>JALCUS010000004.1:0-1402394 GCA_022963125.1 Ustilago nuda | reverse complement strand
AACCAATGCTCTTGATTCGCTGAGATCTGGCGTTCTCATCGACGTCCGTGCTTTCAACATCAGATTCGAAGCCGACAGCAGAGAGAAGGCTTGCTTCGGAAGCAAAAGCTCTGACCATGCTGCGCCGAAATGCATGCGTACTAGCTCCTTTGCAGACGCGTCGTTGTCCTTGCCTGCCTTAGCATCGGCTCGCAGCATCCGCATCGCCAAGAAGGTGACGCATTCCGTGAAAGACGCGAAGAAGGCTCGGCAGCCGGTGGGATCAAAATCGAGCGGTCGGCTGTACAAAGCGGAGAAGAAGTTGGTGAGGAGGTCCGAGGCAGCGTCCAGGTCGTCATGTGGCAGGATCGAGCTTGGAATGGTCGAGATGAAGACCAGGACAGCCGAGTAGCCCAAGTGTGGAGCGCCACCGCATGCCGACTGGAGCCATTGCAGGAGAGAGGCATAGGCGCGAGGTTTCCGGAGCGAGGACGAAGAGCCACTGTTCGCCTCTTTCACGCCATCGTCTGAGCCGGTGTCCGAGGCTGCATCGTCATCATCTTCCTCGTCGCTGTCATCATCGTCCTCGTCCTCATCGTCATCACTGTCAGCATCATACTTGCCGGCCTGCTGAGTGTTCTTCTTGCCTTGGTGTGCGCCGATGAGCCACAAGTTGGGATGCTTTTTGAGCACTGGCAGGATAGCATCGAACGTGGACCTCTGGACAGCGTTGTCGCGCTCTGCCCATATAGAAGACATGGCCACCGTACCGATGGTCTTGATGTGTTGGTCCAGCACGCCTGGCAGCGTGTCGTAGAGGGAACGCAGCAAGGTCCAAGCTCGCAAGCGCACTGCAGAAGAGTCGTAGCCAAACGAACTTGGATCTAACCTGGAGCTAGAAGAGCCAGCCAAGTTGAGTGGCGACAAAGACGCCCAGACAAGTCTTGAAGAGAGCATCTCTTCCAGGCTTGTAACAACTTCTGATCCTGGCTGCTGACGAATGATGGAAGTCAAGACGGCGAGAGCGCCAGCAACGAGACGCTTGTCGAGGGCTGCCGTGTCCTCTTCAAGGTTACTGCCATCACGGTTCTTTGCGTCTCGTTCCACGTTGCCCGTTTGAAGCGACGGAGTGGTATAGCCGGAAGAGGCTCTAGATAAGGACGGATCGGCCGCAACAGCATGGGCGGCGGTCATTGACAGAGCAAACGATGGTGAGGGTGACAGGAGAATCGTGCGCAGGTGTGCGACCAGAGCGTTGCAATGATCATTGAGATTCACCATCACTGCATCGGATGTGTCTGTCTGGCGCTCATCAAGGTTCTTCCATGTGCATGTGTGGTTCCAAGCTGTTCTGCCAAGTCGTTCGATCGTACGATCCGTGTCGTGGCATAAGATGGCCCATGGGCCGAGGATGGGTTCGATGTACTGAGGAGACTCCAACAGCTCTGCTTTAGTGGATGAAGCTTCGTCCGAGGACGCCTGTGGCTTTTCGAGTAGCAAGGCCTGGATCTGCATGGTGAGGAGTCGCAGGCGACGTGTCGGCGACAAAGCAAGCCGAGGGAAGAGATGAACCCAGCTGGGAAGCATCATCACAAGAGCATCTTGCTTTTCCTCGGAGCTCAAGTTGGACGTTTCGGGACTGGACTCGGAAGAGTTGGAGGAGGGAGACTTGCCAAAAGCGTCCTCTACCCAAGCCAGGAGACCTTCGAGAGCACGGGATCTTGTGATGACATCCTTCTTGGATGCCTTGCGAAGTAGCACGACGAGGTCAGCGGGAAGCAGCGAGGCAAGACCCATCGAGTCGAGCGGGTCAGGCAACGGCTGTGGTGGCTTGGGTGGTGGGATGTATTGCTTCTTCTTTTCTGCTTTGCCCTTCTTTCCACCTTTGCCATCCTTCTTGGACTTGTCCTTCTTCTGACCTCGTTGCATGCCATGTTGCTTTTGCTTCTCGAGAGCCTCAGCGAGTTCGGGATGCAACAGGTTGCCATCTTCGTCTCGCTCGTATGCTGTCTTCTTGGCAGATTTTTGAGCCTGCTTCTTGCGTGTAGCCGAAGACGCCGAGGACTTGCCTTTCGAAGCGCCTTTTGCCATGATTGACGGGGAGTATCTGAAATGTCAGACACCAACGCAAACGTCCTTAAGCGATCATCAACGAGGATTGTTGCCACTGAAAGCGAACGGGTGATATGCAGATCGCGGTATTGCAAGTCAAGGGGAGTGACGCCGTTCGAGTACTTGTATAAGGGTGGATGATTGTACTGTAAGAAGCTACTTAGCAAGTTGGTGATCAAGTTCTTCTCGATTGCTCGAGCGACACTTTTCTCTTCTCTTCTCTTCGCTTTAGGTCTGACAGACCTAAAGCGAAGAGAAGAGAAGAGAAAAGTGTCGCTCGAGCAATCGAGAAGAACTTGATCACCAACTTGCTAAGTAGCTTCTTACAGTACAATCATCCACCCTTATACAAGTACTCGAACGGCGTCACTCCCCTTGACTTGCAATACCGCGATCTGCATATCACCCGTTCGCTTTCAGTGGCAACAATCCTCGTTGATGATCGCTTAAGGACGTTTGCGTTGGTGTCTGACATTTCAGATACTCCCCGTCAATCATGGCAAAAGGCGCTTCGAAAGGCAAGTCCTCGGCGTCTTCGGCTACACGCAAGAAGCAGGCTCAAAAATCTGCCAAGAAGACAGCATACGAGCGAGACGAAGATGGCAACCTGTTGCATCCCGAACTCGCTGAGGCTCTCGAGAAGCAAAAGCAACATGGCATGCAACGAGGTCAGAAGAAGGACAAGTCCAAGAAGGATGGCAAAGGTGGAAAGAAGGGCAAAGCAGAAAAGAAGAAGCAATACATCCCACCACCCAAGCCACCACAGCCGTTGCCTGACCCGCTCGACTCGATGGGTCTTGCCTCGCTGCTTCCCGCTGACCTCGTCGTGCTACTTCGCAAGGCATCCAAGAAGGATGTCATCACAAGATCCCGTGCTCTCGAAGGTCTCCTGGCTTGGGTAGAGGACGCTTTTGGCAAGTCTCCCTCCTCCAACTCTTCCGAGTCCAGTCCCGAAACGTCCAACTTGAGCTCCGAGGAAAAGCAAGATGCTCTTGTGATGATGCTTCCCAGCTGGGTTCATCTCTTCCCTCGGCTTGCTTTGTCGCCGACACGTCGCCTGCGACTCCTCACCATGCAGATCCAGGCCTTGCTACTCGAAAAGCCACAGGCGTCCTCGGACGAAGCTTCATCCACTAAAGCAGAGCTGTTGGAGTCTCCTCAGTACATCGAACCCATCCTCGGCCCATGGGCCATCTTATGCCACGACACGGATCGTACGATCGAACGACTTGGCAGAACAGCTTGGAACCACACATGCACATGGAAGAACCTTGATGAGCGCCAGACAGACACATCCGATGCAGTGATGGTGAATCTCAATGATCATTGCAACGCTCTGGTCGCACACCTGCGCACGATTCTCCTGTCACCCTCACCATCGTTTGCTCTGTCAATGACCGCCGCCCATGCTGTTGCGGCCGATCCGTCCTTATCTAGAGCCTCTTCCGGCTATACCACTCCGTCGCTTCAAACGGGCAACGTGGAACGAGACGCAAAGAACCGTGATGGCAGTAACCTTGAAGAGGACACGGCAGCCCTCGACAAGCGTCTCGTTGCTGGCGCTCTCGCCGTCTTGACTTCCATCATTCGTCAGCAGCCAGGATCAGAAGTTGTTACAAGCCTGGAAGAGATGCTCTCTTCAAGACTTGTCTGGGCGTCTTTGTCGCCACTCAACTTGGCTGGCTCTTCTAGCTCCAGGTTAGATCCAAGTTCGTTTGGCTACGACTCTTCTGCAGTGCGCTTGCGAGCTTGGACCTTGCTGCGTTCCCTCTACGACACGCTGCCAGGCGTGCTGGACCAACACATCAAGACCATCGGTACGGTGGCCATGTCTTCTATATGGGCAGAGCGCGACAACGCTGTCCAGAGGTCCACGTTCGATGCTATCCTGCCAGTGCTCAAAAAGCATCCCAACTTGTGGCTCATCGGCGCACACCAAGGCAAGAAGAACACTCAGCAGGCCGGCAAGTATGATGCTGACAGTGATGACGATGAGGACGAGGACGATGATGACAGCGACGAGGAAGATGATGACGATGCAGCCTCGGACACCGGCTCAGACGATGGCGTGAAAGAGGCGAACAGTGGCTCTTCGTCCTCGCTCCGGAAACCTCGCGCCTATGCCTCTCTCCTGCAATGGCTCCAGTCGGCATGCGGTGGCGCTCCACACTTGGGCTACTCGGCTGTCCTGGTCTTCATCTCGACCATTCCAAGCTCGATCCTGCCACATGACGACCTGGACGCTGCCTCGGACCTCCTCACCAACTTCTTCTCCGCTTTGTACAGCCGACCGCTCGATTTTGATCCCACCGGCTGCCGAGCCTTCTTCGCGTCTTTCACGGAATGCGTCACCTTCTTGGCGATGCGGATGCTGCGAGCCGATGCTAAGGCAGGCAAGGACAACGACGCGTCTGCAAAGGAGCTAGTACGCATGCATTTCGGCGCAGCATGGTCAGAGCTTTTGCTTCCGAAAGCAAGCCTTCTCTCTGCTGTCGGCTTCGAATCTGATGTTGAAAGCACGGACGTCGATGAGAACGCCAGATCTCAGCGAATCAAGAGCATTGGTTCGACACGCATCGTTTCCGACCTGGCAGTACAGGTTCGACGTCTTGCGACATCAGCACCTGACCTGGAGGTGCTCAGTGCCTTCCTTGATGAAGCGCAATCCGATCTTGTCGAAGTCAGTGAGACCCTTTGCAGCGCCCCCGCAGACTTGACAATTCCGGCTCGCACTCAGCTCTTGGCAGCACTTGAGCGCGCAACGTCGTTCTATGCTGCACTGGCACCGGCTCAAGGCCCAGGGGATCGCTGAGCTTCGCAAAGCTTCCGCGTCCAGCCTGGCACAGCTCGTCAAACTGGCCGCTTCTGACCTGGTCGACATTGCCGCCAATGTCGATCTGAGTGCTGATAGCAAACGAGCACGAGCAACCCTGCTAGCCGAGTATCTGTGTCTTCTGCTGCGAGCTGTTGTGAGTCACCCGGAAGCGCTGGACGAGGCAACCACAAATCAGCTGTCGCAAGCTGCCAGTGTATCTGTACCGCAGCTGACAGCGACAAAAAAGCGTGGCGCCTGCTTCGGCCGCTTCGTTCCTTGCCGCCTACTTGCCGTTGCGTCCCGACGAACAGGCTCGCGCAAAGATCTGGACAGAGACATTATCGTCTGTTGCCGCCCTGAGCGAGCTGTCAGACCAGGTGGATGCCATGACCGAATTATTGGCAGCGTCCGAGGCTGTTTTGTCAATGTCCGATACTGACAAGAGCAGAGAGTCTCACCTGCCCGTGCCAGCAGCCGAAGCTGGCATCGTTGAACTTATGATGGATCTAACCGTTGCCCTGTGCGATAGCTCCAGCCTTCCGAACGAAGTTCGAGGCAGCTTGCGACGCATCGTCAGCAGGATTCTCGCCAAGCCAAGTCCCTTTGTTGACGAGACATGTACGGCTTCGATGCTGTCCGTGGTCACATCCACCATCGAGCAGCTCAGGTCCACCCTGCTGGGACTGGTACGGGCAGATGAGGACGTGCAGGCTCGGCGAATGAAAGCCGCTATCGTGATAGAAGATCTGCTTGACTGCCTTGATTCCTGGATTCAAGCACATTCAAGCGAGGATCTGGGTCGACTTCTGTTCACAAACCCTGCTTACAAGGGTGTTTTCGCGGCTCTCTCGGATCTGTATTCCTTGCATCACATCGACGCGGAGGATGAAGTTTACGAAGAGCTTGAAAGTGAGTCTTCCGATGATTGGACGGAGAAGGCGATCGCGTACCGAGACGTGTGGCCCAAAGCGAAAGCGATCCATGGATTCATCGTGGGACACAGCTCGCCTGAGCTTCGGTCGCAGATGCAAAAAGAAGCTCTTGTCAGCTTACAGGACCATTTGCTTGACATACAGGTGCCCGTCGCGCGTGTCGTTGCTGCGGCTAGATACAACGCTGCTCTGGCTGCCAGAACCAAAGGAGCTAGCAGAGATGCTGGTCAAAGCCTGCAAGCAAGACACTCATCCAGCATTGAACGTCTTTGATCCTGTTGTTCGACAGCAGGTTGCATCCGAAGCATCTAAGTCCGCTTTCAACCCCCCGCTCGACAATCATGGCCTTGGTATCTTCGCGCGCGTCTGCCTCGCTGCGCTGGTCATGATCAGAAGAGATCGTGCCAATGCTCGCCACTTGCTGTATCTGCTTCCTTATGTAGTCATGCTTTCGATACTGATCGAAGATGATCTACTGTATCCTGGAGCATCAAAGCACACCCTCAGCACTGGGTCTTCGCCTGACACAAATCAGGACTGGCTGCAGAGCTCAGTGACTGTCATTACCGGATTGGTTTCATCTCTCAGCGACAGTGTGTCAGAGAACTGGCACACCGACATTGTTATGTCGCTACAGCGCTCAACTATCCTTGATGCTGAAAAGGACGCCCTTGGTCACGTGCTGTGTACACTCTGGCAGATGGCATCTCAGCTCGACAGTCCAAGCACTTACCTGGCCCGCATCTTCCACCGCCTGCTCAATGCAGTATTCAGCTTCGGCACCATCACGGAAGCAGATGCAGATCGGTGGCTCAAGCTCGGGGACTCCATTCAAGACCGTATGCCGGCCATGTCAGCTACCATCTTCCACGCGGCCAAGCCAATCGCTGGCTCTTCTCCCATCTATGACCGTCTTCGCAACGGAGCCGCTGCCAAGCTCTCTGGGCTTGGGCCAGACACATCTCCAAATCGCGTCTTGAGCTCGCTTCGTACTCTTGTGGCTCTAGCCCCGCCTCTTGACTCCGACGTATCGATCATCCCACAGCAACGAGCCATCTTCTTGCTGAAAGATCTTGACAAGTGGTACTCGGCTGACACCTCCGAGGATACTGATGAGGAAGTCTCGACCCGTCTCGTAGAGCTGTACATCCACCTGCTTCCGGTAGTCCAGGATGTTCAGGGAAGCCATATGGACTTTATGTTCGACAGCCTCGAGACGAACTTGGAGTTCTACTCGCTTGAGCAGGACGAGACATTGCCTCAGCTCTATCACACCTTGCGCTTCCTGGAGGCCATGCGCGACCTTGCTTCACGCAACGCCAACTTGCGCGAGTACTGGAAGGATCGAGGTGTGACCTGCATCGACTCGGTGCGTGAGCTCTTCTTGTCTTTGCCTGGTATGCAGTCCATCTCGGCCCCGAAGCAGGCGTGTATCGATCTCATTGTCGAGTTGATCAGAGAGACTTCAGATGCGCCATTTAAGTTGCAAGAGACAGCGGGGCCACTGTGCAAGCTGCTCGTCCAGAGCACGTCCCGCGAGGTCCAGGTCATTAGCTACCGCCTGCTCAGCGGCGCAATTCGAGAGCATGTCAAGGAACTCGTTGTCGAGTCGGCAGTAGACAGGGATGCTCTTGCAACCGAAGAAGGACAGAGGAAACTCACGTTACCCGAAGCACTCGTTGATAATGTCGCCGACAGTCTCAGCTCGCAACTCAACTTGCTTGTTGAGGAGGAAGCTGCTCGTCGCACCGCTTTCGGTTACTTCTTGTCTTGGATTGCGATCTTTGAGCACTTTGAGAACGCCTCATTGTTGGTCAAGTCTGCTTTCTTGGCTGAGATCGAGAAGCGTTATCTTCTCATTGATTCGCTTCTTCCCACCGTCTTTGCACTGGTTGGACTCGCTGATGAAAGCCGACGACCTTTCGATCCGAGCCGTTTCATACTTGAAGAAGTCTTCTTGGACCAGATTGATGCCGAATCGTCACTCACAGTCCTGCAAGTGCTTGCAGCCCACGTCTACCTCCGAGCTCTCATCCACGTCCCCACCACGGTCCGAAGCTGGTGGGTTGACATCAAAGACCGACAACACTCCATGCTGATTGCCAGCTTCACCACTCGTCACTGCTCTCCTGTCATCGCCAACCGCGAACTGTCCCACTTGCGCGAGCCCGAGGCACTCTCCAAACTTCAGGACGAAGCGCTGAGCATCAAGATCCTGTCGACGAACGAAGTTATCGCCACCTACGTCGTTGACGAGCATCCGATGGAGATTGGAGTCAAGATCCCCGCCGACTTTCCATTGCACGGTGTGGAGATCCGCGACATTCAACGGGTCGGTATTACCGAAGCCAAGTGGCGATCGTGGTTGCTGGCAGTACAGCAGCTCATCACGGGTCAGAATGGGTTGATCTTTGATGCATTGAGTCTCTTCAAGAGGAACGCTGAGGTTCAGTTCCAGGGTCTGGATGAATGTGCGATTTGCTACTCGATCATTTCACCCATGGACAGGAGTTTGCCGACAAAGCCATGCAAGACGTGTAAGAACAAGTTCCATGCTGGGTGTCTGTTCAAGTGGATTTCGACGTCAGGGGCTAGTACTTGTCCTTTGTGCCGATCGATTCTGTAGTCGCTCATCAAATCGTTTTTGTCATCTAATCAACACCATCAATTTCAGATCAAATGTAGCATACTACATGTCATGTGCGTCTACTACGTGTGCCTCGTTTTGGCCGCTCCTTGACCAACCGGAGTTGATTCGTTCTTTCGCTTTCGCTTCCGCGTTTGCTCCGCATCACGTCTGAAAGTAGGCAACGAAGACGTCCGCCCTATCAATCGCCTTCCATCTTCCCTCCTTCTCAACTCTGCCGCGACTGTTCGAGTTGTAGGCGGAGGCAACGATCCAAGTTGGGATTGTGTGAATGCTTCCTCTGACTGCGTCGAATCTTCTTCCTGCGTGGCCGATGAAGCTTGTGAAGCCTCTGGTTGAAATGCTGCTGCTGACTCGATCGTGTCGTCTGCCTCATCTACTCGAATCGCGATAATCGAGTCTTCTTCCTGAGGCTCTTCTGAGAGATTTGAGATTGGAGCAATAGTCGCGATGCGAGGCGATGATGCTACCTGTAATGGTTTTGCAGGTATTGTGGATGGCGCACGCAGCGCACGGATCTGAAGGCTCGATGCGTCGGCTTCTGCATCTATGCTCTCTTCTACCACCTCGACGCTTGCCTGTCCGGGCGAAGGATGTGCTGCGGGCCGCGCGGGTTGAGGTTGTGGATTTTCCTCTTGTCCGGGTTGTGAAACGCCTTCCGACAGCCCGGTCTCGGTGTCCACGAAGCTTTCGATCCTCCGCAAAGGGCCGTTGGGATCCTGTACCAGGGCGAGTAGCCTACTTTCGAAGGGTGTCAATATGTCTTCCTCCAGCTCTTCGGCTCGAAGCACAGCGCTTGCAAGCGCAACCATCTTGCTCCGTGTTCTGTCGCCTCTTTCCGTTGAGGCAGCCTCGACAATCGTAATCAGCCTCTCGAGGAGCATCTGAACTGCAGTGCGATTAGTGACTGCATTGAGGAGTCGATAGGACAGGATCACGCCAGCTACTTGCAAGGCGAGTATCATATTCTCTGCCTCAACCTTGTTCATCCTAGCCGAGACGCTGCCTGTGACTGAGACTTGCTGCAATGTGGAAGCAAGGTGCCTCGTAAGATCGGTCAAAGCGGCACCCAGGTGACTCCACTCGGTAGCGTCAGCAACACAACTCGCCTGAATCTGCCCTGCCAGTGCATGCCCTTCACTTGATGATTCGGCATTGAACCGATTCTGAAGCCCAAGTCTAGCGAAATGTCGAAGAATCAGTTGCAGCGCAGCCGTTCGATCGTGCTCTGTCGATACAGCCATCATCTCACCCTTCCCTTCCCCTGCAGGTGTAGGACGTAGCATGTCTATGAATGATACAAGAATGTCCCCAAAGACACTGCCTTCGCCTGTTCGGCCTTCTCCCCCATTCGCCGCTGGCTCTGACTCTGGCGGATGTACGACAGTGGTGATGGCTTGCGAGTCCCACAAAGGTGGCAAAATACCCGTCTCCCTAAACCAGTGCTCTTCGACCTTTTGAGCGTTTTCCGACATCTTCCGCCTTACCGTCTTCCACATTTGGACATACGAGCCGTCAGTGCGGTTGAAAGGAACATTGAAGTGATGAATAAGGACGTTGAGATATCGACTTGCCAGATCTTCTGACATCGCTGTCGACCCTTGTTCTTCCTCGTCATCTTCTACCGATTCTGACACTTGCGATTCTTGCGGTGCTACTGCTGCGACGCTTCCAATGCTTTGTTCTGCATTCCCGTGCGAAGATTGGCCACTCCATGAAGGCGTTGCAACTCCATGAGAGCTTTCCGCTCGAGCTGCAGCTGTTTCATTTCGCCGACGAACGGCCTGCGTCTCGGCCTGACTGCAATCCGCATCATAATCCACACTCTTCACACTTGCATCACCACTCCGTTGCGTCTCTTCCAAAACCTCTTCAGATCCTTCCAGCTCTTCTTCGATTCCAGCAGCTCTTCTCCATCGCTCTATTTCCAACATGGCGGCCAAGTTGCCAGCCATGTTCTGCATCACCAGTCCTTTGAAGCTGATGCCGCGTAGCTTTGATAGCTTTTCGAGTTGGTAGGCGTCCAGACTCTCGCCGAAACTCTGGCCTCCGTTGACATTGAGGCTTGCACTGGTGGCACAGGTAGCTTCGGTGGAGTCTCCAACGCCAGCACCGTTTGCACGGCGTGCTTGTGCTTGCTCGCGCGCACGGGCAAGTTGAGTTTCGTAAAAGCTCCATGTCGTGTTACCCAGCATGAGCAGTCCTTCGTCTGCCAGCTTTCGTCTGTCTTCAGCACCAGCAAGGAGATGTCCAAATAGGTAGTGCAGGAGGTAGTAGTCGAGCCCACCCTTGGGATCCAAGATCGTGTTCGGTGAAACAGTCTTTGGTCTAAACAGCCCAACAAACATCTGCAGCTCAGGCAGCGTCGAATATCTCTCGATCGGCACAACCAGCGCTTCTGGCCAAGCAGTCTCCCCTCTCCCTGCAGCTTCCACTCTCTGCTTTGTATCTTCAAACAGAACCCCCCATTTCTCCCCACCGATCTGACCCGGGTTCACGTACACCAACAATGGTTCCGGCTGGGACCGCACTGGACCCCATCTCATCCTCGCATCATCACTACAGCTATCAATCTGCGAATGCGCGACTATTGCCTCTTTTGCCAACTCCGGCATCCCATTGGCAGCATACCTCGAAGCAAGACCAGAAACAACGGAGCAGGTGTTACGCTTTTCACAAGCGTGAAACCTCGTTTTACTCCCGTCTTGCGTAACAATGTCAGCTAGGAAGGGAACCTCGGATCGTGCAGCACGATACATGATGTACTTGAAGCGATCAACGTGGATCTTGCATCCGAAAGCTTTTGCGACGTAGATGAGGAGATCTTCGTAACCCCACGTCCAGCAGTTGAGGAAGAAGATGGTCGTGGGAGGAAAGAGACGGAGGAGAGAGATAACGTCGAGACACGCTTGTTGTTTGGATGGTGGGAGGGAGAGGCAAAGAAGAAGCTCGGTGTCGAGGTAGATGTTGCGTAGACGGAGCTGCGACTTCCGCTCTGGCTGCTTAGGAGCACCGCTTGACGCCGATGGAGGGTGCGAATGGTGCTGGTAAGAGTCAGACTGCGATTGAGAGCCAAGCTGAGTTTGCGACTGACTGTCATCAGTGCGCAAAGACGAGGTGGTGGTGCTGCTGCCAAAGGATTCCATGTGATCCGCCCAATAGTCGGCTCCAACATTACCATCTTCACCAGGTTTCCCACTCCAACACAGATATGGCGACAAGTACGGATTTCGAGTCAACGCATCACACCACCATCGCTCAGCCCTCATATCACCCGTATGTAACACCGCCCCTTGACTACCCTGAATCAAAAACATACATCCTCCCATCATATGATTGCTCTCTATCAGCGTCAACATGACACTGCTCTTTGGTGTATATTGCACCTTTGTTGGCACATTATACGGTAGCGGCTGCAGCAGGTCCAGACTGGTCGATTGGTACCCAGACAGTTTCGCTTTCGCATTAGCATGCGTATCGGACACACGGAGGTGGGCGTAGGGTCGTACAACACCGATGTGTTTCGTGTGGGTGCCATCGCAATCCTTCTCGATCCGGGTTTTCTGGCGTTCGTATTTGAGAAGGAGCTGTTTGGTGGCATGAGTGCAATAGATGGGAGCGGTGGTGCCGGGGCGATCGAGTCCTTTGAGATGGTCGGTGTGGATATGGGTGAGGAGGTAGAGGAGAGGTTTGTCGAAATGGGTTTGGTTGGGGGCGAAGGGAAGGCTGTCTTGTTCTTGGGCGGGGCTGTTGAAGGTCCCTTTGGATACTGAACAACGATGCGCGAGGAGAGAGGCGGGGAGTGGGACTAGGGCCTGGTCGAAGTGGTCGACTCGGATGCGAGGGTATTCGAGGACGTAGCCGTGGGAGTTGGTCATCTCTTCGTCGCCGTTGGTGAGGTTTCAAGTGTGATGGTGGCGCCTGCCTCATACATTGTAATTTCGAACGACAGCGGGGTATCGGGGATCATCTACATGAACATCGTGGAAGAAGGCTGCGGGGCAACAGCGTGATAACCGGCCCTCGTCTATGTGGATGTAATGGTCGATGCAGTTGCTCATCATCAAGAAGAAGTGGCTACACAAAAGATGCTGTGTGTTTGTGTCCATCAAAAGCAGACCCTGCATCGGCTTTGTATTGGAATTTCTAATCCGCGGACCGAAGCTCGAAAGTTGCAGATTTCAGAAAACACAAATCCCAGCTTGACTCGCACGGCTGCACAAATGGGGATCAGTCGGACGATACAGAAGCCGATACAGAAACCATGTTAGATTTCGGGAAAGGGAGGTGGCTCGCTGGGGCGTCGCGTGTGGCCCAAGCTCAGATGCGCAACGCCGTGTCACGTGCATCAATCACGGTTTGAGTTTACTTTCCCACGTCACTTCATCACCACCATCATCTTGACCGCCACTACTATGCCGCCCTCGTACGGCGTATACTCTTTCGCTCTATCCTAGAACGGACATTTCGGCCTGGTCACACCACATACGTCCCTCGCACATCTCTCATCACCACATCACCCAAGATGATCCCAGTCCTGGTTGAGCCCTTTGACCCACTCCCCCGGTACCTTTGCCTATCACTCCCCTCCTCCGCCACCGCCGGCGACATTCTCTCGGGCTTCACTTCCGCTTTCTCCCGCACCACCTCCAACACCTTCTCAATCACACACAACGGCCGCCGTCTCTCACCTTCCTCCCACATCTCCACCCTACACTCCCACAATGATGACTCACACCCCGTTGTGCTCCAAATCCGAGTGCTCCTCCCAGGGGGCAAAGGAGGTTTCGGATCCATGCTCCGTTCTCAAGGAGGCAAAATGTCCTCTGGCTCACGCAACACCAACAACGACTCCTGTCGCGACCTCAATGGTCGTCGTCTTGGAGTAATCAAAGAAGCCAAAAAGCTTGCGGAATACCTCCAAGGTGAATCTGAACGCAAACGACAAATGGATGAAGCTCAGAAGAAGAAGTATGCAAAGCTGGAGAAGATGCTAGGAAGGGCACCGAAGAGTGAGAAGGATTTGGCGGAGGCTGCGGAGAGGATGGCGGATGCTGGGGAGGTGTTTGGGAGTGAGGATGGGAGTAGGAGTCCGGAATTGCAGACTGGGTCGAGTAAGAGGGCGGTGTATGGAGGAAGCGGAGGTAGTGGAGTGGCGGGGGTGAAGAGGAAGGAGATCATTGAAGATTTACAGTATGTTGAACAGAGTAGGGAGATAGTTGAGAATGTAAGATCAGCAGTGGCCAGTGCGATGATGAAGAAAAAGAAGCCGAACAAGGGTAAGGCTAAGGCGGCGACGGCTTCGTCTTCGAACACGAGCAGCAACGCTTGTGCTTCTGTGTCTGCTTCTACATGATCTCACACTCCTGCTGTTGTTGCGTTCTGAAGCTGCATCCATCGTCCAGCTTGTAAAGCTGATCATATCTAATCATACTAATCTTCAATCTTCATACCACTGGAACTTGTTCGACGTTGATGTCACCTCCCGTCCCTCTTCTGTGTATGCCTTGTGGAAGCTCAGATGTTGTCTCCTTGTTAGCTGCGACTTTGCTCTGCTGTCTACTTTAGTGCGACTATGGTTGCGAATGCATAGCACAAGTTTGTGCTCAAGGTCATTGCCGTTTGAGATGATTGCGTTAAGCTTATCGGTTGTGTCGATCCGCGGAAGTCGGCGAGCAGCGTTAAATAGCGGACGGACCTCCACCTCATCACTTTCCTCGCCAAAAAATTGTGGTAGCAGAAGGGCTTTCTCGATTTATCCTTGTGCGCCAATCTGGCCTTGTTCGAGGGAACGGCCAGGCTACAGCTGATCTTGCTTCTTTACCACACAATCAACCTTATCCTGACTCTGTACGCCCACAGCAAACAATCACACGCTGCGTATCTACAAGACCACGTCCCAGCTTCCACCGCCGTCATGCAGCCATAGATCAAAACGGGGCGTACTTGCCGGCCAGCTTTTCACGAAGTAGTTTCTAAGTCACGCCTTGCTCCGTACTGGACCGGACGCGAGGGGACACGTAGTTATGACACCTCCAGCTGCCGTCCGGCGGCAGCGAACATCAATGTCGCAAGCCGGGGCATCAAGCTCCAGCAGAACTCTCTCGAGTTCAACGTTGCTCTGCTCGGCATTGCTCTGTCTATCAGCCCTCACCTCCATCCTCGCCAGTTTCCCCTCCGAGCCGCTCTCCAGTAAGCTCAGCTTCAACAGCCATGTCGAGACAGATGCCGACTCTCTCGCCTCCTACCGTGCCGAAGTCGAAGGTTTCCAACGATGGTCCCGCGAACGAGGCCGTATGCCCCGTTCAGACGATAAACTCCTAGATCTCGAACCCGGAGATCTCAATCTCCTTCACACCACCGACATCCACGGCTGGTTCCAAGCTCATCGCAAACTTTCCCCTCCCGAGCCATCTTACTCTGCAGACTGGGGTGACTGGGCATCGTTCGCTTCCAAGATGCGAACAAAAGCACATTCAGAAGGTCGAGATCTACTCCTGGTAGACACGGGCGACTTACACGACGGTAATGGAATCGCAGACGGTTTCCCTCCCTACAACAAAGACGAACCGGGAGGCAAAGAGGCAGTAGACGGTCATGTTTCGAATCAGATCTTTGCTATGGTCGACTATGATTTGCTTACGATAGGCAATCATGAGCTGTACAACTATACGGTGGCGAAGGATGTCTATCAGAACTTTGTACCGCAGTGGGGAGGTAGATACATGACGAGCAATGTTCAGATTGCACTACCTTCCCCCGACTCGCCTGATGCCAAGTACGCTCCCATTGGCTCGCTCTATGGTACACTAGTCACCCCGGTGCAAGGTTTGAAAGTGATGTCGTATGGTATTTTGTTCGACTTCAAACTTGCCGCTCCAGGAATTCTCGTTCAGTCGCCGCAAGAAATGGTGCAGGAGGCATGGTTCGATCAATCTCTTGATCGGGCTGAAAAGTGGGGTGTGGACGTGTTCGTAGTATTAGGACACATGCCTGTTTCTGGTGATGCTGGATGGGAAGCTGTCCATTCCAAGATCCGGTCTAGGTTTCCAGATACACCGATCGCCATTTTGGGCGGACATACACATATTAGAGATTGTAGAATGTTCGATAGTCAATCCATGGCTCTAGAGAGCGGGCGATACATGGAAACTATCGGTTTCATGGGTATTCAGAACCTTCAAAAACGAAAACGAGCCGGGAACAAAGGCAAAGTCAGATTCACGAGACGCTACATCGATAGCAACCCAAGAAACTTTGCTCATCATCTAAAACTTAACTCCACTCGAGAACTCGCGACGAAGAAGGGAAGCCTTATTAGGTTTGTAATGGATGCAATTAGCGAGGCGTGGAACTTGTCCAGGTTGCACGGGGTAGTTCCGCAAGATTACTACTTGGATCGGGTTCCTTATGGGGATAAATCGAGTTTGCTCAGTTTGTTGGCCGATCAAGTGCTGCCGAAAGTGGTAAGACCATCCGAGAAAAGTAGGAGGGATAAGAAAAGCTTGGTGTTGATCAATAGCGGGTCGCAAAGGTTCGATGTGTATTCCGGACCGTTTACGAGGAACGACCAGTACATTGTTTCGCCATTCAAAGACCAATTTTTGTACATGGCGGATGTTCCATGGGGTATAGCCAAACACCTACTTCAAGGCTTGCTGACGTTCAAAAAGGGTGCGGTTGTCGAAGTTATGCAAGGGGGAACCACGCAGTACAGTAACAGTGATGCTTTGTTGAGGTATGGAAGTGGATTTATCGAAGACATCTTCTTGCGATGGCAGAAGAGTCAATGGTTCAAGTTCCTCCAAGCGGAACAGAAAGCTCTAAATGCAACCGATACGAACAGCACAGCCAAAAGTATGGAGGAACTAGAAGCAGAGGAAGACGAAGCACTGCTCAGGTTCTTCCACAAATACGATTCGCTCGATAAACCTTCGCTTGGATATCGCACCATCGATCAATGCGCGGGAAGTGGAGACGATACGGTTCATTCGCCAGTACCGTTTAACCCGAATCAGCCGGAATATGTAGCTTCGAGTCCGGAACCAGTGCCGGAAAAGGATGGGGAAGTGGTGGATGTTGTGTTTGTTGACTTTATGCGCAAGGTTGTGGTTGAGCTGCTTAATAAGTATGATGTCGTGTATAGGAATGGAACAGGGAAGAAGGGGAGGTAGAGAGGTATAAAGTGGAACAGTTGAAGAGGTGGGGAGATATAACTACGCAATTGCTGTATCCCAGGTTTGCGGAATTAGAGTGGCAACCGGTGGAAGGAGCGAACAAGGCGGTTGCTGCGCAGGGTAGGAGGGCTGGTAAGATGGGATATGCTCCTCTTGAAGATCCTATCCTATTCATTGACAAGGTGAAGGAGCAGCAGCAGCAGCAGTAGCAGCAGCAGATGCATGCAACCTGGTCACCATACTTAACAGCATCATTCATAATCTCCCATGTCAGCTCCTCGGCTTCGTCAAGAACGGTTTGCTTTCCTCCAACTCAAGAAACTGCCGCTCAAACATCGTCTTAGAACAAGCCATAGATAGATTCATTTCATCAGTATATACAGTAGCATCGCATCACTCTCGCAAGCAACGATTTCCCTTTGCAATAGCATCTTTTTACATTCTTCACTCTACAAAAACTCGATGAAACTTGCCATCACTTACTCTTGCCAACCTGACTGGCAAGAGACCCCTGATGGGTAGCCTTAACGCTCTTCCTCGCATCCATTCTTTCCATCCACCGCGCTAACCAACTAAATCTTGCACCTTCCTCTTTGACCAGATCCCCCGCAGGACTCGCTCTTAAATCATCCAAAATCGGAAACAAGAACAAATCAGCCCAACCTACCTCTCCACCCCCCAAAATCCAACCTCCTTGGTGCTTGTTATGCGATTTCGCCTGATTCTCCACGATCTCCAACAGCGTGTGGATCCGAGTGAGACCTGGTTCAAGAGCGACTTTGATGGTTTCTTCATCAGCACCATTTTTCTTCATCTGTGCTGCTGGTTTGATGAATCCCCCCTGCAATGCAGGGAATAGAGTTTGCGAAAAGGACGACACAAACCCATCCAGTCGAGATCGGAGGATCACCGCTTTCGCTTCTACTACTCCTCCTGCAGACCTTAGCGGAGGAGTCAAGTATTTATCTTCCGAAGTGGAAGAGAGGGGTGAGAGATATTCGTCGATATATCTGCGAATTGCATTACTCTCATAAAGAGTGGCTATGTCGCTAGATTGGGTATACAGGCCGTCCGGACGATGGACTAGCACGGGGAGTAAGCCGTATGGGTTGCGAGACTTGATGTCGTCGGAATGGGGGGTGCGGGTAATGGGGATGAAGTGAATGTTTAGTTCGTGGAGGGCGAGAATTATTGATCGGGTGAAGGTAGATTGGGGAAGACCAAAGATTTCGATTAGACCAAGGTCTTCTGGTTTTCCTGTGCAATCCGGGGTCGTCATGGCGGTAGTTGGGAGAATGCAAGTAGCGGATGTGGTAGTGGTAGTAAGAAGGGATGTCAAGAGGCAAGTTCAGATATTCAAGTGATCTTGGCACGCTTGCCAAGAAAAAGAAAGGGCAAAGTGGAGGATTGTGCTGATTTTGGACGCACGTGCTTGCCGCCGGTGCCGTACAAGCCGAATTCGTGTTCTGCCGCCGCGACGATCATGGGCTCCAGAATTGGAGCTTACTCTTACTCTGGTGCAATCATCTGAACCCTTGTGTTCCCAGCAGGTGTACTTCAGCTTCATCAGGTTTGGCTGCAGCACTGGCGATTCTGCGCTGGTAACATCAGCATCGTCAAGATATTATAGATGAAGCCCGAATCAAGTCTAAGATGTAGCAACGAGAGGTGGGTGCTTTGCTTCTTAAAGCCTGCCCAATGGCTTTTGAAGTGGTTCTAAACATAATGATCCATTCCATGCCTTGGGCGACCTTTGGCATGCAACATTGAGCATAGATTTCGCTTGGATAGGCAGCCGCCAGCACAGTCCTCAGATCGAACAAGATGGCCATTGATGTTGCTAAGTTGCCTTCGATACTGATACAGTTGACTCTGCACTTTGCTGCGCATCGTTACAAATCCCAATCCAATTCATCATCCAATTCCTCCTGTGTCTTTTGTCTGATACTCCTCTGTCTCTTCCCCCCATTCTCCTCCTCCTCTTCTTCTTCCTCCTGGTCAGCTTCCTCAATCGTATCCGATCTCTGAGTACCCGCATGCGTCGGAGCGCCTGGGACCTTGGACCGCTCAATGGCCTCCACCGCAGTCAACAACAACTCGATATCCTCACACTTGGTCTTCATTCCATCGAGTCCAATCTCTGGCCTCAACCCCACGATTTGCCTATGCAACTCTCCGTTCCTATAAATCAGCAACGTCGGCAAATTACGATCTGGGTAATTTGGAATGCATTGATCACCAACAATACTGACAAACTTCGTCGCTGGGTATTTGGCAGCCAAAGTATCGAGGTAGCCGGCGAGTAAGCGGCATGTATCAATCCCATCTTTGTAGAGGAAACACACTACGCCAGTGCCTCCGTGCCTTTGCTTATCTGTCGCTGAGGTCCCATTGCTGTTGCGCTCCTCTTGCTCGATTTGCGGTTGAGAGTCGGGGTTGGCGTCGGGATCGATCTTGCTTGCTTCGGTAACTTCTCGCGTATAATCTGGTCTGGAGATAGGGTAGACTCGACCGAAACGAGCTTTCTTGGTTTCAGTTCGGAGCTGGGACATTCGTTGACGTCGGATTTTCTCGAGGAGTTTCTCTTCCTCATCATCGATTTTGCCTTCTAGTTCGACATCGAGGTCTTCGACAGCGGCTTGTTTGAGGAAGGATGTGCGGAGTTCGTTGGCGGTGGGGAGTTCGGGTGAGGGTGAGCGGGAAGGTGGTTTTGGAGGGATGATTCCGTGCGCTCGAAGGGCGTCGTGGAACTCAGTGTCTTGGGTTGGGTCGATTTCGGCTTGCATCTTTACTGAGCTACCTCTGTGCAGCGGCGGAGTGTGAAAGATGCTGTGACGAAGCGGTGAAGCAGCAGCAAAGGTGATGGTGTTGATGATGAGGGTGAGGATGTATTGAGTGTTGGTCTCGTTGCAGCGGCTGGCTTCCCTTGGCAAGGCGGTGCTGCATTCTTCTAATCCGAATTCCGAAATGCTGCCTACACTCTAACACGGCCGAAAATATTGCCATCTTGGACCCTGCTGACCCCCTTTTTACCGGATATACAGTATATATATATATATATCTCTGCAAGGTGAGTCTTTCAAGGGAGAGCTAAAACTGACCGTTGTGATTGTCGGCTGTGCTGCTGTTTCTTGTGCTCCCCAACTATTCGCTTTCCTTTCTTCTCCTTCCACTGCCGCCCCTGAGTCGGAGCTCGAGAAGGTGTTCACCATCACCAGGTCATCTTGGCGTCGTATAATCGCACTCGCGACCATCCTCAACTTACAGCAACGGTTAGGCCACACACATCTTGATACCCAGCCTCATGCCTTACCTCAGCACCTAACTGTTTTGCATCAACTGGCGAGCTGGCCGCGATCCCCTCCAGTATGCCAGCATTCGCTCGCTCGGCCAAGCCGACAGCTACGATCACCGCAACACCGCCACCGCCACCCACAGCCGCTGCTTCGTCATCAAAGGCGTTACCAACCGACCTTCCGAGCTCAGCATCAAACCTCACTCAGCAATCCCTATCCGTTCTTTACCAGTTCCTATCATACGCCGATCCAGAATCAGCGTCGCTTCTTCCCCTCTCTCCACCCTCCAACAATGCGGTCTCTTCATTATCTATACCAACCCAAACACCAGCGCAACCAGAGATTCCAATACCAGAATGGACCGTCCTTTACACTACCACTACCCCTTCCACCACTCCAGGCGGCTTCTCCTCCTCCACCACAGTCCGTTCCCATCCCGATCCCTACCGTTATCTCTTCAGCGTCCAATCCACATTACCCGGAGTGACAGCGAGACAGTTCTGGTCCCTCATGGCCAGTGCCGAGAATCGCAAGCTTTGGGATAACACAGTTGAGGAAGCAACTGTTAAGCGCTGGCTCAGCAGCGAATCTCGGGCAGAGGGAGATGGCAGTGCGGAGATAGCGCGAGCAGTAGCTGCAAGAGTGGAACTACTGAGGTTTGGCAGCATTTTCATGGTCGCCAAAGCAAGAGATATGGTGTTGCTCTCAGTTGATGCGAGGTTACCTTCTAATGGCCCCCTAAGGTTGGTTTCGACTTCGCAAAGCATTGTACATCCCAGTTTGCCGCCACGGAAGGGCTATACTCGCTTTGAGCTCAGGACAGGCGGGTTCATGGTCGAAGATCTTGGTGATGACCGCGTTCCCGATATCGCTGCTTCGGAACTAGGAAAAAGTCCATCGTCAGCTACGTCTACAAACGGATCACACATTCGCAAGGGCTTGCTAGCTCTTGGTCGCCGCGGTCGTTCGAACTCTTCCAGCTCTTCTACCGGCAACAGGCATTTGCGACAAGCTTCTGACTCAGTCGATTCACCTCAGCAGCGCAGCATGCCGATAAGGGATCCAAGAGGACCAGCAGTACGCATCACACAAGTGTCGGATCTGGGAGAGATGGCAGCTTGGGTTCCAACTTCAGTGATCAAGATGGTCGCGTCGACGTTGGTGCCCAGAAGTATTGCCTCCGTCGCAAAGGTAGCCAAGATGATGCCGGTTGCGCAGGTCTTGTATTCGGATTACGATCAGCGGGGAGCAGGGAGAGGAGATGAGGAGGTGGTAGCGGAAAGGTTGGGTGAGAATGGTGGGACATGGTATAGACATAGAATGTTGCCAGAGATGGTTGGAAGAGGAGTGTTGAAGAAGTCCAAGTCGAGGCTCACTACTGCAAGTAAGCAGGTGGTTGCACCTGCATCCGCAGAGGTACCAGCAACGACGACGCCTGAGCCGCTTGCAGCAAGGTTGAGTGATGTTCCTGAAGTAGCGCCTACTACTGAGGCCAAGGATGAGGAAGATTCAGAGATCAAACCCAAGCCACCGCCGCTCAAGGACAGCACCAACATCCACCACCACCACCAGGACATCATTGCGCCAACTCAATATACCACAGCAGAACCCATCACCGCCGCTTCTGCTGCTGCCCCTTCAACCCCTTCCTCCTCCTCCGCACCCAAATCACTACTCCCACCACGAACCTCATCCCTTCCACCCTCATCTCCTTCACTCGACCGTCATACACCTTCATTCTCAGGCTCGCCCAACAAGCCACTTTCCCCATCTAGCCCCCTCTCCTCTCGCCCAGCAATGCTGTTGGGCTTGGACTCGCTCGATCCACCGCAACTCTTTCCCTCTCACACCGGCGCCACCCGCACCCCTTCCTCGCCTGGGTTGTTCGCATCAACAGATTCCGATTTGGGCGGTTCCGTATCTTCCCTCACCCCTTCTTTTCCTGCTGCTAGTCGAATGTGCGGAGGGAAAAAGTTCAATATTCCACCAACACCCTCTGAGGGTACCGAAACAGTACCAGGTTCTGTAACTGCTTCTGACTTCGAAGCTGCCGCCAGCGACTACTTGACCTATGGAGTGCTGGAGAAGCAGTTCAAGCGTGCGACGCTCAATTTAGCACCACAGGATGGTGATAGGGAGAGTCAGGAGATTCTAGACGATGCAGGTGAAGAGGCGGGGGATGTTACTATACGTCAACCATTCCCCGGCTCAGCA
Source organism: Ustilago nuda (assembly GCA_022963125.1). NCBI lineage: Eukaryota > Fungi > Basidiomycota > Ustilaginomycetes > Ustilaginales > Ustilaginaceae > Ustilago > Ustilago nuda. The sequence continues at coordinate 1,380,222 of JALCUS010000004.1, read as the reverse complement.
TCTCCAGCGTCGCCGCTAGCAATGGGGTTGATGATGAGTCCAGCAGAAAAGCGATCCAGATTGTTATCTAATGAATACTTCCCCGCACATATCGACGCTGGTGGAAACAGGAGCGCTGACAACGAGGCAAAGGCTGCCCGCGAGATGGATCAAAAAATGCGTCGCCTTTCATCAGCGCTATACGCAGAGATGGAACGTCGACAACTCTCCGGTTCTGGTTTCTCACCACGCACCAACCAAACTCGACCTCTATCCCCACTCTCTCCGCACCCTCCGCACTCCACGCTCCCGCCTCTGCCTAACATCAATCTTGAGGAGCAGCGAACGGCATCACTCGCCACAGCCCAATCGTCCGACCTGGTTGCTCTACTTGCAGATGCCTTATCCGAATCCCTCCCGTACATCCCTACCACCGCTTCCCCACAGGACCAGGAGAGAGAGATACGAGAACAAGTGCGTCGAGTATCAGCTATGCTCCTAGCTGGATCTGATGCATTGGCGCTCAGTTTGGCTCCCGGAGCGAGGGATAGTCTGGGGTTGCAACTGGATGGGTTGAGTACACCTACTGAGGAAGAGGGGAGTGTGAGGAGTTCGGTTAGTTCTGCAGAGGCTAAGAAAGACGGGAATGGGAAGGCGAAGGCGAGATATGGTGAAGGATTGGGAGCAGCGGGAGGATATGGAAGGAGCAGGAAGGTATCGGTCAATTCAATGGGGAGAAATATCAGTGTTGGTGCAGCAGCAAAAGCTGATGTTGTTGCAAGTACGGAAAGTGTGATCAGTGTTAGACGTCCTCATGCCGGGTCTACGACGAGCACTACGCCAAGTTCTAGTGCTGCAGGAAGCAGTCATTTCACCCATCCGAGCACTGCGAACACTTCTCTGCTTAACTCGGTTCCCGATCTTCCAACCGCGGTGGAGGCAGCGCAAGGTACGGAGACGAAAGCAGTGGAAAGCCTACGAGAACTAGAAAAGGGTTCTCGTCGATCAGTTCGTGCTGTGAAACGAAACCTGGTCACTAGTGCCCCCACCACCACTTGCTCACCGACGCAGAATGGTGGAGAAGGAAGGTATGGTGCGAGACTGCTCTCCGGTTTAGCATATTATAGCGGTTATAGCTGGTACTATGCCTCCACTTCACCCACTTGCTCTAGTCGCCCATCCTGCACTGCATCTTGTGCTCAACAACAGGTCAGCCTTGCAACAGCCAACGGAGGAGGTTTAGTGCGTCCCATCTCAACCAGATGCACGGCACATAAGACGCCTCGCATACCCTCAAATCACTCAATAGGCAGGCGTAAGACCAGAGCAAACTACAGGCTGGAGAACAACTGCAAATTACACCCCTTCCCAGGATCACTTGGTAAACGAGCTGGGCTGGCGGGGGCTTTCCCGGTTCACACCAGTCCAAATGGCGGCAACGAGGATCTGCCTCCACCGATCACAGGGTTCGGTGTGGGCAGGATGAGGAGATACGCAGCCACCGATGCCGAACGTGGAGGGAAGAGAGTGAGTAGCGCTGGTGGTAGTGGTGTAAGTGCCGCGGCGGGAATGACCAGAGAGGGAGAAGGGATAGTGGCAGAGGAGAGAGAAGAGGAAGGAGAGGACGAGAGTTGGGAAGATGATTTGCCTTCATCTCTACCAACATCTTCGGGGCAGATTTTGACTCGTCAACATCATATGGGTGGTGGCGTACGGGCTGTCTGACTGCTTCGTTGCCGCTCTCTCGGACGAATTGCTCTGCGCTCGTGCATCTGGATCCGCGTTTCCCCGGCTTTGTCTTTCATTCCGTAACCTTCCGCATCGTATTCTTCTGCCAGTCTCGCATGTCCATTCTCCCGCCTCTTCGGTCTCTGTTCTGTGTGTGATGCTGCGATCAACGTCACAAGCCTGAAATCCTCAGAGCATAAGCACGAGCGGAAGCTACGAGGAAGAAAGTGGAAACGAGATGTCTATCAAGTACTAGAAAAAGAAAAAAAAAGGCGCAAGATGAAGGAGATGATGATGTACGAAAGTGTCGTTTTAATTTTGACCACCTGCAGCTCCTTCTCCGCCTGCTGCTGATGCTTCGGAAAGGAGAACATCGATCAACCGCTCGATGGCAACGAGATGCTTTGTCGTATTACCCATCCCCTCCTTTCTCGCCGCGATCAGACTGGGATGGACTAGGTCAATCAACTTGCTTCTTTGTTCGGTGTCAGCTTTTTCCAAGAAGCGCTGGAGGACGTAATTTGCGAACTGGTCTTTCATCATCAGAACCGCGGGGGCTATTTTGCATGGTGATGACCTAGCAGCGTTGGCTGCGTTTTCTTCTGGAGAGTAGGGGCTAGGTAGTGGGGTGGTGGTTAGGATTTCTTCCAACAGCTCGTTACGATCTGTGCTATTGCAAGTACGAATGACTTGCTCAATAACGTTAGATGCGAACTTATGCCTAGAAAGAGTTAAAACCAAACCTTTGATCTTGGAGATCACTCTGGCTCTATCATACGGCTTACCGCTCTGCAAAACCCATTGAATGACATAATTCCCATACTGATGCTGCATCAAACCAAACGCTTCCGCATGCAACTCTTCCAACAAAGCCCGGGTCTGTCCTTCTTCACAACACTCGAAACACCTTTGCAAAACCCTGCACGAGTAACAGTGCGACGCCAAAGAGGCTACCTGACCGATGAACGCTTTCGGGATGAAATCCATCTTTGAGGGATGCACTCGTTCAATCACCTTCTGAACGACGTGGTTGGCGTTTTGATCCCGAACACACTGCATGATGTGCCCATCCAATTCCGCCACTAGTTTCTCCCGCTGAGAGGCGGAGATGTGATCGAAAGCCTTCTGCACCACCCGACAACCATACGTACCGAGCGAGAGAGACAGAATATGTCCCTCCATCTCCCTACCTAAAACATCCCTCTGCTCTTCATCCCCATGTTCCAGCATCTTCTGAATAACATAATTCCCAAACACATCCGTCATCAACTGTCTGGCCTGCGGCAAAACCTCGTGAAACACCAGCTTCTTCTCTTCATCCGAAGCACTATCGAGTTTCTCCTGAATAAACCGACTCCCATGTTGGTCGCTGCTAAACTCGACAATGCTTCCACAGATATCAGCAAGTTCGAATTGACGATTTTTCGAGTGTCGAGAGCGGAATTCTTCCAAAAGAGGACTGCGAGAGTGGTGAGGTCCTCCATTACTGCTCCAGGTACCGTTGGGCGAAGCCGGATGATGATGATGATGGTGGTGGTGGTGGTGGTGGGGGGGCGGGAAGGGTGCCGAGTAGAATCCACCACCGTTGCGGACAAAGTTGGGATCGATAGCCGGAGGAGCTCCACCATAGCCTCCCACTGGAGCCATAACCCCACCTGGACCAGTAGGCACTCGACGATGGTCGTGGAACCTGTGAGCGTTCCAGCCGATCATAGGTCCACCTCCCATTACGAATGGTCCTGCTTGGTGGTGGTTGGGTGCCATAGCAAGGGGAGGTCGGGGTGACATGGTCATTCCTGGTCCAAATGGTTCGCCTGCACCTCCGGATCCCATTCTACGATGAGGGCCCTGTGAGTACGGCGAGGATTGCGAAAGAGCAGGTGATCCACGACTATCAGCCCCGCCACCAGCCATAGAAGGACTTGTGGGAGGCAACATGATCCCCCCCATAACCGGTATTGGCATACCCGGCGCGATCATAGGCGATTGAGCCAACTGCGACGACCGACCGTCCACACCGGCAGGACGGAAAGCGTACTGCGCAGAAGCAGGCGCCATCACAGGTCTCACGGGCGAAGCCATTCCCGCTTGCATATGCGGTGGAGGAGCAAAGCCAGGTACAACACCGGGATAGAAAAGCGCCTCGCCATTCCGCATCGATGCGGACCCAAACGAAGGACTCTGTGGCGTAGATCCTTGCGAACCAGGCGAAGCAAATATAGCTCGACCAGGCATGGTAGGCGCGTACGGGTCAGGAGTGGTACGGTAAGATTCGTAGCCAGACATATCGATGGGTGCCATACCTGGAAGCATGTGTGTTACGCCGGGGTATGCATGTGTATATCCATCCGGGGATCGTGCACCGCTGCCGGGAAGGTAGGGGGAGGGATGCATGAATGCTTCGCCGCCTGGACTGAAGGGAGGGGGTGGGAAGGAGGGGGAAGGACGATGCATGTGATGATGACCACCAACGCCGATGAGGGGTGGTGGAGGCAACTGGAAGCCAACTGGGTATAAAGCAGAGCTGGAGTCGGTAGCAATGGTGAGTGTGGCCACACCATCGACAACAAGCTCTTCATCTTGGGATGCTGCAGCTTGGCCGGAGGGTAGTGGGTCGTGATGGATCTCATCGCTAAGCCTGCTCATGCTGGCGAGGTGACTCGGGTCCAAGGTGGCCGAGCGTATTGGGGCACGTTTTGGTACGGGTGCAGCCGGCTTGGCAGGGCGATTTTTGGCGACGTTGGTTGGCGATGCATTTGCAGCGGTGCTATCGGCGGTGTCGTTTGACTCGAGTGCAGAGCAAGGCGAAGAAGAAGGGTTTGGAGCGGATGGTGGGTCTTTGAGAGCGACACGTTTGACTGCATTTGGACTGGAAGAAGCGGACTCGCTGATGAGATCGGTGGGAGGTGGTCTTGTTGTCAGATCGTTGGCCCAGGTCAACGAGCCAGGAGGTTGGATAGTCCATGCAGAGCCATCTTGTGGAAGCAGAGGAGAAGGGGTAAAGACGGGAGCGTTGGCTGACACATCTTTGGCGTCGAGAGCAGTGGGACCGCGGCTAGGAGTGCTGACATTGGACGTGGAAGCAGTGGTGACGGCATCAGCGTCCAGTGTCGAAGGAGCACGGCCATTCCATACACTCGATGGACTGCCAGTGTTGGCGGACCAAGCGGACTGGTCCAGCTTTGACATGTTATAGAAGGGTGCTGCTATGGAACGAAGCTCTTTGTTGCCGTCGAAGCAGGTGCTGGCCGAAAAGAATGGACAGAGATGCGGGTGAGAAAGGGTGGGTAATCGATGCTGCGTCTAGCAAATGGAGATAGCAACAGTTGTAGGTAGAGGAGTGAACGGAGAAGGATGCTGTGTGCAAGAAAGCGTGAGGAAATGGGCGAAAGCGTGTCTGGTTGGAATGATAGCAAGAGTTTTGGTCTATGTCGCCAGGGACGAAGGCATCTATCGAGAGCTTATCGACCAGGTCAGCGCTTGTGGTAGAGAGCGATGCTGCGAGGTGCAAGGGTAGAGGTCGATTGAAAGATGTTTTATCAGACGATGGGAAGGCCGATGAGGGTCGGAAAGGGTGAGAATCGGCGATCGGGCAGCTGAACGTCGTTACGGTGTTGCGATTTGTTTGGCGGAAGAGGCGAGGATATATCTCTGAGGATTGAGAATGCAAAAGTGGATGAAGAGATTAATGCTGGTCAATCCGATAGCGATTCGATGTCAAATGCAATGCAATAGCGATGCTGTTCTTGGGAGCGGCTGATATGAACAAGAATGTGCCGAGGCTGTTTTCGCAGCAGGGTGCTGGCATCTGACAAGGGGGCCTAGTGTTACGATGTCGCTGGTGGAGAGGGACTAGGAGAACTTGTTGCTCGTGTGTTTGCAGCAACAGAAGCAACAAGGATGAAAGCAAGAGAGAGAGGGATGGTTTAGGCAAAGGCAAGAATGTCGACACAACGGACGATCCGAGGCTCAACAGGAACGCAGCCAGCCAAAATCAAACTGAGCATCCGTGGAGATGGCAAAAAAAGGGTTGCCACTTGCGAGTGAAAGTTGCTGCGACTGCGCTCTGCTGTGCTGTGCTGTTCTGTTTCTGTGACCATCGGAGCACGGACGAGTTTTCTGACTCAAGGAAATCCGAGTGGAAGGCTGGAAAGTATGTGAGTTCTAGTCCGATCTCACACTGTCGGATATGTATTCATGCCGGTTAACAGATAACGGACATAGTCTATGTAGAACGCTGCAAGGCATATATATATAAGTTGAAGTATATGCTAGATACCACTTCGACTGAGCTACTGCTTAGCTCCTTTTGCACAGGTGTATCATAGGTGCAAATCCTTGTCTTTCTCAAATGAGTGTGAGAGTAATTACATGTCTATATATACCTTATGATCATTCCTAGCACCTGTTTGATCCCATCAAGCACGTCGTGTGTTTTGTGTGCCATTCTTGCAATGAGGCACCTGAATGATCACTGGGCCAATCATCGTATGTTCCATATGCATGCTGCTTGGCCTATCATGTAGTTCAGCTTCCATCACTCGGCCTTCATGCATCTCGTTCGCCGACTCTCGGTTTGTTTGGCACTCAGATAATCCTTCTGTTAATTCTGTTGCATCTTCAACTCCCCCCTTTGACGGCATTACCAGTCCTATGGATCGGGCTAATCGGGATGTGTCTACTCCTTTCAACGGCTTCATCAGGATGTTGGCTACATTGTTGATTGTTCCCACATATTCAATCGAGATGTTTCCTTCTTGTGTATGGTCTCTTACGAAGTGATACCATGTGTCGATGTGTTTGAGCTTCCAGTGCTTGGCTGGATCCTTGCTGACCTGTATGCATCCTTGGCTATTTGTTCGGAGCACTGGTTTGGCACCCTCTATCCCTAGATCCCTTAACAGGTAAGAAAAGAAGAGAGCTTCTCGCACTGCTTCGGATGCTGCTACAAATTCGGCTTCTACTGCTGATAATGCCACACATTTTTGCACATGTGATCACCAACTTACCGGACACCAATATATGTATGTGATCGCCCCAGACGTACTCCTCCTCCCATTGGTGGTGTTTGATGCCCAGTTTGTGTCTGTGTGTGTTACCACAGCTTTGTCACCATGATCACCTGATTTCCTTCATAAATGTAATCGGTACTCACTTGTTTGGTTTAGGTATTTAAGCATGTGGATTGCTGCCTTCCATGCTCCGTTTGTCAGTGTCGATATGTGTCATGCCAAAATTCCTACTGAGAATGTGATATTGGGTCATGCAGTGTTAGATACCCATAGTAACTGTCCAACAAGTTCTTGGTATCTCTTGCCTTGCAATGGCAAACACTTCTCTCCTTTCATGGTGTTGACTATGCTTTGCATAGGCACCCAGGACTTGTCATTGGGGTTTTCTAGCCACTTGCTCACCATTGCCTGTATGTATCCCATTAGATCCAATGATATATTACCCTGGCTTCTGTTTCGAGTGATTTTGATACCTAGAAATTCCTTGATTGGTCCATTGTCTTGTGTTCCCCACTTCATCATGATCTCCACTTTGGCACGATCTACTTCATTTCGGCTTGGTGACACTATGAGCATGTTGTCTATGTATGCTGTTATGATCATAATATTGTCTGCCGTCCCCCTAGTGTACAGGCATGGGGTGCTTGGCATGCAATAAAAACCAATACTCCAAAGGTGTGAGTCCAACTCATTGTTCCATTCTCACCCTGATTGCTTTAAGCCGTATAGCCCCTTTATGAGCTTGAGCACCTTTCCTGGCTGCACATTGGTTCCCACTGGTGGTCGCAAATAGACGTCGTGATGCAAGCTTGAGTTTAAATACACCTGTTTGACATCAATCGTATCTACCTCCCAGTTTCATACCAAAGCAAGGGCCAATACTCCTCTGATAGACTGTATCAGTGCTACCGGAGTGAAGTTCTCTGTGTAATCCACGCCTTCCTTCTGGGTGAAACCTCGTGCTACCAATCTGGCTTTGAATTTTGTTGGCACTAGGTTTGCATCGGTTTTGACTTTGAGGACCCATTTAGTATCGACAGTGTTTATGCCTGCAGGGAGATCTGTGACTACCCATGTATCCATCGCTTCTAATCTGTCTAGCTCTGTTTGCATTGCTTCCTTCCACAATCTTTTGTCTGGTCTGGCCAATGCTTCCTGAATGGTCGGGTCAAGGTTTATCCTCCTTTTATTCACACTTGTCGCTGTTAGTCCAAATGTACTATTATCCTGCTGAATCCTATAACTTGTTTGATCATCATCTTGGTCTGTATCCATGTTTGTGTAGTTGTCCAGTGGTTCTTGATTGCTCTCACCAAAAAACAGGTTCTCTTCTGTGTACCGTAGGTCTTTGGGGTCTTCCTCATCTATTAAGGTCGGTGGCGACGACACGTTCATCGGTCACCACTCGGTCCGGTCTGTCCAGCGCTTTGATTCTAAGAACTTCGCTGAGTTACTCCAGAATATTGTCAGCGGTCACGTGCCTGAAACCTGAGATCGCTGGTAGTATCAATACTATTACTGATTCTGTCAAGTTATGCAATAACACTAGTGGTATTTCGATTCTTAGTGGAATATGTGATAGAGCTGTCTCTATCACTTTTCTCATTTGAATCTGTAGTTGTAGTAATGCTATTGCAGATTTTGACTAACTGCTATGGACACTCCACCCAGAGGTAGCTCGGCATGATCAGTAACAATATGTTGTCAGGTGAACTTGATATTGACACCAATGGTCTGGTGGGAGTATGATACTTGGTGGTGTCGACATGAGTGTCCAGTGTGTCGATTAACGCTTGAGGTGATCCCTGGACCGCAGTGGATGACTGCCTTCGGTTCTATCATTATCCAGACTGCAGGTTTGCTAAGAACCGCCTGTCAGGGGTCTCGCGCCTCAAACCCAGGTCGGTCTGTCGAGATACTCGGTGACTATTGAACTGCACGACAGCTATTGTCTTGGTATCAGTCTTGGCGAGCTACGTCGCTTGGTGACTATCAGGTTGCATGGTGGCGACAGGTGGTGTTTGTTGTATATACTATCATAGGTTTTGGCTGACCTCTGTGGACACTCTGTTCAGGGGTAGCTCGGCACAATCAATGTCGATACTAAGGTTATGATGACACCAAGGTCTGGTGTGAGTGCTGATGGTGATGAGGCTGTTGGGGTTGGTGGCGTCAACACGAGTGTCCAGTGTGTTGACTGATGCTTGAGGTGATCCCTGGACCACAGTGGACTACTGCCTTTGGTTCTATCTTAATCTGGACCGCTGGTTTGCTATGAACCGCCTTCAGACATCAGTGAGTGGTGATACAACACATGCACTACAATGAGGAGCAACCTTGATAGATTGCTACTATGCTGACTGAAACTAATGTATACTTATGTTGAAGTGATAATTAGTTATGGTGTGTAGAGTGGATGGGGTTCCACTCGACCACTGATGATGAAAGGGTATGCTTATATAAACTCCTTGTAGTGTCGCCTGTGATGCTACTCTGACCCTCTCTCTGCAGAGAGTACCCTCTTCATCGAGTACTGTACAAGAGGACCCTCCAGTACCCTCCTGTCCTCCTCGAGCTATGTGTCGACTCCTTCGACACTGCTCCTCCTCCTTTGCCACTGCTCCTCCTCCTTTGACACTGCTCCTCCTCCTTCGACACTGCTCCTCCTCCTTTGCCACTGCTCCTCCTCCTTTGCCACTGCTCCTCCTCCTTTGCCACTGCTCCTCCTCCTTCGACACTGCTCCTCCTCCTTTGCCACTGCTCCTCCTCCTTTGCCACTGCTCCTCCTCCTTTGCCACTGCTCCTTCTCCTTCGACACTGCTCCTCTTCCTAGTGATCTGCTTGTCGGTCTCCTGTGACTCCTATCTCTCGAGCCCCTGAGTGGTGACTGTCTGCATGCTCCTTGAGCTTGGTCCTCCTCATGGCTGTGCTGGGCCCTCCTCGCATATGGGCCCAGTCCTCCTTTGCATGTGAGTCCGTACAAGTCCATAGTCTCCATGGAGACTGCACTACGACCATGCTCATCGCTGGTATCGACTAGATCTCCAATACCTGTGCTCTTTTCATATGAACCAGTGACCCTCCTGCTTCCTGAGCATTCAGGCCCATGACACCGCCTTCAGATGTCAGTGAGCGGTGATATGGCACATGCGCTACAATGAGAGGCAACCTGATAGATTGCGACTATGCTGACTGAATACTAATGTATACTTAGGTGTAAGCTATAACTAGTAATGTACGGTGTAGAGTGGACGCCTCCACTCGACCATTTGTGACAGGAAAGTATGGTTATATATCTCCTTGCAGTGTCGCCAGCGACGCTGCAACTGCTCTCTCTCCAGAGAGTACCCTCGCCGCCAAGTACTGTACCAGAGTCTCCACTGAGACTCCTCCTCATCGAACCTTGTCACTCTTGTCCTTCCTGAGTTGTGTCGACTCCATCGACACTGCTTCTCCTCCTCATGACCTGTTCACCGGTGCGTGTCACACAGCTTCTCTTCCTTCAACCAGCAACGGTTCTCTTGTCTGCTCATCTTCTGAACCCCTAAGCGGTAACCGTCTGCATGCTTCATGGGCTCGGTCCTCGTCTTTGCAGCACACGATCCTCCTTGCTTGCGAGCGTAGTCCTTCTCACATGTGAAATCGTCGTATGGATGTCTTTGTCACTGATCTCAGCAAAATCTGCCATACTATTGTACTTACTGCAGATTCTGGTAGGAACTGTGATATCGACTTCGTTTGTGCAGATCCCGATGAGATTTTGTCATAGAACTGGGTCTACTACCGATCTCACTGAATTCTTCTGTAATTCCACCAATCCACCCAATCCTTCGATTCCTGTGCTACCTTCATATGAACTGTCGGGTCTTCCTGCTTCCTGCGCAGGCAGACCCATGACAAATATGTTCGGTCTATAGTCCGGGCTGTAGAACAGCCACCCTTTTCTCTCTAAACTATATCCTATAAAGATGGTGGCAGTTGTGTGCTGGTCTAACTTTGCATTGTCTCGCTTGGCTTTTGGTACATTTATCCATGCGAGACATTCAAAGACTTGGAGGAGTAACATGAACCTCTTTGCATTCTTTCCAAACATCACTTCATATGGGATTTCTCCATCAATGTTTGGGGTTAAGTTTATCTTAAAAGCAGCCACTCAGGTTGCATACAACCAAAAACTCTTTGGCAGTCCTCTTTGTACCAATAGCGTTCACATCTTTTCATTTAAACTCCTGTTCATTCTTTCTACCCGACTGTTCTGTTTGCTGTTGTACCCCACAGTTGCTTGCCATTCCATTCCTTTGTCTAGCGACCATTCTAGAGCTTTATGACTTTTCCATTTGGTCCCATGATCAGATCAGATGGCCTTCAAGTTTCTTCCTGTCTTTGTTTCGAGGAATGACACTATTCTCTTAAGTTGTGTAAGGGCTTGATTCTTCCACAACAGTGGCTGTACATACACATACTTACTATGATCGTCCACTAACACCAGTGTGCATGTGTGTTCTGTGGCATGTGATGAATCAATGATCAAGTCTATGTGTATGAGATCAAGTGGAGCAGTGGCCCTTTCCCTGCTCCCTTGCCCCATTCATATGATTGTGCTCTTGGACTTTATACACTGCTCACACATAAGAGCTGTACCTGGGTCCATTTCTATTGTTGTTTTGCCTCCCAGCTTCTTGATTATTGCTCTGGCCTTGTCTCAACCTGGATGTCCTAGATGTTCATGCCAGAGTTGTTGTGCTGAGGTTCTGGGTTTTTCATTGGTTTGTTTATGGTCCTCATGAACACCTTTGAATGGGTGGGTTGACATTACCATGGCTCCTTGTTGCCATGTGTCTCCTCACAATTCTAGTAGTCTATGATCAGCATCTTTTGATATTGTGAGCAGTGTTCCATTTGCTAGGTGTATCTGCCCACCCATATGATCTAAGATCACTCATGCTCCGTCATCCATTAGTGAGTTTGTTGATAATAGATTAACATTAAGATTTCTAACATACAAAACGTTCTGGAGGAAAACATCTCCATGTTTGGTTGAAATGTTGACATCACCTACAGCGGTCGCCTCCAAAACTTCGCTTCCTGCTGTGAAAACATGTGTCATGGGCCTGAATGCTCAGGAAGCAGGAGGGTCACTGGTTCATATGAAAAGAGCACAGGTATTGGAGATCTAGTCGATACCAGCGATGAGCATGGTCGTAGTGCAGTCTCCATGGAGACTATGGACTTGTACGGACTCACATGCAAAGGAGGACTGGGCCCATATGCGAGGAGGGCCCAGCACAGCCATGAGGAGGACCAAGCTCAAGGAGCATGCAGACAGTCACCACTCAGGGGCTCGAGAGATAGGAGTCACAGGAGACCGACAAGCAGATCACTAGGAAGAGGAGCAGTGTCGAAGGAGAAGGAGCAGTGGCAAAGGAGGAGGAGCAGTGGCAAAGGAGGAGGAGCAGTGGCAAAGGAGGAGGAGCAGTGTCGAAGGAGGAGGAGCAGTGTCAAAGGAGGAGGAGCAGTGTCAAAGGAGGAGGAGCAGTGGCAAAGGAGGAGGAGCAGTGTCGAAGGAGTCGACACATAGCTCGAGGAGGACAGGAGGGTACTGGAGGGTCCTCTTGTACAGTACTCGATGAAGAGGGTACTCTCTGCAGAGAGAGGGTCAGAGTAGCATCACAGGCGACACTACAAGGAGTTTATATAAGCATACCCTTTCATCATCAGTGGTCGAGTGGAACCCCATCCACTCTACACACCATAACTAATTATCACTTCAACATAAGTATACATTAGTTTCAGTCAGCATAGTAGCAATCTATCAAGGTTGCTCCTCATTGTAGTGCATGTGTTGTATCACCACTCACTGATGTCTGAAGGCGGTTCATAGCAAACCAGCGGTCCAGATTAAGATAGAACCAAAGGCAGTAGTCCACTGTGGTCCAGGGATCACCTCAAGCATCAGTCAACACACTGGACACTCGTGTTGACGCCACCAACCCCAACAGCCTCATCACCATCAGCACTCACACCAGACCTTGGTGTCATCATAACCTTAGTATCGACATTGATTGTGCCGAGCTACCCCTGAACAGAGTGTCCACAGAGGTCAGCCAAAACCTATGATAGTATATACAACAAACACCACCTGTCGCCACCATGCAACCTGATAGTCACCGAGTGACGTAGCTCACCGAGACAATAGCTGCCGCGCAGTTCGATAGTCACTGAGTATATCAACAGACCGGCCTGGGTTCCAGGCGCGAAACCCCTGACAACATGCTTCCAGTAAGTTTTTGGGTTGATGAGTGCACTATAGTTGTTCATCATATGAATGCTGAAAATGACGATCCAATGAGACAATAAAGGATGACGCAGAGCCGATCTAATCGAAGATCAGATAGAGCTGATCCAGTTGAGCTACCGATTTGATTGTAGATTAGGTCAAGTCAATCTCAGGAGAAATCAGGTACAACACAGTCCCGCTCGTTGTCATGATGGATCATGAAGTAGTAGCACTCCCACCTCAGGCAAGTGCCACTCACATGTATATATATAACTCACAAAGAGCACTAGGCTCTCGCCACATTCTTTCAGTCAATTTAGTATATGTTTCTGCTGTAACCAAGTAGTGACATCTTACTAAGACTATCCCCAATCACCAGTATCAGGACCTAAACGACGTTTACTTTCAACAATGAAAACTAGCTCCCGAGTCTAGGACCCAATAGTTCATTCCCTTCTGACTCGAGTGTTTTCGCCAATGCGGGGTGAAGGAACACCAGATTTCCTAGTCAGTCTCCATGAAGGGAGAGTTCTTGGGAATGCTGACTGAGGCATCACATTGTTTGGCTCCATGTCCCATGTTCCTGCATACATAGCAGCGGATCTTGCAGCTTTTGCTTCTGGTATCGTCAGCATCTGCTTCTTTGGACGAATCACCTTTCTCGGTGCTGCAGGCGATTCTAGCATTGGCTTGTCGGGGTCCCATTTCTGTGCAGGTGCACTTTCGATTGCCATCTGGCACATGCTGAGTGCAATGGCAAGGGCGTCAAAATTGAGATGATGGACAGTGGTGACAGTGTCTTTGTACACTGGGTGGTGAATCGTGCATTTCTGCAGGGTGGAGAAGAGAGTATTGTCTGCAAATGGTTTACCCAGGATACTACTCTCCGCCTCAATAGTCCTGTTCTCCTGGATGAGTTTCCGAGCATCAGAGTTATACATCTTGACATCACCCAACTGAGTGATGAGAGCAAGGCAGCGGGAGTTCCTGGTGGCTTCACCACCCAAACCATTCTTGATCTTCTTTCAAACTTCATGGAAGGTCAAGTATTCCTTGATGATGTTGAGGAGAATGTAATTGATGTTGTATTCTCCTGTAGTGTTGATAGTGCCTCAGGTGGCATTGGTTAGAGCATCATCGAAGGTGCGGCTCCATCTTGGGTGACTTGCATTGTATGCTCCTTCGAGATGTTCCATGGAGTGTGGCACCAATCTGAGGAACAATCTGATGTGTGCACTCCAGCTATGGTAATTCTGGGTGGTCAACTTGGGTACAGGTTCAAGGAGTTTTGCCAGAGTACGGAAGTTGTAGCAATCACCCACATCATCATCATCGGAGTCAGAGCCTAGTTCCTCATCAGCTTTGCCTTCATTGAATACATTTTCGGCTTGGGCTTGTCGTATGGTGATAATTTTCTTACCACCTTGCTTTGATCTCTTGATGATCTCGCTGGTGCTAGATTGAGGGTCGTTCTCTTCAACCATAGTTGACGGTTGTCCGGCTATGGCTTCAGACTTTTATTCAGTTGAAGTATATGCTAGATACCACTTCGACTGAGCTACTGCTTAGCTCCTTTTGCACAGGTGTATCATAGGTGCAAATCCTTGTCTTTCTCAAATGAGTGTGAGAGTAATTACATGTCTATATATACCTTATGATCACTCCTAGCACCTGTTTGATCCCATCAAGCATGTCGTGTGTTTTGCGTGCCATTCTTGCAATGAAGCACCTGAATGATCACTGGGCCAATCATCATATGTTCCATATGCATGCTGCTCGGCCTATCATGTAGTTCGGCTTCCATCACTCGGCCTTCATGCATCTCGTTCACCAACTCTCGGTTTGTTCGGCACTCGGATAATCCTTCTGTTAATTCCTTCATAACTTCAACTATATATATACTGGTCATTATCTTGTACTTAGTTCTCACGTATCATCGCAATCGATACTTATGATCAACGATATTCGACGCACGCTCTTCGACTATTTCGTCCAACTCTAGCTGGGACTGCCAGGCCTTGAGAATCGCAGCTCAGGCCCCTTGAACACGCTTCCTGCTGTCATACCGTCACACGCTCTCGTCAGTCATACTGGTCTCTTTTGTCAGCTGTTGATCACGACTCGCTCAGGAGGTATAAAGTGGAAGCGCGGATCCAAGCCCAAATGACGCCAATGCTGCAGTATACGCTCACCATCATTAGCGGCAAGAACTCCATCCGAGATGATGATGCTGACTCTGTTGGTGAAGCGCTGCGCTTTTGCTCCTTCTCTACTGCTGCGTCTGTTTCTCTCGCTGCTGGCGTGGCAGGAATCGAGAGTAGATCCGCTGGCGTCACTGTTGTTTGAGGCACATTAAACTCGGCGGTAGTGTCGGGAGCGATTGTCTCTTGAGCCGGCAGCGCATCCTCTTGCGTCGCTACATCGGTGATCGGTACCGCTCGGTCGTCTATGCTGCCGGCAACTGCTTCGATGATGGACGCTGTTGCTGGCTCTGCTATTAATGGTACATCAGAACTCTGCACCAGCGATGCAGTATCAAGACTGTGTGTGATATTCGCAACCGCTCCGACGTCCGGCCCACTTCTTGAAGCAAAGACGAGCGGATGCACCACCGACACATACACCTGCAACGCAACAAAGCCCCACAAATACACCGTCTCCAATCGATGCATTAAGATCCCCAGATTCGACTGCACCGGCCTAAACAGGCGCTTCTGCAGCGTTCCAAACACCAACAACGCCCAAACGATCGAGTATCCGATCTTTATCGGCCCCTCCTGTGGCGTAAAGAGCAAGGGGAACAACGACACAGTCCCCGCCGTGCTGAGCAGTACAAACGTTCGCAAGTGCCAATAGTCGTCCGCTGCCAAGAAAGTGTACGGAATCAGGGGCAGCATGATGGCCTTTTCGTGCACGTGCCAGCCGAACAGGAAGGATACAAGGCCGCATAAGCTCACCGAGGCCAAGAAGGATCGGTAGGTGGGCTTTTGCCATAGCTTGACCATATAAATTGACATCCATGCCAGTGTCAGAAGGAAGCACGTCCAGGGGCTGATATCGGGCAACACGCCGAATGAGATGTTTTCCACCAAGCCACGAGATGCGGATGCAAAGCCGGTGCTTGCCGATGCTTGGTATTGTGCCAGGAAGCTTGCCGGAAGCAACGCACGGATCGCAGGAATGCGGGGGAGAAGTTTGACGAGAAGGCGATCAGCAAAGGTCCACAGTGCCCACGCATTCGGTGCCCAGTAGGCGTGAATGAGACCACGGCTGAAGGGAAATAGTCGTGAGACCATCTGCGAAAGCACGCCGAATGGTCCTGCTTGGTGTCGCAACCCGTCGATCGCCAAAGGTGCGAGACTGAGAACAAACGGCATCAACGTCACCACGCCGACAGTGATGAGCCTTTCCAGGCTACGTTCTAGATCGCCCGTTGTACTGCCGACGGGAAAGACGTAAGAGCGAAGAAGGAAGATGAAGAACGGCGGCGCTAGATAGACGTAGATGTGCTTGAGGTTGAGCAACGAGCTGAACAAAAAAGCGCATAGCAAAGGTCGATCCTCCCGAGCAGCCCAGAGCGACCAGGCGAGTAGACCGAATAGGAAGCCATTGTACTGGAAGTGGATGTGATCGATGATGATCAGTCCTGGATGCATCAGCAGACTCGCTGCCAGCAGCTGTGACGTCGTCGCGCCGGTATTTGAAGCCTCTTGCGCATAGCCGATCTTGATCGCTCGCTGTGATCCGAGTCTGGAATGTGCAAGTAGCGCCGCTGCCAGTACAAGCTCTGTCACGACCACCGTTGCTCGCATGTACGCCTTGCACGACCATGCCGCGTATTCGAGCCCTTGGTGCAAACTTGCAATCAGTGGATCGACAAGGGGCGCGGGTAGCGCTAGGATGTATGAGAAGTATGCAAAGAAAGGTGGGTAGTCGAGTGTCCAATGCGAAGTGGCTTCAAAATACCAGTCACGGATTGAAAGGGTACGGGTGATAGCAAGCCAGTTGCGGTGCACCTCAAAGTCGGTCGAGTGGTAAGTAGGCCAAAGTAGCAACTTGACAGCTGTACTCAGAGTCAAGAGCTCCCATTCGAGCCGTAGTAGGCCGAGAGTCGTGCTGGAGGATGCATCCTTCTCGCCGTGACTATCGCCAAACTTGCTGTCGAGCGGTCCCTTGATGCCGTTGCGGGCCGAACCGGCTTGTATTGGTCGGGTTCCTTGATTCGCTGCCACGCTTGGCGAGCGATGCATCCGCGCCGTCGCACTCATTGAAGCCCTACTACCTGTGTTATGGGGTCGTGCTTGGTGTGGTGAGTGAGCGTTGAAAAGAAAGAGAGCGTTGAGAAGAGAGCGTTGGAAACGACTAGAACACGAACAAAGTCGCGTGTCTGTGCGCAGGGTAAAACTCATTCCTCGACTGCGCAAAGCTCCACTTTTTCTGCGTCGTCTTCTAGCAACTTGGCTTTCAACGTTCACGTCACTGCCATCATCACCTCCAGCCTCGTATCCTGGAGAGCTTCGACAAGCTATAAGAGGCTCGCTTGTCCTCAATCTCTCTCCAGCACTCTTATCCGCAAGTCCATCAAGTCTAGGCCGTCTGCCCATCAAAATGGCAACCGCAAGCACCACCTACTCCTCCTCCTCCTCTTCGGCCCCAGCCACCCCCCGCTTCGACTTCTACCAAACAGACACAGCCGTCACCCTCTCTATCTTCATCAAATCCGCTTCTGCCGAAACCGTCTCGGTTTTGATCAATCATCAATCCCTCTTGGTCCGCGCAACATGCTCGACCAACGGCTCGGAATACATGCTCACCATCGACCCTCTCTTTTCCCCTGTCGACCCATCTTACTCCTCCTATAGAATGTTATCTACGAAGATCGAAGTTGTTCTGCACAAAGTTCAACCAGGCGTTCAATGGGTTGAGATGCAAGGAGGGGCGCGTAAGGATGTTGTGAGTTGCGCTATCACTCCTGCTTGTGCCGCGAGTCAAGCTGCGGAAGCGAACAGGACGGCTACTCCTAGGGCTAGGTCGAAGTGGGATAGCTTCGATCCAGATGCTGACGAGCCAGAGAACGCTTCGGGTGCAGCAGGAGGGAGCGGAGGAGAAGGCGCGGATGAAGCAGACATCAACAAGTTCTTTCAAAAACTCTACGCAGATGCAGACCAAGACACAAAACGAGCCATGATGAAGAGTTACCAAGAAAGCGGTGGGACGACTTTGTCAACTGATTGGAGCAAAGTTGGGAAAAAACAGGTGCAGACTCAACCACCCGATGGAATGGAGGCCAAGAAATGGGAGCAGTAGTCTTTTGAACAATCTTGTATGTACCCTATCCTATCTCAACCCAATTCCGCATGTCACATCTAACACAAGCCTGTCTTGTTGGATTGAATCATGTTGAAATTGCTTTCTCCGCAAGACTACTGAGTAGCTGCAGCGCTAGGGTTCGGCTTGCTTGCACCACTACCCGCGCCATCACCGGCACCACGCTTGGCACCGCCTCTTGCACGCGCATTGCTACCCCTCTGTTGCTGCTGCTGTTGTTGCTTAGATTGCAAATACTTAGTCCTCTTACTTTCCTGCAAGATGAATCCATCTTGATCCACTTTTGGCGCCTTAGGAGTTGGCGGTGCGGGCTGAACCTGCTTTGCTCCCTTGCCATCTGCGTTTCCGTTGGCTGCTTTACCACCACCACCACTCTTCCCTCCGCCGCTACCGGCTTGTTTCTTCTTTGGCTTTGGGGAAGCCAGCGTGCCCTCCGCACCTGCATTGCTTGCTGCAGGCTTGGTCGCAGGCTCCGTTTCAGTGGCGCTAGGAGTAGTGGAGATGGGCTCGAACACTGGTGCCTCACCCGGATCGTCATCGTCCTCTTCGGCCATTGCTGCCCAGTTCAGTTTGGGTTCTGCTGCTGCAGTCTTGACCTCGGTAGTGTTGATAGGTTCTTTGACGGCTGAAGCTGCACCACCATCCGATTTCTTGCTTGAATCGCCCAAGATAACTCCTTTTCCGCCTTGTTCGCCTTTCTTAGAAGCGCTAGTGCCAGCGGGAGGTGCAGATTCAGGTTGCCCTCCTTCCGGCTCCAATTCGCTCTCTTGGATGAACGATACCGCATCACCACCAGGCGAACTCGAACTGTTGCCTCCACCTGCTACTTTAAAAATTGCGTCTTGCGGAGCACTCAACCCATCCCGCTCGGACTGCCGAGCAGGAGTGGGAGGAGCAGTTAGCTTCAAAACCATCTCCCTAACCGTTGCAAAACTTACCCCTTGCAACACCTCCTCCTCACTCGCTTTCTCAATGTTATCCAGCACCTCCAATGCATCGCCTCCTCCACCTTGCAATGGTCCATTCGCCAAGGAATCAAACACCTTGCCCAACGCCGCGACCTCCTGCCCAGTACACATCTGCAATGCTGGCGGCATAGCTTTCGGTGCAAAGCTTACCATCTCTCCTCCTCTTCCTCCTCCTCCTCCCTGCTGCGGGAAGAACAAGTTGAAGAGATGCAAAAATTGCAACAACAAAACCAATTTTCGCTTCTGTTGTGCACCCTGCTTAGCGTGTACGCTGTCGGATTCAGCTTGCTGTACTTTGCTCAACAAACTATTCAATTCATCGATAGCCACCGTGGTGGTTGCATTCTTGCTTTTGCTCGAAAGTTGAGCTATACGATCAGAGATCACTTTTTGAGCTGGAGTAGAAGCAGGGGCAGTGTTGGATGAAGGTGTGGTGATAGCATCGACGGCAGCGATTGCGGCCTGAGTTTCGGCCTGTTCAGCAAGATCGGAAGGAGTAACTTTGAGAGCGTTTGCTACTTGAGTTGGTGCAGTTGGGGCTTGGCAGATGAGGGCTGCTGATGTGGCATCTGGGACTTGCACGGAGTTGGTGGGTGGAGCGTTGGTGGAAGGAGTGTCTTTGGTGGTAGCCTTGCCTTTCTTAGCGGATTTGGAGGGGGCGGATGGAGGAGCTCCAGGAATGGTTCGGCGAGGCGTTGGCTTGTCCGACACCCCAGAGCCGGGGATGGTACGGTTTGTCATTGCGGCAAGTTCAGAGCAAGGGAAAGCTTTTGGCCAATGATACGAAAGCTACTTGAAGAGCGTGAGGAATGTTCCGAGAAAAAAAGAAAAGAAAAAAGGTGTGTGGAGCTAAAGTGTGAGAGCCTTCCTGATGTGATCCAAGTCGAAGTGAGCGTGTATGAGCCGCAGATGTAAGTGAGAGTCGTCACTGAAGTAGCGTTGCGATCCTACGGCGACAAGAAACAAGAAAAAGAAAAAAAGAGGTGTGCTTGTGAAAGTCGAAATGAAAGGTGATGTGGAAGAAAGCAACAAAGCAGTGAGAGTGGGTGTTGGTGGTGATGGTGGTGGTGATGAGACAAACGACACCCAAGAGAGTGGAGAATTGGCGCGCACCGACCACGCAATTCCACCGTCTGTCTGATTTGCCGCTGCTGATTTGCCGCTGCTGAGTTGCCGCTGCTAATTCGCGCCGCAAAATTCGGCCTCGCTGGCTTCAGAGGCGAGTCCGTTCTTGTCGGGCCTCGAAGTTGGCGAGACAAGCAAGAGCGGCGATCAAAGACAAAGAGTGCCAGCCGAGAAAGGAGGGCGACGGCGTTTGGCGAGAGGAATGGATTTTGCCAAGGGTAAAAAAGGGACAAATTTGCTGCTGCTGGCACCAACCACGGTAAAAATGAGCAGCAAACTGCGCTCTAGAGTCTCTTTCCTCGACACCACCATCAGCAACTGTGTCGTCGCTGTCGATTGCATCTACGGCCAACATCACCATTCGGACGCTCATTTGGATCCCACACAAATCACTTGACGCACCGCACGCACATCTTCTCTCTCTTTTTTCCGCTCATCGCGGCTTTGTCTCGCTCGATCCGTTTGCACAATCTCTCACGCTCCGCCACCTCGATCTTTGGCCCCCCCGCTAGGCTGTTCAGTTGACACGCTTCATCTGCCTGTTCGCCAAACCTCCCCTATCGTCACCCCTCTGCCGTCCACTCCTCCGTCTTGCCATCACACGATTCGTTGGACTGTCACCCTCGCACGATACACGCTCGCTATCAGTTTTGACACATCCCTCCCAAGTTGCACATAGACCATCTGCGGTGCTCAACCTACCTCTCCTTCTAATCTCCACTTCGGCAACGCCACGGACAGTGTAATCAACCTACCTCTCCTTCTAATCGCCATTTCGGCAACACCTCGGATAGTGTAATCAACCATGGCTTCCAACATGCTGCGCGGCTTGTGGCCCTCTGGCCCTTCAGACCAGGTAGGTTGCCTTCTTTTTCCCTGTTCAAAGCATGGATCGGCTGCTGAGGACGAGAACAGCCGACCATCAATGTGCGCGTTGGTTTGCAGGGCGTTGATTCTGGACACGCTCCCAGCAACCTTGTTCTGGCCCAGCAAAGCAAATCTCATTCCATTCTTCTCCCAGCAGTGGTTGCAGCAACACCAACTCACCGCCGCTTCCACCTCTTTCCCCTCTTTCCCCTCCTTCATCTCATTGCTTACAGACCACCCCGAAAGCATCCAGCTCTCACTCGAATTCCGCCGCTGAACGTAATCCCTTTGACAACATGCAGCCTCCTGCTATGACTAAGCAATCCTCTCGCTCTTCGCTCAATGCCTCTCTTGTCGGCACCCATCTTCCCGGTGATCAAACTCCAGGTATGAGAACATCTGGCAGCGTTATGCCCCATTCTGCCATCCCTACCACTTCCATCTCCCTTGGTGATCCAGATTTCACCATCAAGCTGCCTCCACCAAAGCCCAAGAACGATGCATCTGGAGCTGTTCCAGCTGAATTGAACAACAACTCGACAGCTACCACTCCTATGACTGATGCAACATCCGCATCCACAGCCTCCGCCGCTTCCACTTCCAACAACAACCATGCCGCTTCTGCCAACGCCCCCGCCACCACCAACACCACCAACACCACCAACACTACCACCACCGCCAACAACAACAACAACAATGCCAGCTCGGGTAGCAGCACCAGCAAGACCCGCAACACCAACGCACCGCGTGGTCATCTTACCATCAAAATCGTGTCCGGTCGCAACCTCGCCGTCCCCAGCCCTGCAGCTCGACCCTACGCCGTCGTCCAGTTCGACAAGAACGAGTTCATCGGTCGTGAACCGATCGACGAGTTTGGTCAAGAAGCCAAAGGAGTAGCCCAACCCCGCTCCGAAGCAGGTGAAGCAGGTCGTTCTCGAGCTAAAACCGTCACCCCTGCAGACGCTCTCTCCCAAACAGGTGCAAACCACAATCCGGTTTGGAAACACCAAGTGACTTTTGACGTTACACAGGATTCCCAGCCGATCTACATCAGCGTTTACGACAGGCACTCGGAAGATGAAGGCTTCTTGGGTATGCGAGAGATCAAGCCTCGTCTAGTGCACAAGATGATGAGCGACCAGTGGTATCCGCTTTCGTCACGCGATCATGAGGAAGCAATGCAGAACCATAGAGGCGAGATTAGGGTTCAGATTACGTATGAGAAGATGCCTCAGAAGAAGTTGACTCTGCATGATTTTGAGTATTTAAAACTCATCGGAAGAGGCACTTTCGGAAGGGTGTTTCAGGTGCGAAAGAAGGATACCAAACGTATCTACGCTATGAAGGTTCTCTCTAAGAGGGAGATCGCACTGAAGAAGGAAGTGACGCATACGATGGGAGAGAGGAAGATTTTGGAAAAGTCGTTGGATTGTCCATTTTTGGTGGGCTTGAAGTTTTCCTTCCAGAGTGCAACCGAGTTGTATTTCGTAACGGATTACAAGTCTGGTGGAGAGCTCTTTTGGCATTTGCAACGAGAAGGCAGGTTTACCGAGGAAAGAGCAAGGTTTTATATCGCAGAGTTAGTCCTGGCCCTCGAGCATTTGCACAAGTACGACATCGTCTATCGTGATCTTAAGCCGGAAAACATCCTGCTGGATGCTACTGGCCATGTGGCACTCTGCGATTTTGGTCTTTCCAAACCAGACCTCGGCGCAGGTCAGCTGACCAACACGTTCTGCGGTACAACCGAGTACCTGGCCCCCGAAGTACTTTTGGATGAATCCGGATATTCGAAATTGGTCGATTTCTGGTCCTTGGGGGTTTTGTTGTTTGAAATGTGTTGTGGATGGTCGCCCTTCTACGCCGAAGATACTCAGCAGATGTACAGGAACATCTGTTTTGGTAAGATCAAGTTCCCTAGGGGTGCGATTGGCGATGATGGTAAGCAATTCGTTAAAGGTCTTCTCAACCGCAATCCCCGCCACCGATTGGGCGCCCAGAGAGATGCGCAGGATCTGAAAGAGCATCCCTTCTTCAACGATATCGATTTCGACGCACTCGCCAAGAAGCAGCTCACTCCTCCATTCATGCCATTGGTGGAGAGCGATGAGAGCGTAGCCAATTTCGATCCCGAGTTTACCGAGACCGATCTCAAGGACGTAGCGGTGATTCCTGGTTTCGAGGGGTCCAGTACGGATGCAGCGGAAGCGTTGAACAATGGCGATATTTTGGCTGAGAAAGAAAACGGTGGTGTCAAGATCAGCAAGCAACGAGGTGGGGAGGAGGAGGAGTTGAGTAAGAGTGTCCAGGATAAATTTAGAGGTTTCTCCTACAGTGGTACCTATGAAGGCAGTTCCGCGGGTAGTTTTGGAGGTAGGAGAGGTAGTGGTGGGTTTGGGTTGGCAGGCGCTAGTTTAGGCATGAGTAGGATGAGCGTCGATGACGAGGCTGCCTGGAAGGATGATGGTGACGAGCCCATGTGTGGGCGTTGAGCCGAGGGGCGATGGACAATTGCGATGCAAACAACAAGACGATCATGATATACAACTAGTAGTTCCCAATACATACACGGCAAGTTTTCGGCTCCGTTCTCCTTTCCCGAGCAATGCAATCTCTACCAGGACATCGCTTCTCCCTTTCTCTGTGTGCGCCATTCCAGTCCAGTACGGTTCGGACAGCAAAGGCAAAACAGGCAACAACTGAAACCGAGCGACAAATCGCGCTAGAAAGAGCATCTCGCATTCCCACAGCAAGATGATAAGATCGACTACGCTTCCTCCAACCACGCCCCGAAAGCATGCTTTCTTCTGCTCTCCTGCGCCTTGGCCTCATTTTGCTCGGCGTCACTCGCCTCGTCGTCGGCGGCGCCGTCATTGCGGCTCTTCTTAAAGCTCGGCGTAGCGTCGGCGAGCCAGGCATCGATGCTTCTCTGTGCGAAATACCTGGCTTTCATCATCTTTACACAGGCCTCAGCCTGCTGTTCGGTTTGGAATCGGACCGTCATGATCCCTGCGGGTTCTTTGTCCCACAGTACGACGTTGGTCACTCCGCCGATCTTCGCGGTGCACTCGTCGCGCACGTCTTCTTTCAGGTCAAGGAGGAGCGTCGGATCCGAATCGAGCTCGTGCAGTGTGAACATTTTGGTCAAGACTACTGTTCGGCCTTTCGCTGTCCGGGTGGAAGGCGAGGTGGTCGCAAGGGGAACAGAGGATCGCGAGAGTGGATCGTCGTCTCTCCAATCTGAAAGTTTATTTTCCAGTTTAGCTACTCTCTTGGCGATGTTTTTACGTTCTTGATCAGTTAGGTTTCTGCGTTGGCGTGTTGTAGACGGCCCTTCATCTTTTCCATTTGTGCTTTCTTCCTGATTTTCAGCGGTGGCGCTTGATGTTGTGTTGTTGGAGGTGGCGGGGAACTGAGCACGTTGAATCCTCATAACCGGCCCTCCTCCCGCGTTGTTGCTCCCACCAATTGCACCCCTCAGACTCGTCTCATCCAACATCCTAATCGCCAACTCCACACTTTCCGCTTTAAAATAAACCACCAGTGCTTCTCCCCTAAACACCCCCGTTCTTTCATCGTAATACATCTTCACCCTCGGCTTCCCCTCATCATCCTCCAACAAAACGCCATACCGCGAAAACACCCGTGCGATCTCCTCCTGTGTTGCATCCAGAGGTAGACCCGCGATGTAGAGTGATGTTATCGGCTTTGGTTTTTTACTCGGTGGTAGCTTCTCTGCTGGGGTAGAAGTGGGGTTGGAGGGGGAGGGAGGACGTTTCTTGCTTCTGCGAAGGACCGCTTGAGAAGGTTGGCATTCGTCTACCCCGGCGATCGAGTATGCAGCCTGTTGGGTTGAGAGAAGGTCTTCGTCGAGGACCTTGACCCAATGCCCTATGGGTTGTGTTGATGAAGAAGAAGAGGGGTTGGAAGAGGAGGAGGAGGGGGGGTCGTCTTCGCTTTCGCCGAGGTCGACGGTGGGGCGAGAAAGATGTAGGAAAGCTTGCCATTCCCATTCTTGTCCGGATTCGTCTTCGTAGCGCCAGTTGCCAGAGACGCGGTCGAGGTAGACGCGCGGATCTTCGGAGCCGCCTGTGGCTGGCGGTGCTGGATGCATTGTGGTCATTCGTTAGGAGCGGATGAATGGGCAGAGACGAAAGAGCGAAGTTTGCAAAGCCAAAATAACACACACACATGCTCTCGTAAATTCGGAACTCGGCTATCGTTGACGTGCGGCGGGGTGGCAACAGCAGCACACTCACACTTGCATTCACACTTTCTACAACGTGTCATCATCATCAACAGCTTCACCCTTTCCACCACCTCCATCACTCGCATCCAGAGCGAATCGGCCGGCTCACCATACCTTCAGCGCTTCATCAGGTCGGATCCCGACTCGTGAGGGGACAAGGCAGCAACAATGTCCTACACACCAACTACATCCTACTACGGCCAATCGGTCAAAGATCGAACCACCGAATTCCACTCCCTCGTCGACTCCATCTCTTCTCGCTCCACTCAACCCACTTGCTCGAACCAGAAGCTCTTACCCAACTCCAACCCAAAAGGAGAATTCGCGCGAAGAGCCCAAGTTATCGGGAAAGATATCGCTTCAACAACTGCCAAGTTGCAACGTCTTGCACAGCGTAAGACTCCCTACTCCTCCACCCCTTTTCTTCCCCTCGTCCCACTGACTCTCGTCCTTTTTTTTGCGTTTACAGTGGCTCGTCGAAAAACCCTATTTGACGATCGGCCGGTCGAAATCTCAGAACTGACTTACATCATCAAGCACGACATCGCTGCAATCAACAAACAGCTTGCAGACTTGCAGGCGTTCAACAAAGCGAATCAATCCGGGAAAAGTGCGGATAGAGCGGAAGAGCACAGGGGCAATGTGGTTACACTCTTGCAGAGTAAACTGGCGGGTGCAACGACGAGTTTTCAAGATATACTGGAGGTTCGAACTCGAAATATGAAAGCGAGTAAGGATCGGAGCGAACAATTTATGTTCGGTAATACCGCAGCTGGTGTTGGTGCGATGGGAGAGAATTCAGGTAAGTTTCAATACCACCGTAGTAGTGTTAGGCATTTGCGGGATTGAAAGCTGATGAAAAAAAAGAGGAATTGGGGCT
The DNA here is from genome assembly GCA_022963125.1 of Ustilago nuda. Classification (NCBI taxonomy): domain Eukaryota; kingdom Fungi; phylum Basidiomycota; class Ustilaginomycetes; order Ustilaginales; family Ustilaginaceae; genus Ustilago; species Ustilago nuda. The sequence continues at coordinate 1,353,809 of JALCUS010000004.1, read as the reverse complement.
GATGCAGTTCTTCGTTCTCGATCTAAATCTTCTGGTGTTGGTGGAGCAGATTCTCCGCTATACCATCCACAACGAACGGGTTCGGCAATGGCGCATCGATCTTCTCCGCTCAACCCAGGTGCAGCAGCGGGTGATGGGTATGATCCAAAAGCAAAACCTCTACCCACAGCCGCGGGCGATGGTGACTTTTTAGCACTCGATATGCGCCCCCCATCAACTGCACCCGGCGGTCAATCCGGAGATCAATACCTCCAGATGCAACTAATGGAAAACAACGAGAACAACTACATGCAGCAACGATCCACGGCAATCGAATCGATCGAATCCACCATCTCGGAACTCGGACAGATCTTTTCCCAGCTTGCACACATGGTTGCAGAACAGAGAGAAACCGTGCAGAGGATCGACGATAATGTGATGGAAGTGGTGGATAATGTAGGTGGCGCTCAGAGGGAATTGTTGAAGTACTATGCAAGTGTCAGCAGTAATAGGTGGTTGATGTTGAAGATTTTCGGTGTGCTGATTGTGTTTTTCTTGCGTAAGTTGCCGATCGGCCCCCCTTTACGCTTTGAAGAGGTGAGGGGAGAGCTGACACTTTTTCATCTTGTTTGCCGTGTGGTTCGGGATAGTGTTCATTTTGGTCTCTTAGAAGCATCCGTTTCGTTGCAATCGCAAACTTTCGCCGATCATCTCGCATATGCAACGATTGATTTGCGTATACAAGAAGGGCGAGGAAAAGAGGCGTTAAGCATCGCAATTCCTCCACTCCGGCGGCATCCATTGTAAGCCTAGCGCATCAAACACCTCGCTTTCATCTTGCGTCTCCACCAACCCCGCCTCTTCGGCGACACCCAGATGGGTCAAGCCATCGAAGTTAAAACTATACCCTTTTTGTTTGGCCCACAGCCTGAGATCCCTTTCAAAAGTCACACTCCCTGTCCAAGCCAGTATGGTTGCGCCATAGACTTTCAATGGGCAGAACACCAGATCTACCCTCCTGTGTACCGGGTTAGAGTTGGTCCCGGAGAGAGGCGGAAGGACGACTATGTTGGCAATGTCGATATGAACTGCTTCTTTTGCACCAGCGGGGTGCAGGTCCGAGTCTAGGGTGGCAGCCGGGGTTGAGATGTTTACCATGTGTGTCAGTAGGCCTTTTGCTTTCATTTCGTCCAGTAGGCGCAGGTGGAGAGCGCGCGAGCGAGGTTGTGCGTGGCCGATGATGATGTCGAGGTCGTAGGTTTGCGTTTTACCTCGACGGTATCCTCCGCAGATTTCGTGTTTGACTTGTACACCATCGCCTAGTACGCTCCGGACCAGGTCCATGATGTGTGCGGTGATCGATCGACATTCTTCCCGACCGATGGGTTTGCGAAGATCCGAAAGAATACGTACACTCTCTCGTGCCGACAGATGGGTAGCCAGAGACTTGCCTCTATCAAGCACATCCGCAAACGATCTCGCCCCGGAATTATACGCTTCTCTAGCACCGATCGGTCCGATACCGTAGAGTTCGGTGAAGCTATTCATCACATCCACCGCCCTGTCTCTTTTGATCACTTTCGCTTCTATTATCCTACCCTCCTCAACCCTGTTTCTCTTCTCTTCTTCCTCTAACCCGGCAGATAAAGAATAAAACTGTTTGATAAGACTAAAAACCTTCTTCCCCACCCCTTTAAGCTTTTCTACCTCACCCAATCGCATCTCCAACAGCTGCCGGTCATAGATACCAGCCGGATCAAGTAAAGGATCTGGTATGCGGAACGGGTAGGCTTTGAGTGCGGATATGGCTCGCATATAGGCCATTTCGCTATATGTATCGCCCGTTAGACGTCGTTCCGTACGAATCTGCTCAAGTTCGGCAATAAGCGGCTGGTTCGGGGAGAAGAGCGGGGATGGCCGTCGACATGCGAATCGCGTGTTTTGCCATGGTGGGCAGGGGAAAGCGGGTAGGATCGGGTCGTAGTATCCTGCTGGAATCTCTTCCTTCGTAGGGGTTGGGAAGGGAGAGCCGGAAGAGGAGGAGGAAGAGGAGGAAGGGTGGCTTAGCGAGGGTCGAGGTTGTTTTGTGCCATGTGAGGTTGGGAGGAGAGGCGAGTCAGAGGGGCTACGTTTGCGTTTTCCGCCCACTAGATTGGTGTCGTTGCGGGTTCTGCTGTCGCTGACGTTGCTAGTGGTGCAGCTTGTCTGCGGTCTGAGGATGACAGCATGAAACAGATCAGGATCGACCAAACCACCCTCTCTCTCCACTTGCTCTAACCAATCTGGAGTAACGACAAATCGTCTCCAATCTCTGCCCACACCATCACCCAACTTCCTCTCTAACTGGCCCCCTCCCCCCTCATCCGCAACCCGCTCTGTTTCCGCTGGAAACACGTTCAAATCTGCATCACGGAAATGCTTAGCAATCCTCTTCGGCGCCTTCAGCACAGTAATCACAACATTTGCTGCATCGGGAGAACTCGTCACTTGCGCCCCCAACTTTTGTGCTCGTAACTCTAATTCCTTTGCGAGCTGGCGATCGAGTTTGTCGTGCAGGATGTGGATGCGGGTTGATTGGGAGAGGATTCGTTGGATTGTCTTTTCCGAGCGGGAGGGCGAGCCTATGTGATCTTGGTATCGAACTACCTCGGATGCGGGAGGTTGAGGAGGGGCTTGGAAGCTGTGTTGGGGCATCTTTAGCGGAACGATTGCAGGGGTTTCGGCAAGGATGAGCTGCTGGGGCTATGTTCGTTCCCTTGCGTGTGGGCGAAGGATAGATGGAAAGGTGAAGAGGCTAAGGGTTTTCTAAAGAAGAGTGCGGGTGGTTCGGAAGACTGGGCAGCAGTAAGTGGTTTGTAGCTGAGAAGAGTTGATCGATGGCGTAAGAAGGAGTAATTGTCCAAGACAGAGCAGCTGAAGGAGGTGTCCGGTGGGAAGAGCACCAATAAAAGTCAGCGAGGCGGAGGCTTGAAAGCCGAATTCCGTGGCAACTCGACGTGCTCTAAACCCACCTGTCATCTTGCTTGACTGCCGTCTTTGACCGCTCTCGAGAGGGCCGTGCTGCAGTTCAGAGGAAGATTGGGCCAGGGGAAAGTGATTGCTTTGCGAATGATGGGTATAGATACAGTGGAAGCCAATCAAGACGCTAGGATGCCAGTGTAGTATGCTAGGATAGACAGAAGGTGCAAGAGTCAAAGAGATCAAGATGCCGACGTAAAGCGCAAAGGGGTTACCGTTGCGTAGCGGACCGGCGATCACAACGCAACCACCACCACCGTCACCACAACCACAACCACAACTGCTGCTGCAATACCATTTTGAAGAATCAAAACTGCACCACTCCGCAACGCAACACCTTTAGAAGTCATCGAAGCGTTCCTCGCCTTGGCCCACTGTATCGCACTCAAATCGGCATCCCCTACCGCCGTTGGACTCTCGGTTCCATTCAAATTGATATAAAACAATCTCTCTAGCCCCGCCTGACTCTGGAACATGCCCAAGCCATCATGGCTGACCCCTTCAATATAGTTGACCGAATGTGCTGTTGGAAAGCCACCTTGCATCTCTGTCAGATGCTTCACAAAATTCCTTCCTCGTCCCAGATGCGTCGTACCCTGTGCCAGAGCTTCACATCTTGTATCGCCTTTTCCGTGATCTTCTAGGCCAAATAGATAGGAGATGACACGGCGACGGTATCGTTGAACAACGCTTTCTACGTCGTTGGTTGAGTCGAGGGAGTCTGCGATAAAGTCGGAGAGGTAGGATTGCGAGTATGCGTTGAGACCGAACTTCCAATTGTTAAAGGTGGTGTTGCATTTCGAGTAGGATCGTGGACGCCAGTTTGTCAGGTATGCGTACGAGCCCGGGTTGGCTACGACAAAGTGCACAGGAACTGTGCCGGAGGGAATTGCGCCGATGAGTGCATAGCGTTGGACCATTTGCGCTCCTAGACTGTGGCCTGCAACGATGATCGTGTTGACGTTGGGAAACAGGCTCTTGTTCGAGAACCAAGCAACGGCAGCATCGAGCGCTTCGAATGAAGATACACCTGGTGGTTCAAAAGCTGTATTGTTTGAATCCATAATGGTAGCGGGATAGATCGAGTCTCCACCTTGTGCCCAGTTGCTTCCTCTCCAGACGAGAGTATTTGAGCTGGGCTGCTTGTTCTCGTCGACAGGATAACTTCCTGGATCTTGCTCGTTGAGGAAGATCGGAGCCATAATGACCACTTCATCCCACCGTAAACGGGCTTTGCGAGTAACACGCTCTCTCCGTGAAGTGGCATTTAGAAGCGCTGTATGTGTTTGATCAAAGTAGGACCACGCATCACGACCTAAGCCATGAAGCATAATGACGGCTCGCTGCACCTTGGTGGCATTGTAGCCAGTGGTGATGTAGTTGTACAGGTAGAAATCGGTCGAGTTGAGACCTTGGAGTTGATCACTGGTGAGCTCGGAACCGGTGTAGGATGATGGTGGTGCAGCTTTGACGACAAAGTTGGTGTTCAGGGTGCGGTTTGCGTCTGTCGCTGGTAGCCAATCCCAAGCTTGTGCCACCGAGGAAAGACTGAATGCTGTCGTGAGCAAGAGCGATATTGACGTTCTCAACCTCATCCTGATGGGTTGTTCGATTAGTGCTTTCCTTTTAGATATGGAGCGTGCAGGGCGGATCGAGGAAGAGGTCTCTATATGTGCGCTGAGCGATCCTCTGGGAGCTGCTGGGAACCTGTGCGTGGGTAGATCAGCTTTCGATGAGACAGTGGATCAAAATGTGCGAATCTGGGGGACACTTTGCTGCTGTGCTGTGAAGGGGTGGATGCGTAGTCAAAAGTATGCTTGGCGAGCAAGGGCGTTTGGACGGCAAGATGTCGAGAGGACGCTGCTATCCGAAGCGACACAGAGTGAGGATGGTGAAGGATTGTGGACGGAGCGGGAAAGGGACGATGCTGTAGGTGGTAGCGTACCAGGATTCAGGGAGAGCTGATCATGATGTTAGCACAACATGCAAGAAACAACTTTCGAAGAAGAAGCGTTTATCAACAGCTTTTCCGCCCCGTTCATCCCGCTCGCTTCTCCGTCCGAAGCAGACTTGCATGATGGCCACCTGAGACTCTGTTGTCTCGACTTGCCAAGGGGAGGCAGCAACGGAAGAAGCGCTGTTTTGGGTATGCACCATGCCATGCGTCCCGGAGCTATACCACGCGCAGCCTGCATGACGATTCGCAACACACAAACCGCTCACTCTTCCCTCTTTCTCGCGCCCCCCCCCCTCTGTGATTATGATCGCTGTCGCTGTATACGCTGCCAAGAGAAGGCCAAGTAAGTCAACTTCGACACAGGCACAAGTGGCCTCCTTCTTCCCTCTGTTCCTTGCCGTCGAGCATGTGAAGGAACAAAACACAATCCTTTGTGACCCGCCCCTTTACCACCCTGTGCGATAAGTGATCCAAACAAGATCCTCAGACAGGCTTGTACGTGCTCAATAGACCGAGCTCCAAGCCAGCACAACCCGGTGTTTAGGCTTGGGATGATGGCACGAACAAGCAGCTTATACAAACGCAGATCGCCTACATTTTCAACTTGTTGTCGCTGTCAAAAACGAGAACGCCGAGACCATCCATTGCCGAAGGAAGCGATCCAATATGATGATATATGCTGACATAAACGTAATCGGGGAACTGACGGACCCGATCTGTCTAGAGATCGGGTACAACACAGTCCCGCTCGAAGAAGGATACTTGGGGACTGTTACATCTCGTGTAGAAACAGAGTTGTGACTGGTTCGACTCCACATTTTTTTGTTGGCGTTAAGCTTAGCAGGCAAGCACAGAAAGACTGACGAGATGCCTTGAAGTGCTGTCACGCAAACGAAACGCAAACGCACGGTCTTGTCAAACCATTCTTCCTTTCCTCTCCATTGCTCGCGATCAGCGCAAGGCACCGCACATCGACCGCAATCCTTCCTCCGCACGGAATCTCGCTATACGCAACAATGAGGGTCGTCGTAACGCGGCTCCCCTGGCAGTCGATCGAGACGCGTCGTGCTGCTGCACTCACATCTTCTAGCGTTGGCGCACGAACATCACTTCGAAGCTTCTCTGCGATCGCTTCCTCCTCCTCTTCGAGTAGTCAGAGGCACGTTGCTGCTTCATCGTCAATACCCTTCCGTACTGCAAGCAGCTTCGAAGCAGCCGCAAGGCTACAATGTTGGCCAGGACTGCGATACTACCAACACATGGCCTCCAATCCAGACCCAACCGAATCCCCGAAACAATCCCTATCCAGCTCCACCACTACTCCACCCCAAAGCGCATCAGATAATATCGTCGCCGCTTCGACACCCTCCCCCTTAGCTTCTACCCCTTCCGCGCGAGCATCAACCCAACCCGCGGCAAAGAAACAACCAGATGGAGATGACCCACTTGGTCTCAACGCCCGTGAGAAAAGCCTCAAAGAACAACGTATGGTCGATTGGGCGATCATCCGCAAACTCATTCAATATGTTTGGCCTAAGGGCGATTTCGGTACTAAACAACGAGTCGCGTTTGCGCTTGCCCTTCTCGTTGGCGGCAAATTGCTCAATGTACAAGTGCCGTTTTTCTTCAAAGCCATCGTCGATAGGCTCAACCAAGTAGTCAATGCGCCTTTGGACATGACCAATCCCAACACAGTCTGGGTCGTCGCAGGGAGTGCAATTTTGGGTTATGGACTTGCTAGAGTCGGTGCAGCTGCCTTTTCCGAACTGCGCAATGCTGTGTTTGCAAACGTTGCACAGCAGTCGATTCGGCGAGTTGCGAGATCCGTATTCACCCATTTGCTAGCGCTCGATTTGGGTTGGCATCTAACGAGGCAGACTGGTGGACTTACACGTGCGATCGATAGAGGCACCAAAGGTATCTCCTTCCTCTTGACCTCCATCGTCTTCCACATAGTACCGACGGCGTTGGAGATCTCAATGGTTTGCGGTATCTTATCGTACAAATGCGGGCCAAGTTTCGCAGCAGTAACAGCAGTAACGATGGCTGCTTATGCCTGGTTTACCATTCGCACCACTTCTTGGCGTACAAGATTCCGCAAAGAAGCAAACGCAGCGGATAACCGTGCTGCTACCACCTCAGTTGATTCCCTGCTCAACTATGAAGCGGTGAAATACTTTAACAACGAAAAGCACGAAATCGCAAAATACGATGCCGCATTGGCAGATTACGAAAAGAGTAGTATAAAGGTTGCGACCAGTTTAGCCGCCTTGAATTCGGGACAGAATGCAATCTTTTCAACCAGTTTGACGGTCATGATGTTGCTAGCCGCACAGGGAGTGACGAATGGCACTATGACAGTGGGTGATCTGGTGATGGTGAATCAACTTGTTTTCCAACTTTCTCTGCCGTTGAACTTTTTGGGAACGGTGTATAGAGAGTTGAGGCAGAGTCTGGTGGATATGGAAACCATGTTCAATCTGGAAAACGTCAATGTCGCAGTTAAAGAGAACGCAGATGCACCACCCCTCAAGGTTACTGGTGGAGAGATTCGCTTCGAGAACGTTACCTTTGGCTACCATCCCGATCGACCGATTTTTAGCAACATCTCATTCGCCGTTCCTGCTGGATACAAAACCGCTTTTGTAGGCCCTTCCGGCTGTGGTAAATCCACCATCTTCCGCCTTTTGTTTAGGTTTTACGAACCTCAATCCGGAAAAATCTACATTGATGGACAAGACATAACCAAGGTCTCGCTCGAATCTCTTCGTCGTCATATCGGCGTTGTCCCACAGGACACTCCTCTGTTTAACGATGATATTCGACACAACATTCGTTATGGTCGTCTAGACGCTTCTGATGCAGATGTCGAAGCAGCAGCTCGCGCGGCCAAGGTGGATCAAATCGTTCAAAACCTCCCCCAAGGCTACAATACCAAAGTAGGCGAACGTGGACTTATGATCTCTGGAGGGGAGAAGCAAAGGTTGGCGGTGGCGAGGCTATTGTTGAAGAACCCGAGTATATTGTTCTTTGACGAAGCGACGAGCGCGTTAGATTCCTATACAGAGACAGAGCTCATGCGCAACATTAATGCCAACCTTCTGAGCGAGAAGAGGACCGCGATTTTTGTAGCTCATAGGCTGAGGACGATTAGCGATTCGGACTTGATTGTCGTGTTGCAGAGTGGACAAGTGGCGGAGAAGGGTACGCATGCAGAGTTGATGGATAGAAAAGGATTGTATTGGGACCTATGGCAGGCTCAGTCGACGTTGGGGGTGGGGCATGGTGCGGGAGCGAATGAACATTTGCAAGATTTGGAGAGAGAACAGGGTCAAAGTCAGAAGACCGAGTCAAAGTGAGAGAGTCGCAATAGAGCAAGAAATGCATTGATTTGCAATGATCATGATTGTCTGGGGTGCAATTGAGCGAGATGGCGCAAGAGACTCTAGCGAATGGAAACGTCATGTCTATCCACGATGGCCGAGAGGCGTTGCACTGCATCTTTCCACGTTGGGATTGAGTGCCAGACGATGCGAAGGGATTCCGTGGTGGATTCGGTGACGAGGTCTTGTGAGATTTCGCGCATGAGTAGAGGTGAGCGAGTTGAGAAGAGGGCTTGCTGTGTCTGTGCGCTAGAAGCCGGTTCTGGTGAGCTCGACTCAGCAGCCGCTGTGACTTCAGCTGTGGTGATGGGTGCAGCTTCGACTTCGACTTGGGATGTAGACGTGGGCACAGCGTCCGAGGTGGATTCAGCCACGGCGTCAGCTGCTGGTGTGACGGCGGAGTCGGCGCTAGACTCTGCTGGCACTGACCAAGACTCGGTTTCAGAGCGAGAGGTCGCCTCAGGGGTCGCGATTGAGGTCGTTGCCTGCGGAGCAGCTTCGGGCAGTGATGATCGCTGCTGATAGGTCTGCAACGTCATCCTTGTTGCGCTCTCGAGTGCCAAAACACCGCCTGACGGCAAGTTGAGCGTTGATGGAGGCAATGAGTTGGAATCTTTGGTCTGGTCAGCCGTTGAAGCAGTATCTTGATCCACAATCTCTATCCCTGAGCCAAGCAGGTCCTTCACCTCAGATTCACCTTCAGTCTCTTCGATCTCTGTTTCCGTTTCAGCTTCCCGCAACATTAAATACCTCTCAACCTTTTCCGTAGATCGCGTATAAAGGAAAGAAGTGACACTTTCCTCCACTGCAGCGTGAGCATCCGCTTCCAGAGACACCAACGACTTTGCAGTGAGCCTGAAATCCGCTGACTTCTCTGGAATCATCACGTCGCTCTCGGCCTTCAAAACCCAACTGGCACGTTCAATGCTCCAACCACCTTGTGCGCCCTCTGCGGCATCAGCTTTGCTCTGTTGTCGTGCAAGCACGACTTCCAGCTTCCTTGCTGATGCCGAATAACCCACATCGGTAGGATGATAAACCAGGACCATCTTTTCTGATGAGACCTCGGGTGTGCCTTTGCCGACAAGAGTATAGTTTTGCCCATCAAGCCAGATGTCCAGCGAAATGTTCTTTTGCGGTCGGAAGAGGGTTGCGGGAACAAAGCGAGAAGCTTCGCGGCCGAAGCGTGTGCGGAAGTTGCGAGACCAGTCGAGAGTTGGTTGGATCGGCCAGATGCCCGGACGTGGTGCTGCGAGTGGATCTTGCAAGCGGGACAGCGCCTCTTCTTCGCTTAAACCCTCATCAGCGAGAGTGAGTCCGCCACCGTTGAACAGTACGTAGCCGAGCTTTGCGCTGCATTCCACTTTCTCGGCTGTCTGAGCTTCAATAGTGCTGGTGTCACTGGTGTTATCGAGCAGAGCCTTGAACGGTTCCTCCAGTTGCATTTCACCCTGGTTATCCCATCCTTGCAACTTCATAGCCGAGAGCTGGGCCGTGAGAATCGAGAAGGAATTCAAGACCGGTACATGGGTGACACGGAAGGAAAGGTCAGATTGCGAGCCGTAAAGAAGGTCGTCTGCCTGCTTGATCCATGATGTCGGTTCGTTGTATACGAATGGAAGCATTGCGTACTGCTTTGTTGTATCGAGGCCTTCGATGATGGCTGCTGCTCCAAGCCGTTGCATTGCGTCAGCATTCTCAGCATGGTACTGTCGAAGAAGAAGCACTGCCTTCTGAGCAGTCCGCTCGTCCAGATATGCTAGAGAAAGCTTGACCTTGCCGTCCTGAATGGGGCTCGCCTCAATGAAGCATCTGGAAAGCTGAGAGAGGAAGCGCACCAGCTCCTGGGGCAAAGCTTCACCTGAAGCAGCCTGAACATCGCCAGACAGCAGGGTCACTTGCTCCTCCTTGGTCTTAATGGACTGCTTGAAGCTCTGCACCCAATTCTTCATGCGTTCTATGCCTTCCTCTTTGCCTCTGATCCAAAACCCGAGCTGTTCACTAGCATTGCCTGCTTGCTCAGCCTCTTTCTTCGGTGCTCGAGGAAGAATAGCTACTTGTGCTTTGCTCGCCTCTTGTCTCACCTTTGCAGATCCTCGTGCAAGTAGCAGGTAGAGCTCAGCAGGTCGAAAAGAGATGTGGACCGATTGCATTTGCAGCTCCTCGCGCTTCTCTCGATCCGCCCGTTCTCGGGCATCCTCCATTCCAAAGCGGTGTATCATGATGCGTCGCACGAGATCATCTTTGCGCACTTTGGTGCTGTAGCTGCCTGGAAGCTTGGCTGCCCTTGCTAAAGATAGAAGTTGGTCTCGTGTGAACGAGGCGTTGATGCGTGCTTTCATTTTCTCCCACCGCTTATCCTCGGGATTGCTTTTGGAGGCCTTGGAGAAAGGGTTGCTGTTGTCTCTTCTCGAACGTTGTGGCTGCATCTGATGTCGAATTGCTCTGGGTTTGAGCGAGTCGAGATACTCGAGCGTTGGTTCTGCGTCAATTACTTCCTCAATCAGGACGCTTTTCTCGGCCGCTTTCGAAGAAGAATTCGAGTTGCTGTTTTGTGGTTGTTGGTCTCCCTTGCCGAGTCTCACTGCCTCCTGCTCGCGTACTGTCCTTGCGACGCTGAAGTGCCGCGTTGGAGAAGCGATGTTTGAAAGGGTCGGATGCGAATGGCAACGGCAGGTCAAGAATGCCGGTAAGCGTGATGGACCGACGCCATTGCTGAGGATAGACGCTGCCAGCTGATGTGCGGGCCTGGCACAGGATCGTACCGCCATCGTCACAACAGGGTCAGAAGTAGCTCTCTTGCTGCTGCTGCTGTCCAGCCAGTTCCTTGTTGGAGCAAGCTAGAGCCAAGTAAGGTGAAGAGGTAGTGTGGGTGAAGAGGTAGTGTGGGTGAAGAGGTAGTGTGGGTGAAGGGATGTGGAAAAAGCCAAGGACGAGGCGACAGTTTTTGTCAGCTCGCCGAGAAGCAAGAGCAGAAATTCCACTTTTTTGGAAGAATTCTTCTTCCTGTCCAAAGGCTTTCTTGAAAGCTGCCAATTTCCGAACGAGACAACAGACGCTCGTTTTTTTATTTTATTTTTTGGCCGAGCCAAACAATGTTAGGTCGTTCTATTCAGTCCGGAACCGCGAAAATCGCGAAAATCTCCACATTTTCGTTGCTGACGAGATCGGATCGGGATCGGGATCGGGAGATGTGGAAGGAGGGAAGGCAAGAATCCCGAGTTTTCACGAGTTGGTTGAGTCAGAAAGAGAGGCAAAGCAGCGGTCCGAGAGCCTTGAAGCGTCACGGCGTAGAGTTGCTGTCCGTTGTGCTCATCCCCGCGCAAAGGCCAGCTTCCATTCACACTCTGTGTGGGAGAAAGAGAGAGCTGGTGATCCCTGTGAGTGCGCTTGCTGTTCTTCTCGGCGATCTGCTGGGTCAAATTCAGGCTTGTTGTCGTGCTTGTGCTTGGTGAATGCTTTCATGAGAAGTTAGCTCACCTTTCAATCTTCTTCGAGGCTCCAACATCCCCACCATCAAGACCACCACCCACCTCGCCTCACCTCGCCTCACCTCACAACCTCGCTTCTTTACCGCAAAGATGCTTGCTCCCGCTACCATCCGAACGGCTGTCCGAGCTTCGCAAGCTTCACGTGTCGGCTCTGTCTCGCTCCCCGCTGTGCGACAGTTCAAGAGCACATGGGCTCACGTCAAGGCCGGTCCGCCTGACTCGATTCTCGGTGTCACTGAGGCCTTCAAGCGAGACCAGGACCCTCGAAAGATCAACCTTGGTGTCGGCGCTTACCGTGACGAGAACGGCAAGCCTTACGTGCTCCCCTCGGTGCGACAGGCCGAAGAGCTCGTCATCACCTCCAAGGGTGACAAGGAGTACCTCCCTATCACTGGTCTCGCCGACTTTACCAAGAACGCTGCTATCCTCGCTTACGGCAAGGGCAGCGCTCCCGTGAAGGAGAATCGGATCGCCATCACTCAGTCCATCTCAGGTACCGGTGCTTTGCGCATCGGTGGTGCTTTCCTCCAGCGCCACTACCCTGAAGCCAAGACCATCTACCTTCCTACACCTTCGTGGGGTAACCACACTCCCATCTTCCGTGACAGCGGACTGGAGGTGAAGCAGTACCGATACTACGACAAGAACACAGTCGGTCTCGATTTGAAGGGCATGATCGAGGACATCAAGGCTGCCCCTGCTGGCTCGATTGTTTTGCTCCACGCCTGTGCTCACAACCCTACCGGTGTTGACCCTACTCTCGAGCAGTGGAAGGAGATCAGCAAGGTTGTCAAGGAGAAAGGTCACTTGCCCTTCTTCGACATGGCCTACCAGGGCTTCGCTAGTGGTGACACCGACAAGGACGCTTTCGCCGTTCGACACTTTGTTAAGGAGGGCCACCAGATCGCTCTCTCGCAGTCTTTCGCCAAGAACATGGGTCTCTACGGTGAACGTGTCGGTGCTTTCTCGATCGTCTGCGCTGACGCTGACGAGCGTGCCCGCGTCGAGAGTCAGATCAAGATCATTGTTCGACCTCTTTACTCGAACCCTCCCATGCATGGTGCCAAGATCGCTGGTACCATTCTTGCTGACCAGCAGCTGTACCAGCAGTGGCTCGGTGAGGTCAAGGGTATGGCTGACCGCATCAACGGCATGCGATCGACACTCAAGAACTTGCTCGTTCAGGACCTGAACTCAAAGCTCAACTGGGACCACATCACCAACCAGATCGGCATGTTTGCTTTCCTCGGTATCTCGCCAGAGCAGGTTGCTAAGCTGGTCAACGAGCACCACGTCTACTTGACCAGAGACGGCCGTATCTCGGTGGCCGGCATCACCAACCAGAACGTCAAGCACCTTGCTGAGTCGCTGCACAAGGTTAGCGAATAAAAGAAAATGGCGCTGAGCCTTGATCAACGAAAAACAACCCCTTCAAGCAATCTAGAACTGCATTTGTGCTTGTCAAGTCAGTCATTTGAAATCCCTATGCGGTCCCTACAGCGCCTTGAAAATGTCACTATGCTTCCATGAGTGTGGGATGGTGAGCTGAGCAACATTACAGTGTGTCGGTATGCCCTGGTATGAGCTATAGCTGTAAAGATGGAAGTCGAGTGCCAAAAGGCAAGGTGCGGAGACTTGCGGAGGGGTTCGGGATCAAGAACGACTTGCTCATTACTCGAGTTCTAAGGTTGCTAGGCTGGCTCTATTGAATGTAAACTACACAAGCATCAGTCTGATACAGTAGGCAGGAGGAGCTTTCAGGTCTCTACCGTGTAAGTTATGTGGAGAGCAGCGAGGCTGAATATGCTGAATCTAACACGGAACGGAAAGGATCTTGATGGAGGTCAAGTTGGCCGGAAATGTAGGCAAGTGGCCGTAAGGGAGCAGCAGAGGCGGAAGAGAGTGAGACCGCGAATTTGACCGACGCTGAGAAGCAAGGCGAATGGAAGCAACCTCGAACAGTGCAGTGCCCCAGCCTTCTTGTCTTTCTGGCTCTTATCGATAGGACCCTTCTTTCCCATCGGGCGGTCCGCAGTGAAATTCAATTTTCTTTCGCGATCCCTTCCGATAATGGGCTCTCGCTTCCGGATCTATGTTCCCTTTCTCTGCCCTGCCAAAAGTAGTGACCCACCAAAAAATCAAAAAAATCAAATCAAATCAAATCAATCAATCCAAGAAAATAAATAAATAAAATCGAAAAATGGCTGCTCCGTGCGCTGATTCGCCAGCCCCCAACGCAATCTTGGAGCTGTTGTGTTGTGTTGCGTGTCTCTTTCTGCGTGTTCGTCTCGCTCATGTAGCCTTGAGCTTGAGCTGCTGCAGAGTCCACTTTCTTGATTGATTGATTTTTGATTTTTGATTTTCTTTTTTTCTTTTTTCTTTTTTTCTTTTTTTCTTTTTTTCTTTTTTTTCTTTTTTTCTTCTTTTCTTCCTGGCCCGATTCGCGAACATCCGACAAAGACAGACAGACAACCATCCTTCTCATCATCGCTGTTTCCGTCTACCTCGTCTTCCTACCGCCACCTCCATCATCATATAGACAAAGATGCAGGCACTTCGAGCTCTTCAGCGGTCTGGCCTCCAGAAGGCGGTCGCCGCCGCCGCCGCCGCCGCCTCCTCCTCGTCTTGCTCGACCCTTTCGCAGCGATCCTTCCACTCGTCGCAACGTGCGCTCGAGTTCTCCAAGTTCAACATGCCCGCCATGTCTCCCACCATGACCGAGGGTGGTATCGCCGCTTGGAAGAAGCAGCCCGGTGAGGCCTTCTCTGCCGGTGATGTTTTGCTCGAGATCGAGACTGACAAGGCTACCATGGATGTCGAGGCTCAGGATGACGGTGTTCTCGCCAAGGTCCTCGTCCCTGACGGCTCCAAGGCCATCCAGGTCAACTCGCTCATTGCTATCATGGCCGAGGAGGGTGACGATCTCTCTAAAGCTGATGCTTTCGCTGCCGAGGCTGCTTCTGAGGGTGGTGATGCTAAGCCCGCTGCTCCCAAGGAGGAGTCCAAGCCCTCTGAGCAGCAGAAGCAGGAGTCCAACCCCAAAACTTCCTCTCCTTCTTCCTCCTCCTCGTCTTCTTCCTCCAGCTCCTCGTCCGGCTCGCAGAGCTCTGGCGACCGTATCTTCGCTACCCCCGTCGCCCGCAGGTTGGCACAGAACAAGGGAATCGCTCTCACCAAGATCAACGGCACTGGTCCTGAAGGCCGCATCATCAAGGCCGACGTAGAGAACTACAAGCCCGAGGCCGCTTCTACTTCCGCCCCTGCTCCCTCCAAGTCAGCAGCTGCCCCTGCTCTTGCTTCGGGCGAGGGAGACTACACCGACATCCCCGTCTCCAACATGCGCCGCACCATCGCTGCCCGTCTCGCCGAGTCCAAGTCGACGGTCCCCCACTACTACGTCAGCATCGACGTCGAGATGGACAAGGTCCTCAAGCTTCGCGAGGTCTTCAACAAGGCCGCTTCCGAGAAGGCCGGCAAGGATGTCGACAAGGCCAAGGCTGCCAAGCTCAGTGTTGGCGACTTCATCACCAAGGCTGCCGCTGTTGCGCTCAAGGAAGTTCCCGAGGTCAACTCGGCTTGGTACGGCGATTTCATCCGTCAGCACAACAAGGCCGACATCTCGATCGCTGTTTCCACCCCTACCGGTCTCATCACCCCGATCGTCAAGAATGTCGGTGGATCGGGTCTTGCTACCATCTCGGCTGCTACCAAGCAGCTCGCTGCCAAGGCTCGTGCCGGCAAGCTCGCTCCTCAGGAGTACCAAGGTGGCTCCTTTACCATCTCCAACATGGGCATGTTCGGTATCACCCACTTTACCGCCATTATCAATCCTCCTCAGAGCTGCATTCTCGCCATCGGCGGTACCGAGGCTCGTTTGATTCCTGACTCCGAGAGCGAGCAGGGCTTCCGCAAGGCTATGGTCATGCAGGCTACCATCTCGGCTGACCACCGAACCGTTGATGGCGCCACTGCTGCCAAGTGGATGAAGGCTTTCAAGGACGCCCTTGAGAACCCTCTCAGCTTCATGCTCTAAGCGATAGAGCACTGGCATCAACACCACACCACTCCTTCTCAAGTACAAAGCTGCTTCGTGCTGAGGGAGAGACACCTTCCTGTATATCACCGATTCTCTTTTCACCTTGCTCTTTGCAGATTCCAATACATCAGGCATGACTATGGCACTGGCACCAATTGTTGTGCAGAGCGTGTAGACCAAGTGCATGAATCGACTTGCCATCTTGTACGTGAAAGTCAGGAGAGAAGGCCTCCATCCCTGAGGGGGGATGAGACGGATAGGAAGTGATCTGCATTGGCGTATCAAGACGCATGCCGTACCCTAGGAACGACGGGACAGCTGTAACACTGCCCTGCTCCTCTGGCTCCTCGTCGTTGGGTGAGATCGATTGACCTCATCAACCTCTAGGGGTCTCTCCCACTTGGCGTAGTCCTCCTCTTCGTACTCTCCGCATACATTCTTTGTCACCATCAGCGATGGCAATGCTCCTCTCGCGCAAACTTCATTCGATGCTCTCAGGAGTTCCTCCCACTTCATCCGAATGGCGTGATCCCCTTCGGCGACCCCTTCACATGGCTTCTGCATGCTGCCCGTCATAGTGATGACCTTCTCAAGGAGGAGTTCCCACCGAGTGAGAGGAACAGGAGGAGGACGAGCAGTATCGTAGAGGCCATGCTCCCCTCAGAAGGAGCAGGAGCAGTGTCGCCGGCGACACTGCAGGGGTCTATATATACTGCTCGTCCTCTCTGTCTCCTCAAGCTCTATCGAATCCCATACTGCAAGCAGGCAAGCGACATTGTTCATTGGGAATGTTGTGTTGTCTCTTGACTAGATATCCTGTACCTTACAGAGCTCCTGCACAAGAGACCTGCCCTTCATTGACGCTTACAGCACATAGGCCTGGCCAGCCTCGCTTCAAAGCTGTTCGAAGGTGATACAATGTAGAGAAGTTTTTGGTCCCGATAACTGGCGATCGGGGACAGTCTAAGTACGATGTCACTGCTGCTTTAAGATAGAAACATGTATACTCAATTGACTGAAAGAATGTGGTGAGAGCCTAGTGCTCTCTGCTTGATATACAGCTCGTGTGTAAACAGTTCCACAAATTTACATGTCACCATACATCACTCTAATGCTCAATAGCCATAAGTTATATTGCCACACTGTCTCATATTGTCTGAAAGCTCTGTTTCTTCTCTCCAAGACTGTGTAATTGATATTGATATTGACTGAGAATATTGTGCTATGAAGAAGAGTTGAGATTATTTTTATTTTTATTGTGGGACAGTTTATGGAGTGCTTCTTGAAAACACTTAGTACTTTGTATTTCCTCCTTTGGCCTTCAGAACCACCTTGATGTGGTCTGGAATACTCTTTATTAGGGTCCTACATGTCTCTGGAGTGATTGCTGTCCATTCAGCTTTGCATCTCTTGAGCAGTTCATCTCTGGACTTTTCAATTGTACTATACTGTAAAAGTCACATTTTGAGATGGTGCCAGAGGTGTGTCATGGGCCTGGATGTACAGGAAGTAAGAAGATCTGTCAATTCATATGAAGGAAGCGCAGGAATTGAGAAATCGGGTAGATCATGGGGTTTGCAGCAGAATTTGTCAAGATCTGTAGTAGGAATGATTCTATGACAGATCTCATTGAGATCTGCATAAACGAAGTTGATATCACAAAACCTGCCAGAAACTGTAGTAAGCATGATTGTATGGTAGATTCTGTGGAGATCAGCGACAAGGATGTTTGTACAACGAATTCACATGTGAGGAGGACCAAGCTCACATGTGAGGAGGACCAAGCTCTGCCAAGACAGGGACCAAGCTCAGAAGCATGCAGACAGTTACCTCTCAGGGGTTCACAAGATAGGAGCCAAGAGAACCACCACTGGTTGAAGGAAGAAGAGCTGTGTCAAGGACACTGGCCAACAGGTCATGAGGAGGAGGAGCAGTGTTGAAGGAGTCAACATCCAGCTCAAGAAGGGTAGGAGCGGTGCTACAGGGACTCCTGTATAGTACTCAACAAAGAGGGTACCCCCTGGGGAGAGAGAGCTGGGGCAGTGTCGCAGCGACACTACAAAGGATGTATATAAGCATACCCTCTTGTCACAAGTGGTTGAGTGGATCCTCATCCACTCTACACACCATATAAACTAGTATCACTTCAGCATAAGTATACATTAGTTTCAGTCAGCACAGTAGCAATCCATCAAGGTTGCTCCTCATTGTAGTGCATGTGTTGTATCACCACTCACTGATGTCTGAAGGTGGTTCATAGCAAACCAGCAGTCCAGATCAAGACAAAACTGAAGGCAGTTGTCCACTGCAGTCTGGGGATCACCTTAAGCAATAGTTGACACACTGGAAACTTGTGCCGATGCCACCAATCACATCACCAACAAGATACTCACACCAGACCTTGGTGTTACCACACTCATGTATTGATATTGATTGTGCCGAGCTACCTCTGGATGGAGTGTCCACAGCAGTCAGCTGAAACCTGAAATAGCATTACTACAATCACAGAATCCAGTGAGAAAAGTGATAGAGACAGCTCTATTGTGTATTCCACCGAGAATCACAATACCACAAGTGTTGTCACATAACTTGATGTCACAGGGCCCGCGCAGAGGTCATAAGCAGCTGTGCTGCGCAGCTGCCGAAATGAGCTCGGCGCACCAGCAGTGGAAACCAGTCGATACCCAGGGGTCTGACCAGTCTCGCTGATAATGGCTGGAAAGCAAGGAGGAAGAGAAACTTCATCGAGATTGGTCGGGACTGTGGGTACAAAGAGGTTTCACCGAGACTGGCCCCAGATGAAGCAGATCAACCAGCCCACGACCAGATGAAGGTGTCCCACCAAGTTCGGAGGAACGGCTATTGAGAAAAGGGGGAACAGGGACCTCATCCTCAGATGAGGTGGGAGGAGACCCCTGAGCATGATGAAGTCGATAAAGGAGGATTGATGTCTCGACAGGAAGAAGGGATAGGAAGGGTGGGAAGGGGCAGCATAGCTGCGAACGGCAGAAAGAACAGGAGAGGTGGGGAGGCCATACCCAATGGATGGGGACACCTCGCATGGAAGAGGGGGAGGGGCCATGGTGAAGACACCATAGCAAAAAGGGATAAATACACCCCACTGCCGTAGTGAACGAGTGGATCCAGTATCCACTCTATTTTTAACTAAACTATACTCTACTGTAACATATACTTAGTTGTTTCTGTCATATAGTGCAATTGCAGGCTATTGCTACTAACCGAGAAGGTGTGTCATATCACCTCTCCTTGATGTCATCTGTAGGCAGTAGTACTGCGGTCCAGATAGCACCTCACCAAAGGCAATATATATATTGCGGTCCGGGCTTCTCTTACTGCCTCACTGTTTGATCCTCGACACCTCGAACACTCGTGTCAAAGTGGACAAACCTCACTCCTATACTACAGGTTCCGCAGCAAGCTGGAACTGACTGTGCCGCGCTACCACTGAATGGAGTGTTCACAGTGGTTAGCCGAAACTTGTCAAACCAACAACCCTCCAGGCAGTTTCAGTGAAAGTGGCTGACAGGTGCATACCCAAGCACACTCACCGAAATCGGTTGAAATTCCCCAGACCGGTAGTTCTCGAGCTCCAGGCACATGACCGCTGAAACTTGACAGGGTCTGTAATAGACGAGACTCTATTACAGATTTCAGGTTTCAGGTGCGTGACTGCTGACAAGTAGCTTCAGTTTTTTCATTAACCTCTGTGCTTTCTAACAACAGTAAAGAAGTGCTTTTCTTACTGTGGTTGGGCATGCTTTGACTTGAAATGTTTCCTGCAGTGCATGATATGCTTTCCTGACCATGGAGGTTTAATTGAGCTCAAAATAGTGGTCCAGGAAGCAAACATGACAAGGCTGGAGTTTTCTTGGCTGGACCCCCTTTGACTTTGGAACATCAGTGGAGGTGCTTTTGCTGATGCAATTCACAGTAGACTTGCTCAAACCAAGTTGCTCAGCAACTTAATGGGTAGATTCCCCATTTTGGAGGTGAAAGATTGCCGATCCGCACTTCTCTGGGGTGGTTTTCAGCATGATGGTATAGATATGATGGTGTCAGACTGGAAGCACCACTGGATTGCTCACATTCATCTGATTGAGCTGAAACTTTCCACATCACTACTTTTGATGTGCATGAAGGTGCCCACCAAGTTACATTGCAAGTTTCATCATAGTCAAAACCCCACAAGGTCAGTAACAGAGCAGTGTCACTATTTGGGAGCATGCTCCATAAACTGTCCCACAATAAATAAATAAAATTTTGACTCTTCTTCATAGCACAATATTCTCAGTCAATATCAATATCAATTACACAGTCTTGGAGAGAAGAAACAGAGCTTTCAGACAATATGAGACAGTGTGGCAATATAACTTATGGCTATTGAGCATTAGAGTGATGTATGGTGACATGTAGATTTGTGGGACAGTTTATGCACGAGCTGTATATATATACATTAGTGTGGCAGTTGCCAAAGGTGGGAGTAATCTTACTTAATGATCTACCATGACAATGAGTGGGACTGCGATGCACCTGATCCCTCATCAGAACGGTCCTGCCAAATCCCTGATGAGATTGACCTGTCCCCATCTCTTCACCATCGGCTTACGTCACCTTTCATCATCATGTTGGCTTGGTACCTTTGTCAGAAGGGTGATACTTCACTGTATCTGTTCAAAAAAATTGTTTTTTGCCCAAAACCCCTCAAGCAATTTCACTCAACTTTCGCATCAAAACTCGACCGCATCAAGACACTCGACACTGTTATCCAACAGTCTGCCAAAGTGTTTGGCTTCAAATATTTTCCCCACTTTTCTGTGGTTTTTTTATACTTTCCTAGGGGGTTTCAATTTTATTTTTACCCTCGAAAACTAGAGTATTCCAATACTCAAAAATTGTTGGAGATTACGATCCAGTGAGATGTTAAAGGGTGACGCAGAGCCGATCCAATCGGAGATCAGGAAGAGCGGATCTGGTCAGAGGACCGATCTGATTGAAGATCGGGGGTAAACCGATTTCAATGGAGATTGGGGACAACCAAGTCCCACTCGTTGTCAGGCTGGATCATTAGGTATAGCAACTCCCACATCTGGCATGTGCCTCACAGATGTATATATATCAGGCTGGGAACACTAGGTTCTCAACATGCTCTCTTAGTCAATTGAGTATATTTGTTTCTGTCTTTTAGCAGCAGTGACATCTGACATGGGACCGGATGTGCAGGAGCAAAAGTCAGATGAAGAGGAGCGCAGGAATCACAGGAACAGGAGAAATGAGGGGTTGAGGCAGAGTTCACCAAGATCTGTGGTAGAGAGGCTCTATGACAGATCTTGTCCAGATCAGTATGAGCAGGAACTTACAGCAAAGCTCACTGGAACCTGTTGTATCCTAATTGTACAACAGATCTCATGGAGGACACTGACCTCACAGTCCGCACAACAAGACAGACAGCAAGGACATTGGGGTCGCCACACTGATGAAGCAGGGGGCCGACTCCATGATGAACTCAGAGCAGGAGGAAGGGTGAGATGAAAGGGGGGAGTGGGTTGTCACTAAGATGAGGTGGGAAATGCCCCCTATCCAGTAATGAAGCAGCACAAAGACTCTCCATCTGCAAGAGGTGAGAGAAGCAGTGCTAAGAAGCAGTACTGTAAGACAGGCAGGACAAGGGGAGGAGGAGCAGCATTGGAGGAGGTCTTTCAGAGCAGGAGCAAGTGTTGCTGGCGACACTTGGGAAATGGTTATATAACCATGCTTCCCATCATAGCAGTCGAGTGAATCTCCATCCACTCTATACCATAACATACTAGTTATAGCTTTCACATAAGTATACATTAGTATACTGTCAACAGTTGCAATTGCAGAGCATTGCTTCTACTGTAGTGCATGTGTTGTATCACTTCTCATTGACATCATCCAAAGGCAGTTCATTCTGTGGTCCAGATATTGATCAACACCAAAGGTGGTTCATACTGCAGTCCAGCTCTCTCGATCATTAGAACCAAAGGCAGTCATCCACTGTGGTCTGGGGATCACTCAGTCACTCAGTTGGCACACTGGACACTTGTGTTGGCATCAACAACATCATCAGCACCTGACCTTGGTGTCATCACACAGTATCTCTTGGTTAATTGATTGTGCTGAGCTACCTCTGGACAGAGTGTCCACAAGGGGGTATCAATTTTCGAGAATTTGACAAGTTTTTATTTCACACAAAAACCTTACATAAGCTCACCCAAAGTTGAAAAAACATGTGTTTCTGAAAACACGCCTCCAGACCCAATAAAATGGACTCACTTTTTTGTCATTCTCCAAAATGAAGTGTGGATGCATGGATGCGCATCCGGTGTGTCATGTCCTTCATCACTGTGCATAATGTCCTTCATTACTGTGTGTCAAATGAAGTGTGTCTGCACAACCGCTTGCTTTCCTCCTTCATTACCAGCAAAGAATTTGATAACAGATGTGTTAAATCGAACCAAACGTCACATTTTCTGAAGATGTGTTTTTAGAAACACATGTTTTTGGATCCTTAAAAGGGGTGTTCAAAAACAGGAAAAAGTCGTCAAAATCGAGAAACACGTGTTTCTAAAAACACTCGAAAATTGATACACCCTACAGCAGTTAGTTGAAACCTGCAATAACAATCAAGCTACCACATATTCAAGCAAGAGAAGTCATAGAAGGCTTCTACAACAGATCTCCGTAAGCTGAATTCCCCTTTTTATGTCGGATCGTTCCACCTAAGAATAATAATAACAGCCTTTTACCACAGATTTCGATAGGATCAGTAGTAGTTGTAATTCTACTACAGATTTCAGGTTTCTGGCGTGCGACCTCTGACAGGCTATTGACTAAGTACCACTTCTTATATATCTACAACAGTGGAGTGGAGCATGACAGGGAAACTTGGCAGGGAAACTACCTCCTCCCTCCTCGGACATCTACTTAGCCAGTATGCCAGTGCAATACTTGGCAATTGGTCTGGCTCAAGCCAATATATCTGCTACCCTCTAACATTATCATGAGCCCTGGGCATGGGGTCCTTGCCCCCCTCTGGGGGTTAAGCGCGAGGCAGACACGTTTGGCGTGTTTGATCTGAATCTCTGCGAAAATGCCGTTACAGATCTTATCTAAATCTGCTCATCCCGGAATCCCCGGATCCTCGTTTCTTTCCTTCGCCTGTCGACCATCACCCTTGTTGATGCCTGTGCAAAGAAACCCTGCCTGTCGAACGGTTCGTGGAAGCTAATGCAATGAGCCAAGCATCATGACCTTTCAAGCACTGTAGTAGTCTGTCGTGGTCTTCTCCACCTTGCTAAGTGTATGTTCAGGCTGCTGGTTCTGGTAGAAACGAGTGCAGACTACAGCAGATCCGCTGCATGCCTGTAAGGAAATGAGTCCGTGAGATATAAGGGTACCATCTCTCTCCCTTCCATGCTGATCTCCTATCGATACAAAAAACGTTCCACAGACATCCCTCTCTACACCAGTACATCGAACCAAACACAATGCCGTCCGCCGACAAGTACACTGACAAAGCAGGAGGCCAAGGCGAACGGCAAGAAGGGTCAGAAGAAGGCTGAGGCTGAGTACCAAGACGATGGCAAGGAGGCTGAAGACGATGGTGGCGCCGAAGAGGAGGAGGAAGAGGAGGCTCAAGCCGGTGACAAGCGCGGTAAGGCCTCTAAGCAGCAGCAGCAGAAGGAGCCTCAGCAACAGCAGAAGAAGCACAAGACTCACAAGCGAACGAGTGCCTCGTCAGATGTGATGCCCGAAAGCATAGTTGCTGCCTTCAGCATTGTCGAGGCAGAGGACAGAGAACGGCGAGCAGTGCAGTCGCTGTCGATGTTGATGTTTTGGCGGATGGATGTATCAGAGCTAGGTCATGCTGTCACTGGGTGGATAAGAGTCGGATCGAAGAGTATTCGCGATATGAGATGATGGTAATGATGATGATGGATAGCTGCCTTTCCAATCTAAGTCGGGAGTTCTGACAAGTGAGTGAGTGAAGAGTGAGAAAGCGCCAAATGCGGTCGGATTCGCAACTACAAAGTCAAGTCGCAGAGACAGGAAAGCAGAAATTAAAATGTCATTTTCAAAAAAAAGGAGAGCACATTCGCGTCTAAGCAGCTGCCTGAAGGCGCATGGCCAGTGTCCACGAGAGTGTGTGTGAGAGTTGAAAATGACAGATGGTGCGCCTCTGTGATGAAGATGGGCTGGCTGGCTGGCTGGCTGGCTGACTGGCTGGCCTGTCTGACCCGCTGTTCTCTCAACTTTACACCGCAGTTCTCCCTCTCTCTCTCTTTCCTCGCGGATTCAAGGAATTCAAGGTTTTCGAGAGCGGCCCATCTCGTCGCCCATCGCATCCTCGACCTCCTTCGTCTCCAACCTGGTTCCGTCCCTAGTCTCTTCTCCCTTCCCCCTTCCCCCTTCTCCCTTCCCCCTTTCCCCTTTCCCCTTTCCCCTTCCGCCATCCATCATCCATCATCCATCTATCGGCCATATCAGCAACCTTTCTGCTTTCGGACGGACCGCTCGGCACGTCATTCGTCCTGGCCGTCACCACCATCAGCTCCGCCAGTAACGCTCTTCTAAGCCGACTTCTTTCCGTCACGCAGACTCTTTACGGTTCGGAGTGTGGTCGCGTCGGTCAGTCGATCACTCCCTTGCACCTGTGACCCGGACCTGAAGTAGTCATTCGACACCGTCCGGATCCTGTTTCTGTCGAGACGACACTCCGCCGACCGCTGTGTCCTTGACATTGCAGCGATCCCACCATCTTGTCGTCTCTGCTTTCGCGTTGACATCATCGTTTCAGCTTGCTTGTATTTGTGCCTCGACAACATCATCCATCCATCCGCCCTTTCCCCTCAGAACTTTAGTCGCCCGCTCACGCTGTAGGGAGGCTTTGCATTAGCATCCATTCCGTTCATCCCCCCATCTGACACGCACCTCCTATCAACGTTGAAAGGCATTCATTCGGACATTTCTCTGCTTTTATTGTGTCTGAGCAGGCACCATCCCCGCCTCCGAGTCACGCAATCCGATCGCATCCGCTCACTGTCGGCTCTCAGTACAGCTCCGCGGATCTTCAGAATCAGTCGCCCTCTCTCCGACGCTTCGTGAAGGTTTATCGCCTTGGCTTTCGACACCTTCCTGACATTCCGTTGCCCAACAGCGGCGACTGCATACATCGTCATCGACTTTTCCAGATTTATATCAGACGCGCCAAGCGACGGCGTCGATGCATTGCCTCCAATTCGATTGTCTCTCTAACTTGGCGTAAGGCAGCCTCCCGGAATCTGATCAACGGCACGACCATCCCACCGAGCTGAGGATCTAGCAAAGAGAGCTTCTCGATCCCTTCAGGCCGGAAAGCAGCCTATCCGAGAATCTCGGACTAAGGGCTGGTTCATAGAGCAGCGCGCCGCTGACAGTGGCTCGCGTCTCCTCCAACATGGCGCCTCTTTGCACCTCTGCAGAGGTCAACCTGCTCGTCTACCACTACCTCAAAGAGTCCGGCTTCCATCATGCTTCCTTCTCATTACGGCACGAGTCTCGCTTAGACGACGAACCGCTATCAAAGCAAGCCATCGTTGAGCCAGGTCAGCTCGTACGCTTCCTTCAGAAAGGTCTCATCTACGCCTCTGTAGAAGCGCACATCCAAGAGGATGGCACAGAGAAGCCATGTTCCTCCAACATCCGCTTAATCGGACCACCACACGTCTGCGATGGCAAATCACGACCTACACCTCCACCTGCAGCACCCACAAGGCTCTCGCCTGAGCCCGACCCGTTCGCAGCTCAACAAGCACGACCAGAGCACAAGGAGACAGCCACACAAACACCACCGGCACCAGCACCGGTATCGAAACCAGTCAACGGCGTACATAGCACCAGTAGCAAGGCATCTACATCATCGTCATCGCTCCGTGCCTCTGAAGCTCAAAATCGTTCGTCCAAACTCGCTTCCTCTTCCAAGAAGAAGATCGAAGACGCAGCCGAACAAGATGACGCTTCCTCTTCAACCTCTAAACCCAAAGATGTCAAGCGCAAAGCCTCGACATCGGTTGCGTCAGATGCGGCTCGCGAGGACAAGCGTGTGCGCATGAACGAGACCAGCAGCAAGTCAGAGGATGTCTCCACATCCGAAGCACAGCGTGAAGCAGCGGACAGTGCATCATCTCGCAAGGACCGTCGGAACGGTGAAGCACAGTCGCGGTCTGCGTCTCCGAGCGCAGACAAGAAGTTGACAAACGACCAGCGTAGCAAGGAAAAGGACACCAGCAGAAGCAACAACAAGAAGAAGGGCGGGAAGTCAGCGGCAGGAGAGAATGGCGAGGGAGGTAAAAAACGCGGAGACAAGGAGTCTTCATCACGCAGCAAAGATCCCAAGACACCAATACTGCAACCAAAGGGTGACAACTACGTTCAAGACAACCAGATCATCACCCTGGCAGAACACACAGGCGAAGTCTTCATCTCGGCTTGGAACCCGACCGTCCCCAACATGCTAGCATCAGGAGGAGGTGATGCAACTGTCCGCATCTGGGAAGTCCCCGATGATGCAGGCGAGACGCCCGACGCTCCCACCATCTGCAAGCATCTCCCGGCCGCACAAAGCAAGGACATTTCAACCCTGGACTGGAACCCAGACGGTACGCTGCTCGCCTCGGGCTCGTACGACGGTATCGTTCGTCTCTGGACACCTCAAGGTGACCTGCATCTCGTCATGTCGATGCACCAGGGTCCTGTCATCAGCGTGCGATGGAACCGCAAGGGCAACATGTTGCTCACCGGCAGTGCAGACGGCACCATCATCGTGTGGGATCTCAACAGTGGCAAGCCAAGGTACACCTTCCCGCTTCATAGCGACTCTGTTCTTGATGTGGAATGGCTCTCGACCGCCGACGGCTCGCTCAAGCCAAAGTCGTCATCGGATGCACCACCGCCCATGCCTCACGGCCTGAGCCCCTCGGTTGCCGACAACTACTTCGCGACGTGCTCGGCGGACAACAGCATCAATTTGTGCAAGCTCGGCGAACCCAAGCCGATCAAATCGTTCAAGGGTCACACTGACGAGGTCAATGCAATCCGCTTCGACCCATCTCAGACGCTCTTGGCTTCCGTCTCGGACGACATGACGGCCAAGATCTGGGCCTTGGACATTGGTGGAATCGGATCTGGAGGAGCAGGTGCCAGTATCTCTGGGTCTGCCTGTGACGGTTTGCGAAAGCGTGCCTCTCAGCGCCGGGGTGGAAGCGCACATCTGGAAGGCATGGATGTTGACGAAGACACGACACAGCGTCCATCGGAAGACAACGCAGGCGACCGCGATCGTGAGAAGGACCGTGCCACACCTGGATCTGTTGGCGGAAGTGCTTCATCGGCAGTCGCGACCAACACCAAGGAACGCGCGTCGCCGGCACCAGGGAGCAATGGTCAAGCTGGTGGGGCGTCTAGCGGATCGTCCAACCCTATTTCCACAACCTCCAAGGGTCCCAACAAGGGGCTGCGGTTGACGCTTGCTGGACACACCAAAGAACTCTATGCCCTTGCTTGGTGCCCGACGGGACCTGGCTCTGCTAACCCAGATCAGCCCAGAATGTTGGCTACAAGCTCGTTCGATTGGACTGCCCGACTTTGGAATGCCGACAGCGGCGAGTGCCTGCGAGTGATTGACGCACACGAGGACAATGTCTACACACTGCGATTCAGCCCATGCGCTCGATACCTTGCGACAGGTGGTATCGACAAGAAGGTGATCATTTCGCGTGTCGACAATGGCGCTCTGGTGCAGCAGTATCTTGGAGGCGGTGCGATCTTTGACATTACATGGAAAGACATGCACGACACCGTCGAGACCAAGCAGGAGGAGGGAGAGAAGAGCGAAGGTTTTGCCAACAAGCCGCAACCCCTGGCGAAAAGACACCAGCTCGCCATCTCGCAGGCTGATCGAAAGCTCACTGTGCTCAACCTAGCTGATCTTGACTCTGTCACGTCTACTGCCACTTTCAAGGCGCCGCCTCCTGTCGAAGCCAAGGCGGAGACGGGCAATACGAGCGAGAAACCGCCAAAGAAGCAAGCTCGGGGTGGTGTGTGATAGCCCCCTTGCAGGCAGGCAACATCGTGTATCTTCTATGTCAGGCCGTCGTAGTCATACCGAACACCGATTTGGCTAGGGACAAATCCAGGCTGTGTGCATCAGCAGAGCGTCAGTCAAGCAAATCAATGCATCTCTTCAACTGGGATGGTAGTATCTATCACCACCGAACCATGCTTCGGTCTGTACAAGTAATCAAAATCTCAAGGGAACATACAATCACAAAAGAATGATGCCACTCCTTGACTTGACTCGTGGGTGATTCAGCTGACTTGTCCGAGTCGATTCGATAGCTTCTTGCAAGTGCTCCGACGGCAGTTGTGTCGTCTGCCAGTCTTATCGGCTGGCATATTGAGGGGTTAACCTTCATGAGCTCACCACATGCACTCTTCTCGCCGTGTTCGCGTTCGCGGTCGCGGTTTGACTGCTCCACGCTCGCGGTGACAGCTAAGTTCACCTAGCCTCATACAAGGACTTGCACCTGTACAACACAAGAGCACATAGAGGATGGCAAGATCGCGAATCAGGAAACAGCAAAGGCCCGATCCATTCGATCCACCGACATCTGAATTTATAGCCAAGATCTGAAGTCGGCCGATGTCAGCAAAAACTATACGAAAAGGAATTTTGTATTGCGGAGGGAGCAATGAAGGCTCTGTTGAAGTGCCTCAAAATTTCGCAGCAAGTTGATGAATTTGTAGTGAGAGTCTTGCCGTGAATACATGCTTGTATTTGAAAGTGTGGCAGAACGCTGGTTGAGATGTAAAGTTGGGAAAGCCATCGTCTGATGCCGTATTAGAGCTTCAAGATCACGGCTAGAGGCAAGTGCCTGCAGATAGCGGAGCCGGACCTGGTTGGAGAATGAGTGAGAACGAGCGCGTCTGAGGCGGCACACGGAATCGCGAGGGAGAGAGAGAGAAGCTAAGCGTGGTCTTCGAGTAAGAGACCATCAATTTGGCTTGCACTTCCATCTATCACCCTCTTCAAGACCACCTCATCACCTCTTGACTTTTTGTTCCCTTTCGTGGACAAAAGACATATTCGAGACACATATCGCCCAACATGGCTGCTAAGGTCGGAATTCCTAGTGAGTTTCGCTGTGGCTCCGCCCGATACAGCGACACGCAGCTCTCTTCCCGGCAAATGGCAAAAGGCAACAGCACGACGACGATGACAGACGATGATAGCAACAGCAACAGCGGCTCCGACACCGACAACATCAGCACTCAGTCACGCATGCAGATGTCGACGACATTACTAGCAGAGAATCAGATACAGAAGTTTAAATGGCACACACAGACGATATAGAGATACAGGGAAATGCATCGGCAGCAGGACGGACAACCATCGGAGGCTTAAGCTTTACAGATATAATAGACCAGGAAGCTTGCCAACTATGCTTGATGCACATCCTTATCACGTCGCAGCATGGCTTGTCGGAAATAGCTTCGGGAAGGACAAGGAGACGTAGCAACTATAAGTTCGAGGGACGCTACTCAGACCATGGAGACAGTCACGCAAATGTTTCGTCCAGCTTGCAGTATCCAAACTATCATTACCACATCATCGTCGTCTCGTCATTTCACTCAGCCTTTGCCGAAAACGGAAGAGAACTGTAGTCGCAAATTCGACAGCTTTGTGGAACGATTATACTGACCTTTGCCTTACTTCGAATCCCGTTCGCACATCTCCATTTCAACTTCGCAGAGGACGTCGCTGCCGTCGCCTCTCCCCAGGTTGGCGGTGTTCGCCTTTTCGGTAAGTGGGAGTAAGTATCTACCGCAGCTTCATAAGCATGACTAGAACGCAGCAGTAAAAGGAGTGACAAAGGCAGGATCGCAGATGCTTGGGAATCTGCAGCATAAGGTCGGGCATCGAGTAGATTTATGACAATAGCGTCCATATGGCCGGAACAGTATGGAGAAGACCGGCAGGATGGAAAGCATTACAATAGTGCAGGTTTGTGTTTCGACATATGGTATTGTGACCAACCATAGGCTATCTGTTGAAGGGACCGGAGTGCTCTCTCCTGCTGCGTTGTCGTCAGTGCGCTATCGATGTTTCGTTTCAGTTTCAACAGTTGACTGACTAGCTTTTCATCTTTCATTCCCATTTCTTCCACTCACAACAGCGCCCAAGAGGTGGAAGTTAAGGACATCTCCTTGACCGATTACATTGCTCTTCGCAATGCCGTCTACACTCCCCACACTGCTGGCCGATACCAAAACAAGGCTTTCAAGAAGGCCCAGACCCCCATCGTTGAGCGCCTTGTCAACTCGCTCATGATGCACGGCCGCAACAACGGCAAGAAGCTCATGGCCGTCCGCATTGTAGCCCACGCTTTCGAGATCATCAACCTCCTCACCGACGCCAACCCCATCCAGATCCTTGTTGACGCCATCATCAACACTGGTCCCCGTGAAGACTCGACCCGTATCGGCTCTGCTGGTACCGTCCGTCGCCAGGCCGTCGATGTTTCGCCTCTCCGCCGTGTCAACACTGCCATCACTCTCCTTACCACCGGTACCCGAGAGTCGGCCTTCCGCAACGTCAAGTCGATCGCCGAGTGCCTCGCTGATGAGCTCATCAACGCCGCCAAGGGCTCGTCCAACTCGTACGCCATCAAGAAGCGTGACGAGATGGAGCGTGTTGCCCGATCCAACCGTTAAGCGGTTGTCTTGTTCCTCCGCAGCAGTTCAACAGCGCAGTTGGCCACGTCTTCTCTTTGTACGACCGTCACCATTTCGGGATTCCTTTTGTACTTTTTCTTCATGCGGCGTTGAAGAGTCGTGGACCAACTGTCACAAGCTGTCTGGATGGCCTCGCGTCCGTCCAAAGCGTTGGCGGAAGGTGTCAAGCGGCTTTCGATTCGTGGAGCTTTGACATTCTTCGTTAGCGTTCCGTTGTTTCCCTCCTTTCCTCTCTCCCTTCCCCGTTCTGCCGGACTGGTGCTTTCATCAGAACGGGTCTTTCCACGTATCAAAAAGGTTTGTCGGTAGTATCTTCATACCGACAACCAAGGATGAGTTTGTTCCCGTAGACTTGTCTCCGCATCTTTCACACACATGTCATTCTGTTTCGCATCCGTTGCGCATCGCTTGTCTTGTTCCTATTCTCCAAAAAAAAGAATCACACCACACATATCACAGCATCAGAAGGCTCGCAAAGAGTCCACAGCAATCTCATACACTATCTGTCTCCAAACGGTCGTTTCTATGTGTCTATGTTTGTGTGAGAGCGAGACTTGAGTCCAAGTGAGCATTGGTCCAGAGTCTGGCTTGAGATCAGATGCAGATGGCCTTGTGGAACTGCAGCTTGGTGTCTAAAGCGAACGTGGCTGGCTGATTGGGGTGAGGAAAGGTTGCATTGCCAGAAGGTGGTCTCAAGGCTCTTTAAAGCTTTGAGCCAAAAGAGAAAGCGTTCTGCAACCGCGAAATTTTTGGGATTCGGAGAGCAACACACACTTCTCTGCCTGCACCCGCTCCGCCAATCGCAGCATTCAAGCTATCATCATCCCTTGGCTCTACGCATGCACGAGCATACGGTCCTCTTCCATCTCGAATGAGCTTCCCTACCGTGGCAACAGGTCTGCTTGCATAGTAACACGGCGTAGTATGGGCCCGAGACTGATGTCCTGCCAGCAAACACGACCGGCACGATGAGCGCTCGAGACGTCGACCTCGAGTTCGAGAAGGCATATCAACGCCTCTTCTCTCGATCGACTGGGTCCGAAGGATCTTCAAGTGCCGATGCGAATGTTGGTACAGCCTCGGCAGCCGAATCCTCGAAAGCGCCACCCCGCCCAGCCAGCTCCTCACCAGCAGCAGCGTCACCTGGACCTTCATCACGCCCCGCCAACGAACGACAACATACACCTCGCGAAGATGCGAGCACACAAGCATTGCTGCGGCATCAGCCCGCGCACAGAACAGCACCTACATCGAGCAGTGGTATTATTCCTGCGAGACCTAAGTCCGTGCCCCGCGAGCGGCCCGCCCAACCAGGTTCATCTTTTGCCGGCCTTGATGCCCTTGCTCGATACAGCAGAACAGACAACTCCAAAGGCAAAGCTCGAGCGCAGTCCTCTCATCTCAACACCCATGAAGATCACGTTCCAAGGAGTAGTCGCAGCCCGCTGATCTCAGATGCGAGTCTACCACAGCAGCAAGCATCGACACCAATACCTCAAGCAAGAGCGGTGACCTACTATCCATATCCTCATGCCCAGGCATCGTATCCAGCATCCGGCGCCTTTGTGGGGCCAAGCTTAACCTCGATGCCCGGACAAGCAGTGGCATGGGCGCAGCCCGTCATGTCGGCTGGTCCAATGCCTGCGATGGCATATCCTGGATTCAGTGCCCAGGTCACCTTCTCTCAGCCTCAATTCTTTGCATCACATCCACCGCAGCAACTTCAATCAGCTTTGACTACCTTTCCACAGCAATATACCCATCAGCAAAGCATCCCTGCAACGCCGATAATCCATGCGTCCTCACCACCCCAGCTTGTCGAGCAACAGCAACAGCAGGCTAGCACGTCACCGGCTAAACAGCAGCAAGAAGCAGACCCAGAAAAATCGGCCAAAATGACCAAGAAACGGCACAAGACGACCAAAAACATCCTAGAAGCAAAGATCAGAAAGATCTTGCAAGCGTCAGGGCTTGATTTCAGGACGAAGAGTGATACGTCGCCACGTCGTAACAAGGTGACATCGTCGTCTTCTGTCGTAGTGGATGGCTCGTTGTCTCCCAGCGCTCAAGCTAGACATTATGCACAAAGCGTTATGGGCGACTTTCGCGAGAAGCGAAGGGTCAAGCTCAATGATAAGCCGAAGAAGAAGGCAACTAAACCCACCACAAAGCCGCTGCTTGACGATTATGGCAATGTGATACGCAGGAAACGAGGTCGTCCACGTATTCGACCTCTTACTCCGGAGGTCGACGTCAAACCTAAGGTCATCAACGGTTGCATTGATGGCATCCCTCTAGTGAAGACCGAAGCCCAAGATGGAGTGTGGCCGTCTAAGGCTGCGTCGACGTACCCACCAACGTTTGACGGCTCCTTGCCAATGGCAAAGCACGCAGGCAAACCTTTTCGACTCGAAACGTACACGCTGTTCATCCATCAATCACGTAGGTTGCGCTGGTTGGTGCGTCAGGCAATTTCAAAGGTTGAGGTCGGATCGGATACAAGGACGAATTCTCCGCCAGACACAACGCAGTGGGCCAGGTGGAGCAACTCCATCGCTGCGCAGTTGCAAGGGCTTGGTGATGAGCCCCTGCCATCGTCCAACGCTGCTACAGCTTCGGCTGGACACTCTTCACCCGCAGCTTTGCAAGCACAGTCACAATCAGATCCTGCTGGCCTCTTCCCACGAGAAAGGCGACGTGGATACGTAGCATTGCGTAAACAGCTGCATTCAGCTGCTCGAACTGCCACTGCTCGGATCTGCATCCATCGCCTGATCCGATACCTTGCCAAGGTGGGTACTGCAGCTGACAGAATCGACTCGCATGTCGAACGCCGCAAGTATGTCGAGCGGAGATGTCGAGCAGCAAAGCTCCATAAGCACGCGTTTCGCTTCGCTCGGCCTACCACGCTGAATCTACGGAAGATGTGGATTGTCTGGGCTCGCACTGCTCACCAATCAAACCCTAGGAAGGTGGGAACAATGATGGCAGGTCAGCAGCGAAGAGCTTCATTTGCACCACAAATGCAATTGCAGGAACTTGGTCCACCGCCACCACAGCAACCAGGAGTGCGAGTTAAACTCGAACCTGAATCTCCAACCAAGACTTCGCTCTTCGCACAACCTGCACATCAAGCTAATCTGGTAAGGGTAAAAGCTGAACCCATGTCAGACGAAATAATGACCCCACCACTGTTGACTAAGAGCGTAACGATCAAGTCCGAGCCAGGCATAGAGCCGGCATTGCCCCAGACGCAAGGTGAAAGAACCAATCCGCCGCTCTTCTTACGTCGAAACTTCCGACTCTATCGCTTACTCGGATTATCGAATCTGCCGCTCTCCTAAATGCACTGCATCTTTCGCATTTGTAACATCCCTCACCATCACATTCGCAATCACTCCACACAACCGGTTTCAACCGCACACGCATTCTTCTTGAATCGACTGAGACAGCGTCGTGAAACATTGCAAATCGAACCTATGAACTAAGAATCCAACCCAGCGGCGATCAAATGTTAGCCTTGACCGTTCCAGCGTTCTTCAACTCCCTCAGCATTCTCATTACCTCTACCGCCTCTGCGCTTTTCGCGCCATGTTCTTTCGCTTTCTCTTGCAGCACACTGTCCCTTGCTCGCATAAACGGGTTGTGCTGTCTCTCATCCCCAATGGTGTAGACCCCGGTGGTTACGCCTGCGTTCCTACTCTCTTTCAGATCTTTGACTAGCTTAGCAATTCCTTTTTCTTCTTTCGGGAGGATTGCGGCCGAGAATGCTACGTTTGCCTTTGTATACTCATGACCACAATACACCACCGTTTCATCAGGCAGTTTGCTGAGCTTGTCCATCGCAGCAAGCATCTCTTCCGGTGTACCCTCGAAAAACCTCCCACAACCAGAAACAAACAACGTATCACCCGTAAACACTCCCTTACTACCACCACCCTCTTTATCTTGGACAAAATAACAAATGTGATCTTGTGTATGACAGGGCGTAGCCAGACACTCGATACCTACTCCCTTCAACAGATCATCTACCCTATCTCCATCTTTCACTTTTTGCGAAAGTGCAGGAATCTTGTCCGAACCACCATAGATAGGCTTGCCAGGATAAGCTTTGGCAAAAGCCTCATTCCCACCCGAGTGATCGTGATGGTGATGTGTGGTGAGAAGTCCAACTACGCGATCCTTAGAAATGCCTAGCTTAGTAGCTGCAGCCTCAACAGCAGGAACGTCGTACGCATCCACAAAGACAGCAGAGCCATTGACCGAGGATTGAAGGATATAGGCATAGTTATCCTCTCGAACTGGGACCGGGTGGATTTTCATTTTGATCAAACAGAGCGAAGACGCCGAGAAATTTCGAGCCAAGTTAGAGGCAGAGTGGGTGGTGATTGGAGATTGGAGAATGGTTGAGCGCGAGAGTAGCCTTGAAGCTCGTGTGAGGATCATTGAGGGATGCTAATGGTGAGGATAAACGTTGCACACGACACAGCGGCACAAGTCACGGCTAAGCATTTCTCAAGTGTGTCAGCAGAGAGGGTGCCCGGGCCAATCAAATTGTTCATATTGGCGAGATCGTGCAGTGCAGCCTTTGGGCCTTCGCCGGCGGATTTACTCCACACAAAATCGGGGATGCTGTCACCGCTATCGGGTGCGTTCTCCTGACGATGCTTCGATATCAAGGTGTCAGTCACTGCCATCAAGATTCACCCACACTTTTACCTCAGTAGTCTGTCTTCACAAGAAGAATGATACTGAGACATACAGATGAGATTGAGTTGCAATCAAGACATGAAAAATGTGTTATGAATCACATTACACTACATCCCCTAGCATCATCATCATTACCATCATCTTCATCTTCATCAGTCTCCACTCCACCATCTCCCACGCTCCTCTCCGGCACTATCACCCTACTCCATCTCGCACCCCTCGTCTGCTGACCTGCACGTGTCCCCCTCTCAAACCCATTCCCGAATCCTCCACTAGCTGTGGCGATAGGACGCCCAAAAGCCATAGCCACAGCACTACTAACCTTTCCCCTCCCTCCTCCCTGTCTCCTCAAATGAGTAATTGCACGTTGTTCCGCCTTCTTCTTCTGCTTCAATCTCGCATCTACCGATTGCCAGCCCCAGAAACTCTTAAGCACCGGCTTGAGGTCGTTACATTCATCATGGCTCCTCTCCCTGCCGTCGAGCGAGGTTCGTAGCGATCCGCTGCTGCTGGGAACCATCAAACTCGTGTTGTTCTGCTCTGTTCCCTTCCTCAACCCTAAAACAGCGGAGCTGGGTTCGGCATCATCATAACTAAACCCTCTAAACGCGAAACCTCTGCTCCCCCTTCTAGGCCTAATCGCACTCTCCCCGCCATCCGCGTGAGTCAGACTCGAATACGTATCCCTTGAAAACGACCTACAATCAACCAAACTTAAATACGTATTCCTCACCTTCCTATATCGCGCAAGCTGCACAAATTGCATTGCAACCTCGTTATCCGCATGGGTATCGTCCACTTCCAGATGCATGAGATGCGGACACCGGTTGATGAGCAAGAGCATGGCTTCAGCCGTAAGATGGTTGGCTGAGGATAGGATGAGATGGGTGAGATGGGTGCCAGTGGCAGGGATGAGGGCGGAGACTGCTTCCTGGTCGTATGACGGTGGCGTTGCGTCTTCGGGGGTTGAAGATGGTTGTCTGCGTCGGCTGGCGGATCGACGGGATATGCCGAGAAGCGAGCCTCGTGGTCGGGTTCCGTTCATGAGTATGTCTCTGTTTGGTACGGCGTGGCCGAATGCTTCGGCGTGCGATTCGGGTGGGGTTAGAGCTGAGAGTACTGCGTCTGTGATCTGTGTTGCTCGTTCCAGATCAAGTTTCTGCAGCTGAGGCACCGTAGCAAAAAGCTTGACTAGACCCGCATCCTTGAGCCCAGCTCCAATGTTGGCCATCTCCAACACCTCGAGTTGAGGTACAGCGTGGGAGAGCGACATACATGTGCGATCTGTCAACGCACGACAGCTCGACAGGTTCAGACTCCTCAAATGAGGGAAATCCCTGCGCACAACTTCATCATCCCCTTGGCTACCAGCTTGTCTAGGAGTGAGCGTAGCAAATCCACCCTTCTCACTGACCACATCGCCCTCACTACTGACCAAAGCCGCAATAGCGGCATCATTAACATCACTGCAGTAGCTGATGTCGAGAACTTCCAGATTAGGCCAGTGCCTGCCGAGCTGAGCCAATGTTTCTTTGTCCAAACCAGCAACTCCTGCCGCATGGAACTCGCGGAATCTCGAAACCATATTTCGCTCCTTGAGAACAGCCGAAATGTTGTTCTCGCCCTGCTGAATAGTGAAGATCGCCCGAATGCCCTCTCTGTCTACCCCACGGCAGCGGCTGATGTCAAGATAATCGAGATGGGTAGCTGTCGCAGCCAACATGCATAACGTCGTATTGTCGACACAGGGCAAGCTTCCCAAGTTGACCTTCTTGAGATTTGGGCATCGAGAGAGCACCATATTGAGCGCACTAGTCGAGATTTGTCGGCATCCCTCAAGATCCAGCTCCTCAAGCTGGCATGCAGCAAAAGGCACGCTTGTCGACGTCGATGTGGCACCTTGCAGCTCGTACTCTGTCAATGACCTCGGACGTTGTGCCTTGGACAAAGAGAGCAACACGCTTGACCTTAGACCTGCATGACCGTGCAAGTCCAGTCTTCGCACAAAGGGGCCGACAGCCTTGGCAATACTG
The DNA here is from genome assembly GCA_022963125.1 of Ustilago nuda. NCBI lineage: Eukaryota > Fungi > Basidiomycota > Ustilaginomycetes > Ustilaginales > Ustilaginaceae > Ustilago > Ustilago nuda. Next base: position 1,316,388 of record JALCUS010000004.1, on the reverse strand, counting down.
ATCATCGCTTCTTCAGCCATGTCTGGGTATTTGGAGAATTCGAGATGCTGCCAAAGCTGGCCGTCAAGCACGTAACTCTGCCACTTGCGTGAGACACGGCTCAGACGAGCGAGTTCGCGGAAAGCTGCTTCTGCACCTACATAACGTGTCTCGCTTGACTTTTGGCCACGCCAGATGCCCTTCTCGACAGCTACATGGTGTTCTTGAACATGCAGATCGATGAGGTTCTTGAAAATGGACAGGATGATCTCTCTAGGAAGCTTTTGCATTGGGTCTGGCTTCCTTTCAATGCTCTGCCTAGGATTGATAAGAACGGGGTTGCCTGAAGCAGCCGCATCGACTCCAGCTTGCGGACTGCTTCGAGCGGCGTTCATCAAAGTTGGGCGTGCAGTCGAGTGAGAATGGACCCGAGCAGAGATGAGGGTCTCGTTGGAGATGGGAGAGATGACCTCTCGCAACACCGTGGGTGACGTTGCGGATTTGCCAACCTCTTCTGTATCTTGCTGATGGACTTCCTCGCTCGGTGTGGCCGGGCTTGCGCTGCTACTGTCGCGGTCTCGGTTGATCGAAAAGATGACTCCGAGACTCCTCAGGTTGACGGTAGGGCTTCGACCTTTGCGCAGAAGGCTAGGTCGAGTCGGTGTTGTCGCACCGCTTCGACTAGAAGAGTAACCGCATGTGAACAGGCCACTGTTAGGAGCCGAGCTGACAGTGCCACGACTGGGTGGGCGTGACTCGCCACTGTTTCTCCTGGAGGAGGAGGAGGAAGACATTGCTGTTCTGAGCAAAGGGGAGGCATTCGAATGCCACTGTCCTTCTGTTGTTGCACCTGCACTTGTCGATGGTCGCATTCTCGGAGCCATGACCATGCGAGCACTGCTATCAGTAGCACCGGCGGTCGAAGGTCTCGAAGAGGCAGGTCCAGGAGTACGAGGAGCAGGACCCATTCGAGCACCGTCCACGTATGCGGTCGCAGTGTAGTTGCGAACTTCGATGCGTCGTCGTCGCTGTGACTGAGTCAGATTTGGCGCACTGTCGCTTCTGACGAAGGGTACCCTACTCTGGTAGTGTGCAGTGGCATAGGGACCCTGAGAGCTGGAAGAAGCGCCTGGCGTCTGCGTGCCTCGTAGACGACTTTGCAAAGCTGGAGGGAGGTTGAGCTTCTTGGCGATACGACCCGACAAGAAGCGGTTCGCAGCTGCTGCGCGGAAAGCGGACGTCTTGGATCGAAAAGTGCTTCCGGATTGGTGTGACAAGGGTGGCGTGTATTGAGGTGCTTCCTCGTAGTGAGGCAGCGTCTCCTCAGGGCACAGCGGTGACATAGGTGTGGCAGAGGTGTCGTGCCTTGGCTCAGCTGTGTCCTCTTCCTCGGTGGCCTGTGCATTCGCCTCGTTTTGCGTCGGCTCTTCCGACACTGAGACGAATCTGGAATGGCCTGCCTCGATCGTGTCTTTGAGAGTGTCTCGCTGCACTGCGTCGACGGTCCCCACTTGGATCTGAGAGGACTTTCCCGGCCTGGGACTTGCTTCGGGAGATCCAAAATGGAAGCTGGTAGCATCAGTAGAGTTGGAAGTGAGCGAGCTTGGACCGAAGAAGTCGTACGTGTTGGCAGAGCCCAGCGAGGATTTGGCTCGAGCGTGAGAGTGTCGGCCACGGTGATCATTGCAAGACGAGGGGCTCCGAGAATTGTCAGAATCGGCACGCTGGGAATTGTTTGCTCTGGCAGGGATGTCCATGGGTTCGGGTGCTCGTGAAGAGGATGCCTCGCCTAGCACCGTTGCCTCTTTGTTGTGGAACGATGCCGACTTCGAGGGTGCCTCGGCGTCGCAGGCCTTTTGCTTGCCCTTGTTCATAGTGCTTATCAGCTAGGTGTGACGTTCTATAATGGTAGGAGGTACTTGCGGAGCTCGTGTTCAGCTCCGTTGTGAAGAAACGATGAACGAAGGCACGAGAGCCTTATCGGAAGGCCCGATGATGACCTGACTTAATGTGATGAAGGCGTGTGATATGGGGGCGCTACTTGGCAACGAGGGGGTTCGATGGTGGGGATGTGGTGAAGAGAGAAGGCGTGAGAGCAATGAGGCAGGGTCCAGTTGCGAGCTCTCTCGTGGTCACAGACTGGCGGAACTGCCGAAGTGCATGACATGACAGGGCAGGGCAAGGGCAGGTCAGGAGCAGCCAAGCAGCAACGGTTGCGGAAGGGCGCCGTGATAGAAAGCAAGAGCAAACCAAAGTTACAAGTCAAGTGTGTGATGTGTGATGTGTGTGTACATTCCGGACGAAAAGCGGGACTAAATACATGTTATAAGAGGCTAAGGGCAGAGGAAAGAACCTAGGTCCTTCACACAGTTCTTCGAGTCTGATTGAATGCAGAGCCGGCTATTCTTCCGATTGAAGGACTATAAGCAAAGCCGACCGAAGCCTTTCCGGCTCGAAAGCGCCTATGAAACCAACACCCACACAGACAAACACACACACGAGAAGCTCTGGCCAAATGGAAGCCTGAAGAGCTGTGATGCTCGCCTCTCTTGAGTTGCATCCCACCTCTGTCTCGCTAGCTAGCCTTTTCTCGCGCTATCTGAATGTGACTTGTGACTGTCAGCAGTCGGCTTGCTCAATCCTCCACCTTCGCCAAAGTCACACTTTTTACGCTTTGACGATCGAGCAACATTAATCGGCATTTCACAAAGAGTGCGGAAACAAGTTTATGATGCTAAGCTCGCCGGCTCCAGCTTCCGCACAGCATTGCGCCTTGTTGCCTTATCTGCTTTCTGCTTTCTCAGCGTTGAAGAGACTTGAGAATGCCACTTTGAGAGAGACAAACGGGACGAGATACCGCTCAACGCCTTGTGCGTTCGGGAACAAAAGACAGAAGCAAGGTCAGCCCGGCTTCCACCTTCGCTTGGGAAAGAGCATAGCTCGCAAGTGCAAAGGCCATCTGTTCCCATACTCGCCATTTTGTGATTGAACCCTGATTTCCTATCGTTGACGGGCGGGCCACTTTCCTATTCAGACAGCGGCCAGCTCCCGCGCAAAAAAGCACTTTTATTTTTACTTTATTTTTACTTTATTTTTACTTTATTTAATAAAACTCATTCGACCTCGCTCCTGTCCCCATCGGGAGAGCTTCGTTCTCTTGGCCTTGTGCAGCAGCAGCAACGTTATATCTAGCTCCGGGACTTTTCTCCTTCGCTCTATCGGTCTCGGAACCGGCGCCGAAAGGGACGAATCGGGTGGTACTGGCAGTGCCCGTCAATGATGAGTGCAACTAAAGGTGCACGACTTGTCAAGACAGCTGTCGCGCTTGACAATGCATGCACGATAAGGCAGGTCAAGAAGCAGGGTCTGCGCCTAAGGGAACCGTGGCTTCCCTTAGAGCTTGGATTCTGCACAAAAACGCGAGAGAATTCGAACCGTCTCGAACTGAAGCACAAGACAGTCAGTCACACCTTTGCTCTGCGCCAAGCTGAGTCAGCTGGCGATACTACGTCTGCTGTACACCTCACCTCGTCAGTACCATCTGCAGCTGGAGTGAAGAACAAGCTGAGCTTGGATGAGCTTCACCGTCAGTCTTATTTCGAATCATCCTTACCAACCGGTCTCGATCGATGCGCTTCTTGCTTGAGCTTTGACATGGTCATTCCGAACAATGCCCAAGCCGACACACCCCGACTCACTTTCAACGGCTGATCATACGCAGACAAGGAAGACCGACGTAGGAGTACCGTCTCCGATGAGCACAAGGCAACGCTTCGTCCAGCAGCTGCCCAAAATCGAGCTCCATGCTCACCTAAACGGCTCGATTCGTCGCTCGACCCTCCGCGAGCTGGCTGCTACCAAAGGTGTTGACCCGAACAACGCCTTCATCCTGTCAAGATGGCCAAAGACGCTCAGCGAAGCTTTTGATGTCTTTCGTGTCATACACTCGTGCGTCACCACTCTGCAAGATGTCGAGAGACTAGCATTCGAACTTGGTCAAGATCTGGAGGAGGATGGTGTGGTGTATGCTGACATTCGCACTACTCCACAGGCAATGTCTCTGGCGTCTGGGACGGCTACAGAGGTAGACCCTCTCGACCAATACGTCAAGGCAGTGCTCAGGGGCTTCTCACGCTACACTGCCCAGGATCCGGGCCCTAATGCAAGAAAGGTCATCTTAAGACTCTTACTCTCGATCGACCGCGCAAAGCACTCTCCCACTCAAGCTCGTACAATAGTCGACCTCGCTCATCGCTACCTCAACAGAGGCGTAGTCGGTATCGACCTTTCAGGCGACCCTACAAAAGGCCAATGGTCCCACTTTGAACCATCTCTCATCCATGCTCGATCATTAGGTCTCAGAATCACCTTGCATGCAGGAGAAGTCAAAGACCGAGACCAAGAGATGACGTACATGCTTGACTTTCATCCAGATAGGTTCGGTCATTGCTGCTTTGTTTCGGACGGCAACCTAAAGAGACTGAAAGAGTCAAAGATTCCAATAGAGCTGTGTTTGACAAGCAACTTGCTTTCCAATTCGGTGGCCGAGTTGAAGGATCATCATTTTGGTTTGCACTACAAGCCTTCGAGTGGAGGAGGGGGAGATTCGACGATCTGCTGTATCTCGACCGACGATAGCGGGGTGTTTGGCAGTCCCTTGTCGAAGGAGTACAATTTGATGATGCAAACCTTTGGGTTGACGGAGATGGAGGTGTTCAACTTAGCTAAACGGACACTTGAGGCTACCTTCCTAGCCCCGGCGGCGACATCCGAAACGAAAGAGAGGAAAGGATTGGATCAGGATCAGGAAGAATGGAACAGCATATTAGCTGCGTATGATGACTTTTACGCCTCTTGGAATTGGAACTAGATCCCCACCACAGCAAGTGTGGAGACACAACAAAAGGACATCCCCCTCATTACTCAATACACATCAATGGAATTATCAGAATCACAACCAAAAAAAAAAAAAAAAAAAAAAAGAAGTCATATGAGACCAAAATCGTATTGTGTGCGTGTGCTTTTTGAATATCCTTACAAGATTAGCTGAAGCCCATGCTGTCGACGTGCACTAGCGACGAGGCACACGACCACGCATAGCCTTCTGCATAGTACCCGGAGGAGCCTTGGGACCGGGTTGAGCCTTCTCACTCGCCTGGTTCCTAATGGTCTCGTCCACACTCAGAATCAAGCAGGCAGCCTCGGCTGCACTCTGCAGGGCATTAATCCTAATCAGACTCGGCTCCCAGACAAACTTCTCCATCAAATCCGCCGTATCTTCTGCATCAATATCGATTCCTTCCCACTGAGCTCCCTGAGCATGCTTCATCCTCAACCTGTTCAACAGATCCGTAGCATCAAACCCAGCGTTATCCGCCAACTGCCTGGGAATGCATTCCAAACTCTTTGCAAATGCACCAATGATCAACTGTTGTTTACCCTGAATAGTCCTCGAATAGTCGCGCAGGTACTTGCTCAACTCCATCTCCGTAGCACCACCCCCTGCGACAACGTGGGAACCCTTGATCGCGCGTCGTACGATCATAATTGCATCGTGCAAGCTCCTTTCCACTTCTGCAATGAATTGTTCCGCTCCACCCCTGAGGATAAGCGTACAAGTCTTAGCCTCAGAACATTCCTCGAAAATGTTGAATCGTTCACCACCAATCTGACGCTCTTCAAACTTGCCACAAGTACCCAAGTGCCTGTCGGGATTGATATCCGAACAAGTAGACTGAACAGATCCACCAACAGCTTGGACTACCCTCTTCATATCATCCGCAGGAACTCGTCCAGCGCAGAAAATATCCCGATCCGCAAAGTACTGCGTAGCCAAATCACCAATTGGCAACTTCGAAAGGACAACTTTGGCTCCGGTCTTGACGACAGCTTCGAGCTTGTTAAAGATGATTTGCCATTCTGCGTCTACGACGGCTTGGTATTCGGAAACTTCGTTGATTCGAACTTCCGCATTATCCTTTTCCGCCTTGAGTTCGAGTTCGACGTTCAAGCAAAGGACTTTAGGATTCTTGAACGACTTGGGTTGTTGTTCAAATCCAGCATAGGCAAAAGTCTTTTTGAAAGCAACACCGTTGACGAGCAAGGAATCTTGCATGCCTCCACCGGGAACCTTCTTCATTCCAATCAAGCTCTGATCTAAATCATCCTGGTCGAGCGAAGTAACAGCATCGACAACCATCTTGCTGAAGAACGGACGCTGAGATACGATGAGCTTGGAAGACATACTGGTTCCGGCACACTTGATCAGGAGATCACGGAAAGCTTGCTTGTCGGACTTGTCGATGGTGACAGCCATCTCTTTGATTCGGTCTACGGCGAGTTGCACGGCTTTGCGATAGCCCTTGATGATGATATGTGGCGCAACACCTTCCTCGATGAAAGGCTTGGCTTCTTTGAGCATCTCACCCGCGAGCAAAACGACCGAGGTGGTACCGTCACCAACCTCAGCATCCTGCGCACGGGCAATGTCAACCAAAGTCTTAGCAGCAGGGTGGACAATGTCGAGAAGCTTGAGAATGGTAGCACCGTCGTTCGAGATGGTAGCTTGGCCACGCTCGTTGACGATCAGCTTGTCCATACCACGAGGACCCAGTGTCGATGCAACGCAGGAGACAATGGAAGCGCAAGCACCAATGTTGTGGAGAAGTTGCGAAGTGCCTTGCGACACATCGGTGTCCTCACGAAGGAGGATGATGGGTGCGTTGGGCATCATGCCGCCGAGTCTGCCCGCCATGGTGGATGTAGTACTGTGTGCTGAAGAGCTTCGTAGTGGAACTCTTCGATGCTGGGAATATGGTTGTGCTGAAAACACGTGCGATCCTCACTTGTGCTCCTGGAGGCTGGTGACAAAGTTGGATGCCAGCTGTGTCAAAGTCGAAACGAGGGGGTTACAGAAGAGTCGAAGAAAAGCTTCGCGGATCCTCTTGAGCAGTGTTGAGTGTAGATGGAGGTAGCAAAAGGATGCTGTTGCGATCCAAAGCAACAGAAAGCGAAGATCTGTGCAAAGTTAGCGTGCTGTTGGTCTTTGTGCTTCTTTGTTTTCTTTTGGCTGATGCTTCTCGCACGACTTTGACTGAGAGGCTCAGCACTGCGATTTTTTCTCTTGAGTGTGGTGTGCGGTGCGTTGCGTCAACTCAACTCACTCTTCGCGGTTCAGCATTTCTTCTTGCAGCTTCTAAAAAAACTCGACTCTGACGGCGCGCGACTCTTTTTCTTCTCGTGTTTGATCGAAGCCTCGTCCTTTTTTTTCAAATTTGTGAGTGTCCCAAAGCTTAACAAAGAGAACATTGGTTTGCCCCTTACGCCGAGAAGACCCCCAAAGGCTTGTAACTGATAAAAGGTGAGGAGAACAGGTGCCGATGATCAACGATCGCCGATGGTCAGAGCACAGTACCACTGCTATTTAGGGCAGAAACACTTATACTCGATTGACTGAAAGAACGTGGTGAGAGCCTAGTGCTCTCAGCTCGATATATATACATCTGGGTGGCACATGCCGGATGTGGGTGTATCCTACTTAATGACAAAGTCAACGAGCGGGACTCAGGTTGTACCCGATCTCTAATCAGATCGACTTTGCCCGATCTCTTCCGTATCGGCTTATGTCAACTTTCATCATCATATTGGATCGTTACCTTCGGCAGTAACTCGCTAGCACGCATCGGCACTTGTGGTGTAGTAGAAGTTCGAAATATCCATTACATGAATCGTATCTCATATGAAAAAGTGCCGTGCTCTAAAGCGTCCAATCCTCGACCCAGTGATCAGGCATCAACAGCAGCGCCTTATCAATAAACGTCAGGAACCTCGTTCTGTAATCCGGCGGTGTGATGATCGTTGGCTCTCCCTTACCTGCACCACCCAGTAGCGCTGTCTCCTTGACAAAGCTCTCTACCCTCTTATCCCATGTATATGTCCGCACAAAGTCAATGATACCCACCACAAGCTGCTTGCTCTGCCTATCAACTCCCACCATCAGCGAGTAATCCATCACATTCATGTCCGCCAAGAAGAGCGAGTCGTTGTATAGACTTGCACGTAGCAGCTTCTTCGAGTGTTCGCGGATGAAGATCGGATTGAGATGGTTGGTCTCGATCAGGTTCTCGTCGAGGAGCACCTCGCTGTCTTTGCCTGTTTCTGGGACGTAGCGATTGCGTGTGCTTCCTTTGAGATCGTACGATCGGATGCCTTCAAGACCGTAGAAGAGGTTCTCCATCACAAAGCAGTCCAACTTGATGCTTTTGCCTGTTTGAGGATTGCGGAAGCCGATTCGGAAGCAACCAAAGATCTTGGCCAACGCTGTCCTCCGTCCTCGCGAAAGGCATTGCGACATGTAGGCAAAGTACTGAGGCGCAAACTTGGAAAAGGCATCCATCTCGAATCGCGAGAGCTGCTTAACAACGAGTCGATGATCGCGCGTCTTGAGGAACGCTGACCCTGACTTGCCACCAGACGAGTCCCATTTGAAGCAGCGTGAGAGTGACTCGACCACCGACACGTCACATGCACACGTCCTGCGCAGTGCATCAAACTGCTCAGCGAACAAGATCTTGCACCAAAGCCGGGTCGATCCGGACTCGAACTCGCAGCGGAAATGTCGACCCTCCTTCTTGAGCGTGCCCTCGAGCTCATTGGTATCCATATCGACGATGCCCCATCCGTCCGTCGAGCCATCAACACTTGGTTTGTCATGCATCGAAGCTTGATCCTTCTCCTTGACCCATGGCGTCTCATTGCGCATCCCCTTCAGCCGCTCCTTGTACTGCATTGAGCTCAAGGTGAAAGAAACGATCGATGTAGGCTCGTCTTCACGGAAGATGATATCCGAGTCCGCAAAGACGTGCTCTGAGTTGAGCATCGGATACTCGAGCGGCACCATTTCGCCTGTGCGGAAAGCCCAGAAACCAGAGAGTGTCTTGAGGAAGCTTCTCTCGAGACTTGGCATGAAGTCCGAATCAGATGTGAAACCGCTGCGGAGGTAGGATGGCAATGTGAGCTGCGCACTGTTGTTGGTGGTTGCCAAGGAGGAAGGAGCAATCGACTGTGCATCTGACTCGAGCTCGCTCACAGCAGGAGGTGAGATGTTTGTTGCTCGGCCAGTCTCTTGGCTGGCAATTGTGCAAGCGTCATCAACGAGCGAAGAAGAAGTTGGCGTCGCCGCAGTGGCTGCAGTCGTCACAGAAGCAGAAGGGTCGGTGTCTGCACCATTGGTCTTGGCAGAAGAGGATGTCGGAACGCGTGTTCCCTTGATCGTCGAGTCTCTTTCGCCTTCCTTGCCCTTGCGCGCCAATGCAGACTGCTTGATCGAATCGCCGCCCTCTTGCTGCCCTCCATGCTTGCGAGCCTGATCCGAGCTGGTCCTCTTGCGCTGCTTGGCGAGTGCATGGCTCTGCGGTCGATGGCCCAGTGTCATAGCCAGACCATTGCGTTTAGCTCCGAAGCTGGTCGCTTCCGTAGAAGCGTCCTCATCCGAGTCGTCGTCCTCGTCAGCTTCGCTCTCGTCGTCGGCAGATGCACCATCATCCTCGCTGTTCTCTACAGCTGAGTCGGGCTCGCTCTCGTCATCACGAACGGCTTCTCGTACGCTACTGAACACCTCGACTCTGGCTCGAGTCATGGCGACGGGACGAGCTCGCTTGGCTCTCTGTGCAAGCAAGAGACGATGCTGTCGTTCACGCTCCCTCTCTGCCTCCTTGCTGATGCGATCAAAGTGCTTCGCGATGGTCGAGACGCGACTGCGAGTTCCAGGAGCGTTCTCGCCCCTTCGTGCCACTGGCACACGGCTACCGGCAATGCGACTGCTTCCCGCGCCATCAGACTGGTAAGCACCACTCTGAATTCGGTTGCCTGCCGCAGCGAACGCTGCAGAGGTAGCTGAGGCAAGTGCAGCTGCTGCCGCTGACGCTCCTGATCGTCCGATGATGGCACGCGGTCCAGCTTTGAGCCCTTCGCCCTTTGGCGGCCTATAGCTGGATGGGGGAGGAAGCTGAGCACCCTTGACTGGTGTCGCTGATCCGCTCCTGCTTCCAAGCGTCGCGGTGGAAGCGCTGGAATCGCTTCGTTTGGCTCGAGGGAGACGACTCCCGCGGCCATTTGCATTTGTAGCTGTGGTGGGCGAGTTGGCATTCGAATCAGGTCCGTTGTCGTGCGATGCTGAAGCCTTGCGACTCCTCAAAAGCTCTTTGGCGTGAGTCGACACCACTTCTTCGGTCTTGCCGCGACGCAGGCTTGGACGCCGGATAGAGCCATTGACACCCGCTCGAAGGGCAGCTGCATCGGTCGAGCCAGCCTGGCTAACTCCTGCGCCGGAGCTGGAAGCAGGCAGACCTGTAGTGTTGCGTCTCGGGCTATCGAAGCGACGAATCAGGCCAGTCACCGAGCCGACCAGCTCGCTCTCTGTGCATGAGCTCTCGTCTGCTCGTGGGTAGCCAGCCGGATCGAACAAGCCTCGAGACTTGCCATAAGTCGGTGAAGCAGGTGCCGTCACTGAGTTGGAAAGCGCTCGACGGCTGATCATGGGACGCACCTCGACTGGCGAGAGGTCTGCTGCATCTGTCTCGTCGTCAAAGTTGCCGTCGCGATACTTACTTGTGTCCGCACGGCCCACCCTGTTGAGCTGAGTCGGGACAGTCTTAGATCGCGAGACCGCTTCCGACGCATTGTCGCCGTTCGCATCAGTCTGCACCGGGGCCGGAACAAGCTTGCCAGACCCTCCCAAAATGGGGGGCACCTCGCTGGCTGGCGTATCGACAGTATGTGTGACCAAGTCAGATAGCATCGGCACTAGCGACAGGTCTGCACCTGCCAGCGCGAGAGCTTCAGCAGCTTGCATGTTTGCACTCCCTGCGTTGGTTTTGTTTGCCGACTTGGACTTCTCCTGATCCCCCTTCTCTGCATCACGGCCTTTGGGTTTACTTTCAGCAGCGTCTGTCGAGCTCTCGTCAATCTCAGCAGCAGGCGGCAGAATGCTCGAGCCCGTTTCGGACCTCGCCGCTTCTGGCGGATCCTTCTCTGAGAACAATCGCTTGAGATGAGTGGTCGTGATTCGACGAATGTCCTTCTCGGACGGAATGCAGTTCTTTTCGAACTCGATAAAGTCAATGTCCCACTTGACCACCTTCTCTTGCAGCATCCTACGCGCTTGGTTGAGACATAGAACATCAGTCGCCGAACTGAACTCGTAGAGCTCAGCAACCAGCACTTCCACCTCGCGACGGTCCAGCTCGCATCTCTTGATCATTTCAGAGATAATGGCTCTGTTCTTGTCGCGGTTAATGCCAGCCGCTTCGGAGCATGCATCATTTCCGAGTGCACGAATGCGCACCATGACACTGTCCCAGTAAGCCTGACTCTTGCGGACGAAGGCAGCCGTCTCCTCGTTTTTGATGTTGCACTGTACTTCGGGGTTGATGAAGAGCTTGAAGTGTGGCATTGTGACCTCGAAGAGATCGTAAACCTCCTCGGAGTGGAAGCGCACTGCCATGTTCTGGTAGGCAAAGTAGCGCACCTGGTCCCGGTAGAAGTCATGCTCGCACAGTTGGGTCTTGCAGTGATCGTGTCGGTAGAAGTAGAGCTCGAGATACTTGGCAAAGCTGAAACTCCAAGTCTCGGCGGTTACGAGCGCAACAGGCGTGGCATTCTCGCAGACCTTGCAGTAGCTCCAACTGAGCAGCCTGTTCTCCTCGTTTGGCAGTGGACAGACGAAGCGTTCGAGAACCACCTGGATGCGGATGCGATTGTGCACAAATGTGTTGTAGTGCAGCACGTTGTTCTTGGCACAACCCTTTGTTGCGCAGCCCTTGGCACTGTTGGCAGCCAGACGCTCGATGTGCTCGCCGAGCGTCTCATCATGCTCGCCATAGAACTCGATCGACGCGAGACTGGGCCCCTCACACGGTCGGGATGTGAGCGTGCAGTGACGTGTAACGATGAGCTGGATGCTCTTGTGGTTGAATGGCGAGACCGATTCGGGCTGGATGTCGAGATAGCCTCCCCACTCCATCAGCGAAGCCCGATGTCTGTCGACCGTAATTGCGAACTCGGAGTCTTTGGCAATCTGTGATGGCACCTTCAGAAGCGCGAAGAGGTCGAAGACGGGCAATTGCTCCTGCTGCTTGATGGTGTTGAGCGAGGATGCTGTGCTTGGAACCACCGTCGCAGTGGACGGTTGACTTGTATGAGAGAGGATCAAGCCAGGACCAGGCGAGGTCGTACGAGTCGGCACCTCGGAGACAGGCGCAGAGACAGATCTGCTGATCGACGTGTCAGCTGATGCAAGACTCTGTGCAGTATCGGACGCAGCTGAGATCGATGCAGCGCTGTTTGCATCCTTCTGCCGATTCTGCACAGGTGATGAGGGTCGAGGTGTAGGTGTAGTCGTGTTAGGCCCGCTTACCGCGGGACTGGCCGTTTCGATTGTGACCGTTGCGTCGCTAGCTTCCCGTCTCTGAGAGGCAGACTCAGTCACGTCTACATTTGCCTTCTCCTCTCCGGCCTGAAGCTGCTCCAGTTGAACTGACGTAGGGACTGGCTGCGGTGTCGAAGAGCGAGGAGATGAGGGCGATACGTCCGAGCTGCTCTCTTCACCCTCTTCGACGATGGTATCGTGGATGCGAGCACCAGGCACTTCGTACTTTGGCGTCAGGTCTTCGGCAGATGGAGATTCCATCGGCGCCTCGACTTCAGCTGCATCTCTCGGCGAGATGGCCGCAGAGTCACTCGTCTTAGTTGGCTTCGGCGTGGGAGTGGAGTCGTCGTCAACTGCTTTCGCATCCAGCACAGCGTCATCAGGGAGCTGGTTAATAGAAGCTGGTGGTGTCAGAGCTCTGTCCTGTAGCCTGCCCTCATCCTTCAGAATCCTTTGCAGCTCTTCTGCCTCTTGTTGCGCCAGCAGCTGCATGAGACGATCGTTGACGCGCTTCAGCTGCAGAATGGGATAAGGTGCAGGGATCTGGATGCAGACGGAAGAGGTGATCAGCGTCGTCTCGTAGATGCTGAGAGCTCGCAGGATACGAGCACGCGACCGCAACATGAAGGTCTTGTCGTCACCAACTCGACCCAGCTGACTCGATGCCTCCTCGCCCATCTCGAAGTCACGCTCAGCTGCCAGGCGCTTGAGCTCATCAGCAGCACTGTTCGAGGTGTCTGCCTCGACGGTGCCACATGGATGCGATCCATTCAGAAGACTGCTGTCAGAGTAAATGGTCTCCATAGCAGCACCTTCGTCAGCCATGACGTGGCCTTCCAAGCGCAAGTTGTAGGCGACAAAGATCATCATGGCCAGAATCTTCTTGACACTACTGAGTCTGTCACCGTCGGCACCACGCAGCACGATGGTACAGCCGAGCTGCTTGGGTGTGCCTTCAAAGCGCATGAAACTCTTTCTCCACGCCGGCGCAGATGCATGCTGGAAGGTCTCGACGTTGAAGTAGCGGCATCGGCCGATGCGTGGGTCAAGGGCGAGTCGATCAATCGAAGTAATAATGTCGGCCTGGGTGCATCTACTGATGGCTCGGATCGCATCCGCCTTGACGCTCCAGACGACGACGATGCCTTCCTTCTCCAACAGCTCGAGGGCGATGCGAGAGACTGTCTTTTCGACGACGACAATCTGCGGACGCAGGGCAATGATACGGGCCACGAGAATGCGGATGAACTCGTGCTCCTGCGCCATGAGTGGCTCAAGCGACATGAACTGGTTGGGACCGCGGTGATAGTCGAGTGGGAAGCGAATCACGATGATGCGTGCGTTCGTCAGCGGGATTCGAGAAGCCATGCGCTTCGTAGCGACGTGCTTTGTACAGACGTAGCCGTCGACGTACTCGGAATCGTCAGGCTTGCCTCCAGGGATGCGCTTAATCTTGACAAATTCGCCAATGTCGCGGCTCTGATCTTCGCGTGCATCAGGCTTGACACGTGAGATGGTGGTCAAGACGAAAGGCAGAAGCACGTCGCACCATTTGCGCTCGTTGTGGATACCAGATTGCCTTAGAGTTTGTGCCATCATCTTTCGGAGATGCTCGAGCGCACGATGTGTGATCGATGCTTCCAGCAGTGCTGGTGTGATGCCTTCAGAGCAGATGCGGAGCTCGCGATAGAATTCCGGGGTTTCATTGTGGTCTACCGCGACTTCTTCATCTTCGTGGGGATGCTGCAACGGAGGAACCGGCAACTCGTTGCGACCGTTGCCATTGAAGCGGGATCGGATCAAAGCACTAGCTTGAGAGGGGTCAAGGGAGGCAATAGTCCGCAATGAACGCATGCGAGAACGAGTGACGGGTCGTGACGTCTCACTGACTAGACGTAGACGTGGGTAGTCAGAAGTGGACTGAATGGCCGATGGAGTGTCATTCACAGATGGTCCCGAGGACGGGAAGACTACACCTGCAGTGCCATCTTTGACCTTGGACGAACTTGACGCTGCGGGCTGTGCGGGAGCAGCTGAGTTCGCTGGTGATGGCACAGCTGTCGAGGCAGTATCGTTGATATCTGGCGTCCGATTCTGAGGCGTATTATGCGAAGAGCCGACAGCGGAGGAGACGCGTTCGATGTTGGCTTCTGTGAGCTGAGAAGCGGCTGGCTGATCGTCTTCTGGGTCTGGCTCGGCAGGTACCAGCTCTTCTTCATCCATACCTTTACGGAAGGGTGCCACTGGGGTCGCGTCCGGCTTGCGTTTGCGTGCCTGCTCTGTTGCATTGACCTTCTTTTGCCCTCCTGTAGTGCCGTTGTGCGCCTCCGTCCCTGCAAAAGAGTCATTGTCAGCGAATCCAAAAGATGCTGATATGCTCTGATGTATGCCAGCACTGAACGAGGATGGACCTGCCGATGCACTGGCAAAGAGGTGATTTGCCGCAAACTGCGCCTGTGGACTTTGGATCTGCGCTTCCAGAGGTGCTGAGATCATGTCCTTATCTGGTTGGACTCGATTCGGATTCTTGCTGGCTCTTTGAGCGACGTTGAGCTTTTGCTGATGCTGACCTTCGCGCTCGTGTCGATCATACTCTTCGAGCATTCGCTTGCAAAAGTTGCAGACGCGGATCATGCCTTCGAAATTGAAGCGCTTGCCCTTGATGATGTGAGCTGCACATCTACCGCAAAAGATCTGACCGCAGATTCGACAATGATGCTTTCGGCGAAAAGGTGTGAAGACCGATAGACACTCTCGACACTCCTTTGCGTTCTCATCAGCCATCCAGAACTTGCGGCTGAGACCTTCGCCTCTCATCCTGCGCACAATGGCATCCGCACTTGTCTGCAGGCCGATCTGTGCTTCAGATCTGTTGCCCAGATGCTCATCGATGGTGTCGACTCGGTGAAGTCGAGTTGAGCTGCTCCTCACTGACTTGGTGTCATCTGCCAAAATATCTTTCGAAAGTGGGAAGCCAGGAATCGCAGACCATCCATGCTTTGCCAGGTGTGATCGATCAATGGCGCCGTCGATGCCTCCGCGCAGCATCAAAAGGGTATCGCGTGAGGAGTCCGGATCCATGTCTCCATCGTCGGCAATGACAGATTCTCGATCATCGGTGCAGCTGCCTGCAAGCCCTGCGAGAATCGAGCGAGCATGGATGGCGGTTGCAGGCGAGGTGAATGTGACAGCCGGAGCTGGAGCTACGCTGCGCAGCTTTAGGGGCAGACGGCTGGAGGTAGACGAGCCAGCGTTACTTGTGATGCCCGATATCAAGCGCGATGTGCTGATCGACGGAGAGCTGTTTGAGGGGCGGAGGCCGCCATAGCGAGCCATCTGGCCTGACTGCGCTCTATGAGCATCAGCCGTGGTAGTATCGTTGCGTAGCCTGGATGGCCCAGCTTCAGCAGGACCTGGGCGACCTGAAGGCGAGATGTTTCGTAAATTGGCAGCTTGGCTGCTTTCAGGGTACTCATCGATGTTGCTGAGTCCGCCTCTTGCTGGACGCGCGATGGAAGCCTTTCTGTGTTGTGGCATCGAGGCAAGTCGATTGGAGCCGATGCCGGCATACTGTAATGGATTGGATGAATTGTACGCAGCGAGCTGTGATGCGCCTGTAGATGGAGATTGGGGCGGTTGTCGACTAGTGGACTTGGCTGAGTAGGTCCCCGAGCTGTGACGAGAGGCTGATGGCGTGTCAAGCTGGTCGCTTCTGGCTCTGTGAGCGGAGTCATTCTCGACGGTGAGCCCGCCGGCTAGCGCAGACTTGACACGGCTCAAAAGGCTGCCGAGCGCAAACGTGGACTCCTGCTGGTTTTGGGAGTCGTCAAGAAAGCCGAAGGAGGTGAAGCCTTCCTCATTCGAGTTGGGCGCCGGCGAGCGGTACCCTGCTGTTGTCGTCATGATTGGCCAGGATGGTTTTGACTCGCCTTGAAATGGTGTGGCAACGAAGAAGCAATAGTTACCTCTAGGATGGTGGAGTTGTTGGATTGTGCAGCATCATGATCAACTGTCCTGATGGTCGTGGGTGTAGAGGGGCCCCTTTGCTCTCCTAGGTAGCGCTGTTTTGCCGACCTTGCTCCCCTGTTGCAGCTGCGATGGTGGCAGTCTGACAGATGGCTAAGCAAAAGCGACCTGGACGAAGGAAGGCTCAAAGGTCGTTAAGGGTCCGGGCGCTGACAGAGAGGCACGCAACTCAAGCTTGAGGAGGAGGCTCTGGCTCACACGCACGCGGCTGGCTGAGCTTCACTTCTTGGCGGGAATTCCTCGCGCCAAAAGTCAGCCAGAAAAGTGGAGGAAAAATCGCGTTTGGACCCTGAATTGCGATCGCAGGTTGCGGCGCACGCCTTTGATTTGTGTCTGATCACGGTCTAACATCGTCGCAGCTGTCGATGATTTTGGTAGACCGCGTTTCTGTAGCCATAGGAAAAGAAACATGGGAAAAGGTGTCAGAAAAAGGAAAGAAAAAGGAAAGAAAAAGGAAAGAAAAAGGAAAGAAAAAGAAAAAAGAAAAGAAAGAAAAAGAAAAAGAAAAGAAAGAAAAAGAAAAAGAAAAAAGAAAAGAAAAGAAAAACGGTGAAAAGATGACCACAATATCGGCAAGTGCTACAGGAACCCGATTGATCGATCTTGCATCACCTCAACCTTGAGGCATCTCCGATAAGGCCGAGCTACAAGTGCCATGGTCTCATCCATGCCAGACCATGCTAGCGAGGATCACGAGACACACCTTCCGTCAGCAGACGACTCAGTACCACCAGGCGGACTCGAAAGAAACAAACACGAAGCGGGCATCCAAGACCGTTTGCGACAGAAGCAGGCACGCGAATCCATTGGATGGGACATGTACTCCTATGATGCTGGATCATGGAATGGTTCTTTTTCGTTTCATTTCTAATGCGATCGGATGGTAACCCAGAGACCGGGTCCGGACGCGCTCGAGCTGACCTGACGGGATATCAAACAATAGAGGCAGGAAAGGTAGGATGAGGTAAAGCTGGAAGAGGATTTTCTTTGGAGAAGGCAAGTGACGTAACGAACTGCCGAGCATAGAAGCATGATGAACAAGGTCCGGGGCCGAGACCAACACGAACAGATCAACAGAGCAACACTTTTCAACACACGTTTTCGCGTCTTGATATCACTCGTACGAGCTCCATCGCTTTCAGCAGCAGCAGCACCATCGATATCGATGAGGAGACTTGTGTGTAGCTCAGCGCCATGGTCTTCGCCGCCGTCAGCGACGCAAGGGGCTAACGAACGCTGCAGCAAGCCTCTTGGTGTTAGTTCGCGCACATTGTGCCCTCCCCCCTTACAGCAACGAGGCGCTTCAAAGTGTGCCTCGAGAAAATAGCGCTTGCATCACGTGACGAGTCATGGTGGCCTGTGCGTCTGGGCTGGACTCAACAATCGAATTGTTCCGCTCTCCGCTCCTCTCTTCACCAAACGCTTAGGTGGTAGGTATTAGCAGCGCTGGTTTGTCGTTTTTGCCCTACCTGTACAGCCTCCCTTGCCGCTCGTTCCTGCGCTCCTTGTGCATTGTCGAATACAGAACAAAGGCCTGTTTTTAAAATCAACGTTTGACAGGACATGAAAAGGGAGAAAAAAGAACATGCGAATCTGTTCTTTCCCCCCTTTGGATTCTGCAAGCGAGCGCGAGCCGATCTCTTGACACCACTCAAACACACTCATACACTTGCTTGCTTGCTTGCTTGCTTGCTTGCTTGTGCAGGATTTGTGGGAAGTTGATGCACACTAAGGCATAGGCTCTTCCTTGTCAATGCAACGCACAACGCCGCACAAAGGGGTCCGATCGACGAGGCTGAGCGGCGTTTCCTCAAGCCTTCATTGTTGTGGTGTTGCCAACGATGCTCAGCCGCAGATACCGTTCGATGATGATCCACCATCATCTCTTGCCGGGTCATACCACCTTCCAACACCAACAACAACGATCAGGTCTCCGCTTGCCAACTTCCGCCTCCTTTTTTCTCCACAGTGTGCAGATGAGCTATTACTTGTCCTCATCGTCCGTGAAAAGAAACAATGCATAATCGCACTTCCGTTGGGTACTCGATCTGCACCGTACAGACAAACCATCTTAGCTCAGGAGCAACACCGCTCGCCGAAATCTCGCTTGTGTCGATTGCTTTCGCCTCCCCGCAAAGTTCGCTCAAAGGTTGCGTAAGACGGAAAGATTGCTCGCTAGGCGTTGATCCTCCTCGCTCTCCCCTTACTATATGCAGAGTGATTCTACGCCTTGTTTCGAGGGCTGCGTTCCATCGTCTACCAAGACTCTACCTTAGCGTCCTTTCTGGTCGGGTTCCTAACTCTTCATCATCCCTTCATCACCAACTCTCTCTCTTTCCTTTACCATCTCCATCATCTCTCTCCTCACTTCCAACTTCACCCTCTCCTACTACTACACCATCTCATTGTCGCCAGTGCAATTGCCAACATATACATTCATTTCTTTCCCCTCCCTACGCTCTCTGAACTACACATAAACTAACCAAATCCCCGCGCTGAAATAGCTGCCCCGCCTCCCACCTCACCATCATTCATTTATCCGTCTCTTGACGTGCACAAACACACACACACACACACAATACCCTCCTCACTAGCAACCAAACTCTGCGCCGCCCTCCTCCTCGCCTCTGGTTTGGTCGGCACTCTCGCCGACGAACAACAACACAACTACGTTCGCTCTCCTAAGCACTCTCGTC
This sequence comes from Ustilago nuda, assembly GCA_022963125.1. Lineage (NCBI taxonomy): Eukaryota > Fungi > Basidiomycota > Ustilaginomycetes > Ustilaginales > Ustilaginaceae > Ustilago > Ustilago nuda. The sequence goes on along the minus strand of JALCUS010000004.1, from coordinate 1,297,260 downwards.
ATCACAACTGCAACTCCTCCTCCGACCCCTGTAGTTCCAACCTGGCAAAGCGAGGCTCGACATACTCCGGACGAGCAACTTACTACGCAGCTGGTCTAGGTGCTTGTGGAAACTACAACTCTGGATCAGACTTTATTGTCGCCCTAAATGTTGCACAGTACGGAAACTTGGGTCAGCGTTCCTCTTGGTGTGGAAGGACGATTGCTATTACGTACAATGGTAACACGCAGTACGCAACCGTGCAGGATGCTTGTCCTTCCTGTCCGTACGGAGGCTTGGATATGAGCGAAGGCTTGTTCAAAGCGTTTGCGAGTACGAGCTTGGGTGTCTTTCAGATGAGTTGGACTGCTGCTGATGCGAGTGATAACTCGAACAACGACAACAACAACAACAACAACAACCGCAACAACGGGGGGAGACAATCAAGTTCCAGTAGTGCTCCGGCTTGGACACCGAGGCCGCAACCAACAACGACTTGGCAAGCACCAACTACCACTTGGACCCCTCCTGCTCCTACATCGACCTCAAAGGCTAGCTCGAGTTCGGCTGAACGATCGTCGTCGTCTTCAGCAAACGCATCTTCGTGTGTTTCTGCTGCAAGCGCCAGTCCAACAGGAGCAGCGGCGGATGGAGAGAATCCAACAGCAAACAATTTGCATAGCTTTGCCTTGATCTACCAAGGGTTGAATCAGATGGCGGTTGCTGCTGCTTCCTAAACCGCCTCCTCCCTTTTTCTTTGGTACTTGCTGTTCGTCGTCCAAGGTAACGGGCTTCACTTTCCTCCTCTCCTCGTTTATATCTTTTGCTCGCGGTTGTATTCAAACGCTAGAGCTGTATCACATCTCATTCTCATCGTGCTCTGCTTCGTAATCGCTGTTCCTGTATCAGTATTAGTCTCTTGCTCTCACCGACCTGTTGATCCGCGTCGGCCCATTTCTTTCTGCGGAATAGCATATTATCGTATCCCATACCATTCATTGTCTGCGTCCCATTACGCCTTCAAGACGATGTCAGTCCGAGTGCGACGGTACTCTAAGTTCATATCCTGCAGCAGGTGGCTGAAGTGCAATGCAGTCTGTAATGAGTGCAGATGTCCAAAATGACTAGAAGTACAAGATTTCGTGTTGCGAGTTGCGATAACTCTTTGCAGAACTATCAAACCTAGGTAACGAACGTAGCTACTCATTATCCAACTGCCCATCAAGTTCGTTCGCCAAATCATCCAAAAACGAATCACCACCATCTTCGTCATCCTCTTCCTCTCCTTCCTCCTGCCCCTCCGCCGACCTTTGCTTCTTCTGCAACCCATCTTCCCCTTCTCCATCTCCCCTCCCTCTCTTCTTACTCCCGACGCTATCTGAAAGCCCAACTATCAGTTCATCCCCATCGTTGATCTCCCGCAAGTCCCCATCAGTAGCAAGCATAGATGGAGAGGGGGAAGAAGTATTACTAGCCGTAGTAGCAGAGTCTAGATATGCATCGACTTCGTCAGCTGCAGCACCCCAATCCATATCGTTTAGTTCACTTTCGAAGAGTGCTTCTCCTTGTTCGCCTCCATCTGCATCTGCGAGAGCTTTTTCTTGCGTCGCTTTCTCCCTCTTTGGGGATTTAGCTTTCTCTTTCTCTTCCTCCTGCCGTTTCTCCTCGGCCACTCTCGTTTGAGCCCATTCGAAAGCATCTAAAATCTCATGTTCCCAGGGTAACCTATACAACGCTTCATCCTGTCTCTCCCACCTACTCGTCGAGACGTGGAACCAGCTTGGCCAGACTAACTCGACCTTCGCCGCCCTCGCCAATCTCGTTGCATTGACAACCTTGAGTGTGCCTTGTCGAGCAGCAACGACATGGGTTGTGACTCCTTCTTCTACTTGGAACGCGGGGGTGGCGCCGAATTCGCGTGCGAGAGCCCAAAGATCGGATGTCTCGGGATTGTGACCGGTGGGGATCATCGAGGAGAAGACGATGGTGCAACCGGCCAAAACCTTTGTTTTTCGTGCGGAGATGAGGTCTACGACGGATGGTTTGGTAGTGGGGGTCGGGGTTTGGGATTGGAGTTTGTCATAGGCAGAATACCATTCAGTGTGAATGGAGCCGAGGATGGAATAGACTCGGTCGAGTTCGGTATCGTCGTCTACTAGAACTGCGTGTGAGCGGTGTGGTGGTAGAGGTGGGGGTGGGGAGAGGGGTGGTAATGTTCGATCTGATGATGATGCGGGAGTGCTGCTTTCTGTTGCTTGTGTCTTTTCCTCTGCTGTTGTTTGCGCTGCTACCGCATCGCTGCTTTCTGCCTCTGTTGAACTTTCACCAGCCGGTGTCGCACTACCACTCCCATTCGGCGTAGCTGTGCCAGACCGTGATGCAGACCCATTTGTTTTACCTAGTTTCTCATCCAAGGCCTCTTGCATCTTTGCTAATGGTCTTGCTTCTCGCTGTTCCGCCAATTTGCTTTGCAACTTTTCGGTTTGTGCGGCAAATTGCAACGCCGTTGCGCGGACTTGTGCTACTTCCTCCTCCGTTTTGCCTTCTTCCCTCGCCTTCTGAAGCGCTTCTTCTATCGTAGTATCAGATGTTGCGGTAGTACTAGCGCTGCTCGCTGCATCTGTATCCGATTTCGCAGAGGGAGAGGAAGCTGCACTCGACGCATCATCCAGCTTGCTCGCCGAGGTAGAAGCAACTCCTGCCCCCACTGCTATTCCTGCTGCTGCTGCATCCGGTACTGCACCGGGCGGAGCCGGCGTTGGAGGCAAAAATGTAGCATTAATATCCCCAATGCCCACAAAAAACTCATACGGCACTACCGGCAACAAATTCGGACTCCTACTCCAAACATCCTCTCTATCATCAATGATCACCACCATACTATGATCCACGGGGAACAACCTATTCAAACACTTCCTCACCAAACTTCCATTTTCATCCCTCGACAAGATCCTATTCCCAAAAATACTTGCATCGGGATCGATCAGCTTGCACACGCAATTCGCGTATGACCTCGTTCCCATCGTATACACATGCAACTGGTACTTTTCTGATAATTTCTTGACTATTTCGGGCACTCCAGGTCGCGGTTTGACGTAGTACCAACACGCTCGTGATGCTTTTAGTGCTACTGCGGAGTCTTTGGGAGCGGAGTCGTCGTCGTCATCTTTGATCTCTTCTCCGTCGATACCGAGACGGAACCTGCCGACGGACTTGAGCGCTTCGTAATTGGGATTGGCTTCGTCTTTCATCCATTCACCAACGGTGGGGTCGACGGTTGCGTGAATTACGGTTTGGTCGAGATCGACGATGAGTGCAAGTTTGCGTTGGGAGAGGAGATGGGAGGTGGTTTCGGAGTCAAGGCGTTGTGCTTCTTCGGCAGAGACTTTGACGGCAGCGTGGGAGTGCATGACGGGGAGAGAGGCGGATTCTTCGGATTCAGTGTCGACAGGTTGGCCGCAGAGGGCACACATGCCAAAGAGTTGCACTGGGTGCTTGCATTCTGCTGCGTCTGCTTGGGACATTGTTGCAGGAGGAGGAGGAGCCCTTAGGATGGAGGGCGGTGGTAGGAAAGGAAGAAGCTGCAGACCACGTGAGGTCGGGTGAGACAAGGGTTATTACCGGAGGTGTAACGTGAATGCCTCGCGGTTGTGGGAAGTGGGTGCAGATGGTCGAGACATGGATGTCTGCCTAGGTTTGCGTGTTGTTGAGCGCGTCGATGCGAGTCGTTGAGGTCAGATACAGGGCTCTTGGCCGGGTCGGGGCCTTTGCGGCTGCTGCGTCTTCGTTCGGATGGTGCTGAGGATAGATGGATGGTAGCTCGGTGTGGATGGTGAAGAAACGCGGGGGGAGCAAACTAGAACGCGAACGAGGTTGCGTCTGTGCGTAGTGTCCAAAAAGCAAAAAGGGATCTGCCGGATGCTCGGACAATTTTCGTGGTTGGCCTGCCTCCTGTTTTTATCCTCAAGCTTCCGGCTTTCTTTTTGTTTTCTGGACATTGCATGTCTCGGCGCGTTGTCTTTGCTTTGCAAGCTAAGCTCTGTTGTGTGTGCCGAGAGTCGTGTGGCTCTCGCGTCCAAGTGAACAGTCAGCCTAAAACCAAACACCCGTCGCAGCACGTCGCGTGGAGAGCGAAAAAAGGCTGGAAATCGCTCCAAACGGTCGAGCCACTTTTCTCACAGCCAAAGGCTCAATCCGAGGCTGTTAGAGCGACCTTTACTTTGCGGACAGTTTTCGAAGCAAGTGACAAGTGGAGGTGTTGGTGTCAATTTTGATTTTATTTTTTTGGTCGAAGCGAGAAGAACAAGATTGGCCCCCGCACGACTTCGATACATCACTCGAGACCATACACACACCTCCCACGCACTGCAAGTAGAGGCATCAGGATGGTCAAGAAGCCATCCAAAGCGCAAAAAGCCAAGCTGCGCAAGGGAGGTGGAGGCGCTAGCACCGAAAGCATCAAAGCTCGGGGCGGCAAAGGTGGCCGTGGTCGTGGACGAGGCGGTGCTGCTACTACCGGCGGAGGTCGACTAGCTCGCTCAGCTCTCCTCCCACCAGATCAGCAAGCAGCATTCGAATCACGTCGTCGTATCGTACAACTGGAAGAATCCGCCTTCTCCAAGCTCTCCCCTCCCGTACTCGAACGACTCAACATCTTAGCATCGTACGCTGTCCTACGCCGACCTATCCCAGACGAGCTCACTCACTTTGACTACTCTAGATTTGGTCGCGCTCGAGCAGAGAACCATCAACGGTCCGTTGATCAGGAACCATGTAAAAAGGATGGACAAGAGTTGCATCCCCTCGCAGGCTGGCTCAACACTTCTTGGACGGGCACGGCGAAAGATGCCATCTCGTCAGACGAAAGCGATGGAGAGGATGAAGGGGAAGAAGATCCAGGAGTAACAGGTATCGAAGGAACTGGCGAGCTACGACTACCTAAACGACCCAAATGGCGCTCAGATATGGACACGAAAACCATCCATGCTCAAGAAACCGAAGTCTTTCGACAATGGCTTCGCAAGACAGACGCTGTGGTCGAAAGAGCGTTCTTCGCCTCTTCACCTCTCTTTGCTGGCTTAAACTCTCACACTCGATCTCAGGACAAAGCTGCGTTCCCTTCCTCCTCCGTTACGCCCACACCAGGAATGGGTGGGAGTAGGATGGTCTCCAACATCACCTCCCAGGACGCCATCGCTCAACTCCTCACCCACTGTCCCCTCCCCGGAACCTCCGTCATCGGCAGCTTATACGAGCGCAATATCGAAGTCCATCGTCAACTATGGCGTGTATGCGAACGCTCCGACCTCGTCTGCGTCCTTGCTGATGCCCGATGCCCGCTTCTCCATCTCCCACCCAGTCTGATTGGTTTCTTGGAGCGCTACATGCGGTTGAAAGTCGTCATTGTCCTTACCAAAGCAGATATCGTACCGAAGAATATCGTTGAACAATGGAAGAAGTATCTCAAAGAGCTATATCCGAGATGGGAGGTAGTAGCTACGGAAAGCTATGCGAAGATGGAAAGGATCGAGGGACAAGGATCGAGGACTAGATTTGCGCCTTATTTGTCGCCGCATTCGAGGAAGGAGCTTTTTGCGGCGTTGAGGAAGGCGCATAAGGATTTGATTACGCCGCCGAAGGTGATTAGAGAGGATAAGGAGGGGAAGGGGAGGGAGTGGATACCGCCTTGTGCGACTGATACGGATTGGGAGGGTGTTGAGAGGCGAGTTCAGATGCATACTGAAGGGCTCGACTCCGACACCGAGGAGCAAGCCACCGATGCCCCTGTACAGGCGCTTGATGAGGATGCGCCGAACACAACAGAACCATCAAAGAAGGAAGGTGGTGAAGGGAAGGAAACACGCGCACACCTCCCCTACCTAACAATCGGACTCATGGGTCAGCCCAACGTCGGCAAATCTTCCCTCCTCAACGCTCTATTCGGTTCCAAAGTAGTTCGTGCTTCCAAGACTCCCGGCAAAACAAAGCACTTCCAAACGTACTTCCTCGTCCCTCTTCCCTCCCCCAACTCCTCTTCGTCCCCCTCTAACCTCAACACGCCAAAAGAAAAGGCTGTGGGTGAAGAAACTCATCGAGGTCAAATCCGACTCTGCGACTCCCCCGGCTTAGTCTTCCCCTCGCTTATTGGAATGGAGATGCAAGTCATGGGCGCAATCCTTGCTATTTCGCAAGTGCAGGCTATTACGAGTTGTATCCGTTTCGTTGCCGAACATATTCCGTTGGAGAAAGTGCTTCAGCTCGAACATCCACCCGACGATGATAATGAAGGAGGGACAGGGGAAGAGAAGGGGGAGAAAGTGTGGACAGGAGTAAAGATTTTGGAGGCGGTGGCGAGAAGGTACGGTTACAGAACGGCAAAAGCCAATCGATGGGGTGTCAACAGAGCCGGGAATTTGGTGATGAGAGCGGTGGCTGAGGGAAGGATTAAGTGGGCGTTTAGACCGCCTTCGTCTGACAGACGGAGCAGAGAGGGGATCTGGTTTCCTGACTTTGACCGGGATGCAGCTAGGGGTGCAGATGGTGCAGGGGAGGACTTGCTCACTTCTCCGAACACCGACGATGACGATCAGGGGGAAGATGTGGACGAGAAGAAAAACGAAGGGGAAGAAGAGAGCGAGGATCAGGACGACCCAGAAGCAATCGCACGTAAGGTTAGATTCGATTTCGGTTCGATAGAAGAGGACGATGATGAAGAAGACGATGATGCTGGAGGATTCGATGGTAGCACAAATTCATTGTTCAGCGCACTTGCTGTTGAGGATGGAGGTGACGATGACGAGGAGGATTCAGATGAGGAGGATGATGAGGACGAAGAGGAAGACGAAGAGGAAGACGAAGACGAAGAGGAAGAAGAGGACGAATAGGAGCATTCAAACACCTCACTCAGCATACAAACATACTCACGCACGCAATCTGATACCCACTTGCATTTCTCACCATGAACACTTGTTTCTCATGCTTGATTGTCTTGACACTCTCTTCGCGGTTCTGGCTCGGCAGCGTCGAACTCATTCAAGCACCGGCAGTCACACAGTTCTGTGCACAGCGACCACATACAGTTCTGCCAGCTTCCACAATGCTTTGCTTTATCGTCTATTGCCAACGATTCCATTGCTACATCAATAATCTACGATCTGCCCTGATCAAGCAGTCGATGAAGAGCCCTACTAGATAGCTTCTGTCTATTCGCGAGCGAACCAAGGATACAAAAACCGCAAGTTCTCCTTCGCCTTCTCCGGAATCACATTTGACTTGGTCATAATGCTCCACTTCATCGAATCCTTAATCACCTTCACTGCCTCCTTATCATCCTCATCGACCTCCTTTGCAATTTTATCCAACAAAGTTGTCGTGACGACATTACTAGCTTCCACATTCGCCTTCAAGCTTTCCAATACTTCCGTTACGTTGACCGCAGCACTAGAAGGCCTCCAAGCGTCGTAGTCAGTCGCAGTGGCGATCAGAACGTAGCTGATCTCAGCTTCTCTAGCAAGCTTAGCTTCGGGGAGGACCGACATGTTGATGATATCTCCGCCCCATGCTCGGTACATGAGAGACTCGGCGCGGGTGGAGAATTGAGGCCCTTCCATGCAGACTACTGTCTTTCCTATGTGAGTTTTGACGTTGGGTGAGTGGGATGCAAGGGTGGATTTGACAGTTTCGTAAACGATAGGGCGGAGAATTTCGCAGAAGGGGTCACCGAATCCTGCATGAGCAACTACTTTCTCTTCTTCGCCAAAGCCGAAGAAGCTCGCCCGTCGAATGCCTTTGGTTCGGTCAATGATTTGGGACGGAATGACGAAGTCTTTGGGTGCAATCTCTTCGCGCAGAGAGCCGACAGCACTGAAAGCCAAGATGGTTTTGACACCGAGGTGTTTGAGAGTGGCAATGTTGGCGAGGTTAGGGACGTTGGAAGGCAAGATCGCGTGTTCGCGACCATGACGAGCGAGGAAGGCGATGTGATTACCGGCCGTAGTCTTGGCGATAGTAATGGGCGAGGACGGGGAGCCCCAAGGGGTGGTGACGTTGATTTCGGCAAGGGGTGAGATCGAATCGAGCTTGTAGAGACCAGAACCGCCAATGACACCGATGCGGATGGCGGGACCGTCCCATGACGTGAGGGATGGGATTGACATCCTGCGATATAGTGTACACTAATGCAGCGAGCGATGCTGCGTGATGAGGATCGTCAGAGATGGTGATGGTGAAAGACGAGAAGATCGCAGGGTCGGAAGCATCAGATGTTGTAATAAAGGAATCACTCGGCGACTATGATTGGGAGATATCTGTCACATGTTCAAGCTAAAAAGCAAAACACTATACTATATTGACATGCTAGAAGTGAATGTGGCGGGAGCCTCGAGCTTCCTGCTAGACTTATATACAAACGTGTGGCACATGCCCAACAGTGGGTGTATCCTACCTAATGACAGTGTGTAGCAATGAGTGGGACATGGTTGACTCTGTCTTGTATCGGTTCAGCCCAATTCTCGGTCTGATTTGCCTCACCCGATCCCGATCAGACCTACTTTATCTGATTGCTGACTGAACCTGCTTTGCCCAATCCTCTACAGATCTGATCTACATTATCCCTAGATCGGACTAGATTGTGCTAAAGATAACCATCCAGTGCGACACTAAAGGATGACGCAGAGCTGATCTGATCTGAGATCAGGCTGAGCCGATCTGGTTAGATGACCGATCTGATCGGAGATTGAGCCGAGCCGATCTCAGCAGAGATCGGCGTCAGCGGTTGCGCGCCTGAAACCTGAGATCTGTAGTAGTGTCGATGCTATTACAGATCCTGTCGATTTATGCGACAACACTAGTGGTATTTCGATTCTCGGTGAAATATGTGATAGAGCCTTCTCTATCACTTTTCTCACTTGCATCTGTAGTTGTAGTAATGCTATTTCAGATTTCGACTAACCGCTGTGGACACTCTGGACACTCATGTCGACACCACCAACCTCATCACCAACATCTACTCACACCAGACCTTGGTGTTACCATACTCACATATTGATATTGATCATGCCAAGCTACCTCTGGACAGTGTGTCGACTAGTGCTTGAGGTGATCCCTGGACCACAGTGGACTACTGCCTTCGGTTCTTTCTTAATCCAGACCACTGGTTTGCTATGAACTGCCTTCGGACATCAGTGAGCGGTGATACAACACATGCACTACAATGATGAGCAATCTATTGATTACTACTTGCTGAATGTAACTAATGTATACTTGTGCTTGAAGTGATAACTAGTTTATATGGTGTACAGTGGATGAGGATCCACTCGACCGCTTATGGTAAGAAGGTATGGTTATATGCCTCTTCACAGCGTCGCCAGCGACACTGCTCCGGCTCTCTCTTCAGAGGGTACCCTCTTTGCCGAGTACTGTACAGGGGTCTCTGATGAGACGCCTCCTCCTCATCGAGCCCTGCTTGCCTGTCACTCCTGTCTGTCCTTCTTGAGCTGTGTGTCGACCCCTTCGACACTGTTCCTCCTCCTCATAACCTGCTTGCTGGTGTCCTTGAAACAGCTCTTCTCCCTTCAACCGGCGACGGTTTCCTTGACTCCTATCTTGTGAACCCCTGAGCAGTAACTACCTGCATGCTCCTTGGGCTTGGTCCCCGTCTTGGCAGCGCTTGATCCTCCTCGCACGCGAACTTGGTCCTCCTCGCATGTGAATCATCATACATACATCCTTCCCACTGATCTCCATGGAATCTGCCATACAATCATGCTTACTACAGATTCTGGCGGGATTTGTGCTATCGGCTTCGTTCGTGCAGTTCTCAATGAGATCTGTCATAGAACCGTGTCTACTACCTGTAAGCGGTCGCGCGCCAGAGACTTAGATTTGGGACTATATTGAGATTGTTAGAGTAAGGTCTACTCAGTATGTTTCACCTAAACGTAACCAAACGTTGTCGCTTGTTAAGTCTCGACTGACCGCCTTGAACACTCTGTTCAGAGGTTGCGCAGCATGTCTCTGATTGTGATGAGAGAGTGATACACCCTTTCTTCCCAGTAAGAGTGTTTGTAGTACTGTTGATAATGCTCTTGGACATTGTCTGGACCGCAATATGGCAATCACCTACAGAGAACGGGAATCACTGGACTGCAGGTGTGGTTCACCGCCTACAGTAACCGACTGGACCACTGGTGTTGAGCAACACCGCCTACAGCAAGGGACTGGACTGCTGGTGTCAAAGAACACCACCTACAGTTGTCGACTAACTGGTGATACAACACACATGTGGAAGTCGTTGCAAGAGCACTGCTATTGTGATGGTACGTAGCTGAGTAATAAGTAGAGTATATGTAGAATAGAGTGGATGGGGATCCACTCATATGCTGTGGTGAGATGAGAGTATTTATGGGTTTGGTTGGTGTTGCCCATGACACCTATGCTGCTCTTCCTGAGGGCCTTCATCCCTTGTTTGACACTGCTCCTGTCCTGTTAGTGTCAATCCCATTGATACTGCACTCCCACCATTGGCATGGCATAAGGGGTTTATGCAGTACTCCCCTTTTACCTTCATGCTCCTCTTCTGCCCAATGGTGTGTGGTGGCCTCCTTGTGACACAGCTCCTTCTTGACTTTGTCTTGTGAATCATCGCAGCCACTTACTGAACCTCGTGACCAAACCCCTTGGTCAGGTGGTCACTGGTGTGCTTGGTCTGGTGTGACATACACCCACACCCTTGCATCCCGTGACCAAACCCCTTGATCATGTAGTCACTGGTGTGCTTGGTCTTGTGTGACCTACACCCACACCCTTGGAATAGTGACCGTCCGAGTGCTACTAAGTGTCAGCAGTCATGCGCCTGAAACCTGAAATCTGTAGTAGTACTGATACTACTACCGATTCTGTCGAGTTATGTGACAGCGCTAATGGTATTTCGATTCTTAGTGAATTATGCGACAGAGCTGCCTCTGTCACTTTTCTTGTTGGAATCTGTAGTTGTATTGTCATTATGACAGATTTCGACTGACCACTGTGAACACTCTGTCCAGAGGTAGCTCGGCACGATCAAATATGATACAACTCTAAGTGAACTTGATGTTGACACGAATGGTCTGGTGTTAGTATGGATTGATGACATCAACATGAGTGTCCAGTGTGTCGACTAATGCTTGTGGTGATCCCCGGACCACAGTGGACGGCTGCCTTTGGTTCTATCGTATCCGGACCACAGGTTTACTATGAACTGCCTTTGGATGTCAGTGAGTGGTGATACAACACATGTGCTACAATGAGGAGCAATCTATTGATTAGTACTATGCTGACTGAAAACTAATTATACTTATGTTTAAAGTTATGACTAGTTTATATGGTGTAGAGTGGATGCCCCTCTACTCGACCATTTGTGACGAGAAGGTATGGTTATATACCTCTTTACAGCGTCACAAGCGACACTGCTCCTTCTCCTCATGTTCTCTTCGCCAGTGTCCGTTACACTGCTCTCCTTCCTTTGACCAGCAACGGTCCTCCTCTATTCCTGTCTTGTGTACCCCTGAGTGGTAACCCACTGCGTTTCATTGAGCTCAGTCACCCTCTCAACCAGACTTGGTCCTTGGCCTGGTGGAGCTTGGTCCCCTTCTGGTGTAAGTGTGGTGTGTCCTGCATGTGAATCGTCGTACATACATTCTTGTCACTGATCTCCACGGAATCTGCTACAAGATCATGCTTCCTACAGATTTTGGCAGGATTTGTGAGATCGACCTTGTTCGTGCATGTCTTGGTGAGATCTGTCCAAGAATTGTATCTATTACCGATCTCACTGAATTCTTCTGCAATTCATGCGATCTGCCCGATTCCTCAATTCCTGCGCTGTCTTCATATGAACTTCGGTCTTCCTTCGCTCTGCGCACCCAGGCCCATGACACTAAGCTCCTAGTTCTAGCTCGTGTTGGCCGACTTAGTTGAGGCGTGCTGATCTGACTGATCCCCGATGAGATCCATATGGGGCCCAGATTTCGATCGATCTCATCGGCCCAATTAATCTCGTTGATCCCCGATGATTTACGCCAATTAATCTGGCACACCCTTCATGTAGTGCTCCGTTGCTCCATTTGGTGCACTCTTCTGCACTATTTTGCTGGCCCTGTGACACTACCAATCTCACTGAATTCTTTTGTAAATCCCATGATCTACCCGATTCCTCGATTCCTGCACTGCCTTCATATGAACTGACAGATCTTCTTACTTCTGCACATTCAGGCCCATGACATTAACCCCCCCTTAAGGGCCGAGCTCCGTTGAGGCCAGCCTTGCCTTCTGTCTGTGCTGTATCATCTTCCTGTTCCTTCTTGTCGTCGCCATTTTGAGTCATTTTCCTCAGTATGACTTTACCTTACTATACTCGCTCACGGGCAGCTGCTACAACTGCTCCTCCCCACCAATGTCGGATCATCTCCTGACTGCGTCCTCGCAAGGACCTGGCTCCTGCAACCGAGCCTCCACCTCACCAGTGCCAGCTCATGTGGCTGATCCCCTGGCTTCTCTGGTGGCTCTTCGTTCACTGTTAGAGCCACTTTTCTTGGGGATGGATGACTACATCATCATCCCTAGTCCTCTCCCCTCCCCTTTCTCGGCCTCCACTCCTAACTTGGTGGGGAATGATTATTCTCCAGCTTCTCCAGAGATCGACTTGTACAAGGTGGACGCAAGACATCCCATTCCAGAGGTGTTGACTCTGGAGCATCAAGCGGTGTGGGAGGCTGAGCTGGCTCGCTCTCCCACTCCTCCTCCTACTGCTGATGAGGTCATTGATGCAGTTCTGGATGCTCCCTGTGCCGACACTCCAGTTTTCTGCCCCGAGGTTCAACCTCTTATGCCTCCTCCTTGTTGGGTGGGGCGTCAAACTCCCCCTCCCAATTGACACCTTCAGATGAATGGTGAAATCACTGGATGGTCCGAGAGGTTCTTCATTGCCGAGCTCATGGCTCAGATCACTGACCGGTACTTTCCCTTGGACTGGGACATGCCTGCTGGGTCCCTACCCAAGTGTTGTCTGCATCACCTGGTCATGCTGCGCCTCACTGAGGGTTGCATGCCCTGGCCTAGCTGGCAGTGTTGCTGGTGTTTCAACCTGGGTACACAGTGAGTACCTCTTCTTCCTCCTCCTCCCGAATCTTCTGATACTGACTCTTCTTTCCCTTTCTCAGTTGTTTTGCTTCGGCTTTCACCAACCCATTTGGTGAATGCAACAGGGTTCCTTGCGCCTGTACCCACTGCTACCTAGCTGGCTTGGGTCATTGTGAGTGTATGATCCCTGCCCACCCTGGCATGGAGTACCCTGGTGACAGGACTCTGAACCTGCAGCCACAGGGATCACATCAGGCCGAGCGAGCTCACCTAACCAATGCTGATGGTGACAGCCCTGGTCTTATCCATTCCCAGGAACAGACAATTGACCTGGTCATGACCCAAGACTGGGTGACCATGATGAGCATAGTGTGGCACCTACACTGTCAGGAACTGGTAAGTTCACTCCTGTGGGTGCTCCAGGTCTATGTTGAGCGCCATGATAGGTTGCACTCTGAGCGCCAGCCTCATGAGTCCATGGTTGCGTCTGGCGGTTCCCCGGACCCCTTCAACTCATGGGTGGAGCCCACGATTGAGGAGCAGTGGACTCGTGCCGCTCTTGCTGCTCCTTCTGTCCCTTCTTGTAAGCGGTCGCGCGCCAGAGACTTAGCTTTCGGGTGATATATTAGTAATGCTTGAGTAAGGTCTACTCAGTGTGTTCCGCCTAAATGTTACCAAACATCACCATCTGGTGAGTCTTGCCTGACTGCCTTGAACACTCCGTTCAGAGATTGCGCAGCACAAATGGTGATCATGATGAGAGAGTAAAATTCCCTCTCTTACAGTACAGGTCTTTGTGGTACTGTTAGTAATGCTCTTGGCCATCATCTGGACCGTGATATGCTGATCGCCTTCAGAGGATGGGAGTTACTGGACCGCAGGTGAGGTTCACTGCCTACAATAACTGGCTGGACCGCTGGTGTCGAGCAAAGCCACCTACAGCAAGGGACTGGACCGCAAGTGTTGAAGACACCGCCTACAGTGAGAGTACTGGACCGCAAGTGTCGAAGGACACCGGTGTCATGGGCCTGGATGCGCAGGAAGCAGGAAGGTCGTTGGTTCATATGGAAGGAGCACAGGTGTCAGAGATCAGGCTGGTGGACAAAGAGATGCCATAGACCTAGCTGGTACCAGTGGTAAGCATGGTCGTAGTGCAGTCTCCATGGAGACCATGGACTCCTATGGACTCACATGCAAAGGAGGACTGGGCCCATATGTGAGGAGGGCCTGGCACAGCCATGAGGAGGACCAAGCTCAAGGAGCATGCAGACAGTCGACACTCAGGGGCTCGGGAGATAGGAGTCATAGGAGACCGACAAGCAGGTCACTAGGAAGGAGCAGTGTCAAAGGAGGAGCAGTGTCGAAGGAGGAGGAGCAGTGTTGAAGGAGTCGACACATAGCTCGAGGAGGACAAGAGGGTACTGGAGGGACCTCTTGTACAGTACTCGATGAAGAGGGTACTCTCTGGAGAGAGACCAGGAGCAGTGTCGCTGGCGACGCTGTGAAGAGGTATATAGCCACACCTCCTTGTCATCAGTGGTCGAGTTGATCCTCATCCACTCTACACACCATATAAACTAGTTATCACTTTAGCATAAGTATACATTAGTTCCAGTCAGCATAGTAGCAATCTATCAGGGTTGCTCCTCATTGTAGTGCATGTGTTGTATCACTGCTCACTGATGTCTGAAGGTGGTTCATAGCAAACCAGCGGTCTGGATTAAGATAGAACCGATGGCAGTAGTCCACTGCGGTCCAGGGATCACCTCAAGCATCAGTCAACACACTGGACACTCGTGTTGACACCACCAACACCAACAACCTCATCAACCTCAACACTCACACCAGGCCTTGGTGTCATCATAACCTTAGTATCGACATCGATCGTGCCAAGCTACCCCTGAACGGAGTGTCCACAGAGGTCAGCTGAAACCTACAATAGTATATACAATGAACACCACCCGTCACCACCGCACAATCTGATAGTCACCAAGCGACATAGCTCACCGAGACAATAGCTGTCGCGCAGTTCGATAGTCACTGAGTATCTCGACAGACCAACCTGGGTTTCAGGCGCGAGACCCCTGACATCCTCCTCGTGGCTGTGCCTGGCCCTCCTCGCATATGGGCCCGGTCCTCCTTTGCATGTGAGTCTGTAGGAGTCCATGGTCTCCATGGAGACTGCACTACGACCATGCTCATCATTGGTATCGACTAGATCTCTGATACCTGTGCTCCTTCCATATGAACCAGTGACCCTCCTGCTTCCTGAGCATTCAGGCCCATGACAGCAGCTTCCTCTGGGTACCCACTCCAAAGCACCTTATATTCTGTCGTTCTGTTGTGTAGGCACTTGCCGAAAATTGCTTCGACTTCAAAGTCAAGGTCCTCGTCTGGTAGCAATGGTACGATTGGCTGTGTCGATTGTTGTGCAATGGAGCTGGTCTTTGCTGGTTCAAGCAAGGATACATGAAACACATTGTGAACTCTGAGGTTCGCTGGTATTGTGATTCTATAGGCTCTTTGACCCACCCGTTCTTGTACTGGAAAGGGTCCTGCGAACCTTGTGTCCAGTTTTGGTGTAGGTCGTCGGGTTTTCCAGTTCTTCCAATTGATGTAGACCATGTTGCCGACCTTGAATTCAATGTCTTTGTGTCTCCAGTTATATTGGTTAACCGTGCAATGCTGTGCTTCCCTAATCTGTTCTTGTAGGTACTTGCAACGTTCTTTGCCGTCGAGCAAGTACTCAGATCATTCAGGATCATTAACTCCTAGGTGTTGAGGAATGTCAGGATGGGCTTTCAGGTTCCATCCATAACATGCAAAGAACGGCGAGACACCAATGCTATTGTGAACTGTGTTTTTGTACACAAATGCTGCAGTGTCGAGCAGGCTGGCCCAGTCATTCTGTTCATAGTTGCAGTACATATGAAGATACTGCTCCACTACTTGGTTGACCCTTTCTGTTTGCCTGTCCATCTGAGGATGATAGGCAGTGCTGAGTGAATGTGTCACACCCATTTGATCTGCAAATGCTTTCCATGCTCCAGAGATGAATTGTCTGCCTTGGTCTGAGACCATGTGATCTGGATAACTGAAGTGTCTCACCATATGTCGCCACAGTAACTCAGCAGTTTGTTTCGCTGTCACTGTTTTGTATGTATGGGCCAAGATGGCGTACTTAGTCAATCAGTCAACAATGTCCAAGATTGAGTCATACCCCTTTGAGGCTGGCAATCCTCCAATAAATTCCAAGGATATAGAACCCCATGGCCTGTCCGGTGTGGCTAGTGGCTGTAGTAAGCCATATGGGTGATGGTGTGGGGCCTTGTACCTGGCACACACATGGCAGCTTGCAACATAATCAGCAATCCAAGCTGTCATATTTGGCCACCAGTAGTGTCATTGGGCCGACTCTATGGTAGCATCTCATCCCACATGTCCAGCAGTGGTGCCATCATGACATTGAGACATGACCATGAATCACAGGTGTTTGACGGATAGCGACCATCCATCAACTTCTTTGGCACTTTGGGAGTGACAATCATTGGTCTTCCCTGGCATCATCACCTTGGGGATAACCAAATGTCCACCACTATACCATAAGTCATCTCTGATCTCGAACAGCTTCCTTAGATGGATCTCCTTAAGCTCGGGATCCAGGGGCTGAAAAATCCTGGCCAGATCCTTGATTCCCTTTGTGGCTATGGACTCCATCGTAAGGACAGGGGCCACTAATAATGAATCATTGCCCAAGCATGCAGTTAGAACCGATTCCAATGAAATCAGTAATATCATGTTTGCTATGACATTTCCTGCTGAAATCTGCTGCAACTTGCTTCTTGTTGTGATTTTGTTTTCGACCTTTTCAAACACTCGTGAAGGCAATAGTTGCCAAACATTGTGCTCTTGTTCTTCACTGACCAGCTGCATATCAGCACGCCTGGTGAGAGCATCAGGCTCACCACCCGTATCTCCTGGTCTGTATTGTAGCACAAAGTCAAAATCTGCTAACAATACTGCCCATCTTGCCTGTCAACCAGTGATATGATGTTGTGACTTGAAATATTTGAGTGCCTCATGGTCTGTGAGAATGACTAGCTGACTAGGAAGCCCTGCTAGCATGTGTCTCCACTGAGTGAGGCAGGCGACCACTGCTAGAAGCTCCTTGTCATGTATTTCATAGTTCTTCTCAGCTGATGACATCTTTCTTGAGTAGAACACTACTGGTTGCCAACGGCTCTCGTGCTCCTGTTTGAGCACTCCAGCGATGGCAAAATTGCTCGTGTCTGTTTCCAACCTTGTAGGGAGGTGGTAATCAAAGTGTCAAAGCACTCCCACCGTCGTGAACGCTTGAATGAGTTTATGAAAAGCTTGTTGAGCTTCTTCTGGCAACTCAAGCTTCTTGAAGCGTTCAGTTGGTTTCACCAGTGATGTTAGGGGTTTGGCAATTCAGGCAAAGTGAGCAATGAATCTCCTATAGAAGTTGGCAAAGCCAAGGAATCTCTGGATATCATGGATAGATTCCAGCACTGGCCACTCCTTTATTGTTTGTACTTTCTTGGGATCCAGCTCTACCCCAGTGGGTTTGATGATGTACCCCAGAAACTCGACTGTCATGGTGTGGAATTCACACTTCGACAGTTTGGCAAACAGCTGATTGATTCTCAACCAAGTGAGAACGTTGGTGACATGACATATATGTGCTTCCTCCAAGCCACTAAAGATGAGGAAGTCATCCAAATACACAACAACATAAACTCCAATGATATCTCGGAAGATGTTGTTGATGTATGACTGGAAATGAGCTGGTGCATTTGCTAGCCCAAATGGCATCACAAGGTACTCATATAGTCCCAGTTGTGTACCAAATGCTGTTTTCCATTTGTCTCCCTTTGCAATGTGAATGAGATTGTACACTGCTCAGAGGTCTAGTTTGGAGAAGATCTTTGCCTTACAAAGCAAGAACAGTTGCTCTTCAATGAGGGGAAACGGTGCTTGGTTCTTGACGGTAATCTCATTTAGTCCCCGGTAGTCGACACAAAGTCTGAGCCCTCTGTCCTTCTTAGATACGAACAACACGGTTGACCTTGCTGGGCTCTTGGACAGTTGTATGAACCCCTTGACGAGGTTCTCGTCCAGATATTTTCTCAGTTCCGACATCTCCTTAGGCCCTTTGAGGTACAACAGGCCTTGAGGTGGTCAACTTCCTTCCATTAGCTCAAGGTGGAGATCATGCTTGGTATTCTGGGGAAGCCTGTCCGCTTCCACCTCGTCAAACACATCACGAAGGTGTTGGTACGACCATGGTATGTCTACTGCTGTTACCTCCTTCTCGACCTCAACCTCCATCTCAACTCCTCAATCGGCGCTGGTAGGGACAAAACCAAAGGCCAGGAGTGATTTGGGTGGTACTTCCAATAGCATAAACCCTATGGGTCCATCCTCTAACACTGCCTGAAGTAAGCGCTTCACTGAGACGAATTCATTTCCATGCATGGTTGGTTGTGCCATTTTCTCGTCATAGGGGGCTGTTGTCACAGATTTCATTGAAATCTGTGATAAGCAGTCTCTTATGGCAAGCTTGTGTTTTTGCTTGCTTGTTGTTGTGGTTTTCATCAAATTCTGTGACAGTCCCGCTACTATGACAGATTTCGACGATTTCGATTGTAAACCCTTAGTTGTGGTTGCCTCAGGGGGACGCCTCAGGGTTCGTTTATAATCCTGGGGCTTGAACTCCAGTTGGCCTGTATCCCATTGTATTGTGGGCTTGAGCCTCCTGAGCTCGGTGAATCCCAGAATGAGGTCGTAGTTGGCGGTATTGGCTACTGATACTTCAACTACACCTAGATTATGCTCGCCAATGGCCACTTGTACGGTTGCGGCACTATTGATAACAAGTTGGTGTCCAGTGACACCATGAATTGATCTTGTTTTTGTGGGTTTTGTGGGTATTTTGTACTTACTGGTAAAGGAGTCCGAAACTATAGACAAGCCAGCGCCAGTGTCGGCGAGTATACAAGCAGGATGGTCTTGGACCGTTCCCATAAGCTCTAGTACTGCTTTCCCTTCGCTGGTGGAGAAGCATATTTGGCAATCTTGATATATACACAACAATGGCAAGGAGGTTTGTAGGGCCATGCACGCCATCAGTACATCACCCCACTGTCGTTTCCCTCGTCGTCATCATCCCGAGGTTCTTCGTGAGGATGGTCACTAGGAGTTTGGAGTTGACTGAAGTTTAGATCTTCCGGCTCGCTTGTTTCAGTGCTACTGGTATGACCCTCTCCTGAGTCGGTGGCCCCTTCTTCCAAGTCCTCCATAGCCATCATGACCCTTGGGCCCATAGGTCATGGGCCTAGAGGATCTGCCCTCTTGCTTGGGCAGTCTCTAGCCCAATGTCCGACACCTTTACATATATGGCATGTGTTGCTGCCCGATGTTGATGGGCTTCCTATTCTTGGGCCCGGTATAAACTGTTGAGACAGCAGCCAATTGGTTGATCTACTCGGATTTCCTGCCATTGTTTGTGCCGACGGTCATGCGGGGTTAGTTGGTTGCCGAACGGGGAATGAACTTGGAGCGGGTGGCGTTAGGTTTATTCCTGGGTTTGAGCAGGGGAGTCCAGCGCTTGGGTGTATAGCAGAGGACTGCTGCAACAGCATCCTCTGCCGGTCGATGTCCTTGACCTCTCAAAACCATTCCCACTTCTTTGCAGGTGGGTTACACTCAAACTTCTCTTGTAAACTGCAAGTGAGGCTGCCTCGGAATAGGTCAATCACTAGCTCATTGTCTTCCAGGTTGACTGTTCCTTCCAGGTCTCTAAAACGCTCTACATGGCGAGTGGCAGCACCTGGTGCATTGCTAGTGAGTTCGAGAGCCAACAGCTTGTTGTAGGCTTCCATTCTAGCATTTCGAGGATTGAATTGCTCCATCAATTGCACCATCAATCGCTCCGTGAAGTGACGCCAATCGTGGAATAACCTTCCTTCACGAGCTCTGTTGATACAGATCTTGGAGGTCCACCACTCATGCGCGTTCCCTTCCAATTGAGAGCCCGTGTGATTGATCATCCTTGACTGCTCATAAACTTGATTGAACTTGAACCAAGCCTCGGCTTCGAGAATGAAGAACTCCACATCTCGGGGATTAAACTTAGGAAAGGGAGTAGCAATTGGCTTTGATCGAGTGAGCTCTGCTATCATACTGGTGTCCTCTTCCGAGTCTAGGACATAGGAGTCAGTCCTGGTCGTACCAAAAGGGTCCACCCTAGGCTTATAGTACTTCGGCCCGGTGGGTGAGGCATATTTCTCATAGTTGGCTTTGTCCTGCTCTCCCATATCAACGAACGAGACGGATCATCTGGGTCATGATGCTGGTGTAAGAGTTTGGGGGTCCCCTATCAGAGATTCATCGCCTTCGGCTTGATCTTTCAACTGTGGGAGCTTGATCGTTTCTTCTCCACTTAGGTTAGCTTGGCAAAGCTGATTGGCTTGCTGGTTCAACTTGGTGAGCTCAAGTTGAGCTTCCATTAAGGCAAGCAGCTGCTCGAGCTTATCGTTGAGGTTGTTGAAGTCTTGCTCCGCCATGGTGATCGTGGGGTGCTGCTTGAACGATCCACTCTAATGTCAGCAGTCGTGCGCCTGAAACCTGAGATCTGTAGTAGTACTGATACTACTACTGATTCTGTCGAGTTATGCGACAGCGCTAATGGTATTTCGATTCTTAGTGAATTATGCAACAGAGCTGTCTCTGTCACTTTTCTCATTGGAATCTGTAGTTGTATTGTTGTTATGACAGATTTTGACTAACCGCTGTGGACACTCCATCCAGAGGTAGCTTGGCACGATCAAATACGATACAACTTATATGTGAACTTGATATTGGCACCAATGGGCTGGTGTGAGTATTGATTGATGATGTTGACATGAGTGTCCAGTGTGTCGACTAACGCTTGAGGTGATCCCCGGACCACAGTGGACTACTGCATTCAGTTCTATCTTTATCCAGACCGCTGGTTTGCTTTGGAACCGCCTTCGGACGTCAGTGAGCGTTGATACAACACACCCGCTACAATGAGGAGCAATCTATCGATTACTACTATGCTGACTGAACTAATGAATACTTGTGCTTGAAGTGATAACTAGTTTATATGGTGTACAGTGGATGAGGATCCACTCGACCACCTATGACAAGAAGGTATGCTTATATACATCTTTTGCAGTGTCGCCTGCACCATTGCTCCAACTCTCTCTCTCCAGAGAGTACCTTCTTCATCGAGTGCTATGCAGGAGTCCCTGTAACCCTACTCCTGTTCCTCTTGAGCTGTGTGTCGACCTCCCCAACACAGCTCTTCCTCCTCATGAGCTACATGCTGGTGTCTGTGACACAGCTCTCCTTCCTCTTAACTGGTGACTGTTCTCTTGACTCCTATCTTGTGAATCCCTGAGTTGTAACCAGCTGCAATTTACTGAGCTTGGTCCCCATCTTGGCAGAGCTTGGTCCTCTTCATGTGTAAATTCATTGTACAAACATCCTTGTCACTGATCTCTGCAGAATCTACTATACAACCTCTCCTACTACTGATCTCAGCAGGATTTGTGATATCATCCTTGTTCATACCCATCTCACTGAGATCTGTCATCAAGCCAATTCTACTGCAGATCTCAGGGAACTCTGCCACAAATCCTACAATCAGCCCAATCCCCTGATTCCTGTGCTCCCTTCATATGAACTAGCGGGTCTTCCTGCTTCCTGCGCATTCAGGCCCATGACAATGTGCTGTGCAACCTCTGAATGGAGTGTTCAAGTTGGTCAGCTAAGACCTACCAGTACAAAGCTGTCTGGTTACATTTAGTTGAAACATCCCAAGTGTCTTACTTGATTTTCCTCACTGATACCAATTGGAAACACCCAATCTGGTTTCAGGCATGTGACAGCTTACACATAGCACAATTTTCTTAGTCAATGTCAATATTATTTACACAGTCTTGGAGAGAAGAAGCAGGGCTTTCAGATGATATCAGACAGTGTGGCAATACAACTTATGGCTATTGAGCATTAGAGTGATGTATGGTGACATGTAAATTTGTGGGACAGTTTACATGCAAGCTGTATATACCTCACAGAGAACATTCCTTCAGTCAATTTAGTATATGTTTCTGCCTTAAAAGAGTAGTGACCTCGTACTTAGACTATCCCCGATTGCCAGTATTCGGGACCCAAACGATGTCAAACTTCAACAGATCGCAATCTCCAACATCAAATGCACGATGCTAGAAGAAAGAATCAGAAGACGCAAAAAAGTTAAAGTTGAAGTTGAAGAGAAAAGTTTTGCAGCCCTCGAAAATGGAGAGGGCGACTTGGGAGTTTCTGGACTGAAATTGCTGAAACAGTTGAAGATGCGTGGGCATCACAACAGGAATAATGGGGTCCGCGGAGCATAAGCGAGACCTAGATGAATATCTGATGGGAAAGGATGCACACGTTCGGAAATTCATGTGGGATGCACACACATTTCCATAGTGACACACATTGGATAGCAACTCAGGGGTGACCATGAGTGGTGACTCATCATGGATAAACATGGGATTGGAAGCAACCTTCAGGTATATATACATGTTCATACATGCAGTAGCATACAGATAGAAATGACAAGTATTCAAGAAGTTATACGCCTGTGCAGTTGAGCTTGCAAGTAGCTCCGATCGGTCACGTTCTACTTGCAATCTTCAACTGAAACAGCCAAGTCCCCCTCCGGATTTGCGCTTTGACTTAGAAATATCATCAATTTACCCTTCAACTAATAAAGGAAAGCTGAAATTTAGAAGAATGGGAGTCACGGGCTCGTGCACTCGCACGTCATTCGCAGGCTCGCAGCTTTTAGTTGCCGAAGAAAGCTGAGACACGTGCACTCCCTCCTGACATCTCAAGGTATTGCCGCGGAGAAGATCGATTGATAGCCTGGGCACCACATCACAATCGAATGGACGACGAGGGTATGCAACGATAAGATCATAGATAATGTGGACAAGCCTGACAGCTGCCTTGCTACACTGACGACCGTTTTTCGACCGACTCGACACCACCATTCGAAGTCCCAAACAGCACCCTCAAGTCTTCCCTCCTCTCTTCTCTCCTAGCCCCCGCTCCAATCTGCCTCTTACTCCCGACCTTCTCAGCCAACATCATCTTGCGTTTCTGCAACCTGAGCATGTTCTCCTCAATACTATGTCGCATAATATACTTCGTTGTAATGACTGGTCGTGTCTGGCCCATACGGTGTACGCGATCGAGACCTTGGTTCTCCACTGCTGGGTTCCAGTACGGGTCCATGAGGTAGGCTCGACAGGCAGAGACGAGGTTGAGGCCTGTGCCTCCTGCGCGGAGAGAGACGAGAAGGACCTCGATGGTCGGGTTGTTCTTGAAAGATTCCAATGCAGCAGAGCGGTCGGAGCGCTTCATTGTACCGTCGAGTCTAGCGACACGGATGCCGGTGATCTTGAGCGACTTCTGGATTCGGTCGAGCATCTTCGTCCATTGAGAAAAGACGACGCTCTTGACTGGGTCGTACGAGTCTAGAGCATCCATGGCTTGATCCAGCTTTCCTAGCAACCCGCTCTTGGTGATAGCGGCCGGCGGCTTTTGAATGACGACCACAGGGTCCTCAACTTTGCGCACTTCTGGATCCTCGGATGTCGAAGGTTCGATGTGAACCAGTCGAGGTGCTGTGGGATCGTAGAGTGCCGAGTGAGGATTGCACTTCGAAAACGGCAGCAGGTCGGTGATGAGAGCGCGGATCTTCGTGGACAGATCCTTCCTGCCTTCGAGCGAGATATCGCCACGAATCTCCGTCGAGCCACTGCCATTATTGCGTGGCGCTTTGCGACGAGGTGTTTTAATCTTGCTGTCCTCATCACCGCTGCCCCAGTCAAAGTCGCTCTCGGGCTCATCCACACCCTCGTCGTCATACTTGTTGATCTTAGACTTCTTGTCATCCGTATCTTCGTCATAGTTCGGATCGATGAAGTCTTGGTCGCCGTCGGTGACACGCTCAGTCTGATCATCATTGATCCCCACAAAGTCGGTAGGATCCAGCTTGATGGCGTCCATAGCAAGATTCAATGAGTAACTGCACGTGGGGCAATTGCCGACATCGGAAGCTGCCACATTCGGCCAAGGAAATCCAATCAAGCGGGGGAAGCACGACGAACAGAACATGTGTTGGCATCGTGTTACTACCGGTCCTGCTGCACCTTCCCTAGGTGTTTCCAGACCGTCCCTCGACATGATAGTAGAGGATGCAATGGATGCCATGCCTGGCTCGATCCTAGTGCGCTTCCTCTTACCGTTGCGAGTTTCACCAGTGATGTCATGAAGCGCATCTACCAGCTCCTGAGCATTGTTGCCAGCTCCGGCGCGATCCGCGCTCATGGAGAGGTCGCTCTGGCATTCAGAGCAGTACGCCATCTCGCTGTCGCGGAACAGGATGAAGAGGATCGCTGCTCGCTCTCGACTGAGACCGTCCTGCTTGATGGACTCGGAAAGGTCGGCTCCTGCACTCATGCGCTTCGCATCTTTGCCAGCATCGACCATGGAAGGGTGGTCGCAGGTCATGCGCAGGTTGAGAATCTCGTGGAGGATGGTTGCATAGTTGTTGTTAACCGTGTCACCAGCCATCATCTCCTCGAATTCTTCACGATACCGGTTGTGCAGAGCCTGGTAGCGAGCCTTCTCTGTCTCCTCGAAGTCCAGGTACTCCGTCTTGCTGAGCTTAGGCGGCAAGGTGAGCAGCTGCTTGCCGTCTGCCGTCTTAGTTGTCTTTCGTCGACGCAGAGCAAGGAACTTCATCAAAATCTGTACGTGGCCAAGGTTGGCGGGGTCGATCGGCTCGTTATCCTTTCCTTTGGATTTGAGACCATGAGACTCCTTGTGACCGCAGAATTCGTTCCAAATGGCTCGATCGGTAAAAGGATCGAGACGAAGGAATTTGACCAGCGCAAATAGGTCGTTGATAGTGTTCTGGATGGGTGTACCAGTGAGGCAGAGCCTGCGTTGTGCTGAGAGGTTACAGACGGCTTTCGACTGCCATGTTCCAGCGCCCTTGATGATATGTGCTTCGTCCAGCACAATGCGGAACCATTCAATATGTTGCAACGGGTTGAGGGACTCCTTTGCAGCTTTGCGCTTCCGCTTCTTTCCGTTGTTCTTATCCGTCTTGCCTCGGCCAGCTTGGTCACCGATTGGGATGCCATTTTCATTGATCATGAATACCTCATCGTCATCATCAACCGCGTGCTCGTCGTCAGAACTACCACCCTTTTTGCCCTTCTTCGGGTCCCGCACGTCATCAGTGACCCACGTTGACTGGTTCGAGAATTCGGACCCGAGCGTCGAGTAGGTCGTAAGCACGATGTCATGGTTTGCAATCCACTTCACGCTGGTGGATCGCGAAGGGCCGTGGTAGATGTAAACTGAAGGACGCTTCTTGCGCGCCCAGTGCTCTTTAATCTGCTCCTCCCAATTCGAAATCACTGACAAAGGGCAAACAATGAGTGTGGCGCGGGTACGACGCTCGAGATGCTTTCGACGCACGATTTCGGGATCCGTCTTCTCCTTTGCCTTCTTCTTTTTGGCCGCAGGAGGGGTGTTGTGAAGAGCGAGCGAGATAGGAGGCGTTACGTCGTCATCCGACAGATCAGAGAGATCAAACTTGTCGTCAAAGTTCATGTCATCATCGAACGAGGACTCGCTGCTACGACGCTTGGCGCCAGCCTTGCCTTTGCCCTTGCCGTTGCTGAAGCTTTCGACTTTCGCCTTGCTGGCACCCTCTTCATCCGAAACGCCATTCGCTTGCATCGCCTCTGCAAGATCAACACCAGCCTCTTGTGGTACCTTCGAAGCACCGAAGACCTTGGCTTCGCGCAGGGTATGCGCAATGAGGGCGAGCGTTGTGATGGTCTTGCCAAGACCCATGTCATCTGCGAGGATGGACCCCCGGCAGATGCGAGGCTGAGCCATGGTTTCGCGGTTGGTGATGAGATTGCGCCAAGCTCGGACCTTGCCGTTCATGCCTTTGCGCACCTTCCACAGCGAGATAGAGTCTTCGTCGACTTCCTCCTGCACCTTGTCCTTAGCTTTGCCCTTTTCCAATGCACTGCTTGAGGTCGATGCCTTGCTCTTACCCTCGGCCTTGACCAACTCAAACTTGGGCTCTCTCGAAGCGGAGGATGAATCGCCTCCCTCTTCCTTCTTCTGGTCTTCTTTCCGCTCGACCAGAAGCTCCGTCCATCTTCGATCCCGTTCGCGGTTCAGCAAGAAGCCCAAAGCTTGCTTCTGATGTTGAAGCAGTCTCGTCGAGATCAACTCGGTTGGCTCGACCGCCGCAAGCTCCTCTCCGCTGCGAATGCTTGTGTAGATAGCATCGACTTGAGCCTTCTTCTCCTTTTCCGTCATCTCGCGGTTCTGCACACTTGTACCCATCCCCGCGCCACGATAGATGCCATTATACGTATTGAGCATGTGATCATTGCGCATGCCGCCCGCAGGAGGGTTGTGCGGGTTCGTGTACTGAGGCTGCGTCGGATAATCCTCAGGATGGTATGACGGCGGGTGCTCCAACTGGATGCCCTGAGAGGCCAAGCATTCCGAGATGAGGGGAAGATCAGGGCGACAAGCAAAGACGAGGATCTCGAGGTATTGCAGGAAATTCTGTGCTCTTCCGATAGGTAACAAACGACAGCGAGCCTCGCATCGAATCTTGTTGCTCCGAAGAAGCGGCTCCATCGAGGTAACGTATTTCTCGGCTAGAGAGCCGAAGGCTTGCTCGACATAAGGGCCTTGCGCGAAAGCCTGCTCTCGAGGCAGGTGCGGATACCTGGCGAGTGGCGGCACGAGCACGCTGACGTTGATATCAGCTCGTTGTGGAGGCATGGCGATGTAGCTCCAACCGCCTGGCAGCGTCCTGCTTGACGGAGGCAAGCTGTTCGGATCAGGAAGGTGGAGCATGACGGGCCTGTAACCTTGCTCGGTCCAGAAGCGTGATGCGTTGGGCCAATTTTCACGCGTAAAGTTTGGATCCTGAGGTGGCTCCTGCCCGGCGTTACCGGCGTAAGTTAGCGCAGGTGGCAGACCATACATGCAGAGAACGACGGCATGGATCAACCCGGCGCAGACGATGGCGTTCGACTTGACATGGTCGATCTCAAACTCCTCTGGCGCTGGCCGCTTGAGGCCGACGATAACCGGCTCGTCGTCATCATCGTCGATCTCGATGGGTGCAGAAGGGCCGGGAGATGACGAGGATGCTGCATGCTCTGCCTTGGGAGCGCTTCCGCCATTTAAGAGAGCCTGTGCTGTGTGCGCTGTGGAGGGCATCGACGAGCCAGAGGCGATAGCATTGCCGTTCGATTTCGATATGACTGGCTTGTCCTTACCGTCTTCCTCATCGCTGTCGAAGGTCAGATCAATGGTCGTTTCAACGCGCGACGGTCTAGGCGCTGAAGACTGCTGTGGAGTTGGTGCAACTGCAGATGCGGCAGCTAGGGGGAAAGCTCCGGGCATCGACGGAGTGGGCACATGGACCGAACTGGCAGAGCCCGCAGCGGTTGGTGGGGCCTGCCATGAGAACCCACCGTTGGCGTCCAAAAACTGGGTTGGAACGCGAGCTCCGCTACCACCAATGATCAGCCCATTTCCAACCAAGGTGGCGGGACTTGAGGCTGCGGGTACCGCAGCTTGAGCATGTTGGCGTGGGGGCTGCCACACCGTCGGTCGTGAAGTGCTGGACGACGAGCCGCTCGAAGCGCCTGTGCCGAACCCTGGCGGAAGCTGACGCTTCTTCGGCGGAGATGCGGGAGGCTGGTCGATCGAGGACGGCCTGAAGAGCGGAACAGGCTCTAGTGGTTTGGACAATAGCTCGTAAGGATCATCGATCTCTTCCAGCGTGTCGGAGCTATTCCCGTGGTCTGACATGTTGCTTGAACACAGACGCGATCCTTCCGCTGCTTCCTAAATGTTCACTACCGTTCGTATCTACGACCAGCGCACTCGAGTGATGTAAGGGGCGACGAATTGCTGCCAGCGTGCGTGGTGATGCTCTATCGGTGGCGGGCTTCCATGCTTCGTCCAGGTGCGGCTCTTGTTGCTGAAGGTCCGGTCGATCGTAAGGTTGCTGATGGTCGGCAGCGGAGGCGAAGACCGAGGTAGATGTTGAATGATGGATACTACTCCAGGGCTGCGGAGTGTGTGTCTGCGCTGAGAGCAGGCGTTGCAGAGTTCCTGATGAGATGCGGGAAGAGGTAAGGTGCTGAGCGCTGGAATACGGGTATACGGATCGGCGTGTCTATAGTAGAGAATGATGCTGAAAATCGAGTCAAAGGTATGGCGAAGCCGAAGTCGAAGCCGCTGAAAGGGAAGCGAGGGTATGATGGCGGTGGTGGTGGTGGCTGTAGTAGCGGTCGAAGGCTGAGTTGCGGATAACCAAGTCTGAAAAGAGCGACAGCAGAATGCTCGATCTCGAGTTTGTCCTTTGGTAAAAGAAGGTGATTGCAACGGTTGTTTTGTGATGATGTGATATCAACGAGAGTAGTGACGGAGAGGAACTCAGCCTTGGTCGTCGCCGAGGTGATGGTCAAAAGAAGAAGGAACGGAGTGTCGAGGAGTCGATTCGGAAGAAAGCTGTTGCTGCGCGTCAGTCATTTCTTCCTCCACCCACACCAAAAGTTCAATACCTCACCGCCAACGCGCGCCTTTGACCCTGACTAACAAGTCCCTTTCGTGAGCTTTTGGCATAATGCCGCGGAAGTATCTCTTCAACTCTCCTGGCCAGCTAATCCTTCTCCCTGCTGGCGAAGATACCTTCGCATTTGATCATCGAGCAAGGGATAGGTCCGAATACTTTCATGTCTCCGCCTTAGCGGAGAGGAGTGGGGTCGAAGCGGTGCGGCTGCCATATGAGGCAGGGAATTTCGGTGTAGTAATTCTCCGCGTGGTCTCAGAAATCCAGGCTTCTTGCATGCCTACCTATTTGTGGCTGAGTCAGCGAAAAAACCCACTAAGCTATCTCTCCCGATCGAGCGAAAGCCAAAACAACAAAAAAAGCTTTCCTATCGCCCTCATTGAGCGCTTGGGTCTTCCGGCTGAGTCTTCGTCTTCGACCACGCCCGAGAAGCGGTAGAATGGCGATCAAAGCGGGATCGACTCCAGAACACGGCGTGGGCTATCTCTTTGGATCAAGAATGGAAGGCTTGTATCATGTGACCTCGAACAATCGCAATCTGGCTTCTACGATCTGTCTCAAGGTGTAGCATAGCATTGTCGAGACTGTGTCTTGTGACCGCCAGCAAGCGTTGAGATGGAAAGCGTAGCGTGAGAAATGTCGTAACTACAGTATTGTGTAGCGGGGATATATGCAAGGCCATGAGGGGCATACGTCTGTGTCCAGAAGGCTGAAAAGGCACAGAAGGGAGCATCACAAGACCCTACATTTCGCGTGTCACAGTCGCAATCCTGATCTTGGCCCTGGCAGCGGGCATATCTTGCTCCCCAACTTGGCTTGACAGAGTCTCAATCATCCTTTCAGTCATGGTAGGTCACGCTGGCCATGCTGGTAACAAGGAGCTGACCAATACATGGCCCCCTCTGACTCTCTCCCACTTCATTCGCCAAGACTTTCGGTGCGGGATCTAGATGCTGCAGCGGGCATAAGAAGCAGCATGAAGTTGAAGTTTTCGTGTGATTTATGATGATGATAGAGCTAAGTACAAACACGAGTCAATAATTTTCAGACTTTCACTACTTGCGCACGCTCGGAGCGCGCACGCGCGCACTGATGCGCCTCCTTTTCCGCAAGCCCTTTTACTCGGCCGTGAATACCACCTCTATGCTTTGTGCGGCTTTATCTACTTTAACTCATGATGAACATGCTTCCTGGATGCGAAGCGACGACGGTGACAGGCTTGATTGGCAGGACGCAGTTTTATTACGTATGACAATGACGAACGGTATGTACAGACGGATGGATGCTGGATACTAATGAAGAACGAACCAACTAAGTCTTGTGCTTTTATGCGTCTACCCTGTGGGCGATACTGAAGCATGACGGGGCAATGTAAGGGGCCATGTAGCGGTAGAGCTCAGGCCCCTATCTTCTCCTCGAGTGCATCGCGATAACCCGCCTGATACGAGCCGATACGCCACACAGGCCACCTAGCAAGTTAAGGGGGCCGAAACCTGAGCAGTTGAACCGAGCTTCTGTTGGTGAAGCAGATGGATTCCGCAAACCATAGCAGTTTCCGGACGATTTGATTCACCATCGAGCCGCAGCTCGTTTCTTCTCGAGAGCAGGTCGTATGCTGCCGCTCCTTACGCAACCCAGTGTGAGGCCTTGCGTTGTCATACACGTGTACTTCGGCAGAAGCCCTTTCAAATTGCTCTGTCGGGCAACATCATCAGACTGTGCTTAAGTTAGATGGGAGTGTGGACGTGCTATGATGCAAAGTTGGCATTCGGCTGCGCTCACACACATTGTTCAAGCCGCGCTTCTCCGATTTACACTCTCATTAGGGGGTTTCAATTTTTCCGAGCCCTCGAAAACTCGAGTAATCCTATATACAAACAAGCAGTTGAGGTGGTTCAATATGGCTGTGGTGTTAGTCCTAAACCCCGTCTCACTCGCTGCAATACATCCTTACCCACTGGTTTGGTAAAAAGGTCCACCAAATTGTCTGCAGTGTTGACATACTTGATCTTGACTTTTCTGTCCTGTACGTTATCTCTGATGAAAAGGTACTTGGTGTCGATATGTTTCAGCTTCCAGTGTTGTACAGGATCTTTGTTTCTGTAAACAAATACTGCTGATCCAGATGAGCTCTTGCTTTGTGCTGTGGCGTCACTTTCCCAGTTTGTGTCACTATGCACCATCAGTATATCCTGTTGTTTGTTGATACTGTATTGTAAGTGAACTTCTCACATGTGATCCAAGTATTGGGGTACTTTTTGTGTGGCATCGTAATGTTCCCTTGATGGTTGTGTCATGTAGCATGCGAGAATGCCAACAGCTTGGCTAATGTCTGGGTGTGTTCCATTTGAAAGCCATAGTAGTTTCCCAACAATTTGTGGATACTCCTTCTACTCTGACATGCTTGCCATTGTTTCCAGGACCAGGATGTTTTGAAGTGGAACACTGAACCTTCGTCTCTGTTTATCCAAGTGTTCATCCAATAGTTGCTTGACATAGCTTGTCTGCTTGAGGTCCATGGTCTTTTCTTTCCAGTTTCTGGAGATTTTGATCCCAAGGAAGTGGGATATGTTGCCACCTTCCTCCATCTTCCATTTCCTCCTTGATATGCTTGACTGTTTCTAACTTTGGAGCTATTATCAAGGTGTCATCAACATAGATGATCACTATGGCGAAGTTGTCCCCTTTTCCCCTGGTGTAGTTACATGGTGCACAGTCCAGTCTACAAAACTTTGAACGCCTAAGAAACTTATCAAACTCCATTTTGCACTCCCATCTGGATTGTTTCAGTCCATATAGCCCTTTGATGACCTGGTAGACCTTTCCTTCTGGCACCTTTGCACCCTCTGGCAGCTTCATATAGATTTCATGCTTGAGTGTAGAATTGAGGTATGCCATGGTGATGTTGAGTTGGTGGACTTCCCAATCCTGATCTACTGCTAAGGATAGCAAGGCTCTTATTGCACTGAGTGGGGCCACTGGCGCAAAGGTTTCTTCGAAATCTATACCTTCTTGTTGTGTGAAACCTCGTCCAACCAGCCTTGCTTTGTGCCTGACAGGTATACCGTTGACATCCAGCTTGAGGCGGAGAATGATCTTGGAATCAACGAGTTTGGTGTTTGGTGGCATGTCCATGGTTTCCCATGTTCCCATCGCCTCAAGTCCTTCCAACTCCTTATGTATAGCTTCCTGCCACTGCTGTGTGTCATTGCTGGCAAGTGCTTCCTTTAACATTGGTGTGAGGTTTGTGGCAGTTGTATGCGCCTCTCCAATCATCTATTCGACATCAATTTCTTATCTGTCGTCATCCGTAGTACTGATGGGCAGTGTTGTGCATGTGTGAAGGAGTGAGTCCTGTACATCGAGGACTTCCACCTCCAGTTCAGGCTCACTCTTCTCTGTTTTTGGTTCAGTGTCTTCTACCTTAAGGCTTTTGAGTCTGAACTGTGTTGGGTCTTGTGTTCTAGGTCGGTTATGCCACCCTTTTGTCTCATGGAACATAGCCAAATTGCTCCTTCATACAGACAGGGCATGACCAGGGGTGTAGAATTTCCACCCCTTGTGCTCGTCGTCATAGCCAACCATGAGACCTGGAATTGCTCTTGTGCCATGCTTGCCTTCATGATCCTTCTTGGGAAGATGTACCCATGCAAGACAACCAAATACACATAGCTGCTTTGTTAAACCGTGTGCAGATTTGCGGTAAAATTCTTCGTACAGAATCGTATTTGTGTTCGCAGAGGGTGTCAAGTGTCAGGGGTCTCACGCCTGAAACCCAGGTCTGTCTGTCGAGTTGCTTGGTGACTATTGTCAGCGGTTGCGCACCTGAAACCTGAGATCGGTAGTAGTATCGATACTATTACCGATTCTGTTGAGTTATGTGATAATGCTAGTGGTATTTCGATTCTTAGTGAAATATGCAGTAGAGCTGTCTCTATTACTTTTCTTGCTCGAAACTATAGTTGTAGTAATGCTATTGCAGATTTCAACTAACCGCTGTGGACACTCTGTCCAGGGGTAGCTCAGCATGATCAATAATGATATGACATTGGGGAACTTGATGATGACACCAAAGGTCTGGTGTGAGTGTGATACTTGGTGGCGTCAACACGAGTGTCCAGTGTGTTGACTAACACTTGAGGTGATCCCCAGACCGCAGTGGACGACTGCCTTCAGTTCTATCTTTATCCAGACCGCTGGTTTGCTTTGAACCGCCTTCGGACGTCAGTGAGCGTTGTGTAATGGGCCTGAATGCTCAGGAAGCAGGAGGGTCACTGGTTCATATGGAAGGAGCACAGGTATCGGAGATCTAGTTGATACCGGTGATGAGCATGGTCGTAGTGCAGTCTCCATGGAGACCATGGACTCCTACAGACTTACATGCAAAGGAGGACCAGGCCCATATGCGAGGAGGGCCTGGAACAGCCATGAGGAGGACCAAGCTCAAGGAGCATGCAGACAGTCACCACTCAGGGGCTCGGGAGATAGGAGTCATAGGAGACCGACAAGCAGGTCACTAGGAAGGAGCAGTGTCAAAGGAGGAGGAGCAGTGTCGAAGGAGGAGGAGCAGTGTTGAAGGAGTCGACACATAGCTCGAGGAGGACAAGAGGGTACTGGAGGGACCTCTTGTACAGTACTCGATGAAGAGGGTACTCTCTGCAGAGAGAGAGCCAGAGTAGCATCGCAGGCGACACTACAAGGAGTGTATATAAGCGCACCCTCTCATCATCAGTGGTCGAGTGGATCCTCATCCACTCTACACACCATATAAACTAGTTATCACTTTAAGCACAAGTACACATTAGTTTCCAGTCAGCAAGTAGTAATCAATAGATTGCTTCTCATTGTAGTGCATGTGTTGTATCACCACTCACTGACGTCCGAAGGTGGTTCATAGCAAACCAGCGGTCTGGATTAAGATAGAACTGAAGGCAGTAGTCCACTGTGGTCCAGGGATCACTTAAAGCATCAGTCGACACACTGGACACTTGTGTTGACGCCACCAACCTTACCACCCACACCATCACCCTCATCACCATCAACACTCACACCAGACCTTGGTGTCATCATAACCTTAGTATCGACATCGATCATGCCGAGCTACCCCTGAATGGAGTGTCCACAGAGGTCAGCCGAAACCTACGATAGTATATACAACGAACACCACCTGTCGCCACCGCACAATTTGATAGTCACCAAGCGACATAGCTCACCGAGACAATAGCTGTCGCGCAGTTCGATAGTCACCGAGTATCTCGACAGACCGACCTGGGTTTCAGGCGCGAGACCCCTGACAGGTGAGACACCAATGCTGTTGTGGACTGTGTTGTTGTATACAAAGGCTGCAGCATCCAGCAAGTTGGCCCAGTCATCCTGTTCATAGTTGCAGTACATCCGTAGGTACTGCTCGATGACCTGGTTGACTCTCTCTGTCTGACCATCAGTTTGAGGATGGTAGGCCATGCTAAGTGAGTGCTTCACACCCATTTGTTCTGCAAATGCCTTCCATGCTCCTGATATGAACTGCCTGCCTTGGTCCGAGACCATGTGATCAGGATAGCCGAAGAGGCTAACCATGTGTCCGTATAGCAACACTGCAGTCTGCTTGGCCATGACTGTCTTATGGGTTGGAACTAGTATGGCAAACTTGGTCAACCTGTCGACAATGACTAAGATGGAGTCATAGGTCTTGGAATCATACTTCTTCGATGGTGGTAGTCCTTTGATGAAGTTGAGGGATATGGAGCCCCAGGGTCTGTCTGGTGTGGCTAGTGGCTGTAGCAACCCATATGGACGATGACGGGGAGCTTTGTACCTAGCACATACAGGACAACTTGCTACATAGTCTGCAATCCAAGCTGTCATGTTTGGCCACCAGTAGTGTCGTTGAGCTGCCTTGATGGTGGTGTCCCTACCCACATGTCCAGCAGTGATACCGTCATGACATTGGGTCATCACCATGAATCACAGGTGTTCTACTGACAGAGACTGTCCATCGACCTCTCTGGCACTCCTTGAGTGACAGTTGTTGGTCTTCCCTGGTAAGGTCACCTTGGGGATAACCAGTCTTCCACAACTATGCCATAGACCTCCTTTGACCTCGAAGGGTTTCTTGCTGTGTATCTCCTGCAACTCCTGGTCTAACGGTTGGAAGATCTTGACCAGATGTTTGAGTCCCTTTGATGCTATGGACTCCATCGAGAGCATAGGAGCTACTAGGGTCGACTCCTTGTCTGTTGTCTCCTTGAACACTCAAGGAGGCAGTAGTTGCCTCACATTGTGATCCTGCTCTTCACCGACTGGCTGCATGTCAGTCCTTCTGGTGAGGGCGTCAGGTTCACCACCCTTTTCTCCTGGTCGATACTACAGTATGAAGTCGAAGTCTGCTAGTAGTATTGCCCATTGAGCCTGTCGACCTGTGATGTGTCTCTGTGACTTGAAGTACTTCAGAGCTTCATGGTTGGTGAGGATGACCAGTTGACTCAGCAGTCCAGCTAGCATGTGTTGCCACTGAGTAAGGCAAGCGACCACAGCTAGGAGCTCCTTGTCATGGATCTCATAGTTCTTCTTGGCAGATGACATCTTCCTAGAGTAGAAGGCCACTGGATGCCATTGTCCTTCATGCTCCTGCTTGAGTACTCCTGCTATAGCAAAGTCACTTGCATCGGTTTCCAACCTTGTTGAAAGGTGGTAGTCAAAGTGCTGAAGCACTTCTGCTGATGTGAATGCCTGGATGAGCTTGTGGAAGGCCTGTTGGGCCTCCTCTGGTAGCTCAAACTTCTTGAACTGTTCTGTAGGCTTTACCAGTGATGTCAAGGGCTTGGCTATACGAGCAAAGTGGGCTATGAACCTTCAGTAGAAGTTGGCAAAACCCAGGAACCTCTGGATGTCATGGACAGACTCTGGCATTGGCCACTCCTTGACAGTGCACACCTTTTCTGGGTCCATCTCTATACCTGTCAGCTTGATGATGTAACCCAGGAACTCAACTGTCCTGGTGTGGAACTCACACTTGGACAGCTTGGCAAAGAGCCTGTTGTTCCTTAACTGAGTGAGGACCTCGGTAACATGCTCCACATGTCTCTCTTCAGTATTACTGAAGATCAGGAAGTCATCTAGGTATACTACTACATATACCCCAATGATGTCTCAGAAGATGCCATTGATGAATGACTGGAAGTGAGCTGGAGCATTGGATAGGCCAAAGGGCATCACTAGGTACTTGTAGAGTCCCAGATGAGTGCCAAAAGCTGTCTTCCATTCATCTCCTTTAGCAATCGGGATGAGGTTGTATGTTGCCCTAAGATCGAGCTTGGTGTCAGGGGTCACGCGCCTGAAACCTGAGATCTGTAGTAGTACTGATACTATTACCGATTCTGTCGTGTTTTGTGACAGTGCTAATGGTATTTCGATTCCTAGTGAAATATGCGACAGAGCCGCCTCTGTCACTTTTTTCATTTGAATCTGTAGTTGTATTATCATTATGACAGAATTCAACTAACTGCTGTGGACACTCTGCCCAGAGGTAGCTCGGCACGATCAATAATGATATGTCATTGGGTGAACTTGATACTGACACCAATGGTCTGGTGTGAGTATATTACTTGGAGGCATCGACATGAGTGTCCAGTGTGCCAACTAATGCTTGAGGTGATCCCCGACCACAGTGGACGACTGCCTTCGGTTCTATCGTTATCCAGACCGCTGGTTTGCTAAGAACCGCCTTCGGATGTCAGGAAGCAGTGATACAACACACGCGCTACAATGAGGAGCAATCTATTGATTACTACTATGCTGACTGTTAAACTAATGATACTTATATGCCTGAAGTACTACTAGTTGTTATGGTGTTTAGAGTGGATGGCCCTCCACTCGACCGTTTGTGACAAGGAGTTATGGTTATATACCTCTTTGCAGCGTCGCCAGCGACACTGCTCCTGCTCTCTTTCTCTCTAGAGAATACCTCCTGCGTCAAGTGCTATACAGGAGTCTCCAACGAGACTCCTCCTCCTCATCGTTC
The DNA here is from genome assembly GCA_022963125.1 of Ustilago nuda. Taxonomy (NCBI): domain Eukaryota; kingdom Fungi; phylum Basidiomycota; class Ustilaginomycetes; order Ustilaginales; family Ustilaginaceae; genus Ustilago; species Ustilago nuda. The sequence goes on along the minus strand of JALCUS010000004.1, from coordinate 1,260,406 downwards.
CCTGTCGCTCCTTCCTGAGCTGTGTCGACTCCATCGACACTGCTCCTCCTCCTTGTATCCTCCTCGCTGGCGTCCCTTCCACAGCTCTCCTTCCTTTGACCAGCAACAGTCCTCCTTCATTCTTATCTGGTGTGCCCCTGAGTGGTAACCGACTGCGTGTAGCTGAGCTCGGTCCCTCTCTTGGAAAGGCTCGGTCCTCGGCCTGGTAGAGCTGGGTCCCCATTGTATGCAAGCTTAGCCCCAGCCTGTGTTTGAATCGTCATACGGGTGTCCTTGTCGCTGATCTCTGCAGAATCTGCCTTATGAACGTGCTTGCTACAAAATTCAGCAGAAATCGTGATATCGGCTTTGTTTGTGCAGGTTTCAGAGAGATCTGTCAGAGAGTCGTATCTACTACCGATCTCGCTGAATTCTTCTGCAATTTCTGTGATCTGGCCAATTCCACGATTCCTGTGCTGCCTTCATATGAACTTCGGTACTTCTTGCTTCCTGCGCACATCGTCCCATGACACTTGGTATATATCCTTGCCTTCCGGGGTAAGAACAGCTGCTCCTTGATGAGGGACAATGGTGCCCTGTTCTTGACAGTGATCTCGTTGAGACCCCAATAGTCCACACAGAGCCTGAGACCTCCATCCTTCTTTGGTACAAAGAGCACTGGTGATCATGCCAAGCTCTTTGATGGTCTAATGAACCCCTTCTCAAGGTTCTCATCTAGGTACCTCCTCAACTCGGACATCTCCTTGGGTCCCTTAAGGTATAGGGGCCCCTGAGGTGGCTGACCTCCTTCCATCAACTCAAGGTGGAGATCATGCTCTGTATGATGGGGCAGCTTGTCTGCTTCCACTTCATTGAACACATCTCGCAGGCGTTGGTATGGCTTTGGTATATCTGCAGCCATCACCACCTTGTCCACCTCTACCTCTACTCCTTTGTCTGCGCCTGTAGGTACAAAACCAAAGGCTGGGAGTGATGATGGTGGCTCCTCAAACAGCATGAACCCTATGGGTCCATCTTCCAGAGCTGCTTGTAGTATGTGCTCTGCTGAGACGAACTCGTTTCCATGGAGGGTTGGTCTCCTCATGGATAGGTCCCCTGCTCTTGCTGCCTCCGGGGGTCTCTTTGGGGGCTGGTCCTGCTCCTGAGTCTTGAACTCCAGCTGGCCTGTGTCCCATTATATGGTGGGTTTGGGCCTCTGTAGCTCGGTGAACCCCAGGATGAGGTCATAGTCAGCAGTGTCGGCCACTGAAGCTTCAACCACACCCAGATTGTGTGTACCAATAGATACCTGCATGCTCACAGAACTATTGATGGAGAGTTGGTGTCCGGTGACACCATGGTTCGATCTTGTTTTTGTGGGGTTTGTGGGTATTTGGTACTTACTAATGAAAGAATATGAGACTATGGACAAATCAGCACCGGTATCAGCCAGTATCCGAGCAGGATGGTCTTGAACCAATCCAGAAAGCTCCAATACTGCTTTGCCTCCACTGGTAGAGAAACATACTTGGCAATCTTGGTATATACAGAGTGATGGTGAGGAGGTTTGTAGAGCAATGCACACCATCAGAGCATCACCCCACTGATGTTTCCCTCATCGTCGCCATCATCGTGCTCCTCCTCCTCCTCATGATCAGTGACCATGGTCTGCTGGTAAGGGCTGAGGTCCAAGTCCTCAGGCTCGCCCATCTCCATACTACCTGATTGGCCATCTCCTGAGTCGGTGTTTTCTTCGAAAGGGTCTGCTGTGGTGACCATGACCTTGGGGCCCATGAGTCATGAGCCCAGGGAGTCTACCCTCCTGCTAGGGCAGTCTCTGGCCCAATGGCCAATACCCTTGCATACATGGCAGGTGTTGGTACCTGATGGAGCAGGGCTTCCTTGCTTTGAGGTTTGGGTGGCTTGATGGGGAAGGGGTTGGTTAGTTGGTCGATTTAGGTTTTGTGTAGTTGCTTGTGCTGGTGATCGAGCTGGATAAGGTTGAGTGGGTTGACGAATGGGGATTGAACTTTGAATTGGCCGAGACCCAGTTCTTAGTGGAGGTGACATGGAGTTTGGGAGTGAGTGTCTAGACGAGGACTGCTGTAGTAGCATCCTCTGTCGATCGATCTCCTTGACCTCTCGGTACCACTCCCATCTCTTCCTGGGTGGGTTCCTCTCGAACTTCTCCTGTATGCTGCAAGTGAGACTACCTCCGAAGAGATCAATCACTAGCTCGTTGTCATCTAGGTTGACCTGACCCTCCAAGTCTCTGAACCACTCTACATGACGTGTGGCGGCACCAGGAGCATCACTTGTGAGCCTGAGAGCTAGCAGCTTGTTGTAAGCCTCCATCCTAGCATTGCATGGGTTGAACTGCTCTGACAGTCTTTCTGTGAAGTAGTGCCAATCATTGAACAACCTTCCTTCTCTAGCTCTATCAATACAGAGCTTGGAGGTCCACCATTCCCGTGCAGTCCCTTCTAGTTGAGCACCCATGTGATTGATCATCCTAGATTGCTCATACACCTGGTTGAACTTAAACCATGCTTCAGCTTCTAGAATGAAGATCTCCACATCTCGGGGGTTGAACTTTGGAAAGGGGTTGGAAATGGGCTTTGATCGATTAAGCTCTGCCATGATGCTAGAGTCTTCCTCCTGATCAAGAACATAGGGCTCCATCCTGCTCTTGTTGTATGGGTCTACCCTGGACTTGACATATCTTGGTCTGGTGGGTGAAGCATACTTCTCGTAGTTGATGTCTTCTTGATCATCCATGTCTGTGAATGAGACAGATTGTCTTGGTTGTGGAGCCGGAGTAGGAGTATGGGGGTCTCCTAGCATAGACTCATCTCCTCCTCCTGCTTGTTCCTCTGAGTGTGAGAGGTCAATAGTCTCCTCTCTACTCAGATGAGCTTGTTGTAGTCATTCCTCTCATTGACCCTGCCTGGTAAGCTCTAGCTGGGCTTCCAATAGAGTGAGTAGTCTATCGAGCTTATTGTTGAGGTTGTCAGCAGTCGCGCACCTGAAACCTGAAATCTGTAGTAGTACTGATACTACTACTGATTCTGTCGAATTATGTGGCAGTGTTAATGGTATTGTGATTCTTAGTGAAATATGTGACAGAGCCGTCTCTGCCACTTTTCTCGCTGGAACCTGTAGTTGTATTGACGTTATGACAGATTTTGACTGACCACTGTGGACACTCCATCCAGAGGTAGCTCGGCATGATCAATTGTGATATGACTCTAAGTGAACTTGATGTTGGCACCAATGGTCTGGTGTTAGTATGGATTGATGAAGTTGACGCGAGTGTCCAGTGTGTCGACTAACACTTGCAGTGATCCCCGGACCACAGTGGACGACTGCCTTCGGTTCTATCATATCCAAACTGCAGGTTTACTATGAACCGCCTTCGGATGTCAGTGAGTGGTGATACAACACATGCACTACAATGAGAAGCAATCTATTGATTACTACTTGCTGACTGGAAACTAATGTGTACTTGTGCTTAAAGTGATAACTAGTTTATATGGTGTGTAGAGTGGATAGATCCACTTGACCGCTTGTGAAGAGAAGGTATGGTTTTATACCTCTTTGCAGCGTCGCCAGCAACGCTTCTCCTGCTCTCTCTCCAGAGAGTTCCTTCTATGTCGAGTTCTTCTCAGGAGTCTCCAATGAGACTCCTCCTCCTCATTTAACTGTCTGACGATGTCCATCACACAACTCTACTTCCTCTAACTGGTGACTATTCTCATACTCCTATCCTGTGTGCCCCTGAGTGGTAACTGACCGCATGTCGCTGAGCTCGGTCCCTCTCTTGGCCAGGCTTGGTCCTCGGCCGGGTGGAGCTTGGTCCTCTTCGTACGTGAGTTTAACCCCAGCCTGCGTGTGAATCATCGTATGGACGTCTTTGTCACTGATCTCTGCAGAATCTGCCACAAGATCATGCTTCCTACAGATTTTGATGGAAATCGTGATATCGAATTTGTTCATGCAGAATTCGATGAGATCTGTCATAGTACTGTGCCTATTACCGACCTCACTGAATTCTTCTGCAATTCCTACAATCTGCCCAATTCCTCGATTCCTGCGCTGCCTTCATATGGACTTCGGCCTTCATTCTCTCTGCGCACCTAGGCCCATGACAAAAGGCAGTTGTCCATTGCAGTCTGGGGATCATCAGTCAATCAGTCGACGCACTGGACACTTGTGTTGGCACAAGCACATTCACACCAGACCTCAGTGTCATCTCAAAGTATCTGTCAGATAGTGATCATGCTGAGCTACCTCTGAACAGGGTGCCTGCAGTGGTCAGTCAAAATCCACAATTGATGACAGTTACTACATAATCAAGTGAGAACAGTCATAGAAGGCTTCTACAATGAATTCCAGCAAAAACAATAATAAAAGGCTTTTACCACAGAACTTGCTGAGATTAATCATAACTGCTTTCTACTACAGATATCGGGTTTCAGGTGCATGACCCCTGGCAACATGCTATTGCAAGTGACCCCCAACACTTCAAAAACACATCAATAATGCTCACTTCTTCTTACAGGACAAGGTTGCAAGCCAAGGGCTCACAATCGCTCTGGTCCAGAGTAGCGAGAATCTGGCCAACATGCTGACCAAACCACTTGCAGTGCCGACACTCCTGCACCTTTGCCAACTGTTTGGTTAAACTGTACTAGAAGGGAATCCTGGATTGAGTGGGGGTTCTGAAAGTAACAATCCAATATTGTAAGCTGGCATAAGACAATACAGGAGGGATCAGGCAAGGTTGATCTGATCAGAGATCGGACAGAGCCAATCCCACTGGAGATTGGGTACAACCTAGTCCTGCTCATTGTCAGACTTTGTCATTAAGTAGGTTACATCTACATTTGGCATGTGCCACCCAGGTGTATATATATCAAGCTGAGAGCACTAGGCTCTCACCATGTTCTTCAGTCAATTGAGTATATATGTTTCAGTTAAATTTAGATATGACTAATCAGAGGCCACAGTCAGGCACTCTCGCAGTTGTATGATCTAGGTAAAAGGGCTTAGATATTTTCTGTACGGTAGCAACCATCATGTAAATATATATACATGTTCTGTGCACCTGTCTGTGCTCAATTTGATGAATCATTCCTATGTGACACGTATCTACCTTCATGAGTGTTGTCATGCCAATGTGCCCCCTGCATCTTATGGTGTCAATAGTTGTGTATGGCCTGTATTAGCCCCCACTAGCTTCATGTTCTGCTTGTCTCTCCTTGTCGCTCGATGCTTTCCCGATTTCCCGATCTCCTATTTAATGTGTCACACGTTGGCGATGCCGGTGCATCTTCAACTGTTTCTGCCCTAAAAACAGCAGCAATATTGTGCTCTGACTATCGCCGATCGTTGATCATCGGGACCCGTCTTACTCATCTTTTATCACGAAAGAGAGGGTCTGAACACCTCGAAGCATGGACGGTTCGCTACACACTTCAACACTTTCAACACCAAGAAGGCGTTCAGCTGCCTCCGCATAGGCCCAGGAGTTTTCACTAGCAACGCTCATCCGTTGAGGATAGGCCTTCGAACATCCACTTCGTCCACTCTGCCAACCCACCTGGAGTCTCCGGGTCAGAGCGGGCACAGCGTCGTTGAGCGGAGTCGAAGTCGAAGCTATCGAGCACGATCACGCACTGTTGGATGTAAGGCAACATCTGATCGGGATTGACTTATAAAGATGGTTCAACTGCTTACATCAGAACTCATCTCGTTGGGTGCCGAGGCGAGACGGAAGCATCCCGAAATCAAGCAAGCTACCGATGCTGTGCTTGCTCGGCTCAAGTCCGAACCAGATGCTTTCCTTGCATCATCTCGCAATGATCACAGTCCGCCATCGGATCATGCGCTGCTCAGACCTGTCCTGCTGAGTTGCGAGACAAAGCTAACCAAGGTTATTTCGCTGGCTATGGCTTTGCTCCAGCGCATTCTCCTCCAGAAGCTCGTTCCAGATCAAGCCGTTCCCACCATCGTCGCCACCCTCGACAAGCTCCTCACACCACCAAGCAGAAGTGATGTAGATGTTCAGCTCAAGGTCCTCCAAATCGCTTCGGCTTTGCTAACATCGTACGCAACTCTTCACAATGCGGACCTGTCCAACACACTCATGCTCGGCTTCAAGCTGCATGAAGGCAGCAAGGTTGCTGTTGTCAGCTCAACAGCCGCAGCAACGCTCAGACAGAGCGTGATGGCAGTCTTCGATAAGGTCAAGGAAGAAGACAATGTGCTCGATGGTATCAAAGGTGGCGGCGAGGAAGCAGCTGCGTTGGCGCCTTTGGCTGCTATGTCGCTCGACCTTCCCGATGGTTCAGTCACGCTATTCCCTTCTTCGCGTGACGCATACCTCGTCTTCTCAGATCTGTGCTCTCTTGCAAACGCCGAGCCCGCCACCTTCTTATCACTGAACTCGCTGTCAAAAACATTCTCACTCGAGCTCATCGAGAGCGTCCTCTCGAATCACCATCGTCTCTTTGCCTCTTCTCCAGGCCCGAGGACGCAGTCCAGCTCTCATCCCGAACTTCTCTTCCTCCTGCGCGCCAAGGTATGCCCACTACTTATCAAGAGTCTGAGCGAACCTCCTGCGTTCCCAGTTTATCTCCGCCTCATGCGCCTGCTCTTCCTCTTGCTGCGCCAATTTAGTTCGGATCTCATCCTCGAGGTCGAGATTCTGCTCTCCATTCTTCTTCGCACCATCAACCCATCTGCACAAGAGGTAGCTGCTCACGGAGGCTCGCACCCCTTGCTTTGGAAGCAAGTGCTAGTTCTCGAGGTCTTGCGCAGCCTTTGTTCCGATGACGCTTTTCTTCGAAACCTCTGGTCATGGTACGACTCGGGTAACGTCACTGCAGATGCCAACGACCAGGATCGAAGCTCTGTGCTAGTTTTTTCCAAGCTCGTCGAGACATTACAAAGCGTGCTACTTCGAGGCGAGAAACTTTTTGCTCTCGAAGCATCCATGCAAAGCGCTTCCGGCTCCATAAAATCTCCTGACAGTCCACGTCGTAGCCGCGTCCGTCCGAGCATCGATCGCAGCTTTAGTGGTCTCTACGAGGCAGCAGCCGGCGTCGCCAGTGCCGCCATGTCTGGTATGATTGCACCATCAGGACCCAATGGAACAGAGAGCCTTTCTTCAGCGAGCTCGCCACCAGTGCAGATCATCGATCAATTGGACAAGATCGATGCACCCAGCACCGCATCCACAGCTTTGCCCAAAACTTACCTGCAGCTTCTTGCGCTTCAATCGTGTCACTTCCTCACTCAGTCCATGGCGGCGTACGCTCTCCCTCTTTACTCGAGGTTCGTCAACTCCCGCCCCAACGATGTTGCTCCAGCACCTCCAGCGATGCAAGACGCCGACATTGATGGTCTTGGCAACGCCAGCGAACAGCAGGGTCTACGTCTCACAAAGGCCATGCTCAGAAGCTCAGCCCGGTCTCTCTGCGATGTATTGGCACGCTATTTGCGCGTAAAGTGCACCGATTCCGTCTTCGAAGAGACTCTGCTGGCGCTTCGCAATCTCACCAATGTAACTGGCGCACTCGAGCTTGTGCAGGATCGCGACGTCATCCTGACCCGCTTCATCTGTCTCGCCGTGCCGGGCTGGGACCCTGCGACACCGGCTGCTGTGCTGCGTGTCAATACAGCTGACCCGACAAGTGCACGCAAGATGTCCAATCGCAATCTTGCATGCTTAAGAGCATTCGTACAGGTCGCCTACTATCTTTCTGGAACACTTGGACCCTTCTGGTATCCGGTCCTCAGCGGGCTTTTTAGCGCTCAGGCTGTGCTAGCGTCCATCAACCCGTCCATGCAAGCTGTGGACGAAAGTGGTCGAGCCGAAACGATAGACGAAGATGCTGCAGGTCGCAACAATCGGGCAACGCTCTCTACCTTGACCCACGGCTCCATGATGTCACTTGACACACGCTCCGGTCGCAGCCAGCTTCAGCTCCTCAACGCGGCGGATCTGCATCCCAACCGATTGCAAGCACAGATCCAGAGCGTATTTGAGAACAGCGCGTCATTGGAGGACAGCGCTTTTCTACACTTCATCGTATCTCTTTGTCGTTTGAGCACAGATGCGATGCAGGCATCAGCGGATGGCACGGCCTCGGCAAAGGCAGAAAGTGGGACCAGCTCACCTCGTCCATCTGACTTTAAGAGTTGCACATCGACTGAAGCTGCTGTCGAGTTCTATCCGCTCTCATGCCTGAATTCGGTCACGACGCTCAATGCTCGACGACTCTGCTCGCTCCCATCAGATCACGGCTGGGATGCTGTCACGAAACATCTCATTGAGACGCTTACCAATGATGGTCTCTCACCTGCATGGCGCACGCAAGCTTCGCAAATCGGCAACAAGCTGGCCTACGGAGCCATGTTCGAAGCTGCAGAGACATCAAAAAAGGACGAGAGGTTGCGCCTTCAAACGCAAGCGTTACACATTTTGTCTAGCGCGGGAGTGCTGGGTGATAGAAGGGCTTCAGCTGTCGATATGGAAGTTCGGACCGCTACGGTCGGGAATCTAAACAGAGTACTCGAGGCCTTCGGCCATTCCCTTGTCTACGGCTGGGAGACCATCTTTGACATCTGCTCTGCAACCTGCAAGGAGGACAAGAGGAGCGCGGAGACGGCTCAACCATCTTCCACCTCTGGACAGAAGGTACAACTAGCCTTGGTGAAGGTCGGGTTCTCGTGCCTACAGCTCATCTGCTTCAACTTCCTCACCGTACTGGACCTTGAACAAATTCAAAGATGCTGCGGCTGCCTCAACGACTTTGGTAGCCAAGATTTTGATGTTAACGTTGCGCTTACCGCCAATGGCTGCCTGTGGGGCGTCACCGCAGAGATGGCGGGGCGGGCTAAGGCAAAGTCCGCAAATGGGAGCGCTGCTATGGTCGATGCAGACGCACAGCCTTTGTGGCTGTTCCTGCTTCAGTGCCTTCTCTCAATCTCGCAGAGCACGCGCTCTGAAGTGCGCAACGGAGCCATCTCTAACCTCTTCCGCGTTCTTCAGCAGTACGGTGACATGTTGACCCCGGACGCGTGGCAAGAGATCGTCATCACAATCATCTTTCCCTTCATTAAGTTGCTGGGCGCCCCAATATTTGACCTGCAAAGTGGGACGACGAAGTCGACCGTCAAGCAAGATCGACAAGCCCAAATGATGGGTGTCCTCCCGAGCGAGCTCAAGCAATCGCAAGAGTCTCAGAGCCTGGCTCTCACGCAGTTCGGCGAAGTTGTCCGCTCCTATCTGCTGACAAAGCTCGTTTATGGTAGCGACTTTGAAGGAATGTGGACGAGACTGCTCGAACTGACGGAACGCATCTTCCTGCAAGGCCCAGCTGAAGTCTCGCAGGCGGCCATGAAGTGCTTCACCTCCTCATTGTCAGCCAACATGGACGAAGGGGCGCAGGCCGAAGATGATGTGCGAGCAAAGATCACGATCGCTTGGGAACAAGCTTGGAAGATTTGGATCAAGATCGGCGAATACATCCGTAGCATGGGCGCACAGCAACCCAAAGCAGGTCAGGATCAGGTTGGAGAGGAGAACAAAACAACCTTCCACTTCACGCAGAAGAATCTCCTCGCATACATCCAGGCATTCCAACCAATCCATAGGGTCTTGCAAGCCAACTATGACGAGTCGAGAATCGAGACGCTACTTATCAGCCTCAAGGGCTGTGTCACGTATCCGCACAGTCCGGACAACATGTCAGACAAGTCGAGCTTGACCAACGTACAAGAGGCAGCTCGTGCGACAGCCAGATCTGTTGCAGACGTCAAAGGTGTCCCCTCTCTCATCCTCTCGGATCTGTCAGAATGCATTTGCCTGGCGTATTCGGGCACTGATCAAGCAAAGAAGGGCCCCACCTTTGTTTGGCTCTCTCGCACTAGTATTCCGGAGGTTTTCAGCGTCTTTGTCTCGCATGAAGACGAAGCTAGCATCTACACTGGTGGCTCATTCGAAAGTCTGCTTGCCGCTCTCGTCATCCCCATCAAGCTCAAATACGATTGTCCGGACAGTCCAAATTCCAGCTCAAAGACCGATGGCAAAGCAGAGGCACGACCAATGTGGCAACTGGCTACATTGACACTCTGCCGTATCCTCGCACGCTGCTGTTCCAAGCTACACGCCAGAGTAAAGAAGGAGCAGCTCGATGCCACGACGGTAGAACGGCTGTGGACCAAGATCGTTGACGCAATTGAAGCTGCAGTCCTTGCTGATTCATCCTCGGCAAGTTCCTTGCCAAAGAGCGTCAAGGATCTCGACGAGCAATTCAGTCTCTTCCTTCTCAGCACGATCGAGAAGTTTGTTCTGCCTCACCTGGGCGAAAGCGAGGTGCCGGATCATCTCATTGAGCGGGTTGGCCGCGCACTGGCATTGGGCTCGAAGCTGTATAGCTTTAAGACGGAAAGCTGTCCTGCGAGTGGGCGAGTAGATGACCCGGTGGAAACGACCGGCGAGCGGTTCGCTTACTGGTGCTTCGACCTCTTGTTCCTCGGCTGCTGTGCCGAGTTCCACAAGGCCATCAGTAAGACCGAAGACGCATCACGGACGCATCACAGAGTTGCTACAGTCTTGCTTCGTCACTTGATCTCACGTTGCGAAGAGGTGCTACTGTCGTTTGCTCGAGACCTGCAGATTCGCAGTATGATCCCGATGCATAGAATTCGACAAGAAGAACTTAACTACGTCCTGCAGAGATATCTCGAACTGCAGCTCTCGCCTGATACTTACAGTAGTCCTGCCACCAATGCCGACGAATCTAAGAAAGCCACTTTGGTGACTGCTTGGCACAAGTCAGAGCGTGCTCACATCTTCTCTGCTTTCCGACGCTTGCTGCTGCTCGTATCGGTTCAGCAACTCTCCGCAGGCCCTTCGTCGGAGCTAGCTTGTATTGGCACTTCACTACCTCCAATCATTCCTGCTGATACAGCGGAGATGGCTCAAGCATTCAAAGACGTTGGGTTGGAGCTGGGAGTTGTCGGAACGACGCAAGATGTGTTCGGCCTAGGAAAGGGCACTGATGCGATGGCAAAGGCAGCACCGAGGAAGTTGGCTGCAAAAGCTCTTTTGGTCATTGGTGACGAGCTTGGTGTTGCGGTTTTGCCGATCTGATCAGGTTGTCGCCTTAGCAAATGCAACACATTGAGAAAGATTAAAAATTTCGATGGTGCAATGAAATGGGCCGCAGGCCTCTTGAAAGTGTACGAAAGAATGAAAGCAAGCTTTGCGCTATGATGCAAAAGTGAAGGACGAGAATGCAAGAACGTAGAGCAAGGCCGGTGATGCGGAGAAGTAGGACGACCGGTCTAGAAGCCCATCTCCGTGGGAGCTTTCTGGCGCTCCAATAGTCGTTGTGGGTTCTGACCTGATGGTTCCAGTGGCAAGATAGGGTTTGTATGGCCATGTCCGGCAGCGAGGGGCCCGAAATCTCCCTTCGGATTCGCAGCCGCAGGTGGCTCCGGTTTCTTTGGATCGGGCTTGGGAGCGGATCCAGCACCGACCTGTAGATGTCCCACTGTAATTGGTTTTTTCCCTTGCTGTGCATCTCGCTGCGGCGAAGGTGCAGGTTCCTGCTCTTCCTTCTTCGATGGAGGTGTAGATGGAGCCTTGTCATCGGTTTTCGGAGAAGCATGCGCGGGAAAGAAAACTTTCCCAGCAATAGTACCATCTTTATCGACATGCATTGGATCTTTTGTCGGATCACCTTCGGGTACTTTCTCCACCACTTTCGGATCCACTTTGGCATCCGCTCTGTTCCCGCCGCCACCGGGAGCAGCATTAGAGAGCGACGGCGGGGATTTCGGCTTGTACATATCCGTCAGCTTCTGCCACTGGTCAATCGAAAGACATTGAGCCAGCTGCACTTGTTTCGCAGCAAATGGACTGGTAAGGGAAGGATTCTGCATCGTCGCACAAAAATTCTTACATTTCGTTCCTGCTGGACAAGTCGCTTGAACCACGTTATAACTAGCAATAGGCTTCCCATGGGCATTCGTGGTGCCACACAATACACGCATCGTTTCTGTACCGTATAGACAGCGAGAGTAGACAAGGTAGAGCTTCATCTCGTCGAATCCTCCTCCGTAACCTTGGGTTAGTTCAGGGTTGAAGGAGCAGAGTGCGGTCGCGTCCATTTGTTCGATACCTGATCCTGCTTCGCCGTTACTAGGAGGCGGTGGAGGTGAGGGATTGGAAGGGGTGCCGGGAGTGAAAGAGGTGATAGTAGGGTCTGAGTGAAAAAAGTAATCGTATTTTGTACGGCCCAGGCGACGTTCGACGGAAGCACATCGACCAGGTTGGACGTGGTAAGCTCCGATGTCTGCTTGTCCATCGTCTGACGACAGCTTGTACGATAGAACGCCAGTGGCGATACCAATCACTACCAGAATGAGATTGGTGAATCGAGCAATCATGATGCCGTTGCGTTGCAAATCTTGGCGGAAGAGCTTCGAGACCTGTCGAGCTTGCTATCGAGAATAAAAAGGAACGTGAGTCAAAGCTGCCAAAGCTCTGATGATTTGAAGGAAGTCAACGAGCCCTGCTCGAGTTTATGGTGGTGGTGTCTAGGAGGTTGATGAAAGGGCGAAACGGAAAGTGACGTACAGAAGGCAAGCCACACGGGGCTGTGATGGGAAAAAGCTTCCACCTCATCAAAGTGGAACCGATTAGAGCCATTTCATTCCCGTACATGGCAACTTTTGCAGCGTCACTGAGGACGTTTTGGTGGGAGACACTAAAAGAGTCCTGAGTGTTGGTGGAGACTGAGATGCAAAGTTCAGTTCAGCCCACACTCACGCTTACAGTATCGAGTCCGAAGACTTCCTCGAGGCCTAAATATCAAAGGTGGGACGCTCGTGTTGACATCGCGTCCGAACTCAGGAACAACCCACCATTCACAGTCAGGGATCACTCCACGCCTTTTTGCTCATCGCCCAGGAATATTTCTCGCGGCATTACTGCAGTACGATTGATCAATTACACTATGCGACAAGAAGTTAGGTAGACACGATAGAGAGCGCAATGTAGCAGACAAACTCAAAAGAGGAGAGTGGTGGAATGCATCAGGATAGCATCGACAACTTAGATTTCAGCCCATCCTGCAGGCCCAGCGCGTTCGCCGCTGACAAGCGTCAACATGAACACAACGAGATTGGCGCTGAAAGCCATGCCGAACCCACGATAGAGCGAGCGTAACCCACCGAGCGAAGAGTAGCCCGTCTTTGCCGTCAAAATGCCTGACTGGGCCATCGAATTCTGGCCCGCTGCCGATCCCGACACGTCGTTTGACGCTGCGCCTCCCGAGTCGCTTGCTAAAGAAGCCTGGTCGGGTTTCGCAAATCCCATGTGTGTCGCCACGGTCTCTTCAGTGACGATCCGATAGATGGCTTCGACAACACCGACGTATGCGATCGGGCGGGTCTCGACGCAAGTACGCAGACCGCGCACACCAACATTGCCTGTGATGAGTGTGATGCCGCCGTGCGAAGGTGTCAAGCCGGTCTGTTGTTGCTGCTGCTGTTGCAGTGTAGCGCTGGTGATCTTCCGAGCAGAGCTTGTACTGGCCTCTGCCTCGTTGCTGCCGTATGGCTTGCGGATCTGGAGCTGCAGTCTCCTACGCACAGTTTCAATCGGCAGGGTGATGCAAAGCGAGGCAGTGGAGATGGCGAGTTCTGCGATAGCATAGCTGATCGGGTGAGTGTTAGGTTCGAGTCGGAGCGTATGTTCGATGAGCAGAGGTGCGCCGAGCGAGAGAAGTGGGCGCAATGTGAAATCGAGGATGGTGGGGATGAGAAGATTGGGGTGAAGGTAGGCGGTCTTCCAGCCGCCCTCCTCACGCAGGGTCTTCTGCATGGCATCGTAAGGCCCACTGTACTTGCGATGAGCTGGTAGAGTGCTTTGAGCGATCAGTCTCGTACGGATGAGGTCCAGTGGCGAGACGAGAATGCCGGTGATGAGGTGTGACGAGAGCAACAGACCAAGCGTCTTGTATGGGTATGGTGCATACGCGAGCGGCAGAGGTGATAGCGCTGTTGGTGCGAACAATGAGATAATGGAAGAGACGAAAGGCTGGATTGTTGATGATGTGACCTCAAGAACGAAGGAAGTCAGCGAACCCTTCCAGAGACCGAGCCAACCTTCCTTTCCACGGCCCACAGCTTTCATCATCTCCCATACGCCTCCTCTAACTATGACTGGCATCACAAACTCAGGACGCGCGCCTTGGTCGTACACGCTCTTGCGCATCACATAGCCGGAAGCATCCACCATGCGTCTCTTCTTGCAACCGGAGTGGAGTAAAGTATCCGGACGAGTCGGTCTCGAGGTTACATCACGGAAGTAGGCATCGACATCCTCCTCATCTGAGATTTCAGCATCAATCATCTCCTCTTCCGCTTCAGCATCCTGAGCGGTGGCCTCGTCGTCCCACTCATTAGCCTCGGGTGCAACTTCCTGCTCCCAAGCTTCAGGCTCTTCGCTGCCCTGGATCTCATGTGGAGGTCTTGTCTGCTGTGGCTTTGTGATTGTGCGTCGTTGTGCAAGCGCTGCTTGTTGCGTTAGCTGCAGCCAAACATCGTCCCTGGGCACCCACTGCACTTGCAGCAGAAGCTTACCGACCTCGAAGGGCATGGCAAGGCAAGTGCTAGTGCATTGGAGTGCTCCGCTGATGAGAAGGGCGCGGAAGATGTCTGAAATGCTGATGTCTGCCTCGCCAAAGCCGCCGGTTGATGTGGTTGCAACGTAGGGCTTTGCATCGTTCGATGAGATGTATCGGTTCGAGTCTGGTTTCATGGGAGCAGTAGCGGCCCCGGAGGCTTTGGATGATGAGCCGGCAGAGGCGCCTCCAGAAGACCGAGAGACAACACCCGAGATGCCAGTGGTGCTGAAACGGGGAGCAGTAGCGATGAAGACCGAGTCCTCAGGTGGCTGATAGTAAGGCCGAAGCGGGTGCGCCTGCTGGGCACTGCCGGCCGGCGGAGGTTGCGCTGCCATGCCTGCTGGTGAAGATCACTTGAGTAATGTCTTGCTGCGGAGGATCACAAGAGAGTTGCTGATGAGCGAGAAGAGGCTTGGTCGTATTGGTGGTGATAGTGATAGTGATGCTGGTCAAAGAAGTATGTGTTGGAGTGTGCTGAGTGAGAGCGCTAGATGGACCCTTTTACTCTCCTCGATTGCAGTTGAAGATGCGACGGAATTAACAGAAGGATTATCCGAGCATCGAGCAAATCGAGAGTCGGCAAACAAGGTGCTAATAGAAATTGAAGTCGTTTCGGTCCCGATGCTGGCGATCGGGTAGAGTCTGAGTACGATGTCACTGCTACTAAAAGACAGAAACAAATATACTCGATTGACTGTGAGAATATGATGAGGACCTAGTGCCCTCAGTTTGATATATATACAATTGTGAGATACTTGCCAGACGTGGGAGTATCCTCCTTCATGATATAGTATGGCAACGAGTTGGGACTACATTGCACCCGATCTCTAGACCGATCTGTCCCATCTAATCGCCCATCGCGTTTATGTCAGCATGCATTATCATGTCGGATCGTTTCTTCTGCAGATGCATGAAGACTGAGCAATGGGAGCCGAACCACATGATAGGCCGAACAACATGCATGCGGAACACATGCTGATTGGCCCAGCAATTGATCAGGAGTTCCATTGGAAAGACAGCATGCAAAACACACAACCTGTTTGACAGGACCAAAACAAGTGCTAGGAGTGATCATAAGGTATATCTAGACATGTAGTTACACTCCCACAATGAAATATGACTATGTGTTATCTACATCATTCACCTGTGCGTTTTCTACATCATTCGCCTGTGTATAAGGAGCTAGACTGTAGCTCAGACAAAGCGGTGCACTGTACAATAAATTTCAACTGATTAAGAGTCTGAAGCTGCAACTGAACAACAAGCAACAATGGTGGAAGATACCGACCCCCAAGCTGGTGGCAGCAAAATTGCCAAAAGAACCAAGAGGGGGAGGAAGGCCAAAACCATCCAACAAGTACAAGCCGAGAATGTAGCCGGCAAAGTCGATGAAGAACTCTATTCTGATTCTGGCAATGATGAAAATGGCAAGCAATACAACTTCTGCACCCTAGAAAGACTCCTCGAACCAGTGCCCACGCTCACTGTCAGCGGTCGTGCACCTGAAACCTGAGATAGGTGTCAGGGGTCTCGCGCCTGAAACCCAGGTCGGTCTGTCGAGCTGCTTGGTGACTATCAAACTGTGTGACAGCTATTGTCTCAATATCAGTCTCCACGAGCTATGTCACTCAGCAACTATCAAGTTGTGTGATGACAGTGGGTGGTGTTCGTTGTATATACTATTGTAGGTTTTGGCTGACCTCTGTGGACACTCTGTTCAGGGGTAGCTCGGCACGATCAATATCAATACAAAGGTTATGGTGACACCAAGGTCTGGTGTGAATGTACCTGATGATGATGAGGTTGGTGGCATCAACACGAGTGTCCAGTGTGTTGACTGATGCTTGAGGTGAACTCCGGACCACAGTGGACTACTGCCTTCGGTTCTATCATATCCAAACTGCAGGTTTACTATGAACCGCCTTCGGACGTCAGTGAGTGGTGATACAACACATGCACTACAATGAGAAGCAATCTATTGATTACTACTTGCTGACTGGAAACTAATGTGTACTTGTGCTTAAAGTGATAACTAGTTTATATGGTGTGTAGAGTGGATAGATCCACTTGACCGCTTGTGAAGAGAAGGTATGGTTTTATACCTCTTTGCAGCGTCGCCAGCAACGCTTCTCCTGCTCTCTCTCCAGAGAGTTCCTTCTATGTCGAGTTCTTCTCAGGAGTCTCCAATGAGACTCCTCCTCCTCATTTAACTGTCTGACGGTGTCCATCACACAGCTCTCCTTCCTCTAACTGGTGACTATTCTTGTACTCCTATCCTGTGTGCCCCTGAGTGTTAACTGACCGCATGTCGCTGAGCTCAGTCCCTCTCTTGGCCAGGCTTGGTCCTCGGCCTGGTAGAGCTTGGTCCCTATCCTACACGAGCTTAACCTCGGTATGTGTGTGAATTGTCATATGGACGACCTTGTCACTGATCTCAATTGAATATGCCTCAGGGTTGTACTTGCTGCAGATTCTGGCGAGAATCATGATATCGATGCTGCTCATGCTGATTTCACTGAAATCTGCCGTAGAGCAGATTCTACTGCTGATCTCGGTGAACTCTGCTGCAAACCTTATGATCTGCCCGATCCTGTGATTCCTGCACTACCTTCATATGACTTCGGTCTTCCCTCGTTCTGCGCAGCTTAGGCCCATGACATTACCCCCCTTCTTAAGAGCCGAGCTCCATCGAGGCATGTCCTGCACCATGTCTGGATCATACCACCATCTTCTCACTAAGCCACCCTTCCAATGCCACCCTGCATCACTCGTTCCAAAACTGCTGCTGGAGCGCCTCCTGCTGAGGCGGCGATGACCTCCTCTCGTCGTCGCGGTCGTCGCCTCCAGCCTCATGAGGATCCCGCCACAGAGGCGGGTCCTCCTGTCCCTTCAACCTCGGCGCTGGCGGCCGACTCTCCTGCTGCTCCAGTGGTACGTGCGCCACTGGAGCCCCTTTTCCTGGGGATGGATGACGATGTTGTCATCCCCAGCCCCCTTCCTTCCCTGTTCCTTGTTCCCATTGTTCCCAACCCCATGGGGAACAACATCTCCCCCACTTCCCCCACAATCAATCTTTATGAGGTCGATGCTAGACATTCCACAGTGGAGGTGACCACTCTGGAACAGCAAGCTGCTTGGGAGGCCGAATTGGCCCAGATTCCCACTCTGCCTCCTGCTGCTGACGACGTCATCGACGCAGTTCTGGCGTCGTGGCGAGCAGCTACTCCAGTCTTTCGACTGGAGATACAACCTTTGACGCCCCCCCTCACTGGGTGGTTCATCAAACACCACCCCCTCCTGACCGTCACCTTCCCTCCAATCGGGAGATTGCAGGATGGTCCGAGGGCTTTGTCACGGCCGAACTCCTGACCCGGGTCGCTGAAAGCTACTACCCGCATGACTGGGAGGTCCTGGCTGGATCCTTGGTGATGAAGCGACTTCATTGCCTGGTAATGCTCCACCTCACGGAAGGCTGCATTCCTTGGCCGAGTTGGCAGTGTCGGCGCTGCTTCAACTTGGGGGTACCGTAAGTAGCATCTGTCAGAGGTCTCGCGCCTGAAACCCAGGTCAGTCTGTCGAGATACTCGGTGACTATCAAACTGCGCGACAGCTATTGTCTCGGTGAGCTACGTCACTTGGTGACTATCAGGTTGCACGGTGGCGACAGGTGGTGTTCGCTGTATATACTATCATAGGTTTCGGCTGACCTCTGTGGACACTCCATTCAGGGGTAGCTCGGCATGATTGATGTCGATACTAAGGTTATGATGACACCAAGGTCTGGTGTGAGTGTTGATGGTGATGAGGTTGTTGGTGTTGGTGATAGGGTTGGTGGCGTCAACATGAGTGTCTGGTGTGTTGACTGATGCTTGAGGTGATCCCCGGACTGCAGTGGACTACTGCCTTCGGTTCTATCTTAATCCAGACTGCTGGTTTGCTATTAACTGCCTTCGGATGTCAGTGAGTGGTGATACAACACACACACTACAATGAAGAGCAACCTTGATGGATTGCTACTATGCTGACTGAAACTAATGATACTTATGCTGAAGTGATAACTAGTTATGGTGTGTAGAGTGGATGGGGATGCACTCGACCACTGATGATGAGAGGGTGTGCTTATATACACTCCTTGTAGTGTCCCCTGTGATGCTACTCTGGCTCTCTCTCTGCAGAGAGTACCCTCTTCATCGAGTGCTGTACAAGAGGTCTCTCTAGTACCCTCCTGTCCTCCTCGACACTGCTCCTCCTCCTTCGACCGGTGACAGTTCCTCTGACTCCTATCTCTCGAGCCCCCTGAGTGGTGACCGTCTGCATGCTCCTTGAGCTTGGTCCTCCTCGTGGCTGTGCTTGACCCTCCTCGCATATGGGCCCGGTCCTCCTTTGCATGTAAGTCTGTAGGAGTCCATGGTCTCCATGGAGACTGCACTACGACCATGCTCATCACCGGTATCAACTAGATCTCTGATACCTGTGCTCCTTCCATATGAACCAGTGACCCTCCTGCTTCCTGAGCATTCAGACCCATGACACATGTGGTGCTCTTTGATGATATCTAGGATCAAGTAGTTGACATTGTATTCCCCGCTAGTATCAATAGTACCTCGCAATGCATTTGTTAGGGCATCATCAAAGGTTCTGTTCCATTTTGGGTGTTTCTTATCATATACTCCTACCAGGTGTTTCATTGCATGAGGAACACATTTGAGAAAGGACTTGATGTGAGCATTCCAACTATAGTAGTTGTGTGATGTGAGCTTTGGCACTGGTTCAAGGAGCTTTGCCAACATTCGGAAGTTGTATTGTTTACCACCATTGTCTGGGTCGGAGTCAGAATTGGTATCTTTGTTTGCATCATTGTCAATCACATCAGTCTCTGTTTCATTGATGGCTTCGTTATTGATTACTCATGTTTGAGCCATCTTCCCTTTTCTTCCTCCTTTGGTCTTGCTGGCTTGAGTTTCAGTTTCTTCTACCATCCTGGTCAGCTCAGTCGGTAGAGCTTCAGACTCTTAATCAGTTGAAAATACACTGTTCTTCCGAGCTACAAACAAGCTTGTGTCACCAGGTGTATTGTTTTTAGAGAGTTGTATGTCTAAGTTTATCATTGTGATGCTACATACATAGGAATATATATACTTGACAATCACCTTCTGTGTGGGCCAATCCAGAATGAGTTACCCTTCATATTACTCCTGAGTTGTTACCTTCTATAGGTTATAATGACAACACATATGCATCCCATGTATGTTGCCACCTATATGCAGCTTTTGTTCCATTGGTGATTCACTTACACCCTGTTGAACCCTGTTGTGGTCCACAAACTCCGTTAATCCCGTTGTGACACCGACATACCTTCAACTGGGACTTAGCTGTTTCAGCAATTTGAGTCCAGAAACTCCCAAGTCCCCCTCTCCATTTTCGAGGGCTGCAAAAAATTTCTCTTCAACTTCAACTGTTTCTTGGCTGTGCAGCACACAAAAAGGCAATTTTTTCGGAAAGCACATCCCAGCCTGGCTCACACGGCCGTAAGATGAGGTCAGTCGGTCAATGCAGAAGACAGAAAGGAGGTCCAGTTAGATTGCGGGTCAGCGAGGTGGCTCGCTGGCTCAAAGGCTCCCAGTCTGCCGTTAGGGGGCCGATTGAGCGCAGAGAAGAGCGGGTCGTACAGGCGGAACGTAAGGGAGGGAATCAGGTGGGAAAAGAAAGGTTTGTAGCAAGGTCGGTGTTGCGTGACTCTTGCGAGAAGAGGAGATGGTGGTAGGAGAGAGAGAGCGCGAAGAGTGAAATGGAGCTTATATATACAAATGAGTGGCTGAGTTGGTTTGCGACAGCGGGGAGCAAAACAAAGCATCTGACTGAGTAGGTTGTGACACATGTGGCCTGTGCTCAGATGCACACGCTAAGTCACGTGCAGCGCCTCCACTTCAAGAAGAAACGAGCCGAAGCGACTTGCTCTCATTCCCGGCTGAAAGCGCAATTGTCCTAAAGCATGCTTCATGAGCCTCCTCCAATGCTGCTCTGACCTGTTTGTAATAGATAGTACCGAGCGCTGTGAATCGAGCTGAATGAATCAGTCTCTGTGCCAGGATTGAGCGTCTGAAGATCTGTTTTCTCAAGATCGAGGTTGCCTATCGGCACGCGTTCCAGACGTTTGATGATTCAGGGTCCAGAAGAAGGTCGGAGACACATAACGTTTCGATATCGACACTTTACAGTCTGCCTTCCTTCTCTGGACATCATTGAACAGCACTCTTTGGCACCATCCATTATGCCGCAACAGTACTACTACCCACAGGCAAACGAGGAGCTGATTCGACACTACAAACTGGAACCTCATCCAGAAGGCGGCTACTATGCGGTCACCTTTGTGATGGAGGAGAAGATGAAGTCTCCTTTCGCTTCCGATGACGAGGAGCGCAACATTGCTACCTGCATCTACTATCTACTATGTCACAAGTCCCCTGGATGCCCCGACAAACCTTCCCACACCGAGGACTCGGATGAGCCTGATCCGTTCAAGACCTGGTCAAGCGACATCGGCGTCTTGCACCTCAACAAGTCGTCCACAATGCACGTTCACCATGCAGGTAGGTCCAAGTACACTCTCATATCTGCCAGAGCAACGCTCGGTAAAGGTCTCGTGGACGAAACCGGTGATCCACTCACGAAGACGATAGTGATGGGTGATGACATTGCGAAGGGCGAGGTGCGACAACTGTTAGTAAGGGGGGTTGGTGGAAGGCCAGCGAGGTTCCTGAGGAAGATCGCGTGGCAGCCGAAAACGCAAGTGCAGACGGATCAAGGGTGGGCGCCCTGATCTCTGAAGTCGTCACGCCGGGTTTCCACTGGAATGATCACACGTATCTGAACCAAGCCAAGCTCCGCGAGCTCTTTGCCGGCTGTCCGCGCGCCGAAGAGTTGTACGAAAAGTACAAGAAGTACGTCAAAGAGCAATGATCCACATTCTCCTCTTCTTCAATACAATGAGCAAAGATCACAGCATTGAAGTCCGTACAAAGGCAGTACGTTAGAAAGCGGTCTTGCTGAGCGTTTGCTGTGATAAACTACATAAGATAGATGACAAGAGAGGTGCTGCGCTGAGAATCCAATCTGATCCGGAAGCGGACACTTCACTGTGACTTTTAGCCGTAGGTCCTGGCTGGGAACAGATTGTCAAAGTTCTTGCGGTCCAAGAACCAAGGATTTTTGGGATGCAACTGACTCTTTGCTGTCCTCTCGGCTGGCGTCAGTTCATGTTCGCCCGCAACCTTAGACCAGTCCGTCTCGCCACGGAGACTGAGTTTGAATCGCGACCAGTACTGGGTGTACAGATTTTTCGCGTTCGTCTCGAAAAGCGGTGTGGGTGCGGCCTCGAGCTGGTATCCAAACGTGACGTCCTCCCCCAGCAAGAGGGATGATGGTACCTTCTGTCGCTTGCTCGAACTTGCTGATGCTACACGCCTGCCTTTGCCCTGCGCGAACTTTTCGATCTCGACCGCCGATGTCCTGTCTCGTCGGTAGAGTGCATCCAGTGGATGGAATCGTTCACTCTGATCTTTCGGGTTGAGCTGTGCGCTTCTTCGTGAGCGCATGGATGGAGGCAAAAAAGCGCGGAATGGTGGTGCTGCTGTTCGAATGCCAATCTGTGATGTAGCTGGGTATAATGTCACCCGTGTCGCAAGCCGCGACGGGGTCCAGAAGAAGAACATTCCCAATCCACCAGCTGTTACAGCGACGGCAGCTCCTGCTGTGTATCGTAGCATCGGCGGTGCCAACTTGGTTTTTCCTGGATCTCGTGTGAAGATGGGCCAGCTGAGATGTTGTGTAAGGAGGAAGCCCTGATAGCAACCAGCTCCTGTGAAGACGGTCCCAATGAAGTAGTAGATCGCTTTCTTCAAACCAGGTGGGCCCCGGTAGAGCACTCGTGGTGCTGCTGATGCTGCTGCCGCTGATGCACTCATCTTTCTTCCCTTGATATGATGCAGTTGCACGTCGTCTTGCTAATGTGTGAGGGGATTTGCGAAGGTTAAAGGAGCCGTATGCAAGTGAACAAATTGAAGATTTGCAAGTAAAACGCGACCGATCAGAGCCACTAGCAAGCTCACGTATACAGTTGTGTTACTTCTTGAAAAATGCTTAGTATTCATAGAGTGAACCTGAATGACAAACACATGTATATATACTCCATTCACTGCTCTAGTGGCATCTGAAACAAGACGTGTCACTTCATCCGTACCCCTGCATTGCTACGATACTGGGTGCCACCAAACTGTCACCATGACAACTACTCCTTACTTCATTGTGCTCCTCGCTTATGTGGGCTCCCTCACTTCGGTGTCTCGGCTGTGATGCGTGCATATTGCTTGAGATACTGACATATCTTCAACTCCCCCCTTCAAGGGGATCTCCAAGCCTATCATCCTGGCCAATCGTGAAGTGTTGAGGCCCTGCAGAGGCTTTGTCAAGACATCCGCAATGTTGTTTGCTGTTCCTCTATATTTGATCTCCACGTCACTTCCTTGCACATGGTCACAGATGAAATGATACTGTGTGTCAATGTGTTTCAGCTTCCAGTGTTTGGCCGGGTCTTTACTCACCTGTATGCACCCCTGACTATCTGTGTATAGTATGGGCCGAACGTCTGTGATCTCCAAATCCTGGAGCAGATATGGGAAGAACAGTGCTTCTCTCACTGCTTCAGAAGCGGCGACGAACTCGGCTTCAACTGCTGACAATGCCACACACTTTTGAACGTGAGACCTCCAGCTTACTGGGCATTCATATATGTATGTTATCGACCCTGAAGTACTCCTTCGTCCATTTGTGGGGCCGGATGCCCAGTTTGCATCAGTATATGTCATTACCAGTGCATCCGAGTGCTTGTTCGTTGACCCTCCTAGATGTAATTGATACCCACTTGTCTGGTTCAGGTACTTTACTATGTGGATTGCTGCCCTCCATGTGCTGTCAATCAGGGTCGACATATATCGTGCTAATACGCCAACAGCAAAGGCGATGTCTGGTCAGGCCGTGTTTGATACCCATAACAGCTGACTGACCAGCTCTTGATATTCCTTTGCTTGTTGAGGTTTACATCTCTCGCCTCTGGCAATGTTTGCCACACACAACATGGGTATCCAAGACTTTTCACTTGCTTCTCTTAGCCATTTGTTCACCATTGCTTCGATGTATGCTGTCAGGTCCAGAGATATCCTCCTCTGTTTTCTATCACGTGTGATCTTTACACCCAGGAATTCTTTGATCCTTCCATTGTCTTGTGTCTCCCATTTTTCCATGATTTCTTGCTTGGTGTGTTCTACTTCGTCACAACTGGGTGACATTATTAGCATGTCATCCACATACACTGTGATGATTGTAATCTTGTTGCCTGTCCCTCTTGAGTATAAACATGGTGCACTCGGCATGCAATGAAACCCGATCATCTGGAGGTGTGAGTCTAACTCAATATTCCATTCTCGGCCTGATTGTTTCAGACTGTACAGACCTTTCACTACCTTCAAGGCCTTTCCAGGTGGTACTTTGATTCCTACTGGGAGCTTGAGGTATACATCATGATGTATGGTGGAGTTTAAATACGCTTGTTTTATGTCAATAGAGTCTATTTCCCAATCCTGTATTGCTGCGACGGCGATCACCCCTCTAATGGATTGGATGGGTGCCACTGGTGTGAAAACCTCTGTGTAGTCGACCCCTTCGTGTTGGGTGAAACCTTGTGCCACGAGCCGGGCTTTGAACTTTGTCAGCACAAGGTTTGCATCCATTTTGATCTTGAGTACCCAACGCATGTCGATGGTGTTTGCACCCTTCGGGAGGTCGGCAATCTCCCACATGCCCATTGCTTCCAAACCATCCAGCTCCTTTCACATGGCTTCTTTCCAGTGTTTTCTATCCTCTCCGCTCATTGCTTCATGTATGGTTGGATCCAGGTTCTTTCTCTGTTCCAGTCGCATCGCCATGAGTCCCAAGAATTCACTGTCAATTTGGGTTTTGGCGATTGATTCTGGTTCCACCATCTCTGCTGTTCCTTCGCTTGATCCCTCTTCCGAACTTGTCTCCATATCTATGTATTCTTGCAATGGTTCCTTATGTGCTTCATCGAATATGTTTTCTTCATTGTATCCTAGGTCTTTAAAATCCTCCTCTGTCGTCATTTCTGGGGGTGTCTTTGTGTCCACCAGTTGCCACTCTGTCCTGTCTGACCAGCATTTGGATTCCATGAATTTAGCTGAATTGCTCCAAAAGATGTTCAGGCTGTAGAAAAGCCAGCCCTTCCTCTCTAGACTATATCCCAATAAAATGGATGTGATGGCTCACTGGTCTAGTTTCTTGTTGTCCCATTTAACTTTGGGTATGTTTACCCATGCCAGACAACCAAACACTCATAGGAGTCTCAAAGCTTGCTCCAGCGACTTGCCGAACATTGCTTGATAAGGGAATTCATTATCAACACTCGGAGTGAGATTGATTTTGAATGCCGCAGCTCTGATCGCATATGGCCAAAACCTCTTCGGCAGTCTTCTCTGCATTAGCAATGTCCTCATCTTTTCTCCAAGGGTCCTGTTCATTCTCTCCACCCGTCCATTCTGTTTGCTGTTGTACCCCATGGTGGTTTGCCACTCTATGCCCTTTTCTAATGACCATTCTAATGCATCATTGCTTTTCCATTCAGTTCCTTGGTCAGATCGGATCGCTTTTAGCTTCCGGTCTGTCTGTGTCTCCAGGAACGAAACAATCCTTTTGAGTTGCATGAATGCATGACTCTTTTGCATCAATGGCTGTGTGTACACATACTTGCTGTGATCGTCGATCAGCA
Organism: Ustilago nuda; assembly: GCA_022963125.1. Taxonomy (NCBI): domain Eukaryota; kingdom Fungi; phylum Basidiomycota; class Ustilaginomycetes; order Ustilaginales; family Ustilaginaceae; genus Ustilago; species Ustilago nuda. Next base: position 1,234,882 of record JALCUS010000004.1, on the reverse strand, counting down.
CCAGAGTGCACGTATACTCTGTCACGTGGGACAAGTCTATTATTAGGTCGATGCGAATGAGATCCAGGGGCCCCACAGCTCTTTCACCGCTACCTTGCCCCATCCGGGCACTTGTGCTTTTGGATTGTATGCACTGCTCACATGTCAGAGTGGTGTTTGGATCCAAATGCATGGTATGCTTATTCTTTAATTTTCTTGTGATCACCCTGGCTTTGTCTCTTCCTGGGTGTCCGAGATGCTCATGCCATAGTTGTTCCTTTGAAACTTTCGGTTCATTCTTAATATGCTCGAAATCCTTGTCAACACCTTCAAACAGTGATGCTGATGTGACCATCGTGCCTTCTTGCCATGTATAACCTCAAAATTCTAAAAGTCCTCACTTGTGATTCTTTGCAATTTTAAGTGTCATGCTGTTTGTTGAAAAGATCTGGCTGCCGGTTGTGTCCAATGTCACTTGTGCTCCTTCATCCGTTAATGAAATCGTTGACAGAAGGTTAACATTAAGATGCTTCACATATAGTACATTTTGAAGGGAGATTTCCCCATAATCTGTTGATATGTTTGCTTCTCCTATAGCTGCTGCTTCCAAAACCTCGCTTCCAGCAGTAATTATCCGCTTTTGGCAAGCTCTCAGGTGGATGAGCATGCTATAGGTGTTTACCATGTGATAACTCGCCCCCAAATCCAAGATCCAATGAGTTGTTTTCTTGGTGTTCGGAGGGTCTTTTGAGAGGGTGAGGGAGCACCACACTTCCTATTTAGGTTTGGTGAGGGGGAGTCTTTGGGGATGGTAACCGAAGCGTCACATTGACTAATGCCATGTCCCAGTCGCTTGCAGATCCAGCATCGGATTCGGCGTGGTCTTCCTTCTTTCTTCAGGCTCGTGTGGGTATTGTCGGCTTCGGTCCCTCTGGTCCATTCACTTTGGTCATTGTTGCCAGCAATCCGAGCGCTGGTTTGGCAGGGGTCGATCTTTTGTGTGGGGACGCTCTCAACAGCGGTCTGTCAGATGCTCAGTGCGGTGGCGAGGGTGTTGAAATCGATTTGATGGATGGTGGCAACTGTCTCCTTGTATACCGAATGCCAGATTGTGCATTTCTGCAGGGCCGAGAACAAAGTGTCATCGGCAAATGGTTTGCCGAGGAGACTACTTTCAGTCTGTATTAACCGGATCTCTTGAATTAGCTTTCTAGCGTCCGAGTGGAACATCTTTATATCACCTAGCTGTGAGATGAGTGCAAGCCTGTGGGACGTCTTGGTAGCTTTGTTTGTGAGGCCATTTTCGATCTTTCTCCACACTTGGTTAAAAGTAAGATAATCCTTGATTACATCTAGAACAAGGTAATTTACTTTGTGTTCTCCAGTAGTGTCGATTGTTCCACACAGGGCATTGATTAAAGCATCATCAAGGGAACAGCTCCATTTCGGGTGCTTCTTGTCATACATTCCCTCGAGGTGTTTCATCGCATGTGGAACAGACTGGAAAAATGACTTTACGTGAGCACTCCAACTGTGGTAGTTGCGTGACGTAAGTTTCAGCACTGATTCGAGAAGCTTTGCTAGGGTGCAAAAGCTATATCGCTTGTCGCTGTCATCAAAGTCGGAGTCGGCATCTTTGTTGGCTTCATTATTGATAGCCTCCTGCTCGTTTTCGTTTGCAGCATCATTGTCGACTCGTGCCTGGGTGGCCTTGCCCTTTCTGCTCCCTTTGGTCCTGGAGCTTGCGCTAACCTGGGTTTCAATGTCTTCTACCATGTTCTTGTTGGTTGTCCCAGTTGGCTTGGATGGTAGTGTTCAGACTCTTAATCAATTGAAGATTTGCAAGTAAAACGCGACCGATCAGAGCCACTAGCAAGCTCACGTATACAGTTGTGTTACTTCTTGAAAAATGCTTAGTATTCATAGAGTGAACCTGAATGACAAACACATGTATATATACTCCATTCACTGCTCTAGTGGCATCTGAAACAAGATGTGTCACTTCATCCGTACCCCTGCATTGCTACGATACTGGGTGCCACCAAACTGTCACCATGACAACTACTCCTTACTTCATTGTGCTCCTCGCTTATGTGGGCTCCCTCACTTCGGTGTCTCGGCTGTGACGCGTGCATATTGCTTGAGATACCGATGCATCTTCAACTGAACACCACTCCTTCCAAGCTGAGCCAATCTTCTAAATTGACTTTTTTGACCCTGGCTTGGTCGAAACTTCCGAAATCTGTGAACGACACAGTCGTTCATACTATTTTTGGAACTTATATGCAAATGTTACCAAATTAGTGTGCAACGGCCCTATAGCTCAGCGGTAGAGCGTTGGCTTCCAGTCCTATTTGGAAATTACCAAAGGTCATCCGTTCAAATCGGGTTGGGGTCATGTTCAATTTTTTCTTCTGCCTGTCCAATGCTATCTTGTCTCCCTTCTAGTGTACAGCTTTGCACGCAAAAGGGTTGAACTCTTGATACCATCATGCACAAAGGCTAGCAGCCAAACTGTCGTGCAAACGTGGTGAACAACTTCAGGCGAGAAAAGTGATATAGACTTCTCTACTACATATCTCGACAAGAACAGTAATACATCAAGCATTGTCACATATCTCGACAGGATTCGTAATAGACGCATTTCTATTACAGATATCAGGTTTTAGGTGCGAGACCTCTGACAATGGGTATCGTCCCAGCTTGGTTCGGTCCGGATGAACGGACGACCGATCCCGTTACGACTCGCGGCTGGGTCACAGTGATGCAGGTTGTTTAGCATCTGCATAATCACCAGCTGGTGGAGTCCCTCCTTTGTGTGCTTCACCTCTTCGTGAAGCGCCATGACTGTCTATACTCAAAGTGCCAGCCTCACAAGTCCATGGCAGAGGCTGGTGAGTCTCTGGACCCCATCGACTCATGGGTGGAGCCCACGGTCAATGAGCAGTGGACTCATGTGGCCCTTGCTGCTCCCAGTGTCCATTCCAGCTATGTCGATGTGTAGTGGCATTGCTGCAATCTAACTTAGTGTTCCTTTCAATCTCATTGAGCCTGTGGACTGTCCCTTGTGAGATCGCTCATGACCCTGTGTGTTGGTCGTTTCATCCTTGACCTCTCCAGTGTGTGGTGAGAGGTTGCTGCCTCCCACTTTATTGTGAAATCTGTCATACCGCTCCTTTACTACTGATTTTTGTGTAATCTGTAGTTATGTGCCTTCTCTCACAAATTTTGCTAAAATCAGTCACAACTCCTTTTTACCAATTTCATTTCCTCCCTGTGCTATTTGTCAGAGGTCGCACACCCAAAACCTGAGATCTGTAATAGAGTCTTGTCTATAACGAATTGTGTCAAGTTATGCGACAACACTTGTGGTATTACGATTCTTGGCAGAATATGTAGTAGAGCTGTCCCTATCACTTTTCTCACTCAGAACTGCAGTAATGGTTTTGCTATTGCAGGTTTCGACTGACCACTGTTGACACTCCGTCCAGAGGTAGCTCGGCACGATCAAATATGATACAACTTTAAGTGAACTTGATGATGGCACCAATGGTCTGGTGTGAGTATAGACTGATGATGTCAGCACGAGTGTCCAGTGTGCCGACTAACACTTGAGGTGATCCCTGGACTGCAGTGGACGACTGCCTTCGGTTCTATCGTTATCCGGACCGCTGGTTTGCTAAGAACTGCCTTCGGACATCAGTGAGTGGTGATACAACACACGTGCTACAATGAGAAGTAACCTATTGATTACGACTATGCTGACTGAAACTAATGAGTAATTATATGCTGAGGTGATACTGGTTAATATGGTATGTAGAGTGGATGAGGATCCACTCATCCACCGACGACGAGAAGGCATGCTTTTATACATCTTAGGTAGCATCGCCAGCGACACTCCTCCAGCCCTCTCTCCAGAGGATACCCTCTTCATCAAGTATTGTACAGGTGCCCCTGTCGTACCGCTCCTGTCTTCTTGGAGCTACGTGTCAACTCCTTCGACACTGCTCCTCCTCCTCCTGTCCTTCTCGCTGGTGTTCCCGACACAGCTTGTCTTCCCCTGTCTGGCGACGGTTCTCTCCTACTCCTGACCTGTGTGCCCCTGAATGGTAACCGTTCGCATCTCGCTGAGCTCGGTGTCAGCGGTCACGTGCCTGAAACCTGAAATCTGTAGTAGTACTGATACTGTAAGCGATCGTGCGCCAGAGACTAACTGAGGTTGATTGACTAAGGTCTACTCGATATGTTTCGTCTATACGTAACCAAGCGTCGCCGCCTAGTAAGCCTCGACTGATCGCCTTGAACACTCTGTTCAGAGGTTGCGTGGCACAAACATTGTTTGTTGGCAAGTGGGTGATACACCCTCCACTACAGTATGAGTGTTCATAGTACTGTTGATAATGCTCTTGGACATCGTCTGGACCGCGATATGCTAATCGCCTACAGAGGATGAGGGTTACTGGACCGCTGGTGTGGATAACCACCTACAGTAACTGACTGGACCACTGGTGTCGAGCAACACCGCCTACAGTAACTGACTGGACCACTGGTGTCGAGCAACACTGCCTTCAGCAAGGGACTGGACCGCAGGTGTTGAAGAACACCGCCTACAGTTGTCGATTAATGGTGATACAACACACACATTGAGAGTTGTCGCAAGAGCACTGCTATTGCGATGGTACATAACTGAGTAAGTAAAGTATAAGCAAGTAGTATGTAGAGTGGATACCGATCCACTCGTATGCTATTATAGAATGAGAGTATTTATGTGTCTGATGGGTGTTCTCCTTCAACACCTATCCTGCTCCTCTTGAGGGGCCTCTGTCCCCTGTTGGCCACTGTCTTGCCCTGCTGGCACTGACTTCTTTGATACTGTGCTCCTAGTGTTTGCACGGCGCAGGGGTTATGCAACACTGCCCTCTCGCCTTCATGCTCTCCTTCTGCCTGAGGTGTGTTGCCCCTCCTTTCGACGCAGCTTCCTCTCGACCTTATCTTGTGAAACTCCTTGACCTTGTGACCATACCCCTTGGTCATGTGGTCACATCGGTGCAGTCCCATCACGACTTGTCTTGTGATACACCCTTTAGTCACTTATTCATCCTTGTGGCCCAACCCCTTGGTCATGTGGTTGTGTCGTCATAGTTCTGAGTACTTGTTCATATCGGCCGGCTAGTTGAGGCGTGCAGCTCCGACTGACCCCGACTGATCCCATGAGATTGATCTAGATTCCCAGGGTTCGATCGATCTCGTGATTCATATGCGCTGCCAACCCAATTAATCGCATTGATCCCTGATGGTTTTTGGCTCTGATCAATCCGGCACACCCTTCATATGTTGATCTTCTGCGCACCTTTTCATATACTGCTCCATATGCGACATTACCATAACTGCCGCTGCTCATTTAGCGCACTCTCTTGCGCTGGCCAGCCGACCCTGTGAAAGATACTACTACCGATTCTGTCGAGTTATGCAACAGCACTAATGGTATTTCGATTCCTAGTGAATTATGTGACAGAGCCGTCTCTGTCACTTTTCTCGTTGGAATCTGTAGTTGTATTGTCGTTATGACAGATTTCGACTAACCACTGTGGACACTCCGTCCAGAGATAGCTCGATGTCATGGGCCTGAATGCTCAGGAAGCAGGAGGGTCACTGGTTCATATGGAAGGAGCACAGGTATTGGAGATCTAGTCGATACCAGCGATGAGCATGGTCGTAGTGCAGTCTCCATGGAGACCATGGACTCCTACAGACTTACATGCAAAGGAGGACCAAGCTCAAGGAGCATGCAGACGGTCACCACTCAGGGGCTCAGGAGATAGGAGTCAGAGGAGACCGACAAGCAGGTCACTAGGAAGAGGAGCAGTGTTGAAGGAGAAGGAGCAGTGTCAAAGGAGGAGGAGCAGTGTCAAAGGAGTCGACACATAGTTCGAGGAGGACAGGAGGGTACTGAAGGGACCTCTTGTACAGTACTCGATGAAGAGGGTACTCTCTGCAGAGAGAGGGCCAGAGTAGCATCGCTGGCGACGCTGTGAAGAGGTATATAGCCACACCTCCTTGTCATCAGTGGTCGAGTTGATCCTCATCCACTTTACACACCATATAAACTAGCTATCACTTCAGCATAAGTATACATTAGTTCCAGTCAGCATAGTAGCAATCTATCAGGGTTGCTCCTCATTGTAGTGCATGTGTTGTATCACTGCTCACTGATGTCTGAAGGTGGTTCATAGCAAACCAGCGGTCTGGATTAAGATAGAACCGATGGCAGTAGTCCACTGCGGTCCAGGGATCACCTCAAGCATCAGTCAACACACTGGACACTCGTGTTGACGCCACCAACACCAACAACCTCATCAACCTCAACACTCACACCAGACCTTGGTGTCATCATAACCTTAGTATCGACATCAATCGTGCCAAGCTACCCCTGAACGGAGTGTCCACAGAGGTCAGCTGAAACCTACGATAGTATATACAGCGAACACCACCTGTCGCCACTGCGGAACCTGATAGTCACCGAGCGATGTAGCTCACCGAGACAAAAACTGTCACACAGTTCGATAGTCACCAAGTATCTCGACAGACCGACCAGGGTTTCAGGCGCGAGACCCCTGACACGAGGCTCCACCTCCTTATTGAGTCCGGTCGCTGCTAACTTCCCTGAGCTGTGTTCATTCCTGTCGACACTGCTCCTCATCCTCCTGACCTGCTCGCCAGTGTCCACCACACAGCTCCTCTCCCTTCAACCGGCAATGGTTTTCTTATCTGCGCATCCCCTGAGACCCCTGAGCGGTAACCGCCTGCATGCCTCGTGAGCTAGGTCCCTGCCTTGGCAGTTCTTGATCCTCTTCTTTTACAAACATAGTTCATCTCACATGTGAAATTGTCATACAAACGTCATTATCACTGATCCCAGCGAGATCTGCCTTACTATTATGCTTACTGCAGAACCTGGTGAGATCTGTGATATTGACTTTGTTCATGCAGATCCTAATGAGATCTGTCATAAAACTGGGTCTACTACTGATCTCACTGAATTCTCCTGTAATTCACTGATCCGCCTGATCCTTCGATTCCTGCGCTACCTCCATATGAACTGTCGGGTCTTCCTACTTCCTGCGCAGTCAGGCCCCCATGACACTTGGTATTGACACCAATGGGCTGGTGTGAGTATTGATTGATGGTGTCGACACGAGTGTCCAGTGTGTCGACTAATGCTTGAGGTGATCCCTGGACCGCAGTGGACGACTGCCTTTGGTTCTATCGTATCCGGACTGCAGGTTTACTATGAACCGCCTTCGGACATCAGGAAACAGTGATACAACACATGCGCTTCAATGAGAAGTAATCTATTGATTACTACTATGCTGACTGTGAACTAATGGTACTTATTCTGGAAGTAATACTAGTTATATGGTGTAGAGTGGATGGGGCTCCACTCATACACCCAATGAGAAGGTATGGTTTTATACCACTTCATAGCTTCGCCAGTGACACTGCTCCTGCTCCCTCTCCAGCGAGCACCTCCTGTGTTGAGTACTTCACAAGAGTCTTTGATGAGACTCCTCCCCCTTACTGAGCTGTCACTCTCGAGCTGTGTCAATTTCATCAACACTGCTCCTTCTCCTTATGCCTTGCTCGCTGGTGTCTTCTTCATGGTCATTCTTTCTTTGACTGGCGATGGCTTCTTGTTACTCCTATCCTATTGCCCCTGAGTGGTAACCGACCGTGTGTCACTGGGCTTGGTCCCTCTCTTGGCAAAGCTTGGTCCTCAGCCCGGTAGAGCTTGGTCCCCTCTCATATGCGAGCTTAGCCCCAGCCTGCGTGTGAATCATCATATGGATGTCTTTGTCACAGATCTCTGCAGAATCTGCCACAAGATCATGCTTCCTACAGATTTCAACGAGATTTGTGATATCGGCCATGTTCATGCATTTCTTGGTGAAATCTGCACGAGAACCATGTCTATTACCGATCTCACTGAATTCTTCTGCAATTCTTGAGATCTGCCCAATTCCATGATTCCTGCGCTACCTTCATATGAACTTCGGCCTTCCTTTGCTCTGCGCATCCAGGCCTATGACATTACCCCCTCTTAAGGGCTGAGCTCTGTGGAGGCATGTTCTTCACCATGTCTGGATCGTACCACCATCCCCTCATCGTTCAATTCCCTCACCATGTCACCATACTACACTCGTTCCAAGACTACTGCTGATGCGCCTACCGCAGAGATGGCGATGACAACCCCTCATTGTCGTTGAGTGGTACTGCGACTGAAGCCTTGTGAGGATCCTGCTGCAGAGGCAGTTCCCACTGTTCCTTTGGACTCGGCTCATGACGCCGAAACTCCTGTGGCTCCAGTGGTTTGTTCCCCACTGGAGCCCCTTTTTCTGGGGATGGATGACGACGCAGTCATCCCCAGCCCCCTCCCTTCCCCTTCCTTGCTCTGGTTGTCCCTGACCCCATGGGGAACAACTACTCCCCTGTTCCCCCTGCCATTGACCTTTATGTGGTTGATGCGAGACGTCCAGCGGTAGGGGTAACTACCCCGGAATGTCAAGCAGCTTGGAAGGCCAAGTTGGCCCAATCACAAACTCCACCTCCTACCACCAACGAAGTTGTTGATGCCGTACTAGCGGCGTCATGCGCAAACACTCTGGTCTTCCAGCTGGAGATCCAGCCCTTGACACCTCCCCCTCGTTGGGTGAGATATCAAACCCCTCCTCCTCCTCCTCCTGATCGTCACCATCTTTCGAATGGTGAGATTGCCAGATGGTCTGAGCAGTTCATGGCTGCCGACCTCTTGGTTCGGGTAGCGGATTGCTACCTTCCTCCTGACTGGGATGTTCCTGCCAATTCGTTACCCTAACGCAGTCTCCATTGCCTGGTCATGCTCCATCTGACTGAAGGATGCATGCCATGGCCAAATTGGCAGTGCCGTCGCTGCTTCAACTTGGGTGTCCTGTAAGTCTCTCATCCTCCTCCTCCTTTTCTTTCGCCGATACTGACTTTTTTCTTTTTCCATTTCTTTTAGTTGTTTTGCGTCGGCATTCACCAACCCTTTTGGTGAGCATCATCGAATTCCTCGTGCGTGTGCTCACTGTTACCTAGCCGGTCTAGGTCGCTGTGAGTGTAACATTCCTGCTCATCCGGGCATGGAATACCCTGGGGATGGCACTCCCAATCTGCAGCCCCAGGGTTCTCATCATGCGGAGAGAGCACACTTGACCATAGCAGATGGCTATGGTCCAGGGTTGGTTCGATCGGATGAGCAGGTGATTGACTCTGTCAATTCCCATGGGTGGATAACAGCCATGCGAGTGCTATGGCATCTCTGTAACCAACAGCTGGTGAGTTCTCTCCTGTGGATGCTTCAGCTCTTTGTGTACCATCATGACCAGTTGATCTCAGAGAGACAACCACATGAATTGGTGACTGAGGCGGGGGGGCCCCCTGACCCTATCAACGCCTGGGTGGAGCCCACCGTCAAGGAGCGATGGACTCGTGCGGCCCTTGCTGCCCCTCCTGTCCCTTCTGGACATGTTGACATGTAGCGACATGTCACTCTCTGCAATGTTGATGCTCTTGTTTGTGAATGAATCTGTGGCCTGACTCTTGTGTTGTTGCTTATGAGCCTGGCTTGTTGAGTACCATGCTCTTGAACCACTTCTCGTATGGTGAGAGTAGTATTTCGGGTCTCCTTCCTGAAATCTGTCATACCACTAGTACTGTGACAAATTTCCGCATAGTCTGTAGTAGTGCATCTACTCTCGCATTTTCCTATGAAATCTGTAATAGTGCGCTTCCTCTCACAGATTTCGCTCAAATCAGTTTCAGAACCCTTCTTACTGATTCCTCCTTTCCTCATATTTGTTAGCATCATCCCCCTGCCGAAACCTCATACTCCCGGATGAGGTCAGGACTATTGAGGTTTGACAATGGTTCCCAAGAGGCAGCTTCCTCTGGGTACCCACTCCAGAGCACCTTGTATTCTGTTGTCCCATTGTGTGATCGCTTGCCAACAATTGCTTCGACATCGAAGTCAAGGTCCTCGTCTGGTAATGATGGTACAGTTGGTTGTGTCGATTGTTGAGGAATAGAACTGTTCTTTGCTGGTTCTAGTAAAGACACATGAAACACATCATGAACTCTGAGGTTTGCTGGTAATGTGATTCTATATGCTCGTTGACCCGCCCATTCTTGCACTGGAAAGGGTCCTGCAAACCTTGTATCCAGTTTTGGTGTAGGTTGATGGGTCTTCCAGTTCGTCCAGTTGATGTAGACCATGTCACCTACTTTGAACTCGATGTCTTTGTGTCTCTGGTTATAATGATCAACTGTGCGACACTGTGCTTCCCTAATCTGTTCTTGTAGGTACTTGCAGTGTTCTTTGCCATCAAGCAAGTACTCAAAACGCTTGGGGTCATTCACTCCTAGGTGTTGAGGAATGTCAGGATGGGCTTTTGGGTTCCATCCATAACAAGCAAAGAATGGTGATACACCAATGCTATTGTGTACGGTATTGTTGTACACAAATGTTGCAGTGTCGAGCAGGCCGGCCCAGTCGTTCTGTTCATAGTTGCAGTACATACGAAGATACTGCTCCACTACTTGGTTGACCCTTTCCGTTTGCCCGTCCGTCTGAGGATGATAGGCAGTGCTGAGTGAATGTGTCACACCCATTAGATCTGCAAATGCTTTCCATGCTCCAGAGATGAATTGTCTGCCTCGGTCTGAGACCATGTGATCTGGATAACCGAAATGTCTAACAACATGTCGCCACAGTAGCATAGCAGTTTGTTTCGCTGTCACTGTTTTGTATGTAGGAGCCAAGATGGCATACTTAGTCAATCGGTTGACGATGACCAAGATTGAGTTGTACCCTTTTGATATTGGCAATCCTTCAATGAAATCCAAGGATATAGAACCCCATGGTCTGTCCGGAGTAGCAAGTGGTTGTAACAAGCCATATGGGCGATGACGAGGAGCTTTGTATCTGGCACATATGTGGCAAGTGGCAACATAATTGGCAATCCAAGCTGTCATATTGGGCCACCAATAGTGTTGTTGGGCTGACTTAATGGTAGCGTCTCGTCCCACATGTCCAGCTGTGATGCCGTTGTGACATTGAGACATGACCATGAATCGCAGATGTTCCACAGACAGCAACTGTCCGTTGACTTCTTTAGCACTTTGTGAGCAGCAGTCATTGGTCTTCCCTGGCATTGTCACCTTGGGGATAACCAAACGTCCGCCACTATACCATAAGTAGTCTCTGATCTCGAATGGCTTCCTTAGGTGGATCTCCTTAAGCTCGGGATCCAGAGGTTGAAAGATCCTGGCCAGATCTTTGATTCCTTTTGTGGCCAAAGACTCCATCATGAGGACAGGAGCCACTAATATGGAATCATCACCCAAGCATGCAGTTAGAACTGGTTCTGCTGAAATCGGTAATATCATGCTTGCTATTACATTTTCAGCTGAAATCTGCTGCAACCCACCTTCTGTCGCAATATCATTTTCAACTTGCTTGAACACCTGGGAAGGTAGTAATTGCCAAACGTTGTGCTCCTGCTCTTCACCAACCGGCAGCATATCAGCTTGTCTGGTGAGAGCATCGGGTTCACCACCCTTGTCCCCTGGCCAATATTGTAGCACAAAATCGAAGTCTGCTAACAATACTGCCCATCTTGCTTGTCGACTGGTGATGTGATGCTGCAACTTGAAATACTTGAGCGCTTCATGGTCTGTGAGGATAACTAGCTGACTTGGTAGCCCGGCTAGCATGAGTCGCCATTGAGTGAGACAGGCGACCACTGCTAGGAGCTCCTTGTCATGGATCTCATAGTTCTTTCTGCCAATGACATCTTCCTCGAATAAAACGCTACTGGATGCCAACGTCCTTTGTGCTCTTGTTTGAGCACCCCAGTGATTGCAAAGTCGCTCGCGTCTGTCTCCAACCTTGTAGGAAAGTGGTAATTGAAGTGTCAAAGTACTCCAGCTGTCATGAACGCTTGAATGAGCTTATGGAAGGCTTGTCGAGCCTCTTCCGGCAGCTCAAACTTCTTGAAATGTTCGTTCAGTTTCACCAGTAATGTTAGTGACTTGGCGATTCGAGCAAAGTGAGCAATAATTCGCTGGTAGAAGTTGGCAAAGCCAAGGAAACTTTGAATATCATGGATTGATTCCGGCATTGGCCACTCCTTGACTGTTCGTACTTTCTCAGGATCCATCTCTACCCCTGAGGGTTTGATAATGTACCCTAGAAACTCGACCGTTGTGGCGTGAAACTCCCACTTCGATAGCTTAGCGAACAGCTGATTGTTTCTCAAACGGGTGAGAATTTCAGTGACATGTTGTATGTGTGCTTCCTCTGTGTCACTGAAGATGAGGAAGTCATCCAAGTATACAACAACATATACCCTGATGATGTCTCGGAAGATGTTGTTGATATACGACTGGAAATGAGCTGGTGCATTTGCTAACCCAAATGGCATCACAAGGTACTCATATAGTCCCAGTTGTGTACCAAACACTGTTTTCCATTTGTCTCTTTTTGCAATGCAAATGAAATTGTATGCTGCCCAGAGATCCAGTTTAGAGTAGATCTTCGCCTTTCGAAGCAGGAATAGCTGCTCCTCTATCAGAGGCAACGGTGCCCGGTTCTTGACGGTAATCTCATTTAGTCCCTGATAGTCTACACAGAGTCTGAGTCCTCCATCCTTCTTAGGTACGAAGAGCACTGGTGACCTTGCTGGACTCTTGGATGGTCATATGAACCCCTTTGCGAGGTTCTCATCCAGATACTTCCTCAATTCAGACATTTCTTTAGGTCCTTTGAGATACAACGGACCTTGAGGTGGGCAACTCCCTTCTATTAGTTCAAGGTGGAGATCATGTTTGGTATGCTGGGGAAGCCTGTCAGCTTCCACCTCATCAAACACAACCCAGAGATGTTGGTAAGGCTGTGGTATTTCTGCTGTCGTTACTTCTTTCTCGATCTCGACCTCCATCTCTACTCCTTGATCGGCACCAGTAGGGACAAAACCGAAGGCTGGGAGTGAGTTGGGCAGTACTTCCAATAGCATGAACCCAATGGGTCCGTCCTCTAATGCTGCCTGAAGTAAGCACTTCGCTGAGACGAACTTGTTACCATGCATGGTTGGTCATGCCATTTTTTCGTCATAGGGGCACATTGCCATAGATTTCGTTGAAATCTGTGATAAGCTGTCTCTTGTGATGAACCCATATTTTTTCTCACTTGTTGTCGCGGTTTTTGTCAAATTCTGTGATAGTCTTGCTACTATGACAGATTTCGACAATTTCGAAGGTAAACCCTTAGTTGCGGCTGCCTCAGGGGGCTGCTCCAGGGTGTCAGGGGTCTCGCGCCTGAAACCCAGGTCAGTCTGTCGAGATACTTGGTGACTATCGAACTGCGTGACAGTTTTTGTCTCGGTGAGCTACATCGCTCGGTGACTATCAGGTTCCGCAGTGGCGACAGGTGGTGTTCGCTGTATATACTATCGTAGGTTTCAGCTGACCTCTGTGGACACTCCGTTCAGGGGTAGCTTGGCACGATTGATGTCGATACTAAGGTTATGATGACACCAAGGTCTGGTGTGAGTGTTGAGGTTGATGAGGTTGTTGGTGTTGGTGGCATCAACACGAGTGTCCAGTGTGTTGACTGATGCTTGAGGTGATCCCCGGACCACAGTGGACTACTGCCTTCGGTTCTATCTTAATCCAGACTGCTGGTTTGCTATGAACTGCCTTCGGACATCAGTGAGTGGTGATACAACACACGCACTACAATGAGGAGCTGTCATGACTCGGTCATAACCCTTATCATAGTTATCTCAGATCTAACATTGATATGATATTTCACTGCAAAAGAGTCCTAGACTTGTCGCACCGTGTCTTGTACTTTCGATCTCATAGTTTGCTCCTTCCTTCTTCTCCTCTCTTTTCCCTTAAGGAAAAGAGATCGTAAGTCACTCTCTTAATCAACTCTCTCATCTACTCCTTCCGAAGTCTGGTAGTCCTCTCTGTCTCTCCTCTCGATCTCGCCCTCATCGACACCATCAACCGTAGGGCCGGTTCGTGATAGGAGCAACCTTGATGGATTGCTACTATGCTGACTGAAACTAATGTATACTTATGCTGAAGTGATAACTAGTTATGGTGTGTAGAGTGGATGGGAATGCACTCGACCACTGATGATGTGAGGGTATGCTTATATACACTCCTTGTAGTGTCGCCTGTGATGCTACTCTGGCCCTCTCTCTGCAGAGAGTATCCTCTTCATCAAGTACTGTACAAGAGGTCCCTTCAGTACTCTCCTGTCCTCCTCGAGCTATGTGTCGACTCCTTTGACACTGCTCCTCCTCCTTCGACATTGCTCCTCTTCCTAGTGACCTGCCTGACAGTCTCCTATGACTCCTATCTCTCGAGCCCCTGAGTGGTGACCGTCTGCATGCTCCTTGAGCTTGGTCCTCCTCATGGCTGTGCCAGGCCCTCCTTGCATATGGGCCCAGTCCTCCTTTGCATGTAAGTCTGTAGGAGTCCATGGTCTCCATGGCGACTGCACTACGACCATGCTCATCACTGGTATCGAGTAGATCTCCGATACCTGTGCTCCTTCCATATGAACCAGTGACCCTCCTGCTTCCTGAGCATTCAGGCCCATGACAGGAACCATAGTTGCAAGCAGAGCACAACAGAAGGAGTATCCAGTGATCGTTGGCAAGCTACTTTGGATCACCAACAGCACCTGGCCAGACCTTAGCCTCACTATAGGTGTGCTTGCCAGACACATGCGAGAGCCATCACAGGAGCATTACCAGGCAGCACAATGGGTCTTACATTACCTCAAAAGCATGAAAGAGGTTGGGCTGGTATACAAGGTGAGTGAATTACAAGAGCCACTGGTCACACACAGTGATGCAAACTGGGTGATTGACACTACCATACAGAGAAGGAGCACTTCAGGGTGAGTGGCATTAGTGTACGGGAACCTGGTAACCTGGAAGTCAGCTACACAAAAGTGTGTATCACTGTCTGCTGTCGAAGTGGAGTTCATTGCAGCCACGGAGGCAACACATGAGGTGCTCTTCCTCAAGCAACTGCTACACTCAATTGGCATTGCCACTGGCACCCCAACAGTCTACTCAGACAACACTGGTTGCATACAGGTTAGTAAGGACCCAGCACAGCACTGGAAGCTCAAGCACATCGACACCAAGTATCACTTTGTTTGTAACAATGTCCGAGAGGGAAGGGTGCAGATTAAGTACATGGACACATGAAATTTGGCAGACATACTCACAAAGCCCATTGGGAGGCAAGCGATGCAGCAAGCAAGATCTGGGCTACACCTGCAAATGCTTGCAGCAGCATATGGAATGGGGTCTCCAAGCTATGTGACAGTACAGAAGGACAGAGGCCGTACCTCGCAACAACAGAATAATGAACAGGGTACATATGCTGTTGAGGGGGGGAGTTGAAGTAGATAAAGCCGCACAAAGCGTAGAGATAGTGTTCACGACCGAGTAAAAGGCTTGCGCAAAAGGGGCTCAGCAGCGCACAAGTGGCGAAAACGTGAAAATTCTTGACTCGCATTTGTACTTAGGACCATCATCATTAACGAATAAAACTTCAACTTTTTTGAGTATTGGAAGACTCCAGTTTTCAAGGGCAAAAAATACTGAAACCCCTAATTGAGGGATGTGTTTCCTGTAAGGACAAAACATGCAAATAAAAAGAAACGAGACAAGTGTCGCTGAAGATTACGATCCAGTGAGACGCTAAAGGATGACGCATAGCAGATCTGATCGGAGATCAAGCAGAGCCGATCCGGTCAGAGGACCGATCTGACCAGATATTGGGTACAACACAGTTCCGCTTGTTGTTAAGCTAGGTCATGAAGTAGCATACTCCCACGTTCGGTATGAGCCTTACAAATGTATATATATCAAGCTGAGAACACTAGGTTCTCACCACGTTCTTTGAGTCAATCGAGTATACATGTTTCTGTCGAAAATTTGACGTTATTTGGGTCCCGATACTGGTGATCGGGGATAGTCTTAGTACGATGTCACTACTCTTTTTAAGGCAGAAACATATACTAAATTGACTGTAGAAATGCAGCAAGAGCCCAGTGCTCTCTGTGAGGTATATATACAAGTGAGTGGCACACGCAGAATGTGTGAGTACTACTACTTAATGATCTATCATGACAACGAGCGGGACTGCGTTGCACCCGATCTCTACTGAGATCAACTCGACTTAATCTTCGATCAAATCGGTTGTTCAACCGGATCGGCCCTGCCTGATCCCCGACCAGATCGGCTCCGCGTCATCCTTTAGCGTCTCATTGGATCGTTATCTTTAGCAGTTTCTGCCTTAAAGTAGTAGTGACATCGTACTCGGACTCTCCCCAATCGCCAGTTATCGGGGCCAAAACGTCTTCAAACTTCAACAGTGTTTTCTTGACTAGCTACAACAGACCTTGGAGCAGAAGCATCCTATTCTCGCACAAACCAACGAGTGTTTGTCCCTCATCCCGACCGAGATGAACGGCACATACGTTAAGTAACGTTCCACTGGCACTTTCCCCTCCTTCGTCAGTCTCATCAGCGGTGGTAGCACCGAGCCTCACCACCCTCGAACTCGCATGTTTTGCGTTGTCTGACGCCGGCAAATAGTACAAGAAAAGATTCCCAGCTCCTCTCGTCTCACCGCTATTACCTGAACCAGTAACCTGAGGTGCACTATCGAATGCCAATACTACGTATTCCCCCTCTTCTCCAGCTCTACCTGGACGTCGATGGATGTGGACTCGTTGAGCATCGCGTTTGGAAGCAAGCACAAATGCGAGCGCTGGCATTGTAGCAACGTGTTTCCATCCTTGTCCA
Organism: Ustilago nuda; assembly: GCA_022963125.1. Classification (NCBI taxonomy): domain Eukaryota; kingdom Fungi; phylum Basidiomycota; class Ustilaginomycetes; order Ustilaginales; family Ustilaginaceae; genus Ustilago; species Ustilago nuda. Next base: position 1,217,987 of record JALCUS010000004.1, on the reverse strand, counting down.
GAACGGGTGAAGATTGCACCATCAAGATCATGTTTAACCACAACGCACCCTGCTGTGTTCTGGCCGTTAGAGGGAAGGTTGGTGGCTAGGAGTGTGAGCTCTTCGTCCTTCGAAGATGTGATCAGAGTATTGTCGATGGTGTTGCGGGCGATGGAAGAGACGACAAAGTTGCGTCCTACGTTGGCGTCTTCCTCTTCCAAATTGTCTTTGAGCAGACTGGGCTGGTTCAAAGAAAGGCTTGTGCCACCACTCGAAGGGTTGAAGCCTGTACGATCCAAGCCGTACCCATTGCCTGCCGGGGACTCTTCGTCGACGGTGTACTTTTGCAGACCTTCGAGCATATTGATCAGCTCAGAAGGATCCATTGTTTCAGGTACGTCGTCTTCGTTGTCCTCCGGATTGTCTTCTTCCTCGCTATGCTGCTGGTCGACGTGCTGTCCTGTAGCCATGCGTTCGAAGTTGGCCTTGGCTTGCTTGAAGGTCAGTTGTTTGTTGCTCTCGTTGGTTCCTTCTGCAACTTCAGTGATGCGGTTGCGACGTGAGGGTCGGCTGCCTGTACGATTAGCGAACACCTGCATCCACCGCGTCCCTTCATGCCTCTTCTCCAAATGTAGCGTCAACAAGCTCATCCCTCTCGCCCCCTCCACTGTCCACAGACTCCCCGTTGGATCGATTTCGGCGCATGTCGGGCGGGACACGTATCGACCTGATGCGATCATCCGTGCTGCGCGTGTCAGATCATCCTCATCCTTCTGCTCGGCTGTTGCTCCGGTGTCAAGCTCAGTGATCTTCGCGGAAGAAGCAGAGGGAGCGTCGAGGAGATCAAGCGCGTCTTGAATAAAAGAGAGGCTGAGAGCGCCGAGCGAAAAGTGCGCTCGGATGTGAGACTTGTTGATCCATGATGGAAGTGCGAAGGCGATAGTCACTGTGTCGGATGTTTGCGCCCATGAGAAGTGCGGAGCTCTGCGTCTGCCTTTCGATGCTGTGGTTGTTTGAGCGGCTGGTGCAGCTATTGGGAATGATTCGTTGGGCTGTGGCATATTTGTGGCGTTGCCTGCGTGGAACTGCTTGCCCTCTGGCTGATGGAAGGGAGCTTCCGAGCAAAGAAGCACCTCCTGCTCTCCCAGTGTGGCCGTGATCAGTGGCTCCTCGCCTTCGATGCTCCAAAGAAGTCCAGCAGTCTTGGTGTCTTGCGCGTCATCTTCCTTCTCTGTCGTCTCGTCGAGCTCGAACAGCTGCACTTTGAACAGAGTTTGGCTGGATCCTGGAGTTGCTGCCTTCGATTCATTTGCCTGCTGCGAAGCCTCGTTCTGGAACCCAAGCCCCTGCATACCTGCTTTGCCTGATACAGAGGCTGCAACTGTCTTCGTACTCTGAATCAGCAGCCTCACCTTACCATCGATTCTCTTGCACGCCTTGATTCTAGCTCCCCTGTCCACGTCCTCGACGAGTGGTAGCCTCCACTTCGTTTCACTCTCGCTGATCCATCGAACGCCACCATTCTCGCCAACAGAGATACTTTGCAGCCTGATCAGCACCACTGTCCCACCACCCGAAGCCACCCACTCTGTCGGCCATACTGATGCTAGCGACGACAATCTTTGTTCCTCCCCTGAAAGCCGATGCACTGGATGACCAACAACCTTGTCCCTACCCGCATCATAAGTGAGCACCACTACAAATTTATTCGCATCGATGTATGCTGCGAATGGCTCAGCTTGGTCTCTACGGCCTGACGAAGGTACAAGCACTTGATGCAGAGCTCGTTCCTTAGTCTTCTTATAGCCCAGACCTGCGAACGTCAGCTTACCCTCCTTTCTGTCTGCACCAAGACTGGATTGGTATAAATCGGTCAGACGAGGTGGTCGACTGGGCAATCCGTATGATCGTACGCTATATGATGAGGAAGAGGGGTCATCTTGAACAAGCTTGTATGCTTCAAACTTTGGATTGAGTTTTGAGGGGTCGACTTCGAAGGAAACGCTGCGGCTGTCAAGATGCAGTTTTGACAATGATGGTTCGAACGGTAGGGGTAGTCGATGTGCTTGCGAGTAAGCCATAGCGTCTCAGACTCCAGCCACCTGGAGGGAAGTGTGCGTATGATGGCGAGAGAGTTTTGGGGAAAAAAAGAGGGCTCATGCTTCCACAGCTCCGTGTTCCGAAAAAACTCAGTTGCTGTCCACGCGATTGCACACATCAGAGGGCCTCACATGCTCACTGCACACGGGACCTGTCATCGGACGCTCATAACAGATGCTCATGATGTTCGCGAGACAGCCCAGATATTGGTAACAGTAAACACGCGCACAACCGAATCACACACAATCCCACATTGAGAGATGTTTTGCAAGGGTATATTGCTATCCAATAGAGAAGATCATGAGACCCCACGCCTCCTCGACGGCTGTTCTACTACATACATCAAATCAAAATCGAAAGCTTTCTGTGCATTACTGCACTTACTTAGAGCCAGTAGCACCCTGAACAGTTCCCTTAGCCTGAGCAGCAGCGTCGCTCAAAGCCTGGCTAGCCTGCTGACCGGCGTCCTGAGCGGTCTTCTGTGCCTGACCAGCCTTCTGCGAAGCAGTGTCAGCGGCATCGCTGGCGAGGTTGCTTGCAATCTTCTGAGCCTGACCAGCCTGCTTGCTGGCCTCATCAACGACTTCACCGGCTTTCTGCTGACCAGCAGCGACCAAGTGGGAGACGTTCTCGACAATGTGGCCGGCGGTAGCACGGACCTGGTTGACGAGACCGGGAGAGTTATCCTCAGCGGGCTTGATATACTGGTTGGCAGAGTCGAGGGTGTGGGAGGCAAGGTCACGGGCCTGGTTAGTCAAGCCGATGAGGGACTGCTTGGCCTGTTCGGCGGACTGCTGACCTTCCTTGGCGGCCTGGTCGGTGGTCTTGGAGGCCTGGTCGGCGGCGTCGTTGGCGGCAGACTTGGTCTGGTCAGTGGCGTTCTGAGCATGATCCTTACCCTGGCCGAGGATGGAGCCTGCGGTCTGCTGAACGTAGGCAAGGGTGTCTGTGAAGAGCAAAAGCGGAACAGAAGGAGGAAGAAGTGTCAATAATGTGATTCCACAGAAGTGCGATAAGGCAGGCTGCATGCAGGCGAAACTTACTGGAAGCAAGTTCAGAGGCCTGCTTGATGAGCGAGTCACCCTGCTCCTGAGCCTGGGACGAACGGTCGCCAGCCTTGTTGGAGACGTCGTTGCCGAGTTGCGAAGCCTTGTTGGAGGCGTCGTTGCCAAGGTTCTGAGCGTCCTTGGAAACGTCGTTGGTGTTCTTGTTGGTACCGGGGATCTGCGACATGTTTACTATGTAGTGGAAGGGTTATGTATGTGTATATATGTGTGTGCGTGTGTGTGCGTGAGTGTGCGTGTGTGCGTGGACGGATTATATGTTTTGGTTGATGATGGTGATGAATTGAGAAGAAGTGACGATAGTATTTGTATCTTCTCTGCTTTCAATAGTGTTGTGTCTGGCTGTGGCGGGATTGCTTTGGATGAATGCCTAGGCTCAACAACTGCGACGCAATCACAGTCTCAGCAGCTGAAATTCAACCCTCGACAAGGCCAATTTTCAACCACGTTCTACACAGCGTTCATGAGACAACTCAGCTTCGCTCGCTCTCACTATTTTGCCGCATCGCCATTTACAGTCTTTCTGTGCTGCGCTCTTCGGAATCACAGTTCAGAGTGGAGAAAGGCGAGGCTGTTGCACTGACTGAATGCCCGTCCGTGCGCAGCCGCTGCACAAGATTTCACACGCGGGTTGAAGCTCCAAAAAGTGTAGATTTCCGCACTGATATGACGCAATTACGCCTGTGAAATGCGAAAAATCCCTCTTTGCTTCCTTCGTGCCTGCCGTGCCTGCCGTGCCTGCCGTGCCTGCCATGCCTTTCTCTTGCTTTCGCCGCTGTGATCTCATATCATCATTTTTCTGCTTATCGTGGATGGCGTTGCCGACAGCAAACTCATGCATGCAACTAGCCGTCACTATATTCACTGCTGTCACTGCGACATTGTTTGGCTGCAACGAGAGGCGAAATGACGGTCAAGCACAGAAAAGCTACCCTAACTGCCCAGCAGGTCCCTCGACGCCGGTCAACTCAGACACGATTACACCGTTCCATCTTCCCTTGCCTTCCGGAAAGCAAGGTCTTAGAAGACCGGCCTTGTGACATCGACCCTTGTTTCTATTTGTGATTCGCCGAACCCGTCTCTTTCTACCGGCTGAGATGCATATTTCAAAGGTTTGAGTGGGGGTTTAGTTATCTCTGAGTTTTGAAAACACAATACTTTGAAAATATGTTTGGGCCCAATTTTTGATGCCCCAAGAAACTGCACAGGCCTGTGACACTTGCATCTTGGAGTTTCACTTGATTCGGCCAGTAAAAACAATCTCTGATTCCCTACACCAGGCCAAGATCAAAGTGATCATAACAGATGTTGTTGAACACTATACTGAACAATGCCAAAACCTTTGATTGAAAAGCTAAAGCAAATAGCTTACATCACACCTGTTCTGATCACTGTCTTCTGTGAGCCTCATGCCATCGGTTTTGTCTCTCCTGTCATTTGGTAAAGGCCAATGTTGTCTTTCCCATCCTTTGAGATTCTGCTGTTGTGTCCTCAAAAGGGCAGCCATGAGAAGCAAAGAGTGCAGTGAGCATCTCCTCCCTAAGATCCAGTGCTTTCTCCTGCCTGAACTTCTGGACTCGGTTCTGAGACATGCCCTCCATGGCAGCAGCCTGTTCCTGTTCGTAATGCTGCTGGTTTTCCCTTTGTTTTATACTTGCATCTTTGGTAGCCTGCTGATATGCTTCCATCCCTGACATGGTCTCCAGCACCTCAGCTTCAGATAGATTTTCAGATGCCTTAAGGTATTCTGCCATCTCATCTGGTCAATCAAAATGGCTTGCAAATGTATGTGCAATGATACAAGCCTGGAATGTATGTGCAGCTTTCTCGTGGTCCTCTTCTCAATACAGGTTGCCTCAAAATCCCATCAAACATTGGAAGTGGTTCTTGAGGTAGGCAATGCCATGTTCACCCTTGACACAAATGAGGGAGAGTGAATAGTTGAAGTAGTGGAGATCTCTGCTCTTTGCAACTGCATGTAAGCGATCGTGCGCCAGAGACTAACTGAGGTTGATTGACTAAGGTCTACTCGATATGTTTCGTCTATACGTAACCAAGCGTCGCCGCCTAGTAAGCCTCGACTGATCGCCTTGAACACTCTGTTCAGAGGTTGCGTGGCACGAACGTTGTTTGTTGGTGAGTGGGTGATACACCCTTCACTACAGTACGAGTGTTCGTAGTACTGTTGATAATGCTCTTGGATGTTGTCTGGACCGTGATATGCTAATCGCCTACAGAGGATGAGGGTTACTGGACCGCTGGTGTGGATAACCGCCTACAGTAACTGACTGGACCACTGGTGTCGAGCAACACTGCCTTCAGCAAAGGACTGGACCGCTGGTGTTGAAGAACACCGCCTTCAGTAATGAACTGGACCGCTAGTGTGGAGTACACCACCTACAGTTGTTGACTAACAGTGATACAACACATACGTTGAGAGTTGTCGCAAGAGCACTGCTATTGTGATGGTACATAACTGAGTAAGTAAAGTATAAGCAAGTAGTATGTAGAGTGGATGCCGATCCACTCGTATGCTATCGTAGAATGAGAGTATTTATGCATCTGATGGGTGTTCTCCTTCAACACCTATCCTGCTCCTCTTGAGGGGCCTCTGTCCCCTGTTGGCCACTGTCTTGCCCTGCTGGCACTGACTTCTTTGATACTGCGCTCTGAGCGTTTGCACAGCGCAGGGGTTATGCAACACTGCCCTCTCGCCTTCATGCTCTCCTTCTGCCTGAGGTGTGATGCCCCTCCTTTCGACGCAGCTTCCTCTCGACCTTATCTTGTGAAACTCCTTGACCTTGTGACCATACCCCTTGGTCATGTGGTCACGTCGGCACAGTTCGGAGTACTTGTTCATATCAGCCGACTAGTTGAGGCGTGCAGATCCGACTGACCCCGACTGATCCCATGAGATTGATCTAGATTCCCAGGGTTTGATCGATCTCGTGATTCATATGCGCTGCCAACCCGATTAATCGCATTGATCCCCAATGGTTTTTGGCTCTGATCGATCCGGTGCACCCTTCATATGTTGATCTTCTGCGCACCTTTTCATATACTGCTCCGTACACGACATTACCATAACTGCCGCTGCTCATTTGGCGCACTCTCTTGCGCTGGCCAGCCGATCCTGTGACACTGCAGTGTTGCTGTACGGTCCAACTGTATAGCTGGAGTAGCCATAACCAGCATCAACCCAGACAAACTTGCCTTCATCAAGATGCAAATGAGGCTTCACAACAATACCACTGCCTGAAGCCCAGACTTGTGCATCATGTGATGACCCAGGATGTCCAACCACCGACTCGAAAATGTGCAAGGAATAAGGGAGGAAGACAAGGGCAATGTTGAATGTATAATCACCCTTGTATGAGTACTGCTTGCAAGCATTGAGTGCTGGCTTCCATGCAAGATTGATGTGTGTACCATCTACCACCAACCATCCTCTAGACCATTCCTTGACTCCACTCTTCTCAGCAACCCATGCTTTTGCCTTAGCATGCTTGTCTTCAGTTGCAAAGGTTATTACCTCGCTGTTCAGCTCATATAGTCCTGCAATGGTCTTATCTGTCCACTCATGAACTGAGCCCTGACTGCAACTGCAGGCAAATGCAACATCACGAACTCCACCACCATTTCCTGACCGTCCAAGCCGATATAGACCAACTGCCACTTGCTGCTGAACACGCCAAAAGCTCGATATTGATCTGAAGGCATTGGTTGTGCTGAGTCTGTAAGTGAGAGCTTGGAATGCATCTGGGGTCATACAAACAGCCCCTCCAAAGAGCTTGCGGTTCATGACAGCATATCGATCAAGCATGTTGATGAGGGGATTGTCATGGGCCTGAATGCGCAGGAAACAGGAAGGTCGTTGGTTCATAGGGAAGGAGCACAGGTATCAGAGATCAGGCCGGTGGACAAGGAGATGCCATAGACCTAGCTGGTACCAGTAGTAAGCATGGTCGTAGTACAGTCTCCATGGAGACCATGGGCCCCTACGAACCCACATGCGAGGAGGGCCAGGCACAGCCACAAGGAGGACCAAGCTCAAGGAGCATGCAGACGGTCACCACTCAGGGGCTCAGGAGATAGGAGTCATAGGAGACCAACAAGCAGGTCACTAGGAAGGAGCAGTGTCAAAGGAGGAGGAGCAGTGTCAAAGGAGTCAACACACAGCTCAAGGAGGACAGGAGGGTACTGAAGGGACCTCTTGTACAGTACTCGATGAAGAGGATACTCTCTGCAGAGAGAGGGCCAGAGTAGCATCACAGGCGACACTACAAGGAGTGTATATAAGCATACCCTCTCATCATCAGTGGTTGAGTGCATCCCCATCCACTCTACACACCATAACTAGTTATCACTTCAGCATAAGTATCATTAGTTTCAGTCAGCATAGTAGCAATCCATCAAGGTTGCTCCTCATTGTAGTGCATGTGTTGTATCACCACTCACTGATGTCCGAAGGCAGTTCATAGCAAACCAGCAGTCTGGATTAAGATAGAACCGAAGGCAGTAGTCCACTGTGGTCCGGGGATTACCTCAAGCATCAGTCAACACACTGGACACTCGTGTTGACACCACCAACCCTATCACCAACACCAACAACCTCATCACCATCAACACTCACACCAGACCTTGGTGTCATCATAACCTTAGTATCGACATCGATCATGCCGAGCTACCCCTGAATGGAGTGTCCACAGAGGTCAGCTGAAACCTACAATAGTATATACAACGAACACCACCTGTCACCACCGCACATTCTGATACTCACCGAGTGATGTAGCTCACCGAGACAAAAACTGTCACGCAGTTCGATAGTCACCGAGTATCTCGACAGACTGACCTGGGTTTCAGGCGCGAGACCCCTGACACCAGGAAGGGTCAACGAGAGGAACGACTACAACGAGCTCATCTGAGTAGAGAGGAGACTATTGACCTCTCTCACACTGAGGAACAAGCAGGAAGAGGAGATGAGTCTATGCTAGGAGACCCTCATACTCCTACTCTGGCTCCACGACCAAGACGATCTGTCTCATTCACAGACATGGATGATCAAGAAGACATCAGCTACGAGAAGTATGCTTCACCCACTGGACTGAGATATGTCAAGTCCAGGGTAGACCCATACAACAAGAGCAGGATGAAACCCTATGTTATTGATCAGGAGGAAGACTCTAGCATCATGGCAGAGCTTAACCGATCAAAGCCCATTGCCAACCCCTTTCCAAAGTTCAACCCCTGAGATGTGGAGATCTTCATTCTAGAAGCTGAAGCATGGTTTAAGTTCAACCAGGTGTATGAGCAATCTAGGATGATCAATCACATGGGTGCTCAACTAGAAGGGACTGCATGGGAATGGTGGACCTCCAAGCTCTGTATTGATAGAGCTAGAGAAGGAAGGTTGTTCAATGATTGGCACTACTTCACAGAAAGACTGTCAGAGCAGTTCAACCCATGCAATGCTAGGATGGAGGCTTACAACAAGCTGCTAGCTCTCAGGCTCACAAGTGATGCTCCTGGTGCCGCCACACGTCATGTAGAGTGGTTCAGAGACTTGGAGGGTCAGGTCAACCTAGATGACAACGAGCTAGTGATTGATCTCTTCGGAGGTAGTCTCACTTGCAGCATACAGGAGAAGTTCGAGAGGAACCCACCCAGGAAGAGATGGGAGTGGTACCGAGAGGTCAAGGAGATCGATCGACAGAGGATGCTACTACAGCAGTCCTCGTCTAGACACTCACTCCCAAACTCCATGTCACCTCCACTAAGAACTGGGTCTCGGCCAATTCAAAGTTCAATCCCCATTCGTCAACCCACTCAACCTTATCCAGCTCGATCACCAGCACAAGCAACTACACAAAACCTAAATCGACCAACTAACCAACCCCTTCCCCATCAAGCCACCCAAACCTCAAAGCAAGGAAGCCCTGCTCCATCAGGTACCAACACCTGCCATGTATGCAAGGGTATTGGCCATTGGGCCAGAGACTGCCCTAGCAGGAGGGTAGACTCCCTGGGCTCACGACTCATGGACCCCAAGGTCATGGTCACCACAGCAGACCCTTTTGAAGAGACCACCGACTCAGGAGATGGCCAAACAGGTAGCACGGAGATGGGCAACCCCAAGGACTTGGGTCTCAGCCCTTACCAGCAGACCATGATCACTAATCATGAGGAGGAGGAGGAGCACAATGATGGTGACGATGAGGGAAACATCAGTGGGGTGATGCACTGATGGTGTGCATTGCTCTACAAACCTCCTCACCATCACTCTGTATATATCAAGATTGCCAAGTATGTTTCTCTACCAGTGGAGGCAAAGCAGTGTTGGGGCTCTCTGGAATGGTCCAAGACCATCCTGCTCGGATACTAGCTGATACCGGAGCTGGTTTGTCCATAGTCTCAGACTCTTTCATTAGTAAGTACCAAATACCCACAAAACCCACAAAAACAAGATCGAACCATGGTGTCATTGGACACCAACTCTCCATCAATAGTTCTGTGAGCATGCAGGTATCTATTGGTACACACAATCTGGGTGTGGTTGAAGCTTCAGTGGCCGACACTGCTGACTATGTCCTCATCCTGGGGTTCACCGAGCTACAGAGGCCCAAACCCACCATACAATGGGACACAGGCCAGCTGGAGTTCAAGACTCAGGAGCAGGACCAGCCCCCAAAGAGACCCCCAGAGGCAGCAAGAGCAGGGGACCTATCCATGAGGAGACCAACCCTCCATGGAAACGAGTTCGTCTCAGCAGAGCGCATACTACAAGCAGCTCTGGAAGATGGACCCATAGGGTTCATGCTGTTGGAGGAGCCACCATCATCACTCCCAGCCTTTGGTTTTGTACCTACAGGCGCAGACAAAGGAGTAGAGGTAGAGGTGGACAAGGTGGTGATGGCTGCAGATATACCAAAGCCATACCAACGCCTGCGAGATGTGTTCAATGAAGTGGAAGCAGACAAGCTGCCCCATCATACAGAGCATGATCTCCACCTCGAGTTGATGGAAGGAGGTCAGCCACCTCAGGGGCCCCTATACCTTAAGGGACCCAAGGAGATGTCCAAGTTGAGGAGGTACCTAGATGAGAACCTTGAGAAGGGGTTCATTAGACCATTGAAGAGCCTGGCACAATCACCGGTGCTCTTTGTACCAAAGAAGGATGGAGGTCTCAGACTCTGTGTGGACTATTGGGGTCTCAATGAGACCACTGTCAAGAACAGGGCCCCATTGCCCCTCATCGAGGAGCAGCTGTTCTTACCCTGGAAGGCAAGGATCTATACCAAGCTAGACCTTAGAGCAGCATACAACCTCATCTGGATTGCTAAAGGAGATGAATGGAAGACAGCCTTCGGCACTCAGCTGGGCCTCTATGAGAACCTAGTGATGCCCTTTGCCCTAGCCAATGCTCCAGCTCACTTCCAGTCGTTCATGAATGGCATCTTCCAAGACATCATTGGGGTATATGTAGTAGTATACCTAGACGACTTCCTGATCTTCAGTAATACTGAGGAGAGACATGTGGAGCATGTTACCAAGGTCCTCACTCGGTTAAGGAACAACAGGCTCTTTGCCAAGCTGTCTAAGTGTGAGTTCCACACCAGGACAGTCAAGTTCCTGGGTTACATCATCAAGCTGACAGGTATAGAGATGGACCCAGAAAAGGTGCACACTGTCAAGGAGTGGCCAATGCCAGAATCTGTCCACAACATCCAGAGGTTCCTGGGTTTTGCCAACTTCTATCGAAGGTTCATGTCAGCGGTCGCGCGCCTGAAACCTGAAATCTGTAGTAGTACTGATACTACTACTGATTCTGTCAAATTATGTGACAGCACTAATGGTATTACAATTCCTAGTGAATTATGCGACAGAGCCGTCTCTGTCACTTTTCTCGTTGGAATCTGTAGTTGTATTGTCGTTATGACAGATTTAGACTAACCACTGTGGACACTCCATACAGACGTAGCTCAGCACGATCAAGTACAATACAACTATAGGTGAACTTGGTATTGACACCAATGGGCTGGTGTGAGTATTGATTGATGGCGTCGACACAAGTGTCCAGTGTGTCGACTAATGCTTGAGGTGATCCCCGGACCACAGTGGACAACTGCCTTCGGTTCTATCGTATCCAGACCACAGGTTTACTATGAACTGCCTTCGGATGTCAGTGAGCGGTGATACAACACACATGCTTCAATGAGAGGCAATCTATTGATTGCTGCTATGCTGACTGAGAAACTAATGATACTTATGCTAAAGTTATGACTAGTTGTATGGTGTAGAGTGGATTCTGATCCACTCAACCATTTGTGATGAGAAGGTATGGTTATATACCCCTTTGCAGTGTCACCAGCGACGCTGCCCCTGCTCTCTCTCCAGAGAGTACCTCCTGCATCGAGTACTACACAGGAGTCTTTGATGAGACTCCTCTGCCCTACTATGCTACCCCGTCTGACTTCTTTGAGCAGTGTCAACTCCATCGACACTGCTCTTTTCTCATGTTCCCTTCGCTGGTGTCCATTACACAGCTCTCTTCCCTTGGACCGGTGATGCATCTATGTTCCTCCTATCCTGTGTGCCCCTGAGTGGTAACTGACCGCGTGTCGCTGGGCTCAGTCCCTCTCTTGGCAAAGCTTGGTCCTCGGCCTGGTAGAGCTTGGTCCCCTCTCATATGCGAGCTTAGCCCCCGCCTGCGTGTGGATCATCATATGGATGTCATTGCCACTGAACTCCGCAGAATCTGCCATATGATCATGCTTGCTACAGATTTTGGTGGGAATCATGATATCGACCTTGTTCGTGCATGTCTTGGTGAAATCTGCACAAGAACCGTGTCTATTACCGATCTCACTGAATTCTTCTGCAATTCTTGAAATCTGCCCGATTCCTGTGCTACCTTCATATGAACTTCGGCCTTCTTTCGCTCTGCGCATCCAGGCCTATGACAGTTCATAGCCCACTTTGCTCGTATAGCCAAGCCCTTGACATCACTAGTAAAGCCTACAGAACGGTGTAAGAAGTTCGAGCTACCAGAGTGTCAGGGGTCTCGCGCCTGAAACCCAGGTCGGTCTGTCGAGATACTCGGTGACTATCAAACTGCGCGACAGCTATTGTCTTGGTATCAGTCTCGGCGAGCTACATTGCTCGGTGACTATCAGGTTGCATGGTGGTGATGGGTGGCATTCGTTGTATATACTATCGTAGGTTTCGGCTGACCTCTGTGGACACTCCATTCAGGGGTAGCTTGGCATGATCGATGTCGATACTAAGGTGGCAACACCAAGGTCTTGTGTGAGTGTTGATGGTGATGAGGGTGTTGGTGTTGGTGGTAAGGTTGGTGGCATCAACACGAGTGTCCAGTGTGTTGACTGATGCTTGAGGTGATCCCCAGACCGCAGTGGACTAATGCCTTCGGTTCTATCTTAATCCAGACTGCTGGTTTGCTATGAACCACCTTCGGACATTAGTGAGCAGTGATACAACACATGCACTACAATGAGGAGCAACCTTGATAGATTGCTACTATGCTGGCTGGAACTAATGTATACTTATGCTGAAGTGATAACTAGTTATGGTGTGTAGAGTGGATGGGGATGCACTCAACCACTGATGATGAGAGGGTATGCTTATATACACTCCTTGTAGTGTCGCCTGTGATGCTACTCTGGCTCTCTCTCTGCAGAGAGTACCCTCTTCATCGAGTACTGTACAGGGGGTCCCTCTAGTACCCTCCTGTCTTCCTCGACACTGCTCCTCCTCCTAGTGACCTGCTTGCCGGTCTCCTATACACTGCTCCTCCTCCTTCGACTGGTGATGGTTCCTCTGACTCCTATCTCTCGAGCGCCCCTGAGTGGTGACCGTCTGCATGCTCCTTGAGCTTGGTCCTCCTTGTGGCTGTGCCTGGCCCTCCTCGCATATGGGCCTGGTCCTCCTTTGCATGTGAGTTTGTAGGAGTCCATGGTCTCCATGGAGACTGCACTACGACCATGCTCACCACTGGTACCGACTAGATCTTCGATACCTGTGCTCCTTCCATATGAACCAGTGACCCTCCTGCTTCCTGAGCATTCAGGCCCATGACAGCGAGCTTGGTCCTCTTCGCATGTGAATTCATTGTATGAACATCCTTGTCCCTGATCTCCATGGAATCTGCCATACGATCATGCTTACTACTGATCTCGGTGAGATCTGTAATAACTTCCTTGTTCATACCGATTTCACCATGATCTGTCATAGAGCCGATACTACTGCAGGTCTCGGTGAACTGTGCCGCAAATCCTACGATCTGCCCGATCCCCTGATTCTTGCTCTTCCTTCATATGAACCCACGGGTCTTCCTGCTCTCTGCGCATTCAAGCCCATGACACCTTGGTGTCTACATCACCGTGGTCCCCTTCCCTCCCTTACAGGATATGGCCTCCCCGTCCATCCTGTTCTATCTGACTCCTGTCATGGGCCTGAATGCTCAGGAAGCAGGAGGGTCACTGGTTCATATGGAAGGAGCACAGGTATCAGGGGATCAGGCCGATCTACAGAAGGGTTGGCTATAGCATGGTCATAGTACAGTCTCCATGGAGACCATGGGCAAGGAGGCCTGTACAACGGATTCACATGCAAAGGAGGGCCAGGCCCATATGCGAGTAGGATCAAGCGCATATGTAAGGAGGGCCAGGCACCACCACAAGGGGGAACAAGCTCCAGGAGAATGCAGACGGTTGCTACTCAGGGGCTCTAGAGATAAGAGTCAGAGGAACCGTCGTTGGTCAAAGGAGGAGGGGCAATGTATAGGAGACCGGAAAGCAGGTCCTGAGGAGGAGGAGCAGTGTCGAAGCGGTCGACATAGCTCAAGAAGCACAGGAGTCCCAGGCAAGGCAGTAAGGAGGAGGAGCAGTGTCAAAGGAAGCAACACACAGCTCAAGGAGGACAGGAGCAGTGCTAGAGGGGCCCCCTGTACAGTACTCAACGAAGAGGGTACTCTCTGGAGAGAGAGCCAGAGTAGCATGACAAGCGACACTACAAGGAGTGTATATAAGCATACCCTCTCATCATCAGTGGTTGAGTGCATCCCCATCCACTCTACACACCATAACTAGTTATCACTTCAGCATAAGTATACATTAGTTCCAGCCAGCATAGTAGCAATCTATCAAGGTTGCTCCTCATTGTAGTGCATGTGTTGTATCACTGCTCACTAATGTCCGAAGGTGGTTCATAGCAAACCAGCAGTCTGGATTAAGATAGAACCGAAGGCATTAGTCCACTGCGGTCTGGGGATCACCTCAAGCATCAGTCAACACACTGGACACTCGTGTTGACGCCACCAACCTTACCACCAACACCAACACCCTCATCACCATCAACACTCACACAAGACCTTGGTGTTGCCACCTTAGTATCGACATCGATCATGCCAAGCTACCCCTGAACGGAGTGTCCACAGAGGTCAGCCGAAACCTACGATAGTATATACAACGAATGCCACCCATCACCACCATGCAACCTGATAGTCACCGAGCAATGTAGCTCGCCGAGACTGATACCAAGACAATAGCTGTCGCGCAGTTTGATAGTCACCGAGTATCTCGACAGACCGACCTGGGTTTCAGGCGCGAGACCCCTGACATTTATCTCTTCGTGCCATGGTGTCTACATCACCGTGGTCCCCCTCTCTTCCATACAGGGTATGGCCTCCCCATCCCCCTGTTCTACCTGACTCCGGCAGCTGTCCTGCCCCTCCTATCCTTCTTGTCCCTACTTCCTTGTTGAGGCGATGGTCCTCCTATGTCGACCTCATCATGCTCAGGGGTCTCCTCCCACCTCATCTGATGGCGAGGTCTCTTGTACCCTGCCATCAATGGCTGTCCCTTCGATCCTGGTGGGACACCTCCATTGGGTCATGGGGCTGGTTAATCTGCTTCATCTTGGGCCAGTCTCGGTGAAACTTCTCAGTACCCACCATCCTGACCATTCTCAATGAGGTTTCTCCCTGGCTCACTCTCCAACCAGTCTTGATGAGATTGGTCAGAACACCTGGATATCAACCAGTTCTGCTTCTGATGCGCCGAAATCATTTTGGCAGCTGCGCAGCACGGCTGCTTGTGATCTCTGCGCGGGCCCTGTGACAAGTGGTAACCGTCTGCATGCTTCATGAGCTTGGTCCCCGTCTTGGCAGCGCTTGATCCCCCTTGCATGCAAGCTTGGTCCTTCTTGTATGTGAATTCATTGTATGGACCTCCTTGTCACTGTTCTCTGTGGAAACTACCATACAATCTTGCTTACTGCAGATTCTGGCCAGATCTGTGATTTTAACATTGATTGTGCGGATCTCAATGAGATCTGTCATAACACTGTTGCTACTACAGATCTCACTGAATTCTGCTACAATTCCTATGATCTGCCTGATCCATCGATTCCTGTGCTCCCTTCATATGAACTGACAGGTCTTCCTACTTCCTGCGCTTCCAGGCCAAATGACATGCAGCACGGCTGCTTATGGTCTCTGCGCTGGCCCTGTGACATGGAACTGGCCCCTAAGAAGATGAAGGCAGCAAAGGGCCCATCCACTCACAGGAGGCAAGGGAAGTGGTGCCAACGAGTGGCATCACAGGAATGGATGGGGAGGACAGCAGGGAGGAGGAGGATCAGTGTCGTGGGCGGCACTACAATAAAGTATATAACCATGCTTCCCATCATAATAGAGGAGTGGATCACCATCCACTCTACACCATACATTACTAGTTATAGCTTTACACATAAGTATGCATTAGTACTCAGTCAGCAAGTTGCAATCTCAATAGATTGCATCCATCATAGTGCATGTGTTATATCACTGCTCACTGATGTCCGAAGGTGGTTCATAGCAAACCAGTGGTCTGGATTAGAAAGAACTGAAGGCAGTCGTCCACTGCGGTCTGAGGATCACCTCAAGCAATAGTCGACACACTGGACACTCGTGTCGACACCACCAAGTATCACACTCACACCAGACCTTTGGTGTCATCATCAAGTTCCCCAATGTCGTATCATTATTGATCATGCTGAGCTACCCCTGGACAGAGTGTCCACAGCGGTTAGTTGAAATCTGCAATAGCATTACTACAACTACAGATTCGAGCAAGAAAAGTGATAGAGAAGGCTCTATCACATATTTCACTAAGAATCGAAATACCACTAGTGTTATCACATAACTCGACAGAATCGGCAATAGTATCGATACTACTACCAATCTCAGGTTTCAGGTGTGTGATCGCTGACACTCATCTCATTGTAGGACCAATTGATCCGCTTCATCTTGAGCCAGTCTCAGTGAAACTTCCCAGGTCCCACTGTCTCGACCATTCTTGATGAGGTTTTGCCTGAGCTCGCTGTCCAACCATTCTCGATGAGATTGGTTGGAGCCCCTGGGCCTTGACCAGTTCCACTTCCTGTGCGCCAAGCTCATTTTGGTGGCTGCGCAGAACATCTGCTTATGATCTCTGCGCTGGCCCTGTGACACACGCTACTACCGCTAAGAGCTCCTTGTCATGGATCTCGTAGTTCTTTTTTGCTGAGGCCATCTTGCGGGAGTAGTATGCTACTGGGTGCCATCGCCTGTCATGCTCTTGCTTTAATACCCTGGCAATGGCAAAGTCACTTGCATCTGTTTCCAGTTGGTTCGGCAGGTGATAATCAAAATGTCTCAATACTCCAGCTGTGGTGAACACCTGGATGAGCTTGTGGAAGGCCTCCTTGGCGTCTTCTGGCAACTCAAACTTCTCGAAGCGCTCCATGGGCTTTACCAATGATGTGAGTGGTTTGGCAATACGTGCAAAGTGGGTGATGAACCTTCGATAAAATCTCTCAATGTCCTCCATATGCGTGTATGATACTCATCAGAGTGAGGTTGGAAACATGAATGAAACTATAGCAAAAGTACACCAGCTATCCATTGACCGTTGTCTTGATGTCTGAGTGTTGGTCCAGATAACGCACTAAACCCGAGTGAGCAAAGCTGGTGATTGGATGTGAGCTTGGCGTAGAAGTTGCATACTCCAAGTGGTTGCATGCTCCAACGCCGAGGCATCACATACTTCAACTATTTTGTTCTCTGTCAGGAGTCCAGTACGGGCGCGTCTGACTTCAACTAAAAGAGCATAAATTACCATTCATCCACGCAACCCTACTTGAGGCCAAACTTTGTCAAACTCGGCCCAATCTGCACCGCACTCCAATCCGGCCCACTAGTAGCCCCACTTTCCCCAGCATTCGTATTCGCCAACGCCAAAGCACTAGCCTCTTTCCTCGTTTTGATATACTGCAACTGACTCCTGAAATGTCTCAGACAATTATCCGGCGTTGTTGGCAACTCCAAAAACCCACCACCCACAATCGCTGGATGAGTCGTTGCCCCACCATCAGCTTCCGAAGACATTAACGAATCCAACCCATTCGAAATCAACTCCACCAACGAATTGATATACTTCGGCGCAACCGCTTCCACCCTTTGCTTGAAATAGTAGAGATACTGGTCGAGAGCGGAACAAAAGATTTCGACTGTGCTGCGTTCGTCTATGCATGAATTGGCGATGCGGAGGGATTTTTGCAAACATTCGAGGACTCGTTTGCCATCTTTGAGAAGGATTGGCTTGTTCTCCTTCGGGTTGGATCCGTTGGTGGGAGGCGTGCTACCGCTGGCCGCAGCAACACTGTTCCCCGTCGCCGAGGAGGAATTTGTCGCCAGTCCGGACGGATGACCAGGTGTTTCAGTCTGCCACCATAAATGACTCGCCATCATCACCGCCGCTGCTTGATGAGGTTTCTTTAACAACTTCGCACCATGCAATGCCGCCTTCGTGATCAGAGTATCGTAGTTATCCGTTCCGAAAACGCGTGCGGTCTGAAGCGTACTGATAATCAAGCCGATTGCATGCAACTGAGCGCGCGATTCCGAAATCGACTCTTCATAGATCGTAAATGACTGAACGTAAAACTCGTACGCCAACTCTTCAAACCTACTTTCATCCGCCGATTGCGCAACCAACAAGAAAAGCCTCAAGCAGATGTCTGAAGACTCGACCTTGTTGTACAGAATTGAGATCACCTGGTGGATGAACTTGTAAAGCATCAACATCTTTGTCTCCCAATTCGGCTCCTCCCTTTCGCGCAGCTTGTATCGCCGAGCGAGCTTAATCGCAGAAGTAATAAGAGGAGGGAGCGTAAACTTGATCCGTTCACCACCATCAACAAAGTGCTTGCGTGCGGTTTGAAGCAAGCTGAATTGCGTCTCAAGCTCGTCAGCGCGGAAAAGATGAATCATGCGAGCGATCCAACCTTGTTCCTCGGCCATCTCTTCCATATCGTACTGCATCATGTGATGACGACCCACACCGCGCGCACCGGCACCATACATGCCTTGAGCCATTCTAGTGTCGCCTCCACCGCCGTAGTGACCGTAGTTGCCGCCGTAGCCTGCTTGACCGCCGTGACCACCTGCGCCCATATACATGCCTCCACGAGGCAACCCGCCCATGATAGCATCCTTGTGATCGCGAATGATAGGACTGCAGAGATCCAGAACGCCACTGACATCTTCAGGTGTCGACATGACAGTCTCGTTGCGCAATACAGACATGACGACGGCTTGTGCAATAGACTTTCGCGTTGTGTAGGGCTGCACCGACAGCAACGACAGATACGAGGGAAGCGCCAACAACGTCAGCACTGTGAGGTACGAATTGATGGGCGAGAGGAGCAGCGAGTTGAGGTTGGTGGTTGTCGCTGGACTGTGAAGGTCAGGGCTCTGTTCGAACTCGACGACCTTCTCGCGTGCGAATGCCAGCACTTGATCGACATACTCGAGTTTGTCGGGGTAGCAGCTGAGCGAGAGGTTGGCGAGCGAGACGAGCAACGCCGTGATGTCTTGAATGGAAAGATCGGGTCGAGCACGGATAAGCTGCACGATCTGCTCCCAGAACACTTCGAAGAGGCGCACATCTTCAGGGATGCCTCTGAACTTGTCAACGGGCTTTTCGGAGATCGTTGCTTGGCGCGGAGCTTGAGCCTGTGTGGGTGCAGTCGCCTTCTCGGTGTTGCCGTTCGCGGCGGTACTGTTGGTGCCATTGCCAGTGCCAAACCCGGCAGAAGGGAACTCTTGCGCTCGAGTGTTGTGCTCATCTTGTGCAGCAGCGCTTGCCGCAGTGGAAGTAGCACCCGTATCGGCAGTGAGCTGTGCGCTGCTCGCTTCGGTTCCATCATCGGTCTGCGATGCCCACGTACTCAAGCCTGCCGTAGGGACTGCACCGGCATCTGCGCCGCTACCTCCAGCCGATCCCCAAGCATCCTCGTCCAGACCCTCTGGCACACTACGGAAGACAGGCTCTTCAGAGCTGTGTGTCGCAACATTAGGTGCTGCTGCAGAATCTCGGTCAGCAGAGGACATCCCAAACCCGCTCGGCTCGACAGGAGGTGGAGGCATGCTGCTGAGATCGGCAGCTGTAGGGGATGCAGGCTCTGGAATGTCAGCGGCCTTAGCCTTGGGGTCGCCTTGAGCAGTCACCTCGTCCCAGACAGAACCAGGACCTGCGCTCTGGCCCGTCATCCTCATCTGTTGCGTCTTTTCCGCAAGGCGACGACTCGCTTCCTCCTCCTGCCTCTTGATCTCCTCCGGACTATCGTTTTCCGCTTCACGTGCAGCATAAGCGGCAAGACGATCAATGAGAGCAATGACGATCTGCTTGATGTTGACCTTCGGATGGAGAGCCGCACAAGCAGACAAGAAGGGTCCAAGAGTACGAAGATGGAAGTCATCGGGGAAGACCTGGATGACAACCTCCATGAGGTACTCTTGCGCAATGACATCCTTGCAGTTGACGACCTGTTCGAGGATGGAAGGAAGGATGGTTCGCTGGTACATTTCGAGATCGACACCTTCAAGCTGGCTAAGGCGAACCAGGTTCGTTCCGACAAGAATGCGAAGTTCCTTTCTTTCCATCTCGCGCTTCTCGCGATCTCGCGAGTGGCCTTGATGTTGGAGACGGACCCAGAGCTTGTTCATCTCGATAAAGTTGGTGAGCACGAAACCAATGCTGTCCTGGAGATTGCCGCCAGGGCCCATGTCTTGACCGACCGGGAGGTAGTCGCGTGTCGCACCGCTGAGGTAGTGACGAAGGAAGAGACCTCGGGTAGGATGCTGAACACCTCGACTCATCTCCATAACATCCTTCATGATCTCCTTGATAGGTGCGTCGGGTATCGACATGTATACACTGCCGACGGTGATCAGGAGATAGAGACGAGGAACGATGTTTCCGCAATACTGCACAAGCTCGTACAAGTCGGCAAGGTGATGTTTGCCGGTGGTATGAGCATCGTAGAGATAAATCGATAGATGCCGCAGTGCATCAAATACGGCCATGTCTGTTTCAACGACGAGGACGAGTATGAAAGGATGGATGTAAGGTCAGTGGGTTTGCCTTTGCATGGACAGGAAGCGAGAGCGGATAGTGGGCTACCTACAAAGCTCGTAGTAGTTCTTGGGCGACAGCGAAGAAGTTCTGAGCTCGGAGAGCATAGTTGAAGCGCTCTTGAGGGCATCCATGACTTGATCTGCGTCGAGACATCGCTTCATTTGAACGAGTTGCACCTTGACCACGTTGAGGGCCTCGGAGAGGACTTTGGCTGAGTCGTCCATGGCTGAAGGT
Organism: Ustilago nuda; assembly: GCA_022963125.1. Lineage (NCBI taxonomy): Eukaryota > Fungi > Basidiomycota > Ustilaginomycetes > Ustilaginales > Ustilaginaceae > Ustilago > Ustilago nuda. Next base: position 1,197,151 of record JALCUS010000004.1, on the reverse strand, counting down.
GGATGGACGAAGCTAGCCTTTCACTGAGGCAGCTTGTCGGAGAACTCGGTACCTGTTGTTCAAGTAGAAAACGACTGAAGTGATGGAAAGATGTGGTGATGATGATGATGATGATGTTGCTGTTGATGGTATGCACACACACGCCAACTGAACTCGGCACTGAACGAGACTGGAAAAGGTGGAGTTGCACGAGCCAACGTTACGCAACCGCGCAATCACCGCGAGCGACCCCTTTTCCTGGAGTCAATCGAATTTTCGCCGTTGTTAGGCCAGAGAAATCCTTTCCGCTCCTCTCTCAACTACCCTCGTTCTCAAAGAAGACTTCGCAGATTCTGCACATACGATAATAGAAACCATAAGCGACGATGACCAACTTACTGTTTGTTCTGTGCAAGTACTGGATATGATTGCAAGAGACATGGTGACAGAATAATTGTGTAAGTTGCAACGAAGAGCAAATCACTCGTCGTCTTCCTCTTCAACCTCCATCTCGTCATCCTCCTCCTCCTCCTTCTCCTCCTCATCTTCATCGTCGTCGTCACTCTCATAGTCATCCATAACCACCTGAGCCTGAGCCTTGATCACGGCCTCCTGTTTCGCGCGCACCTTCTTGGTCAACCTCAACATAGCCTCAAGCGGGTTCTCCTTGCTCTCCATCTCCCAATCTTTCACCTTGTCGAGATTTTTTGGTGTGAAGTCGATCGCATCTCTCTGTTTGCCGACCCAAAGTGCAGTCTGGTGGGACTTGTCCAAGATCTGCTTCGCTTCAGCCTGGAACTTGCCATTTGTTGTGCTCTTCGAAAGACGCTTAAGCTGAATCTGCAATGGCAGCACCAGTTCGGGGAAAGCAATCGATCTCGACTGCGAAGCGAGAAACTCGAGCAACAAGAACGAGTATTCCGAGAGAAGCTGGTTGGAGTAAGGTCGTGTGCGGACAAGTTGTGTTGGTGCTCGCAAGGTGGTGCTAAAGTCGATAGGTGCTGACGTGGAGCCTTTGAGTTTGCGTTGGAACTCGGGCGATTCAAAGACCGACAACATCAGGGGTGCCAGCGGGATGTATGTGGCAGTACGCGAGACAATACGCATCATTGACTTGAGCAGATGCAATCGGTAAGGGAAGTAGCGGGAGTTGGGAACCATACCCACCACACCCGTGCCCACCTGGACTAGCGGGTAAATGAGTGGCTTCAACGGCGACTCTACTCCTGCCTGTCGTTCTGACTCCTTATCACATGCACGTGCGAGCAGCAACGACCAGAACTCGATGGCCGAAACGAATTGCCAATTGAGTACCGCCTTGAATGCATCTTTTGTCTTGGTCTTGACGCAGTTTCGCAAGTGGATTGCGAGCTGACGGATGAAACTGAATGCCTGAGTGTATGCCGCGTCTGAGTCCAGCAAGTACAGCTCGGCCGCAGTGTTCTTCATCAGGTTGAGCATCGGCTGAGTGTGAATGCTCACCGACCTACTCGACTGAATGAATGACGAGTAGACACCTCTCAAAACGTTTTCCAACGACGCTGTGCCACCCGACATACCCAACCTCCTCAACGTTAAGAACGCCGACATGCGCACACCATCTTCTGACACCTGACTCGACCACAGATTCAACGCCACCTTGATGAACCCCCTCGTTGTCTTTGGAATGCATAATGCGTACGGAACCATGCGTGTGCTCTCGCGGATGACGATCTCGAGCATCCGAGGCTCAGTGAGGGTCTCTGTAAGCTGAAAGAGGTTGCTGAAGTAGGACTGAATGGGTTTCTTGATGAGGTTCCACTTCTTGTTGTTGGAAGGGATCTTGACGTTTCCGTGCTTATCCTCGGAGATGGGGACGTGGTGTTGGAGGACGACGGGGGTGTATTTGAGTGCGGTGAGGACGAGCTTGTTGAAGACGCGTGCTTCCTCGATGATGAATGATGCGCCTTCGGGTCGCTGATCTTCTTCTTCTGGTTTGACTGCGCACCGGAATGCAATGAGAAGTCGACGCAGAGCTTTGAGAGAACGGTGGGCAAGCATCGACTTTTGCCAGCCGGCAAGCATCTTGAGCGTGACGCGCTGAGGGCCAGAATCGATCTGGGCGGCAGCTTTTGAGGAAGATGATTTTGCTTTCTTTGTGCTCTGCTCTTCTTCCTCCTCCTCATCTCCGTCGTCCTCGTCGTCAGATTCCTGGCCGAACTCAAGCAAGTCCTTGTCGTTCTCTTGCAAGTAGGCGTAGAATTCTGGATCCCTCTCTTTGAGCTTTTCCAAATCCTGAGCGTGCATGCCAACATCTTCTTCATCATCCGACATCTCTTCCACATTCTCGAGGTCGTCCGCCTCCTCACCTTCGTCGTCATCGTCTTCATCGTCATCGTCATCCTCCTCATCCGCAGCACCACTTTTAAATCCACCTCCAAGAAAGTCGTCAACACTCATGCCCTTGAACTTGCCTCCTGCCGCTGCCACATCTGCTTCCATCCTCTCTGCTACGTCTTCGTCCTCCTCGTACTCGCCCAGATCTTTCGGACCTTGAACGTCCTGTGCATGTTTGCTCTTCTTACCGGTGTTGCGGAGCTGCTTCTGCTTCTTCTGTGCAGCTGATCGTTCGATAACTTTGCGCGTCTTTTGGTGCTCGCGACGACGCTTGATGGTGCTATCGAGCTGCGTTCGTAGGAACTTCTTGTTGGCTTTTGTCTGCTTTGCCATCTTTGCTGACCCGGCCGCTGGTGATTGCGGTCAGTATTGTATTGAGATGGAGGTAAGGGGTATCGAACGAAAGGTGAGAATGGCGAAGACGCTCCGCAGGCTGCGATTGAATTCTTCCATAGGTGGACAATTCTCTTGAACCCTGTTGTTCGCAAAAATTTCCAAGAAAGCTCAGAAAATTTTGGCCTGTCAAAAAGCTTGCTTTGTAATCATAGCGTAATAATAATGCAACCGGTTCACAATCGTAGTAGACTTTGAAGATTTTGGGCGACACACTCTCACCACAGCGAAGTCACAGCTCGATCATCTTGGCCCCAAGGCTCCACAGCTTCACGGACGATATCACTCTCAGTCTGATTCGTAAGGCAGATGGTGTACTTGTATCTGATTGAAGTAGACGATGGCGACACAGAAGCGTGCCAGAGGAATGAACAGGCTACGAGCTGAATGGACGCCAGGAAAACAAGCTCGACCTTAGCCGACCCAGCAATTCTAGCATCTGTTTGTCCTTGTTCTCCGCGATTGTTTCCCTTGCAGAAATCGTGGGAGCATCAGATAGCTGCAGGCTGCCTCGCTGGGCATCAGACGAATTTGCTGCTGGCTCTGACGGGGCCCGTTGTTCAGCAGCAGATCCAGCTAGGGCGGATGAAGCTCGCTGTTCCTCAGACCGCGCCGCCTCCGCTTCTCGAGCACGCATACGTTGCCTCGCCTGTGTCCAAAGACTTGCCAGCTCGCTTTGCACTATCGGTGGCACCGAGACCATCTGCGCATATCTATGTCCGAAAGTACCGTGCCGGAACAGCAGTATCCGCCATACATCTTGACCAAGAAAGCTGAGCGGCCAGCCTCGGTTGTGCCCCATAGGCTTTGTTGCCCCTGCACTGCGGCCCCGGAGCTGCTGCGACTGACGCGGCGATGCTGACGCTTTGGCTGATGCTGCTTGGCCTTTCTCTTCATCCCACATTTCTGGCCCGTAAAGTGCTACACTGGGAGGTGGTCGCTCGTTTCGCACTCTTGCCGACTGAGGCAGTCGTTGTCCGTTCAACAGGGGCGCGAGCATTGACGTGCCTTCTGCTCGAGCGCTGCTCTTGCCGAACGATCGATCGGAGCTTGTGCCCATTGCAGGTCTGCCTGAGGGACTTGCTCGGCCTGATGCCTGCAACTCGTCGCGCCCTCTGCGGATGCCAAGCTGGTTTGTAAACACGATCGTTGGTGTGCACAACTTCGATGCGGCCTCGATACATCTCTGTTTGGCTGCTTCGTTCTCCAGAGTCAACTCGGGTTGCGGGCAGTACTCGTACGGCTTCTGAAGCCGGAGCAGCATATCACGAATGCGCTCGCTGCTTTGTGCAGCAAACTTACGGTCCTGAGTGCTGCCGCCAGAAGAGCGGATGTGGTAGGACAGCGTATCAATGAGGATCAAAGACGTCCTGGCCGGCATCGCTGATGGGAGCGATTTCTCCCCCTGTCGGTCTCGCAAGTCATCTGTCGGCCGCAAAGAGCGTAGCAGAGCAATCAAATCGGCCAAGCTTGTGACGTGACTGACATGAATGCCTGCGAGGACGGCAGCGACTAGACGACGCACCACTTCCGGCATGTCCGCGCGTTGCTGAGCAGAAGACTTGATCTCCGTCGACGTGACGACGTGAGTTGCTTCATTATTTGCTGGGCTGTGATGTTGACGTGTGGCGGTCCACAGAGAGATAATAGCGCTCCAAGCGGCATAGGCAAACCTCTCTGGTGTAAGTGCTCCTTCGCAGTCGATCATGAGCACCTGATCAGCCTGCGCTATCTCTGCATCCCAGAAATCCTCCGAAAAGTAGCTCGAGTCCGTGAAGGTCGTTCCCTGATGCTCTTCATCATGCATCCAAGCTTCGTCTTGGTCTTCGTACATCATCAGTGAGCTTCGAGCTCGACCGAGCGCTCGTAAACGCTCGGTGATCGCATATTGAATAACGAAATGGGACTTGCCACTGCCAGGCGGACCGAGCACTTCGAAGATGGAACCAGACGGCAAGCCTCGATCTGGAAGGCCGAGTGATGAGCCACTTATCCAACCATGGTTGGAAGCCATTTCCAATGCTGCTGGTGCACCTGCCGCGTCTTTGGATGCTGTCTGCTCTTCGGTCGGTTCGTCGCTACGTGACTGATCCAGGCGTTGAACCTCGGCAATGCGATCGAGGTCGAGGTCGAAGGATCGAAAACCTGTCAATGACCACGAGGTTCTGTTCGGTAGAGCTTCTGGCGCAGACGGAAGAGGGTATAGACGCTGATGCTGGGCGACAGGGCTGCGAGGTGGCGGTATTGGCAACGGAGGTTGCGCTGGTATCGCCTGGAGCACAGAGCGCCGCGGAACATCCGGTCGCTGAGGTGACACGGCGGCAGGCTGGCGTGGGGGCAAAAGCTTGGCAAGGTCTTCCACACTGTGTTGTGGCATGGGTATCAGATGGCGATTTCGAGCGTCTGACGCAGGTGGACGCTGTGAAGGAGATGTGGGCGGCATGGGCAGCGGTCTTACTATTCCTGAAAGCGGCCGCACGTTTGGCATAGCAGGCGAGGACAGAGGGCCAGTGGGTGCTGAGCTTTGATTAGACTTGAGAAGGCTGTTGTTGCTCGAGGGAAAGGGTGAAGTTGTCGAGCCGGCTGACCTGGAATCGCGATCGATACGTGCTCGTTTGGACTGAGCAGTGACCTGGTGCAGATGTGAGGATGAAGGGGCTGGAGGTGGGTGGCTCAGTCTTAGGCTCGACTTGTGTGGGGCGGCTTCTGCCGACTGTGCCGATGCAGCTGTGGCTGCATGCTGTGTGGTAGAGAAAGCCAACGACGCTGCCGCCGATGATGTAGATATGTGGTGCGGCTGTGGTGACCGTGAAGCTGCGTGCTGGGATGGCGGTGCCTGGACTGGAAACATTCGAGAGAGCAGGCGTTGCGAAGGACTGGGCTGGCTGTGGCCAGAAGCTAGATCATCCTGATGCCCGCTTGAGCATCCTTGGGAGAAATTATGCGGCATTAGTGGGGCATGGACGGGCGCTGTGATGAGGTCCATTGAAGATGAATATCGGTACGAAGTCATGGTGGTATGGTAGTTGTGTTGGTCATGGCCAATTACTGCGTCATGGCCATCTGTGGCGATTGTATAGGGTGTTGAATGGCAACATGTCGCAGATGATGGCTCGTTCCTAGGGTTGAGGAGAAAAACAACTTTGCAAAGACAAGCGACTGATAAGTTTTGGGTCCCGATACTTGTGATCGGGGATGGTCTAAGTACGATATCACTACTTGCTATAGCAGAAACATATACTCAATTGACCTGGTAAACATGGCGAGAGCCTAGCGCTCTCCGGATGGTATATATATACATCTTTGTGACACTCCCCCACTAGGTGGGGGTACTCCTATCTAATGATCTATCATGACAACGGGCGGGACTATGTTGCAACCGATCTCTCCCTAGATCGGTCCTCCTGATCCTATGATAGAATCAAGCCGTCCTGATCCTTCCACCATCGGTTCGCGTCACCTCTCATTATCATGTTTGATCGTTACCTTTGTCACCCCCTCTCGATCCAGCATGTTGTCAGGGGTCTCGCGCCTGAAACCCAGGTCGGTCTGTTGAGCTGCTCAGCGACTATCAAACTGTGTGACAGCTATTGTCTTGATATCAGTCTCAGCGAGCTATGTTGCTCAGCAACTATCGAGTTGCGTGATGACAGCAGGTGGTGTTTGTTATATATGCTATTGTAGGTTTTGGCTGACCTCTGTGGACAGTCCATTCAGGGGTAGCTTGGCACGATCAATATCAATGCAAAGGTTATGGTGACACCAAGGTCTGGTATGAGTGTACCTGACGATGATGAGGTTGGTGGTGTCAACACAAGTGTCCAGTGTGTTGACTGATGCTTGAGGTGATCCCCAGACCGCAGTGGACTACTGCCTTCGGTTCTATCTTGATCCGGACTGCTGGTTGTCATAGGCCTGGATGCGCAGAGCGAAAGAAGGCCAAAGTTCATATGAAGGTAGTGCAGGAATCATGGAATTGGGCAGATTTCAAGAATTGCAGAAGAATTCAGCGAGATCGGTAATAGACACGGTTCTCGTGCAGATTTCACCAAGACATGCACGAACAAGGTCGATATCACGAATCCCATTGAAATCTGTAGGAAGCATGATCTTGTGGCAGATTCCATGGAGATCTGTGACAAGGACATCCATACAACGATTCACACACAGGTTGGGGCTGAGCTTGCATACAAGAGGGGACCAAGCTCCACCGGGCCGGAAACCAAGCCTTGCCAAGAGGGGGACCGAGCTCAGCATCATGCAGTCGGTTACCACTCAGGGGCACACAGGATAGGAGGAACATAGATGCATCACCGGTCCAAGGGAAGAGGGCTGTGTAAGGGACACCAGCGAAGGGAACATGAGAAAAGAGCAGTGTCAATGGAGTCGACACAGCTCAAAGAAGTCAGATGGGGTAGCATAGTAGGGCAGAGGAGTCTCATCAAAGACTCCTGTGTAGTACTCGATGCAGGAGGTACTCTCTGGAGAGAGAGCAGGGGCAGCGTCGCTGGCGACACTGCAAAGGGGTATATAACCATACCTTCTCATCACAAATGGTTGAGTGGATCAGAATCCACTCTACACCATACAACTAGTCATAACTTTAGCATAAGTATCATTAGTTTCTCAGTCAGCATAGTAGTAATCAATAGATTGCTTCTCATCATAGCATGTGTGTTGTATCACTGTTCACTGACGTCTGAAGGCAGTTCATAGTAAACCTGTGGTCTGGATACGATAGAACCGAAGGCAGTTGTCCACTGTGGTCCGGGGATCACCTCAAGCATTAGTCGACACACTGGACACTTGTGTCGACGCCATCAATCAATACTCACACCAGCCCATTGGTGTCAATACCAAGTTCACCTATAGTTGTATTGTACTTGATCGTGCTGAGCTACCTCTGGATGGAGTGTCCACAGTGGTTAGTCGAAATCTGTCATAATGACAATACAACTACAGATTCCAATGAGAAAAGTGACAGAGACGGCTCTGTCGCATAATTCACTAGGAATTGTAATACCATTAGTGTTGTCACATAATTTGACAGAATCAGTAGTAGTAACAGTACTACTACAGATTTCAGGTTTCAGGTGCGTGACCGCTGACACTGGTCTGCTATGAACCGCCTTCAGACGTCAGTGAGTGGTGATACAACACACACACTACAATGAGGAGCAACCTTGATAGATTGCTACTATGCTGGCTGGAACTAATGTATACTTATGCTGAAGTGATAACTAGTTATGGTGTGTAGAGTGGATGGGGATCCACTCAACCACTGATGATGAGAGGGTATGCTTATATACACTCCTTGTAGTGTCGCCTGTGATGCTACTCTGGCTCTCTCTCTGCAGAGAGTACCCTCTTCATCGAGTACTGTACAGGGGGTCCCTCTAGTACCCTCCTGTCTTCCTCGACACTGCTCCTCCTCCTAGTGACCTGCTTGCTGGTCTCCTATACACTGCTCCTCCTCCTTCGACTGGTGATGGTTCCTCTGACTCCTATCTCTCGAGTGCCCCTGAGTGGTGACCGTCTGCATGCTTCTTGAGCTTGGTCCTCCTTGTGGCTGTGCCTGGCCCTCCTCACATATGGGCCTGGTCCTCCTTTGCATGTGAGTTTGTAGGAGCCCATGGTCTCCATGGAGACTGTACTACGACCATGCTCACCACTGGTACCAGCTAGATCTATGGCATCTCGCAGGAATTGCAGAAGAATTCAGTGAGATCAGTAGTAGATACGACTCTCTGACAGATCCCACCAAAACCTGCAAGAACGAAGCTGATATCACGAATCCCACCAAAATCTGTAGCAAGCATGATCTTATGGCAGCTCCTGCGGAGATCAGTGACAAGGACGTCCATACGACAATTCACATGCAGGCCGGGACTAAGCTCACGTACGATGAGGGCCAAGACATGCCAAGAGAGGAACCGAGCTCAGCGGCACGCAGTCGGTTACCACTCAGGGGCACACAGGATAGGAGGGACAAAGAACTGTCACTGGTCAAAGGAAGGAGAGCGGTGCAAAGGACACCGTCAAGAAGTACATGAGGATGAGGAGCAGTGTCAATGGAGTCGACACAGCACAGGAGAGATAGGCGGGACAGCTCAATGAGGAGGAGGAGTCTTCCTGTATAGTACTCGACCCAGAAGGTACTCCCTGGAGAGAGAGCAGGAGCAGTGTCGCTGGCGACGCTGCGAAGATGTATAAGACCATACCTTCTCATCACAAATGGTCGAGTGGATCCCCATCCACTCTACACCATACATTACTAGTTATAGCTTACACCTAAGTATACATTAGTATTCAGTCAGCATAGTCACAATCTATCAGGTTGCCTCTCATTGTAGCATGTGTGTCGTATCACAGCTAACTGACATCTGAAGGCAGTTCTTAGCAAACCTGTGGTCCAGATAATGATAGAACCGAAGGCAGTCGTCCACTGTGGTCCAGGGATTACCTCAAGCATTAGTCAGCACACTGGACACTCGTGTTGATGCCTCCAAGTAATATACTCCCACCAGACCATTGGTGTCAGTATCAAGTTCACCCGACAACATATCATTATTGATCGTGCCAAGCTACCTCTGGGCAGAGTGTCCACAGTGGTTAGTCGAAATCTGCAATAGCATTTTTACAACTACAGATTCAAATGAGAAAAGTGATAGAGATGGCTCTATCACATATTCCACTAAGAATCAAAATACTACTAGCATTATTGCATAACTCAACAGAATCAGTAATAGTATTGATACTACTACCGATCTCAGGTTTCAGGCGCGTGACTGCTGACACTGTGCTCCCTTCATATGAACCAACAGCCTTCCTGCTTCCTGCGCATTCAGGCCCATGACAAGACGTCTCTGCCACATATCTCGCCAAGAATCATAATATCACAAGCACTGTCACATATCTCGATGGAATTCGTAATAGACACGGTTCTATTACTGATATCAGGTTTTGGGTGCGCGACCGCTGACATCCCCTTTCATTTAACCCATCTACCACCCCTGGACTCATTTGCCAAGCAGGTCCCCTGCTTCATTGGTGGTGAACCCAGATGTCATTGCCACCCATCCATGATATCAATGTCCTTTCACCGGTTTCAGTGAGATCTGTTGTATGATCACAATACTACTTATTCCAGTGGTTTTCGCTATAAGCTCCTGCTCTTACCAATTTGAGTGAGATCCATTGTAGGACCTCTCTACTACCAATGTCGATGGCTTTGGCTTTTGGACCCTCATTTGGCCCGATCTGACGATTCCTGCGCCACTCCTCATATGCTTCCAGATCCTCCTGCGCATTCGGTTTTACGACACCTCACAGCTGTCAGATATCACGATTGGATCATCGACGGCCCGCTCCAGGACACCGTAACTGCTGTTAGTGCATACCCTGACGGCCTGTCAGTTGTCGAAGATGGCAGCAGCTGTCATCAGGCTGCTATCTGCAAGCAACGGCAGGCTGAATACCACATTAAGATGCAGGAACACCCACTGGCTTTGCCAGACCTTAACCCTATTGAGAACATATGGTATGTGTTCAAAAATTTGCTTGGTAAGCACTTGCTGGTACCAAAAACTCAGGATGAACTTGCCAGAGCTGCAGAGGAGGTGTGGAACACCCAGATCACGCTCAAACATATCAAACCTGTGATCAACTCAATGGAGCATCGCGTGGAGCAAGTGCTTACTAAACATGGAGGTCTGCTCAAGTATTAGTTGGCTCCAAGACTCACTGCAATTGAAAGCTCTTCTTCCGAGCTTGCTCAGTCTGACACTTATGAGAGATCACTCCTCCAAGCAGATGGAAGCTATACTATCGGACGGTTGATTTATTGTCTATTGGACCCTGTCCCCAAAGTTTGGATAGGGACTGTATGGTAGACCCAGTTCATCATTCCCTCGCAAGCACTGCATATCGAAGTCGTGATTCAGAGTTCCATGAGTGTCGGTATAAGTGTGGCATTGCTGTCTTTTGGGGTGTTGGATTGGCGGTGCACGTTGTGTCACGATGCGGAGGCTGAGTCGAACGATGCAAGGCGTTTGGCTCACCTTGAGATCATGGACGCTAATTCTGGCTCTGATGTCGAGCCAAGTGAGATACAAGGAAGTGCGAACAACGATGCTGAGCTGCTTTGCGCATCGAGCCGTCCCAAAGCTCTCAGCGACATCGATACACAGCTGTGTTGAACGAGAGGGCATTAAAGAGATCGAAGGCAAAGATGTTGGCTGGATGTGGATCTGAACAGCGTTTTGTTGATTCCATGAGTGGCATCGAAGGCTTACGCCGCCTATCTACAACCCATTCTTCTACTCTAAACAGTACGACGATCCGACATGGCACGAACGATGCATCCTGTTCCTGCGACCTCCGTCAACTGTCCATGCCAGACCAAAGCAAACCAGATTGCGTTTGACGTCAGCTTCTTGTCTTCCGCAGTAGTGTCCACGATCCCATCGAGATCGAGATCGGGTACATGTGTTGTTGGGTACTCACGCGTTCATGCCAGCCAAGAAGAACAGCGCAGTTGATGCCTTCTTCACCGCCGAGTTCGAGACCCTTGTAGAGGTACTTCATGAGTGCGTCACGCTGTTCGAGTGAGATCGCTTTGACGGCAGCTGGGATGTCGCTCGATTTGGTGCTGTTGGCGATCTCCAGTAGCGATTGCAATGTGATGGTCTGTGTTAGGGTGTTGAGCGAGAAAGAGAGGTCGAATGGGTGAGGTGATACAGACTAAGGCGGTCTGACTGCTTGCTTGAACAGAGTTTCGGGGCATCTGAACTGATGGAAATTTACCCTAAGCAGTCGATCGAGGCTGATTCGACTTACCTTTGCTTCAACAACATTGGGTCCGTAAGGGTTATCTGTGAGAATGAGTGCCAATGCTCCTGCAATATCTCCTCTGTAAAGGTGCAAAAACAAAGTATAGTGTTTCATCCCGGTGCATCGGATGTCGGTTGGTGTCAGTAGATGTCGAGCAACGCTGGATAACAGCTGGAAAGATCGCATTGCTGCCTCCGCGATCCATGCTGCCACTGCGAGATGGTGGATGCGACTCACCGTCCGATCAACGTCCTAACCTCGGTCGACTTTGCCTTGGCATCTGATAGTGCCTGTTCTGGTGACTTGGGGTATGGCTTCACCAGCTCCTTGTTCGAAATCACGTCCTCATCGTACTGGTCAATGTCGATTTTGCGAAAGTTATCCATGGCTATGCAGTGCTCCTATCGATGGAAAGGCGTTCGAAGATCAGTGCTGAGTGCTGCGTGATTGGTGGTCCTGGAGAAAGAAGCGGACTCAGACGTCGATGATACGCTGACGAGGTTCGTCAAGTATGTGGTGTCGAGAGCGTGTGTGCAGATGGATGGATGGAAGGAAGGTGAGGTGGAGTTAGAATCCAAAATCGCGTGCGGGGGGGGCAAATCCACATGGTCAAAACGTACCAAATCGGCAATTGCATAAATCTGTTAGACCGCTCGATTATTTCCATTTGAAGTTTTAGTTCGTTCGCTACGCCAACTGCCCCTGTCGCACCGTTCAAAGGTGATGTCACGCCTGAGTACTCTCTCGTGCGAATACTAGCCGCACGAGAATGCTCAATCAATACCTCGGCCGAATACACGTCGCGCAGGAAAGTTCAATATCATCGTGCAAGACTTGCTTGTACAGAAGCTAGTAATTAAACTAGCTTCCATCTAAATCTCCTCCTTCCTGCAATAATGTAGTTCACATAACAAGTCAATGTTGAGTTTGTTATCCTCTAAATTGACTTGTCCTTCCAAATCTCTGAAGTGTTCCACATGACGAGTGGCTGCACCGGGTGCATCACTAGTGAGCTTGAGAGCCAACAGCTTGTTGTAGGCTTCCATTCGAGCATTCCTGGGATTGAACTGCTCCATCAGTCCCTCCGTGAAGTGGTGCCAATCATGAAATAACCTCCTGTCAGGGGTCTCGCGCCTGAAACCCAGGACGGCCTTTCGAGATACTCGGTGACTATCAAACTGCACGACAGCTATTGTCTTGGTATCAGTCTCGGTGAGCTACATCGCTTGGTGACTATCAAGTTGTGCGGTGGCGATGGGTGGTGTTCGTTGTATATACTATCGTAGGTTTCGGCTGACCTCTGTGACATTCCATTCAGGGGTAGGTCAGCACGATCGATGTCAATACTAAGGTTATGATGACACCAAGGTCTGGTGTGAGTGTTGATGGTGATGAGGTTGATGGGGTTGGTGATAAGGTTGGTGGTGTCAACACAAGTGTCCAGTGTGTTGACTGATGCTTGAGGTGATCCCTGGACCACAGTGGATGGCTGCCTTCGGTTCTATTGTATCCGGACCACAGGTTTACTATGAACCGCCTTCGGATGTCAGTGAGTGGTGATACAACACACGTGTTTCAATGAGAAGCAATCTATTGATTACTACTATGCTGACTATGAACTAATGGTACTTATTCTGGAAGTAATACTAGTTAAATGGCGTAGAGTGGATGGAGATCCACTCAACTGTTTGTGACAAGAAGGTATGGTTATATACCCCTTTGCAGTGTCGCCAGCGATGCTGCCCCTGCTCTCTCTCCAGAGAGTACCTCCTGCATCAAGTACTACACAGGAGTCTTCAATGAGACTCCTCCTTGTCACTCTGCTATCCTGTTCTACCTTCCTTAAGCTGTGTCGACTCCATCAACACTGCTCTTTCTCCACATGCTCTCTTTGCCGGTGTCTGTTGCACAGCTCTACTTCCTTTGACTGGCGATGGTCCTCCTCTATTTCTACCTTGCGTGCCCCTGAGTGGTAACCCACTGCATGTCGTAGGGCTCGGTCCCCCTCTTGGCAAGACTTGGTCCTCAGCCCGGTAGAGCTTGGTCTCCTCTTGTATGCAAGCTTAGCCTCAACCTACATGTGAGTCGTCGTATGGACGTCTTTGTCACAGATCTCCGCAGAATCTGCCACAAGATCATGCTTCCTACAGATTTCGATGGGATTCGTGATATCGACCGTGTTCGTGCATGTTTTGGCGAAACCTGCACAAGAATCATGTCTATTACCAATCTTGCTGAATTCTTCTGCAATTCTTGAGAACTGCCTGATTCCATGATTCCTGCGCTACCTTCATATGAACTTCGGCCTTCTTTCGCTCTGCGCATCCAGGCCTATAACAGAGGGTGCCGTAGTCACCATTACCAAGAAAGGGCCTGAGCAGCGCCACACGCCAGTCGTGAGAAAACACTAGTTGTGGTTACGGCTCAGTACGAGTCCGCATATATATACTGTCCTTGCATGCTACTGGATGAGCGGAGACTCATCCACTCTACTATACCTTCACAGATATCATAACCGTATGTTATACTACACGAACAGTAACATTCCTTATATGTCGCACATCGCAATAGCATCTGTTGTGATCATTACAAGTCTGAGACTTCGTTGTCAAACGAAGAGTATTGTATATGACATTGTCGACACCTACATCGACGCTGTAGCACCTCAACTACAGGTGGAACCTCCACCGCGGGCCTGGAACCTCTACCAGTCCCTATACCCAACCACTGCCAACAACATCGGCCGAGCACTAGCTCCGTTGCTCTCAGTACTACATTGACATCTCGACATTCGCGTCGGTGTTGTACTACACCATCGCTAGGAGCTGAACTTGCCACGTTACCTCTGTATGGAGTGCCGACAGCAGTTAGTCGATATCTGTTCCCCGGGCCTCACTCATTGGGTATCACGGTTATCTGTTGGGGAGAGCCCCCTCACTGATTCTCTGAGAAGTACACTCAGTCAACTCTTCCTACTGGAACTCGCTGAGATCTGCTGAGACGGCCCATTCCACAGAGAGTCGGGTGTTAGGCACACAACCGCTGACAGGTTCCACTCAAACTTCTCCTGTAGACTACGTGTGAGGCTGCCTCTAAACAAATCAATAACTAGTTCATTGTCATCTAGATTGACTTGTCCTTCCAGATCTCTGAAACATTCCACATGATGTGTGGCTGCACCAGGTGCATCACTTGTAAGCTGTAGAGCCAACAGTTTGTTGTAGGCTTCCATTCTAGCATTCTGGGGGTTGAACCGTTCAGACAGACGTTCAATGAAGTAATGCCAATTATTGAACAGTCTTCCTTCTCTAGCTCTATCAATACAGAGCTTTGAGGTCCACCACTCGCATGCAGTCCCTTCCAGTTGAGTGCCCATGTGATTGATCATCCTTGACTGCTCATAGACCTGGTTGAACTTGAACCAAGCTTCGGCTTTGAGAATAAAGATCTCCACACCTCAGGGATTGAACTTAGGAAAGGGTGTGGCGATTGGCTTAGATCGAGAGAGGTCTGCCAATTTAAGTAGCGTATTGGCTTATTGGGCTCATAACCTGTCTAAAAACTTGAGTCGTTTCGGGTCCTGATACTGGTGATCGGGGATGGTCTAAGTACGATGTCACTACTTTGTTATAGTAGAAACATATACTCAATTGACCGAAGGAATGTGGTGAGAGCCTAGTGCTCTCAGTGCGATATATATACATTTGAGCGGCACATGCCAGAGGTGGGAGTACACCAACCTAATGATCTACCATGACAACGGGCGGGACTTCGTTGTACCCGATCCTTAACGGGATCGATTATCCCCGATCTCCGATCTCGTTTTCCTTACGTCACTCCTTAGCGTCGTCATTGGATCGTGTATTCCAACAGCGATGATTTATCACGGCATTCGGGCAGTGTTCAAAAAGTGCTTCCGCACTCCGCTGTACGGAAAGCAACACATTTGCACTGTCACCGTCATAGTCACCGTCACGCTTTCGCGTCATTCCTCTGATCACGACACTGAAGGGTGCGCACACAGACTTGAGAGAAAGGCAAGAGAGGCAAGTGATGCAAGGTGTATCAATGAATAGTAGAAGAGCAAATGTCCATCGGCTCACCTTCAACACGACTTGTCCACATAGTGACGAAGCTGAGTTGAAGAATTGCCACATCGTATCTGTAGAAGAGAGAACATGAAATCATGAAGAGAGGGATGCGCGAAGATCTAGACAAAGGCCGTCAAGGCGCCGCCTACAATCGCGACCATCACCGACATGGCACAAGCAAGCATGGTCGACGAAGGCATCTGAGCCTTGGCGCCACCAAAGTTCCTGTATGGGTCGGAGCTGGCACTGGGCGACGATCCAGCCGAACTGCCCGTGTTCTGACTGCCGCTCGAAGTCAAGTTGGCGCCGTTAGGACCGATGGGTCTAGTAGCATCATCAAAGGCACACTGCGAACCACTGCAAAGACACTTGGCAGCAATGGGATCCCAGAAGGGCGTGTCACAGTTGTTGGGAATGCGCGTACGCAGTGTCTTGTCGTTGTTGCTCTGAGGTGGGTTGGGCTGCTGAGGTGAAGGAGTGGTGGTGGGGCAGCCGTAGCATGTGTAGAAGGGCGAGTTGTTGAGGGGATCGCCGGCAGTGTTGGAGATGCAGTGCTCGAGCAAGTCATTATTCTGAGCGAAACCGTTGCAGATGCGTTGGTTGACGTTGGGAGTCTGACACTTGAAGGCATCGAGCGTGTTGAGCTGGCTAGCGGGAACCGGGTTCTGCATCCAAGCGAGAAGCTGCTTGTTGCTGACGATCCAGACGTTCTGCATGTTGGCCGAAGTGGTGGCCCAGTCCAGGAACTCGTTGAGCATTTTGATCTGATCGACGGGGTCCTTGAGACCGGGATAGCCGGTGGCGAGGTGGATGGGGTGAGTGTAGATACCGAAAGGCTGACGCTGCCCATTGTAGTGGTCGGTGAAAGTGTTCTTCATCCAAGAGAGCACGTCAGAGGGGTTGGGAGCATCGAGCCAAGGGTCCATGAGATGAGCACCGGCAGCTCCACGCTCGTCAAAGATGGCATACATTGGGATCTGCCAGAAGCCGGGAAGCTTGGGCTGACCACCACAGATGTTGTCGACGGTATTGCAGTCATTGGCCATGCCATTATCGAGCGTGTAAGGCCAGAAAGCGTCGGTGTTGGGATCAGTGACAGGTATCGAGGAGGTCGCGGAAGAGTCGTAGGTGAAGCCAGTGGCAGCCAAATGCTCGAGGTTGGCACGGCTGTAGTTGAGGAAAGGTGCACGGTAGCCGATGATGGATTTGTAAGGGATACCAGCCAGAGCGTTAAGAGTGATAAGGTTGCCGTCAATCTCGGCGTTGGTGGCAGGCTGTTCCTGGTGAGTCATGGTGTGGTCGGCGACATCATTGCCATTGACGTAAAGTTCGGTGACTTGAGCATAGTTGGTGTAGTTGAGCGAGACAAAGTAGGACATGAGAGGACGGCATCCGTTAGGGTTCTTGCGCTGAGCAAGGAATTGGTCAATCGACTTGATGGTGTAGTCCTGAACAGCATCATCGGCAGTGAAGACGATGAATTGAGGAACGTCCTTGGGGTCGAGGCCACCAGGAGGCTTGGTGTCGGCGCAGTGGCATTTAGGAAGTCGGCAAGTGTTGGGGTCGCAGCTGTATCGAGCAGCAGAAGCGCCACCACTGTTGGCGACGGTTTGGCCTTCACCGCCAGTAGCGCCTGCCTGCCTCTTTACAAGGCCAGTAGAGCGCTTAGAGATGGGGCGGCAGCCATCGTTGAGGAGGTCGCCATGAGCAGCAGTCAGGCCAACGCAGGCAAGGGAGAGGAGAGCAGAAACGAAGGACGACTTCATCGTTGACGGTGTTTGTCAAGTCAGTTGAGGTCAAAGGTGGTGGAGAGGAGAGAGAAGAGAGGAGAGGAGTTGGTGGTGGAATCGAGAGTGAAGAGACACGTCATGTGGGTGGGACGAGGTAGCTCGACATAAAGGCAATCTGCCCTCTCGCACCCGACCTGAGAAACGGAGTTCCCAATCGCGGAGTCGATGTCGCTAATATGCAGTTCAAAGTTTTCACGCAGGACAAGAGAGAGACACGCACAGAGCGTGCCTCTGTAGTACAATACAGCAGCAGCAGAGAGAGAGGGAAAATTGTGCAAAAATTGCCATCAACGCTGCAATTCCGACGTCCTGATTCGAGACCAACACTTTCCAGCCCCTGACGCAACACTGTACGATTAATCTCGAGGTCTTAAGTATTCTACGAAAATGTCTCTCGCTTGCACAGGAATGTGACAATATGGCAATCTCCTTTCTCCTCATGTCTCAATACATCGATCAATTGCATACCATGGCCAACACAGGCCGAGACAGCTTTTGAATGAGCGCGCTATCATTCAGGAATGGCCAACAAGTTACAAAGGGGAACGGATGAAGGTGGGACTCGAGCCTTTGTTAGGCGAGCCTGAAGAGGTGGGTAAGAGTGAATGTGATCAAGTTTGAAATCGAAGGTGAGGAAGCGAGGGCGCCGCGTCCACGAAGGCTAGGCCATCGAGAAACATCGGCGATGGCCTCGATCAAGCAGCCGATTGGGCCACGGATCTGAAAAATGTTGAAATTTGACCCAAGAAAACAAGTCACCGACGTCAGAATTGTGTTGCACCAAAGGCCAAAAGACGAAAAGAATCGCACTTCGACTTACCATTGTGGGGTAGATCGCAGAGACTTTAGGCGACGACGCGGGTCGAGTAGCCGAGACCAGAGCCGGACTTGCCGGGGTTGGCACTGTGGTTGGCAGGAGACTCCTGGGTCTCAGAGACGGAGCTCTGGGCAGGCTGAGCGAAGATGGAGAACATTGTGAAAGAGGTTTAGAGTGTTTGTTCGAAAGAACGGAAGAGGCTGTGTGCTATAGATGAGAGTGGGTGAGGGCGAGTGGATGAGGGGAGAAAGTCGACTAGTCTCGGTGGCCGCTCGTTATAGGTCTTTTCGAAGTGGTGTATGCACGGCTTAGAGGGTGTTTCATGAGGCGAGTACGAGCGCCAAGCAGTAGCGCATGTTCACACTCGCATAGCTGAACACCTCGACTGGCAAGTCTAGGATAAAAGCTGATTGTCGGTGCTTCAGACGGCGCCTGAGACGCCTGACAGGGTACAACACTCAAGTGCGATCTCCGTTATCGTACCTTTCTCCGCTCGAATTGGTCGCTCATGTCTTTGGTTTTTGCGCCCAGCGAGCTCGGGCTAGCGCCAACTCGAATGGATAGTCAGTTCCTTTGTGGATCTCTTTCTTGATCGTTTGGCTGCATTGAACAACTCTTCATGCGGATGACGAAGGGGTCTGTCGGCGATGGAAACACGACTTGCCTTGAGTGGCGAAGAACAATCAGAAGACCCTCGTGGGAGCTTGCACAAAGGGACACATTTTATTGCCTTTTTCCCATGGCGCGAGGTCCCTTTCATGTTAAAAGAACAATAACTGTTTCATTTATGCACTAAATTTGAGACCGTTCCCATATGACCTTTTACACTCCATTGACTAGTGCCGTGCGCCTTCCCTTTGTCTACTCGCCAGAAAAGGGGCTGCCTTCGCCTGACATTGCATTGTCGAGATGCATACAGCTCCTGATACTCAGCTTGGAGTGGAAACTTGAGCTATTGTTCTCATGGGCAGAGGTTATGACTGACAAAGGGGTCCCGGCTGGGAAGCTTTCCGTTTGTCTCAGGAAAGTATCAGCGCCGCGCATTATCTGCAATCTCCCCACCAACGAGGTCTCGCATCGGCATCTTCCCACACAAAGGAAGACTTGCGCTCAAACCGCTGCGAAGCCGCACACGGCCTGAGTTGAATCCCCTGCAATTAAGGAAGCAAACTTTTCAACTGATGGTACCTTCGAGCGGCATGAATTTGTCTTGTTGAGATGACGGCGCGTTTTGCGATCTCCATATAAGGTGACCACTGAGAATTCTCCACGGACGATCGTGCGCCTAGGCCAAACCATCCTATTCGCCATGTTCACAACGATCCCGATCACGGTTCTTTCCTTTACGGGAGTCCTGGTAGTCGCCACTTTGGTCCCGTCCTACTATCGGGTGAAAAACTTGCCGGTGCTCCTATCGATTTTTTGGCTCGTTGCAGCGGGCATCTGCATCGGTATCAACACAGCTGGCTGGCAAGGCAGTACTGCCATCAAATGGCAAGTATACTGCGAGATCTGTAAGCACCGAAGACTGATGGGAATATAGATTGGCGAGCACTCCTACTAAACCGGTCATATTCTTGTGACGACTACAGCTATCCGCTTCATTTATGCCTCAGCCTTCGCCCTTCAATGCTGCTCGGTCCTTCTGCTCAGTCGTTTGGAAGCTATCGCAGCAACCCGACACGTTTCCCTCACCGAATCTGCCAAGAAGAGGCGATTTGTTCTCGAAATAGGTGTCGGATTCATTCTGCCACTCATATACATTGCTTTGGGGATCATCAATCAAGGGCATCGCTACGACATCATTGAATTCTTCGGTCCGACCATATCTATATACCCTTCCGTCCTGTCCGTTATCTTTTCGACTGCACCAACCTTACTCGCTTCTGCTACAGCCATAGTCTACGCTCGTGAGTTGAGGTGCGGATCCTTCAAAGTAGGGAATCGGCATTTTGTACTGACCATTCGTTGTCATTTTTGTTATCGGACAGTCCTTTGTGCGTACTGGCTCTTTTTACGAAGACAACAGCTGAGTGCGGTCCTTTCCTCCTCCGGTTCGGGCGTCAATACTTCGCAATACATTCGATTGTTCGGTCTCAGTTGCATGGAGCTTTTGTGGACCGTGCCAGTCAACTGGACAATTCAGATGCAAAATTTGTTCAACAGGTATGGCGATGGAAGCACCTTATACCCCTACCATTCGTGGGCCTATGTGCACGAAGGGTTCTCTTTCATCGATCATTTTACCATCGAGCAGCTGCGCTCCACTCCAATAGGCAGGAGGAATCTTCCAATCATGTATCTTGCATCCCTTTCGATCGCCGTGTCGTCTTTCCTCTTCTTCGCCTTCCTCGGCACAAGCAAGGAGATCTCGAACGATGTTGCTTCTAAAGCCAGCAAGATCTTCAGAGCAATGAGGCGCCACTCAAAAGCTGAACGGCAGCAGTAAGTTAGCGCTGACGATTAACACTTCGTGGTGCCGGAAGTTGACAACGCTGACCGTCATTTCTTCACTTGCTTTCCACGCTTACAGAAAGCAGGGACATCTGTCAGAAAGCCTCTCGCAGCCGTCCTTCTCACCGAATGACGAGGTGAAAATGGAGCCCTTGGACGAGTTTAAGGCCGATGACATTCAGATCGAAGTTATTGTAGAGCGAACACTTTACGAAGAACCTCGGACAGGGAGGAAAACTGAATAAGATTTTCTAAGATTTGTCCATAATGGCGAGTGCTTTCGAATAGGATGTGAAGTATTTGTGCAATACTACGTCTGCTCCTCAAACGAAGCGTCTTTCTTTCTCTTACATGAGTTGCCCATGCACGAAATAGAGGGACTGCTCGGTAATACCTTTCCGGTCTTTCGAATCTGAATGCATTTGATCAATTTGAGTGGCCAGTGTGCTGTGAACATCGTAACGGGTTGGATGATCAGCATGACGGTACCTACCCAATCGGTGCTTGTCGAAAGCAGAGCAAATTCTCGGGCCAGGGAGAGGGCGGCTGCTCGCGGTGAGAATCAAAAGGTCATCTTTCTCCTCCACGGCTCGGGTCCCATAGAGCGTCAACCTCTGCACTTTGTGCTTCCCGAATATATTGGAGAATAGGCCTGTCACTCTGTCAATGACTGCGACAGAGGTTTGGCTCAAGTCACATCGCCTGGTAGCCCTGGCTCTGACGCCAGCTTGGGAAAATTCTCGGACCCCTTTCGGCTCCCCCAAGATCTGCAGTGATGGGAATGTCAGCTGTAAAGTATGTCTTATATGGCCAATGCTCCCGGGTTGCTCGAGGCATCAAATAACTTATCTTCATCGCAGGAACAGCCGTACCTATAAGCCATTTAGCCGTGCCATCTGGCCTGTTCAGGATCATTCGGCCGAAAATGTGGCGTGCTATTGTTTTGAAGAACTCCGTAAGCCTGCGATCAAATTCTGTAGCATCGCGAGGTAACGCCGTTCGGCACTTACTTTTTCGACCATGGGGGCCATGAGCTGTACTCTCGTCTGTATACCAGATCACGGCTGGAGCGGTAAGCATAAGGCTTATCTCGGTCACCTGGGGGGATGTATGAACATACCTTTCTGTGCCTCCATCGCCACACTGGGGGCCGTGAGCCTCGAGGAAGCTCTTGCCGCAGACCTTCCCCTCTTGCGTACCTTGCCGGTGGCCTGAAGAAGACAGCGATGCAACATCGAGGACTCAGATTTGATGAGAGGAAGGGGTTTGAGGGGTGTAAGACGAAGCGAGTAAGCCGCATTGACATTTATAGATGATCACCTTGCGAAGAATCGAGAGAAGCATACCAGCAATCAGCAGCGGTTAAAACTTTGCGGGGATCTCGGTTGCTCAGCCGAGCAGTCAAGGGGCGCAGGCCTATAAGACGAGCTGTCAAGAACCTCATCAAATCATCCCTCGTCACCACAAATCACCTCCCGTCCTTGCATAGCCCCGACCCCTCCAGACCACGCTTCTGATTTCAAAAGATGCTTGGACCTCCAAAGTCCTTCGTCCCTCTAACTCGGGCCAATGTCCGATCTTTCATCGGCATCGACTCTCTGCGCTGGATTGATCGGCTGACAGCTTTGCCAATGCCCTCATCAGAAGCTCCTAAAAGCGGTAAAGTCACTGAAGTTAGCGTACTAAGATGTCCAGGCGACACTCCTCGACTACCCCGGAGGTGGTCTGACCCGAACATCCCAAGCATACTGCGAGACCGTCAAACAAATCAGAATAGGTTCTCTCCATTGCGATATGAACACTATCAAAACCGATTTGGAAGGTGAGCAAAGACATTGCCGATCCGAAAAAGGTTTCATCAGCTCCAGGGCTGACATCTTCGGTTAACGATCTATCTCCACAGTATGACCCGACGTATCAGTGATCGCAATTCCCGAAAGATCTGGAGCTTGCTTGCCGCTACGAAAAGCCCGAGTCATGCTGTTGAGTACTCAATGGCATTACCTTGCCTTCGCTTGTTCGAACATCTGATCAACACTCCGGAATTGTCACGTCGCAGCCGGCGAAGGCGATTTTAGGCAGTTTATTTTGCGCAACACGAGCTGGGGTTTTTTTTTGTATTTTTAATAATGTATTTAATTTTATGGCCTAAACCCAATTTGATAAATGTCAGTGCCGTTTCTTGTGCTCTCTATATGCGGATAGCAATTGGATGCCCATGGGGAAGCAAGGAGATATAAATGAAAGGGACCTTGATGAATGGGATTCCAGACGATAAGCCAGGATAACGGAATCCTTGATTAAGCTTGGTGATGAAAGGGACAGAGTCTAAGGGAAACTCCAAAAGTACAAATATCGCATGAATCTGCAGCTTAATTCCCACGCATTAGTAACAAAGGGAAGCCTGACGCCTTATTGTCTGACAATCCCTTTATTCGATCTGTTAGCATTCTCTTGCCCTTCGACAATCGCAAGACCCTGGAGGCGGATCCTATAGTACGCAAAAGAGCACGTCCCTGCTCGATTACAGCAGAGCTGTCACAGTGTTTTCCGTCTCACCTGTAAGCTCGACTCTGACCTGTGCAGTACAGCGTCGAAAAGAGCAATCATCACTGCGCTCAAGGACTCATCTAAAGGTATATAACGGACGTGTCAAACCCCTCATCACCGACATTTTCTCATCAGTCCACATCTCTTCCACACTCTCCACTACACACACACTTTTCTTTCTCATTCTTCGTCTTTCAGACTTTCAAACACCCTTCACAATGTTCTCTCTTTTCGAAACTGTTGCTGCCACCTTCAAGGTTATCTCTGCTGCCGAGCCCGAGCACGCCCCTACCAACGAAGGCAAGGGCGAGCCCGCTCCTTACTGCATCATCGCCTAAATGGTCCCTACCGCCATTGTTCACAGACCTCTACCGTGAGTACTTTCTCTTCTCGCTTCTGCAGTCAAGTAGGGGCCGGTGCTGACAATAGATTCGCTTTTTATTATGACGTGGATATAGATGGGCAGATGCGTCTCAGTGCCGGGGATGAGGTGAAGAACGGAAGCTTCGAGTAGGTCGAGTTCGAATAGCTCCCGCTTTCAGCCCATGTCCCTTCCTACTTCTCGGTTATCGGTAGTCACGTCCTACCTCTTTTGCACTTCTTTGTTACCCTCTTTACTTTCCAACGTCGGCCGACGGAATTTCATGCGCATTCCCCCCTTATCTCTATCGCTGTGTTGAGTCCTGTGTGATCGTTTGATATGAGATCGAGTCTCCTTTGCCACACGGATCAGTTTCGTTGCACTTTCCCAGTTATTCCTTTTGAACGCATCTTCTTAATCTCTGGCATTTTCGCGAAAATAGAGTTTTAATTGCCTTTCGTGAATTTGTCATTGTTGTGAGGGCGAAGAATTAGGCGGAGGGCTTCTGTCGATTGAGAGCAAGAGGATCGTCCATCGAGAGCTGTGATCATGTACACCATTGCCAAGAAACACGCATGAGCGACGGCGCCGAATCAGCGGCAGGTAGAGGTCAATCATGGCGCGATCGAATGGCGGAGTTCGGGACGATATTGGAAGAAAAAAAAAGACGAATTTGAAAAACCAAAAATAAGGGATAGTCAATAAACTCCCTTCCATTTCCCCACATTCCTATCTCTTCCCTTCCGTCCATCAACTTACCTTTGGCAAAACCAAAGCAATTAGTGCCAACAGCGAGAAGCTATACCACGCAAAAGGATCAACCATTAGCATCGTCAGCATTTCCTCTCACACTGGATAGGGTGAAAAGTGAGTGTCGGGGGGAGGACTTACGCAAGCGACATCCAAGGACCGCCCGTGGACGCATCTTTCGTCTTACTCGACTTGAATGGTTTATCATGTGCAATGTGGGCACAAGCAAACACAAGGCCTCCATAAGCAATGTATGACGCACGAGTCAACATTGCTGCTCCCGACATCATCGATACACTTCCCAAGAAGGAAGAGTAGATGTCTAAATCATCGTTCGACCATGTTTTGGGCAAAACGAGAGGTCGGACAAGCTCGGGTCGACGTGGATCGGATGAGTCAATTTTGCGATATGACATCTCGCCTTTGTGCGTGTGTGTGAGGTGCTGGTGGTGGCAGTGGTGCGATATCGGTAAGGGAGGGTGGGGAAGATGGAAGGTGATGAGATGAGGAGATGAAAAAGGAAGCTTGTGCACGATTGAAGATGCCGAAATTGGCCGCATCTAGAATTCTGGATTCGGAATTCGGGGTCAAGTAGCGCCAACTGAGCCACGTGGGAGACTAATTTTGACAGCTTTAACATGGTTGAGCCATTCCGCATCTCAGACGAGAGACGTTCAGCAGTTGACAAATGGTGATACAGTTTACATTTCTAGCTTGTCTTGATCAGGAAGAAGATTCGACAAAATGGTGTGCATTATAGCTTGAAACCAAGAAGCAAGTTATCAATCAATCGAGTTAGCTTACCACCCTTACCCTGGCTGATCAGGGCTGCACCGCTCAAGACAGCTCCTTCTCCCATATCTACCGCTTCGGGTCCTTTCTCTTTCAAGGTCTGTTCCAGATTCTCTAGCGTCTTGGGATGGTTGAGAGATATGTAGTCCAGCTTGAGGTTTACGTCTTTCCCATCATGTTTGCACTTCTCTGCTTGCTCCCAAACCACTGCTTTGGCGCTTTCCAACGTCTTCCTGATACGTTCCTCCTTATTCGAATCCGTCCATTGCGGCTGCCCCCACACATCCTGACCTGTCTTGAGTGCGCGGTACAGCACGGGTGCAACTTGGCGCGAGTCTGGAGTAAGATAAGCATTGCGACTACTGAGCGCAAGGTTGTCGTTGGGATCACGGCCAGTGGCGATGACGCGAAGATGTTCAGCAGAGGGAGGATGGGAAAAGACGAGATCGGAAACGAGCCGGCGCAAGACAACGGTCTGCTGAATGTCCTTCTGGCCAAAGTAAGTGCGATCGGGCTGGATGATGTGGAAAAGCTTGGTGACGACGGTTGCGACGCCGCGAAAGAAAGTGGGTCGACTACCTCCTTCCATCTGATGACTGAGTCCTTTGACCTCGACAAATGCGCCGATCTGATCTGAGACAACTTGTGTGAGCCCGTTTGGGTACATCTCGCGTACACTCGGTGCGAATACGATGTCTACTTTGCGCTGTGTCCCTGACGAGATGGTGTTAGTGACGGTTGTCAGCTTCTGAATGTCTGAATCTAGGGTTCTTGGGTAGGACGCGAGGTCTTCAGTGGGAGCGAACTGGGCAGGGTTAACAAAGATTGAGATGA
Organism: Ustilago nuda; assembly: GCA_022963125.1. Lineage (NCBI taxonomy): Eukaryota > Fungi > Basidiomycota > Ustilaginomycetes > Ustilaginales > Ustilaginaceae > Ustilago > Ustilago nuda. Next base: position 1,171,132 of record JALCUS010000004.1, on the reverse strand, counting down.
CGGTGTAGTCATTCTCATCCAAGCTGGCTTCGACAAGTTTGAGATGGCCTTGGTGAAGTGCGCCCATGGTAGCGACGAAGCCAACCGACTTGCCATGTTTGGTAGCCTGGTGTCGCCATGCTCGGTAGTCTTGGACGGTGGTGAAGACTGGAATGGGGGAATCAGGCACGGGTGAGTCGGCAGAGGAGGCGACAGTGGTCTTGGATGAGGATGCAACATTAGAGGAGGGCGGCAGATTGCGTGGCCGTGACATCAAGATGGGTCGGTTCTGCGTTGTGGTGCGAGATTGGGGACCGAAAATGTTGCTTCGAGTGGAGGGTCGCACAGATGTGTTGGCAGCTGAAATTAAGGCACGACGAGCGCAACGTTCACCAGCGCTTGACGAGCTGCACGCCTGATCAAGCAACGAACTAGTGGCTCTGGCCACACCTGATCGCTGCATACCGAGGAAGGTGAGACTTGACGGTGAGTAGAGATGGGGGAGGACAAGAAACTGGAGGGTGAAAGGCGAAGAAAGAAACAAAGCGCAACACGCGAGAAAAGTGTTGGTCTTGAGAGGTCCCTGCGCGGAATATCGGGGTTTTTCAAAAGTTCTCATCCGATTTCGATGTCTTTCGCAGCTCTAACATTCTTGCAAATTTGCCTCCACTTTTCTCCAAGTCTGTCCTTCGCTGACAAAAAGACTGGGCTTCTCACGGCGTTCTAGGAACACAAAGAGACTATGACGTTCTGAGTTGTACATTGCATTCTGCAACTTCCCTTTGTCCTATCTCCCACACTTCTCAGACAACGTCGAACATAGGGGATTTCCTTCTTTGTTTCTCATTCGTCCTATCCACAGCTCGAACTGGCATTGTTCCTTTAGGGCTTACTCCACAACCTTGTCTTGGAACCTTGCATACCCGAAACCACATTAGACGGAGGATCGTAACTCGACAGCAAACCTTTGCACAATCTTCTGTCCCCTTTGTGTCCCAGGCGCAAACCCAATCGATCTAGCGCCGATGCATTGTCTTGGATCGCTTGCATCAAGACTTGGTGCACCTTGTGGCTGTCGGATCCCACTTCGTGCCTAAACAAGATTTAACTCGGTTCTCACAGCCCTTGCTACCACTCTCGACAAAGGGTCCGCGGCTCCTTTCCTTTCTTCCACCACCTCCCCAACCCTTGTTCCCCTCCACCCCAATCCGCACAACGCACAGACAAGACCATGTCCGCATCTCCGTGGCCAAGAGCTATCGTCGGTGGCCTCGTGACTATCGCTATCGGTTACGCCATCATGAAAGGTACGCCCTAGTCCCCTTTCTTTCCAGTTTCTTTCCCCGTCTTGTATTGCATTGCAGATCTCGCTTGCTTCACTCCCCCTCCTTTGTTGACAATCGCATGTGCGCATGTTTCGCTGACCTTGATACTCCGCATTTCCTTTGATTCTATTTGTGGCTGCAGCTACCACTCCGACGGATCAGCAATTTTACGACGTAAGTTCATGCTCAGCCATCCTTCCTCACGCTTTCTTCCCTTTCTCGGCGCCGCATTGTCTTCATGCATCATGCTGAGAATAGGGCGTTCCTTTGTTCCATTCTGTTGGTTCTCATGCTAACAATCGTTTTGTTGTTTCTTTGCATATCCCCATATGTTCTCTTTCTCTTTTTGGCGTTGTCAACCCTGTCGATCCCTGATCCGACCGCATTAACAACTGATCTATTGTGACGGTATCTTACTCAACCTTCCTTCGACTTTCAAAATGTCACTACAATGGCTCTTTCGGCCCTTTCATCGGTTGCATCCGATTCACATCATTGTATCTTTGCATTGTGACTTTGTTTCACACCAACGCCAACGCTGCTTGCGACACGTCAACATCCTCGATGCGTTTCGGCTCGCATCGTTATCGTTCTCTTTGACTGTTACATTCCGACCTCGGCTGCCATTGTCATGTTCTCACACATCAACGTTCGGGTCTTATACTTTGCATTGCGATTGTTCTATGGGGTCCCCATTCATCGTTGCCACTCAACCGCGTGGTCGCAACATTCCTTTCATGTGCTGGACTCACCGCTTTCGGTCATTTCTCCGACCACATACCCATTGTTGCTTATCACTTTCATCTCAAACTGCCCCCTCTCAACCGCATACGTGCATTGCAAACCTGTCAATCCGATCTCGATTGCACGTTTCCCTATCTCCACCTCGGTTGTGGTTGGCTGTCGATAGGCCCTTTCGCCAGACCTCAAGCGCCAAGTCGACGCACAGCGTCTTGCAGCTCAGCGCAAAGCAGCTTATGCTGAACAACTCAAGGTAAGTTCTAGCCCCACGAGTGCAATTTCCCTTTGTTTCAGAAACGGACACTGACAGTGGGACAATCCGATTGGGTTTGGGGCCTTGTAGCGCGCAAAGGAGCAAGATGATATAGCACCTGTATGGGCTGAGGGCGCTAGAGCGAGAGATTCTACGCCTCCTCCTCGCGTCTGATTCGACAGGAAGAAAGGCTCGAGTGCTGGGTGTAAAGAAAGCGAAATAAAATTTGTTTTATTCGGATCGGAAATGATGGTTGAGATATGTTCAAGGACACGATCCAGTGACGACGCTAATGGGCGACGCAAAGGTGATGAGATCGGAGATTGGGGATAACCAATCCGGTTAAGGATCGGGTACAACAAAGTCCCGCTCGTTGTTAGGCTGCGTCATTAACTATAAAGACCCCCACACTCGATGTGTGTCACACTTTTGTATATATATTGAGCAGAGAGCGCTAGGCTCTCGCTATGTTCACTTAGTCAATTTAGTATATGTTTCTGCCGTAACAAAGTAGTGACATTGTACTTAGACTATCCCCGATCACCAGTATCGGGACCATAAAACTTCTTTACTTGTAACAAGATATAGATGCGTTTTTTGAGGTTGCTGTGGGATCGATCTGGTCGGGTGAGCTAGAGTGAGATGCAACGTCGACTTGCAGGTGGTCTTCGGCTACGGGCGAGCGGCAACGTCGTGTCGTTTAACCGGAATCAGCCGAGTATGCAAGAAGGTTGACTTGGCTTAGGCCTTGTTCTGAGCCCTCAAACTCCTCCTCTTCAGAACAGAAGCATTCAACTTATCCAACATCTCCACCGTAGTCTCCCAACCCACGCAACCATCTGTAATGCTAACACCGTACTTCAACTGATCAATCTGACCGTTCTTGGGCTCACCCTGTTTACCCTCGTTCAAGTGACTCTCGATCATTACACCCGTGATCGCATCCTCTCCCTGCTCGAGCTGCTCTGCGATAGCATCAACGACCTTGGGCTGGTTGCGGAAGTCTTTGTTAGAATTACCGTGGGAACAATCGATCATGATGGAAGGGTGACGATCTGGGAGAGCTTTTTGAAGTTGAGCTTTGGAAGATTTGACCGACTCGGAATCGAAGTTGGTTCCATTTGAGCCGCCGCGGTGGACAATGTGGAGATCGGCATTACCGACAGTACGGACGATGGCAGCGAGACCTTGTTCGGTCACACCCATGAAAGCGTGAGGTTGGGAAGAGGCACGGATGGCGTCGACGGCAACACCAAGACCTCCGTCAGTGCCGTTCTTGAAACCGATGGGCATGGAGAGACCGGAGACTAATTCTCGGTGCAATTGCGATTCAGTGGTACGAGCACCAATGGCTCCCCAAGAGTAGAGGTCGGAAGTGTACTGGGGAGAGATGGTGTCAAGAACCTCGCATGCCACGGGGACACCTTGGGCGGTCAAGTCGACGAGCAGGTTACGTGCGAATTTGAGACCTCGGTTGATTCGGAAGCTGCCATTGATATCGGGGTCGTTGATCAAACCCTTCCAGCCAACAGTAGTACGTGGCTTTTCGAAGTAGGCGCGCATGATGACGACAAGGCCTTCAGACCAGCGCTCGTCAATACCAGTCTTGAGCAGCTTAGCGTACTCTTTAGCCTGGTCCACATCATGGATGGAGCAAGGACCGACGACGACAAGAAGACGGTCGTCCTGGCCGTTGATGATAGCGCTGGACTGACCACGTGCGCGAGCGATAGTGGTTTGTGATTCCTTAGGGACGGGAATCTCGTGAAGGAGGAGCGAGGGAGAGATCAAGGGCTCAAAGCCAGCAACGCGAACATTGTTGACGTAGGCGTATTCGTCTTTAGTGCCGCTTTTGAGGATAGCCTGCGAGAGAGGCTCGGCGGATCGTCCGTTGGCGGTGTTGTTTGCAATGCTCGACGACATGGTTGTGTTGCTGAGCAAAGCGTGTGGATGGAAAAGAGGTTGTATCAGCCAAGCCAAGTGTGCGAGCCGATGGATGCTGGACCGAAAGTATTGGGGGAAATGACGATGGCGGTGGTTGAGGCGGAAGGAGTGTGAAGAAGCGACAGTATCCCAAGTGCTACTTGGCGAGATGAAACACGGCACGGTCAGTGGGAACAAAAAAGTGCGCAGATGATTTTTGAGCGCACAACCGCTTCTTTTTGATCTTCCAATCTCGCCTCTTCAATCACACAGATGCGCTTGGATTCGCTACTGCTGCATTCTCACATGCCGGATGTCAAACTGCCCTTGATCTGAATGGGTGTGTTTGTTCGGCTGCGTTCTGTTTCGAAAAGCGAGGAAGATCAGGTGGCGGCAAACAGCCCCCAAAATTTAGGATCTTCTTCCTGCTCGGAAGAATTAGTCTGACTCGAAAAATTTCAGAAGTCGCGCTGCAGCAAAACGTGCATTTTCGCATCAATTTCTTCTCAAAACTGCGCTCTTTGTCACAGCAACACCAAATCCCACAATCTAATCTCTACCTCAAGCCAGTTGCACCGTGCAACGTGTTTCGTCTCGTTGAATAGTCTTCACCGCTTCCTTTTTCTCGATTGCTTACGCTTTCACTCGCATAGCCCAGCATCGAAAGCTTGTCTGGTGTCGACTTGCAATGATACACTAAAATCGGTGGCATCAGACCTCGCTCTTCCGACATGGTGATAGCGGCACCTTTTTCCCCCCTTTTTTTTCCCCTTTTTTCTTTTTCTTTTTTTTCTTTTTTCTTTTCTTCCTTTTTGAACCCTCCTTTGGCGAGACAAATAATGAATTTCTCCGAGGCAACTCTCAACGCCGATAACCTTTACTCACAATGAAAATCGGCGATAAGTCGGAAGTCGGAAACACACTTTCTCAAGCCTAAGGCAGCTTCAATTTTCTCGCTCTCCCCACCCATCATACTCACCCCCTGTCTTGCCCTCACGACCATCAACAAACATAAACACACCAAAATGTTGCCAACAGCGATATCAAGGTCCCGCTCTGCGTGGAAAGGTATGTCTCTCTTCCTCCATTCCTAACTTTCGCTCGATGAAAGTCATACGCTAACCCATCCCCATCCGTTCGTTGATGTAGGACCATTCTTCGTTGCGTTCCCAAACCTTGCCGAAGCGCTCAAAAACAACACCGCTATTCGAACAAACGCTCGCAGCTGCACCATCTTGCCCAACTTTGTCGGTTTGAAGTTCCAAGTTCACAACGGCAAACACCATATCCCTTTGACAGTGACGGAAGAGATGATTGGACACAAGTTGGGAGAGTTTGCTCCTACTAGGAAACCTTTCCGTTACCGATTGACGAAGAACAAGTAATCGGATCTTCAAACACGCTTTCAACATCAGAAGAAGCGAAGGGGGAGGACTTTTCTCGACACTCAACCGTTTGTACTTGTATCTCGACCTCTTTGCATCAGCCTATCAAGCCAGATTTGCGCTTCAGACATGGACGGAAGGGTGATTCTAGCAACGTAACAGCGATTGTATGAGAAGAAGCATATTACCGGGTGACACAGGGAAAAGTAGACGACAGTAGTCTGGCTCGAGCGAGGGCAGCTCAGGCGATACCAGGCGGGGGTGCAAACCCAGTATCAGGCGCCTGCAACAGCGGCGAACCCTGAACATCCGCCGTCTCAAGATATACCTGGTTGCCCCACCACTGCAGCTCCAATGCTCCATTCTTTGGCATCTGGAGCAAGAAGTAGATTGCGATTGACTGTCCAAGAACACCGCATCTCATTTGAGTATCAGCCGACCATCTCTCTTCGCATCACTTCGAAAGGAGGAAAGGAGGTTTGCGTACTTACCGACATTACCGACCCAAAATCAAGCGCACCAGCAAACACGAAATTATACCTCGACCACCACTCCAACCTATGTTTTCTGAGCCAGTACTGAAAGAAGTACCCTACGACAATCGCCGATGTAAAGTTGATCCCGGAAGCAGGTGGGGCTAAACTCATACCTACAAAGATGATCGGTGCGGAGATGTATCGCATTGTCGACCAATTGAGCTTTCTTGATGTATACCACGTGATCAACGGAAGAACTGCGCCTACTATCAAGCCGTAGAAGAGTGAATTATAGGGTGAGCCCGGACCAAAACTTCTCTCCACTCCAATGGCGCCCCAGATGATCGAAGCGGTGTAAAAGATGTTGACTGTTGGACAGGTGAAGCGCTGAGGTTGGTTCGGGTCGCAGAGTCCCTCGATATGGTCTCGAAGGTAGTCTTTCGCCAGGATTTGCACGATACTGTTGACTGTAATTGAAAGGATTTGGACGAAAAAGATGTTGCGAGGGGCGATCTTCATGTAGTGTGCAAGCTTCTGGTCTTGGGAGAACAGAAGGCCAAAGGTGGTGGTTTGCTGGCTGATCGTCTTGAACATCATTACCGGTAAGGGTTTTCCGGGGAGAAGCCAAGATGCGAGGAGTTCAGAGACGAGATTCACTCCAGCTGGAAGGCCGCTCATGGCAAAGATGAAGCCAAAGGGAAGCATGTATGCTACTGGAATCAGGATTGCTAGACACAACGCCCAGATCGGTAGACCGGTGCCGTAGGCAGTCGTAAGAAGCATCGACATGCCAAGACCGGTAATGAGTACAGCGACGTACCACCATGAGGGAACGCTCGGATACTTGCGCATCAGCCGAGCGTGCACATCGTCAGGCATCGTCCGCCTCGCTCGCAACCGGTCCAGGACAAATCTGCCGTGGTATAGTGCCGTGTGTACTACCGCAGCCGTGATCAGAGCGAAACCGCCAAAGTAAGCCACCACGAGCCCGGCGGATATGTACACTCGCGAATAGTCTGCGTATGCGTCAGCGCGCAACGTGATGTGGTCCTGAGAGACAATGCTGACGTTGTACCCCTGACCGAATCGGTCAAAGCTACTGCCTGACAGAATGGGCAGATAAGCTGTATAGAGCATGTTGGTGAAGTACAAGATGGGCGCAGCAATCCAGATACCAACCACAAACCCACCGAAGAGGTTCGTCTGTGCCCACCAAGGTGTGATCAGCGGCGACCCTAGGTAGACGATCTGAGTCCAGTCAAATGTGAGCACGCTCGCGCCGAGCCCGTTGGCAGCGCCAAACACGACATTGACGGGAACGCTGTTCGGCCAAATCCAGCAGATCCAGTTGAAAATCGACAGTGCGGTGAACAGGTAGCCTGGCAGGAAGTAGGCGACAAAGGCGACGGCTGAGGCAATGTTGAAGCAGCGGAGCCTCGACATGCGGCTTGATCTTCTTTCGGACAGCGAATCTTCATCAGCGTGAAGCGTGTTGAGTACGGTAGACACAGCCAGATTCTGCGGCCAGATCATTGAAGCTGGATCGACGAGTACAGCTCTAACAAATCCTGCTAGCGCTAGTCCAATGAGCTGCGGAGCGCAAACCGACAAGAAGCCATATAAAAAAGAGCGTCGGTCGTCCCAGAATCGCGCGAGATCTTGAGCCAAGAGGATGGAAAGCGAGTACGAAGGGTTGAGTCCAGTGGTAGCGGCAACGAGCACCACTGTATGCTCCTTGATGTTCCACGGACCAGGGTTGAACGACCAAGCATGCGACCTGCTTGCGCGCTTTGCGCTGTTGACTTTACGAAGGCTTGGTGGACGAAAGTAGAAGGAGCGAATCGGTAAGATGTTGGCTAGAATCATGCCTAGCGGATGAGCCAGGATCTGAATGATGATGGCGACGATCTGGATGGGCGGATTGCGTTGCGAAAGGAAAGTGTTGACGGCAGATGCGAACGCAGACAGTCCAAGACCCAGCAACACTGAACGGAAAGTGATGGAAGGCATCGTGGAATCGTCAAGATTGGAGACTGAAGCCCGCACTTCCGGATATGGCGAGTCGTCATCCTCTTCTAGCTCGAGCTCTACCGTTCTTGACATGGATGGTCGAGGCAACTGACGCAACAAATCAGCACTGTCACAGGTAGGGGCGACGTTGCCCGGCTGACCGCCCCAAGATGCAGCTCCGTGGGAAGAGCTTGTGAGAGAATACGGACCATCGCTTTCTCGGCCTGCGGAATTGCATCGTCGCTGCCAATTGCTGCTCTCGTCTCTAGTGGGAGGATGCCACTTGATCGAGGTAGTACGTCGAACACCTTGTGGAACCTTCTCTGCGATACCACCACTGTGTTGCTGATCGTCTCTCTTTGACTCGGCATGCAGGTCGAGCTTTACCGGGTCTTCGATTTGCACAAGATTGCCTTGTGCATCGTAGACAGCACCGCTCTCCTGATCAAGGTAATAGATACTTTCGCGAGGTATGTTGCTTCTCTGTCCGCTTCGAAGCGGACCTCCTGAAGTCAAAGCTGTTGGTGGACGCGCAGGAAGGCTTGAAGGAGCTGCTACAACTTGCACCCCTGGCACCTCCAGGCCGGCTGCAAAGGCGAGAATGAAGTAGCTCGTTAGTGAGATTATTTGGTAGAAACATGAGCCATTGCATTGTTCGACGGTACTCACGAGGTGCAAATGCAAAAACGTCGTCATCCTCCGCTTGGTGCTGGCCTACTTTGTCGTCATCATCTTCCGTGTCGGTGTACTCTTTTGAGTCGTAAGAACCTTCTTGTTCACCATGAGATTCTCGTTCGTGCTCGATACCGAATCCACCTGTTGTGGCGGGACGGATAGAGCTATTTAGCTGGCCAGCAGAGGTCGCTGGTCTTAGCTGTGCTGTTTTTGGTCGCGACATGATGGTGGCTCATCCGTCGTGCCGGCAGAGAAGGACAAGGCAAGGGAAGGGAAGCAAGGTGAAGGTGTATCAGACTTCGAGGATCTCGCCGCTTCTTCGACTTCATCCGAAGACCACCCTACGAAGAGGACACAGATCTCGGTGGGACTCAGCATCATTTGTCCGTGGAAAGATGAAGTGTGGGCCTGAAGTCGGTTTGTTGTGCTCGTCAGAGACAAGCCTGTAAGCCACTCCGAGCGGCGTATTGTGTTTACCAAACTGGCTGATTGTATCGGGAAAAGCGCCGTCAGAACTTCATAGCGAGGAAATTGGATGAAGTCCTGAAAGCTTCAAGTGTATGTTGTGAGCGAAGAGATCTTTCCATCGAGCTGTATTCGCTCACAGGCTGCGGGGACCTTAGCTTCGGAGGGAGAGCAGATCCTGCGTCTTGTGGATGGAAGGCGTTATGTGGGTGCGAATAAAGTTTGTAGCGCGTGATTGGACGTCAAGGCACGGGTTCCGAGCTGTGAGGCGATGCTGTCTGAGGGTTTCTGGTCCCCCACATTGCCTTCATCACATTCATAGCAAGAGTTCGTGCTTCACTTTCCGAGGGTCATATTCCCACTCGGCTTGTGCCCCATATCATTGTGACTTGGAAGGAAGCCATTGTAGCTGACTCGAGCTGAGTCGTGGAGCACATCAGCTAGGCTTGCTAAGACATCACCTGTTACATGCGCAGGCTATATGCGCATTGTAACGTAGTTGCTGCACGTGACTTTGGCGTGCACATCTGAGCACAGGCCACACGTGTCACAACCTACTCAGTCAGATTGTTTTGCTCCGCGCCGTCGCAAACCGACTCAGCCACTCATTTTGTATATATAAGCTCCATCTCACTCTTCGCGCTCTCTCTCTCTCCTACCACCATCTCCTCTTCTCGCAAGAGTCACGCAACACCGACCTTGCTACAAACCTTTCTTTTCCCACCCGATTCCCACCCTTACGTTCCGCCTGTACGACCCGCTCTTCTCTGTGCTCAATCGACCCCCTTACGGCGGGCTGAGAGCCTTTGAGCCAGCGAGCCACCTCGCTGACCCGCAATCTAACAGACCTCCTTTCTGTCTTCTGCATTGACCGACTGACCTCATCTTATGGCCGTGTGAGCCAGGCTGGGATCACGTACATGTCAAATTCACGCAGGTCTCGGATTGGAAGTGGCCGGGGGACTTGGGAGTTTCTGGACTCAAAATTGCTGAAACAGCCAAGTCCCCCTCTCAATTTCGAAATTTTGAGGCAGCAGCTCCACTATGATTCTCACACTTTTCTTGTCTTGAACTTGTCTGGATCTCATCTCCACAGACTCCTTTCTTGTCAGCACTGCTCAACATACACCACTTTGACATCAATGGTCAATCTCACCTAGGAAGAGGATTGCAAAAGCCCAGTGTCAGCGGTCACGCGCCTGAAACCTGAGATCGGTAGTAGTATCAGTTCTATTACCAATTCTGTCGAGTTATGTGATAATGCTAGTGGTATCTCGATTCTTAGTGGAATATGTGACAGAGCTGTCTCTGTCACTTTTCTCATTGGAATCTGTAGTTGTATTGTCATTATGACAGATTTCGACTAACCGCTGTGGACACTCCATCCAGAGGTAGCTTGGCATGATCAAATACAATACGACTCTAAGTGAACTTGATGTTGACACCAATGGTCTGGTGTGAGTATAGATTAATGACGTCGACACGAGTGTCCAGTGTGTCGACTAATGCTTAAGGTGATCCCCAGATTGCAGTGGACGACTGCCTTTGGTTCTATCGTTATCTGGACCACAGGTTTGCTAAGAACTGCCTTTGGACGTCAGTGAGCTGTGATACGACACACACACTTCGATGAGGAGCAATCTATTGATTACTACTATGCTGACTATGAACTAATGATACTTATGCTAAAGTTATGACTAGTTTGTATGGTGTGTAGAGTGGATGGGGATCCACTCGACCGCTTGTGATGAGAAGGTATGGTTATATACCCTTTTGCAGTGTCACCAGCAACGTTGCCCCTGCTCTCTCTCCAGAGAGTACCTCCTGCATCAAGTACTACACAGGAGTCTTTGATGAGACTCCTCTGTCCTGCTATGCTACCCTGTCTGACTTCCTTGAGCGGTGTCAACTCCATCAACACTGCTCTTTTCACCTCATGTTCCCTTGGCCAGTGTCCCTTACACAGCCCTCTTCCCTGGGACCGGTGATGATTCTATGTTCCTCCTATCCTGTGTGCCCCTGAGTGGTAACCGACTGCACGATGCTGAGCTTGGTCCCCCTCTTGGCACGGCTTGGCTTCCGGCCTGGTGGAGCTTGGTCCTCCTCAGGCTCGAGCTTGATGTCGACCTGCATGTGAATCGTTGTACCAACGAATTTGTCACTGATCTCCATGGACTCCGCCTCAAGGTCATGCTTGCTGCAGATTCCAGTGAGAATCGTGATACCAATATCGTTTCGTGCTGATTTTGTTGAGTTCTGCCATAGAGCTGATTCTACTGCTGATCTTGGTGAAATCTGCCACAAACCTTATGTTCTGCCCGATCCCACGATTCCTGCGCTACCTTCATATCATTTCGGCCTTCCCTCGCTCTGCGCATCTTAGGCCCATGACGCTTATCATTGGAAGATCAAGCAGAAAGGGATGAAGTAATGGAGGGAGACCCTCCCACACCATCCCCAACATCGCGACCAAGGCAGGCAGTATCATTCGTAGAATCAAGAGGACCTCCAGGCAACAACTATGACATTTACGCCTCACCCACTGGGCCCAGATACTTCAAACCCCATGTGGATCCATATACCCAGCCAAGCGTGGAATCTCATGGTTTCGACCAAGAGGATGATGCAAGTGTTTCCGGAGATCCTAGTCTCTTGCATTCCAAGCCTATCGCCAACCCATTCCCCAAGTTCAATCCTAGAGATGTTGAGATCTTCATTCTTGAGGCTGAGGCATGGTTCAAATTCAACCAGGTCTATGAGCAAGCAAGGATGATCAACCATATGGGTGCTCAATTGGAAGGGAATGCTCGCAAATGGTGGGCCTCCAAGCTTCGCATCGGCAGAGCCCGAGAAGGAAGATTGTTCAATGACTGGCATTACTTCACAGAGCACCTGACGGAACAGTTCAATCCTCGAAATGCCAGAATGGAGGCCTACAACAAGCTGCTGGCTCTCTGGCTCATGAGCAATGTACCAGGTGCTGCCACATGCCACGTAGAGCAGTTCAGAGACTTAGAAGGACAAGTCAATCTAGATGATAATGAACTAGTTATTGACTTGTTTAGGGGAAGTCTCACACACAGTATACAGGAGAAGTTTGAGCGGAACCCACCCGTGAAGAGGTGGGAATGGTATTGAGAGGTCGAGGAGATCGACCAGCAAAGGATGCTGCTACAGCAGTCCTCAGCCCAGCACCGCTCCATTGCGACCAAACCCCGGAGGCCGACCTACACCACCGGCTCAAGGTCCATTCCCCACTTGGCAGCCGACACAGACTTACCCAGCCCGACCGACAGCACAAACAACAATAGGAAACCTTAGCCAACCAACCAATCGGCTGTTACCTCATCAATTTGTTCAGGGTCTGAGACAAGGAAGCCCTGCCTTACCAAGCAGCAACACTTGTCACCTCTGCAAGGGGCTCGGCCATTGGGCAAGAGATTGCCCAAGCAAGAAGCCAGACACCTTGGGTCCACGACCCATGGGCCTGAAGGTCATGGTAACCACAGAAACCTCCTTGGAAGAAGGAAACCTGGACCCTGGGGATAGCCAGACAGACGACCTAGAAGTGGTTGACCCTGACGATCTAGACTTCAGCCAGTATCAACCACCAATGGATGCTGGCCAGGAAGAGGCCCAAGACATTGTCGACAAGGGAAACGACAGTGGGGTGATGCATTGATGGCGTGCATTGCTCTGCAAACCTCCTTGCCATCCTTATGTATATATCAAGATTACCCCATATGCTTCTCTACCAGTGGAGGAAAGGCAGTGCTAGAGCTCTCCAGAATGGTTCAAGACCATCCGGCTCAAATACTCGCCAACACCAGCGCTAGTCTGTCAATAGTCTCAGATTCTTTTATTAGTAAGTACCACATACCCACAAAACCCACAAAAACAAGAACCATACATGGTGTCACCGGGCATCAACTTGCCATCAACAGTTCAGCAAGCATTCAGGTTGCTATCGGCAAGCACAGTCTTGGAGTAGTCAAAGTCTCAGTGGCAGAAACTGCCGACTATGACCTTATCTTGGGCTTCACCAAGCTAAGAAGGCTCAAACCCACCATACGGTGGGAGACGGGTGTCATGGGCCTGAATGCTCAGGAAGCAGGAGGGTCACTGGTTCATATAGAAGGAGCACAGGTATCGGAGATCTAGTCGATACCAGTGATGAGCATGGTCGTAGTGCAGTCTCCATGGAGACCATGGACTCCTACAGACTTACATGCAAAGGAGGACCAAGCTCAAGAGCATGCAGGCGGTCACCAGCACAGCCACGAGGAGGACCAAGCTCAAGGAGCATGCAGACGGTCACCACTCAGGGGCTCGAGAGATAGGAGTCATAGGAAACCGACAAGCAGGTCACTAGGAGGAGGAGCAGTGTCAAAGGAGGTCGACAAATAGCTCAAGGAGGACAGGAGGGTACTAGAGGGACCTCCTGTACAGTACTCAATGAAGAGGGTACTCTCTGCAGAGAGAGTGCCAGAGTAGCATCACAGGCGACACTACAAGGAGTGTATATAAGCATACCCTCTCATCATCAGTGGTTGAGTGGATCCCCATCCACTCTACACACCATAACTAGTTATCACTTCAGCATAAGTATACATTAGTTTCAGTCAGCATAGTAGCAATCTATCAAGGTTGCTCCTCATTGTAGTGTGTGTGTTGTATCACTGCTCACTGATGTCTGAAGGCGGTTCATAGCAAACCAGCAGTCTGGATCAAGATAGAACCAAAGGCATTAGTCCACTGCGGTCCAGGGATCACTTCAAGCATCAGTCAACACACTGGACACTCATGTTGACACCACCAACCCTATCACCAACACCAACCCTATCACCAACACCAACCCTATCACCAACACCAACCCTATCACCAACACCAACCCTATCACCAACACCAACCCTATCACCAACACCAACCCTATCACCAACACCAACCCTATCACCAAAACCAACCCTATCACCAACACCAACAGCCTCATCACCATCAACACCCACACCAGACCTTGGTGTCATCATAACCTTAGTATCAACATCTATCATGCCGAGCTACCCCTGAATGGAGTGTCCACAGAGGTCAGCCAAAACCTACAATATTATATACATGAATGCCACCGCTGTCATCGCGCAACTTGATAGTCGCCAAGCGACATAGCTCACTGAGACCGATAACGAGACAATAGCTGTCGCGCAGTTTGATAGTCACTGAGTATCTCGCCAGACCGACCTGGGTTTCAGGCACGAGACCCCTGACACTTGACACCTGCGGTCCAGTCAGTTATTGTAGGTGGTGATTCACACCTGTGGTCCAGTAACTCCTGTCCTCTGTAGGCGACCAGCATATCACAGTCCAGACGACGTCCAAGAGCATTACTAACAGTACCACAAACACTCATACTGTAAGAGAGGGTGTGTCACTCTCTCATCACAATCACCATTGATGCCGCGCAACCTCTGAACAGAGTGTTCAAGGCGGCCAGTCGAGACTCACCAGACGGCGACGTTTGGTTACATTTAGGTGGAACACACTGAGTAGACCTTACTCAAGCATTACTAATACATCGCCCGAAAGCTAAGTCTCTGGCGCGCGACCGCTTACACAAGTGATGGTGACAGCTGTCAGCATCACTTGGTCGCATTCCAATAATGCAGCTCAGAAAACAGCATACCAGGCTGGTATTAACCACTGGAATGCACTTCAAAAGCCATTTCTGACAGCCAAAAAACCGGCATAAACATCTTGAATGGGCCAAGGCTAACAGCTCCACTGATTGGAAAGGTGTGCTGTTCATGGACAAGGCAGCTGTCAAGGTTGGCTACCAGCCTGGATGCACATGGGTTAGTTGCCAGAAAAACACTCGAGAAGACATCAACATCATGGTTCCAATGTTCTATTCTGGCCGTTTCAACATCCAGGTATGGGCTGGCATTGCATTCAACCTTAAAACCCTGTTGATTGTGCTCCCATTGGCTCCAAGAAAGAAGCGGCCAAGGTCAGCTAATCAATGGGATCCTGCTGAGAACCTCACAGCTGTCAGATATCGCAATTGGATCATTGATGGGCTGCTCCAGGACACTGTAACTGCTGTTAGTGCATACCCTGACAGCCTGTCGGTTGTTGAAGACGGCAGCAGCTGTCATCAGGCTGCTATCTGCAAGCAACGGCAGGCTGAATACCACATTAAGATGCAGGAACACACACTAAGGGGTTTCAGTTTCCTCTGAGTTTTCAAAACTCCGAGTTTCATGGTTTTTTTGGTTTTTGAAAGCTCACTGCTTAAGTAAGCTCTGCCAGGAAAGAAAAGCTCAGAAGTTTTGAAAACCTCTACTTATTTTTGCCGTGAGCCCGGGTTTCTGAATATTTGAGTTTTTAGCAGGAGTTTTTGTCATGTGCTGATATCATGTGATTCTAACACAATTCTGCACACAACCCTTGACCTCCACTTTCTGCACTGTCTACACTTTCTCACGCTTTGAGTTACATCTGTCCTTGCTTCACTTCTATCACCATCTCCAGTAGCATTTCCTCCCTGTCAGTGCCAGGACATGGACATGCCATCGCCTCACGACCATATCAACAACATTATACTATTCACAGCTTTGCAGCAAGCCTCTGGATTGGCTCCAGCATCAGAGCAGTCTCCAACTGCTTTGCAGAACAACACAATAATGTCAGCTCAGTCCAACCTTGATCACTCTTGTCAGCGCCACCCTTCTGCAACTTCCAGCGCCTTGGCTGGGGCTGAGTCGACTCAGCCAGCAACCTCTCCCACTTCCCCTTTGTCCTCCTCCACTCCTTCTGGTTCCAACACCACCACATCTGCCGGTTCTTTGCCTTGCCAAACCTCTACCCGCCCAACTCGAATCTCTGCAGCTCACAGACATCAAGCCAGTACTCGTAGTAGCATGTTCAACAAAACAGATCGTATTGCCTACTTCAATTGGTCACCTAGCGACATAAATAACCTTGTTGATATCATCTACAATAATGATCATTACCAATGTGTTCTATTGCCAGGACATTTGACTGTGGAACAGGAAAAGGGTCTGAAGACAAACAAAGATGTTATCTGCAGGCAGGTATGGCAGGAGCTGTTCCCAGACAAGTCTACTGTTGGTGGTTCTGGTTGAGTAAAGACTAAGATTTGCTGGCTCACTGAACAATACAACAACATCAAGAAGACCATCTCGCAGCAGACTGGTGCTGGAGTACTTCTTCAAGACATGGATCACAACAGCTTGGTAAGTACAACTTAGTTGATTAATGTTAAGTGTGTGTGTGCACCAACGTTCTTATACTTTATATCTCTGTCTATGCTTCTTTATCAACTTGCAGGACTATGCCATATGTGAATCGATTGCTTGAAGCCGCCCTTGGTTTGAGCACTGGCACGAGATGATGACAAACCGTGCACAGACTGGTCCAGTTGTTCTTCTCACTGGTCAACCATATGATGCCACCCCTGCCTCCTCTCAGAATAACTTGGTTGATGCCAACGTGAACATGGATGATGCCAGCGATGCTCACTACCCTCAGCGACACAACATTCCTGGCATGGAATCCATTCTTGAGGAGTCACAAAATGATCCCATTGGAGCAAGAGTTATCTCATCTTTTTCTTCTTTGGTTGCAGCCACCCCAGCTGCTGCTTCATCTTCATCTCGCTCACCCTTCTCTTCCTCATCCAACCTGTCTTTGATTGGCCCCACCCCCTTTGCCATTACCCCTATAGACACTCCAACCTGCCAGTGCTCATCCAGGACTGCTTTTGAGGCTGATGAAGTGGACAATGGTGATGGTGACTCTGTTTACCATTCTCCAGCCACAGGTACAACACCCAAGAAGTCTTGACCCTCCACTTCCAAGAGCAAGTGAGAAGAGCTGTCAGAAATTGTGCAGGCCTGCACCCAAGACATGCTTCAGGCACGAATCAAGGTTGAGGAAGAACACACAAAGAGGGAGGAAATGCGCATTCAATTTGCCAGGGAAGAAAGTGAGAGAAAAGAGCACATGTGAACTGAAGAGCGTGGTTGGCTTATGGAGATGGTGCAGATGATGAACCCTAATCTACCCTTTGGCAACATCACTGGAAGTAGTCAAAGCAATTTTGATCTTGACCCACTGGTTCTTGCCATGGATCAGCAGGACAACAGTGATTCAGCTCGTGAGTAGACCATTTGGCAAGAATGGTGTTCCTTTTGAGTTCTCCAAGTTCTCTTCCTGTGTTTCCGACTCGTTGTACCATTGCTCTCTGTAAAGCTAGCTCTCAATATGTATGACTAGAATACCCCATACCCAGTCTTCCATGTAATCTCTCAAATGTAGATTGCTTCAATGTGATGAATTGTTCCACATACAAGATGCTGATTGGTGTAGCCCCAGTTCTGAGCATGTGTGTTGCATAGAAATCAGCTGCGCAGAACTCAGCTGCATTGTGTTTGTAGCTTTGGACTCTCTTTCAGACCACATCATCCTCTCCTATTTCTGGCCCTCTACTTCAACCATGGTGCGCACTTCTGACAAACAGCACCTCCTGGATGACATTGAGACCACCATCATTCACTCATTGATGGTGGAATCCAAGATGCAACTTGATCTGATGGATGTTGATGCCACTTGGCACCCTAATGATGACCTTGAAGAATCTGATGATGACATGTTCAATCATGCTGTCTCATTCACACTCACCAGGACTTATGACATCATCAGCCAGTCTCGATACACAGTTGAACGCCTTCAACTGCCACAATGAAAGGATCCCCTCATCAACATTCTTGATCGATATGCTGTCATAAACTGCAAGCTCTTTTGAGGGGCTGTTCGCATGACCCCAGATGCATTCCAAGCTCTCACTTACAGACTCAGCACAACCAATGCCTTCAGATCAATATCAAGCTTTCAGTGTGTTCAGCAGCAAGTGGCAGTTGGTCTATATCGGCTTGGACAGTTAGGAAATGGTGGTGGAGTTTGTGATGTTGCATTTGCCTGCAGTTGCAGTTGGGGCTCAGTTCACATGTGGACAGATAGGACAATTGTAGGCCTATATGAGCTGAACAGCAAGGTAGTAACCTTTGCAACTGAAGACAAGCGTGCTAAGGCAAAAGCATGGGTTGCTGATAAGAGTGGAGTCGAGGAATGGTCTAGAGGATGGTGTCAGGGGTCTCGCGCCTAAAACCCAGGTCGGTCTGGCGAGATACTCGGTGACTATCAAACTGCGCGACAGCTATTGTCTCAGTATTAGTCTTGGCGAACTACATCGCTTGGTGACTATCAGGTTGCACAGTGGCGACAGGTGGTGTTCGTTGTATATACTATCATAGGTTTTGGCTGACCTCTGTGGACACTCCGTTCAGGGGTAGCTCAGCACGATAGATGTTGATACTAAGGTTATGATGACACCAAGGTCTGGTGTGGGTGTTGATGGTGATGAGGCTGTTGGTGTTGGTGATAGGGTTGGTGTTGGTGATAGGGTTGGTGGTGTCAACATGAGTGTCCAGTGTGTTGACTGATGCTTGAAGTGATCCCTGGACCACAGTGGACTAATGCCTTTGGTTCTATCTTGATCCAGACTGCTGGTTTGCTATGAACCGCCTTCAGACATCAGTGAGCAGTGATACAACACACACACTACAATGAGGAGCAACCTTGATAGATTGCTACTATGCTGACTGAAACTAATGTATACTTATGCTGAAGTGATAACTAGTTATGGTGTGTAGAGTGGATGGGGATCCACTCAACCACTGATGATGAGAGGGTATGCTTATATACACTCCTTGTAGTGTCGCCTGTGATGCTACTCTGGCACACTCTCTGCAGAGAGTACCCTCTTCATTGAGTACTGTACAGGAGGTCCCTCTAGTACCCTCCTGTCCTCCTTGAGCTATTTGTCAACCTCCTTTGACACTGCTCCTCCTCCTAGTGACCTGCTTGTCGGTTTCCTATGACTCCTATCTCTCGAGCCCCTGAGTGGTGACCGTCTGCATGCTCCTTGAGCTTGGTCCTCCTCGTGGCTGTGCTGGTGACCGCCTGCATGCTCTTGAGCTTGGTCCTCCTTTGCATGTAAGTCTGTAGGAGTCCATGGTCTCCATGGAGACTGCACTACGACCATGCTCATCACTGGTATCGACTAGATCTCCGATACCTGTGCTCCTTCCATATGAACCAGTGACCCTCCTGCTTCCTGAGCATTCAGGCCCATGACAGATGGTTGGTGGTAGATGGTACACACATCAATCTTGCTTGGAAGCCAGCACTCAATGCTCACGAGCATTACTCATACAAAGGTGATTATACATTCAACATTGCCCTTGTCTTCCTCCCTCATTCCTTGCACATTGCCAAGTTGGTGGTTGGACATCCTGGGTCATCACATGATGTGTGAGTCTGGGCTTCAGGAAGTGGTATTGTTGTGAAGCCTCATTTGCATCTTGATGAAGGCAAGTTTGTTTGGGTTGATGCTGGTTATGGCTACTCCAGCTACACAGTTGGACTGTACAGCAACACTGCAGCTGCAAAGAGCAGAGATCTCCACTACTTCAACTATTCACTCTCCCGCATTCGTGTCAAGGCCGAACATGGCATTGCCTACCTCAAGAACCGCTTCCAATGTCTCATGGGATTTCAAGGCAACCTGTATCGAGAAGAGGACCACAAGAAAGCTGCTCATATGGTCCAGGCTTGTATCATTGCACATACATTTGCAAGCCATTTTGATTGACCAGATGAGATGGCAGAATACCTTAAGGCATCAGAAACTCTATCTGAAGCTGAGGTGCTGGAGACCACGTCAGGGATGGAAGCATATCAGCAGGCTACCGAAGATGCAAGGATACAGCAAAGGGAAAACCAGCAGCAATACAAACAGGAACAGGCTGCTGCCATGGAGGGCATGTCTCAGAACTGAGTCCAGAAGTTCAGGCAGGAGAAAGCACTGGATCTTAGGGAGGAGATGCTCACTGCACTCTTTGCTTCTCATGGCCGCCCTTTTGAGGACACAACAGCAGAATCTCAAAGGATGGGAAAGAAAACATTGGCCTTCACCAAATGACAGGAGAGAAAAAACTGATGGCATGAGGCTCACAGAAGACAGTGATCAGAACAGGTGTGATGTAAGCTATTTGCTTTAGCTTTTCAATCAAAGGTTTTGGCATTGTTCAGTATAGTGTTCAACAACATCTGTTATGATCACTTTGATCTTGACCTGGTGTAGGGAATCAGAGATTGTTTTTACTGGCCGAATCAAGTGAAACTCCAAGATGCAAGTGTCACAGGCCTGTGCAGTTTCTTGGGGCATCAAAAATTGGGCCCAAACATATTTTCAAAGGATTGTGTTTTCAAAACTCAGAGATAACTGAAACCCCCTACTGGCTTTGCCAGACCTTAACCCTATTGAGAACATATGGTATGTGTTCAAAAATTTGCTTGGTAAGCACTTGCTGGTACCGAAAACCCAGGATGAACTTGCCAGAGCTGCAGAGGAGGTGTGGAACACCCAGATCACACTCAAACATATCAAACCTGTGAATGAGTCAATGGAGGATCATGTGGAGCAAGTGCTTACTAAACATGGAGGTCTGCTCAAGTATTAGTCAGCTCCGAGACTCACTGCAATTGAAAGCTCTTCTTCCGAGCTTGCTCAGTCTGACACTTATGAGAGATCACTCCTCCAAGCAGATGGAAGCTATGCTATCAGACGGTTGATTTATTGTCTATTGGACCCTGTCCCCAAACTTTGGACAGGGACTGAACAAGAGCCTTAGACTCAGAACAAGTGAGGGAAAATACCGCGCAACGCCCCCAAGTCGTTCACTTTGCGAACCTGAACAGGCGTCTCACTTGCCGCCTCTCTCTGTCTCTCGCTTGCTTCGCCAGGTCGACGCACCAAAATGTGGATCGCTTGGACCTGCGACACAACCGCAGTGACAATTGCAGGCGAAATAGTCGCCTCTGCAGCTCCACGTGCCATCTGGGTCTCTAATACCTGGACAAAGTTGCGCGCAACAGGCCAAAACTGGCTGTGTCGAACAAGAGTATCCATAAGCTTGTCAAAGTTAGATCTTGCCGATTCGAGTTGTGCTGTAGACGCTGACTGGGTGGCTTCTTGTAAAACCTCGATTTCGGCGAGAGAGGTGCAAGCAGCGAGGAAGCAAGCAACCGCAGAAAGAGGCGTGTCGGCGAGCATGTTCGGGTCGACCGCTTCTCCGAGCATGCAGATCTCGCCTATTTCGCGAGCAGCTGAGCGCATAGCATCGTACTCTGTGTTAGTCATGGGTGCTTCTGAAAGCAAGAAGCGATGGAGAAGGGCCATGTTGTGTGTGAGATGGAGCTGGAGGAACGAGATCGACTCGCCCTTTTCGTGTGCTCTTCTGAGGTTGGCTGATCCGAGCTGAAGCACGGAGGGAAGTGACTGGTATTGACTAACAAGATCAGCTCCAATAGCTGCGATCTCCGTTTCGCGGGCTCGCTCTCGTTCAGCGCCTGAGCCTCCGCCAACAGCTGCTCCGCCGTTCGTCGAAAGCGCTACCTCAGCTAGACGGCCCAGGTAATGCAGCTGTCGAACGAGGGCTGCAAAGATACAAGGCTCTCCCTTTCGCATCGTGGCCGGGAAGGTGGTATCGATGTCTTGATCCTTAATGATGAGAGGGCGGGCGATGGCGATGGATGTGATTCGATCGAGACAGTAGGTCATCCAAAAGACGTCGTCAGCGATCAGCTTCTGCGCCCTGCCACCATGTTCGCTCTCCGGTGCGGAACGTTGTGCTGCCTCAGACGCGGGGGATGGCTGTCGGTGCTGGGCAGGTCGAGCGCGGTGCAAATCCAGCTGCATGCAGAGACGCACTGCGGACGATGTGATAGCCGCTGCGGAAACCATCTGACCCATGAGAATATCTCGGATCGCCATTACACCAAGAGCCAAAATCGCTTCGAGGTGAGGATTCTGCAGCGCGCCACCAATCAGAGCGCGCGCTCGCTCACTGTAGACCTTGCTGCTGAGCGCATCAGCACTAGGAGGGCGCAGACCATCACGTTCGTAAAAGCTGGCACCGATAGCGCAAAGAGCATTGGCCAACAACGCCGAGATAGAGCCGCCTTGGATGCGACTGCCGATGGCTTCGGTGTCGAGGCCGGGCATCTGTTCGCCCACAGCATTGACATAAACTTGGAAGAAGAGCTCGAGAAGAGGCTTGGGAGGCATGACATCTTGTTGACGCACGAACGGGATGACGGCGGCTGGCGGCAGTGAAAATGAATGAACAGGCGACCGGTTGGAAGGGGCAACCAGGTTTGGCTTGGAGTTTTTGTCGGCCTTTGCCTTTTCTCTGGCCAAGGCTCGCCGCTGAATGCTGTTGATCAGCGGCAAAGACAGTTGGTCCACGGGGATGGGATAGCTTAGAGAGTCGTATTCGGATGAGGCTGACTCGAGCATCTCGCGCTCTTCGTGTCGAGCAAGATCCATGGTGATGCTCATGTGGCGCAAGTCCGGCTGCGTAGGTGGACTGTTTCGAAGTCTGAAGATGTGCAGTTGGGCAACGGCATCTGCAGATGAGCGATTGGGACTGTATTGAGCATCTGCAGCAAAGAGCTCGACCATGCCGACAATGCCAGCTGCAACGTCCATAAAGGGACGTCGGGCCGCGTGCGCGAGGCCACCAACGATATCCCAGTCAGCGGCAAAGGCGCGATCGAGGCGCTCACCGGCTGTGCTTCTCTCAGCAAGATCTTCCAAAGTATCCTCTTGAATCATGTAGGCCTCGACAGCAATGCGTTGAGCGTCGGTGGGTGGGCGACCGAGAACGGCGATCTCCAAGGCTCTCTTCTTGCAGTAAGTGGCAGTTGCGTTGATACGTGGGCCTCGAGGCTCTGGCATTGATCGCATGGGTCGGCTTTGCTGTGCTTCCCGCGCCAAACGACGATCTTGGGGATGAGGCTCGGCTCTGTCGTCGCGCATCGAAGATGGAGACGAATCGTGTCGGGATGATTGAACACCAGCTGAGCTGTAGGGACGACCATGAGGTTCTGGCCTTCCGTACGTTTCTGAGCGGCTTTCGTGAGCATAGTGGGGATGCGAGTGACGCTCAGAAGGGCTGCGGCTTGCTGGCATGGCTGACTCGGCGTGACGAGCGTTTCGATCACCATCAGAATTGGTCCGATAGCAATTCGCACGACCCATAATGGGACTTGAGGCCATAGCAGAGCTGTAAGGGAGCGAGCTCGAGCTCATTGCCACGTGTGGCATGGATTGAGAGGGCGGCAGCCCACTTACAGGGCCTCTTTCGCCAGCTGAGCGACCATAGATGTCGGCAACTGCATGCTCAGCCAGATCGAGAGGCTTTTGCTCGACCGATTCGGGAGAGCGTTGAGACGAAGCAGCGGCGGGACTCCTCTTTCGTGCTTTGGCAGCATCTCCTGTCTTGGCACGACGAAAGTCGACTTCTGGCCATTTGCATTCGATCTCTGCGATCGATGAAGGGTCAAGTGAGAGAAGAAGTAGAGGATTTGTTAGGAATGCAGTTCAAAGTGACGGCAAGGACAGGTGCGGTGATACTCACTCATGTTGGCGCAGGTCTTGCAAGTAGGGCGGACACCGTCGCAGCGCGATTTCCGGTTACGGCACGCGAGACATGCGAGCGAAACACGAGGTCGCTTAATGGGAGTTGCAGTAGTGCCGGGCTCCACCTCGGAGAAATGGCGGATATGGGTTGGCGGCACGTCGTAATGGATATGGTGATGGGGCATGTGTGACGACGCGTGGCCTGTCATCGGTTCGTGACGGTAGGAGTCGGGATGACGCATATGCGAGTCATAGTAGGAGGGAGGCCCACTCTCTCCGGGCGAGCGACGGGTATGGATGTAGTCAGCAGAGGCCATACCGACAGGGACTGAGGAGGGCGAGCTTGGACGACGAACATGATCATAGGCAGGTCGATCTGACATGGAAGGGTAGGGACGATGCGAAGCGTAGGAAGACGTGTTCGAATCCTTGATGGGAGGCAATCGGGTATGAGCTAAAGGAGGCAGCTCGTTTGATCTTGCCATCGGAAGCTTTGGTAAAGAGTGGCTGGAAGGCAGAACCGGAGGCAAACGGTCCATTCCTCTTCGCGGATTTTCCTCTCCTCTGGGAGCAGAGGAACGAGGAGGAGGAGCCGAACCGCCCAGATCGGCGTAGTAAGGCGGCCTGTCCATAGCGACGGGCGGCAAGAGCTTTCTGCTGCTCAGAGCAAAGTCGACGATGGCGGACGAAATTGTGGGCAACAAGTCCCAAGGACGTCGGAAGATAAGCAACAAGACTCAGCAAGACTGTGAGATGTGATCAGTAACGAGGGGGCTTGGTGGGAGATTTGGCCCAACTCGGATGCACACAATGGCTTTGAGGAGCGCCGGAAGTGTAGGATTGACAGGCGGCTGTGCAAGCGCCGCAAGTCACGAGTCGGAAGTGCCGACAAGACTTGTAAGCATCCACTGCCAGGAGACCACAGCAATACCGACGACCGGCAAGGCACTTATGACGTTTAGGAACGTTTGGTGGTTGTTAGCTTGAGGCGTGATCCGCCTTAATTGTAGAGCTTTGGCGTTCGAAGTGCTCGAGGAGTGATGAAGAAGAAGGCGTTGAATTTGGCGGCAAGATCAGGAGGATCACTACGTCTGAAGTGCCGGTAAACCGCTGACGGATAGCGAAATTTGTCAAGAAGCCGATGGTGAAGTGAACGCGGAAGATAGCAAGTGGAAAAAAAAAAGAAAAAAAGAAAAAAGAAAAAAAACAACCTTGCGGATAGAAAGATGGGATGTGCCTGGATAATGTAAGAGCACCGGCAGCACTAAGTCCGAAAGGAGTGTTGGGGGATGTTGATGATATGAAGAAGAAGAAAAGGGATGCCGAGCTTTGAACAAGACGATCTGTCTCGAGGGGAAGCGGGCACTGTCGATTAGGCTTCGCGTATATGTCGACACTGTGTCGAGCTGATGAAGGACTTTTCTTTCAATCGGAAGCAGTCCGAAGAAGCGCTGGACTGAGGATGAGGAGCGAGCTAGTCGGCTTTCCCAATGGTGTCGAGATACTGACTCTGAACGCTGTGAGCTGATGCCGAAGCGACGTTGAAGGGCAATGCCGTCGCCGTTGATCGTTTTGCGTACACTGGCGAGCTCGATAACTGGGAATAGAGTAGAGCAGAATACGATGGAGCAGATGGTTGTCGACGGCAAGACGGGGGTGATGGGGAGAAGAAGGTAGCGGGAAGAAGCAGAAGAGGAGGCGGACAATACGCAATTCGAAGTAGGTCAGGCAGAAGCAAAGCATGTTCTAAAGGTCACCCCGGTCGTGGTTGGAGTTCCCGAAAAGGCGCACGAAGAAGTTGGTGGGTGCGTGTGCGTATGTTTGTTCGATTGCATCCACCAGCAGCCGAGAACAGGAGGGATCAATCACGAGGGAAGGGGAAAGCTCGGGAGATGGGCTAGGAGGAAGGGGGAACGGAAGTTTACACATTCTCGCATGATTGGCGTGTCAGAAGTGCAGGAAGCGGGTCTCATCGTGATAGAAAGGCTCAGCAGCATCCAGCGACATGTGCCAACGGCTGCAGAGGCAGCGAGAAGGCAGGAAGGTATGAAAGTGGGTGTAAATGCAGTACGGCTATGGATTTGGTTTCGGCGCAGACAAGGTCTGGGGTTCACTCGGTACAGCTGCCGGACCAAGATTGTGGAAAGTCGAAATGAGATCTGGGTGGGGTCCATCCAATCCCGTTGAAAGTTGGAGGAAAGGCAACTAATAACTTAGTAGTAGCCGCTGAGAGCAGGACCCATGATGTGCGAGAGACAATGCGAGAGCAGCCGATGCAACGGAAAATGAGAGAGGCAGCGAGATGCAAAGAGAAAGGAGAGATAGGTGCGTGGGTGCAACGCTGCCATCCCGACGTGCAGAGAGAGAGAGAGAGAGACTAGCAAACCTGTGTGAAGGGACACCCAGGGTGCCGGTAAACCTCTCGCCTGACCCGGAATCGACAATGACCCAGCGAGCTCACTTGCTTATAACAACCAAGGTTAATTTTGTCCTCTTCTTGACTGCCTTTCTTTCTCTGCTCCGTCAAGGCGCGCAAGTAAAACCTGATCAACAGATGTCATCAGTCTCTGTTCGCAGTGCTGTGTCATTGAGGCAACAACAGCGGAACCGCTGGTCCATTCGGGCAACAACAATAGGCTGTCCTTCCGATGTGGCGTCCTAAGAGGCTTCACTAGAGGGGCGCAACGACCCGCCTTGCCAAATGAGCGGCAATCTGACATGACACGGGGCGCCACGAGACGGTATTGCTTGCGAGGTTGAAAGCAAGAACCGGCATAGAGACAATAGAAAGCATTGACTAGTTGTCGCTTGGACCATGCGACTACAAGATGAAGAGGCCAGAATGATGAAAGGGGCACCGCTTTCAATGCATCTGTGCTCTCTTGTAACGCCAGATCAAGCGAGGCTGTTATGAAATTACTTTTAGAGATAGGGATTCTCATCGCTTCCAGTAGAGAAGATGATGTTGCTATGGTTGCGCTTCCGTTGGCTTTTTATGCTGTTTGCAGTGATGGCTTATAGGCGAGCTGCGTGTGGGCGTGTCAGCCCTGCTTGAAACTTGATCATCGTACACTTCGGATGTCGTTCCGCCTCTTCCGACATGAATAGCCATTTGTACGGGCACGCCACAAGGAGGAAGGGCTTATGCTGAGCGGCGATTCCCCTGTCAATCGCTTCGATTTCACGTTCTGATTTTGAATTCCTATTTTATTTTATTTTCCTCCTTTTTCTCTCACACTCACACGCTACGTATTTTAGCCTTCGCCTTCCATCGCTTGAGTGCCAGCCGCTATAAGCGAACCTCGTTTTCTGCAAAGCGTCGGCGTTTGCTGCCCAAGCGAGTTGAGCCATAAGCTCTTCTCCAGAGTCCGCAAGCCAGAGATCGCATCAGAGGTCACTTAATGCAACTATGGAGTTGTGTTGACAAATACTCTGCCACCTTCTCGGAGCTGAGAAGGCAGACACTTTCGATAAAGCATTGTCTGTTCACGTACTGGTAGCTCGTGACGATACGCTAATTTAGTTTCCACTGCCAAGCTGCACTATTATCTGCCATAGACAATGTCAGGTTCGGTGTCACGGACCCGATCGAATTGCCCATACCACACTAACAAAGAGCTCGGGAAGCCCCAACAGTAGGTCACGCACCGATTCGTTTTGCTGAGCTTCATGTAAGATTAGAGTTGCCGGTGTTGACTTGGGCCCCGCCCCTTTCCAGCTGCCATTGTTCTTGGCTGATGAGTGCGATTACGCGTGTACTGTACAAGAGGCCAATAGACGAAACCCTCCAACTGACGGGGCGCTGCTATTGAGAACATATTGGTAAGCCAGCAACGGGTCATGGCGTTAGGAGACACAGACATGAAGCACGCTGAGTTCGACAGCAACACCTAGTACCATCAATCAATCGGTGGTGTTGTCACCTTGTTAGTGGCAGGAAAAAGAGCCGCTTATTTGAAGCCAACTTGCAGCGCAAATCAATGAGAAGCCTGGCATCATCCCCTCCATTGCCATGTCGGCCAGTAAATGACCGACCAGACCATACAAATGAAGCGAGACAATCGCTACCAGGTGCATATTGTAGTAATAGCACGTCAGGCGACCGGTGGTTCGGAGCATGCTCAACACAACAGCGACGGTCGTTGGTAATTCCGACGGAGCTCGGCCTCGACAATACTTGCAACCAGCAGGTCTAGAGCGTTGCTGCAGAGACATGATCTACTGTGGGTGTGTCATCACCGGCTGATCAGCCACTGACTTAGCGAGCTCCATGTCCCCACTTGTTCCACACCCATGCTACCAGAGCATAGCTTGTTCGCAGGTCATGCAGGCGATAGAAAGCAGCCTAACGGGTTTCAACGAGAAGCTCAACAGCCCTACCGCAAGGTATCCAAGCGTTACAGCTTGATCTAAGGACAGGGAATTCTCTGCTCACCGAGGTGCCCGAAAGCAAATTGCATGCACAGGTGTTGTAGCTCTGCCCACGACGATTCCTTACGGTCGCCCTGCTGCGACTTGTTTTCTGCTGACCCGGTCACGTCCGCCGCCGCTCTCGGTCACTGCCTCTGGTCTCGCACCCCACTGTGTGGAGTTGGGTTGAAGCTGTACGCCCTGCACTATGAAGTCGTGGGCCCGGCTAGGCTTGATCATTGGGCGAACACAAGGCGATGGCATAACTCAACCAGAAGAGATAGCTTGGTTGGTGGATGAAAAAGCAGGTAGGCAAAGACGAGTTGCAGCAAAGCGACAATGCAAGTGACAGAGTTGCCCCAATCCGTCCATCGTGACAACGGGGACGTTTAATTTTTTTTTATGCGTCTCGACAACGCATGGCTAGATTGACTTGTCGGAGTTCCAATGCGAACCGCCCACCCTTGGAACCCTTCCGGCATACTCATCCGTGTCTCATTGTTCAGACAAGCAAGCAAGCAACTAACTGACTAGCGTAGTGGCGTCTCACTGTGAAGCGCGCGAGGAGACAAGCAGGGCGGGTGAGTTGATTCCGCGGAATCAGAGGATCCACGACACTGATACCGTCCTCAATCTCTTTCGCAACTCGTCGGACATGCTGCCTGTGGGACGCACCTCAGGCATACACAGAGCTGATGAAGTAGAACCCAAGGACAGCAAGAGATCTCGGCCGCTTGCTGGCAGACGGAAAATAGGATGAGCAGGCCGGAACCACGCTGTAGAAGCCTTCTTGTGTACTTTTCCAACAGCTAACCCATGTGTGTCCACGCCGGTAGCCTTCTATTACTGTTCCCGCCGGAATCTGCTGTGGAAGCCTTCTATACTCTTTTTCGCTCTATTAGCTTGTAATTGAGAGTTATCACGGATTCCAAAACCGCTGTGGACACCTGTTCAGAGGTAGCTCGGCACGATCAAGGTCCAATGGTTTCCCTTTGGATAACACCAAGATCTGGTGTGAAAGAGTTTGTCTCGAAACAAGTGTCCAGTGTGTCGATTGATTGATTGATTGATCCCCGGACCACAGTGGACGACTGCCTTCGGTATCAATTGATATCCGGACCGCAGTATGTACTGCCTTTGGATGGCGTCAAGTAGCTTGTGAAACAACACACACGCTAAGTAGATGCAATGCTCTGCAATTGCAACTGTTGACGGAAAACTACTAAGTGTCATGGGACCGGATGGATGCGCAGGAAGAACTGGACTCATATGAAGAGACCATGCGCAATATAATCGTGGATCGGTGTTACGTTATTACGTGCGCAGGCTGTAGGCGCGGTGTAATGGTGTAAGTTGATGGATTGCTAGAAGGAGGAGATCTAAATGGAAGGAGGTTTAAGTACCATCTTCCATACAAGCGATGATCATAAGAGCAAGGATTTGCAAGCCAGGTTTCAAACTTTCAATGCAAGGTATAGAGTCGTGTTTGGTACAGACACGTATTTCAGTGATCAGAGTACGAGGCACGTGACCTGCACACGCTCGCTCAAGTCGCTGCGTAGCAAGTGAGCGAGCTCATCAATCACTTGCCTCATCTCACCTCTCCTCCCTTCTCACCATCATCTCACCTTCGCGCTGGCTCTGTGCAGCGCTCTTCAAGCTCATCCTTCTCCTCTCTCTTCCTCCACTCCTCCCTCTCCTTCGTCTCTGTCCTCCTCTCGTCTCTGTCCCCTGCGGCCTCCGCTTCCGATGTCGGGATAGCAAGCGCTGCTACCGCTGCAAACGCATCCAGCCGATCATACCAAATTTCATTAGCCGACGAGGTGGCAAAGTGCAAGCTGTCATGGGCCTGACTGCGCAGGAAGCAGGAAGACCCGACAGTTCATATGAAGACAGCGCAGGAATCGAGGAATTGGGTAGATCGATGGATTTACAGAAGAATTCAGTGAGATCGGTAGTAGACACAGTTCTATGACAGATCTCGTTGGGATCTGCATGAACAAAGTCGATATCACAGATCCGACCAGAATCTGCAGTAAGTACGATAGTATGGCAGATTTCGCGGAGATCAGTGACAACGACGTTCATACGACAATTTCACATGCAGGAGAAACTACGCTCGCAAGCGAGGAGGATTGAGCGCTGCCAAGACGGGGACCGAGCTCACGAAGTGTGCAGACAGTTACCGCTCAGGGGCTCAGGAGATAAGGAGACAAGAGAACCATTGACCCGTTGAAGGAAGAGGAGCTGTGTGACAGGCACCGGCGAACAGGTCATGAGGAGGAGGAGCAGTGTCGATGGAGTCGACACAGCTCAGGAAGGACAAGAGCGACAAGGCTCGATGAGGGGAGGAGTTACGAATCCTGCCAGAATCTGTAGTAAGCATGATCGTATGGCAGATTCCGCGGAGATCAGTAATAAGGATGTTTATACGACAATTCACATGCAAGGAGGACCGAGATCACATACAGGGAGGACCAAGCTCCACCAAGACGGGGACCAAGCTCAGCAGCACGCAGATGGTTACCACTCAGGGGCACACAAGATAGGGGTAAAGAGAACCATCACCGGTCGAAGGAAGAGGAGCTGTGTGTAAGCAGTCGCGCGCCGGAGACTTAGCTTTCGGGTGATGTATTAGTAATGCTTGAGTAAGGTCTACTCAGTGTGTTCCGCTTAAACGTAACCAAATGTCGCTGTCTGGTGAGTCTTGGCTGACCGCCTTGAACACTCCATTCAGAGGTTGTGTGGCACAAACAGTGATCGTGATGAGAGAGTGACACACCCTCTCTTAGAGTACAAGTGTTTGTGGTACTGCTGATAATGCTCTTGGATGTCGTCTGGACCGCGATATGCTGGTTGCCTACAGAGGATGGGAGTTACTGGACCACAGGTGTGAATCACCACCTACAATAACTGACTGGACCGCAGGTGTCAAGTGTCAGGGGTCTCGCACCTGAAACCCAGGTCGGTCTGGCGAGATACTCAGTGACTATCAAACTGCGCGACAGCTATTGTCTCGTTATCGGTCTCAGTGAGCTATGTCGCTTGGCGACTATCAAGTTGCGCGATGACAGCGGTGGCATTCATGTATATAATATTGTAGGTTTTGGCTGACCTCTGTGGACACTCCATTCAGGGGTAGCTCGGCATGATAGATGTTGATACTAAGGTTATGATGACACCAAGGTCTGGTGTGGGTGTTGATGGTGATGAGGCTGTTGGTGTTGGTGATAGGGTTGGTTTTGGTGATAGGGTTGGTGTTGGTGATAGGGTTGGTGGTGTCAACATGAGTGTCCAGTGTGTTGACTGATGCTTGAAGTGATCCCCGGACCGCAGTGGACTAATGCCTTTGGTTCTATCTTGATCCAGACTGCTGGTTTGCTATGAACCGCCTTCGGATGTCAGTGAGCAGTGATACAACACACACACTACAATGAGGAGCAACCTTGATAGATTGCTACTATGCTGACTGAAACTAATGTATACTTATGCTGAAGTGATAACTAGTTATGGTGTGTAGAGTGGATGGGGATCCACTCGACCACTATGTCATGGGCCTAGGATGCGCAGAGCGAGGAAAGACCGAAGCTCATATGAAGGTAGCGCAGGAATCACGGAATCAGGCAGATGGTAAGATCTGCAGCAGAAACTGCTCTATGGCAGATCTCAGCGAAATCAGCACGAGTGTCATCGATATCACGAATCTTGTCAGGATTTGCGGCAAGAACGATCATGGGACAGCTTCCACAGAGATCAGTGACAAGGATGTCCGTACGACGATTCACACGCAGGCTGGAGTTAAGCTCACACACGAGGAGGCCCAAGCTCCACCAGGCCGGGGAGCGAACCATACTAAGAGAGAGGACCATGCTTAGTGTCATGCAGTTGGTTACCATTCAGGGGTACTTGGGTTAGGAGGAGCAAAGAAACATTGCTGGCAAAAGGAAGGAGAACTGTGTAGAGGACACCGGCGAACAGGACAAGAGGAGGAGGAGCAGTGTCGATGGAGTTGACACAGCTCAGGAGGGACAGATGAGACAGCTTAATGGGGAGGAGTCTCATTGGAGACCCCTGTATAGTACTTGATGAAGAAAGGTACTCTCTGGAGAGAGGGAGCAGGAGCAGTGTTGCTGGTGACACTGCAAGGAGGTATATAACTGATACCTTCTCGTCACAAATGGTTGAGTGGATCTCCATCCACTCTACACCATATAACTAGTATTACTTCCAGAATAAGTACCATTAGTTCACAGTCAGCTTAGTAGTAATCAATAGATTGCTTCTCATTGAAACATGTGTGTTGTATCACCGTTTCCTGACATCCAAAGGCAGTTCATAGTAAACCTGCAGTCTGGATACAATAGAACCGAAGGCAGTCGTCCACTGCAGTCTGGGGATCACCTCAAGCGTTAGTCAACACACTGGACACTCATGTCGATGCCATCAATCAATACTCACACCAGCCCATTGGTGTCAATACCAAGTTCACATCAGTCGTATTGTAATTGATTGTGCTGAGCTACCTCTGGACAGAGTGTCCACAGCAGTTAGTCGAAATCTGTCATAACGACAATACAACTACAGATTCCAACAAGAAAAGTGACAGAGATGGCACTGTCGCATAATTCACTAGGAACTGTAATACCATTAGCGCTGTCACATAATTCGATAGAATCGGTAGTAGTATCAGTACTACTACAGATTTCAGGTTTCAGGCGCGTGAACACTGACACACTAATGATGGGAGCGTATGCTTATATACACTCTGTCACAGGGTCGGCTGGCCAGCGCAAGAGAGTGCGCCAAATGAGCAGCGGCAGTTATGGTAATGTCACGTACAGAGCAGTATATGAAAAGGTGCGCAGAAGATCAACATATGAAGGGTGCACCAGATTGATCAGAGCCAAAAACCATTGGGGATCAACGCGATTAATTGGGTTGGCAGCACATATGAATCACAAGATCGATTGAACCCTGGGAATCTAGATCAATCTCATGGGATTGGTCAGGGTCAGTCGGATCTGCACGCCTCAACTAGTCAGCCGATACGAACAAGTACTCAGAACTGTGCCGACACAACCACATGACCAAGGGGTTGGGCCACAAGGATGAATAAGCGACTAAAGGGGGGTCACAAGACAAGTCGTGACAGAACAGGGCCGATGTGACCACATGACCAAGGGGTATGGTCACAAAGTCAAGCAGTTTCACAAGATAAGGTCGAGAGGAAGCTGCGTCGAAAGGAGGGGCATCACACCTCAGGCAGAAGGAGAGCATGAAGGCGAGAGGGAAGTGTTGCATAACCCTTGCGCCATGCAAACAGTAGGAGCACAGTATCAAAGAAGTCAGTGCCAGCAGGGCAAGACAGTGGCCAACAGGGGATAGAGGCCCCTCAAGAGGAGCAGGATAGGTGTCGAAGGAGAACACCCATCAGACACATAAATACTCTCATTCTACGATAGCATACGAGTGGATTGGCATCCACTCTACATACTACTTGCTTATACTTTACTTACTCAGTTATGTACCATCACAATAGCAGTGCTCTTGCAATGACTCTCAACATGTGTGTTGTATCACCATTAGTCGACAACTGTAGGCGGTGTACTCCACACTAGCGGTCCAGTTCATTACTGAAGGTGATGTTCTTCAACACCTGCAATCCAGTCCCTTGCTGTAGGCGGTGTTGCTCGACACCAGTGGTCCAGTCGGTTACTGTAGGCAATGATTCACACCAGTGGTCCAGTAACTCCCGTCCTCTGTAGGCAATTAGCATATTGCAGTCCAGACGACGTCCAAGAGCATTGTCAACAGTACTACAAACACTCATACTGTAGTGGAGGGTGTATCACCCACTCACCAACAAACAATGTTCGTGCTGCACAACCTCTGAACAGAGTGTTCAAGGCGGTCAGTCGAGACTTACTAGGCGGCGACACTTGGTTATGTTTAGGCGAAACATATCGAGTAGACCTTACTCAATCAACCTCAGTTAGTCTCTGGCGCGCGATCGCTTACACACTCCTTGTAGTGTCGCCTGCGATGCTACTCTGGCTCTCCTCTGCAGAGAGTACCCTCTTCATCGAGTACTGTACAGGGGGTCCCTCTAGTACCCTCCTGTCTTCCTCGACACTGCTCCTCCTCCTAGTGACCTGCTTGCCGGTCTCCTATACACTGCTCCTCCTCCTTCAACCGGTGACGGCTCCTCTGAATCCTATCTCTCGAGCCCCCTGAGTGGTGACCGTCTGCATGCTCCTTGAGCTTGGTCCTCCTCATGGCTGTGCCTGGCCCTCCTCACATATGGGCCTGGTCCTACTTTGCATGTAAGTCTGTAGGAGCCCATGGTCTCCATGGAGACTGCACTACGACCATGCTCACCACTGGTATCGACTAGATCTCTGATACCTGTGCTCCTTCCATATGAACCAGTGACCCTCCTGCTTCCTGAGCAATCAGGCCCATGACAGTATGGTTTTATACCTCTTTGCAGCGTCGCCAGCGACGCTGCTCCTGCTCTCTCTCCAGAGAGTTCCTTCTGCGTCGAATACTTCACAGGAGTCTCCAACAAGACTCCTCCTCATTGAACTGTCTGCCGGTGTCCATCACACAGCTCTCCTTCCTCTGACAGGTGACTATTCTCGTACTCCTATCCTGTGTGCCCCTGAGTGGTAACCTTCTGCATGTCGCTGAGCTCGGTCCCTCTCTTGGCCAGGCTTGTTCCTCGGCCCGGTGGAGCTTGGTCCCCTTCGTACGCGAGCTTAACCTCGGTATGCATGTGAATCGTCGTATGGATGATCTTGTCACTGATCTCCATGGAATTTGCCTCAGGATCGTACTTGCTGCAGTTCCCGGCGAGAATCATGATATCGATGCTGTTTGTGCCGATTTCGCTGAAATCTGCCATAGAGCTGATTCTACTGCCGATCTCGGTGAACTCTGCCACAAACCTTATGATCTGCCCGATCCCGCGATTCCTGCACTACCTTCATATGACTTCGGCCTTCCCTCGCTCTGCGCAGCTTAGGCCCATGACAAGATCCACTCGACCACTGATGATGAGAGGGTATGCTTATATACATTCCTTATAGTGTCGCCTGCGATGCTACTGGCGGTCTTGGAGGCCCTCCGTCGGTTCTCCCCGCTCTGGACTGGTCATCGTCGCATTGTCATCCATGTCAACAACGAGAACGTGGAGTATGGCCTCCGCAAAGGCTCCATTTGTGACCCGCAGACCCAGGTTCTTTTCCAGGAGATCTTTGCCCTCTGTCTGCACCTCCACATTGACCTGGTTCTGGTGCGCGTGAGTTCGGAGGACAACATTCTTGCTGACGCTCTCTCTCATAGCCGATTTGCCTTCATCCAGCACCACTTCCCTGTTGCATCATCCCTACTCCAGTTCAACACTGCTCGGTCCCCTCAGCTTTTGTTGCAGCATCCGGTCTCTCTCACCGGGCTGCCTCCCTGCTCTGGTCTGGGCTCGCCCAAACCACCTGCGCCCGTTCCACCACTGTGTATGACAACTTCGGCACCTTCGCGGCCTCTCTCGGCATCACCAACTCACTTCCGGCCTCGCCAACCATGCTCATCGAACGGGTCGCCGACCACCATGCCTCGAACAAGTCCCTCAACACTGTCAAATGGGACCTCTATGTGCTCAAGTCTTGGCACATCGACCTCGGCCTCCCCATCAAGGCCTTCGACTCCCCCCGACTCGAGCGTGTGGTTCGAGGTTTCAAGCGAGTTGTCAGGGACCCCCCCCCGGTCACCAAGCTGCCAATCACTCTTCCGCTCTTTTGACAGCTTGTTCGCACTCTCCCCACAGTCTGCCCCTCCCAGCATGACCACCACAAGTTCTGTTCCGCCTTCTGCCTCACCTTCGCCTGCCTCCTTCGGGTGGGTGAACTCACGTGGGAGGCCCTTGGACCCAACACCCTTACCGTGTCCTCCGTCACCTTTGCGGTTGACCACTCGCATGCAACCATCACACTGCCGGCCAGCAAGACGGACCCCTTTCGGCAAGGTGCCACCTGTAAGCGGTCGCGCGCCAGAGACTTAGCTTTCGGGCGATGTATTAGTAATGCTTGAGTAAGGTCTACTCAGTGTGTTATGCCTAAATGTAACCAAATGTTGCCATCTGGTGAGTCTCGGCTGACCGCCTTGAACACTCCATTCAGAGGTTGTGTGGCACGAATGGTGATTGTGATGAGAGAGTGACACACCCTCTCTTACAGTACGAGTGTTTGTGGTACTGTTAGTAATGCTCTTGGACGTCGTCTGGACTGTGATATGCTGGTCGCCTACAGAGGACAGGAGTTACTGGACCACTGGTGTGAATCATTGCCTACAGTAACCGACTGGACCACTGGTGTCAAGCAACACCGCCTACAGCAAGGGACTGGACCGCAGGTGTCGAAAGACACCACCTACAGTTGATGTCTAATGGTGATACAACACACATGTTGAGAGTTGGTGCAAGAGCATTGCTATTTCAATGATATGTAACTTGAACAAGTAGTAAGTAAGTATAGTTTTATAGTATAGAGTGGATGGGGATCCACTTGTATTCTATGGTAGAGCGAGAGTATTTATGTGTTCAGTTGGCATTGCCCACGACACCTATCCTGCTCCTCCTGAGGGGCCTTTGTCCCCTCTTCGACACTGTCTTGTCCTACTGGCATCAATCCCGTTGATACTGTGCTCCTACCATTGGCAAGGTGTAAGGGTTATGCAACACTGCCCTCTCGCCTTCATGCTCTCCTTCTTCCTGATGATGTGTGGTGACCCCTTTTGACACAGCTCCTTCTTGGCCTTGTCTTGTGAATCCCTTTAGCCACTTGTTGAACCCTGTGACCAAACCCCTTGGTCATGTGGTCACTCCTGTGCTTGGACCTGTGTGACTTTACGCATGCACCCTTCGAGTGGTAGCCTTCCGAGTGATACTGAGGCTCCTAGTACTTGCTCGTATCGGCCGACTTTGTTGAGGCATGCTGATCTGTCTGATTCCGACCAATCCTAGTCTTCCTTATGCTCTCGTATTGTCTATGCTATGGTATGAATTGATGGTTCGGAGAAACGCGCTCGCGGAGGACGATGCTATCTATATATAGGGACTTGTTTGCTTTCATGCCTTTCTGCTCGCTTGGAACCACCTTGCTTCTTACGGTGCCGAACCAGTGTATCGTCTGGGTACCCGCGATCACTCGGGTGCCGGAAGCCAGAGAAGACCGACCTGTGATGGAGGCCCTCAGACAGAGCATAACGGAGGGCGCACTGGCATTCGGGTTTCCTAGTCGCCGAACTTGATGTCAGCTTTCCTTAGCACGCGCGACAACGCGAGCCCGCGAATGGCCACAGTCTCCAAAGCCTCAAATGAGGCGCACACACAATCACAGAGAATCAGAGCCGGTGTGGTAAGAATGTAGATTCCAGACGTTCCTGATGGATCGGCAAATCTGCCTAGTTCTAGTGTCCAGCGCTCGTGGTCGAATCTGAATTGCTTTCATCCTCACCATACACCACCAGCGCTGTGCCTCCAGCGTCATTGTTGCTGGATCGATCGTATCTGCCGGCATTCTGCTCTATGTTTCGCCTTCCGACCTCCTTCACCGAATCGAAACGGAGCCCTTGAGGAGTTTTCTCTCGTGCCAAGGCAGAAGAGGGAGTCATTGGCTTGTCTCGCGAGCTCCAACTGCGTCCACATTCGGTCATGCTAGCTGCGCGTGGTGCCGATCCCGAACCTGATTCAGCACCTTTCGAGGACGAGGAGCCCACAATTGGAACACTCGATGATGAAAGGACACGCACTCCGTCGAGACGGAAGTCGGCATTAGCTAAATGGCGCTCGCTAATGGCCTTGGGTGGATTAGGGGGCCCTTGCAAGCCGAAACGGTCGGGGCTGTTGAGAAGAGAGCCCGGATTGGACGAAGCTGTTGACGATGTTCCCTCCTTGGCATGACCATGACCACTGCTATGTCCTTCTCCTGGCTTCGGACCAAAGGCGTTGGCAATGGATGTGAGACGAGGCAACGAGCTGCTCAATAGCGAAGGACCGCTACTGCGTCTCGGAGCGCCATTTGCGTGTCGAGCTGTGCTCTGTCCCGATCGTCTTCGTACGTGGCCATCACCATGCGAGTTGGGACTGTTGCTGCGAGTAACAGTCGTACTGGTGTCGTGAATATCGAACTTCTCCGCGTCCTCATCCTCCTTGTCCTTTCCCTTTTCGTCATCATCATCCTCATCACTGCTGTCCTCATCGTCATCACTACTGCTGTCCTGGTCCCCATTGTGTCCGTGCTTGGCAAACATCTTGTTCGGAGAAGCATCGGAAGCGCTGTCCTTACCCTTCTCTTGGTTGTTGCCCGAGTCGGGGTCAGCGCCCTCTTCGACAACAACGAACGACTTTTGCCTTTGTCGCTCGTTCCATTTGAGTGTGCGCGAAATGCTGGAGAACCAGTCTGTCGATTGGTTCTCGGCGCACACCGTGGGGAAGGGGTATTGACTTGCTGTGACCTTGATGTGATCACCTTGCTTGAGCTCCACGCGTCCACGACCGTCGAAACTTGCCCATGCGGTACTTCGTGAGTTGTACGGCACAGCGATGCGCAGCTCCATGCTATCGGGCAAAAGCATCGGTCTGAACGAGAGTGTGTGGGGGCAGATGGGTGTGATCAAGATGGCTGGGATCTCCGGATGCACCAGACTGCCACCTGCTGACAGCGAGTAGGCAGTTGAGCCTGTAGGTGTGGAAATGCACAGACCGTCTACTTGTGCGGTTGTCATGTGGTGTTCGTCACCGAACACTTCGAGTAGACTGACGTAGGGGCTAGGCCCTCGATCGACAACGAGATCGTTGAGCACCTCGAATGTCTCGACAGGACGTGTGCTGAAGCACATGATCTCCTTGTCTCGGCACTTCTTGCCCTTCTTGCCTTTCTTCTTTGACGCTTTCTCCATCGAAGACACTTCAACGTCTTCGTCGGGCCGAGTGGGTGAGCGTGGCCTGTGACCTGAATGTCCCTGCTCGGGGTTTGGAGACTCGATGGCATTCCAACCATAGTTTTTGACCGAATTGAGAATGATCTCGCCCGTCTTGCCCGACTTGATGGCTTGCCGACGATGACGGTCGGCTGAGCTGGAAGTAGGCAACGTGGCACGGTAGACGGTCGCTGTGAAACGCATGCGAAGATTGACACGAATACCATCATCCAAGGCCGACTTCATGACCTCTCTGTACGCTTTGAAATCGAAGTTGGTCAAGAAGCCGAGCGATCCAAGTGCGAATGGCAAGACTGGAGGAACGATACGCTGGAAAAGCCAGGAACAGAATAAAACAGTACCGTCGCCGCCAAGGGTGACGACAAAGTCGAAGAGATGTGGCGAGCGCGAGCACATGTCAGCGTTCCAGAATCGCAGCTGGTTGCCGCCCTCGGTCCTGTTGAAAGAGCCGTTGTTATCGTGGCCGGATGTAGACAAGAAGGAGGACGATAAACTCGGAGTCCTCTTTGGTCTGGAGTCAAAGAGCTGCGGATAATCTCTGCGGATGCCCTCAGCATCGAAACGTTTCGACTGTCGAAGCTGCGAATCGACGTATACGATGAGACCGATATCCTTGCCATTGCGGGGTGTGGTCATGAGCCAGATGGCGAGCTCCCGAGTTAGCTTGATGAGATGATTGTCTCTAGCTTTTGTGATGATCATGACTGACTGGATGGTTGACTTGACCCTGGCGCGTCCGAGCTGCTTGCTCATCTCACGCACACCCACAGCAGTCTCCGCCAATTGGCGGGTGAGAGATCGAACCTTGTCAGAATCTTCCTCATCTGTCGAATATGAGTACGATGATCCGTAAGAAGAATCTTGATCAGATAAAGGCTGGTGAGCGACGTTGTCGGCGTCGCAATCATCATCGTCGTCGTCATCATCATCCGAGCTGGTGCGAATGCGGACCCGAGCTGATGCACGCTCTGTTCGGCGCTTGATATAGGTCGACGTTGCATCTGAGCTTGACAAGGACTCGTCTTCCGTCGCTAGAGCCTGCGCCCTGTCCGTCGAGATCAGACCAGATCGCGATTGAGAGCTCAAAGCCTGAGGTGATTCCGAAGACGAAGAAGCTTTCCTTTCCTGAGAAGTGGGCTGAGCGTGCGTAAGATGGCTTTGAGGAGTCGAGTCGTCATCAGCAGAAGCGACATCATTTTGCGATATTTGACGCGAGCTCTTGGATCGGCGCTGTCGAGCAAGCTGCCGACGCTGCTTCTTGAGGCTTTCTCCAAGAGCAACGCCACGGTCTAAGTAGGAATGAACGAAGCAGGGTGAGCTGAGAGAGTTGGACGACTGATCGGAGGAGTGTGCGTGCGGCAACGAAGACATGTCGTGAACCTTGGCATGTGTCTTGTTGATTGGCTGCATGGCGTCATCAATCCGGTTCGTCAAGTCGGGAGCAGGTGAATCTGTAGTGTCCTGAAAGATGCTGGATGAAGTTTTGGAGCCACACGGCTTCGGAGGCTCGAGCAGCGTCAGACCAGAAGTAGGGTTGGTAGCCATTCCTGGATTCAGCAAGCTTGGCTGTGTCGCGCTGTCTGAGCTGATCGATCGGACCGGTTCCGACATGGTGTGCGGTAACGAAGGAATCTGCTGATCCGATCCACTCGGAGGTGCCGACATGTGGTAGACCTTCTGACAGTGCAGCGCGCCATCCGACGGCAGCCCGGCCACACGATGAAAGGTTGTCGTATCCCGGAAGGAGATGAGGGTTGCGGGCAAAGGAATGCAACACTCAGCGTGCTCGGCAATATCGACAAGAATAATCAACGGTGCAATGTGCGGTTATCGTAGCTGCCGGCGAAAAATCGCGGCGCGACACCGATGTTGTACCGATGCACCACACTCCACAGCTCTGTCGTCCAGAGTCATCTTTGACAAAATGGTCAAAATAAAAAAGTAAAAAAAAAACGGGCAAGAAAGCTTACTTGTTCACGCAGTTGTGGCGTGTTGTATAATTTTTTATGATGATAATTTTGTAGGAAACTTGAGGTCGTTTGGGGTCCCGATACTTGTGATCGGGGATGGTCTAAGTACGATGTCACTACTTTCTATAGCAGAAACATATACTCAATTGACCTGGAGAATGTGGCGAGTGCCTAGTGCTCTCTGTGTGATATATATACATGTGTGAGGCACAGCCTAAGGGTGGAGTACTCCTCCTTAATGATCTAGCCTGACAACGGGCGGGACTTGGTTGTACCCGATCCTTAACAGGATCAGTCTACCTCGATCTCCGATCTCGTCGCCCTTGCGTCACTTATTAGCGTCGTCACTGGATCGTTTCCTTCAGCAAATTTAAGTACAAGCTCAAGTCTAAAGGTTCCCGCGTCTTTCGCCACTTGCGTGTGTATAGGACGCATGCGCGCGTGCGGAGCGGAGCTGATGCAAAGAACTTTTCACTCGGCCGTAATCTTTGCTTCTTTGCTTTGTTTCGGTTCCTTCAACTTCAACTCACGCAGCCTGGCATACCAACAAGAATGAAAAGAATAATACAGTAAACGTGAATTCCAGGTTCGTAGTCACCCGACAGCGCACGGGTGTCTGAGGCACGTTCCGAAAATGCTTAGCACGGCTATGCTGCCACATGTGAGAGGGTCGAGAGGACGCTTCCCTTCTCAATGGGCTCGAGCATATGCTTCCGGTTGTCGAAGGAGCTTGCAAGATGATCAAGCCGTCATTGTCATGCGATGCAAGCTGCACAGGCTCCGGTCCCTGCTCTGGCCCGTGTTTATAATACAGGTCTAACAACCACTGTCCTGCGCTCACTTTTTGTCGTCCAACTCGGCCACGGCAGTACGGCTTGCATACTCCGCCGAACAACACGAACTTTCAGGAAGATTTGCAAGGCTCGCTATCGAGCAGAGGCATGACTCCGGTTGCAGGAACAAGTGACCGACCGCGACATCAACCTCGACTCTTACGTCCATTCGTGATACTTTTGCCCGACCGCCCCCGCTCGCTGCGTCTATTACGGTCGTTGGCAAGCTTCACGCCAGCCACTCTAGGCAGCTGTCAGGCGTCCTCACGCTCTTGACAGACGTGCATTTCCCCTAGAAATACACCCTTTCCATGTCTCATTCACCCTCACATACTAGCCCACGCCGCGCTCCGCCAACTTCGGGCAAAAAGCACTACCGAGCCAAGTCCATCTCTCGCTCTTCGGTCGATCTCGACAACTCTGAGACTGGAGCTCTTCTTATCGCTTCCAACGGACTTTCGCCTGACGGCGAGGATCACTCGGGATACCCTCCTCAGACATTAGCAGGCGGTGCAGCGGGCATTTCTTCGCGTGCGTGGTCATCAAAAAGAATGCCACTCGGATCTAGGCGCCTCGCCCTCCTCCTCTTTGGCTTTGTGGCGCTGATTGTGCTGTTTGGCAGGAGGGACTCGCGAGATGCGGTAGTCGGCTACGTCAACGACAAGGCTGGTCAGGTCGGGCAGGCTTATCAAAACAACGCACCGTGGAAGGCGAAGCCAGATCAGGAGAACAAGAACGCTGTCGGATTCCCCGTCACTTCCCCGCCTGCTGCGACGACACCAGCAAAGGCACCTGTGACCGGTACAAGCGCTCACACTGTGCGACAGAAGCCAGCGCTGCACCCCGACCCGTCCAAGACGACCCGCTGCGATGGCACCGGACCAAGACCACTCGACCACAAGGGCAACCCTCGACCGCTGGTTCAGTATGCACTCATGATCGATGCTGGAAGTACAGGCAGCCGTATCCACGTCTATCGGTTCAACTACTGCTCCCAATCTCCCGAACTTGAAGACGAGTATTTCGAGATGCTCAAGGGCGGTCTTAGCAACTACGGTACCAACCCAGAAGCGGCTGCCGATTCGTTGAGGCCGCTGCTCAAGTCAGCTCTTCAACGAGTTCCCGCCAAGCTGCGAAAGTGCACGCCCGTCGCAGTCAAGGCGACTGCTGGTCTTCGTCTTCTTCCGGGAAAGCAGGCAGAGGACGTCATCAAGGCTGTTCGACACATGCTCGAGAACGAATACCCCTTCCCCATCGCCGACGGCACCAAGGCATCCAAGGGTGTTGAGATCATGGAGGGCAAAGATGAAGGTGTCTTTGCCTGGATCACGGTCAACTACCTTCTCAACCGCATTGGCTCTTCTTTGCCTAACAAGCAGGAAACAGCTGCTGTTATGGACTTGGGCGGTGGTTCGACTCAGATCGTTTTTGAGCCCAGCTTCACCTCTGCGCTGCAAGGTATGCAGCCAGGCGAGCACGTCTACCAGCTCAACGCGTTCGGTACAAAGCCTTACACGCTCTACCAGAACTCGTACCTGGGCTACGGTCTGATGCAAGCGCGTATGTCGATCAACTCGCTTGCTGCTTTCACCTACAGCTTGGCGCATCCTAAGGCTGTTCTCGCCGGATCCGCCCACAACGGTGCTCAAGGCTCACTCG
Source organism: Ustilago nuda (assembly GCA_022963125.1). Taxonomy (NCBI): domain Eukaryota; kingdom Fungi; phylum Basidiomycota; class Ustilaginomycetes; order Ustilaginales; family Ustilaginaceae; genus Ustilago; species Ustilago nuda. The sequence continues at coordinate 1,127,470 of JALCUS010000004.1, read as the reverse complement.
AATGGACCTCTTTACGGCCCGAAACCACACGCATCCCATCCCCTTGCTTTACCAACGGCCGAACCAAAGCCGTCCTCATCTCTCAACCGGACCAAAAGACCCATGCCAACGTCACAATGGTCGGAACTGACGGCGGTTTCCCCGCGTGCAGACGACTTGTCGAAGTCATGATGGACAAAGACGCAGTCTGCACCTCCAAATCGTGCTCTTTCGGTGGTGTCTACCAACCTTCGCTCATGGAAACTTTCAAAACAGCTCCCATCATTGCTCTTTCATACTTCTACGATCGACTCGAACCACTGGGGCTCGGACCCAAGTTCAAGATCAAAGATCTCGAAGCGGTCGCTCATCGTGCATGCGCTTACTCGAACACCGACACACAAGGGTTCGGCGCTGCAGCAATAGCCGAGCTCGAAGACAGGCCAGAGACTTGTTTGGATCTGAGCTTTATGCATGGATTATTGAGTCTGGGTTACGAGTTGGGCAGCGATAGGGAGATCAGTATTGCCAAGAAGCTTGGTGGGACGGAGCTGGGATGGTGTTTGGGTGCGCAGTTGGCTGTGTTGGATGAGCATGGGTTGATTTGCAAGGCCTAAATTCCCTTTAGCTGTACTGGGGTACAGTACATAGACTAGTCAACGGCCAAACCACAATACTGCTAAATGCAGATCGTGGCAGAGTCCTTCACGATAGACAAGCATACACGGGCATTTGCCGCAACATCATGCACTTTTTCGAAATCTATAACATTGCAATGGATACTGAAACTTGCCTGATATGAATGAAGGTGACGTTGAGAATTCAGAGTTGGAGAATGGGATCATTTCTTCGTCTGCCCAAGACCACTAGCATGTTCAGCAGCAGCCTGGATCGTTCTCGCCACCGTGCTTCGAACCTTGCCATCCTCCAAGTTGAGCAGACCAGCAATCCTGCATCCACCAGGAGTAGTGACCGAATCCTTGATAGCAGCAGGATGCATTCCACTCTGCATAACCATCCTTGCAGCTCCCTGCATTGTCTGCGCTGCCAGCTCCAACGCTTCTGTCCTCGGCAAACCCATCATTACACCTCCATCTGCCATTGCTTCCAAGAACACGCATGCGAAAGCTGGACCCGATCCGGCCAGCGCAGTGCATGCATCGAAATGCTTCTCGTCCAAAAACCTGCTTTTGCCCACTGCGCTGAAGATAGAAAGCAAGATGCTGCGGTCAAGCTCAGCATTGGGCAGGTTGGGCGAGAGAGGAGTGAGGATGGTCATTCCCTCCCTGATCTTGCACGGAGTATTGGGCATAGCTCGAACGACTTTTGTCTTGGGAGTGACCCATTCTGTAATCTGCGAGATACGAAGACCGGCACAGATGGAAATGACGAGTTTGCCACCAAGTGCTTCTTTCATTCCTTCTTCAGCGGTAATGTCTTGGACCATTTGAGGTTTGCAACCGAGCAAGATGACGTCGGCATCACGGGCTGCTTGGACGTTCTTGCCTGCATGGATCTCGATGTCGGGATATTGAGCGAAGGTTTTATTAAGTCGACGGACCGATTCAACTCGGTTGACAGTGGCGATGTAGCGATTGGGTAGTTCGGTGAGGTCGTCGCCTGCTGAAGAATCGTGCAAAGAGGAGACGGACGATGCCATTGAAGCGGAAGCTTGGGCTTGCTGGGAGCGTTGCGAGTCAAGCACACCCGAAAGGATGGCTACGCCCATTGTACCGCATCCGATGACTGCTAATGTGTATCCTGGCATCTTGAGGCTGTCAATGGATCGAATGATGGAGCTGTTGAGATGGTGGAGAAGGGCGAAGGAAGGAGGTGCTCACTGGTGAAATTGAGTTGAAGAGCGTCATCGAGATCAATCGGAAGTGCATCAAAGTCAATGATCACAAGTGTCGATTGCGATGAGTAATGCTATTCTAGGTACATGTTGAATCGGGTGCTTATATACGTCTCAATCCTCCTCATGTGCGTGTGTTATGCTAAGGGCCAATAAGATGACGGCATGGGAGAGTGAGCGTGAGGTTGAGAAGGTAAACACTGGCTGCCTGGTAACCGGCATCTTGGGCTTCGACAGTCGGTCCGGACAACACACATAGTCCAAGTGAGCGAAGTTGGCAATTTGGTGTGTGGGCTCAGCAAAGGTTGCATTTGCATGCATCAATTGCTGAGGTGTCACATGCTTCAACTCCCCTCCTCACTGACAGAGCGACCATACAATCCTGCATTAACGATTCCAAGGCAAGTACAGGTGTGTGATAGGAGTTTCCCAGAAATGGGTTTTGTGAGGAAATCAGTGATGTTGTCTCCAGTTTTAATGTACCTAATCACAATATCTCCTTCTTGTATGTGATCTCAGATGAGATGATATTTTGTGTTGATGTGCTTGAGTTTGGAATGCATGGCTTGGTCCCTTGCCACTTGAATGCAGCCTGTGTTATCTGTAAAGATGATAGGAGTATGGTCTCTGAATCCAAGTCCATGGAGAAGGTGCTTGTGGAATAAGGCCTCCCTGATGGCAACTGAACCAGCAATATATTCTGCCTCAACTGCTGAGCTGGCCATGCACCTCTGGATATGAGAGTTCCAGGTGACAATGCTGCCAAAAACCTTTACTATCAAGCCCGAAGTGCTCTTCCAATCAGCATTAGGATCCAAAGCTCAGTTTGCATCTGTTTAGGCTTCGATGGTGTTTCCGATTGTTTCTGCTCTGCCGATATGCAATAGATTGTCTTGGGTCTGGTTCAGATATTTGACGACACATAGTGCCACCAGCATCGTCTCTTCAGTTGGTCAAGACATGTGCTGCGCGAGCATATTGACCGTGTAGCAGATGTCGGGACAGATGGTGTGTCATGGGGGCTTGACTGCGCAGGAAGCAGGAAGACCCGACAGTTCATATGAAGGTAGTGCAAGAATCGAAGGATCGGGCAGATCAGTGGATTACAGAAGAATTCAGTGAGATCAGTAGTAGACCCAGTTCTATGACAGATCTCATTGGGATCTGCACGAACAAAGTCGATATCACAGATCCTACCAGAATCTGCAGTAAGTATGATAGTATGGCAGATTTTGCTGAGATCAGTAACAACGACGTTCGTATGATGATTTCACATGCAAGAGGAACTATGCTCGCAAGTGAGGAGGATCAAGCACTGCCAAGACAGGGACCAAGCTCACAAGCATGTAGACAGTTACTGCTCAGGGGCTCACGAGATAGACAGACAAGAGAACCACTGCCAGTTGAAGGAAGAGGAGCTGTGTGACGGGCATCAGCAAACAAGTCATGAGGAGGAGGAGCAGTATCGATGGAGCCGATACAGCTCAAGAGAGACAGGAGCGACAAGGCTCAGTGAGGAGGAGAAGTCTCAATGGAGACTCTTGTACAGTACTCGATGGTGAGGGTACTCTCTGGAAAAAGAGAGCCAGAGCAGTGTCGCTGGCGATGCTGTGAAGAGGTATATAACCATACCTTCTCGGCACAAATGGTCGAGTGGATTGCCATCCACTCTACACCTTACATTACTAGTTATAGCTTTACACATAAGTATACATTAGTACTCTGTCAGCATAGTCACAATCTATTAGGTTGCCACTCCTTGTAGCACATGTGTTGTATCACCACACACTGACGTCCGAAGGCGGTTCATAGTAAACCTGCGGTTCAGATAATGATAGAACCGAAGGCAGTTGTCCACTGCGGCCCGGGGATCAACACAAGCATTAATCCACACACTGGACACTCGTGTTGACACCATCAAACCATACTCACACCAGATCATTGGTGTCAGCATCAAGTTCACTTAGAGTCATATCACAATTGATTGTGCCAAGCTACCTCTGGACAGAGTGTCCACAGTGGTCAGTTGGAACCTGTCATAACGTGTCATAACGTAAATACAACTACAGATTCCAGCGAGAAAAGTGGCAGAGATGACTCTGTCGCATATTTCACTAAGAATCGTAATACCATTAGCACTGTCGCATAACTCGACAGAATCGGTAGTAGTATCAGTACTACTACAGATATCAGGTTTCAGGCGCGTGACCGCTGACATGGTGTTTGATACCCAGAGCAGCTTTCCTACAAGTGCAGGGTAGGCTTCCTTAAGTTTGTTACCTTTCATGAGATTGTTGGTCACCTTCATTGGAGTAGCTGTCATCAGTATCCAGGTCTTTTCATCAGGTTCTATCCATTCTTTGATGATTCCCTTAATATACGCTCATTGATCCAGATCCATGGTGCATTTCATTCAGTCTCTTGTAATCTTAATCTTCAAAAACTCTGTCACTGGTCCATTGTCCTCAATCCTCCATTTACTTAGGATCGCTTGCTTCACTTCATCCACCTGCGACCTATGTGGGGCCATAACGAGCATATCATCCATGCACATGACGATAATGACTTGTGTCAGGGGTCTCACGCCTGAAACCCAGGTCGGTCTGTCGAGCTGCTCGGTGACTATCAAACTGAGTGACAGCTATTGTCTCGATATCAGTCTCGGCAAGCTATGTTGCTCAGCAACTATTAAGTTGTGCGATGACAGTGGGTGACGCTCGTTATATATACTATCATAGGTTTCGGCTGACCTCTGTGGAAACTCTGTTCAGGGGTAGCTCGGCACAATCAATATCAATACAAAGGTTATGATGACACCAAGGTCTGGTGTGAGTGTTCTTGATGATGAGGTTGATGGTGTTGGTGGTAAGGTTGGTGGCGTCAACACGAGTGTCCAGTGTGTTGACTGATGCTTAAAGTGATCCCTGGACCGCATTGGACTACTGCCTTTGGTTCTATCTTGATCCAGACTGCTGGTTTGCTATGAACTGCCTTCGGATGTCAGTGAGCAGTGATACAACACACACACTACAATGAGGAGCAACCTTGATGGATTGCTACTATGCTGACTGAAACTAATGATACTTATGCTAAAGTTATGACTAGTTTGTATGGTGTAGAGTGGATGGGGGATCCACTCGACCACTGATGATGAGAGGGTATGCTTATATACACTCCTTGTAGTGTCGCCTGCGATGCTACTCTGGCACTCTCTCTGCAGAGAGTACCCTCTTCATTGAGTACTGTACAGGAGGTCCCTCTAGTACCCTCCTGTCCTCCTTGAGCTATTTGTCGACACCTTCAACACTGCTCCTCCTCCTAGTGACCTGCTTGCTGGTCTCCTATACACTGCTCCTCCTCCTTCGTCCCGTGATGGTTCCTCTGGCTCCTATCTCTCAAGCCCCTGAGTGGTGACCGTCTGCATGCTCCTTGAGCTTGGTCCTCCTCGTGGCTGTGCCTGGCCCTCCTCGCATATGGGCCTGGTCCTCCTTTGCATGTGAGTCCATAGGAGTCCATGGTCTCCATGGAGACTGCACTACAACCATGCTCACTACTGGTACCGGCTAGATCTCCGATACTTGTGCTCCTTCCATATGAACCAGTTGTAAGTGATCGTGCGCCAGAGACTAACTGAGGTTGATTGAGTAAGGTCTACTCGATATGTTTCGCCTAAACATAACCAAGTGTCGCCGCCTAGTAAGTCTCGACTGACCGCCTTGAACACTCTGTTCAGAGGTTGTGCAGCACGAACATTGTTTGTTGGTGAGTGGGTGATACACCCTCCACTACAGTATGAGTGTTTGTAGTACTGTTGACAATGCTCTTGGACGTCGTCTGGACTGCAATATGCTAATTGCCTACAGAGGACGGGAGTTACTGGACCACTGGTGTGAATCATTGCCTACAGTAACCGACTGGACCACTGGTGTCGAGCAACACCGCCTACAGCAAGGGACTGGATTGCAGGTGTTGAAGAACATCACCTTCAGTAATGAACTGGACCGCTAGTGTGGAGTACACCGCCTACAGTTGTCGACTAATGGTGATACAACACACATGTTGAGAGTCATCGCAAGAGCACTGCTATTGTGATGGTACATAACTGAGTAAGTAAAGTATAAGCAAGTAGTATGTAGAGTGGATGCCAATCCACTCGTATGCTATCGTAGAATGAGAGTATTTATGTGTCTGATGGGTGTTCTCCTTCGACACCTATCCTGCTCCTCTTGAGGGGCCTCTATCCCCTGTTGGCCACTGTCTTGCCCTGCTGGCACTGACTTCTTTGATACTGTGCTCCTACTGTTTGCATGGCGCAAGGGTTATGCAACACTTCCCTCTCGCCTTCATGCTCTCCTTCTGCCTGAGGTGTGATGCCCCTCCTTTCGACGCAGCTTCCTCTCGACCTTATCTTGTGAAACTGCTTGACTTTGTGACCATACCCCTTGGTCATGTGGTCACATCGGCCCTGTTCTGTCACGACTTGTCTTGTGACCCCCCTTTAGTCGCTTATTCATCCTTGTGGCCCAACCCCTTGGTCATGTGGTTGTGTCGGCACAGTTCTGAGTACTTGTTCGTATCGGCTGACTAGTTGAGGCGTGCAGATCCGACTGACCCTGACCAATCCCATGAGATTGATCTAGATTCCCAGGGTTCAATCGATCTTGTGATTCATATGTGCTGCCAACCCAATTAATCGCGTTGATCCCCAATGGTTTTTGGCTCTGATCAATCCAGTGCACCCTTCATATGTTGATCTTCTGCGCACCTTTTCATATACTGCTCTGTATGTGACATTACCATAACTGCCGCTGCTCATTTGGCGCACTCTCTTTGCGCTGGCCAGCCGACCCTGTGACACCAGTGACCCTCCTGCTTCCTGAGCATTCAGGCCCATGACACTATGGTGAAGTGGTAGAATTTATGTGTTTGGAGGGTGTTGTCTGTGACACTGCTCCTGCTCCTCTGGAGGAGTGTTTAAGTGGTCGCGTGCCAGAGACTTAGCTTTCGGGCGATGTATTAGTAATGCTTGATTAAGGTCTACTCAGTGTGTTCTGCCTAAACGTAACCAAACGTTGCCATCTGGTGAGTCTTGGCTGACCACCTTGAACACTCCATTCAGAGGTTGTGTGGCACGAATGGTGATTGTGATGAGAGAGTGACACACCCTCTCTTACAGTACGAGTGTTTGTGGTACTGTTAGTAATGCTCTTGGATGTCGTCTGGACTGTGATATGCTGGTCGCCTACAGAGGACAGGAGTTACTGGACCACTGGTGTGAATCATTGCCTACAGTAACCGACTGGACCACTGGTGTCGAGCAACACTGCCTACAGCAAGGGACTGGACTGCAGGTGTCGAAAGACACCACCTACAGTTGATGTCTAATGGTGATACGACACACGTGTTGAGAGTTGGTGCAAGAGCATTGCTATTTCAATGAAATGTAACAAGAAAGTATAGTATAGTATGTTATAGTATAGAGTGGATGCCCCATCCACTCATATGCTGTGGTAGAGTGGGAGTATTTATGTGATCAGTTGGTGTTGCCCACCACACCTATCCTGCTCCTCCTGAGAGGCCTTCATCCCCTCTTTGACACTGTTCTTGCTCTACTTGCATCAATCCTGTTGACACTGCGCTCCTACCATTGGCATGGCGTAAGGGTTATGCAACACTGCCCTCTTGCCTTCATGCTCTCCTTCTTCCTGATGATGTGTGACACCCCCCTTTTCGGCCCAGCTCCATCTCATCTTTGTCTTGTGAATCCCTTTAGCCACTTGTTGGACCTCGTGACCAAAACCCCATGGTCATGTGGTCACTTCTGTGCTTGGACCTGTGTGACTTTACATGTTCACCCTTCGAGTGGTGACTGATTGAGTGATACTGAGTCTCCTAGTACTTGCTCATATCGGCTGATTTTGTTGAGACATGCTGATCTGTCTGATTCCGACTGATCTCCAATGAGATTGATCTGAGATCCAGGGTTTGATCGATCTCACAATCATATGCACTGCCTGCCCGATTGCCTCGTTGTTCCCCAATGGTCCAGCACCGATCGATCTGGCATGCCCCTCATATACTGCTCCGTTGCGCAGCCTTCATATACTGCTGTTGATCAATTAGGTGCACTCTCTTGCGCTATCCTGCTCACCCTGTGGCAGAGTGTTCCTGTCCTCCTCATTCCCCTCCTTTCCTTGGGCTGTGTGTTGACACTTCTCAACACTGCCCATCCTCCTCATGGTACCAAAGCTGACCCTCTTGGTCTAACTCCCTCTCCCCTCAATCCATGGTCATTCCTTGGCCCCTATCTGATGGCCCTCTCTGAATGTTTGACCATCCTTATTGTCTTATTCTTGCCCATGCAGTCTACCTTGTGACTGACCCGTATGTGATCAAGAGCACATCTCCCTATGTGGTAACCTGCTGCTTGCTCCTGGGCTTGGTCCTCTTCTTGGCTAAACTCGGACCCCCTTTAGCATGTGAGACCCTTCCTTGTGCCCTATCCTACCTTTGGTGATGGAGACCTTCCCTACCAAGTCTACCATTGCCTCCTTGTGTCCCATTGGTCCGTTCAGTACCGATGGGGCTTTGTGTGACATGCTTTGGTGAAATCAACCTGATGAGCATGTTCCACTCAATTTCAGCAAAACCAATCAGAAACCCCTGTTGTGGTTGATTTCTCTGAAATCAACTGGAAACCTGTCTTATGGTTGATGTCACATTTCATATGCCTTTTTTGGCGCACTACATCTTCATCTTCATCTCGGATCTTCGTGCACAGACCCGATTTTCTGCGCAGACCCTGTGACAACGTGCTCGCGATCGCATAGAACCGGTCACAAGGTAGACTGCATGGATGGGAGCGGGACAATAAGGTTGGTCACATGGTCAAGAAGGACCATCAGTTAGGGGCCAATAGAATGGCCATGGATTGAGAGAGGAAGGGAGCCGGCCCAAGGGACTGGCATGGGAACCTTGAGGAGAATGGACAGTGTCAAGAAGGCCAAACACACAGCTCGAAGAAGAGGAGGAGACAAGGGAGGACAGGAACTCTCCTTGAGAGGAGCAGGAGCAGTGTCACAGACAACACCCTTCAAACACATAAATACTACCACTTCACCATAGCATATGAGTGGATCCTCATCCACTCTACTCTTTCTCTTATTACTCTTTACTTGGCTCATATCAATGCAATAGCATAGCTTTGCAATGACATCTCAAACATGTGTGTTGTATCACCATCAGATGTCAACTGTAGGCAGTGTTCCTCAAAACCTGTGGTCCAGTTCATCACTGTAGGCAGTGTTGCTCAACATCTGCAGTCCAGTCAGTTACTGTAGGTGGTGTCTAACATCTGCAGTCCAGTACCTCCTGTCATCTGTAGGTGATAAGTCTTATTGGGGTGCAGACAATGTCAAGAGCATCAAGCATTACAAATGCTTGTACTGCAATAGGAGAGTTGTGTCTGATACCACTCTCATACCAAAATGTTACAGGCATGCTGCATAGCCTCTGAACAGAGTGTTCAAGGTGGTCAGCCGAAACCTACCAGAACTTAACTGTCTGGTTACTTTCAACCGAAACGTACCAAATTGATCATACCAAATTGATCTCACCGAAATCCACCGGAAGCACCCAATCTGGTTTCTGGCGCGCAACCGCTTACACTCGTGCGCACTCAGCGACGTCTAAGCATGGCTAACATTGACTCCTCATATCAGTCAGTTTGCAAGGGGGACAGTAAAAACACACAACTGCTTAGTCACTTCCTGACATTTCCGCAAACCTCGCTCAGCGTTGCCACCCGTCAACTCCCACCAATGTCCGACATCACTCACCAACAACCCTAATCTCATTCAACAAGCATGTAGTCATACGTGGTACCTCACCTTCACATACTGACTGCAGAAGCATATATACTCTTGACATTACTGTACTTAGTTCTCATGAAAGACAACGATTTTGACCGCTTGCTAGCTTGACCTGACCGTGTTCCTCAACATTTTGATCGTCTGATTTCAATCAAAGGCTGTGCTCCTTCACAATCGCCTTGCACTTGAGGCCTGCACTTCTTAGCTTTGTGAGCACACAAGCTTCGTGGATGAGCTCGGTCAGTAGCAAGCGATGCATTTGTGATAAAACAAGTTTCGAATTCAACAGAACCTATTCGTGCAAATGGGAAGAAGCTACAGCACAGTGGAGAAAGAACTTTCTTGAAAGTTAAGTAGAAACGACATAAAGCCTGCCGATAGGGGAGAGTGGCGGCATCTTAGGGAGGTTGGAAGAGAAAAGATGCATCGGGATGATATGTACAGAAAAGTGTGTGTGCATGTTTGGTGGCTGGAAAGGAAGGTTATTGATAGGTATCAGCTTGAGTGCGATGTGTCTGTCTGATCTGAAGGTTTCTGTTTTTCTGATGATCCGTCCGATGAGGAGATTGCAGGGGACCGTCTGTGCTTCTGGTTGCGGCTCTGCCGATGAGAGGAAGAGACAGCTTTGCCATCCATTCTGTTGATAGTTGCAGATGGCAGCAATTGCTGGAGGAAGCAGTCGTCAGAGTCTCTTTCCCCTTTATGCCGGACGCCTTGATTCGAACGTCGAATGGTAAGCCATCGCTGCCACCTCGCATCACTTCGCCAAAACACCTCTTAATCAAGCGTAACCTTCATCGACTCGAGCGGGATGGGCTGGAAGTTGTGAACATCAATGCCACGCGAAAGTAACTCTGCCTCGGCGTGCTGAGGTACAAGTCGCGAAATGAGGTCGGGTCGAACAGAAAGCTCCTCCTTGGTCCAGTTGAAGAGAGGCGGCACTTCACGGCCGTTGGGCATGCGGACCTCACCTGCTCGAAGCTCGTCGAAGAAAGGATGGCAGAGAGCTTCGACTGCTGTAAGACGGGCGCTGGGAGTGTACTCGAGAAGTCGGGAGATAAGGTCGATGGCATCGGGAGGTGTGCGAGGACGGAAGACCTTGGAGAAGGGGTGCGGTCGGATCTGAGGGAATTTGTGCTCCATGTAGTTGGGGTTCATAGTCTTGATCTGTTCTCGCGAAGGTGTACCGAGAACCTTGATGATCTCCACAAGCTGGTCGATACCGCTCTCGCCGGGGAAAAGAGGCTGACCTTGCATTAGTTCGGCCATAACACATCCTGTGGACCAAATGTCGATGTTGGTGGTGTAGTTGGTTGCTCCGAAAATCAGCTCGGGAGCTCGGTAGTATCTGGAGCAAATGTAGCTGACGTTAGGCTCTCCTGCAATTAGAATCTTGGCGGAACCAAAATCGCAGAGCTTGAGAATGCCGGTGGAAGGATCAAGCAGCAAGTTCTGAGGTTTGATGTCACGGTGACAGATGCCGATCGAGTGGATGTAGGCCAAACTTCGTAGCAATTGGTACATGTAGAGCTTGATGAGGAGTATGGGCATGGTCTGCTTGAGCTTGGCGTAGTGTCGCGAGGCTCGGTAGACGGTCTCGGGGACGTACTCGAGGACAAGGTTGAGGAAGACTTCATCCTTCTTGTCGCCATTCGAGTAGAAGAAAGCCTTGAGATCGACTACGTTGGGGTGCTTGACAATCCTCATGATCTGAAGCTCGCGATTCTTGAAGCGCTTATCTTGCAAGACCTTCTTGATGGCAACTTCATCGCTCTCTTTGCTGGAACTTTCGGCAGATTCTGAGTCGGCTGGTGCTACGAGTTTTGCCTGGAAAACAACACCGAAACTTCCGTTCCCGATGACTTTGCAGTTGGTGTAGGCAATCTCTCGTTGCTCAGCGGTCTTGCTGTCCGAGGCAAGAACCTTGATGACCTTGTTGGGATCATCGAGCGCTGTGATGCGAAGCAAAGCGAGCAGATTGCCCGATAGAAGGAGTCATAGAACACGAAAGGAGGCAAGACGTGAGTCAGCAAGGTACGCTTTTCGAATCCACAAACATTTGTTGCACAGCTCGACTCGCACATCCACTCTAGCGCTTTGCACGAGTTAGGCCATGAGCATGCTGCGAGCTACAACAGGTTGTGACTCGCACTTCAAGAAGCAAGGAAGGCGCGGCAGCAGCATCCTGAGCGCCAGTCGACAGGGGCTGAGTCGATGATGCGAGCGGGCTGGAAAAAGGAGGGATACCTACGGTTGAGCTTGACGCCATTGAGTGGCGCGTTGGACATGGTCAAATGTGAGCAGCGACAAAGGCTACGTTATGAAGCAATGACCTTTGTTTTGTTGTCTGAGATGCGGCCAAGAGGGGATCCTAAGGCTGGACACGACAATGTTCGTCGACTGCGAGAGATTGGAAATGTGCGGTGCGCAAGACGACAGACGAGAATGCGATGAACTGCTGAGGATCCGTGGTAAATCGGCTTTGAGGTTCGGGTGTCGTGCGGTGGGGTCTATAAGCGGGATGTTGCAGTAAGATTGGGATGAGAATAGGCGAGATGTGCGGACACGAGCGATGCGAAGTATCACGCGTGAAGGAGATCACGAGATCGAGATGATGCGCAGTAGGAGAATGCGATTGACGCGCGAGATTTGTGTGCCTGTACGTGTTGAAGCGAGATGATGGAGGAGAATGAATGGAGATGGTGAAGAGCAACGAGTGGTTCACGCGGACCGTGGAGTGTAAGCGTGAGCGTGATCGTGGAGCGTGCAGAGTACGGGTAGAGGGCGAGTCAACAAGAGAGTCGAAAGTGGAGCTTGACTAGCCAATGAATGGATTGCGCAGAGAGAGAGACCAGACCGGCAGACCAAGTCACAGACATAAAGACAGAGCTCAGGTTTGGAACGGGCCAGCCTCCTTTTTCTCTGTCCGCTTTGACAGGCTGACTGACTGATCTGAAGCCAGCTCGAAAATGTAGAGCCCTTTTTTTTCTTTCTCCTTTTTCTCCCCTTGTCCTGCGCGAGATACCAAAGCTGAAACAGACGGGGAGAGCTTGGGATTCTTTGCAATCTGCACTTCGCAGAGCAAAGTGTCGAATTTAAAATAATAACAATATAATAAAATAAATGCCCAGTCTGTTGGAGATTACGATCAAGCAAGACACTGAAGGATGATGTAAAGTTGATCAGATTGGAGATCAGGCAGAGCCAATCCGAGCAGAGGACAGATCTGATCAGAGATTGAGGATAACCAATCTCACCAGAGATTGGGCCCAACATGGTCCCACTTGTTGTCATGGTAAATCATGAGATAGGGGTACTCCCACCTCTGGCATGTGCCACTCACATGTATATATACCTCATAGAGAGTGCTAGGCTTTTGCCACACTCCCCCAGTCAATTTAGTATATGTTTCTGCCTTAAAAGAGTAGTGACATTGTACTTAGACTATTCCTGATCACCAGTATTGGGACCGAAATGACCTCTACTTTCAACAGGTTATGAGCTCAAACAGCCCTACCACATCCTCAAACACACCTTCAACGATGACTGAACCAAACTACTTGAACTATGACGACTTTGTCGAGACGATCCAGGACCTACTGCCACACCTGCCGAAGATCCTCCAAAAACGGTTCAATTGGGAGATAGCGAACGAAACCTATGGTATGCCTACCACCCCAAAAGGTGGTATACTACTGAAGTATGCTATGGGGGAAGGAGATGAGGAGCAAACCATCTCACCTTTATCTATCCTGATTGAATGTGTTAGTAACCTTTATAAGGCAATGCACAATCTTGGTCCATTCACTAGTCAAACTGAACTTGGTAAAGGAATGTGAGCTAGAGTGATTCTCTTCCTTGCCAACGAGGGGTGGGATGCAAACCACATACTTGACCTCAAGATCGAGGGTCTGGTTGAAGCCACCTGGAATATCCTGTTAAGAGTGAAGCCCCAGCTTCAGCTAGAAGCGACGCCCCAGCCTTTGAATCAAATGTCATGAATGTCACCAACCGTTGCTTGATTGGTTGTGAAGCAACACCAGTCCCTACCCCTGAGCTCAATGCACTCACGAGCCATCACTTGAAAGTTCTATCGGGCCTAAATGACAGAATGAAATGGGATGAATGGGACCTCCTCAATCCAAGGTTGTTCCCTGTGCATGCTTGGTGACACAAGTTGTTCACCATGCTTTCCATCATTCCTTTTGCACAAAATGTTCTCGACTGAAAGACAGCAACCTTCGAGGATGCTGACTCTATGCTCAGCTCAATCATCATGTGTAGCTTCTCCAATAAGTTATGCACCAAATACTTTGCCAAATATGGTGACTGACTGGTACTGATCGCCATAAACCTTTTCGAATGGGCATTGAACAATTGCACTGGACACTCCACCACCAAGGAGTATGAACTCTGTACTGCCACCTATGGTTTGTGCTGGAACCAGATAGGACGTCACACTTATGACTTCCTTACCAAATGGGAAGCCCACATGTCAGAACTACATGCATACTTGCAGGAACCCTGGATGCCGGACCATCGCTACAGGACGCTCAAACACGCACTGCCTTCAGACAAGAATGCACTGTTTAACTCTGTATTCATACTGCATGAAAAACTTAATGGAAAGGAACAAACAGCCGAAAGTGTCGCTGACATCCTAAGTCAGTGCTACAAGCTTTCTGTCAGTGGTTGTGTGCCTGAAACCTGAAATCTGTAGTAGTACTGATACTACTACTGATTCTGTCGAATTATGTGACAGCGCTAATGGTATTATGATTCCTAGTGAATTATGTGACAGAGCCGTCTCTGTCACTTTTCTCGTTGGAATCTGTAGTTGTATTGTCATTATGACAGATTTTGACTAACCACTGTGGACACTCTGTCCAGAGGTAGCTCGGCACGATCAAGTATGATACGACTATATGTGAACTTGGTATTGACACCAATGGGCTGGTGTGAGTATTGATTGATGGCGTCGACACAAGTGTCCAGTGTGTCGACTAACGCTTGAGGTGATCCCCAAACTGCAGTGGACGACTGCCTTTGGTTCTATCATATTCAGACTGCAGGTTTACTATGAACTGCCTTCGGAAGTCAGTGAGCAGTGATACAACACACACACTACAATGAGAAGCAATCTATTGATTGCTGCTATGCTGACTGAGAAACTAATGATACTTATGCTAAAGTTATGACTAGTTTGTATGGTGTAGAGTGGATGGGGATCCACTTGACCACTGATGATGAGAGGGTATGCTTATATACACTCCTTGTAGTGTCGCCTGTGATGCTACTCTGGCCCTCTCTCTGCAGAGAGTACCCTCTTCATCGAGTACTGTACAAGAGGTACCTCCAGTACCCTCCTGTCCTCCTCGAACTATGTGTCGACTCCTTCGACACTGCTCCTTCTCTTTCGACACTGCTCCTTCTCCTTCGACTCCTATCTCTCGAGCCCCTGAGTGGTGACCATCTGCATGCTCCTTGAGCTTGGTCCTCCTCGTGGCTGTGTTGGTGACCGTCTGCATGCTCTTGAGCTTGGTCCTCCTCTGCATGTAAGTCCGTAGGAGTCCATGGTCTCCATGGAGACTGCACTATGACCATTCTCATAACTGGTATCGACTAGATCTCTGATACCTGTGCCCCTTCCATATGAAACAGTGACCCTCCTGCTTCCTGAGCATTCAGGCCCATGACATGCTCCTACACTTGGCTCCCCCGGAACGAAATCCCGGAAGATGCCAAGTCTGATGATGCGACTTCACTGTCTCTACCATTATACTCTCGTCAACAGGGCTCAGAATCACAATCAAGCTCAGGCTCTTCAGATCTCTCAAGCTTCGGGCGTGAATGGGACAGGATGATGACTGAAATTGAAGAGGCAGGTGAGATCGTCATGGACATCGATGCCATCACCGCCGACTTGCAAGCTGATCTGGATGCATCTATCCAGCAGAGATCGATACACGCTGACACCCAAGACAACGTGGCGCTACTCGAGACACCTCGTAGCGATGCAGTGACAGATGTGTATGACGGGGTCTCCATACTTGGGTCGACATGCACAGAATCTCCAGACCCACCGAATCTGCTCGGATACATGGCCTTTGCCACAGCATGCTCCGTTGAGAAAAGCTCCAGCTTCCCGATACCGAACTTCAGCAGTTACCATCTTGACCACATGGCTTTTGCAGTAACAGTCATGAACGGTACTGCACTCATCGCAGGTGGACAACAACTTCGAAGCGCCGATGGAATTCTGCTAGAGCCCCTGTCGCTCAGTGAGGCCAAAATACGTGATGATTGGCCCAAATGGCAAGAGGCGATGAGTAGCGAGATGAATAACATGAACAAGATGAATGTCTTCGAGCTCACGAACATACCGGCAGACGGTAGGCTAATCGGCTTCCGATGGGTATACAAGCTCAAGCTCGATGCCCAATGGTGTGCAACACAGTATAAAGCACGCCTAGTTGCTCAAGGATATGCCCAACGCCAAGGTTTAGACTACGACCAGACCTTCAGTCTGGTCGTCCACCTACAAACTGTTTGGATCCTCTTGGCCATCACACAACGATACAGACTGCATGACATCCAACTTGATGTCAGTTTTGCATTTCTGAATGGTAAGATTGACAAAGATGTGTACATTCGTATTCCACCAACATTTGAGACCGAGCACACCAAAGGGAAATGCTATAGGCTAAAGAAGGCCCTATATGGACTCAAACAGGCTGGTCACCTGTGGCATGCAGCACTTAATGAACAACTCCAAGCGTTTGGCTTTAAACGCTGCCAGGCTGAGCCATGCGTGTACACACGTGGCTCTGGCGACACAATGATACTGCTAGCGGTCTACGTCAATGATCTACTAGTGATCGGAGCGACTGCATCACGAGTTAAGTCAGTACGACAACAGCTGTCAAGCGTGTTCAGTATCACAGACCAAGGCAATGTGACACACATCTTCGGGCTAAAAGTGTGTTACTATAGGGAAGCGCATACACTCTCAATCGATCAAAGTGGATACATTGAGGGGATATTGACAAAGTTCGGTATGGACAAGGCATGGACAGCCTCAATGCCAGCAACAGAGACCATCAACACTCTCAGACCACAAGAAAGTGGCACAGCCAGTGATGAGGAAGTGTGTCACTATGCATCACTAGTGGGGTCGCTACTATGGATAGCTCAAGGCAGCAGACCCAACATAGCATTCGCGGTTGGCCGCTGTGCTCACTTTGTCACAAACCAATTGGGGGAACACCTTGCAGCCGCCAAATGCATCCTGAGGTACCTCAAAAGTACCTTGAAGACCAACCTCTCAGCAGGGATGTCAATTGGTGGACAAATACTCACAGGATGGCCGATAGTGATTGGGCTGGCTCACACAGTTGTAGGAGATCAACTTTGGGATATGTCTTCACCATCAACAGACTCACATGTAGCTGGTCCTCACAACTCCAGCCAACAGTGGTGAATAGCTTTGTGGAAGCAGAGTATGTAGTGCTAGCTGGAGCCACTAGGGAACTACTGTGGACTTCAATGTTCCTATGTGAGCAACAACAACCAGTACCAAAGACGGCCAGGATCCACATCACTACTGGGACATCAATCATTCACTCTCATAATGGGGAACTTACTTTCGATCAGAGTGTGCCGGTCCTGTACAGCAATTCTTCAGGAGCCTGAGCTATCGCGAGAGACCCTCAACACTTCAAAAGGACGAAGCACATTGACATCACTCACTTCTTCCTGCGTGATGAGGTTGCAAATCAGCGACTCATGATTGCCCCGGTCCAAAGCAGCAAGAACGTCGCTGACATCCTGACAAAGCCACTTTCGACACCCACACTCATACACATATGCGAACTACTTGGATTGTCAACATTGAAGGAGTCTACTGGATCGAGAGGGGGTGTTGAAGATTACGATCAAGCAAGACACTGAAGGATGATGTAAAGTTGATCAGATTGGAGATCAGGCAGAGCCAATCCGAGCAGAGGACAGATCTGATCAGAGATTGAGGATAACCAATCTCACCAGAGATTGGGCCCAACATGGTCCCACTTGTTGTCATGGTAAATCATGAGATAGGGGTACTCCCACCTCTGGCATGTGCCACTCACATGTATATATACCTCATAGAGAGTGCTAGGCTTTTGCCACACTCCCCAAGTCAATTTAGTATATGTTTCTGCCTTAAAAGAGTAGTGACATTGTACTTAGACTATTCCTGATCACCAGTATTGGGACCGAAACGACCTCTACTTTCAACACAGTCAAGTGTATTCGAGGTGTATCTGAAGTGTTGAACTCTCTCTCTGAGCTACAGCCACCTCTTTTTTCTGTTTTTGTTACTTTTCTTTTCGCCTTACTCTTCCTTGCCTTAAGTCACCACTACTCAAGAGGGCTGTTTGAGGCAAAAACAACATAACGAGAGTGACTGGCAACAATCGCTTCTTGCTGCTATTACATGTCTCGGCCTCTTTCATTGATTCTTCGTCTTTTGCTTACTTGACAAGAACTGCAAGCACCTTACTTGCGCTGCGAGACGGGGAAATGAAGCTGTTCCAGCTTGCAGAAATGAGCAAGAGATGCTTTGCCAAACACGATTGCTGTCCATCAACTGGAACAACGGCGAGGAAGAGAGCTCCTTGTTGCTGTTGGTGGTTGGTGTTGCTGTCGAAGAGAAGAAAGCGAAAGCGAGAGCGAAAGGATCGGGTATCCGTGCATTCCATCTTGTTATCAGCCTCTGCACTGCGGGCTTTTGAGTAGTGTTTGGGTGGCCGCCTCTCAGACTGATGCTGTTCTGCTGCCATTTTGCAAAGCAGAGAGTCGAAACCGAAATGCATCTCAACAAAATGCAACACGGCACATGGCCAGAGCCCTTTGACATCTGCCCCTTAAAAGACGGGGCCAAGAACCAAATTGGACTTCATAAAAAAACAAGCACGGTACCATCCACTGCACACAACACAGGTCTCAAGCTTGCAACCTCGCAAGGGTCCCTGCAGCTGAGCTTTGCAACAGTAACAAAACCACACGCCCCTCTCTAATTGGTCTTTAGCTGGTCAGTCTATACTCCACTTTGCGTTTACAGAGAAGATTGGTTCGAGCGCGCACTCCTCCCTCCACGTTGGCGTTGTCCCACCAAGCAGACGTCACACAATGCGAGCTTTCTTTCCGGAGACACTCCACAAGCAGATCATGATGAAGAGAACGATCAGACATGATTATGTAAATAGTTTTAAATGCGATCGGAGATCATGTGGGATAGATCAGACTAGAGATCGGGTGCAACGTAGTCCCACTCGTTGTCATACTACATCATGAAGGAAGACACACGAAGATACACCCACGCTCGGCGCTCATCACACAGTTGTATATATATTGAACTGGGTACACTAGGTCCTCACAATACGAAGTTTAGTCAATCGAGTATATTTTGTTCTGTCTATAAACTAGCAGTGACATCGTACTCAGACTCCCCCCGATCACCAGTATCGGGACCGAAACCACTAAAGTTTCATCAGATCATGGTCCGCTGCATCAGCGAACGCAATTCCCTTTTCTTCGCCATAGCTATCGGGCCTAGAGCTGCTTTGTGTCAAACAGCAGCTTTCGTCAAGCTGCCTAGTTGGCATTTTTCTGTCCGTTGCCCACTCGACAGTGGTGAGCTTCGACTTGATGCGGTTGTCGTTCTTATTCTTACTCGCGGCTCGCTCGGTTTGAAAGCCGGTATGCTGCCACGCTGATTGGCGGTGGATTCGATGGCGTGGTTCGTGAGGAGAGAGAGGGAGAGCATCGTGCTTTCCCTCGTGACCTTGCACAGAGGGTTGTCAAGAATCGCGCGCAAGTTGACCCGTCAAAAGTCGACTGTCACAGGACTGCATCGGCTCGAGTCGAGCGAAAGATCTATCTGAGGACCCACTCTGGGCAGCCACGTCTGGTAAGTCAGTAGCGCCGACTCGAGCTCAGATTCACAACCATGTCGCTTGACCATAAGCGTGGCCTTGTCAGATAAGGCCCGTGTACATCTGCCTTTCTCAAAGTCCGCCAACTGCCTCTGCTCAACATTCGTCATTGAAGCACCTCCCTCCTGTCTTTGGCTTCTCGACTGCATCTCGTTTCGCAGGCTAGCCCCCTGGCTCAACTCCCACCATATCTTGCCAACGAACCGTTCTCCAAAATGGAGTCGCCACGAAATTGCACAGTCGCCTCTTGGCTCCCAAGCTGATGGCTTTGCAGCCTAGATCAGCCTCTTCGAGCTCGGTCCCAACTCTACTCGTCATTAGACGCCGTTTACCAAGCGATCGTCTGAGGTCAGTTTCTCACAGCCAGCACATGAATTGATGGCTTTGGTACTTAGAACGTTCCGGTCTTCATCTTCGCCAACATTCTCAGACCTTTAGGGCTAAGCGCAAGCACATCCGCGAACGCGGTCTTCGGCAGATGATGAGCTCGCTGGCCTCATTAACGTTAGCTGGCCATCCAGCTCATCGTGGTGTGGATCAACCATCGTTGATACGCAGCAAGCAGGACTGCTTGCCTAGCAATCCCTTCGGAGGCTTGGTGGGGACTTCACTTCCCACTACCCACAAGAACTCCGATTTGCTGATACGTGTGCCTTCATTGTGGGAGGAATTCAGCCAGCGCAACATGTCGAGCTGGTCGCAGGGGCTTTATGCAAACACTCGGACGGGGACCCGGTGCTTCATTAGCAGCGAGGGACGCCTGGGTTGGGTTCGAATGCGTGGACCATATATAAGGTCTTGCTGAACTAAATCTACACCCTGCCATGTTGTCTCATCCATCTCCCTCCAATCGCAACCCCCGTATTCGCTCCCCACGGTCTTTACCATGAAACACTCCGTCAATCTCAGGGCGGCAGCTGTTGCTACTGCCTTGGCAATCGCAGTCCTTCCTTCCAATGGCACAATTGTCAAGAGGGCCTCAGCTGCCTCTTCCGAATCGTTCAACGACCCCGAGAGCTGCAAGGACCTTCCCAATCTTCTTGAGCAGCTTCTGTCTGCAGGTGCTGCACTCGATGGCAAGCCACTTGTTACCAGCGACACATATGCTCTCTACTATCCCGCGGGCTCCAACCCCTCTGCCAAAGAGCTGTACGAAGCTATTCCTGAGTCGGCCTATGGTCCCTTCGATGACAAAGAGGGTGCCATCTCGGCATCCAATGGATGGGGCAAGGACACCGCCGTGGCTGACCAGGGCTACGGCGAAGAGGCTCACGCCTCCTACGGCACCGAGGGTGGCCTTCCTGCCTTTTGTCGAGTCGGAGGTATGTTAGAGACCACTCCTGGTGGCAACAAGGCCCAGTTCGAAGTCTGGATGCCCTTAGTTGACGACACCACTGGCAAGGAGCGACCCAAATCCGACAACAACGCTATCGACACAAAGCAAAACAGACCTCCCGAAGAGCACAAAATTGTTTCCGCCTTGTCTAGCTTCAAGCGTGCTTGTGCTGATGCCTGGAACAAGCGCCTGGTTTTCATCGTTGGCGGTGGTCAGCGTGGTGCTGTCGCATACCCAGAGATGAAGCAGACCATGGCTCGATACCGCACCGCAGTTGCAGGTACCAACATGGGTCACTTTTCGGCTCAGAATGGCAACAAGTGGCTGCCCGGGAACCCTAATGGCTGGACTGACTGGGCTCATCGAGCTGTTCATATTTCAAACCAGGTTGCTCAGGTTGCCGTCGAAGCATTTTTCGGTGTTGCTCCAAACAACAGGAAGGGCAAGACGGTGCTCACGCCCCTCGGGGCAGAGTCAAAGGAAGTATTCTACACCTATTTTAAAGGTTGCAGCACCGGTGGTAGGGCTGCTATGGCTGCTGCTCAAAGGTACCCTCATGACTTCGATGGCATCATTGCTGGCAGTCCCGCATTTGACTTCAACCACTTGAAGGCCTTTCAGATCCACATCAACAGCTTTTTGGCCGTCAACACTAGCGCCGGCTACATCCCTCAGGAGGCGTATCCGCTCATCAACCAGGCTGTGCTCAAGTCTTGTGATAGAGCGGATGGTGTTGCCGACAGTGTTGTGTCCTTCCCTCGGCAGTGCAAGCCTGACTTTTCTAAGCTCATTGGCTGCAAGAGCCTCGGTCTGACCCCTGTCAACCTCAAAGACACTTCGCAAGGCACAGCCAAGCAGGTAAGTACAGTTGCTAAGCCCCTTGGGGTCTCGGACCTCAATGAGTCTAAGGCAGCTCCCGGTCCAGGCTTGTCAGGTAACCCTAGCCCTGGAAAGGAGGGAACAGCGGTGTCTCGGAAAGATCCGAAGACTCCCATCTTACCCAGAGGTGTCACCTCGGAGTCTGCCGATGCCACAAAACCCACCCCCGATGCTACCACGAAGGGAAGCGAGATCGAAGTGCCTGCCAGCGACAACTCGTCTATGAAGGCTGCTGTCGCCAAGCTTGCTGACGACAAAACCAAGCCGGTCAAGGATGCTTCGGGTGCGAACAACGGCAAGAAGGACAGTAATAATAAGGAGGACGCTCCACAGTGTCTCACCGATACTCAGCTCGAGACCTTGGCCAACCTTTACAAGCCTTACACGATCGACGGTCAGCTCATCAATGAAGGTGTTCTGCCAGGTAGCGAATTCGGCTGGAGCCAGATCAATGCCATCACTGGTAAATACGGTCCTTCACCCTCCGGTTGGTTCCACTATCAAGTGATGGGAGACAAGGTCTACAACGAGGACAGCTTCGATGCAGGCAAAGACGTCACTCCAGCCCTCATCGTGCAAGGCGAGCGTTCCGATCCCGGCGAGACCATCACCTTCAACCCCGACCTCAGCCCCTTCTTCGACGCAGGGGGCAAGCTCATGCACTACCACGGTCTAGCTGACGCTCTCATCCCTCCCCTCATCTCCTCTCGCTACTACGAGATGGTCAAGAAGAAAGTCGGTAACAAAATCAAGGACAGCTACAGACTCTACATGATCCCAGGTATGCTTCACTGCCGAAGCGGTACAGGATGCTTCAACTTTGGTGGTGCTGGACAGGTCGAAGCTGGCAGCCGTCCTCTGAGATACGACAACAAGCATGATATGTTCCTTGCGCTCATTGACTGGGTCGAACTCGGTAAAGCTCCGACCGCGCTTATTGGTGCTGCGTACAAGAACAAGAATGGTGGTACCCCGACTAGTAACAGTGACGATACGGCTTTCGGTAATGGGTTGCGCTTCACTCGTCCTCTCTGCCCTTACCCCACGGAGGCTCGTCTGAAGAAGGGTGCGGTTGTCGACACTGGCGCCGCTAGTTCTTTCGAGTGTGCTTGAGTCGAAAATTTTCAAGTGTCTTCGCTACTTTTGTCGTCCTCGATCGTGTGATTTTCATTTGTTCCTTTACCTCCCTCTGTTGCTTTCACATTCGTTTTCCATCTCAATCTCGATCAATGCTTGGTGTTGCCCCATGCCACCTAGATGCTCCCGTCTGTGCTATCATCACATTGCCCCTTGCAAAATCTGCCTCAACCTCACTTTGCCCAAACACTAGCCAGGTTGTTTGACGAATCTTGAACATTGAACATGAATCTAATGACCACTGACAAAATAGTGATACTTTCTACTGTGCGAATCTAAAGCGTAATCTTGAAAGTCTTAATCTCGAACGGCTTCAACTCTAGCTGAACGTAGGTGGTATCTTCTTCATCCGAGTAAGTGCCTAAGCCGAGATCTCTGGACTTATCTTCATCCACGTCCTCTAGAAGGTTCGTGATGGCGGTAGACTTGACGGGCAATCCAATCTTGATGGTTGGCTTGGCATGAGCTCCGAGCGATTCGTAGAGCCTGACGATGATGCTGAACGACTCGGGATCCTTCGGTTTCTGACCGTAGTACTCGAAGTCCTCTTCAGCTCTCTTGATCGTGCCGATAACAACGCCAGCGCGAGTGGTGTCAACGATGGAAATGGGCATCTGGAGATCAGCCGAAACCGTGGCGGTAGAGCTGCGTTCAAGGGTGGAAATGTCGACCTGATACTGTCGACCATAATCCATATCGTAGCGAGCATTGAATGCCCTTGCCACCTGCACCACCTTCCCTCTCCCCACACCACCAACATGAGGATAAAGCGCAAAAGCAAACCTATGCAAACCTTCATCCTCGTGTGCATCCGGATAAGTACCCGCCTTCAACAAACTCAGCCTCATCAACCCTCCTTCTACACTATACCCATATTTACTCTCGGTAAGCAACGACAACCCGTAATCTTCTTCGGAGAGATCGGCGAATCTGTGACCGCAAACTTCGAATTTGGCTGCTTCCCAACTGGTGTTGCGAGTTGTGGGACGTTTCGTGATTCCGAATTGAGTTTCGTACGATGCAGAGTCTGAACGGAGACGGGTGGGGATGTTGAATCGTAGGAAACGGTGTTTCTCCCACCAATCAATTTGGGTGTCAAATCTCAACAGAGGTCGAGCGTCATCGCCTTTGAGAAGAGGCGTAGCGGGAACAGCGTCGAGGACAATGTTGATTTGAACCGTGCTTTTACTGAACTTGGCCTCGAGAACGAGAGAAGCGCGCCAAGGCCCAGTTTCAGCAATACGAACGTTGGTGAATGTGATTTCTTCCTGTGTCGAGAGAGTAGAGTTCGGTCTCCCAGTTGTCGAATTGAGGAGGGTAGTCTTCTGAGATGGCGAGACCTGCTGTGCGACCGCCCTCGATGAGTTCGCGATCGGCAAGACGGTCGTAGATGGAAGTGATACGGCCTTTGGAGACTTTGACTGCGATAGCGGGGGACTGGAGGAGGAAGGAGTTGTGGTCGAGTTGCTCCGCCTTTACTGTCTGAGAATCTTGAAGTGACACACTCTGGTTGTCGACTACAGTAGCCTGGCCTCGTCCGGTAGGGTCTTCGAGAAGAAGCAAAGCGCTCTGACCAGCCCTGCAGAGCTGCATGGACTGATGAGAGAGCACAATAGCCTCTGCACGGGGCATCGAACTACCCAGCTCTACCTCAACAAGCTCTCGACGTGGCAAATCGAGAGTGTTAATAGCCGCGTAGGCGCTCTTGCTCGCACCAACAACTTCTCCACCGACACCGAGAGCATTCAAAGCCTGGCGCCAGAGCTTCTGGCCCTTGACCGCCATATCAGCATACATCTCTTCCAGATCATCATAGACCTTACGAATCGAACTACCGGGTAAACAATCGTGGAACTGGTTCAATAGCAACGGCTCCCAAATAGCATCGATCTCTTCCTTGGGATACCTGTACCCACTCGCCTTGATCGAAGCAAGGGTGGCAAGCCATTCGAGCTTCTGCATAAACGCCTCGAATCTTCGGTTCCACTGCTTGATCGAACCGTGAGATGTGTACACACCGCGATGGAACTCGAGATAGATCTCACCCGACCAAGTCGACAAGCGACGACCATTTTCCGTCGCCTCGCGAACGTACTCGAAGAAGTCCTTTGCCGATCGAGCGCAGTGAACGCGAGGCATGTCCTTGAACCCATTGTTGTTGGCGGCTCGAGCACGACGCAGACGCTCAACCATGACTTCGGAGGGTCCTCCACCGCCGTCGCCGAACCCGTAGAGCATCAGTGCGTGAGGCTGCACCCAGATATCTTGGTTGTTTTTGATACCACGTACGATCTCCTCGACAGAGCATTTGGAGTCATAGTTGTTGACCGGGGTCATATGGACGATGATCTGCGTTCCGTCGAGACCGACCCACATCACGGTGTTGTGTGGGAAACGGTTGATGTTGTTCCAGCTGAGTTTCTGCGTGAAGAAGTAATCGCAACCTGACTGGCGGGCGAGCTGGGGAATCTGAGCATTGTAACCGAAAGTATCAGGGAGCCAGAAGATATCACATCGCTTTCCGAAGCGAGAGAGGAAGTATCGCTGCCCGTAGAGGAATTGGCGAGCAAAAGCTTCACCGGAAGGCATGTTGGCATCGCACTCCACCCATGAGCCTCCGATGGGCTGGAAGCGACCATCTTTAACGTAGCCTTTGAGCTTCTTAAACAGGTCCGGGTAGAGCGTCTCGAGCCACTGGTACTGTTGAGCAGTGGAGGCGGTGAAGCGGTGCTCTGGGTATCTGTCCATGAGATCCATCTGCGTAGACCACGAACGTGCGACTTTCTGCTGGGTGGCAGAGTAAGGCCAAAGCCAGGCACTATCAATATGACTGTGGCCCAGACTCCAGATGCGGACATCTTCTCTGCCCTCGACGACGTCCTGATCGTAGATGGAGTCAACCTTGTCTTCCCAATTCTTGCCGAGAATTTCTTGGGCAAGCTTGCGGCATCGGGGAATGCTATCGAGATCAGCCTTGCGGAAGGTGTTCTGGATCTGGTTGGCCACCCAAAGAGCGCGGTTCTGCAGCTCAGTGTCCCTGCCAAGGATCTTGACGTAGCCTTGGAGCAGCTCAAAGTCCCACAAGAGCTTCCATGCCTCAACTCGCTTCACGACGATGTCGCAAGATTCGAGCTCGAAGTATCGGTTCGGATCAGGGTCACCAGTACCGTCAGCAGGCAGACCAAACATCCCGTTGGCCGTGACCTCGATGTAGAACAGCACACCATTGCGGTATTCTGGCTTGAGCGGGAAATCAACACGTCGCTTATCCTCATATCCACCAGTGATACCCTGCAACGGCAGACCATCTTCGTTGTAGATCACAGCCTCGCAGCCAGGATCGAATTCGAGCTGAACCCATTCTTTCTTGACCCATTCTTTGGGCACGTTGAGCTTGAGCTTCAGCCAGTGATTCGTCCAGCTGGGACCGAACTTGATACCTTTCTTGGCCTTGGTGTAGGTCTGACGTTTAGCTTCGTCGAAAGTGGGTTTGGTGCCAGCTTTAGGTGTCCAGCTCTGAATGGAGACGTGCTTGTCATCATGGATACGACCTTCGAAGAGGACTGATGCGAGGTTGTAGTCGCCAAATTGACCGCCTACGAACTCTCCGAGACGACGCTCGTGAACGGAACGGATGAGACCGGATCGCACGGGCCGAGACTCGGCGCTGGCGTGAGTGGGATAGCCTTGCGGCTCGCCGTGTTGACACATGGCTTCAGTATTGGGACAAAGGCAGGAGTTGATGGTGTTCAGTGGAATGGAGGAGAGACAGAAGGAAATATGCTGTTATATAGTGCGAACCTCCTTGCTTTGACGGGGGCCGTACTCAAGGGGACGCTGGAACATGTTGCACACACTGCACTCGGCATTGCCCACCAAAAAGTGCGGGGCAGCAAGGACTGGAAAGACGCAGGGTTGCTGTGTTGCAGTGTGGCAGAGCGCGGTGGGGAATCGCACGGACCCTGAATTGAGTGATTGGCATGCGCATGAACGAGTTGAAGTTTTTCGTGTGATTGATGATGGTGGAGCTAAGTACAGATGCGAGTCAAGAATTTTCAGATTTTCACTACTAGGGGGTATCAATTTTCGAGTGTTTTTAGAAACACGTGTTTCTCGATTTTGACGAGTTTTTATTTCACACAAAAACCTTACGTAAGCTCACCCAAAGTTGAAAAAACACATGTTTCTGAAAACACACCTCCAGACCCAATAAAATGGACTCACTTTTTTTGTCACTCTCAAAATGATGTCCATTTGCATGATAAATCTTCACATCATATGTGTGACATATATGTTTGGTCTCAAGAACATTCAGCATTCATTGCACAAAGAAGCAGTACCAGAAACAAAGTGCATTTCAGGAAGACAAGCACAGTGAGATGGTACTGAGAAGATGCTTTTCCTGACCATCACAGTCTAGAGCATCGTGGTCTTGGCAATTGGACCATCACCAAGACTGGATGTCAAGGCAATGACCCTCCTTGTTGCTGAGTGACCATCATACACATCATTTCAATGAATACATTGTGATCCTCTGAGCGAACACATTCATTGCACTCCCTTTCCTGAGTGTGAAGACGTTCTTCTCACTCCCTTTCCTCGTGCTTGTGCTGTAACCACAATTCTTCCTGCTTGGTGTGCTCTGCTTCTTGCTTGGTGCGCTCCACACAAGCTTGAGGCAAATTGATAGGCTTTCTATCAAAGATTGATAGAAAGCCTCTGCAATGGAATCCTGCTTCTGTTCAACATTGTTATGCTTGCGCTTGTAGCCATCTGCTTGCAAAGATGAGGCCTGGTTTGAGAATGTTGACGGACTTGAGACCAGGGAATCCAATTGGATGGGATGTGGGGGTGGTGTTGAGATGTCAAAATCAGTGCAATCTCCAGCATTACTGGGAGCAGCAACCACCAGGTCATGGATCAGGGGTAGGTTCTGGGCATGCACTGCATCATCAAGGTCTGCATCATTGGATTCCTCCATGGGATCACTGCTAAGGAGCACATGATCAGAATCCTCATTGCCAGTAGCATCCAGGCTAGGTGTTGTGAGGAGGACAGCTGGCCCTGCCAACACACATTTGTTCATCATCTCATGCATCTTCTCAAACCAAGGATACTTGGCTGAGAGAGCAACCCGAGACATGTAAGACTGTAGAGAGAAAGTGTCAGCTAGTACTATTCACAAGTAATACAACTGACCATCTTAAAGTACTTACAGGATTTGTTGCATCCATGTCCCTCAGCAGTGTTCCAGCTCCCATAAGCAAGAGAGCTTTCTTCTCCCAATGGTATGTTTCTTGAAGCCAGTGTACCTTGAACTTGATGCAAGAGGGATCAACAGACCTGGCAGGGAAGACCGACCTGCTGAGGTCACGATAGACTATATCCTTGCGAAGCTTGTTGGCGGGCTCGTTGGCTTTGTTGCGAGGAGAAGGGAGAACTGCATGCTGATATGACTTGTTGATGTAGATCGTGTCTACAAGGTGCTCAATGTCCTGAGCCTGCCAGACAAAGTTCTTCTTGGCCCTGTGGTCAGCAGCCCTGGTCGATTGGGTGGAAGGTGTAGCAGACATCTGATCAATTGGGGAAGTGACAGGAGAAAGTGCAGGAGGTGCACCTTGTTCTTGCTCTGTGTCACATGGGGGAGTTGGAGAAGCAGGAAGAGAAACATCCCAGCTTCCAGCTTCAAATACTTTGTCGATGAATGACATGGCGCACCAGTATGATGAAGTAGTCAAGTTGAGGAGGTGAAGCAAGTGGATGTGCATCCATCCACAAACGTGCAAATTTTTCAAAGGTGTGCACAGCACTCTATGTGTGCAACACTTTGCGCCATCTTTCTCTCTCTTCTCTTGTCCTTCTTCCTTCTTCACCAACACCATCACCATCACCTTCCCTTCCATTCTAACCATAACCCCCTTCCCCTCCTCATGGTCCTCTACACCATGGTGCGCTTCAGCACCAAACAGGACAAGCTCAATAGCATCATTCAAACTCTGGAAGTATCATTGCCTGCTGAACTTGATCAGTATGCAGAAGAGTTGCAAAACCCTGACTTTGATACAGATGATTATGATAGTAGCTCTGACACTGATGATGGCCCAACACCTCTTTCGGCAGGCCTCATTCACATGTACACCCTCATTGCCCAGCAGCGATACTTAGTCCCATGGATTCACACACAGGGCCACTCTGAAAAGCTAATCGAGCTCCTTGACTGATATGCCTCGATGAAGCCAACCCTTTTCCGAGGCTTGGTATTAATGACGCCTTTGGCTTTCAAGGAGCTGGTGAAACACCTTCAACAAATGAAATCATTTAACTCAGGTCAGGACTCGATCCAACAATTCAGAGAAATCCTGTCAGTGGCTCTTTACCGGCTTGGGCAATCAGAAAATGGAGCCGGAGAGCGTGATGTTTCCCTGCAATGTGGCTACAGCACTGGAACTGTGATTGGCTGGACCAAATGGACTGTCAGCGCACTTCTTGAACTCAACAAGGAGGTTATGTGATTTGCATCGGAAGCAGAGAGGCAAAGTGCTTCTGCATGGGTGCAAAGGACTACTGGAGTAGAGGAATGGGGAAAAGGCTGGCTTGTAGTCGACGGTACGCATGTACTGCTTGCATGGAAGCCAGGGATGATGAGCCAGGAGCACTTTAGCTACAAGGGCTTTTACAGCATGAACGTTGCCCTGGTCATCCTACCTCATTCTCTTCGCATTGTGGAGTCAGTTGTTGGACAGCCTGGTAGTGTCCAAGACTCAAAGGTTTGGACTTCAGGCAGCAACATCCTCAAGAAACCTCGATTGTACTTGGACAATGGTGAGTTTATCTGGGTTGATGGAAGGTATGGTCACTCTGCCTTCACAGTTGGACCTTTCTCGCATATAGCTGCTGAGAAAAGCCGTGACCTGCATTTCTTCAACCACTCTCTCTCTCAAGTCTGGGTCCGGGTTGAACATGCCATTGCCTACCTCAAGAATCGATTTCAGTGCCTGAACAGGTACAGAGGGAACATGTATCGTGTCAAGGATCGTAAGACAGCAGCAAGGACTATCCAAGCATGCATTGTCGCCCATACATTTGCAAGCCAATACGATGGTCCAGACATGGTTGCTGAACTCCTTCGCCCATCTTTCTCTGAGGAAGTAATCCATGATGTTGTTCAGACTCTCAGCACTGACCCGAGCCAGAGTGGGAATATGCAGATTCAACAGCAGAAAAATCAAGCTCAGTACGAGGAGGAGACCATGGCAAGTATGCAAAGCATGACGCAGATTGCCTTGACACAACTTCACAGCTCATTGGCACATGATCTTCGAGAGCAAATGTTTCAGGTGCTGTTCACTTCCACTGGTCGACAGCAGGAGGACACAACTGCATGCTCCAGGCGCCACGGGCGGACGGCCGAGGACTACAATGTAATGTTGGCATGGAGCTGGTTGTCTAGGCAAAGTCGCCAATTGTCAACACCTTCACAACTCTAGCACCTGTTCATATTCATCCTTGAAATGTTTCCATAAAAGAATTGATTGACTATGACCATCTGTAACAGTGTGAAGCACATGCTAACATGATACTGATGAGCTTCAGTATTAATAACATACATGTTAAAATGTACCAAATGTCACATTTGCTGTAGATGTGTTTTTAGAAACACATGTTTTTTGGATCCTTAAAAGGGTTGTTCAAAAATGGGAAAAACTCATTAAAATTGAGAAACATGTGTTTCTAAAAACACTCGAAAATTGATAACCCCTACTTGCGCACGCTCGGAGCGCGCGTGCGCGCACTGCTGCGCCCCCTTTCCGCAAGCCCTTTTACTCGGCCGTGAATACCACCTCTATGCTTTGTGCAGCTTTATCTACTTCAACTCCCCCCCTCAACAGCATATGTACTCTGTTCAATGTGCTGTTGCTGAGAGACACAGCCTCCATGCTTCAATACTGTTGCGTAGCTTGGAGATCCCATTCGGTGTGCTGCTGCCAGTATTTGAAGATGTAGTCCAGATTGTGCTTGTTGCATCGCTTGCCTCCCAATGGGCTTGGTGAGTACATCTGCTAAGTTTCATGTCGTGTCCACGTACTTAATCTGCACCTTTCCTTCTTGGACGTTGTTGTGAACAAAGTGATACTTGGTGTCGATGTGCTTGAGCTTCCAGTGCTGCGCTGGGTCCTTAATAACCTGTATGCAACCAGTGTTATCCAAGTAGACCATCAGGGTCCCTGTAGCAATGCCAATTGAGCATAGCAATTGCTTGAGGAAGAGCACCTCACGTGTTGCCTCTGTGGCAGCAATAAATTCCACCTCGACAGTGGACAATGATACACATTTTTGTGTCGCTGACTTCCAGGCTACTGGGTTCCTGTACACCAACACCACTGATCCTGAGGTACTCTTTCTCTGTATAGTGGTGTCGCTCGCCCAGTTTGCATTGCTGTGCGCAACCAGTGGCTCTTGCGACTCACTTGCTCTATAGACCAATCCAACCTCCTTTGTGCTTTCAAGGTAGTGTAAGACCCGTTGGGCCGCCTGATAATTCTCCTGTGATGGTTCTCACATGTGTCTAGTGAGAACTCCTACAGTGAGACTAAGATTGGGCCGGGTGCTGTTGGCAACCCAGAGCAGCTTGCCAACGATCACTGGATACTCCTTCTGTTGTGCTGTGCTTGCGACAAGGGTTCCCTCCAGTATACTCTGCATTGGGACCATGGTCGGCTTTATATGTTTGTCCAGGTGCTTTGCCAGCACTTGGTCGATGTACCCTGACTGACCAATTGTCATAGTGCACCTTGCACAGTCTTGGCTAATTTTGATGCCTAGGAAGTGAGAGACCTCACCACTATCTTCCATCTTCCATCTCTGACTGATCTGCTTCTTGACCTCTAGCACTGTCTCCAGTCGTGGTGCTATGACTAATGTGTCATCGACATAGATGACCACAATAGCCATATCTTCACCCTGTCCTTTAGTGTAGATGCAGGGAGTGCACTCTACCTGGAAGAATCCCATGCGTTGCAAAGAGCTGTCGAACTCCTGGTTCCATTCTCGCCCAGACTGCTTTAGGCCATATAAGCCCTTGACCACCTTGTACACCTGGCTGGGCACTACTCCTGCTCCTTCCGGTGGCTTCATGTAGATAGCTTCTTTCAACGTGGAGTTCAAATAAGCCATGGTGATGTCCAGAGCATGCACCTCCCAGTTGTTCTGCACTGCTAACACTAATATGGCTCTGATTGCTCCAAGGGGTGCCACTGGAGAGAAGGTTTCTTGGTAGTCGATCCCCTCTCTCTGTGTGAAGCCCCTTGCAACCAGTCATGCCTTGTGCTTAACAGGCACACCGTCAGCATCGAGCTTCAGCTGAAGCACAACCTTAGAGTCCACAAGTGGTACTCCTGGTGGTTGGAGCACCACCTCCCAAGTCCCTATTGCCTCGAGTCCTTCCAGCTCCTTTCATATTGCCTCCTTCCAGAGCTGGGTGTCTTCACTGTTCATTGCTTCTCCTAGCATTGGGTCCAGGTTCAGCACCGCTATGTTGGTGGCGCCTATTGTGCTGTCTATGGCTGGTAGAAGGTCCTCCACCACGGCCTCTGATCTTGTTTCTTCCTCTGCTGCAGTGGTTGACGCGACGTCCTCCTCCTCGATTTCTGTGGTTGCTATGGGTTTGCACATCTCCTGGTGGCGATCACTCCATCCTTTGTCTTCATGGAACATTGCTGAATTGCTCCACTGAATTGATGCGGGCTGGTCCGGGTTGCAAAACTTCCATGCTTTGTGTTCATCATCATACCCTATCATGATGGCCGGCTTTTCTCTAGCCCCGTGCTTGTCTTTCTGATCCTTCCATTGGACATGGACCCAAGCCAAGCATCCGAAAACCCGCAGCTGCTGGGCCAGCTTGTGTGTGGTGGTCCCATAGAAGGCCTCATGGGGAATGGTCTTGGTTGCTGACAGGGTGAGTTTCATCATGTGTGCCACTGCTGTGATTGCATATGGCCACAACTCTCTGGGGCAGGCTCGACCAATGAGCATTGAGCGCATCTTTTCTTGGACCGATCTGATCGCTCTCTCCACCCATCCGTTTTGGACGCTGATCCCTGGGACGCTCTTTTGCCACTTGAAACCCTCTTGAGTTTGCCAGTCTTCAGCTGCTAAGCTGCACCACTCTCCTCCATTGTCACTGCAGAGCGTTTTGAGTTTCTTATCCATTGCACGTTCCATCCTGGCAATCCACCTCCTCAGTGCTGTGAGTGCAGCACTCTTAGTGCAGAGTGGTTCCATGTAGATCAGAGAGGAGAAGTCATCCACAGCAACTAGTGCATAGTGGTAGTTGGCATGGCCCTTGAAATCTGTCATCAAATCTATGTGTACTAGCTCTAGTGGTGCCACCACTCTTTTCAACTCCGATTGGTTCATCTGAGCTCAGGTCTGTTTCCCTTGATTGCATGTGTTGCAATACTTTGACTCGTGCTCCATCCTCTCATCAGTACCGAGGTAATGCGCCTGAATCTGCCTTGTCTTATCTTGTCCTGGGTGTCCAAACCTCTCATGCCAGAGGTAGCTGTCCCAATCTCCTGTGTTCCTATTTTCCTCTGGGACATTGTTTTGCCTTCCTGTGTTCTTACTGTCCTCTGGGACATCGTTGAGAATCTCCTCCAGTTCTAGGGCCAGTGCTTGTCCTCACACTTCGAAGTGGCCTTGTCTCCTGTTCTTCCTGAATTGTACTTGGGTACCATCGTTCTGCTTTATGGTAGTCCTGAACTCATCAAAGGTTACTTGTGCACCATTCTCGATCAAGCCTTGTATGGACAATAAATTAGCATTAAGTTTCGGCACATAGAGTACATCCAATAATCAGATGGTAGCCTCACCTACCCAAAGGGAGGCATCTCCTATGGCCTTCACCTGAAGCCTTTCGTCCCCTGCTGTACTGATCTGGCCGACCTTGCTTGTCGAGGTAAGCAGCATTCTCTCATCATTTACCATATGATGAGTTGCACCTGAATTGACGATCCAGGTGTAGCATGCTGATCGCTCACCCCTGTCAACTGCTAGGAAGGTGCACCCGAGTTCCTAGTGACTCGCTTCTTGTGCCGTACAAGCAACGGGTTCGCCTGTGCTTGGTGCAGGATTGTTGTTGTTCGTGCAATTGTGGGCAATATGGTTTGGTCCTCCACACACGTAGCATTTCGGAGGGGCTGATGGGTTGCGGGGATCATGTCTGCCCCTTGGTCCCTGCTCTGCCTGGTTGTTGTCCCCCTGCTCCGCACTCGTGGCAACCCTGGCTGCCCCTCTAATGCGGCTGGAGATCTCACCATCCTGCTGCTTCTTTGCTAGCACATGGTAAGCTTCATCATATTCACAATCTGGTTTGGCTGTCTTGAGTGCATCAACAGCATTGGCATAGAACCAATCTTGAGTCATACAGCAATAGAGAGTTGATTTCTTGAGGTCCTCGTTGAAACGCTTTCTGAGATGTGCTGCATCATTCCAGATCGAATCGAGTTCCTTGCCTAGCCTGACAACATCTCAATTGTACAAGCACACTGTGTGGATACAATCCTGCAGTCCTGCTCACTTTACAGCATCGTTCAGTGTCAGTGCTTTCTTGAGTTTGGCATACAACGTGCTGCCGAGTTGGACCTCCTCATCCACACCCCTAATGGTGTAGGTGTCGATGCGACTGTCCAGGCTGTTGTCACAACAAGCATGGATGAGGCCCACAAGGGCCTTGTCCAGATCTTCGTCGTACTCCTCGCTTCCCAGTGTGATTATGCCGTACAGTATCTCCTTTGCATTGCGTACCCTCTGAAGGCAGTCGATGAATGTTGGTTCCCACGTATTCCAGTTGCTATCACTGAGCTTCTTGATGTGTGTGATGGAACTCAATACATCCTTGGGAATCTTCTCCGTCTCTCCACATGGGGTCTGGCCACTGATGCTAACAAGACCCATAGCCTGTACAATCGCCTCCTCGGCTGTCAGTGCTGGGTTCGCTAGTTGGAGGATCCTTACTACCTGAGTGAGCCAACCCTCCTCGTGACCATTACCCGCAGCCGTGGCCGCTTGATCATTATCTCTCTCCTCCCTTCCCGTCTGTCCTGCTCGTGTCGATGGTGGCATTTGTTACTGCTAGTCTCGCCTGTCGGGCTCTCGTTGCTGCTGTGAATGTCGTGGGTTCGAGCCCCACGTTGGGAGCCAGTTGAAGTTTTCGTGTGATTGATGATGATGATGATGATGGTAGAGCTAAGTACAGATGTGAGTCAAGAATTTTCAGATTTTCACTACTTGCGCACGCTCGGAGCGCGCGTGCGTACACTGCTGCGCCCCCTTTCCGCAAGCCCTTTTACTCGGCCATGAATACCACCTCTATGCTTTGTGCGGCTTTATCTACTTCAACTTTTTCGATTGCTTTTAGAAACACGTGTTTCTCAATTTTGACGACTTTTTCCTGGTTTTGAACACACCATTTTGGAGCATTGGGGGTATCAATTTTTGAGTGTTTTTAGAAACATGTGTTTCTCGATTTTGACAAGTTTTTATTTCACACAAAAACCTTATGTAAGCTCACCCAAAGTTGAAAAAAACATGTGTTTCTGAAAACACACCTCCAGACCCAGTAAAATGGACTCACTTTTTTGTCATTCTGCAAAATGAAGTGTAGATGCACAGGTGTGCATCCACTTGCTTCACTTCATCACACTGGTGTGTCATGCCCTTCATTACTGTGTGTCAAATGAAGTGTGGATGCATGGATGTGCAACCACTTGCTTTCCTCCTTCATTGCCAGCAATGAATTTGATAACAGATGTGTTAAATTGAATTAATTGCCACCTTTGCTGCAAATGTGTTTTTGGAAACACATTTTTTTGGATGCTCCTAAAAGGGGTGTTCAAAAACGGGAAAAGGTTGTCAAAATCAAGAAACACATGTTTCTAAAAACACTCGAAAATTGATACCCTCATCCAAAAAACATGTGTTTCTAAAAACACATTTACAACAAATGTGACATTTGGTCTGATTTAACACATATGTTAACAAATACATTGTTGGTAATGAAGGAGGGAAGCAAGTGGTTGCACATCTGCACATCCACACTTCATTTGACACACAGTAATGAAGGGCATGACACACCAGTGTGATGAAGTGAAGCAAGTGGATGCACACCTGTGCATCTACACTTCATTTTGCAGAATGACAAAAAAGTGAGTCCATTTTACTGGGTCTGGAGGTGTGTTTTCAGAAACACATGTTTTTTTCAACTTTGGGTGAGCTTACATAAGGTTTTTGTGTGAAATAAAAACTTGTCAAAATCGAGAAACACATGTTTCTAAAAACACTCAAAAATTGATACCCTCAGTTGAAGATATACAAGTCCTGTACACTAGGTTGGGCTACTGACAAGCTCCTAACACGGGTGTATGTTCTTCATGTAAAAATGCTTAACATTCAATCTGTGTGCTACTGTGTATATGGGCATATATATACCTGATGATCACCTCCAATACTTATCAACCCACGATGAGTCACTACTCATTGTCGGCCCTGAGTTGTGATCTCCTGTGTGTCACTATGACAATGTGTATGCATCCCACATGTGTTGCTACCTAGATGCAGCTTCTCTTAATTGAGGAATCGCTTATGTTCCGCGGACTCCATATTATTCCGTGAACCCTGTTGGGATGCCAACACATCTTTAACTCCCCCCTTCGACAGCATCACCAGCCCTTACGACTGAGCTAGTTGAGATGTTGCTAGACCTTTCAGTGGCTTTGTTAATATGTCTGCCACATTGCTTGCTGTTCCAACAAACTCAATCCCTATCTCTCCATCCTGTACATGACCCCTGATGAAGTGATATTGAGTGTCTATGTGCTTCAATTTCCAATGTTTTGCTGGATCCTTACTCACCTGAATGCATCCCTGACTGTTGGTGTGCAGGACTGGTTGAATTGTTCCCATCTCTAGGTCCCTGAGGAGATAGGAGAAGAAGAGTGCCTCTCTTGCTGCTTCTGAGGCAGCAACAAATTCTGCTTCCACAGCCGATAACACTACACACTTTTGGATGTGTGATTTCCAGCTAACTGGGCACCCATATACGTACATTACCGCTCCTGGCGTGCTCCTTCATCTGTTCGTTGGGTCTGACACCCAGTTTGCATCTGTGTACATGATGACCAGGTGTTCTGAGTGCTTGCTCAATCTAGATCCAAAGATCAGCTTATACTCACTGGTTTGATTTAGGTACTTGAGCAGATGGATGGCTGCTTTCCATGCACTACTTATTGGGCTTGACATGTATCTCACTAACACCCCAACTGTGAATGATATGTCCAGATGTGTGGTGTTCGATACCCATAATAGTTGTCCCACTAACTCTTGGTATCACTTGGCTTCCATCAGATTACATTTGTCTTCCCCTGTAATGTTAGCTATTCCTTGCATTGGTACCCAGGACTTCTGATCAGTCGCTTGTAACCATTTGCTCACCATCACTTTAATGTAAGCTGATAGTTCAAGTATCCAGACTCCCCCGTTGCCTCCATCTTCCCTTCCTGACGACTCGGCTTTTCCGAGCCCAACTGCTTCCTTGCTTTCCCTCTGCTCCTCCCTTGGGCACATGTATGGACCTGATCCTTCGTTCCTTAACTTGGAACACCCTGCAACTTCCTCCTCCGACCATCGTGATGCTGCGGAAGTAGACTTGGCCTGTACTCCAGCTCCTCCTTCCCCTGATCGACATGTACCATCCAATGGTGAGATAGCTGGTTGGTCTGAAGGATTGGTGGTGTCTAGGTTGGTGGTGAGAATTGCTACCAGGGACTATCCTCCAGAGTGGGAGGTAGGTAGAGGTTCTTCAGCCGAACGGCAGCTGCACCGCCTGGCCATGCTTCGGTTGACCGAGGGTTGTATGCCCTGGCCTAGCTGGCAATGCACCCGGTGTGCTAGTCTTAGTCTTCTGTGAGTAGTCTTTCATACACCATTCTCTTTCTTCCTGCCATTGCTAACCTCCTCTTTTTTTAGTTGTTTTCCTTCTGCATTTGTCAACCCCTTCACCCCTTACAGTCATGTTCCTCACACCTGCACTCATTGCCACCTTGGCAACTTGGCGCATTGCGAATGGACAATTCCTGTTTCTCCGGACATGGAGTACCTTGGTGACAGTCCTCCCAACAGGCAGCCCCGGGGTGCTCACCTTGCGGAGCATGCACACCTGGCTGTGGCCAATGGTTATGGTCCAGGATTCTTTCGTACCAATGATCGAGTGACTGACCCCAACACCTCCAACAAATGGATATTTGCCATCAGTGTTCTCTGGTGCTCGCCTAGCCGAGCGATGGCATTCCCAATCATTTGGATTCTTTTCTTGTACCTTGATTTTCATGATAAGTTGCGCTCGGAGCGTCGACCTCATGAGTCTGTCACAGTACCTGGTGAGAATCCTGATTTCCTCTTCCGTGGATGCTGGGTGTGTCCTTCTCTCATTCCTGTTCGTGAATGCAATGTGTAACGACACATTTGTATCCTCCTCTCAATTCAATTTTTCTTTTGCTCCTTTTTCTCTAAAAGACTGTGTCTTCTTGTTGTCTTGTGTGAGATGTTACAGAATTTTGCTCTTCTCCATTTGTGTCGCTTTTTTGAAACTTTATAGTCTATAGTCATTGTCCCCCCGCCGATTCCTCATACTCCTGGATGAGGGTTGGGCAATCGAGAAGGTCAATTGACTCCCATGATGCTGCTTCTTCTGGGTACCCTCGCCAGAGTACCCTGTATTCGATCTTGTGATTCCGAACTCATTTGTCCAGTAAGGCCTCGACCTCGAATTCGAGGTCCTCCTCTGGTAACAGTGACTCTACTGGAATCTGTGCGTGATGTGGAAGTGTGCTCGACCTGGCTGGCTCCAACATTGATACATGAAAAACGTCATGGACTCAGAGGTTTACTGGTAGACCGATTCGATATGCCCTTCTACCAATCCTTTCTTTGATCGGGTATGGGCCTGCAAACCTCGTGTCCAACTTTGGGGTTGGTCGCCTCGTCTTCCAGTTCCTTTGATTGATATACACTAAGTCACCCACTTTGAATTCAAGATCTTTCCGTTTGCAGTTGTATTGATTGACCGCCCGACTTTGAGCTTGTCTGATATGATCTTGAAGAAACTTAATTCACTCTGTATTGTTCGTGAAGTATTTGGCAAGCTTTGGGCCATTCACCCCAAGTTTTCCAGGTATCTCTGGATGCAACTTGGGATTCCAACCATAGCAAGCAAAAAATGGGGTTATGCCAATACTAGCATGCACAGTGTTGTTGTACACAAATGCCACCATATGAATTAAGCTAGACCAATCATCCTGCTCATAGTTGCAGTACATCCGAAGGTACTGCTCCATGACCTGATTTACTCATTCTGTCTGTCCATCAGTTTGGGGGTGATAAGATGTACTGGGCAAGTGTTTTGCACCTAGGCTGTCTACAAACGCAGACCAAGACTTGGATATGAATTGTCATCTGCAATCTGAGACAATGTGATCCAGGGCACCGAATAGTGGGAAGAGGTTTGTTTTGAGAAGTACAGCTGTCTGTTCTGCTGTTATGGTCTTTGTCGTCGGGACCATGATTGTGTACTTGGTCAGTCGGTCTACTATGACTAAGATGGAGTCATAGTCTCCTGACATTGGCAGTCCTTCAATGAAATTTAATGATATGGAGCCCCATGGCCTTTCTGGTGTGGACAACGGTTGGAGAAGACCATAGGGTCGGTGTCGAGGTGTCTTGTATCGTGCGCATACGGGACAACTCGCCACATAGTCTGTGATCCAGGCTGTCATATTAGGCCACCAGTAGTGCCTTTGGGCAGACCAGATAGTGGTGTCCTGTCTGACATGTCTGGTGGTTACACCATCATGACACTGAGACATCACCATGAATCATAGATGTTCCCCTGAGAGGGATTGCTCATCTACTTCTCGTGCGCCTCATGTCCTGTGTTCATTGGTTCTTCCTGGCATGGTTACCTTTGGAATGACCAGGTGTCCATCTTTGTGCCAAAGCCCATTCTTGGTTTCAAAAGGTGTCTGGGCTTGCATCTCTTGAAGTTCCTGATCTAGGGACTGGAACGTTTGGACTAGGCCTAGTAATCCTTGTGAAGTGATAGCCTCCATTGTTGGTGTGGCTGCTATCAGTATCAAAGCAACTTCTGCTGTTTTGGTCATGTCCTGTGGCTCATTCTCATCTTGAACTTTCTTGAACACCCTGGGTGGTAGTAACTGTCACACATTGTGTTCCTGTTCCTCCCCAATGGGTTGCATGTCCCTCCTCCGAGTTAATGCATCTGGTTCTCCCGCCTTGTCGCCTGGACGATATTGTAGCACGAAATCAAAATCGGCCAACAATACTGCCCATCTAGCTTGTCTTCCAGTAATATGTCATTGAGACTTAGAATACTTGAGAGCTTCGTGATCTGTAAGAATGAAAAGCTGTTTGGGTAGTCCGGCTAGCATATGGTGCCACTGGGTGAGGCAGGCCACTACTGCAAGGAGTTCTTTATCATGTATCTCATAGTTCTTTTCAGCTGATGCCATCTTGTGAGAATAATAAGCTACTGGGTGCCAGCATCCTTCGTGTTCCTGTTTTAATACTCCAGCGATGGCAAAGTCACTAGCATCCGTCTCTAGCCGTGTCGGCAAGTGATAGTCGAAGTGTTTCAACACCCCAGCAGTCGTAAACGCTTGGATGAGCTTGTGAAAAGCCTGCTTGGCTTCCCCTGGTAACTCAAACTTCTTGAATCATTCCGTGGGCTTTACTAATGACATAAGCGGTTTTGCAATGCGCGTGAAATGAGCTATGAATCTCCAATAGAAGTTTGTGAAGCTTAGGAAATGCTGGATGTCATGGATTGACTCTAGCATTGGCCATTCTGTAACTGTCTGCACCTTCTCCGGATCCATTTCTATCCCTGTGGGTTTTATGATATACCCCAAGAATTCGATGGTGTCTGTGTGAAACTCACATTTCGACAGTTTGGTGAATAGTCGATGCTTCTTCAAGCGTGACAGGATCTCGATGACGTGCATGATATGCTCCTCTTTAGTGTCACTAAAGATTAGGAAGTCATCCAGATACACCACCACATATATTCTGATGATATTGCAGAAGATGTGATTGATAAAAGACTGGAAATGGGCAGGAGCGTTAGCTAGGCCAAAAGGCATTACCAAATACTCATAAAGACCCAGCTGGGTTCCAAACACTGTCTTCCACTCATCTCCATCCACAATATGGATAAGGTTATACGCAGCTCTGAGGTCCAGCTTCGAATATATCCTTGCCTTGCATAGGAGGAACAACTGTTCATTGATGAGTGGCAATGGTGCTTGGTTCTTGACCATGATTTCGTTCAGGCCTCTGTAATTGATGCAGAGTCGCAATCCTCCATCTTTTTTAGGTACGAAGAGCACTGGTGATCTTGCAGGACTCTTCGATGGCCGTATGAAACCTTTGGCTAGGTTTTCGTCAAGATACTTGCGGAGTTTGGCCATTTCCTTTGGTCCCTTGAGATATAGTGGTCCTTGAGGGGGCTTGCTATTTTCAGCCAGTTCAAGCTGTAGATCGTGCTCTGTGTGCAGTGGTAGCTTGTCTGCTTCCGCCTCATCGAACACCTCTCGTAGATGTCGGTACTGTTCTGGTATGTCTTTGATCATAACCAGTTTATCCGCTTCTACCTCCATTTCTACCCCTTGATCGGCTCCAGTAGGCACAAATCCAAATGCCGGAAGAGATGAGGGCAGAGTGTCTAGCAGCATGAACCCAATAGGGCCATCCTCCAATGCTGCTTGGATCAGTTGTTCTGCTGATACGAACTCATGTCCATGGAGTTTAACAGACTTATAGTTCTTATCAGGGGGATCCTTTTTGTTTATCTTCGGGGACACCTGTCATAGGGCTCCCGACTCTTCTGGTTGGTCCTTCTGAGCTTGGGTCTTGAATTCGAGTTGGCCAGTATCCCACTGGATCATTGGTCTCAACCTTTTCAATTCCAAGAAACCCAGAATGAGGTCATAATCAGCAGTGTTGGCTACTGATGCCTCCACCATCCCTAATTTGTGCTTCCCAATAACTACCTGAACTGTAGCAGAGCTGTTAATGGCAAGTTGGTGTCTGGTGACACCATGTACGGTTCGTGTTTTTGTTGGTTTTGTGTTTATGTGGTACTTGCGGACAAAAGATTCTGAAACTATGGATAGGCCTGCGCCAGTGTTGGCAAGTATTCGAGCCGGGTGGTCTTGGATTGTACCCGTTAACTTGAGCACCGCCTTGCTTGCGTTAGCGGAGAAACAAACGGGACATTCTTGATATGTACAAATGGATGGCAACCAGGGTTGTAGGGCGATGCACACCATCAGGGCATCGTCCCACTGTCGTTTCCCTCCTCGTCCTCCTCATAATCGCTCTCTGCTTTGTCAGTGAGAGATAACTGAGCGAGCTTGAGGCTGGCTTGCTCGACTGAATATGCATCTTGCGGCTCTTCTTCAGTCGTGCTTTCCTCCTCAGGACTTGATTCTCCCTCGGGGGCATCTGCTACAGTCACCATGACTTTTGGTCCATTGGGTCTGGTTGTCATTGGCACAAAAGGTTTTCTAGTGGGACAGTCCCTTGCCCAATGTCCTGTGCCTTTGCACCAATGACAGGTGTTGCTGTCCTGAAGGTTAGCCTCCCTTGGCTTCTGGGATTGTGTCAGGTGAGGAGGCAGGGAACAATTACCAAATCAGTATGAATTACCTGCGGTTACAGGTCCAGGTTGTCGGGCCTGTGGAATTGCTGATGTTGTTGCTCGTGTGACTGGATTCGTGTGAGACATAGGTATGCTGGGATATCTTGAGACAGAATATTGCATCACCATTCATTGACAATCAATGTCTTCTACCTCTCGATACCATTCCCAAATACTTGTGGGTGGGTTTTGTTCGAACTTCTCCTGAAGGCCACGGGTGAGGGTGCTTCTGAATAAGTCAATAACCAAGTCCCTGTCCTCCATGTTGACTTGCCCTTTGAGGTTTCTGAACCGTTCAACATGTCGAGTAGCTGCACCAGGTGTATCAGTTGTGAGTCGCATGTTGAGTAGCTTGTTGTAGGCTTCGATTCTTGAATTGCAGGGGTTGTACTGTTCGGTCAAGCGTTGTCTGAAATAATGCCAATAATGGAACAGTCTCCCTTGCCGTTCGCAATCAACTCGTATCTTGGATGTCCACCATTCGCGAGCATTTCCTTCCAACTGGGACCCTGTGTGATAGAACATGCTCTTGTGGTCATATACTCGATTGAATACAAACCATGTTTCAGCTTCAATTAGGAAGATTTCCACATCGCTCAGGTTGAACTTTGGGAAAGGGGTGGAAAGTGGTTTAGATTGACCAGGGGAAGGCTCCCCCATGTTCTTGACGTCATATTTGGTGTCCCTAGGTATTCCATCATAGGGCTGTCTGTACCTCGGCCCAGTAGGGGTCGCATACTTCTCGTAGTTCGAATATGAGTGCATGTTTTGACCTAGGAATGACCCCGTCATGTGTGGTCTGGGTGCTGGGTTGGGTTCAAATGACTCCTCGTTGGTAGTCCCCTCAGACTGACTGTTGCTCCCAACGAGGGCTTCCAATGACTCCAACCTTTGCATGAAACGTTTGGTGACTATCTGATTCATTGATAGGAGCTTCTCCATTATTTCCTCGGACCTTTCCATTATTCTCTGCAGCTCCTCGAACCTATCTTTGGTGTCGGGCTCCATCATGTTGTCGTGGGGCGCAACTTAAACGATCCACTCTAATGTAAGCGATCGTGCGCCAGAGACTAACTGAGGTTGATTGACTAAGGTCTACTCAATATGTTTCGTCTTAAACGTAACCAAGCATTGCCGCCTAGTAAGCCTCAACTGACCGCCTTGAACACTCCGTTCAGAGGTTGTGCAGCACGAACATTGTTTGTTGGTGAGTGGGTGATACACCCTCCACTACAGTACGAGTGTTCATAGTACTGTTGACAATGCTCTTGGATGTCGTCTGGACCGCGATATGCTAATCGCCTTCAGAGGACGAGAGTTACTGGACCACTGGTGTGAATCACCGCCTACAGTAACTGACTGGACCGCTGGTGTCGAGCAACACCGCCTACAGCAAGGGACTGGACCGCAGGTGTTGAAGAACACCACCTTCAGTAATGAACTGGACTGCTAGTGTGAAGACCACCACCTACAGTTGTCGATTAACAGTGATACAACACACACATTG
Organism: Ustilago nuda; assembly: GCA_022963125.1. Classification (NCBI taxonomy): domain Eukaryota; kingdom Fungi; phylum Basidiomycota; class Ustilaginomycetes; order Ustilaginales; family Ustilaginaceae; genus Ustilago; species Ustilago nuda. The sequence continues at coordinate 1,083,158 of JALCUS010000004.1, read as the reverse complement.
AGAGTCGTCGCAAGAGCACTGCTATTGCGATGGTACGTAACTGAGTAAGTAAAGTATAAGCAAGTAGTATGTAGAGTGGATGCCGATCCACTTGTATGCTATCGTAGAATGAGAGTATTTATGTGTCTGATGGGTGTTCTCCTTCGACACCTATCCTGCTCCTCTTGAGGGGCCTCTATCCCCTGTTGGCCACTGTCTTGCCCTGCTGGCACTGACTTCTTTGATACTGTGCTCCTACCGTTTGCATGGCGCAAGGGTTATGCAACACTGCCCTCTCGCCTTCATGCTCTCCTTCTGCCTGAGGTGTGATGCCCCCCTTTCGACACAGCTTCCTCTCAACCTTATCTTGTGATACCCCCTTTAGTCACTTATTCATCCTTGTGGCCCAACCCCTTGGTCATGTGGTCGCGTCAGCACAGTTCTGAGTACTTGTTCGTATCGGCTGACTAGTTGAGGCGTGCAGATCTGACTGACCCCGACCAATCCCATGAGATTGATCTAGATTCCCAGGGTTCAATTGATCTCGTGATTCATATGCGCTGCCAACCCGATTAATCGCATTGATCCCCGATGGTTTTTGGCTCTGATCAATCCGGCACACCCTTCATATGTTGATCTTCTGCGCACCTTTTCATATACTGCTCCGTACGCAACATTACCATAACTGCCGCTGCTCATTTGGCGCACTCTCTTGCGCTGGCCAGCCGACCCTGTGACAACATCTTCCTCTGTGTCCTATCACGTTTGACGCTTGCACCCAAGAACTCCTTCACTGGTCCGTTATCCTCTGTGCCCCATTTGGCCATCACTTCCCTCTTGGTGTAGTCTACCTCCTCACAACTGGGAGACACTATGAGCATGTCGTCCACATACGCTGTAATGATAGTCAGACTGCCCTCAGTTCCTCTCAAGTATAAGCAAGGTGCATTCGGCATGCAATAGAAACCTATGCTTCACAAGTGTGAGTCCAATTCCACATTCCATTCTTGGCCTGATTGTTTTAGTCCGTACAGTCCCTTAATTAACTTTAGAAATTTTCCTGGGGGAACCATTGTTCCAATCAGCAGCTTCAGGAAGACATTGTGGTGTAGTGTTGAATTCAAATATGCCTGCTTTACGTCAATGCAGTCCACCTCCCAATCTCGTATGGTTGCTATGGCTAGAACTCCTCTGATAGCTTGAATAGGTGTCACAGGTGCGAACACATCCATGTAGTCTATCCCTTCTCTTTGTGTGAATCCTCGTGCTACCAACCTTGCCTTGAACTTTGTTGGAATCAGGTTTGCATCTGTTTTAATCTTTAAAACGTGTGTCGACGGCATTCATCCCTTTTGGGAGAACAGTGATTTCCCATGTACCCATGGCTCTGAGTCCATCCAGCTCCTTACACATCGCCTCCTCCCATTGTTTCTTGTCCTCTCCAGATAATGCTTCCCTTACAGTTGGATCCAAGTTCTTTCATTTGCCATCGTTCATTGCCGTGAGTCCGAGAATTGGACTGTCGGTCTGTGTTTCGGTGTTGGTCTCATGCGTGGTGTATTTCATCGCACCGTCAGTTGAGCTCTTCTCCTCATTCGATCTATCAATTGTGTCCATTGTCACAGGGCCAGCAAAATAGTGCAGAAGAGTGCACCAAATGGAGCAACGGAGCACTACATGAAGGGTGCGCCAGATTGATCGGCGTAAATCATCAGGGATCAACGAGATTAATCGGGCCAATGAGATCGATCGAAATCTGGGCCCCATATGGATCTTATCGGGGATCAGTCGGATCAGCATGCCTCAACTAAGTCGGCCGACATGAGCTAGAACTAGGACCTTTGTGTCAGGGGTCTCGCGCCTGAAACCCAGGTCGGTCTGTCGAGATACTCAGTGACTATCAAACTGCGTGACAGTTATTGTCTCGTTATTGGTCTCGGCAACTATCAAGTTGCGCGATGACAGTGGGTGGCGTTCGTTATATATACTATCGTAGGTTTCGGCTGACCTCTGTGGAAACTCTGTTCAGGGGTAGCTCGGCACAATCAATATCAATACGAAGGTTATGATGACACCAAGGTCTGGCGTGAGTGTTCTTGATGATGAGGTTGATGGTGTTGGTGGTAAGTTTGGTGGCATCAACACGAGTGTCCAGTGTGTTGACTGATGCTTGAGGTGATCCCTGGACCGCAGTGGACTACTGCCTTCAGTTCTATCTTAACCCGGACCACTGGTTTGCTATGAACTGCCTTCAGACGTCAGTGAGTGGTGATACAACACATGCACTACAATGAGGAGCAACCTTGATGGATTGCTACTATGCTGACTGAAACTAATGATACTTATGCTAAAGTTATGACTAGTTTGTATGGTGTAGAGTGGATGGGGGATCCACTCAACCACTGATGATGAGAGGGTATGCTTATATACACTCCTTGTAGTGTCGCCTGTGATGCTACTCTGGCTCTCTCTGCAGAGAGTACCCTCTTCATCGAGTACTGTACAAGAGGTCCCTCTAGTACCCTCCTGTCCTCCTCGACACTGCTCCTCCTCCTAGTGACCTGCTTGCCGGTCTCCTATACACTGCTCCTCCTCCTTCGACCGGTGACGGTTCCTCTGACTCCTATCTCTCGAGCCCCCGAAACCTGCAATAGCATACATACATATCAAACACCACCCGCTGTCATCACACAACTCGATAGTTGCCAAACAACACAGCTCGTGGAGATTGATATCGAGACAATAGCTGTTGCACAACTTGATAGTCACCGAGCAACTCGATGAGCAGACCTGTGTTTCAGGCGTGAGACCCCTGACACCTGGCCCTCCTTGCATATGGGCCTGGTCCTTCTTTGCATGTGAATCCGTTGTATGGGCCTCCTTGCCCATGGTCTCCATGGAGACTGTACTACGACCATGCTATAGACAACCCTTCTGTAGATCGGCCTGATCCCCTGATACCTGTGCTCCCTCCATATGAACCAACAGCCTTCCTGCTTCCTGCGCATTCAGGCCCATGACAGACTTCACATGGGCGCTCCAGCTGTAGTAGCTGCGTGACCTGAGCTTCGGTACAGGTTCGAGAAGCTTTGCAAGGGTACAGAAGTTATATTGCTTGTCGCCATTGTCGAAGTCCGAGTCGGAATCAGCTCCTTCGTGTGGTTTGTTGTCAAAGGCCTCCAGCTCATTCTCATTTGTGGCGTCATTGTCAGCTTGTGCCTGGGTGGTCTTGCCTTTCCTGCCTCCTTTGGTCCTCGTGCTGGCGCCAACCTGGGTTTCAGCCTCTTCTACAATGGTTGTCAATTAGCTCGGTTGGTAGCTTCTTTAGACCCTTAATCAATTGAAGATAACAATTAGTATACAGCATTATTGGGGTCACGATCAGACACCCTTTTACTTCAGTTGTATGCTTCTTGTAATGCTTAGTTTTCATAGTGCAAACCTAAATGACATGTGCATATATATATCCTATCACCACTCTGGTCATACCCGAGGCAGAATGTGTCACTTCTTTCGTACCCCTATGTTGCTACGTTCTGAGGTGCTCCTGAGCCGTTGCTATGATAATCTTTCATTATGTTTCTCGCTTATGCAGGCATTCGGTGTTTCAGTGTCTCGCTTGTAACCCGCGCATCCTTTTGAGATACCGACGCAGCTTCAACTCAAATTCATTAGATGCTGGGCAATTTTGGATGCGACTTCAAAAACACTCAAAGTTTGATACCCCTTTTAGAGCTTCTCGTGCGAATTTACACGTGGAAATGTGGAGCAAAGTCAGGCCGAAACCCGAGAAGAGGTCCAAACTATGGAAGCTTCAACTTGCTGCACTCTGGCTTGCCGCTACACATCCTCGCCACCTCAGCGACATCAATGAGAAACTAGCCCAGTCAGGCCAAGGTGCTAGCGGTGACTTCGTCTGATTCAAGATGTCGTCCAAGAACAAGCTCACAAAGGTATGCACTCCGTCGCTCCCCGCCCCCTTCTCCAAACCCAGACCTGCCGCTGACTCTTTCCATTCGCCTCACCGCCCTCGATCGCAGTTTAAATTCGCAGTAGCCGCCTCTTCCTCATCCACCCCGACCTCCTCTCGACACTCCTGCCCCCCTTCCTCATCATCGATCACACACCTCATAATTTCGCAACAGAACATCCTCCAAACAATCCACCAAGAACAACTCGCCAGACTCGCCAGCACAACACTTCCCAATCTGGCCTCTCTCCACTCACAACGGTTCCGCCGTCTAGCATGCTCACAAATTGCCGCATCAGGCACTTTGTGGACTACCCGTAAGCTTCAAGCTGTCACGTACCGGCGCTCGTTATGGGCTGAAGATATCGAGCCGGAGCAGGAGGGAGACAAGGGGAAGGAAGACGCAAGAATTGTTCCCGATTTCTACCGTAGACACAATCCGAGATGTGTGAGGTGCAGTTTGCCGCTCGTTGCTGGATTGAATCAGACTACAACACCGAATGGGCACAAGGAGAAGGTTTCAAGGTTGAGAGCAAAAGCTGGAAGAGGGACACATGAGACGACGCGCAAGCGGATGTCAAGTTGCACACTCTGTCGTCACAAGACTCGGACCTAGCCCTCAGTATCTCATCTTTACATATACCCACTCACACATACCCAGCATGGAGTAAGGGATGCAACATCGAGCTTCATTATCGTCAGAATGCGTATGGAGCTCGAAATCAGAGTACAAGAGATTGTGGATCGTGTAAAAGACAGTTTGATGGTTGAACGTCGAGCAGTCCGATTCATCCAGATAGAGCATCGTAAGGCTGCATCTGGAGAGGACCTCGCAAGAATCGTCATTGATGGAATGAGTGCGCATCAAAACATCACGGTATATACGTGAGCGTAGAAGGAGCAGAGAGTCGCTAATACAAAATGGTGAAACGAAAGGATCGAGCAGCCTTGGGCAGGACTGCTTTTGTGGGGTTTTTGAGCTACAGAGAAGCTGTGTGAAGCATAGTCGGAACAGTCGGCTAGTATACAACACCTCCAGGCATTGATCTTGAGGGATTGTCGAGACCGACGAGGGACAGCAGAGCATCGAGGACTGGGCCGACGTAGTCGTCGACTAAGTTGCTGCCGACAACTGCATTCGGATAGCGACCGTCATAGTAGTAGTTCTGCATGGCGGTTGGAAGGTAATTGAGTTTCCTGAACTCGTCTGCGTCAAGGGTCTGGTGGTTGATGTGGTAGATGTCGCGAGATGTGTTGAGCAGCAAGCCTAAGGCTAGACCGATGGCGAGGAGCATGGACATGATGGATGTGCTTTTCGCAGTCAAAGCAGCGGAGAAAGACTCGACCAAGGTGTGCATCGATGTCGACGGGGTGGCCACCTTGGTGCGAGTAGAGGACGAGCTGTCTGTAGGAGCAGGCACAATGGTACTGTCGACAGCAGGCTCTGCAACGGCTTGCTCTTCTGGTGCATCGGTCTGAATGGACTGTGTGACCATCTCGACCGACTTACGAGCTTTGCCTACTCTTCTTCGTCGTCGCTGGATGACAGTCTCGATATAGTCATCGACGTTGTTGGTGTCGGCATCTTTGTCCTCGACCTGTGTCTCTTCTCCGGAGCTGTTGCCGTCCATTTCCATGCTTCGAGCGAGCTCGTTTCCCAGGCGCCTAGTGATGGTACCAGGATTACTGTGCTGCTGCATCGACGACTCTTTACTGTGCAAGCTGGTAAGCCGGCGCACCTCGTCAAGCTCCATTTCGAGCTTATCTACTGTGGTGCGGAGCTCCTGGGTCTCCTCCTTGTAGCCTTGAAGTTTGGTAACTTCGGCTTGAGCCTTTTCGAGCTTCTGACGCAGCAGGATCTGTGTCTTCTCGACTTCATCTTTGGTTTGCTCGCACTCGACTAGATATTCGGACAGTTCCTTGGACTCTTTGACGCGACGATCGAGGTCAGCTTTCGCCTTGATCAGCTGGCTCGTCTCCTCTTCTAGATCCCTTCGAAGCCTGACATTTGCCTTCTCAGAAGTCTCGATCTGGGCGTTGAGTGCCGTCAACTGCGACTCGTAGGCATTGTTCTGCTCCTTGAGCTCGTGCTGCTTGGTGCGGTTCTCTTTTTCTTCGCGGCGAAGCGTATAAATTTGCTTGTGAAGCTCCTCGAGCTTGGCTTGTTCCTCCAACACCACTTCCTCGTACTGTTCTTGGGCGGTGGAGAGCTTGTGTTCTAGTGTGTTAACGCGCCTCTCCTTGTCAGAGAGGGACTGCTGAAGGGCATCGTTCTTGTCACGCTCCATGCGCAGATCCTCTTTGAGATTGAGAATGATGGCAGCTTCGGCACTCAACTCTCTAGAAGAGTCGCGACTGCCTTCCGTATCCCTGATGAGATGCTCGTCCTGACTCAGGTCGGCAAAATCATCTGTAGCGGCTTGAGGTGTTGAGTCGTTGCCAGTGTTATGCGAAAGTTCTCCGCCCATCAATGAAGGTGTGTGAGGTGCCATGTCGTCCGAGATAACGGATTGTGCGCTGGACTCTAAGGCGTGAATGAGGTCGACGAGCGTGCTGGAAGAGATGGGCACTTCTGGGTTCGCGTCTGCAAACACTTCAAGCTGGCTGAAGACCTTCGGATCGATGAGTGGATGCTCCCTTTGTCGCTCGAACTCGGACAGGATGGCTGGCAAGTTTCGACTGAGCAAAGTGGGCTCAGTCTCTTGGTGGGACCTGTCGTCCTCATCCTGCTGGGCCTGAAAGTCGGGAAGGAACTTGTCGAAAAGAGCCTCGACTTCTTGTCGGAGCTCTTCCTTCCTTTGCGGATCCTCAGAAGCTACTGACAGACCACTGTTGAGAAGCACGACGTTGGAGATATGACTCGAGTCAGACTTTGGACCAGCAGAGATATCACTCCGGGTGGAGAGAAAGCCACCATAAGAGGTTGCTGGGGTGTTGTCGATATCATCATCATCTTGTGATGGGCGCTCATGGTCGAAACCAGAAGATTGATGGCTTGATTCGGAGTCGGAGCGACTATGGCTTTGACGAGGTTTGAACTTGACTGCTTCCATGAGGCCCCTGGACGGTGCTTCGGACAGCTCAAGCTTGGGATCGGACGAGTCTATGATTGTTTGGTTTGGAGCTGATGCTGCCTCGGCAGGCTCATTGCCTTTGGAGACCATATTAGCGATAAGCAAAGTTGAAGCCAGATGTGAGCGTAGTAGGAAGGTGTCGATGCGGCGGAATCAAGCGTCGCTACAGCTTGAGCATCATAGAGTGACTGTGGTACTGTGTTCACGCCATGCCGAGTCGACAGGCCGTATAGACAAAGGGAAGCGACGGATGTGTCGATTGTCTAGTCTCGGGGCCTGAGTTGCGGCGTGTGTGGTGCTGTTATGAAATCGAGCTGCAAACACAACGCAACGTGTTGGCTAACTGCAAAATAATCGTGGGAGGATTGAGTCTAGTGTGGAGACGGTAATCTGTATCAAAGGTTGACTTGAGTCCTTGCTGAGTCGAACAGAGCGGAACGGGTCGAAGGTGATGCTCTCTATATGTAGTTTGTCGGTCAAGTGCGGAAGTGATGGTGAAAAATGAAGCCCAAATCCCAAGTTAAAGAGCGTACGTCGAAGTCAATGATTACAAGTGTCGATTGTGATGAGGAATGCATGCTAAGTACAGGATGATTCGAGTGCTTTATATACAGCTCGCGCGTAAACTGTCCCCCAATTTCAGATGTCGCCACAAATCACTCCAATGCTCAATAGGGGGTATCAATTTTCGAGTGTTTTTAGAAACACATGTTTCTCGATTTTGACAAGTTTTTATTTTGCACAAAAACCTTATGTAAGCTCACCCAAAGTTGAAAAACATGTGTTTCTGAAAACATGCCTCCAGACCCTATAAAATGGACTTGCTTTTTTTGTCACTCTCCAAAACGATGTCCATTCACACAATAAATCTTCACATCATATGTGTGACGTATGTGTTTGGTCTCAAGAACATTCAGCATTCATTGCACAAAGAAGCAGTACCAGAAACAAAGTGCATTTCAGGAAGACAAGCACAGTGAGATGGTACTGAGAAGATGCTTTTCCTGACCATCACAGTCTAGAGCATCGTGGTCTTGGCAATTGGACCATCACCAAGACTGGATGTCAAGGCAATGACCCTCCTTGTTGCTGAGTGACCATCATACACATCATTTCAATGAATACATTGTGATCCTCTGAGCGAACACGTTCATTGCACTCCCTTTCCTGAGTGTGAAGACGTTCTTCTCACTCCCTTTCCTCGTGCTTGTGCTGTAACCACAATTCTTCCTGCTTGGTGTGCTCTGCTTCTTGCTTGGTACGCTCCACACAAGCTTGAGGCAAATTGATAGGCTTTCTATCAAAGATTGATAGAAAGCCTCTGCAATGGAATCCTGCTTCTGTTCAACATTGTTATGCTTGCGCTTGTAGCCATCTGCTTGCAAAGATGAGGCCTGGTTTGAGAATGTTGACGGACTTGAGACCAGGGAATCCAATTGGATGGGATGTGGGGTTGGTGTTGAGATGTCAAAATCAGTGCAATCTCCAGCATTACTGGGAGCAGCAACCATCAGGTCATGGATCAGGGGTAGGTTCTGGGCATGCACTGCATCATCAAGGTCTGCATCATTGGATTCCTCCATGGGATCACTGCTAAGGAGCACATGATCAGAATCCTCATTGCCAGTAGCATCCAGGCTAGGTGTTGTGAGGAGGACAGCTGGCCCTGCCAACACACATTTGTTCATCATCTCATGCATCTTCTCAAACCAAGGATACTTGGCTGAGAGAGCAACCTGAGACATGTAAGACTGTAGAGAGAAAGTGTCAGCTAGTACTATTCACAAGTAATACAACTGACCATCTTAAAGTACTTACAGGATTTGTTGCATCCATGTCCCTCAGCAGTGTTCCAGCTCCCATAAGCAAGAGAGCTTTCTTCTCCCAATGGTATGTTTCTTGAAGCCAGTGTACCTTGAACTTGATGCAAGAGGGATCAACAGACCTGGCAGGGAAGACCGACCTGCTGAGGTCACGATAGACTATATCCTTGCGAAGCTTGTTGGCGGGCTCGTTGGCTTTGTTGCGAGGAGAAGGGAGAATGTCATGGGCCTGACTGCACAGGAAGCAGGAAGACCCATCAGTTCATATGAAGGTGGGGCAGGAATCGAGGGATCAGGTAGATTGTGGGATTTACAGAAGAATTCAGTGAGATCGGTAGTAGACCCAGTTCTATGACAGATCTCACAGCGATCTGCATGAACAAGCTGTCAGAGGTCGCACACCTGAAACCTGATATCGGTATTAGTATCGATACTATTACCGATTCTGTCGAATTATGCGACCATGCTAATGGTATTTCGATTCCTAGTGAATTATGCGACAGAGTCGTCTCTGTCACTTTTCTCGCTGGAATCTGTAGTTGTATTGATGTTATGACAGATTTTGACTGACCACTGTGGACACTCCATCCAGAGGTAGCTCAGCACGATCAAATACAATACAACTCTAAGTGAACTTGATATTGACACCAATGGTCTGGTGTCAGTATTGATTGATGACGTCAACACGAGTGTCCAGTGTGTCGACTAACACTTGAGGTGATCCCCTGACCACAGTGGACAACTGCCTTTGGTTCTATTGTTATCTGGACTGCAGGTTTACTAGAACCGCCTTCGGACATCAGGAAACAGTGATACAACACACGTGCTTCAATGAGAAGTAATCTATTGATTACTGCTGTGCTGACAATGAACTAATGATACTTATGCTTGAAGTAATACTAGTTGTATGGTGTGTAGAGTGGATGGGGATCCACTCGACCGTTTGTGACAAGAAGGTATGGTTATATACCTCTTTGCAGTGTTGCCAGCGACACTGCTCCTGCTCTCTCTCCAGATAATACCTTCTTCATCGAGTACTGTCCAGGGGTCTCCAATGAGACTCCTCCTCCTCATTGAGCCTTGTCGCTCCTGTCTTCTCGAGCTGTGTCGACTCCATTGACACTGCTCATCCTCCTCCTGATCTGTTCGCTGGTGTCCGTCACACAGCTCCTCTTCCTTCAACCAGCAACAATTCTCTTATTCCCTATCTCCTGAGCCCCTGAGAGGTAACCTGCTGTCATGGGCCGGAATGCGCAGGAAGCAGGAAGACCCACTAGTTCATATGAAGGGAGCACAGGAATCAGGGGATTGGGCAGATTGTAGGATTTGTGGCAGAGTTCCCTGAGATCTGCAGTAGAATCAGCTCTATGACAGATCTCAGTGAGATCGGTATGAACAAGGATGATATCACAAATCCTGCTGAGAGCAGTAGTAGGAGAGGTTGTATAGTAGATTCCATGGAGATCAGTGACAAGGATGTTTGTACGATGAATTCACACACGAAGAGGACCAAGCTCACAGGCAAGGAGGACCAAGCTCTGCCAAGATGGGTACCAAGCTCAGTAAATTGCTGCTGGTTACCACTCAGGGGTTCACAAGATAGGAGTCAAGAGAACAGTCGCTGGTTAAGAGGAAGGAGAGCTGTGTCACGGACACCAGCATGTAGCTCATGAGGAGGAAGAGCTGTGTCAGGGAGGTCGACATGCAGCTCAAGAGGGACAGGACTAGGGTTACAGGGACTCCTGCATAGCACTCCACAAAGAAGGTACTCTCTGGAGAGAGAGAGTTGGAGCAGTGGCGCAGGCGACACTGCAAAAGATGTATATAAGCATACCTTCTCGTCATAGGTGGACGATGTCATGGGCCTGAATGCTCAGGAAGCAGGAGGGACACTGGTTCATATGGAAGGAGCACAGGTATTGGAGATCTAGTCCATACCAGTGATGAGCATGGTTGTAGTGCAGTCTCCATGGAGACCATGGACTCCTATGGACTCACATGCAAAGGAGGACCGGGCCCATATGCGAGGAGGGTCAAGCACAGCCATGAGGAGGACCAAGCTCAAGGAGCATGCAGACAGTCACCACTCAGGGGCTTGAGAGATAGGAGTCATAGGAGACCGACAAGCAGGTCACTAGGAGGAGGAGCAGTGTTGAAGGTGTCGACAAATAGCTCAAGGAGGACAGGAGGGTACTAGAGGGACCTCCTGTACAGTACTCGATGAAGAGGGTACTCTCTGCAGAGAGAGGGCCGGAGTAGCATCACAGGCGACACTACAAGGAGTGTATATAAGCACACCCTCTCATCATCAGTGGTCAAGTGGATCCCCATCCACTCTACACCATATAAACTAGTCATAACTTTAGCATAAGTATCATTAGTTTCAGTCAGCATAGTAGCAATCCATCAAGGTTGCTCCTCATTGTAGTGTGTGTGTTGTATCACCACTCACTGACATCCAAAGGCAGTTCATAGCAAACCAGCAGTCTGGATCAAGATAGAACCAAAGGCAGTAGTCCAATGCAGTCCGGGGATCACTTCAAGCATCAGTCAACACACTGGACACTCATGTTGACATCACCAACCCTATCACCAACCCCAACAGCCTCATCACCATCAACACTCACACCAGACCTTGGTGTCATCATAACCTTAGTATTGATATTGATCGTGCTGAGCTACCCCTGAACGGAGTGTCCACAGAGGTCAGCCAAAACCTATGATAGTATATACAACGAACACCACCCATTGCCACCACGCAACCTGATAGTCATGGAGCAATGTAGCTCGCCGAGACTGATACTGAGACAATAGCTGTCGCGCAGTTCAATAGTCACTGAGTATCTCGACAGACCGACCTGGGTTTCAGGCGCGAGACCCCTGACAACCACCTCTATGCTTTGTGCGGCTTTATCCAATTCAACTCGATCTGCATCCGCTTGGTTGAAGTTTTCGTGAGATTGATGATGATGGAGCTAAGTACAGATGCGAGTCGAGAGTTTTCAGATTTTCACTACTTGCGCACGCTCGGAACGTGCGCACGCGCACTGCTGCACCCCCTTTCCGCAAGCCCTTTCACTCGGCCGTAAACACTTCCTACGCAGTCTCTACGCTTTGTGCGGCTTTATCTACTTCAACTCGCTTTACCTTCAACCCACCCAGTCATGTCACCATCGTTGAGCCCTTCCCGTTTCTTTCATAATCGCGTAGCCGGTCCCTTTCGGATGAGGATCCAAGTTTGCGATGGCTATCAGGCTCAGGAAACCGAGATAGTGATATCGAGTTGCATCTAAGATTCCCGAACGTCCGCCGAGTCAAGCAAACCAACTCTACGGTACACTGCAGCCAGCCTCACCTTGTTCCACTGACTCATGTCATTGTTCAGATCCGCGTCTCTTCAACAAGCGACTTCGGCGACAGCAAAGACAGGCGATTCGAAACATGAAACAGATTGATTGCTGAATGGTGTTTTGATTAACTTTGCATAATTTGGTGCTACTTGTTCCTCGTGACGGTCGATGTTTGCATACCAAGAGCCACCGCCGAAGATATCGATCCTCTCTAGATCAAGGGGAAACGAAATGAAAAGTGGTGAAGTCATGATGAGTTCAAGATCGTCATCAGCGGTTGGCCCACTTCAAATCGCGAGCACGGAAGCCTACCATCTCCTCGAGCGCCTCTTGCACTTCCGACTGCGCCAGGAAGTAGGCTGCCTCTGTGCCGCGATTCTTCTCCAAGTCCACTGTAGTGCAGGTGACAGGGGCGAAAAGATCGAGTGTGTTGACGTAGGCCAGCAGCTTCTCGTCTTGACCCAGCGCCAGAACAAAGTCGAAAGTGTGTGTCTGGTGGAAATGGTGAGGCAAGTGGTGTGACACCGATCCAGCGTGGCTTCGCATGGGTGATTGATGCACCACCGGCGATGAAGCACGCGTGTTGTGTGCGCTTGGCATCGTCCAGTAGTTCGAAGGCTGCTTGTATGCGCTTTCCAATGGAGGATGGTGCGGCTGATCTGCAAGACGCTGTGTGATATCGTTGGGCTTTGGCGCCGAGAGCGACGGCGTTGATGCAGACGAAGGCTGGCTGCTTGCGTTGCCGCCGCTCATTGCTACTGATCCGACGATGCTCATCTGCATAATGATGTGTTGCACTGCTGCCACTCGACTAGCATGACGAGGAAGAATGAGACAATTGGTTCGGCATGGCACCACGCGCAGAGAGTGCGAGAATCGTTCGTGGATTAGGTTGGCCACCTCAGCCGACTGTCGACGAGCCCACTGAGCTTCGTGTGAATCACGATCGCCCAACTTGTCGTTCCAGAAACGCCAACACATGGAAGCGCTGCGCTCCTCAATGTACGAGCCAGGCGTTCGCTCGGTGAAGTAGGAGAGAATATCGCGCACCGGACGAAGGTCAAAGGGCGCTACGAGACTGTTCCAGTGATGCTCGCCAGCATGCTTGACAAAGCAGCCGTCCTCAGCGGCAAAGCCTACGCTGTCGATGCGCGAAGCTAGTCGATCCAAATCGTTGGTGCCCATACCGCTGAGAATGTAGACTACATTCTTGTTATCCGCGGCTAGGTCATTGAGTAGCGTGAACAGCCACTCGGGAGGACGGAAACCGCCTTGCTCGTGAGCCAGAAGTGGGTCATAAGTGACCAGGGTTTCTTCGAGATCGATGAGCAAGAGGCGTGAATGAGCAGCTCGCCATTCCGATACGAGCTGAGCCACTTCCAGTTTGGGCACAAACATGTTTTCGAGACGTTCTTGCTCCATGTGTGCACGCTCGAGGTGACCGAGCAACGACGTGATCCACTGCTGCGCCGTCTGCGTGACGACGACTCGGTGCAAGTCAGTCCAGCGTTGCACCATCTCGGACTCGTCCATGATGAGCGCCTTGTGGATGGCGTGCGCAACCTGCTTGGTGTTCCAAGGGTTGATGCCGATGCAGGCTCGAAGGCCAGAGTATGTGCCCGTGAACTCGGACAGCACCAAGGGACGATGGCTCACTTCTTGACAGACGACAAACTCATGCGAGGTGAGGTTCATACCTTCACGCAGACTCGTCGCCAAGAAGCAGTCGGCTACGGTCAGCAACGCCAGATACTGGCTGAACGTGATGTCTTGAACATGCAGAAAGACGACGGGCTGATAGGTGAGCGAGCTGTACTTGTTGTTGATGCGCGAGACCACGTCGGTTGCTTCGCCAATCTCTTCGTTCTCCTCGGTGGTAGCCAGAGCGACCTGGATGAGCACGACTTCGCCGGCCCACTTCGGGTTCTCGTCCAAAAATGCTTCGAAGGCGAGTAGCTTTTGCTTGACACCCTTGATCCAATCGAGCTTGTCCCTACCGACAATGATGCGTTTGCCTGCGTACTTTTGACGCAACTGTGCGACCCACTCGCTGACTTCCGGATCCTGCCGCTTGGCATTGAGACTACGCACGTCGATACCGATAGGGAAGGGCGCTACGGTGACAAAGCTACCTTCGAGCTGGACACCTTTAGGCGTCGCTTCGAGCTGAAGGATGCGACTGACAGTCTGACGGAAGTGACGACAGAAGTTGTGGGTCTGGAAACCGATCAGGTCGGCGCCAAGCATGCCTTTGAGCAGCGTCTCGCGCATGCTGAGGCAACGGAAGATCTCGGACGACGGGAAAGCGATGTGAACAAAGAGACCGATGGTGGCATGCGGTAGTCGCTGGCGCACCATCTGCGGCACAAGGAGCAGATGATAGTCGTTGATCCAAACAATGTCACCCTCCTGGTAGATGTCCTCGATAGCATCGGCAAAGCGGCGATTGACTTCCCAGTAGGCACGGAAGGCTTCGTGCTCGTTGTCGAGTCCCTTCGAAGTGGGCGAAGTGTAGTGGAAGGTGGGCCACAAGATCTGCTTGCAGAAACGGTTGTAGCTAAGATCAAAGTCATCGTCTGCAAGCCAGACGGGCATCGACGATCGCTCTTTGAGGTACTTTTGTTCGAGGATGCGTTTCTCACTGGGACCAAGCCAACCTTCTGTGGAGAGGCCTGGTGTGCCAACGTAAATTTTGCCTGCACGAAGACGTTCGCGCTCGATGCTCCTCACTGCATTGATGAGACCACCATTAGCAGAGGGGTTGCTGACGAAGTCGAAGGGTGGCAAAGCCGCGTCCGCATCATCGTCCATAACCGTGTCAAGCGATGCGGTGGAAGTACGTCTGCCAAGCTGCGAGCGGCCTGCGGAAGATGCTCGACGACCTGAACCTCGACGTGGGGCAGAACGAATGCTATGGTTCCGGCTAAAGACAGAAGAAGGCGCAGCAGGTGGACCTTGGTTGCCGCTGCAATGCGCTCCACCGCCATGATGATGCGCTCTTCCTTTGATGGAAGCGGTGAGTGAAGAGGAGATGGAGTGTTCTCTGGGTGTGCGTGCGTGACCGAGAAGCTCGCGTGAGGAAGGCTTTTCTGCGGTAGGAATGGAAGCTTTGCGAGCTTGATTTGGCGCGGATGTAGGTGCGGCGCCCCTTCCATGATCGTTGATGGAGCCACTTGAGACAGCGCTAGCAGTCTTGGCGCCATGCAAGCCTGATGAGCCGCTAGGCGTTCTGGAACCGGAGGCTGTATTTACTTGCTTGGCAGCGGCCAGACTCTTGAGAGTGGGGAGCGCACCAGGACCAGCAGAGACGCTGCCAGAAAGGTTAGCTTTGGTCATGCTGAGGGAAGAAGGGAAGGCGCGAGCCAGCCCAGGAGGTCTGTTTGCGTTCCCAGGAGTCTGCGCACCTGCGATTGGAGTGACAGCGCCGGATCCGAAAGGATGGTGTCGTTCGCTATCAGCGGTGGTTGCAAGTGATGGGATAGGTCCACCACGTCTGACAGCGAGATCCGAGATGATGCTGAGTGGTGTAGTGATGCCGAATTTGCCTCCAGCCCTTGCGCCTGGCGTTCTGGTTCCGGTACCTTCTGGAACGTTGGCGGCGGGTGCAAGCGCGGTACCGCTGCTTGTGTTGGTGTTGAAGCTGGAACGACGACTCTTGGGCGCAGCAGTGATGGAAGCCGTTTGACCTGGAAGAGGCGAGGTAGAGAAGACGCTCAAAGGATTTAGATCTGGCGTCATGGCTGCTCGGCCATGATCCGACGCAGGAGCAACAGGAATGTCAGCGGCCGGATGTTCCGACATGGATCCTCGTCTCGAACGTGTGAGCGGACTCGACGCTCCTGAGATGGGACCTTCACGCATGTCGAGCTTCGGCACAGCCGCTGCTTCGTACATCAATTCGCTCATGTTGATCTTTGTATCTGCCAACGAAGGCTGACGATTCATGGGCGTCTTTGCGGCAACGGGCATGGAACGTGTTTGGCGGTCTTGCGCCGACATGGACATGGATGCTGCCAGTCTCGACGACAGCTCATGCAGTGGGAGTGGTGCATCGTGGGGTAAAGAGTCCGGTGAAGGTGGTGCCGTCGACTCTTGTGGTGATTCTGCGAGGGCGGACTCGAACTCGGGCTCCACGAAGTGAAGTGTGTCGGGCAGAAAGAGCGAGGCGATCACTACGCGGTGACCGCCCAGATTGCCTCTGCGTGGCATTGTGGAGTATCCTCAACTGACAGCGATCCCTTCCTGGCAATGGCAAGCGGGACTATCAGGGTCTGAGGCACTGACGGAGACGCGTTGCTACAAAGGTTCCGATACGGTTGCAAAGGAGGTGGTGATGATGATGGTGGTGGTAATGATGGTGGTGGTAATGATGGTGGTGGTAATGATGGTGGTGGTGGTGATGGTGATGGTCAAGGTTGAGGGTGGGTAAGTTGCCGCAGTGTTTTGCGGGCTGTCTGTCTCTTCTCTGAAAGCTGTTGGATGGACAGCCTCGATGCGAAGCTGACACAGGAGTATTAGTGTCAGAGTAGTGTGTGTGAGAGTCTTGGACGAACGAAGCTTCGGGAAGGTGGTAAAGAGGCGTCGCCAAAAGGTGCAACCTGGGAGAGAAATTTAAAGCTGACTCTTGCTGCATATCCAAGCCACCCTCAACACTCGACCCTCGCTTACTCATTCGCTCAGTCACGATGCCCGTGGATCGAGGGTGTTTGAACGCTTTGACCTTATTCATAACCTTCCAGAAAAAGCTTGATTGATACAGTAGAAGCGGCTGTCTGCCTTGGCTCTGACGTTGATGGAAAAAGTCAGGTCGGGGATCTAGGTAAAATTCCACGCAAAGCCTTCTTGGATCCAGGAAAGAAACACACAGGAACACACAGAAACACTCATACGCGCACACTTACGCGCACAAAGAGGCTGCAGCGTTCATCGAGCTGCTTTTTCGAACAAGTAAGAGCCCTTTGCCCTTTCCTTGGAAGCCTGATTCTGCCTACATCTTCAGCGCCAACAAGGCTAGTGAACGTCGTTTCGATGATCGAGATCGTTGCGCAAAGATCATGATGGACGCCTTCGTTCGTACATCGAAGAACGATCGAGCTTGATTGTCCCGAAGGTTCCTTTGAGCGATTCGGTAAAGTCCGAATAAAACACACAGCTTGGCGTCGCTTGGCACCAAGCAGGTTTGCATCATAGGGGGTATCAAAAATTTGTGTTCTTAGATCCCAGCCTGGCTCACACAGCCGTAATTGAGATCAGTCGGTTCATGCAGAAGACTATATGGAGATCCTGTTAGATTTCGGGTCAGCGAGGTGGCTCGCTGGCTCCATGGGCCTGAATGCTCAGGAAGCAGGAGGGTCATTGGTTCATATGGAAGGAGCACAGGTATTGGAGATCTAGCCAGTACCAGTGGTGAGCATGGTTTAGTGCAGTATCCATGGAGACCATGGGCTCCTACAGACTCACATGCAAAGGAGGACCAGGCCCATATGCGAGGAGGGCCAGGCACAGCCATGAGGAGGACCAAGCTCAAGGAGCATGCAGACAGTCACCACTCAGGGGCTTGAGAGATAGGAGCCAGAGGAACTGTCACTGGTCGAAGGAGCAGGAGCAGTGTAAAGGAGACCAGCATGCAGGTCACTAGGAGGAGGAGCAGTGTCAAAGGGGTTGACACACAGTTCGAGGAAGACAGGAGGGTACTGAAGGGACCTCTTGTACAGTACTTGATGAAGAGGGTACTCTCTGCAGAGAGAGGGCCGGAGTAGCATCGCAGGCGACACTACAAGGAGTGTATATAAGCACACCCTCTCATCATCAGTGGTCAAGTGGATCCCCATCCACTCTACACCATATAAACTAGTCATAACTTTAGCATAAGTATCATTAGTTTCAGTCAGCATAGTAGCAATCCATCAAGGTTGCTCCTCATTGTAGTGTGTGTGTTGTATCACCACTCACTGACATCCAAAGGCAGTTCATAGCAAACCAGCAGTCTGGATCAAGATAGAACCAAAGGCAGTAGTCCAATGCGGTCCGGGGATCACTTCAAGCATCAGTCAACACACTGGACACTCGTGTTGACGCCACCAACCTTACCACCAACACCATCAACCTCATCATCAAGAACACTCACACCAGACCTTGGTGTCATCATAACCTTTGTATTGATATTGATCGTGCTGAGCTACCCCTGAACGGAGTGTCCACAGAGGTCAGCCAAAACCTATGATAGTATATACAACGAACACCACCCATTGCCACCACGCAACCTGATAGTCATGGAGCAATGTAGCTCGCCGAGACTGATACTGAGACAATAGCTGTCGCGCAGTTCAATAGTCACTGAGTATCTCGACAGACCGACCTGGGTTTCAGGCGCGAGACCCCTGACAGGTGGCAATGTATCCCACTTCCTTGGGATCAAATCCTCCAGAAACCGGAAAGAAAAGATCATGGACCTCAAGCAGACAAGCTACATCAAGCAACTATTGGATGAACACTTGGATAAATGGAGACGAAGGTCCAGTGTTCCACTTCAAAACATCCCAGTCCCAGAAACAACAGCAAGCATGTCAGAGTGGAAGGAGTATCCACAAATCATTGGGAAACTACTATGGCTTTCAAATGGAACACACCCAGACATTAGCCAAGCTGGTGGCATTCTCACATGCTACATGACACAGCCATCAAGGGAACATTACAATGCCACACAGAAAGTACTCCAATACTTGGATCACATGCAAGAAGTTCACTTACAATACAGTATCAACAAACAACAGGATATACTGATGGCGCATAGTGACACAAACTGGGAAAGTGATGCCACAGCACAATGCAAGAGCTCATCTGGATCAGCGGTATTTGTTTACAGAAACTTAGTAGCATGGAAATCGGCGCTACAACAGTGCACCACCTTATCAGCAGTGGAAGCAGAATTTGTGGCTGCAACGGAAGCTGCACAGGAGGTACTGTTTTTCCAACATCTCTTCAAGGCCATTGGCATTGATGTCAATACCCCCACAATCTTCTCGGACAACACTGGCACCATTAAAGTTAGCAAAGATCCTGTACAACACTGGAAGCTGAAACATATTGACACCAAGTACCATTTCATCAGAGATAACGCACAGGACAGAAAAGTCAAGATCAAGTATGTCAACACTGCAGACAATTTGGTGGACCTTTTTACCAAACCAGTGGGTAAGGATGTATTTCAGCAAGTGAGACAAGGTTTAGGACTAACACCACAGCCGATCACAGCAGCTCAGCAATCTCCTGCCTTGCTGCTGAGGGAGGCAGTTGAGGAAAACATAACAGAGTAGGAATTATGACCAATGAAAATTTTTGCAACAGTTGCGCTCTTGCACAAAACAGCGAAAGACTCACAGACTCCCATGTTCAAACTTGTACATAGACTACGATGAATAGCAAGCGATATTGAACCACCTTAACTATGTCGCAGCCTGGAGCTGTGAGAGGCGGATTGGAATTGTGATCGAAGGCCACGCCGCCTCCATTTCTCCACTTCTCAAGTAAATTCGCAGCTGCACAAGCCCACACGAACAAACGCCTCAGCGTCAACCAACACTTTCCCAACTCTTCTCTCGCTCATCTCATCACTTCCAACCGCACCCACACCACGCTTTTCTCTACCTACATCAGCCACACTCTACGTATCCGACCTGTACAGCAACACGTCATCGTAACGCGCATTCATTGCCCAACATGTCAGCCCCAGAAAAGAAACAAGAAGCGGACTTCACCTCCGAAGTCGATAGCCTTATCCCTGAAACTCAATCTCTCGCTTCCTCCTCCCAACTCCGTCTTGCCCTCGAGAAGGTCTTCGCACTCGAAAAGAAATCTCGTAATGCAGCCGATCTAAACTCCACGACTCGGCTTCTCCTTCTCGCTATCCTCCTGGTCCGAAATACTCCCTCTCCGGCGAAGACAAATTGGGACCTGTTCGCGGAGACGGTGACAAGTCTGTCTAAAAAGCATGGACAACTGAAGATGGCGACCACGAGAATGGTTCAGTTGGTGATGTGCTTTTTGTACCCTGCAGTTGATCCGGAAGAGGAGAGGAGGAAGGAGCAAGAGCTTAAAGATGAGGAGATGAAGGATCTTGCAGAGGAGAAAGTGAGAAAGGATGCTGAGAAACAGGCGAAGAAGGAGAAAGAGGAGGGGAAGAAAGAGTCCAAGGAAGCTCAAGATGCAAGGAAGCGTCAAGAAGCTGCGGAGGAGAGGGAGAAGGAAAAGGTTGGTGCGCAAAACGCAAAGGTGTTGGAACTTATGGATGCAGGAAAGAGGATTGGAGATGAGGGGGTGACGGAGGAACAGAGGATGAAGATTGTTGAGTTGTTGAGGACGGTTACGGAGGGAAAGATCTTTGTTGAGGTTGAGAGGGCTAGAGTTACCCTACTCCTCTCCAAAATGCTTTATACCAAAGGGAAGGTAAATGAGGCTGCGAATGCGTTGCAAGATCTCGCCATCGAGACATTTGGTAGCATGGATAGGCGGGAGAAAGCCGAGTTCATCTTGGAACAGATGCGTTTGAACTACGAACGTAACGATCTAGCCAAAATGGCTATCGTCAGCAAGAAGATCAACACAAAACTCTTCGACAACCCCAAGCATCACGATCTCAAGTTGCGATACTACGAGTTGATGATTGAGTATGCGCTGCGCGAAGACAAGTTCCTCGATATTTGCAAGTACTATCGCGAGATCTACGATACCGATATGGTCAAAAATGATGAAGAGAAGCGAAGGGAGGCGTTGCGAAACGTAGTCGTTTTCCTTGCGCTGGCGAAGTTCGATAACGAACAGAGCGACTTGATGGCGAGAGTTGAGGCAATGGAAGAGCTAGATGAGGTACCCGAGCACAAGAACCTGCTCAAATGCTTTACTACGCCAGAATTGATGCGTTGGCCTGGAATCGAAACTCTCTACGGTCCTCTCCTTCGTCAATCACCCACTTTCAACCCGGCTTCGAAACCCAAGATAGCCCCTAGCAAGGAAGGCGAGAAGCCCAAAGAAGGTAACCATCGCTGGGAAGAACTTCATAAACGTGTTGTCGAGCACAACATCAGGGTCATTTCCCAATATTACACTCGAATCACTCTCAAGCGTCTTTCCGAGTTGTTGGACCTCTCGCCAGCACAATCGGAGTCTTCGTTGGCGGACCTGGTAAGCTCAGGTACAATCTTTGCTAAGATGGATCGCCCATCAGGATTGGTCAACTTTGAAAAGAAAAAAAGCAATGCAGATGTGCTCAACGATTGGAGTGCGGATACGAACAAGTTGATGGCTACAGTGGAAAAGGTTACTCATTTGGTTGAGAAGGAGTGGGCTATTCACCGTGCCGGGATCAGGGGGCAGTGATTCTCAGCCGTATGATGGGATCCTTTGGTCGAGATGGTAGCAATGCATTCAATTTCTGTTCTCTCGTGTGTGGTGCCAGTCCGTGCCTGACCTTGCCGCAAGAGTGCGTGAGAGCAGCATCTACATTTTGTCACCGGCGACGGTGGCTAAGAGAGGCTGTGCGAATGAGAGAAACCTTCGTTCTCGATTGACGTTCTCCGCGGACGAAACAAGAACAATGTACGAGTTTACCTCCCCATCTGCGGTGAAGAATAGTTTGTGCCTTGCCAGCAGTTCTTTGCAGATCAGCCAACTTCCTTTTGAGCCGAGACGGTTCTTGGAGAGGGAGACGTAGAGACTTCAGCTTGGAGATCCACTCGTTCTCACACATTCGCTCAGCAACACAGCCTCAGACGCAAAACTAAATGAAAAGAACACATGAGAATTGAAAAAGCTGAGAGTGGAGGAGAGATCAACATCGTGATGACAGAAGAACAACAACGTGCGATGATGACGAGAGCGGGAGAAGAGTGCCGCGTGAGGGAAAGTGGAGAGAGGAGCGGGGTGGATAAAAGTGATTGGAGTAAAGACCGTGGACAGTTGGCGTTGGTTTCTGACGACGTCCTTTCGGAAGGCAGAAGCTTTCCTTGACCAGCACGGCGTTGTTCGCATTGGCGAGACGCCAATGCAAAGCATGTGCTGAGTGGAAAGCTCTATTCGAGCGGTGAGTCGAAAGACTTGGGAGATTTGGGAAAACTTGCTGCAAAAATGAGGAGTGACGATCTTGACTAGGATCTTGTATGAGAATGATATCGAAGACGTCGAGCCTTGCGCCAAGGAGGATGGAAGAAACGATATTGTTGCTGCTGTCGCTGTAGCTGGAGCAGCAGCGTGTAACCACCTTGGTTGCTTGGTGTGTTGAATAAATCATGACTGTGGACACCTGTCCTTTAATTTCCTACGAAGCCCTCTCGCATATCCGCGAGGAAAAGATGGATTGAGAAAAATCTTCACAACTTTTGAATGTGAAGAAAGAGTGTCATGATTTTAACCAAGCAATCGCCCGACCGTCCGTACCGTAAGAGAATAAGATCCGTCTAGTGTCAAGATTGTGTGTGTTTGTTTTGAAAGTGGAAGAGCTGTAAAGAGAGTCGAGTCATAGAGTGTGTGGAGAGCATGCCAGTGGCTGAGTTTTGTTGATGTACCCAATCATCATGGCCCGTCTGCAACGCTGCCCTGCTCCAACTGCAATGACCGGCAACGCCACGCCTTCCGATTCTCCAGCTTCATCCACTTCGAGCGAGAATGACTGACCAGCGCGCACGAGATCATCAAGACCTCAGAGACGCTGAAAGACCTCTTCGCAGCGCTGCTTAGTAGTAGCCAGGCTGGTCCTCGCGCTTGAGCGGGCGAGAGGAGCTGGGCATGTTCTGCGAAGCAAGGTAAGCCTTGTCAGCAGGGCGAGCAGTGCCGTAAGCAGCACGGGTAGTGTCCATGCCGTTGTTGACAGCCTCGTCACCCTCCTGAGCGAGGACCTTGCGGCGAGGAAGCTGAGCGGCCTGCTGCTGCTGAATCTGCTGCTGCTTGACAACGGGCTCGACCTTGGCGTCCTCGCTGCGCTGCTGGATGGACCAGTCGAAAACGTAGTCGTACTGGAAGCCCTCACGAACAAAGAGGTCGCGGAAGAGCTTGCGGAGGTAAGAGTAGTCGGGCTTGTCATCGAAGCGGAGGGATCGGCAGCAGTTGAGGTAAATGGCCATCTCGGAGGGGAAGCCTCGGCAGAGGAGCTCGGTAGGGGTGGTCATCTTCTTCTCCATGATCCGGTCGTACTTCTGCTTCTTGGTGGCAGCCTTGAGACCTTGCCACGGGAGAGAGCCCCGGAGGAAGTACATGAGAACGTATCCCAAAGACTCAAGATCGTCACGTCGGGACTGTTCAACACCGAGATGGGTGTTGATGGAGGTGTAACGGGCGGTACCGGTCAAGTTCTTGTTCTCTCTGTAGGGGATGTGAAGGTGGGTCTTGGGGTCACGGTACTTTTTGGCGAGACCAAAGTCGATGACGTTGACCTGGTTGCCGCGCTTGCCGATACCCATGAGGAAGTTGTCGGGCTTGATATCACGATGTATGAAGTTGCGGGAGTGGATGTACTCGATTCGCGAGATCTGCAAAAGAAGAGGGCATGGTGCGGAAGAAAGGGCAGGGGGAAAAGGAAGTCAGTATACTTGTGGATCAGCAGAGTAATGTTGAGTGGACCGTGGCTGTCGTGATCGAGCGATGCAGCATGCGGTAGGGTGATGTCGAGCGGAGCATGCTTGCATGATGGCGACGAGAAGAGAGAAAGATACCGTGATATACATACCATCTGATCAGCAAGAAGCAAGACAGTCTTGAGCGAGAACTTGCGGTTGCAAAAGTTGAAGAGGTCCTCGAGGGAAGGGCCGAGAAGGTCGATGACCATGGCATTGTAGTCGCATTCCTGACCGTACCATCGTACAAAGGGGACACCGACACCACCAGCAAGGGTCTTGTAGACCTTGGCCTCGTACTCGAGTTGAGGGTGCTTGGCCTTGATGGACTCAAGCTTGATGGCAACCTCTTCACCAGAGATGATGTTGATGCCGAGGTAGATGTCACCGAAGGAACCGGAACCAATCTTCTTACCGATGCGGTACTTGCCGCCGACACGAAGATCCATCTTGGCTATTTCGCTGGAGTGCGGAAGACTAGATGCGGAAAGTGGCGGTGATGTTGGTTCAGCTCAGACTGCCAAGTGGGATAGGATGTTTCGGCTGGCTGAGTGTTGCACGGCGATGATGATGATGGTGGTGCTGAGCAGTGTGCTGATGACAATGAAGAATAGAGCAGGCGTCGGTAGATCAAGCTGAGATGCGGAGATGGTAGTGCTGCGGAAAGCTAGATAGCGGCGTAAAAGAACCAAAGTTCGAGAGTCGCTGGCGGAACGTTGCGAATACTGAGTTTGAGTTGGTATCAGCACCAGTATCGATGCGAGAGAAAGCGGGATGTTGCGTAGGAATGTTTCGTCGAATCAGTCGTAGACCCAGGAGGAGATGGTGGGGCAGACGACAATGATGATGATGACGAAATGGAGGTGAGTGTGTTGGTGGTGGTGGGTGGTTGGAGAGGAGCAAGCGATCGGTCAAGTGGAACAGCGGAGTGTCTCTGCAGTGAGAGAGTTGACGAAAAACGAGGCTTCAGCACACAGTCTTGCCCTGTGTATGGGCTGAATTGACTGGGAATTGAAGGAAAAGAGGTGGGCAGACCAATTGCGTGTGCTGTGCTGTGTGTGTCTCTCTGCTGTTTGGCTGATGTTCGCTGAACAGGCCGCGCTGGCCCGTTAGCCAGTTTCGACTTGAACGCTTCCGATGAGCAGTTGAATGGCAGGCAGCTCAGCTCCTTCAGCCAGCCACATCACATCATGTCGATTGTGTCTGCTCACAAATACACACAAACACATTTCCAAATGCAGTCCACCAAGCACCAAGCAAAAAGCAAGCCAGCCCGACTCGAGCCGTTCAGCCAGCGAGCAACACGAATCCAAATTCAAAATGAAAAGATAGTCCGAAAAGGAGTCAAAGCTGGCACAGGCCGCTCTCAGGAGCAACAAGGATCGCAAAAGCAATACAAACTGTGGGCGTCGTGAATACAAAATCGCACCATGGCGCTACTGTATTTGCCTGGGCTGAATTTTCCAAGAAATTTCCGCATTTTCGAACTGCTTGGCTGCCGTGGTGACAGCAGGTCTAGGTATTGAAGCAATCAATGCCTTGTCGCCAAGTCAAAAAATGGCCGAAAAAAGTGGTGATTGTCATGGGTCTGCCTGCGCAGGAAGCAGGAAGACCCGACAGTTCATATGAAGGTAGCACAGGATTCGAAGGATCTGGTGGATCAGTGGATTTACAGAAGATTTCAGTGAGATCAGTAGTAGACCTGGTTCTATGACAAGATCTCATCAGGATCTGCACAAACAAAGTCAATATCACAGATCCTACCAGAATCTCCAGTAAGTATGATAGTATGGTAGATTTCGCTGAGATCAGTGACAAAGACATCCGTACAATGATTTCACATGCAAGAAGGACTACACTCGCAAGCAAGGAGGATCAAGCTCGCAAGTGAGGAGGATCGTGCGCTGCCAAGACGAGGACCGAGCCCATGAAGCATGCACACGGTTACCGCTTAGGGGCTCAGAAGATGAGCAGACAAGAGAACCGTTGCTGGTTGAAGGAAGAGGAGCTGTGTGACATGCACTGGCGAACAGGTCATGAGGAGGAGAAGCAGTGTCGATGGAGTTGACACAACTAAGGAAGGACAAGAGTGACGAGGTTCGATGAGGAGGAGTCTCAGTGGAGATTCTTGTACAGTACTCGGCGGCGAAGGTACTGTCATGGGCCTGGGTGCGCAGAGCAAAGGAAGGCCGAAGTTCATATGAAGGCAGCACAGGAATCGAGAGATCGGGCAGAGCGCAGGAATTCCAGAAGAATTCAGCGAGATCGGTAGTAGATACTACTCTCTGACAGATCCCACTGAAACATGAATGAATGAAGCTGTTATTACAAATCCTGCCAAAATCTGTAGCAAGCAAGATCTTATGGCAGATTCTGTGGAGATCAGTGACAAGGATGTCTGTACGACGAGTCACATGCAGGCCAGGGCTAAGCTCACATACAAAGGGGACCAAGCTTCACTGGGCCGAGGATCAAGCCTTGGCAAGAGAGGGACCAAGCTCAGCGACACGCGGTCGGTTACCACTCAGGAGCACACAGGATAGGAGCAACAAAGAACCATCGCAGGTCAAAGGAAGGAGAGCTGTGTAATGGACACCGGCGAAGAGAACATGAGGAGAAAGAGCAGTGTTGATGGAGTTGACACAGCTCGAGAAGGACAGACGGGATAGCATAGTGAGGAGGAGGAGTCTCATTGAAGACCCCTGTGTAGTACTCGATGCGGAAGGTATTCTCTGGAGAGGGAGTGTCACAGGGTCGGCTGGCCAGCGCAAGAGAGTGCGCCAAATGATCAGCGGCAGTTATGGTAATGTCGTGTATGGAGCAGTATATGAAAAGGTGTGCAGAAGATCAACATATGAAGGGTGCGCCAGATTGATTAGAGCCAAAAACCATCGGGGATCAACGAGATTAATTGGGTTGGCAGCGCATATGAATCATGAGATCGATTGAACCCCGGGAATCCAGATCAATCTCATGGGATCAGTCGGGGTCAGTCGGATCTGCACGCCTCAACTAGTTGGCTGATACGAACAAGTACTCGGAACTGTGCCGACATGACCACATGACCAAGGGGTTGGGTCACAAGGTTGAATAAGTGACTAAAGGGGGTATCAAAAGACAAGTCGTGATGGAACTGTGCCGACGTGACCACATGACCAAGGGGTATGGTCATGAGGTTCAGTAAGTGACTAAGGAGTTTCACAAGACAAGGTCGAGAGGAAGCTGCGTCGAAAGGAGGGGCATCACACCTCAGGCAGTAGGAGAGCATGAAGGCGAGAGGGCAGTGTTGCATAACCCCTGCGCTGTGCAAATGGTAGGAGCACAGTATCGAAGAGGTTGGTGCCAGCAGGACAAGACAGTACCCAACAGGGGACAGAGGCCCCTCAAGAGGAGCAGAATAGGTGCCAAAGGAGAACACCCATCAGACACATAAATACTCTCATTCTATGATAGCATACGAGTGGATCAGCATCCACTCTACATACTACTTACTCATAATTT
The DNA here is from genome assembly GCA_022963125.1 of Ustilago nuda. Classification (NCBI taxonomy): domain Eukaryota; kingdom Fungi; phylum Basidiomycota; class Ustilaginomycetes; order Ustilaginales; family Ustilaginaceae; genus Ustilago; species Ustilago nuda. Next base: position 1,055,858 of record JALCUS010000004.1, on the reverse strand, counting down.
ACTTACTCAGTTACATACCATCGCAATAGCAGTGCTCTTGCGACGACTCTCAATGTGTGTGTTGTATCACTGTTAATCGACAACTGTAGGTGGTGGTCTTCACACTAGCAGTCCAGTTCATTACTGAAGGTGGTGTTCTTCAACACCTGTGGTCTAGTCCCTTGCTGTAGGCGGTGTTGCTCGACACCAGCGGTCCAGTCAGTTACTGTAGGCGGTGATTCACACCAGTGGTCCAGTAACTCTCGTCCTCTGTAGGTGATTAGCATATTGCGGTCCAGACGACGTCCAAGAGCATTGTCAACAGTACTACGAACACTCGTACTGTAGGGGAGGGTGTAGCACCCACTCACCAACAAACAACGTTTGTGCCACGCAACCTCTGAACGGAGTGTTCAAGGCGGTCAGTCGAGACTTACTAGGCGGCGACGCTTGGTTACGTTTAGGTGAAACATATCGAGTAGACCTTACTCAATCAACCTCAGTTAGTCTCTGGCGTGCGATCGCTTACACTCACTTCCAGTCGTTCATCAATGGCATCTTCCGAGACATCATTGGGGTATATGTAGTGGTATACCTAGATGACTTCCTGATCTTCAGTAACAATGAAGAGAGACATGTGGAGCATGTTACCAAGGTCCTCACTCGGTTAAGAAACAACAGGCTCTTTGCCAAGCTGTCGAAGTGTGAGTTCCACACCAGGATAGTCGAGTTCTTGGGTTACATCATCAAGCTGACAGGTATAGAGATGGACCCAGAAAAGGTGCGCACTGTCAAGGAGTGGCCAATGCCAGAGTCTGTCCACAACATCCAGAGGTTCCTGGGTTTTGCCAACTTCTATCGAAGGTTCCTAGCCCACTTTGCTCATATAGCCAAGCCCTTGACATCACTGGTAAAGCCTACAGAATGGTTCAAGAAGTTTGAGCTACCAGAGGAGGCCCAGCAGGCCTTCCACAAGCTCATCCAGGCATTCACAACAGCAGGAATGCTTCAGCACTTCGACTACCACCTTTCAACAAGGTTGGAGACCAATGCAAGTGACTTTGCTATAGCAGGAGTACTCAAGCAGGAGCATGAAGGACGATGGCATCCAGTGGCCTTCTACTCCAGGAAGATGTCCTCTGCCGAGAAGAACTATGAGATCCATGACAAGGAGCTCCTAGCTGTGGTCGCTTGCCTTACTCAGTGGCAACACATGCTAGCAGGACTGCCGAGCCAACTGGTCATCCTCACCGACCATGAAGCTCTCAAGTACTTCAAGTCACAGAGACACATCACAGGTCGACAGGCTTGATGGGCAATACTACTAGCAGACTTCGACTTCATACTGCAGTATCGACCAGGAGACAAGGGTGGTGAACCTGATGCCCTCACCAGAAGGACTGACATGCAGCCAGTCAGTGAGAAGCAGGATCACAATGTGAGGCAACTACTGCCTCCTCGAGTGTTCAAGGAGACAACAGACAGGGAGTCGACCCTAATAGCCCCTACACACTTGATGGAATCCATAGTATCAAAGGGACTCAAACATCTGGTCAAGATCTTCCAACCCTTAGACCAGGAGTTGCAGGAGATACACAGCAAGAAACCCTTCAAGGTCAAAGGAGGTCTATGGCATAGTGGTGGAAGACTGGTTATCCCCAAGGTGACCTTACCAGGGAGGACCAACAACCGTCACTCAAGGAGTGCCAGAGAGGTCAATGGACAATCTCTGTCAGTAGAACACCTGTGATTCATGGTGATGAACCAATGTCATGATGGTATCACTGCTGGACATGTGGGTAGGGACACCACCATCAAGGCAGCTCAACGACACTACTGGTGGCCAAACATGACAGCTTGGATTGCAGACTATGTAGCAAGTTGTCCTGTATGTGCTAGGTACAAAGCTCCTCATCATTGTCCATATGGGTTGCTACAGCCACTAGCCACACCGGACAGACCCTGGGGCACCATATCCCTTGACTTCATCAAAGGACTACCACCATCAAAGAAGTATGACTCCAAGACCTATGACTCCATCTTAGTCATTGTTGACAGGCTAACCAAGTTTGCCATACTAGCTCCAACCCATAAGACAGTCATGGCCAAACAGACTGTAGTGTTGCTGTATGGACACATGGTTAGACTCTTTGGCTACCCAGATCACATGGTCTTGGACCGAGGCAGGCAGTTCATATCAGGAGCATGGAAGGCATTTGCAGAACAAATGGGTGTGAAGCACCCACTTAGCATGGCTTACCATCCTCAAACTGATGGTCAAACAGAGAGAGTCAACCAGGTCTTCAAGCAGTACCTACAAATGTACTGCAACTATGAACAGGATGACTGGGCCAACCTGCTGGATGCTGCAGCCTTTGTATACAACAACATGGTCCACAACAGCATTGGTGTCTCACCCTTCTTTGCATGCTATGGATGGAACCCTAAAGCTCATCCTGACATCCCTCAACGGTTGGGAGTCAATGATCCAGGTCACTTTGAGTACCTCATCAATGGGAAGGTGCGTTGCAAGTACCTCCAGGAGCAGATCAGAGAGGCACAGCGCAGATCAGTAGACCAGTACAACAGGAAGCACAAGGACATCAAGTTCAAGGTGGGTGATATGGTCTACATCAACCGTCGAAACTGGAAGACAAGGAGACCCACACCGAAGTTAGATACCCGGTTTGCAGGAGCTTATTGTTGAGGTCTGGGTCTGTCATGGTGATCGTGAGGAGCTGCTTGAACGATCCACTCTAATGTCAGGGGTCTCGCGCCTGAAACCCAGGTCGGTCTGTTGAGATACTCAGTGACTATCAAACTGTGCGACAGCTATTGTCTCAATATCAGTCTCAGCGAGCTATGTTGCTTGGCAACTATCAAGTTGCGCAATGACAGTGAGTGGTGTTCGTTGTATATACTATTGTAGGTTTCGGCTGACCTCTGTGGACACTCTGTTCAGGGGTAGCTCGGCACAATCAATATCAATACGAAGGGTATGATGACACCAAGGTCTGGTGTGAGTGTTCTTGTTGGTGACAAGGTTGATGGTGTTGGTGGTAAGTTTGGTGGCATCAACACGAGTGTCCAGTGTGTTGACTGATGCTTGAAGTGATCCCTGGACTGCAGTGGACTATTGCCTTCGGTTCTATCTTGATCCAGACCACTGGTTTGCTATGAACCACCTTCAGACGTCAGTGAGTGGTGATACAACACACACACTACAATGAGGAGCAACCTTGATGGATTGCTACTATGCTGACTGAAACTAATGATACTTATGCTAAAGTTATGACTAGTTTATATGGTGTAGAGTGGATGGGGATCCACTCAACCACTGATGATGAGAGGGTGTGCTTATATACACTCCTTGTAGTGTCGCCTGTGCTGCTACTCTGGCCCTCTCTCTGCAGAGAGTACCCTCTTCAGCTTGCCGATCTCCTATACACTGCTCCTCCTCCTTCGACCAGTGACAGTTCCTCTGGCTCCTATCTCTCAAGCCCCTGAGTGGTGACCGTCTGCATGCTCCTTGAGCTTGGTCCTCCTCGTGGTGGTGCCTGGCCCTCCTCGCATATGCGCTCTTGATCCTCCTCGCATATGGGCCTGGTCCTCCTTTGCATGTGAGTTCGTAGGAGCCCATGGTCTCCATGGAGACTGTACTACAACCATGCTTACCACTGGTACTAGCTAGGTCTATGGCATCTCCTTGTCCACTGGCCTGATCTCTGATACCTGTGCTCCTTCCATATGAACCAACGGCCTTCCTGCTTCCTGGGCATTCAGGCCCATGACACACTCCATAAACTGTCCCGCAATAAAAAAAAGCTCGGCTCTTCTTCATAGCACAATTTTCTCAGTCAATATCAATATCAATTACACAGTCTTGGAGAGAAGAAGCAGGGCTTTCAGACAATATCAGACAGTGTGGCAATTCAACTTATGGCTATTGAGCATTAGAGTGATGTATGGTGACATGTAAATTCATGGGACAGTTTATGCGCATGCTGTATATACATTTGCATGGTACCTGCCAAAGGTGGGAGTGCTTCTACTTAATGATCTACGTTGACAACGAGCAGGACTGTGTTGCACCCGATCTCTTGTCAGATCGGTCCTCTGACCAGATCGGCTCTGCCTGATTTCCGATCAGATCGGCTCTGCGTCATCCTTTAACGTCTCACTGGATCGTAATCTTCAGCATCAGCTTCCAGTTCTGTGCATTGATTGTGATTTCATTGAGGTGCGGTTTCAAGGAAACCTTCTCCTTCCACGGCACAAAAACCAAATTCGTACCTTTTTAGATCAGTGCAGCGGCTCGAGACTCAAATGAGCTCACTACCCTCCGTAATCAACCCGATTCTCGCCCTCCACAACTTTTCTTTGAGCTTTGTAACTTCAGTCCACATCTTGTCTTCCCATTCCATCGAGTCCAGCTTGTCGAGGTAGATGGCTGTTGCTGCTGGAATGATGGCGGGTGTCGAACTGCGTGGTGGGAGTTCTGGTGCGCCTGTTCCTATCGGGGCAGCGGGAAGAGGACGGTTGTGACGACGTGGCGGGATCTTAGGCATAGCCCCTGCAGTGCCGGCAGGAGAGGGTGAAGATGCGCCCGTTACACGTGCTACTGACCGTGGAGGGAGTGCAGGAGGCACGGGAGTGCCAGTTTGTTCTGCTTCGGCCGGCCTTTCCGCGCCGTCAGCCTCAGTGGGCTTCTCTGCAGCGTCAGCTTCGGTCGCTGGTGCAGCCTCCTTGTCATCTGAAGACTCATTGGTCGTCCCGTCAACAGCTGCAGTATCTTTGTTGGTGGTCTCGTCCACCTTGGCCGCGTCATCGGCCTTGGCTTCAGTGGGAGAGGATGGGGTATCGGCAAAGTCGTCGTAGTCAACGGCAGCCTTCTTTTCAGATCCTGGCGACTCAGATTCCTTGGCTTCCTCCTTCTCCTCTGTCAGCTCGGCCAGGTCCTTCTCCTTTGTGTCGTCATCCGTCTTCTCTTGCACCTTCTCCTTGATCTTCTCTGATTCTGTCTTTTCTGCTTCCTCCTTTTCAGCATCCGTTTTCTCAGCATCGACCTCCTCTACTCCTGTATTCTCGGCTTCCTCATTCCTAGTCTCAGCCTTATCCTCTTCCGCCTCCTCGGCGGCCTTCTCCAGTGTCTCAATCTCCATGCTCTTTGCACCTGCCACCTTTTTTGGCGAGCTGTAAGTTGAAGCATTCGCTGCTGCAGACAAGGCAGCTGCCTGCTGCTGTTGCTGCTCTTCGTTCATAAACTTGCCCTCCAACACCACCGAGCGTTCAAGATTGCGTACAAAGCCCCAGTACTGGCAGACAGCGCGAAGACGCAAGAGACAATGGTGTGGGCATAGCAGATAACGTGTCGGTGAGCTTTCACTCAGTCGGAAGATGTGGGTTGGGACCGGAAGATTGAAAGGCACGAGTGCCTTACTCGGCACGATGGCCTGCGTCTCATTTTCGGCTCCTGCCGGCGCAGAGGCGTTGACGGTCGTATCAAGCTGTTCTGCTGACTTGTTCTGAGCGGACGACTTCCTAAATGAGGCGAAGAGACCTCCTCGGGAAGGCTTGGGGGCAAGGGTGCCGGAACTGCTGCTGCTGTTGCTGTTGCTACTGTTGCCAGTGATGGATCCGAGCGAACTGGCTGCGGAGCTGGCCCAGCTCGAGGTTGCCGTCGCAATGCTGCTTGGCACGAGCGTGGTCTTGCCACCTTGCTCTGCAGACATGGACGTTGCTGCGACACCTCCAGGCAACGGCACATTCACGACAGGAATGCCACACATAGCGCAGGCGGCTGGCGGCAAGTGTTCATTCTCTGTGCGGATCGCGTCTTCGTCGACTGTCCTACTTCCAGAGAAGATGGATTCGATGACAAGGTTGCCGTCCAAGATGGCAACGTTGGCTTGCCGTCTACTCAACCAATTCAGACCAGGTGCAAAGTCGAGGCGGAGACACGGCTCTACATCCTCTTCCTGCGATCGCTTGATGAAGGGCAGAGAGAGTTGACTTGGTAGCGACACGAGATTCTCGACATTCGACGGCAAAGTAGGATAGTCACGGTGTCGACTTACACCTGCGATGGCGAAAGGCGAGCTGGTGAACGCGCCCCCAATGCCTTGGCTGTAAGCTGTTGATGCAGTGATAATGGAGTTGGTGGTCGCAGAGCTGCCCGTCGCCTGTTGTGGCGCAGGTGAGGCTGTGCGTGGCGTCGAGGTACTGCTCAGAGCGTCGCGCCCACCATGTGGTAGTGGATACGTGTAGAACGGTGCGAGCTGTTTGCGGAGCTTGCGAAGATGTGCAATGAAGGATCGGAACTCTTGGTAGGGAACAATGTTGATAATGAGACGGGCTTCGGCTGCAAGATCGACTGATGGCTTGTGGTTGCGCACTCTTGTCGCTGTCCTTTGCGAGATGGACCGAGCCAGAGACGAAGTCTTGAGACGGTGGAAGCTGACAGCATCGCTCTCCATCGTGATCATCGAAGCAGCGTCATCGCCATCCTTTCTGGAGCCGCTATTCTGTAACTTCTCGACCTGATGTTGAAGATCGGCAAGAACTTTCTGCTGTTCGAGCATGATTCCTTCTGTATCCTTGAGACGCTCTTCCATGTTACGGCTCTTCTCCTCCGCCCTTGCACGTGATAATCGCTCAACGGCAACCATCTTGTTGGCTTCGCTGAAGAGGCTGGAGCTAAGCTCGTCAAGTTCGGCCTCGATCTTGCTCTTGTCGCTTTCAGCTTTACCACGCTGTGCTGTTTCCTCGATTACACGATCCATCATCCTCTGCATTTCGTTGCTGACATGGGCCTTTTCGACCAGGAGGCCGGTGTTGAGAGCGTCAAGATGCTCGGCTCGCTCCTTCCCAAGCTCCTTGATTTTGGCGGACATAATTCGGACCCTCTCCTGCGCATCCGAGTAATCATCTTCGAGGTCGGCGATGCGATTGAAGGATTTGACGAGCTTTTCGTTGAGACCCGTGACTTGGTTGATGAGATCCTTGACTTGAGCTTGCAGCGCTTCTGTCGACATGTTGGCCAGAGAAGCGGAGGCATCGATGTTCTGATCTGGTGAGAGCGCTTGAGGTACTGGATGAGGACTGTTGGTAGACTGGCTGAAGATAGCGGAAGTAGCTGAAGCGCGCTTGAGCACAACTGCTTCGTAGTCATCATCATTTGGTTCCATGCTTGAGTTGCGCTTCACAGCTGCATCTGACGACTCTTGGCCAAGCACTTGGTCTGGATTGGCGTCGTCGGCCAAGATCGAGTCCGGATCCACCCTTTGCAGTTGCAACTCAGATGAGGAGATAACAGTGTCGGCTGCTACCACCTTGTTACTGCTCGTAGAGCGCTCCGGCTCAGCTTCGGATGAGACCGACATCGGATCTACCGACGATCCTAGACCTTGAGGCGAGCGAGAGCGTGTGACTGAGCTGCCGAGTGTAGCGATGTACGGGCGTAGCCAGACGCAAGCAGCTTGCTTGTTCAAGTGATGTCCTGATTCAATGTGAAAATGACGGAAGGAAGAGAGAGGCGCTAGTTCGACAGGGATATCCGACACTTCGAACCTTGAGAGTGAGACAAATGTGCGTGAGAGTCGCTTGAGCTTGTTGAGGAAATTGGAAGGCTAATTCTTGGCTGCAGCCCGCCGCTCCACGTCCACACTAGGGTTTCAGTTTTTTTGCCCTCGAAAACTAGAGACTTCCAATACACAAAAAAGCTCAGAAAATTGATGCCCCCAAATGTAAGCTGTGTTTTTAAAGGGTTAATTTTTGGAGCCAATAAAGGGAGGGTAGTGTTGGCCAGAAAATGAAACAGTTATGGAATCCAAACCACCTTGTAGCTCCACCATCTTTGACACTCTTGTCTCACAATCAAAGTATATATAGTCATTATTGACACTGTGGGTTCATGAAAAACAAGCTGTGCAGGAAAAGTGGAGGCATTTGTGCAAGTAGATCATGTGCAACATCACATGCAACATCACATGCAACATCATGTGAGTGAAAACCCAGGTCCAATTATGAAAACTCTGCCACATTGGTACTGCTGAAGCATTATTTTCAAAAACTAGAGCATTTTCTAAAATGGCAGAACTTACGTAAGTAATGAATATTCAACACAAGTGAAAACTCAAAAAAAACTTGAGTTTCTGAAAAAAAAACTGAAACCCCTACTGAAGCTTGCTACCTTCTGCTGGTGTCTACTTCAGGTCTAAAGGGGTCCAAAGCTTTTCTAACCCGCGCACACGCACATCTTCTTACACGCACAATCCATCTTTTACTGGCTTTGAGGCAACATCTTCTTCAGTTGAAGATGCATTGGCATCTCAAGAGGGATGCAGAAGTTATAGCCGAGACACTGAGGGACCAAATGCATGCATAAGCGATGGACACAATGAAGCACATGAAGGTTGCCATAGCAATGGCTCAGGGGCAATGCACAAAGAAGCAATTCAGGGGTTACAAAAGAAGTGACTCATTTGGCTTGGACATGACTGAGGTGGCAATAAGGTATATATATGTGTTTGTCATTAAGATCCATACTATAAGAAATTTTAAGCATTACAAGAAGTCATCTGCCCATGTTAAGGGAGCCTGATCATGGCCCCAATAATGGCGTATTCTAATTGTTATCTTCAACTTCTTCTCATTGAATGCCTTCGACTCCTCGTTGAACGACCAACAAAGCCTCAACGACTGCTTAAGCCACAAGGGTGTCAGCGGTCGCCCGCCTGAAACCTGAGGTCGGTGGTAGTACTAATGCTACACTGTTCTTGTCGGGTTATGCGACAACACTTAGTGGTATATATGGATGATGTAATGCTATTGCAGGTTTCAACTAACTGCTGTGGACACTCCATCCAAAGATAGCTTGGCATGATCAATATCAACGCGTAGGTTATGTTGGCACCAAGGTCTGGTGTAAGTATATGTTGATGATGAGGTTGGTGGTGTCGACACGAGTGTCCAGTGTGTCGACTATCGCTTGAGGTGATTGTCAGCCGTCGCACGCCTGAAACCTGGGTTGGTAGTAGTACTGGTACTATACCGATCTTGTCTAGTTGTGCAACAGCTGTCGAGTTGCGATGACAGCCAGTGGTGTTCGATGTGAGTGATGTATACTATTGCAGTTCTCGACTAACCGCTATGGACACTCCTGTCAGGGGCCTCGCGCCTGAAACCCAGGTCGGTCTGTTGAGATACTCGGTGACTATCAAACTGTGCAACAGCTATTGTCTCAGTATTGGTCTCGGTGAGTTATGTCGCTCAGCGACTATCAAGTTGCGTGATGAGAGCAGGTGGTGTTCATTATATATACTATTGTAGGTTTCGGCTGACCTCTGTGGACACTCTGTTCAGGGGTAGCTCAGCACAATCAATATCAATACAAAGGTTATGGTGACACCAAGGTCTGGTGTGAGTGTTCTTGTTGATGATGAGGTTGGCAGCGTCAACATGAGTGTCCAGTGTGTTGACTAGTGCTTTGAGGTGATCCCCGGACCACATTGGACTACTGCCTTTGGTTCTATCTTGATCCAGACTGCTGGTTTGCTATGAACTGCCTTTGGATGTCAGTGAGTGGTGATACAACACACACACTACAATGAGGAGCAACCTTGATGAATTGCTACTATGCTGACTGAAACTAATGATACTTATGCTAAAGTTAAGACTAGTTTATATGGTGTAGAGTGGATGGGGATCCACTCAACCACTGATGATGAGAGGGTGTGCTTATATACACCCCTTGTAGTGTCGCCTGCGCTGCTACTCTGGCCCTCTCTCTGCAGAGAGTACCCTCTTCATCGATTACTGTACAAGAGGTCTCTCTAGTACCCTCCAGTCCTCCTCGACACTGCTCCTCCTCCTAGTGACCTGCTTGCCGGTCTCCTATACACTGCTCCTCCTCCTTCGACCGGTGACGGTTCCTCTGACTCTTATCTCTCGAACCCCTTGAGTGGTGACCGTCTGCATGCTCCTTGGGCTTGGTCCTCCTCGTGGCTGTGGCTGGCCCTCCTCGCATATGGGCCTGGTCCTCCTTTGCATGTGAGTCCATAGGAGTCCATGGTCTCCATGGAGACTGCACTACGACCATGCTCACCACTGGTACCGGCTAGATCTCCGATACCTGTGCTCCTTCTATATGAACCAACGACCCTCCTGCTTCCTGAGCATTCAGGCCCATGACAGAGTGTATATAAGCACACCCTCTCATCATTATTGGTCGAGTGGATCCTCATCCACTCTACATACCATAACTAGTTATCACTTCAGCATAAGTATACATTAGTTTCAGTCAGCATAGTAGCAATCTATCAAGGTTGCTCCTCATTGTAGTGCATGTGTTGTATCACCACTCACTGACATCCGAAGGTGGTTCATAGCAAACCAGTGGTCCAGATTAAGATAGAACCAAAGGCAGTAGTCCAATGCGGTCCAGGGATCACCTCAAAGCACTAGTCAACACACTGGACACTCATGTTGACGCTGCCAACCTCATCATCAACAAGAACACTCACACCAGACCTTGGTGTCATCATACTCTTCATATTGATATTGATTGTGCCGAGCTACCCCTGAACAGAGTGTCCACAGAGGTCAGCCGAAACCTACAATAGTATATATAATGAACACTACCCATTGTCATCACACAACTTGATAGTCTCCAAGCGATGTAGCTCGCCGAGACTGATATTGAGACAATAGCTGTCACACAGTTTGATAGTCACTGAGTATCTCAACAGACCGACCTGGGTTTCAGGCGCGAGACCCCTGACAGCAGATTCTGTGGAGATCAGTGAAAAGGATGCTTGAATGACAAATTCACATGCGAGGAGGACCAGGCACCACTAAGACAGGGACCAAGCTCAAGAAGCATGCAGACAGTTACCACTCAGGGGCTCACAAGATAAGAGTCAAAAGAACTGTCGCTGGTCGAAGGAAGCGGAGCTGTGTAAAGGATACCGGCGAGCAGGTCCTGAGGAGGAGGAGCAGTGTCAAAGGGGTTGACACAGCTCCAGAAGGATAGGAGCAACAAGCAAGCAGGGCTCGAGGAGGAGGAGGTGCCTCATCAGGGACCCCTGTATCATACTCGACCAAAAGGGTACTCTCTGGAGAAAGAGAGCCAGAGCAGTTTCGCTGGCGACGCTGTGAAGAGGTATATAACCATACCTCCTCATCATCAGTGGTCGAGTGGAGCCTCATCCACTCTACACACCATATAACTAGTACTACTTCAGCATATAAGTATTCATTAGTTACAGTCAGCATAGAAGTAATCAAAGATTGCTCCTCATTGTAGTGCGTGTGTTGTATCACCGTTCACTGACATCTGAAGTCAGTTCATAGCAAACCAGTGGTCTGGATTAAGATAGAACTGAAGGCAGTAGTCCACTGCGGTCAGGGGATCGCCTCAAGCATCAGTCAACACACTGGACACTTGTGTTGACGCCACCAACCCTATCACCAACACCATCAACCTCATCATCATCAACACATCAACACTCACACCAGACCTTGGTGTCATCATAACCTATGTATTGATATTGATCGTGCCGAGCTACCCCTGAATGGAGTGTCCACAGAGGTCAGCCGAAACCTACAATAGTATATATAATGAACACCACCTGCTCTCATCACGCAACTTGATAGTCGCTGAGTGACATAACTCACCGAGACCAATACCGAGACAATAGCTGTTGCACAGTTTGATAGTCACTGAGTATCTCAACAGACCGACCTGGGTTTCAGGCGGGAGACCCCTGTCAAATCTTTAGTTACAATCTATTCAAGCGAGAATAGTCATAGAAGGCTTCTAAGGCAGATTCCAGCAAGAATAACAATAGAAGGCTTTACAATAGATCTTGCCAAGATTAGTTGTGGTTGACTTTTACCACAGATTTCGGGTTTCCGGCGCGTGACCGCTGACACATGCTGAAGATGACGATCCAGTGTGAGGCTAAAGGACGAAGCAAAGCCGATTTGAACAGAGATCAGACAGGGCCAATCCAGTCAGAGGACCAATTTGATCAGAAATCAAGGATAACCAATCTCACTAGAGATTGGTACAACAAAGTCCTGTTTGTTGTCAGGCTGGATCATTAAGTATAGCAACTCCCACATTTGGCATATGCCACCCATATGTATATACATCAAGCTGGAAGTGCTAGGCTCTCACCATGTTCACTTAGTGAATTGAGTATATTTGTTTCTGTCTAAAACTAGCAGTGACGTTGTACTCAGACTCTACCCAATCGCCAGTTATCGGGACCAAACTTCAACTGTGCAGGCAGATTTCATTTTGGCATTCGCACGCACGCAACCAACGCAACACTTTCTGAAGGCTGCCTGCACGCGCCAACTTGGCGTAGCGATGCACACCTTCCGAGCCTAACTTGCCCAAGAAGGAAATCCACACTAGAACCCCGCTTTGGCACGCTGTTGCTCTCCGACACGCTTGCTTTGAAGCACACTTGGTAGCCGAACGTTCTCCTCGACCCTTCATCGCTCTTGCTCTTCTTCAACCTTTAGGTTCCTTCTCTCCTCCATAATTTCTCTGAAGACGCTCTCCAAGCTCAACAGCCAGTAAAAGCTGATCTCGACCTCACTCTGAAGCGCTTACATCATATCGGCTCCAAACTAGCTGCGATATTCTCGCCTCGATCGCATCCTTCCCGAATCACTCTCACGATTGACAAATCCAAGATCGTATCCGACCTCGTTAGTCATCACGAAGTCTGGCCAGACTCAGCCTGCTCATATTAAATACACGCATTCTCATCTTTCGGGCGACCGTTTCAGCTCATCCTTTCAGGCCCTTTACAATCCAACAGCACACCTGGTCGACATCAAGCTCAGCATAGTGGATTCACAGCAGCTTGGGATTCGTATCGAAGACTGCGGAAACCTGTGATGTAAGTGCTGCAGACTCACTAACTACAAGTGACTTAACCAACGCCTCTATGCTGACCCTGACATCTCTTACTCAAATGAAATTTCCAGGTCTGGCAAAAGAGGGCAGCCGCTGCCCAAAGCAGGCGCCAGCCTGTCCGAGCGCATTGCGGCGCTGCAGAGGAAGACGTCAAATCCAGCAAGGTCCAACAACCTCTCCCCTCCGGCAACAGCATCTTCAGTCACCTCAGGTCGTCTCAGCCCAGGAGAGAGTCCATCACGCTCACCTTCCGGCAGCTCCAACGCCAACGCAGTGCGCGAGCGCATCGCCAAATTCCAGTCCAGCGATGAGAAGCCCGTCATGCCCAGAAGCTCTTTCGGATCACCAGCACCGAACCCAGAGATTCGCAATGCCCGGCGACAATTCCCAGGCGCCAGTGCTGGAAGAGGAACAGGTGCATGGGGAGAGGGTGTGTTGCGGCCTCAGATGACCGGTGGTGTTTGGTTGGGAGCCGGTGCTGGCGGCGGCTGGGGTGATCCTTCTTCAGCGTCACTCCGTCCACAGATGACTGGAGGTGCTTTTTTGGGCAATGGTGCACCAAGATCGTCAAGCTTTGGCGTTCCACGTCTGCAACGAGGAGCTTCTGATAACATTGTCCACGGTGGAGGCAGAGATGCTTTTGCCGAACTTGACGATGATCTGGTCTTGACAGGACGCAATAGACCGGGGCCGCCAGCTTCGGAGGCGACCGATGACTTTGAAGCCAAAGGACAGCTTGCAAGCGGCGCCGTCTCCAATGCTCACGAAGATGGATTACCAAAACTACCAGACACACCGACGGCTGAGATCGATCTTGACAAGATTCACGTATCTTCGGGTCTTCCGGAGGCCCCAACTGTTGCTCCCATTCCAGAGTTCCCAGAGGCTCCTGCTTCCGAGCCAAAGCCATCAAACAAGATCAAAAATGCTTTTGAAAGCGCAGATGCAACCCCCGACACTTCCATCGAGATTGGCATCCATGGGCGATCGGCTGATGATGTGGAACGCATTCGACAACGGGCACAGGACTTGGAACTATCAGAGGATCAAAAAGATGCTGCAGATCGAGAGCCCTGGATTGCTTCGCCTCCCGCAGATCTGGCCGGACAGGTGCCCTCGCCCATCGATACGAACGAGCTGCTCGCTGCACAGAGCCAGTCGACCAAGGATGAAGGACAAGAGCCATGGGTGCAAGGCTACGAAAAGTCCACGGTGGACCGTGACCTCGAAACAGCCGGACTTCAGAGGGGCACGCCTAGCAAACTTCCTCCGGCCGAGTACTCGGCATCTGGGTCATTGCCTCAGCGTGCTCAGGTAGAGAGAACAGACTCGGGCCGTGTGGACCCTCTAGACTCAGCAGCTCATCAGATCCGTGGGCCAGGCCTACTGGTGCCCCGTGATGAGGTTGCTGAAGCCAAAGAGCTTGGTCCAGATGCTGTCAAGACTCCTCTAGCCTCCACCGCGAGTGTAGCAAGACCCGCCGATGTAACACGATCCAACTCGAACGGACACTCGTCGCCACAGAACATAAATCCGTCTGCATCTGCAGCCGAGCAGGAAAAACAAGCTGTCTTCATGGGACGCACAAAGAGTCAGTCACAACGTCTACGACGTCCACCACCTGGAACGGTGCTGTCGGCCGCGGATCTGGATGCAAGTGACGACGAGTATGAACCAGGATGGGCCAGCGTCACCAGTGTCATGTCATCTTCGCGCTCTTAGATTATTGTCATAATCGTTGCAACATTGAATACTTCTTTCATGCACACTCGTTGTAAGATTGAGCAGTCTGTCAGACGTGATCAGCGAGAAGGTTGGCACTTGAAACCAGCAATGATGAGATTGTCATACGAAGCAACCAAAAGTACAACGATATGGCCCAATTTACAGAATGACGTCTGAGTATGTGTTTGTGTATGCATATCTTTCGCTTCAACCCAGCGACAGGCCGGTCATGTCCAGAAACCCCCTTTTCCAACGAACGAACGACACCTCAAAGACGGCTCGTAAGGTCCTGAGCATCGATACCCTCGTAAGCGATCGAGTAGACAGCCTTGAAAAGCGGGTAGTCGTCGACCTTGCCTCTTGCCGCCAGCAACTCGTGCACCTCGCGCGCTGTCTCGGTACCCTGAAGCTTCTGACCATTAAGCAATTCCTTCTCGAGCTGATCGAATGGCTTGCCCGTCATGACGAACGCCTCGGCGCACTTGCGATTCCTTCCACCCAAACAAGTGGTGATCAAATCCGCAACACCAGCCGAAGTCTCCGTGAACGTCTCTGGCTTGATCCCTTCAAAGAACTCCTCACTGAACCTCTTCATCTCCATCAACCCGATCCTCATCACTGCAGCTTTCGCATTATCACCCCAACCCAGACCATCCGTAAACCCAGCTGCAATAGCAACGACATTCTTCAACGCACCACAAAGACTGACACCTGCCACATCCTCAATGATTCCCACTTTGAACGTAGGTGTATCGAAAAGCTTGAAGAACAAATCAGCGTTCTCCCTACCCTTGACATCAGCACGGTGTCCAATCGTCGTTTCCGAGAACTTATCCTGCGCTACCTCGTTCGCAATGTTCGCACCAGACAACGCAGAGCACGACACACCCAAAGCCTCCTGAATCACATCTGAAAAGATCGAAATCTTCCCATTCTTCACCTCTACACCTTTGATCATCGAGATCGCATGCGCATCTGGCGAAATTTTACCTTGCAACTGCTTGCAAACTCCCCGAATAAACTGGTGTGGCAGGACAAACACTAGCATCGTAGCGCCTTTTACCGCATCAATGGGCGAAGGGTTGGCAATGACATTCTCGGGCAACTTGCATCCGGGCAAGTATTTCGGGTTCTCATGAGTCTCGTTAATAACCTGGGAGAGAGGTTTGCCGTTGTAATCTTCTTCGAAGACGTACATCTGAACTTTGGATTCGAAGATGTCAGAGTGTCGTTGAGTGTTTTGACCTGCAATACGGGCGATAGCGGAACCCCAGTTGCCCGAACCGACAATAGCGACTTCGTGCTTCTTTTGCAAGCCTGAAGCTGCGGCGGAGGAGGAGGAGGAGGAAGTCATGACGGAGGCTGATCGGATATTGTAGCGAGCAGGTAAGGAGAGCGGTTGGAAGTAAGAAGAGGCGGAAGAAGAGATAGAGCGTGACCCTTCCAGTCGAACTTGACGAGGGATGATGATTCGAAGTGTCGACAGAATGGTGATAGTCCCAACAAGAACGTTATCGAATCTTCGAGGAGGAGGGGGAGGCACCTATTCGAGGGGAAATGAAATGCGCACGCTTGATGACGTTGAATAAGGTTCAACCGCAGGATTTGTGTGTGATGCCGCTTGTTTCTGCTTCGTAGTTGCTCTACCCAAGCAAGTCGAGACGGATGAGATGGTGGTGATCAGGAGAAGGAAATGATGCCAAGGCAAGCAAGCTGGTTGGCTGATTATTGATCGGTTGGTTGGGGGAGCATCAGGTTCTTCAAGGGTTATCTCTGAGTTTTCAAAACTCCAAGTTTTCACCATTTATTTTATTTTATTATTATTATTATTTATTACAGTGGTGTCCAAAATTGCCCGGCATCTAATCAATTTGATATGGTGTTCTCAGGTCCTTTTCATGATGATGACCAGTACTCTTTGTTCTCTTTGGCAACATCCACTTTGTGTGGTATGGTTGCAAAACTTGGATAACCTGCTATCAGAATATGTGAGAAAAAAAGGGTGGTCCCACCAAAGAACATGCTGGAATCTAGGTTGGCACTCTTTGAAGCCCCTTCTCCTCCTCAATTAATTCTGTACCTTGTGTAACTTTTCGCTTTTCACAGAATTAAGCTAATAGGCCATGCTCAAAACTTCATATGTTTGTAGTATGCTATAAACAAAGATGTTTCAGGGTGTTTTGACGAGCTTAGGACATCATATGGCAATACTGCTGTCAACATGGCAAGGAGGGAAAAAATCAATATGGGAAGGACTAAATACACCAACACCCACCTATTACAGGTCAAAGAGCTGCTCCAAGCAGGTTTCTCAACAAGGGAGAGAGCAACTAAACTGTCTATCAACAAATCCAGCATTGCTGAACTGGCAAAATGGGTACCAAAGAGTTGTCAGGGGTCTCGTGCCTGAAACCCAGGTCGGTCTGTTGAGATACTCAGTGACTATCAAACTGTGTGACAGCTATTGTCTCGGTATTGGTCTCGGTGAGTTATGTCGCTCAGCGACTATCAAGTTGCGTGATGAGAGCAGGTGGTGTTCATTATATATACTATTGTAGGTTTTGGCTGACCTCTGTGGACACTCTGTTCAGGGGTAGCTCGGCACGATTGATGTTGATACTAAGGTTATGATGACACCAAGGTCTGGTGTGAGTGTTGATGGTGATGAGGCTGTTGGTGTTGGTGATGGGGTTGGTGGCATCAACACGAGTGTCCAGTGTGTTGACTGATGCTTGAGGTGATCCCCAGACTGCAGTGGACTACTGCCTTTGGTTCTATCTTAATCTGGACTGCTGGTTTGCTATGAACCACCTTCGGACGTCAGTGAGTGGTGATACAACACACACACTACAATGAGGAGCAACCTTGATGGATTGCTACTATGCTGACTGAAACTAATGATACTTATGCTAAAGTTAAGACTAGTTTGTATGGTGTAGAGTGGATGGGGGATCCACTCAACCACTGATGATGAGAGGGTGTGCTTATATACACTCCTTGTAGTGTCGCCTGCGCTGCTACTCTGGCCCTCTCTCTGCAGAGAGTACCCTCTTCATCGAGTACTGTACAGGAGGTCCCTCTAGTACCCTCCTGCCCTCCTCGAGCTATGTGTCGACTCCTTTGACACTGCTCCTCCTCCTTCGACACTGCTCCTCCTCCTTCGACACTGCTCCTCTTCCTAGTGACCTGCCTGACAGTCTCCTATGACTCCTATCTCTCGAGCCCCTGAGTGGTGACCGTCTGCATGCTCCTTGAGCTTGGTCCTCCTCGTGGCTGTGCTGGTGACCACCTGCATGCTCTTGAGCTTGGTCCTCCTTTGCATGTAAGTCCGTAGGAGTCCATGGTCTCCATGGAGACTGCACTACGACCATGCTCATCACTGGTATCGACTAGATCCTTGATACCTGTGCTCCTTCCATATGAACCAGTGTCCCTCCTGCTTCCTGAGCATTCAGGCCCATGACAAGCAGTACCTCCGCATGTACTGCAACTATGAACAGAATGACTGGGCCGATCTGCTTGACACTGCAGCGTTTGTGTACAACAACACAGTTCACAATAGCATTGGTGTCTCACTGTTCTTTGCATGTTATGGATGGAACCCGAAAGCCCATCCCAACATTCCTCAACATCTAGGAGTGAACGACCCTGAACATTCTGAGTACTTGCTTGACGGCAAAGAGCACTGCAAGTACCTCCAGGAACAGATAAGGGAAGCACAACATCATAAAGTTGACCATTATAACCAAAGACACAAGGACATAGAATTCAAGGTTGGCGATATGGTTTACATCAATCAGAAGAACTGGAAAACCCGACGACCAACACCAAAACTGGGCACAAGGTTCGCAGGACCCTTTCCTGTACAAGAACAGGTGGGTCAACGAGGCTATAGAATCACATTGCCAGCGAACCTCAGAGTTCATGATGTGTTTCATGTGTCTTTACTAGAACCAGCAAAGAACAGTTCTATTCCTCAACGATCAACACAGCCAATCGTACCATCACTACCAGATGAGGACCTTGACTTCGACGTTGAAGCAATTGTCGGCAAGCATTCACACAATGGGACAACAGAATACAAAGTGCTTTGGAGTGGGTACCCAGAGGAAGCTGCCTCTTGGGAACCAGTGTCGAATCTCAGCTGCTGTGACCTCATCTGGGAGTATGAGGTTTCGGCGGGGGGCGAGGTCAACAAGCACGAGGAAGAGGCAAAATTGGTAAGAAGGAGGTTGAAACCGATTTGAGCGAAATCTGTGACAGAAGTGGCATTATTACAGATTATGTGATAAGAACGTAATTGGAGCGGATTTGGGCGGAAAATGTGAGAGTAGGACGCTATTACACACTACATGGAAATCTGCCACAGAACTGATGATATGACAGATCTCAGGAAAAGTCCTGAAATACTACTCTCACCATACGAGAAGTGGTCCAAGGGCATGGTACTCAACAGCCACGCTCATGGGCAACATCACTGGGTCAGGCCACAGGCTCAATTCAAGAAACAAGAGGGCTCAACATTGCAGAAGGAGACATGTCGCTACATGTCAAAATACAAAAAAGAGCAGGAGGAGGGGCAAGGGAGGACTGGATCACTAACTCCTCCACGGTAGGAGTCACCCATGAGTTGATGGGATCCGGAGGACCACCAGACTCTGCTACAGACTTGTGGGGCTGGCGCTCCAAGTAAATCCTGTCATGGTGCTCAACATAAAGTTGAAGCATGTGAAGGAGAGAACTTACCAACTCCTGATTATGAAGGTACCAGATGACCTGCATTGCGGTCACCCAGCCGCAGGACCACACTGGGTCAGAAGTCCTTTACTTGGACCAAACCAAACCTGGACTGTACCCATCCGCTATGGTCAGATGCGCTCGCTCTGCCTGATGGGAACCACGAGACTGCAAGCTTGGGGTCCCATCACCGGTGTAATCCATGCCAGGATGGGCTGGGATGCTACGTTCGCAGTGACCCAACCCAGCCAAGTAGCAGTGCATGCAGGCACGAGGGATTCGGGTATGCTCACCAAACGGGTTGGTAAACGCAGATGCAAAGCAGCTAAAAAAGAAGAAAGGAGATTATCAGTATCGGTTCAGAGTCGAAAGCGAAGTGTGAGAAGTGTACTTACGGAATGCCTAAGTTGAAGCAGCGTTCACACTGCCAACTTGGCCATGGCATGCAACCCTCCGTGAGGCGAAGCATGACTAAACGGTGAAGACATTTAGCTGGTAAGGAACCAACCGGTACGTCCCAGTCGGGAGGGTAGTAGTGGTCAGCGACCCAAGTCAAGAGCTCGGCCATGACAAATTGTTCTGACCACCCAGCAATTTCACCATTGCTGGGAAGGTGGTGGTCCGGAGGAGGAGGAGTTCGACGAGCCACCCAGCGGGGAGGGGGCGTCAAAGGTTGGACCACCAGCCGATATACCAGAGTCTCAGCCCGAGGGGCCAACAGGATCGTGTCGATCACCTCGTTGGCAGCAGGTGGTGGAGTGGGAGACCGGGCCAATTTGGCCTCCCAAACTGCTTGGTGCTCCGGAGTCGTCATCTCCAGTTCAGCACATCGTGAGTCGACCTCGTACAGGTCGATGGCCAGAGAAACCGGGGAATGGTCATTCCCCATGGGGTTTGGAACGACGGGAGCCAAGTACGGGGAAGGGAGGGGAGTGACGTCTGCGTCGTCATCCATCCCCAAGAAAAGAGGCTCCAGTGGTGAACGAGCCACCGGAGAAGCCAGGGGAATGGCGGAAGAAGGAGGAGGCAGAGGATTGGCTGTTGGAGCCGAATCCTCATGTGGACGTAGTCGAGGAATGATCTGATGACGAATAGAGGCAGGAGTAGCATCATTAGCGGAGGACTGCAAATGAGTATTGTAATGAGAGCTCATGCTGATGATGAGTAGATGGAACAAGATGGTAGTATGACTTTGACATGGTGCAAAACATGCCTCGATGGAGCTCGGCTCTTAAGAGGGGGGTAATGTCACGGGCCTAAGCTGCACAGAGCGAGGGAAGGCCGAAATGATATGAAGGTAGCACAGGAATCATGGGATCGGGCAGATCATATGGTTTGCGGCAGGGTTCACCAAGATCGGCAGTAGAATCAGCTCTATGGCAGATCTCAGTGAAATCAGCGCGAACGACATCGGTATCACAATTCTCACCAGAATCTGCAGGAAGCGTGATCTTGTAGCAGATTCTGCAGAGATCAGTGACAAGAACATACATACGACGATTCACATGCAGGACACACCACACTTACACCGGAAGGGGACCAAGCTCCACTGGGCCAAGGACCAAATCTGGTTGAGAAAGGCAACCGAGCTCAACAACACGCAGTGGGTTACCACTCAGGGGTACACCAGACAGGAATAGAGGAAGACCGTTGCCGGCCAAAGGAAGGAGAACGGTGTAATGGACACTGGCGAAGAGAACATGAGGAGAAGGAGCAGTGTCGATGGAGTCGATGCAGCTCGAGAAGGACAGATGGGATAGTGCAATGAGGAGGAGGAGTCTCATGGGAGACTCCTGTGTAGTGCTCGACGCAGAAGGTACTCTCTGGAGAGAGAGCAGGAGCAGTGCCGCTGGAAATGCTGCAAAAGAGGTATATAACCATACCTTCTCGTCACAAATGGTCGAGTGGATGGGGATCCACTCTACACCATACAAACTAGTTATCACTTTAAGCACAAGTATACATTAGTTTCCAGTCAGCAAGTAGTAATCAATAGATTGCTTCTCATTGTAGCGCGTGTGCTGTATCACCACACACTGACGTCCAAAGGCGGTTCATAGTGAGCCTGTGGTCCAGATAACGATAGAACTGAAGGCAGTCGTCCACTGTGGTCTGGGGATCACCTCAAGTGTTAGTCGACACACTGGACACTCATGTCAATGTCATCAATCCATACTCACATCAGACCATTGGTGTCAACATCAAGTTCACTTAGAGTTGTATCACAATTGATCATGCCGAGCTACCTCTGGATGGAGTGTCCACAGTGGTCAGTTGAAATCTGTCATAACATCAATACAACTACAGATTCCAACAAGAAAAGTGAGATAGATGGCTCTGTCGCATAATTCACTAAGAATCGAAATACCATTAGCACTGTCACATAACTCGACAGAATCGGTAGTAGTATCAGTACTACTACAGATTTCAGGTTTCAGGCACGTGACCGCTGACACAGAGTGTCATTGGAAGTTGAAAATACGCCGTTCTTCCGAGCTACTAGCAAGCTCGTATCACCAGGCGTACTACCTTTTTAGAGAGTTGTATGTATATTTATCATTGTGATGCTACATACATAGGAATATATATACTTGACAATCACCTTCTGCGTGGGTCGATCCAGAATGAGTTACCCTTCATATTGCTCCTGAGTTGTTACCTTCTATTGGTTATAATGACAATGCATATGCATCCCACATGTGTTGCTAAACATGTATGCAGCCTTAGTTCCATCAGCAACTTGCTTACACTCTATTGAACCCTGTTATGGTCTGCGGACTCCGTTAATCCTGTTGTGATGCCGACATACCTTCAACTCCCCCCTTTGATGGCATCATCAACCCTAATAATTGAGCTAGTCGGGACGTCGCCAGGCCCTTTAATGGCTTTGTCAAGATGTCTTCTGCATTGTTTGCTGTTCCAACAAACTCTATCTCGATTTCTCCGTCTTGAACATGGTCCCTGATGAAATGATACGTAGTATCTATGTGTTTCGATTTCCAGTGTTTCGCGGGGTCTCTACTTACTTGTATACATCCCTGGCTGTCTGTACGTAAAATCAGGAGGGTGGCGTCGATCTCCAAATCTCTGAGCAGATACGAGAAGAAGAGCGCATCTCTTGCTGCTTCTGAAGCGGCAATGAATTCGGCTTCCACTGCCGATAGTGCTACACATTTCTGCACATGTGATCTCCAGCTGACAGGGCACCCATATACATATGTCACTGCACCCGACGTGCTTCTCTGTCCGTTTGTTGGGTCTGAGGCCCAGTTCACATCGGTGTATGTGATGATTGGTTGCATCAAGTGTTCGCCCGATCTGTTCCCAAAGGTTAGCTTGTATTCACTGGTTTGGTTGAGATACTTCATCAAATGTATAGCAGCCCTCCATGTGCTGTTGATTGGTTTTGACATATGCCTTGCTAGTATTCCCATGGTGAATGATATGTCGGGCTGTGCAGTGTTGGCTACCCATAATAGCTGTCCCACTAGCTCTTGGTATCGTTTTCCCTCCAATGAGTTACACTCATCATTCTCCGTGACACTGGGTATTGCTTGCATTGGTACCCATGATTTCTGGTCTGTTGTTTGTAACCATCTACTCACCATCACCTTGATATAGGCCATCAAATCAAGTGACATCTCCTTTCATGATCTGTCTCGTTTGATGTTGACACCTAGGAACTCTTTGACCAGTCTGTTGTCCTTTGTTTCCCATTTAGACATTATTTCCCTTTTGGTATGATTTACCTCCTCATGACTAGGTGATGCTATGAGCATGTTGTCAACGTATGCTGTAATTATGGTGAGGCTGCCTCCGGTTCCTCTGGAGTATAGACAAGGTGCACTCGGCATGCAGTGGTAACCTATACTTTGCAGATGTGAATCCAACTCCATGTTCCACTCTCAGCCTGATTGTTTCAATCCATACAGTCCCTTCACTAGCTTGAGGGCCTTCCCAGATTGTATCTTAGTTCCGAGCAGCAGTTTCAAGAAAACATTATGATGTAACGTTGAATTCAGGTACACTTGCTTGATGTCAAGGCTGTCTACCTCCCAGTCGCATACTGTTGCTATGGCCAAAACCCCTCGGATTGATTGAATGGGTGCTACAGGCGCAAACACTTCTGTATAATTGAAGCCTTCTCTTTGTGTAAAGCCTCTTGCCACTAGCCTTGCCTTGAATTTTGTTGGAACTATGTTTGTATCCGTTTTGATTTTTAAAACCCAATGCATGTTGACAGTGTGCATACCTCTAGGAAGGTCAACGACCTCCCATGTACCCATGGCTTTGAGACCATCCAATTCCTTGCACATTGCTTCCTCCCAATGTTTTCTATCTTCCCCAGATAATGCCTCACTGACCGTTGGGTCTAGGTTTCTCCCCTTTCGTTCATTGATTGCTGTGAGTCCAAAGAGAGTGCTTTTGGTATCATCATCGGTCATCCTGGTTATGACTTCAATTGGGTCCGATCTGTCATTTGTTTCGATATCCATGTACTCATCTAGTGGTTCTTCTTCTCTCTCATCAAAAAGGTTCCTTTCTGTGTACTTGAGATTGTCTACTTCTCCTTCGTCCACCAGTGCTGGTGGTGGCCGTACACTCACTGGCCGCCACTCTGTTCTATCAGACCAACATTCAGACTCCATGAATCTTGCAGAGTTGCTCCAAAAAATGTTTGGGCTGTAGTCTGGGCTATAGAAAAGCCATCCTTTTCTTTCAAGACTATATCCTAGGAAAATTGATGCCACTGCCCATTGGTCTAACTTTTTATTGTCCCTTTTCGCCTTGGGAACATTTACCCAGGCCAGACATCCAAAAACACACAGGAGTTTCATCATCTGTTCCAGCAACTTTTGAAACATGACTTCATGCAGGAACTTGCCATCAACGTTTGGGGTAAGGTTTATCTTGAATGCTGCAGCCTGGATTGCATATGGCCAAAAACTCTTTGGCAATCTCCTTTGCATGAGCAGTGTTCACATTTTCTCACCCAAGCTTCTGTTCATCCTCTCCACACATCCATTCTGTCTACTATTGTACCCCATGGTCATTTGCCATTCAATACCCTTATCATTTGTCCATTCAAGTGCATCATTGCTTCTCCACTCTGTGCCCTGATCAGATCGTATTGCCTTTAGGCTCCTTCCTGTTTGTGTTTCAATATATGATATGATTGTCTTGAGCTTTGGGAATGCATGGCCTTTGCGTAGTAGGGGCTGCATGAACACATACTTGCTGTGATCGTCTACTAGTACCAGTGTGCACATGTATTCTGTTGCATGTGATGAATCGACTATAAAGTCGATATGGATGAGATCAAGTGGGGAGACAGACTTCTCTCCACTACCTTGTCCCATTATAGCTGCTGTACTCTTGGATCTGATGCATTGTTCACATGTCATAGCTGCATTTGTGCTCATATTTGTTGTATCATTTCCTTTGAGGTGATTTATGATGGTCTTTGTCTTGTCTCGGCCTGGGTGCCCCAGATGTTCATGCCATATTTGTTGTTTTGATATTCTGGCCTTGCTTCTGGCCTGCTCGAAATCTTCATCAACACCGTCAAATGTTAGTGTTGTAGTGATCATTGCATTTTCTTGCCATGTGTCGCCTCGGAGCTCTAAAAGTCCTCACTCGCGATCCTTGACCAATTTGAGTAGTGTACCATTTTCTAGGAGTATCTGCCTGCCGGTTGAGTCCAATATTACTCATGCTCCTTCATCCGTCAAAGAGTTGGTTGATAATAGGTTAACATTCAAATGCTGTACATAAAGTACATTCTGGAGCGGTACCTCTCCGTGGCTTGTTGATATACTTGCATCTCCTATGGCTGTCGCTTCTAGAAACTCGCTTCCAGCAGTGAATACGTGCTTTCTACAGGTTCTAGGTTTGATGAGCATGCCATAGGTGTTAACCATGTGGTAACTAGTCCCTGAGTCTAAAATCCAATGAACTGTTTCTTTTGAATTCAGGGGCCTCTGCCAACTTGATGTGAAGGAGCACCATGCTTCCTATTTGGGTTTGGCAAGGGGTGAATTCTCAGGGATTGCCATGGAGGCATCACACTGACTAATACCATGGCTGGGGCGTTTACAAATCCAGCATCGAAGCCTTCGTGGCCTCGTGTTAGTTTTGGCACTAGTGCGGTCTTTGTCTCTTTCGTTTCCCTCGTTCCCCTTATTCAACTCATCTTGATCGTCACTCTCGGTGATTCGAGTGCTAGCTTGGTGTGGGTCAACCTTTTGGGCGGGGTTGTTTTTGATCACCGACTGTCGAATAGTCAGTGCGGTGGCGAGGGCATTGAAGGTGAGCTGGTTGATGGTAGCAACAGTCTCTTTATATACTGGGTGGTGTATAGTACATTTCTGTAGGTTTGAGAACAGGGTGTCATCTGAAAAAGGTTTTCCCAAGAGACTGCTTTCTGTTTGAATAGATCTAATCTCCTGGATGAGCTTCCAAACATCAGAGTTGAACATTTGGAGCTCTCCTAACTGAGCAATGAGTGTGATTCGTTGAGATGTAGCAGTGGCCTCATTTGTTAGGCTGTTCTTGATCTTCTTCCAGACCTGGTGGAACACATGGTGCTCTCTGATGATATCCAGGATCAATTAGTTGACATTGTATTCCCCAGTGGTATCAATGGTACCTCGCAGTGCATTTGTTAGGGCATCATCAAAGGTTCTGTTCCATTTTGGGTGTTTCTTGTCATATACTCCTTCCAGGTGTTTCATTGCATGAGGAACACATCAGAGAAAGGACTTGATGTGAGCATTCCAACTATAGTAGTTGTGTGATGTGAGCTTTGGCACTGGTTCAAGGAGCTTTGCCAACGTTCAGAGGTTGTATTGTTTACCACCATTGTCTGGGTCGGAGTCAGAATCAGTATCTTCGTTTGTGTCATCATCAATCACATTGGTCTCTGTTTTGTTGATGGCTTCATTATTGATTACTCGTGTTTGAGCCGTCTTCCCTTTTCTTCCTCATTTGGTCTTGCCAGCTTGAGTTTTGGTTTCTTCTACCATCCTGGTCAGCTCAGTCAGTAGAGCATCAGACTCTTAATCAGTTGAAAATATGCTGTTCTTCCGAGCTACAAACAAGCTTGTGTCACCAGGCATATTGTTTTTAGAGAGTTGTATATCTAAGTTTATCATTGTGATGCTACATACATAGGAATATATATTCTTGACAATCACCTTCTGTGTGGGTTGATCCAGAATGAGTTACCCTTCATGTTACTCCTGAGTTGTTACCTTCTATAGGTTATAATGACAACACATATGCATCCCACATGTGTTGCCACCTATATGCAGCTTTTGTTTCATCAGCAATTCGCTTACACTCTGTTGAACCCTGTTGTGGTCCGCGAACTCCGTTAATCCTGTTGTGACACCGACGTACCTTCAACTGTAATGAAGGACATGATGCACAGTGATGAAGGACATGACACACCAGTGTGATGAAGTGAAGCAAGTGGATGTGCATCAATGCAACCACACTTCATTTTGGAGAGTGACAAAAAAAAGTGAGTCCATTTTACTAGGTCCGGAGGCGTGTTTTCAGAAACACATGTTTTTTCAACTTTGGGTAAGCTTACGTAAGGTTTTTGTGCGAAATAAAAAGTCGTCAAAATCGAGAAACACGTGTTTCTAAAAGCACTCGAAAATTGATACCCACTAGAGTGTGAGCTGTCAGAGCGCATCAAAAGAAATCGACGTCAAGTTTACCCTCTGAATCGAGCGCGCGTGTGTGTGTTGTGTAGCTTTGAGATGAGTCGGAGCAGAAACCGATCTCGAGCCAATCTCACCATCAAACAGCGCAAGCAAGCGAGCTGCGAAAGGAACAAGGCTACAGGGCTGAGGAACTCAATGTCGGCTGCTTGATGTGATTGCACAGCAACGCACCTCACCTTTACTCCCTCTCGGCAAGCAGCCAAAATCAAGGATTTACAGTAGATGAGGTTCGCTCAGCCCTGACAAGTGATCTCCTGGACAAGCCACACACGAACGCTGCTCATCCCACTTGATCGCCACAACTCACGCGCTGCGACTCAGCCCTGTGTGAGGGTGACTTACAGATTCGCTCCGTCATGTTGACCGACTCTCGCATCACTCCCTCCTCTGGCTGACACGGCGCTGACACTCTTCACTAGAGCATGGCGATAGCCTAGTTCAGCCCACCACAGCAGTCTTCATCGTATGATCACGTCGACCTCGTCACAAGACCAAACCAGAAAGGAAGAGCACGGCATAGGATTTAGATCGGTCATCATGGGGACATTGGCCCGACGCTATCACGATGGCCTGACCATCTGACTCACTGACTCGTTTAGCCTAGCTGAGCAGCGCTGGATGAGATAGGATAAGCTCAGTCCGGTCCCTTGTTTTCTTTTCTATCGTCCATCCCGCGCATCATCACTTTTTTCTCTCTTTCGATTTCCCACTTTCTTGCCGACTTGTGACTGCTTGGATGCTGTTTTTCTTTGTTGTTTTTTCTTCTTTTTTTCTTTTTCTTTTTCCGTTTCTTTCCGGTCATTTGAATGCCAAAAAAAAAGCCGAGCAGGAGGGATCCAAGGAGAGAGGCGTTATCATAGATTGAGATGGCGCGGCCACGTTGACTTGATTCAGAGCAAGGAGGTCAAGGCATCGCTATCGCTCTCAGTATTGCGAGCGCCGAGCACCGCTCAAGCCTCGACTCTTCGAAAGGCTGAGGATGAAAGGCGTGCGTTTGTATTCTCGTTAAGAAATCGCATCGTGTGGTAGCGCTGCAAAGCAAAGCAAAGGACGGAGCATTTGCTTTCGCTCATTCAATGATTGTGATGTACAGCAGACTGACGTCGTAGCCGAAGCTTCATCATTAGCAACCGGAGAGAGACGGGGCGGAGTCATAACTTTTTGTGGTTTTCAGCTGAGCCGTTGCCAATCGTGCTCATGTCTCCTCTCGGCTCCAAATGAGCAATCATTGACATGAAAGATGAGCTCGAAGCACGCCCACACTAGTGACCTATTGCGACAGTAGTCTCACACAGAGTCATGAGTGAATGAGTCGATCCGCCCTTTGCGCGTCAGGCACCTGCGTCGATCGCAACTCTCTTTCCGTCCTCCGCTCCGCAGCCGCAGCCGAGCAAAGCCAAAAACGGCTTTGTGTGTGTGCAGTCAGACTGGCCACTTATCAGCTGGACCCTTAAAACAACGACTCCCCCTCCCTTGTCCTTGTCCTTTTCCCCTGCCCATCTTTGCTCTCTCCTACAACATCATCTTCACCACCACATCGACCCTATCCCAATCTTTTCTTTGAACCACTATCAAACTCGACTACATCATCTCAACCAGCTACGAGATCAGCAGAACATTCCATTCATCCATATTAATCTCGACTGCGCCACCCAACATGCTTGCTTGAATCACTCACTAAGCGCACTCTGCTATCCTGCTGTGACATTCGCGGCTCGTCCTTTACCTTTATCTGCATTTCCTTGCAGCTGTAACTTCTATACCACCGAACTTCCTTGTTGTTTCAGCGCAACTGCTGGACTTCGTCTCGACACGATCCACGTCCCACTATGGATGTCGGTCACCTTTTTCGCCTCTCGCGAGTTTAATCGCCGCCCACCTGCAGGCCTCGCCTGATCCTATTCAAACTATCCTACGATCACTCTAACTTTGCTCTGCTGCACGTCCAGCTGCATTACACACGGTCACATTGACCTGCATATCGTTCCCATTCACACTTTCGGTACCTTGATTTTATCGCCGAACGCCTCAGCCACACATCTGTTTAGCCAAAGCGGCAGCACCAACATCGCTCTCATCATGGTGTCGCTACCACGCTTCTTCCACTCCACCACCCCCGAAGGCACTGTTGCCACTCCTAAGTCTCCGTCAACACAGCCCTTAGCTGTTGGTAACACAAGCAACATGAGCCGGTACAGCAGCAATCTGCTACCCGCTTTGGGCAGCCCAGGTAGTCTCAAAGCGGTGTTTAATGGCCCTGACCCTCGAGACTCCACCATGACCGACGAGTACGTGGACGAGATTGTGCCTGACTTTGTCCAGTGCTCCATAATGGGCTCAAACACCCCCTTCGGTCGCCGTTCACGCCTCGATGTCTCGGCAGGCGAGGGTTTGCGCAGGAACGTTCTGGTCCGCAATGCTATGCTTTCGAGCCTGGAACGGGAGCGTCGCCAGATCGCAGAGGAGGCTTCTCTATCTAGCCCCCGGGCAACCACACTAACCCTGGACAAGAGCAACCCACATGACGATGTCGACGACGAGGCTCAGTTCTTTGAGGACTTGCTCTCGGAGCTCAGCGGTTCCGAATACTCGAGTCCAGCAAGCTCTATGCTCGAGCCTGTTGCACACACAAGCGCTGTAACTTCGCACACTGCCCTTAAATCGACAGAGGCGAAAGATGAGGAAGACTTCGTCCAGCTGGAAGCCAACCTCCCCGGCGAATCTCTGCACACCAATGACACCACGCCGCTAGCTGCGCCTGCTGCCGTCACAGAAGCTCAAGATGAGGCGACAGTCAACAAGGTGCCTCAAACTCTTGTTGATTCATGCTCGAGCGCCTTCTCGGCCGCTCCTATCTGTGGTGACTCAGGCTTCACAGATGAGGTATCTCGACCCGCCTCGGCTGCCAGCTGCTGCACAGGATATCCCAATGTGTGCCCTTACCCTGCCATCTCAAGCTACGTTGGAGGATCGTCGGAAGAACTCCCTGCCCTCATCGATGATGACGACAGCGATGCGGAAGAAGATGACGACGACGAAGCAGGAGAAGTTGACGGTGCAGATCAAGCAGCGCAAGACTTTGCTCAGACTGTCGAAGCCGTTATTCAGCCAGCATTGCTCAGTCCCGACCGTGATGCCTCACGATCGAGGCCGCTTTCACCTGTCACTTCGCCTGTACATTCGGTCTGTGTCGACAACACAACCTTCCGTGATCAGCTCTCTCCCGAGCCCTCGCGTCCAACATCGCCCATCTCGAGTGCTTCGTCGAAAGGCGATGGAGACGGTCGCAGCCCTCTGCTTCTGCCTTCCGACTTGGGCGCTCTTCCTTCAATAGCTGAGCTGTCCCTGCAACTTCCGATCGCATCAGGAGTAGATCTGCTGGCCCGACCCTCTCATGCTCTTGCAGGTGCTTGGTTTGACCACCACAAGGTAGACACTTCCAGCCATGCAAGCACGAGCGCTGACCGCATCCGCTGGACCACCTCCCCGGCCACCTACTTCCGCTCAGGGCCGGCGACTTCGTCGACGTCCACACTAACGGACTTCCAGCACCACCACCACCACCATAGACTTGCCGATACAAATTGCACCAGCAGCTACCCCAGTGTAGCGCCGAGCGATCTAGCTGATCACAACATCGTGGTTCACTGGTCGCGTTGAACAATCTTTACTCTCAGTCCCCGTCCCGTCTCGCATACATGGTCTCTCGTCATCGCATTCTGTCATCGCATCTCATTCTCTCACTGTTATTCTCTCAGCTCTCTTCCGCTCTCTCGATTCTTGCCCGTGTCTTCACTTTGTAGTTTTGGTTCTTCTCATTCATCCTGTACCATCTTTCAAGCATCCATACCCTGGTCCTTTCTTATCGCAATGTCACTGTTCACACATCATACACGCACACACATGACTGTCAATGAAATGCTGTGAACGACAAATGGGAATGACATTGCTGCTGCGATGAATTGTGATCATGCGATGTCACGAAGCTCAATCTCGGAATCGAAGAAAGTAAAGTCCTCGTCGACTTCGTTTTGCCAATCGTCGTCGTCGTCGCTGCCTGCTCCTGTGCAGCGTGTCAACCCCTTGCTAGCCTTTCTGCCTTCCCCTTGTGCTTCATCGTCCAACTCGTCTGCAGGGCCAAAGGATGATGAAGGTTGAAGATCACCAAATCTAGCTTCTGGATTCAACACTTTACTAGCCTTCTTTCGGGCAGAGGCAGGATCGAAAATGCTGTTGAGCAATCGATCTCTTTGCTGCTTGTTTGTCGTGGGTGCGTAACGAACGGGAGAGAGTTTGAGACGTGCGAGCAAAGAGGAAGATGCTTCGTGCTGATCTTCTTCGCTGTCTGACGCAGAAGCGACTGCGTCTTTCCCAGCGGTCGGACGTTGAGTGGAGACGAGCAGGGAGTACGATCCGAACTCCTCTTCTGGGTCAGAATTGAAGCCAATGCTCGGGAGAGATGGGTTCTGGCGGAGAGTTCCATAGCGTTGATAAGGGGTGATTGAGATGATTCTTTTGCCCGCAGCACTAGGCTTTAACGTTTGGTGTGACTTGCGTGGTTCATCTTCGTCCGATAGCTCTAGTGTTTGGACTTTTCGCCAACCTTCCACACTTGCATTAGACTTCTCGCTGTTGATCGCAATAGCACCAGTGCTGGGGCGGAGGGGACTACTTGCATCACTCCTCTCCTTTGTACAGCCAATTTTCGCTGCACTGCTGGGAACAGTCAACTCAGTGAAAGGCGACGAAACACTCGTCGCACCTGCACCGCTACGATACGCCGGACTAGAAGAAACATCGTTGTACCCACCCATTTCCTCCTCACCATCACTACTCGAAGGGAGCACCAACTCAGTTCGAGACTTATGCTTCTTCCCCTCCAACACCTCCTCTTCTCCCGTCTCTCTAGCTCGTCTCAGCCTTCGCTTTTGCACTTCAGCAGCAAACAATCCACCTATCGGAGCACTGGTATCATCTGCCATCACTGCATCTGCACCCTCTTCTTCCCCTCCAACCGCTCCTGTGGGGCTACTGCGAGGTAGAGCTGTGGTGTCACTGATTCCAAGCACGTTTTGCGGGGCATGGTTGCCAGACGGCGAGGCAAAAAGAGGTCGGAAACCAGTTTTGCACTTGCTGCACGACGCAACTTCGAGATCGACTTGATTGACGATTCCACCATTGCATCCTCCTCGCCCTGTGCCATCGGAGGATGAGGAATGCTGCGCGCGCGAGAAAACGCCGATGCAGGAGCAGTGATACTTCTTCCAATCACCCCACCGAGCGGCTTTCTCTGCGACCCAAATCCAAAAGCACCCAGACCCTTCTGCACTGCTCTTGGAGCCGTCCTGTTACCTTCTCCCTCCACCACTCCATCTCTGACTAGCGCATTCGAGTCACTGACCCTCCTTCTATTCGGTGTCGGAGGGACATCTTCACCTCTCAACCGCTTTCTAGCTTTTGTCCTTGGTGTATAAGCTACAAGTGCTGCGCTTAGTGCTGCATCACTCTTCACTCTAGTCGGCGAAAGGCGTTTTTTGGTGGGGGTGAGTCGAGATGCAGCAGTAAGTGTCGTGCGAAGTTTGCTTGGTGATGCTGTGACATATTCCTGTCCTTGCGGAGATCTGCTTGCAGTGTTGCCTTTCGAGAGAATATCGAGTAGAGGCGACCGCTTGGTTGGAGTCATTTCAACTTCGATCATTGAGCATGCTGGGCTAGCTTCCCCGTCTTTCTCCCCTGCTCCGCCTATTGCTGAGGACTTACTCGGCGTTACCCATGGATTCTTCTTCCGAGACGAAGTTTTGGTTGGCGTTTCAAACGGGTTCCCCCTCCCCACCTCCGTCCCTACCTCTTTGTGCGAAGGTTTCTTCTTCGAAGGAGTGTTCAACCCTTCATCTAGCCTCTGCTTCGAGCTACTTGCAACACTGTCCTCCCTTTCCACCCTAGGGTGAGGTTTGGCTTTCGCAGCTTTTAGGTCTCCTCCGACAGCCTTCCAAGCGTCGTAGATACCTGCGATTTCGGGATCTGCCAGGATGTCGCGTTTGGTTGGATCTCGTCCGTGTTGTGCTTTGAAGGCTCGCTGCCATGTTCTCAGCTCGCGGCAAAGAGTAGCTTCCATCGCAAACAACCCAAATCAGTAAGCCCTGGTACGTCTGAGGAAGGGGTTTCGGGAGCCAGGATGTGCGGTGTGTGGTTCGTAAGGAACGGAAAGGATGGTGTTTTTCGAGAAGGAACCCAAAAGATGAAGAGTTAGGAAGCGCGAAGCGTGGAATTCTTGAGTGGGAGGTTCAATTTACGCGTCGCGCGTTTCAGGTTGTGCCGTGTTTTGAGTTCTTTCCAAGGGTTGCATTCTGGTTCTGCTGCACGTGATTTTGGCGTGCACATCTGAGCACAGGCCACACGTGTCATAACCTACTCAGTCAGATTGTTTTGCTCCGCGCCGTTGCAAACCGACTCAGCCACACATTTTGTATATATAAGCTCCATCTCACTCTTCGCGCTCTCTCCTACCACCATCTCCTTTCTCGCAAGAGACACGCAACACTGACCTTGCTACAAACCCTTCTTTTCCTTCCCCCCTCCTTTTTCCTTTTCCCCTCCTTTTTCCTTTTCCCCCCTTTTTCCTCTCCACTCCTCTCCGCTCTTCTCCTCTCCTTTTTCTCTCTCTTCCCCTCCTCGACCCTCACCTGTCCCTGTTTTCCCAACTCGCCTTCCACCATACCTGTCCCCTTTCCCGCCATCCCCTCGACTTCTACACCATCTCGACCCCCACACCCTGGTGAACCCAATTTTTCCCGACCACTGCATCACCGGGAACTCTTCGCCCTCCCCGACCGTCCTTCTCCTCGACCCTCCTGCTGCCCCAGGAATCTCTTAGACCTTTGGCAGCAGCCTAGCCAACTTTCGCACGCACCCTTCCCCCCTCCTGGCATGACGGCCCCTCAGCTCTGCTCTTCCTGCGGACAGTCTTTTCCCAACAACCACTTTGTGAGTCTGCGGAACCGGCTTTGCGTGCGCTGCGCTGCCTGCGGCCATTCCCAGCCAGCGCCTTTTCCCCCCATCAACACGCCCGACCCCACCCCCGGATCGGTCGCCACCTTGGCTCCCGGACCCTCCCTGGACCCCGCCAACGCTGTGGAACCAGCCCCCCTGTCGGACCTCACCAACCGGGACCCTGCCCATCCCGACGCCACATCCAACTTTCCCCCGCCACAACCTTCGACCCAACCAGTCGGCCCCTCACCACTCGCCACAGCCACAATTCCCAACCCCCCCTAACGTCAACACCGCTCACACCCGACTGGACGAGCACGCCAACACCATCTCCAATTTGGCTGTGTCCATCACCGAACTCCATCACTTGGTCCTGGCCTTGCGACAAGACCTCAACACGTCGAACCACCCACCGGTCACCACCCCTCTTTCGGCTCAGGGTCCAACCCCGGCGCTTTCAACCAACCAGGCCCCACCGGCGGCACCCGCTTTTTCAACACCCGCCCAGCCCTCCGGTGAGTTGCAGCTCCGACGACTTTTCCCGTGGATCTCCAAGGAGGTGGCCCAGCTCGTCTACGACGACCGACTTCCCCCGCACGACCTCGGCAAGCTGCGCAACCCAGCGAAGACACCCATTTCCCAACCTGCGGAGCCGGGCGTGCTCGTCAATGGTGTCCGCGTTACCCTACTGGAACCCATCGCCGTCGCCTCTTCCTCCAAGGTTTTCCTCCGCCTCCTTCCAGACGTCCGCAGTTTCGCTCAAGCCTGGGTGGTGTACATGTCGCTGCGTTGCACCTGTACCAACGACCCCCACCTCAGCGCCAGCCTTGGTGCTTTCCTCGTGCACGTCATCAACCTCTACATCACCTTCCACTGGCCTGGTGTGGCAGAGTACATCCTTGCAGTGTGTCGGTGTCGTTTTGGTTTCGCCAACGCCTGCGACTGGGCCGAAAAAGACTTGGATGCTTGGCAAGAAGAACTTGGTGGTTCCCCTCGTCGGTCCACCCACCCTGGCCCCCCACGCAAAAGGTCCAATCACCCTTTCCCAGTCTTCCTCCGGTCCCAAAGGAACCCGCCCTGACACTGGTGCCCAGGTGTGCTTCCGGTTCAACAACTCCGGCTGCCAGGACAACAAGTGTACCCAGCCCCACCTGTGCTTGCGCTGCAAGGGCGACCATTGCTTTAAGGATTGCACGGTCCCTGTCGGCCGGAAGCCCTCCCATAGGAGTGCGACCTGCACTGCTACAACCATCTCGTCTCCACGGCAGACTAAGGCTTGGCACGGCTCCAGCAGTGGGCACCTCACGTCTCCACAGTGGACTCAGGCTTGGCACCCCTCACGTCACCCCTCTTCACTGCCGCGCCCCACCTCGGTCACAGCGGCTCTACAGGTCCCCTCTCCCGACCATTGCCTCAATCTTCTTTTGGACTCCCGTCTCCGCATACCCCCGAGCCGGCCCAACACCTCCATCACTCGTGATGTTTTCGATCCTACCTCCTCCCCCGCCCGCCCTGGTTCCATGCAAGCTCGACTGGGGGCATGGCGGAGCCTGCTCCAGACCTACCCTGACCCCTCCTACACCTACCAGCTCTTGGGCATGATCCAATTTGGGTGCCTGCTTGGTTATGACAGACCCCTCTGCAACCGCAACTGCCATACGGCCAACCTTCCCATTGACGCTGTTGGCCACGCTCATCTCCATCGCGAGCTTGCCACCAGACTTGCTGAGGGTTGCCTGTTGGTTGTCTGTCCCAAACAACCTTTGGTGGAATCCCCCATTGGTGTGGTGCCCAAGCCTCGTTCCTCCAAGCTCCGCACCATCCACCACCTATCCTTCCCTCGCTGCCCCTCCCCCAACACCCTACCCTTGATCAACAAGGGCATTGACCCTGCCTTTGTTGCCATCAAGTATGAGTCCACTCGGTCACTTGTCCACTACGTCCGGCTCAACCGTGGCTGTCTCCTCTGGAAAAGTGACCTGGAGGATGC
Source organism: Ustilago nuda (assembly GCA_022963125.1). Taxonomy (NCBI): domain Eukaryota; kingdom Fungi; phylum Basidiomycota; class Ustilaginomycetes; order Ustilaginales; family Ustilaginaceae; genus Ustilago; species Ustilago nuda. Next base: position 1,019,770 of record JALCUS010000004.1, on the reverse strand, counting down.
TTTCCGGCATGTGGTCACCTCTGAAGTGGATGCTCCACTCCTTGGTTTCACCTATGATGGTGTTTGGTACTGCGAGAATGCTCTAACCTTCGGAGGCAGCAGTTCCCCTTTCCTTTTCAACCTGGTAGCAGAGGCCCTCCACTGGGTCATCGAGTCAAGTCTTCCGGCCGACTGGCCCCTCAACCATTACCTTGACGACACTTTTGGAGCCATTCCCACAGAGGCGCACGACCTCTCCTTCCTACCTGTTCATGTCCTTGCCCTCGCAGCCGCTGCTCTGGGCCTTCGCCTGTCTGCCCGGAAGACCTTTGCGGGCCTCACCCGCCTTGAGATCCTTGGCGTGGAAATTGACTCCGTCGCTCAAACTGTCGGCATCACCAAGGATTGGAAGGAGCACCTCCTCTCCCGTTGCCACCAGCTCCTCCGGCGCAGCACGGCTGACCTCTTCGACATGCAACAAATCTCTGGCCTCCTCCACTTCATATTCCAGGTTTTCCCTTGCGGCCGAGCTTTTCTCCGTCGCCTCTATGACTGTACCCGCCGCTCTCCTTGGCTCCTCTCCCACTGACAGATCCCCCGCCCTGCCCTCGCCGAGCTTGGCTGGTGGTCTGCTGTTTTCCGCACCCGGTCTGGCACCACCCTCTTGGTGCCTTCCCCCCTCCTCGTGGCCCATATTTGGACAGATGCATGCCCCCGTGGCTATGGTGCCCACCTGGGCCCGGCCGATGCACCATCCGCTGTTTTCTCTCGTACCGTGCCTCGTCGCCACCACGGCAAGAACATACGGTTTTTGGAGGCTCTGGCAGTCGTCGAAGCTCTCCGCCGTTTCTCGGCCCATTGGATCCAACCAATGATGGTGGTGGTCCATGTGGACAATGAGAACGTGGAGCACGGCCTTCGTTCTGGGCGTTCCCGGGACCCTCTTACCCAACGCCTCCTTCGCGAGATCTACGGGTTCTGCTTCACACATGACATCACCCTGCATCTGGTGCGTGTGACCTCCGCTGACAACAGCCTTGCCGACCTTCTCTCCCGCCGTCAGTTCTCCCGCCTCTGGGCACAGTTCCCTCACGCTCACGGACAGTTGTTCTCCCCGTAGGCACGCGATGAGCAACCCACCAGCCCCCCTCCTCTTTCGCCCCTAGCTTGGGCCTCTCCCCCACCGCAGCCTCCCTGCTCTGGAATGGCCTGGCATCGAGCACTCAAGACCGCACTGGCAGTTCCATCACCGCCTTCTACACCTTCTGTGCCCTCAGGTTCGGTCCCAATGCCCCCTGCCTTCCAGCCTCCAGCCTCCAGCTCCTTGAATGGCTTGGCAGCATGTCAACCGGGCACCAGTCCTACCACTCAGCCAAGCATGACCTCGGCCATCTCTGCTCCTATCACATTGACCTTGGTGGTTTTGGCTGTGGCTGTCTCGAGCGAGCCTTACAAGGCTACAAGCACCTCCTCAGCACCCGATGTGTCGGCGCCAAGCTGCCCATCACCCTCCCACTGCTCCAGTGCATTGTCCTTGCCATCCACATCTTTGGAGACATGTCACGGTATGATCGACAAGTTTACCAAGCGGCCTTTACCCTTGCTTTTGCCTGCTTCCTCCGCTCTGGTGAGGTTGTGTGGGAATGTTCCTCTGACCCTGCCGTCATCCTCCGGGTGGCCAGTGTGGCCCTTGCGGATGATCATGCCATCATCACCCTCCCGGCCTCGAAAACTGACCCCTTCCGGCTCGGCATCAAGATGGTTGCCCCCCTCATGGGTGGGCCCGAGTGCCCCATCTCTCACCTCCACCCCTTGCTCTCCCGACCAGCCTCCTCTCCCCTCTTTGGCCTTGGCCCATCCGGAACAGCACCCCTCTCTCGCTCTGCTTTCGTCTCAATGCTCTGTCGGGCGATTGCAGCTTGTGGCCTCTCCCCCTCGGCCTATGCTGGCCACTCCTTCCGCCGTGGTGCTGCCACCTGGGCTGCCAGCCTTGGCGCTGATGCTGCTACCATCCAATGTCTTGGCCGATGGAACTCCGATTGTCTCCGGCGCTACATTGACCGCGCTGCCACTGACTGTCGGGACCTCCATCACAGCTCTCTACCGTCTTCGTGACGGCCCACTCATCCCCCCTACTGCCTCGTGGCGCGACGTGGGTTCTTCCTAAAAAACCTCCTCAGTTGGCCCCACCCTGTTGAGACCACTCTCTGCTGTGCAGGCGGCTCAACCTTCGGCTGGCGGGCTGGGAGCCTTTGAGCCAGCGAGCCACCTCGCTGACCCGCAATCTAACAGACCTCCTTCTGTCTTCTTCATTGACTGACCAACCTCATCTCACGGCCGTGTGAGCCAGGCTGGGATGTCATAAAAGGATGCATCATAGCTCCTAGATCCAATCATTGAAGCTCCTTTACGGCTCTAAGATGTCAGACAGAGCAATTCATAGGGCGGTCAACATTGACATTGCTTGAGGAACGACATCGAGTGGCGGCAAGAAGGTTCGGAACCCGACTGAGTGACCTGTAGCCGATCAGCGGCCAGTCACACTCTGCACTCCAACATATGCTGGGATAAACTATCCAACGACGACGCTGAGGATCGACGCAAGGATGACGGGATCGGAGATCGGGGATAACCGATCTCGTTAAGGATTGGGTACAACCAAGTCCTGCCCGTTGTCATGGTAGATCATTAAACAAGTGTACTCCCACTTGTGGCATGTACTGCTCAATTGTATATATATCACACAGAGAGCACTAGGCTCTTGCCACATTCACCAAGTCAATCGAGTATATATGTTTCTGTCTATTTGCAGCAGTGACATCGTACTCAGACTCTCCCCAATCACCAGTATCGGGACTGAAACTACTTAAGTTTCCAACAGGTTGTCATGGGCCTGAATGCTCATGAAGCAGGAGGGTCGTTGATTCATATGGAAGGAGCACAGGTATCAGAGATCAGCCCGGTAGACAAGGAGATGCCATAGATCTAGCTGGTACCAGTGGTGAGCATGGTCATAGTACAGTCTCCATGGAGACCATGGGCTCCAACGGACTCACATGCAAAGGAGGACCAGGCCCATATGCGAGGAGGGCCAGGCACAACCACAAGGAGGACTGTCATAGGCCTGGATGCGCAGAGCGAAAGAAGGCCGAAGTTCATATGAAGGTAGCGCAGGAATCGGGCAGATCTCAAGAATTGCAGAAGAATTCAGTGAGTTCGGTAATAGACATGGTTCTCGTGCAGATTTCACCAAAACATGCATGAACATGGTCGATATCACGAATCCCATCGAAATCTGTAGGAAGCATGATCTTGTGGCAGATTCCGTGGAGATCTGTGACAAAGACATCCATACGATGACTCACATGCAGGATGAGGCTAAGCTTGCATACGAGAGGGGACCAAGCTCTACTGGGCCGAGGACCGAGTCTTGCCAAGAGGGGGACCGAGCCCTACAACATGCATTAGGTTACCACTCAGGGGCATGCAAGGTAGAAATAGAGGAGGACCATCGCTGGTCAAAGGAAGTAGAGCTGTGCAACAGACACTGGCAAAGAGAGCATGAGGAGAAAGAGCAGTGTCGATGGAGTCGACACAGCTTAAGGAAGGTAGAACGGGATAGCATCATGACAAGGAGGAGTCTCATTGAAGACTCCTGTGTAGTACTTGACGCAGGAGGTACTCTCTGGAGAGAGAGCAGGAGCAGCATCACTGGCAACATTGCAAAGGGGTATATAACCATACCTTCTCGTCACAAACAGTTGAGTGGATCTCCATCCACTCTACACACCATAACTAGTTATCACTTCAGCATAAGTATACATTAGTTTCAGTCAGCATAGTAGCAATCCATCAAGGTTGCTCCTCATTGTAGTGCATGTGTTCTATCACCACTCACTGACATCTGAAGGCAGTTCATAGCAAACCAGCAGTCTGGATTAAGATAGAACCAAAGGCAGTAGTCCACTGCAGTCTGGGGATCACCTCAAGCATCAGTCAACACACTGGACACTCGTGTTGATGCCACCAACCCCATCACCAACACCAACAGCCTCATCACCATCAACACTCACACCAGACCTTGGTGTCATTATAACCTTAGTATCAACATCGAATGTGCTGAGCTACCCCTGAACAGAGTGTCCACAGAGGTCAGCCAAAACCTACAATAGTATATACAATGAACACCACCTGTCGCCACTGCACAACCTGATAGTCACTGAGCGACGTAGCTCACTGAGACAATAGCTGTCGCACAGTTCGATAGTCACCAAGTATCTCGACAGACCGACCTGGTTTCAGGTGCGAGACCCCGACCACAGCTAGGAGCTCCTTGTCATGGATCTCATAGTTCTTCTCGGCAGAGGACATCTTCCTGGAGTAGAAGGCCACTGGATACCATTGTCCTTCATGCTCCTGATATGAACTGCCTGCCTATGGCAAAGTCACTTGCATCAGTCTCCAACCTTGTTGAAAGGTGGTAGTTGAAGTGCTGAAGCATTCCTGCTGATGTGAATGCCTGGATGAGCTTGTGGAAAGCCTGTTGGGCCTCCTCTGGTAGCTCAAACTTCTTGAACCGTTCCATAGGCTTTACTAGTGATGTCAAGGGCTTGGCTATACGAGCAAAGTGGGCTATGAACTGTCAGGGGTCTCGCGCCTGAAACCCAGGTCGGTCTGTCGAGATACTTGGTGACTATCGAACTGTGCGACAGCTATTGTCTCAGTGAGCTACGTCGCTCAGTGACTATCAGGTTGCACAGTGGCAACAGGTGGTGTTCATTGTATATACTATTGTAGGTTTCGGCTGACCTCTGTGGACACTCTGTTCAGGGGTAACTCGGCATGATCAATGTCAATACTAAGGTGACAACACCAAGGTCTGGTGTGAGTGTTGATGGTGATGAGATTGTTGGTGTTGGTGATAGGGTTGGTGGCGTCAACACGAGTGTCCAGTGTGTTGACTGATGCTTGAGGTGATCCCCGGACCACAGTGGACTACTGCCTTTGGTTCTATCTTGATCCAGACTGCTGGTTTGCTATGAACTGTCTTCGGATGTCAGTGAGTGGTGATAGAACACATGCACTACAATGAGGAGCAACCTTGATAGATTGCTACTATGCTGACTGAACTAATGTATACTTATGCTGAAGTGATAACTAGTTATGGTGTGTAGAGTGGATGGGGATCCACTCGACCACTGATGATGAGAGGGTGTGCTTATATACACTCCTTGTAGTGTCGCCTGCAATGCTACTCCGGCCCTCTCTCTGCAGAGAGTACCCTCTTCATCGAGTACTGTACAGGGTGTCCTCTAGCACCCTCCTGTCCTCCTTTGAGCTATGTGTCGGCCCCTTCGACACTGCTCCTCCTCCTAGTGACCTGCATGCCGGTCTCCTATACACTGCTCCTCCTCCTTCGACCGGTGACGGTTCCTCTGGTTCCTATCTCTCGAGCCCCTGAGTAGTGACTGTCTGCATGCTCCTCCTCGTGGCTGTGCCTGGCCCTCCTCGCATATGGGCCTGGTCCTCCTTTGCATGTGAGTCCGTAGGGGCCCATGGTCTCCATGGAGACTGTACTACGACCATGCTTACTACTGGTACCAGCTAGGTCTATGGCATCTCCTTGTCCACCGGCCTGATCCCTGATACCTGTGCTCCTTCCATATGAACCAATGACCCTCCTGCTTCCTGAGCATTCAGGCCCATGACAACCGTCTGCATGCTTCCTTGAGCTTGGTCCTCCTCGTGGCTGTGCCTGGCCCTCCTCACACATGGGCCTGGTCCTCCTTTGCATGTGAGTTTGTAGGGGCCCATGGTCTCCATGGAGACTGTACTACGACCATGCTTACTACTGGTACCAGCTAGGTCTATGGCATCTCCTTGTCCACCAGCCTGATCCCTGATACCTGTGCTCCTTCCATATGAACCAACGGCCTTCCTGCTTCCTGCGCATTCAGGCCCATGACATCTACCTTACTTGTTACGTACCATTGCAATAGCAGTGCTCTTGCATCGACTCTCAACGCGTGTCTTGTATCACCGTCAGTCGACAACTGTAGGCTGTGTTCTTCAACACCTGTGGTCCAGTCAGTTATTGTAGGTGGTGATTCCCACCTGCGGTCCAGTAACTATTGTCCTCTGTAGGCGATCAGCATATTGCGGTCCGGATGACGTCCAAGAGCCTTATCAACAGTACTATGAACACTCGTACTGTCAGAGAGGGTGTATCACTCACTCATCGACGAACATCATTTGTGCCACACAACCTCTGAATGGAGTGTTCAAGGCGGTCAGTCGAGACTTACCAGGCAGCGATGCTTGGTTACGTTTAGGCGAAACAGACTGAGTAGACCCTACCCAATCAATCCCAATATAATACCCGAAACTAAGTCTCTGGCGTGCAACCGCTTAAAGGACCGAGATCGTGCATTCGATAATAGAGTTCACTGACACACTCAATCATTATGGAGAGAGGTGAAATGACTTGCTTGTTATCACTGGTGACAGCAACTTCTAATAGAATTCCCCCCTTTGTAGCATCCAGTGTGCCATAGGCTTTGTCAGTCATCATCCAATTGAACCAATTTTGGAGGATTTTCAGTAGTTATGGAAGGAGGTCTTCCATAGAAGTAACGAAGTTATCATAGAGGGAGTAGTTTACATCAGTCATCATTGAAGGTGAGTTCAAGGATGAGGTAGTGCTTTGAGTTGGGCTCATAACCTGAGAAGTTTTGGGTCCCAATAGCTGGTGATTGGGGATAGTCTAAGTACAATGTCACTGCTACTAAAAGACAGAAACAAATATACTTGATTGACTAAAAGGAATGTGGCAAGAGCCTAGCACTCTCTACAAGATATATATACATGTGAGTGGCACATGCCATAGGTGGGAGTACTTCTACCTAATGATCAACCATGAAAACAGACCTGAACATGTTGCACTCGATTGTGACAACAAGCAGGACTGTGTTGCACCCAATTCCCTGTTCCCGATCAGGCCATTCCTCATCCGATCCCTTTTGTGTCTGCTTACATCAACCAAAGTCATCTCGTCGGATCGTCATTCTCAATAGAAACTTGTTCGATTTGGCAGGGCATACGTTTCAGCCAGAAAAGAACAAGTTGAAGGTAAATTGAGTGTAAGGCACCGCTTCGAGGAGGCTACAATCAAGCTCCATACAGACAGGTGTGTTTCTACTACAATTCTTATCATCTATTCTTTGTGACTACAACTACATGTGCATGTATATATAGCTTTCGTCTCATCCATGCATCAAATAATTTTGGGCAATCTTAGCGCTAGTTTCCCAACACTCCACTTGTGCCTTTCTCTACATTAAGCCTGGGCCGTTCTCTCTGTACTCTCCTTGAGATACCTTGCCAACTATGTCATGCTCCTTAGTCTCTGAGTCACCTGTGTGGGAGCATGATCCGGTGTTTATTATCCTTGGTGAACAGAGATTCGGCAATCACTTCCTGTCTTACTGAGTTTCATGCATTGGTGATTGGATACTCTTGTGCGCGTCGGTGACTCGGCATTTGGGTCATTTTTAGAGATCTTTCGTCGTATCTTCAACTGAACATGTCCAGATAAAGAAAGGGCGCGATGCGCGGAATCAAAAATAAATAAATCAGGAAATAAAAATCACCGCCTCCAGAGCAGAGAGAGGCGATGCGCTGGGGTTCCGGATCGTCGCCTAAAACAAACCCAATCCATCCCAAGCCAAGCCATGATGCATCCGACACCATTTTGCAGCAAAAGCAAGCGAAAGCGCGATCCGTTTGATATTCTGCCGCGACGAAGCAAAAGGAAGCAGCGAGTCATTTCTCCGCCGCTGATCTTTCGCTCTGTTGATGCCTTAGATGCCCTCTGTCCTCGAGCCTCTGTGGCCAATCTATTGCTCTCTTCGGTCTTTCCGCTCTCGTGTCAGTCTCCCCGACCCCGTCGGCTGAGTGACTTGCTGCTGCTGCTGCTCGTGACTGCCAATCTACTGCCGCTTCTCATTCGTCCGTTTTGGCAGCTGCCGCCCAGCTGCATACCCCCTTCTCTTCTCTTCCCTTTTAAACGCAATCGCACCGTCACTCCTTCCTTCACGCAACTCCTTTCGCTATCCACGATTTTGCTTCGCAGTCAAGTCGCCTGTCCCAACCCCATCCACGACGGGGACCGCTTCCTTTCACCGCGGTAACATCAAGGCGCTACCATTCTTCCTTCCGTCCTTCCTATACCCATCCGCAAGATCGCCGTTCGAGCTCGTCGCAAATGGTCCTTTCCCATCACGGCAGCCGCTGAAGGCGACGAGCGACGTCTGCCATTCCCTGTTCACTTTTCTTCGTCTTGGTTTGCTTCGGTTCCTTCCCTTCCTCCCCACCGCTCCTGTCTCACGATTTCACGACAGTCCGAACACTACGCTTTCGCTCTCGCCTAGCCACGAGAATCGCGTAACGACGTGATCATCACTGGCGGCAGCGACAGTGACATCGACCTACGCAACGGCCCAACCTTGCCGCTCGCTGCCACGCTACTCCTGGAACAGGTCTGTCGTCGCTAGTTTCAGCAATCTTGCAACTCTCTCACACGTCTCGCTCACCCCCTCCCCCCCGTCTTCATGCTGTGGCATCGTCATCCTCGATCTCCTCCTCTCCACCAACTACGTCATTGCTTTCTTGCATCTGTCCAGCTCGGTTGAAGCAGCATCTCACAACAGATCGGTACGTGCGACAGCTAAGCGCGGCTCGGCTGCCGCTGCGCTTGCAATCATGGAGGACCTCTCCGCCGATGACGATATCCTTTCGGATATCCTCCTCGATAACCTCGAGTTCGAGCCGGCCATCTCAACACATAAAATGAATCCCAATTACAGGGGTCAGCGATTCGACCGCAATGCCGTCAGCTTGATCGTCAGAAAACGTGTCGTCGAGCAAAAGGTCATCACAGCCGCCATTGAAGATCTCGGCAAGCTCGGCATCATTCAGAAATATCTCGCCAACAAAACACAACGCCAAACCGCCAGCTTTCAAGCACATGCGCGACGCTACTTCGAAAGCTATCTGCCAGAGAGTGGCGTCGAATTTGCACTCACCACACGGTACAAGCGCGTCATGATCGAAAAGGCCGACAGAGTGCCCGGCTCAGATCCAGAAGCATCGACGTCCGCATTCAAGCTCGAAGACACGCCTGGCTCTCCAGGAAAGGACTTCGCAGAGGAAAGAGGTAAGGGGCGTGCCAAAGGGAGATCGTCCTTGGATCGCGCCGCCACCAGCATCGGTGCAGCACCAGCAGCTTCCGAAAAGGCCGACCTCTGCGTTTTGGCGATGCGGACTTTCAAGCCAGGCGATCTGATCAACTACTGCAAGGGCGGCTTGAAGGATCTCACCAAAAGCGAAGACGATGCACTACGCGAAGAGGCTACCGTCTCGCGCGAGAAGCGCAAGGACACCGAGTACAAGGGTGTTCTCGGCCCAGGGCGCGATTTCAGCGTCATCCGTTCCGCGAGAAAAGGTTGCAGTCAGCTTCTGCTCGGTCCAGCGCGGTTCGTGAACCATGACTGCAACCCAAATACTGAATTCTATCGCATGGGTGCCACCATGGTCTTCAAAGTTATCCGACCGATCCATCCTAACGAAGAAATCACCACCTTCTACGGCGAAAATTACTTCGAGTGGGGCAATTCAGAGTGCATGTGTGCCACCTGCGAGTCCCGCGGCACAGGTGTCTTCTTTGATCCTTCCGTACCGCAACCGATGGAACAGGTCAAAAGCTCTGAGGGCACAGAGGTCAAACAGGAGGATTCATCCGGCGCGAATGACGCCAACGGACGTCGGCAATCACGGCGGTCCAGTCGACCGGCAGGTGCATCATCTGCGCTACCCTCCCCATCACCGACACCATCCTTAACGCCTTCACTATCGACATTACTGGGCGATGATGCTGCCGCGAAGGACAAGAAGTCGAAACGAGACTACCTTGCAGACCTCAAGCTTGCAGAGCACGGACCGTCAGACGACCGTTCAGATCCATGGGCTGAGGGCGCTGGGCCAATGTGCCGATGTCTGACGTGTGGAGCTACATTCTGGGCGCTAGAAAAATGGTGGACTCCTGACGAGTGCCCACGTTGTGAGCGTCATTACAAGATCTTCAAAGCCGACTGGCCAGTTCGCGTGCCGACCGAGGCCTCCTTGGCGCGAAAAGCGGGCGGTGTCAAGCGCAAGACGAGTTCAGAGATGATCTCGGACCACCTTGCGAGCGCTTCTTCACCGGTGCGCAACGGCAAGGAAAGGTCCTTGACCCCAACAGATCACAAAGCCAACGTCACGCCAAAGTCGCAGAAAAAGCCGCGACTCAGCAAAACGCCAAACAGCAGCGGCACGCCTGGCGGCAGCACAAAGACGCCCACTGCCGCCGCCGCAGCCACGAGCAAGGCGAATAAATCACTGTTGGCGTCTTCCTCAACAGCCTCTATAACTTCTCTGAAGCCCCCAGGTCGATCCGGCAAAGTCGAGAAAGAGAAGAACGTCAAGCAAGAGAGGCAGGACGAAGCTAGCGTCGCTCGGTCGCTTGCCACACCCACGGTCAAAAAGACCAGCACCGTCGCTGCTCTCCCTACATTGGTGCCCAAGAACGACGATTTTGGACTGGAGTCAGATGGATCTGACCTCACGCCGGAGCCCGAGTCAGAGAATGGCGAGGCAGTCAAGGCAGAGGATGATGACGAGGATGAGGACAAAGGACCTCGACCGGCTTCCGTCACCGCTCGTCCACATTCAGGACAGGCGGATAGATCGTCGTCCAGCACCAGTCCTGGGCCTCCGGGACCCAAGATGCTCGGCAAGAATGCAAAGACAGACGTATTGGCGCAGTACTGGGGAGCTGTCGAAGGCGATCGCAGAGCTCGCAGAAAGGCACCGGTCAACCCTGGGCCAACTCTGTTGGCTGCCAGACGGTCATCGCAGGACGTCACGAACAAGCCGTCGGAACGACGCTCCAGCTTCCGTGAGGCCAGCACTGACGAACATGGTCTGACAAAACCGAAAAGACGCCTCGTAGCCGATTCTGTCTCCGATGCCGAAGACGCAGTGCCTGCAGCAGTGCCTTCTCGTCCAGCCGCCTCAACTGTATCTAAGCATCGCAAGACTTCGAGCATGAGCGATGTCTCTCTTGCTCAGCTCCGAGCCAAGTCGGTGGCTAGACCGTCACCAGATCAGCAGACACCGTCTGCACCGGACAGCACTGCGTCGCCAACAAATACGTCAAAGACCGCGCCGCCTGCACCAGCACCAGCACCAGTCCAGAAATCCTCGGCTAGCAATTTGCCCGGTCTGGCCACATCGGGAGTCGAACGCACGTCAGAGTCTAACTTGGCGCTCTTCTGGTCGGCCGGTGTAGGAGGGACTAGAAACCGTCGACAAGCCCAGAGGGAGCCAGTGACAGTCTTGGGCCCCTCGGTACCATCGAAGCGTCAGAGGAACGCTTCCGAGTCGAGTCGCAGTCGCACACCAGAGGTCAAGAAATCTTGCGGCTCATCTAGGCCGCATACTGGTAACGGAGAAGATGAAGGCAGTGGCAGGGATGCAAGGGGACGTTCACGTTCGGCAGCGGCATCGGAGGACAGGGACGGTAGCTCCAAGGAGACGAGCCAGAGCAATAGTGACATTGACGATGACGACGTCCCTCCGGTGAAGCCATACATGTTCTCAGCGATCAGCAAGGTGTTCCAGTCCAATGGCAGCATGGATGTGAATGCAGGACACGAGGAAAAGGGTCCACTTCTCCCATCGGCGCCGCTCTTCCGGCCGCCAGGCCTCATTCGGTCCGATCTTGCCGCCGCAGCCGCTCGTTCCAACTCTCCGCTTGCCGGACCGCCGCGTGGTTTGCCCGGTCAGCCCATGCGAAAGAACCTCCGGTGGGGAAGTGGCAAATCCTCAATCAGCCGGCCCTTAGGCCCGAATGGGAGTCCCTTGAGCCGCCCTCCATCGAATATCAACAGCAGTCCCATCAGTGTCGCACCGCATCGAGCGGAAGAAGCCAAGCCCCAGATTCCGCGTGCTATAGCCCCAGCACAAGCCGAACATGGCGCTCCTCCGCCCGAAGGTGCTACACCCAGGCCTTCGACTGAGCGGGCCGATGCAGCGCCATTGGAGCTCAGCCTTCACCAACTTGCTACTGTCGAGCGCGATCCAAGCTATCCGGAGGCTCAGCCAACGGTCGCAGCGGCTCAGCCTGTGCCGGAGGTCAAGGTCGAAGCGAGCCCGCAGCCGAGTCCGCCTCCTCAGCCAGAACTAAAAGAAACAGCCGCTGCACCTGTTGCAACTGTTGCACCTGTAGTGTCAACGGCAACTGGGAATGGATCCTCATCGAACGGAGTTGCGCCTGAAAGATTTCTGAGCGCAACAGTGGCCGAGAAGTCCTTTACACAAGTTCAGGATGTGGCTCCAACGAGATACTTGGTGGACGAAGCATCCAGTCCAGCCGCGGACTCATCAGACGCACAGCAAAGGCGTACGTCAGGTCGTGCTCGCAGGGCACCTGAAATGGCAGCTGGTCAGATCCCCTACAAGGGCAGTCTGGTCAAGCTTGCTGCTCAGAGGGCTAAAGAAGCCAAGGGCGGGCCACACGCGGGCGCGAGCCCCCTTGACTCTCCTAGATCCACCGGCACAGCTTCTCCAGATCCTCGTTTCCAAAGCCCGAAAGCAGCTCGTCGACTCTCCAGCGACATCTTGAGCAATGCCGACAGCAGCTCTGGACACGTTCATGCTCCCTTCGGCAACGGGAAACCCACCAGCTCCGGCGAACATACCGGCCCGGTAGCCGCCGAAGCGTCCAAGATCGGTCTCGTCGAAGACGTGACCATGGGTGAAGCGGCTCGCAGACACAGCATAGGCGCAGCAACAGCGACAACGACCAACGCCACACCGATGGACGTTGATCAATGAACGCGACTCATTCCATCATTCCATCTTACCTATCTTATTCCGTCATCTTTATAAACTCTCTTGTATTTTTATATTCTCGAAGGACAAGCCTGCTTCATGTCACATAAACTCGCAATTCCATAACCATTCGCTTTGTCATTTTCAACAAACACAGACGCATTTCAGATTGTGACGAAAGGTGTGATTGCATGCAAAACATGTAACCTTATGATGACGAACCCTCATTCTGTGTCTGCTGAGGAAGTGGAGTTGGGGCTACAGCATCCAAAACCCTGGTCAGATCGCCAATGACACTATCGATCCTTGCCTGGATACCGGAAAGCAGTGCGATCTGTTCTTGAACCCCTCGTCTTTTGTCTTGCAGCGCCGCTTCTGCGTTGTTCGGCTGAACAGGGGCTGAGGAGGCAGGAAGAAGGGGGTGTGGGAGAACAGAAGCAGGCTTCGAGAGGAAGTTGGCAATCTGATTCGAGTCGAACAGGGGGATGAGTCCTATTGGTGGCGAAGCTGCTAGATGAGATGACGATGCTGGGATGGTGGTTGATACTGATGGCGTTGTGGTGGAGGAAGAGAAGTTGAGTTGACCGAACCGCCTCAATGTAGCTTGACGAATAGCTTCACGCGGGTCTGATGGATCTTCGCTCTCCGCCTCGCCCTCGTCAGGCGCAGTTGGAGTGGTAGGGTCGAGATCTCTAGCTTTGGCCTTGCCCTTACCTTCACCTTCACCCTCTTCTGTACTGTGTGTAGCAGCCGGAGCTGCAACCCTTGGACCTGCCCCATTAGGAAGCGTCGGCCTCCTCCCATCCACGTACAGCGTCGAGGGAGGAGGTGGCATCCACAACCCACCTTCCACGGAATTCACTTCCCAACCCTTACCCTGCACAGGAGGCAGCCATCCATTGTTTCTCGGCAGCCCTGTGTGCCTTCCACTCTGACCAAAATCTAGCCCAGCCATAGCAGCCGACAATCTCGTTGCTCCATTTGCACCGCCTCGTGGCGTTGAACGTCCACTCCTGCTAGTTCTCCGTCGCGTCGCGGAAGCTTGACAAGCGGAAAGGTTTCCTTCCTCCCGAACCTTGCGAAGGTCTGATTGGAGGCGAGAAAGGAACCCTTGTAGGCGAGAGTTGTACTCTTGTTCTGCTGCGGTTGGGTCATGTGTGGTCAAATCAGTCGCATTTGCAGTTGAGGTGTTGGGCTGCTGTGGATCGGATCCGCTTGGGACTGCAGGACCAGTAGTGCCAGATTGTGCGGCGTCGTTTTGTTGCTGCTGCGGTGCTTGCTGCTGTTGCTGTTGCTGTGCTGTCGGAGCTGGCTCGGGATCATCATCCAAAATCATTCGCCTACAAGTGGGACAACTCTGTTGTCTCTCCACCCAACTCCTCAAACAACGGAAATGGAAAATATGACCACAAGAAAGCTTTTTCGGTGTCTTATTTGTCACCATCCCTGCTCCACTCGCAGCCGCAGTTCCGGATTCACTCTCTAGTTCAGCCGCTACCATATCCTCTCTACAAATGATACAAGTACCATCCATACTCTGCAAATCCGCAGCACTGGCATTCGGATACTTCGTCTCCATCTTCTTCAGCGCTTGCCTGTAGCGTATCAGCGCTTTCACCTTCATTGTGCAACTCCTGCCTGTGCTGTATAGATCGTGAATAAGCGACAGCGGGATACCGTACATCCTGGTGAGGAGGATAAAGAAGTAAGTATGCGTGCAGAGTCGCACTACATCGTGTGCGAGGTCGACGTAGAGAACGTAGAGGGATTTGGCTTCCCAGGGTTCCTCTCGGGCCGTATCGATGCAGTTCAAAATGTACTGCGCTATCGTGTTACCGAGTAAAGCGGTGAGAATGATAAATTCAGAAGTGAACAAGACCATTATTCCCACTTTGACCTTTTTGATCAGCAGCATTTGCATCGAGAACCCAACCAGTAACAAGTCCGCCAACAATAGCGTGGTGAGGATCGACACCATCCTAGCATGGAAGATCCTCGGCACGCTAGGACTTTGCATGATACTAGCCACCCTTTCAGCCGAAAGCCAGTGAAAGATCTTCAAGAACAGCAGCGTACCAAATAGAATGACGAAAGAAACGCTGAAATCATCTCGAAAGATCGAAACAGCCAACAATGTCCCTACAAGGCTGTACCACGATCGTTCACAGACAAGTTCGACTTCTGATCTGCGAAGTTGTCCGAAGAACAGCAGTTGGAGTATCCGCCCAGCGACTAATGCTATGACCAGGAGGAAGTTGAGTAAAATGAGAAGGCAGCCATTGGATCGACCGAGAAAGACGACTGCTGCGTAAAAATTGCTTCGTTCGTTGAAAGCTGTTCCGACTGCAAGGAGTGCTGCGAAGGTGGACAGGATATTGTAAGTGTAGACTCTGGGTCTTGTGACCCAGGATAGCATTGCATTCGGGGGCATCGTTGCTTCGAAGGCTGTCGAGCAGCGATTGCGAGTTGCAGTTCTGTTGAGAGTTAGAAGGTGTTGGTGGCCCGATTAGGCACGGTGAATGAGAATATCCATCGAAGACGCTTTTGGGTGGACCCGCTTTCGATCTGAGCACTGGAAGTTTCAATACAGCTCTTCAATCAGCACCGCCGATCGATGTTTTGTGCTGTGAACAGTGTCGATACAGGTAGTGATGTTCCAAGAGGTGAAAGTAACGATGTTTCAAGAGGTGAAGGTGACGAGATGAAGTGTTGGTCTGAAGGTCTCCTCGGAATGCAGCTCTTTGAGAAGGTGCAGGTCAAAGCGAAGGCTCCAGCTCAACGCACTGTAGGGGGCATCAAATTTTGAGTGCTTTAGAAACACGTGTTTCTCGATTTTGACGTATTTTTAGTTGAAGTAGATAAAGCCGCACAAAGCGTAGAGATGGTGTTTACGGCCGAGTGAGAGGGTTTGCGCAAAAGGGCTAGTTGAAGATTGCAAGTAAAACGCGACCGATCAGAGCCACTAGCAGGCTCTCGTGCACAGTCGTATAGAATCTTGAATGCTTCTCATTTCTATAGATGAATACTACAATGTCAACATGTATATATACTCTGTCGTCTCCACCAGCACATCCTGAATCGTAATGGGCTCTCCTTTCATATCACCCCTATGTTGTCATCTTCTGAGCATTGCCTTCTCCTGAGTGTTGTAGTTGTATCATCCGTACATCTCACATGCATATTGATGCATGTCGATATGCAACTCTGACTCACCGATATCTCACTTATGCTCTGCGAATCCTGTGACCCATGTTAGGATGCCAACACATCTTCAACTCCCCCCTTCGACAGCATCGTCAACCCTATCAAGCGAGCTATCCGGGACGTGGTCAAACCTTTTAGAGGCTTTGTGAGAATGTCTGCAATGTTGTCTGCTGTCCCAACAAAATCAATTCTGACTTCTCCCTCCTGAACATGATCTCTGATGAAGTGGTATCTGGTATCGATATGCTTTAGTTTCCAATGCTTTGCAGGGTCTTTGCTTACCTGAATGCATCCTTGGCTATCTGTCTGTAATATTGGTGTATGGGCTTTGATTCCCAAATCCCTGAGGAGGTATGAGAAGAAGAGGGCCTCTCTTGTTGCTTCCGAGGCAGCCATGAACTCAGCTTCTACTGCTGACAGTGCTACACACTTTTGAACATGTGACCTCCAACTAACTGGACATCCATATATATATGTTACTCCTCCTGATGTGCTCCTTCGTCCGTTCATTGGGTCTGATGCCCAATTTGCATCAGTGTATGTAACAATATGTTGTCCTGAGTGTTTGCTCATTCCTTCTCTGAAAACTAGTTTGTACTCGCTAGTTTGATTGAGGTACTTTACCAAATGTAATGCCGCCTTCCATGCATTGTTTGTTGGACTCGACATATATCTTGCTAGTGCTCCTACAGTAAACGATGTGTCGGGCCATGCAGTGTTGGGCACCCATAAGAGTTGCCCAACCAGCTCTTGGTACTGCTTTGCCACTAATGGATTGCACTTGTCGCCACCCATAATACCCATTAGGCTCTGCATTGGTATCCATGACTTCTGATCGGTTGTTTGTAACCATTTCTTTACCATGGCTTTAATATAAGCCGTTAAATCGAGTGTCATTCTCCTTCGTATCCTGTCTTGGTCTATGCTTATACCCAGGAACTCCTTCACCGGCCCTTTATCCTCTGTTCCCCACTTTGCCATTATCTCATTTTTGGTGTGATCTACTTCCGTACGACTGGGCGATGTTATGAGCATGTCATCCACATAGGCTGTGATGATTGTCATGCCATTGCCTGTTCCTCTTGAGTACAGGCATGGGGCGCTTGGCATGCAATAGAAACCTATTCTCCGTAAGTGTGAGTCTAGCTCTACGTTCCACTCTCTACCTGATTGCTTTAAACCATATAGCCCTTTTACAAGTTTTAAAACCTTTCCAGAAGGAACCTTCATCCCAAGAGGTGGTTTCAAGAAAACATCGTGGTGAAGCGTCGAGTTCAAATATGCCTGCTTAACGTCAATACAATCTGCTTCCCAGTCCTGTATGGTTGCCATGGCCAGCACTCCTCAAATTGACTGTATGGATGCCACTGGGGCAAAAACCTCCGTATAGTCAATACCCTCCCTTTGAGTAAAGCCCTGTGCCACTAACCTTGCTTTGAACTTGGTTGGAATCAAGTTCACATCCATCTTGATCTTTAAGACCCAACACGTGTTGACAGTAGTCATGCCCTTCGGGAGATCAGCGACTTCCCACATGCCTGTGGCTTTAAGTCCGTCTAGCTCCTTACACATCGCTTCCTCCCAGTGTTTCTTATCTTCTCTGGATAGTGCCTCACTAATGGTTGGATCCATGTTCTTTCTTTTGTTATTGCTGGTCGCCGTAAATCCAGAAACTTTATCATCATTCCATCTATTGGCAACAGTATTGTGTTTGATCGTTTCCTTAGCAATTTCATTTGAAATCTGTTCCTGGTCCATTTCATCAATATCCTCCATGTCCACATGTTCCTGCAATGGCTCCTCTTCCTTCTCATCAAAGAGGTTCCCATCTGTGTATCTTAGGTCGTCGAGGTCTTCCTTGTTTGCTAACACTGGTGGTGACTGCGTAGTCACTGGTTGCCACTCCGTCCTGTCAGACCAGCACTTGGTCTCCATAAACCTTGCTGAATTACTCCAGAATATGTTTGGGCTGTTGTCTGGGCTGTAGAAAAGCCAGCCTCTCCTCTCCAAACTGTATCCTAGGAATATAGATGCTACAGCCCATTGGTCAAGCTTCTTATTGTCTCTTTTAGCTTTAGGGATGTTTACCCATGATAAACATCTGAACACGCGTAGAAGTTTCATGAGCCGTTTTGGCGATCTTCCAAACATAGCCTGATATGGGAGGTCACCGTCTATGCTTGGGGTGAGATTCATCTTGAACGCCACTGCTCATATTGCATACGGCCAGAATCTTATCGGCAATTGCCTCTGCATGAGTAGAGCCCACATTCTCTCACCTAGGCTTCTATTCATCCTTTCAACATGTCCATTTTGTCTGCTATCATAGCCTACTCTCATTTGCCATTCTATACCTTTGTCATTTGCCCATTCATGGGCATCATTGCTTCTCCATTCAGTACCTTGGTCAGACCATATTGCTTTTAAACTCTTTCCTGTCTGTGTTTCAAGGTACGCTACTGTTGATTTTAGCTCTTTAAAGGTGTGGCTCTTCCGCAGTAGAGGTCGTACGTATACATATTTGCTGTGATCATCAATCAACACCAAAGTGCATGTATGTTCTGTTGCATGTGATGAATCGACTATCAAATCGATGTGGATGAGGTCAAGTGGAGAGGGGGACCTCTCTCCGCCACTCTGGCCCATTCGAGCTGCCGTACTTTTGGATTGGATGCATTGCTCACATGTCAAGGCAGCATTTGGGTTCAGGCTTACTGGGTGGTCACCTTTTAGGTGATTAATAATGGCTCTTGTTTTGTCCCGGCCTGGATGCCCTAGATGCTCGTGCCATAATTGTTGTTCTGATATCTGGGTTTTGTTCTCAATACACTCAAAGTCTTCATCAACACCTTCAAATAATGATGTTGATGTGACCATAGCATTTTCCTGCCATGTGTTGCCTCGGAACTCCAAAAGTCCTCGCTTGTGATTCTTGGTCATTTTGAGTAGCATGCCGTTTGCTAGATGTATTTGCCCTCCGGTTGCATCTAATGTCACTTGTGCTCCTTCATCTGTCAATGAATTTGTTGACAATAGGTTAACATTGAGATGCTGAACATACAATACATTTTGGAGAAAGATATCTCTGGTGTTTGTTGATATGCTAGCATCCCCTATAGCAGTGGCTTCTAGAACCTTGCTTCTGGCGGTGAATACACGCTTTTGGCAGGTTTTCAGACCAATGAGTATGCTATAGTTGTTCGCCATATGGTAGCTGGCACCCAAATCTAAGATCCAATGAGAGGTCTTTTTTGGATCTATGGGCCTCCACCAACTAGGTGTGAAGGAGCACCAGACTTCCTACTTGGGCCTGGCAAGAGGAGAATTCTCTGGTATGGTTACAGATGCATTGCATTGACTGATCCCATGTCCAGGTCTCTTGCAGATCCAACATCGGAGCCTTTGGGGTCTAGCGGCAACTTTGGTGCTGGTGCTGTCAGTATCTTTTTCATCCTTCTCGTCCTTTTCGAGTGTTTCGTCCTGGTCTTCGTTGCTGGCGATTCTGGTGCTGGCCTGTTGGGGATCAACCCTTGGTGCAGGATTGTTCTCGATTGCCGATTGTTGGATGGATAAAGCAGTAGCGAGGGCGCTAAAACTGAGCTGGCTCATGGTGGCAACAGTCTCTTTGTACATTGGGTGTCGGATAGTGCACTTTTGTAGATTAGAGAATAGGGTGTCATCTGCGAATGGCTTCCCCAGTAAACTACTCTCTGTTTGGATGGTCCTTATTTCTTGGATGAGCTTTTGTGCATCTGAATTGTACATCCTAAGCTCTCCTAGTTGGGCGATTAGTGTGATGCAGCGAGATGTGGCAGTAGCCTCATTTGTGAGTCCATTTTTGATCTTCTTCCATACATTATGGAACATATGGTGCTCCCTGATGATATCAAGGATTAAGTAATTGATATTAAACTCTCCTGTGGTGTCGATGGTACTGTGCAGTGCATTTGTTAAGGCATCATCAAACATTCGGTTCCACTTGGGATGCTTCTTGTTGCACACTCCATCGAGGTGCTTCATGGCTTGGGGAACACATCATAAGAAAGACTTGATATGGGTGCTCCAACTATAGTAGTTGTGCGATGTGAGTTTTGGTACGGGCTCAAGTAGTTTTGCTAAGGTGCGAAAATTGTATTGCTTTCCATTGTTGTTGTGATCTGAGTCGGAGTCAGTTTCTTCATCGGCATTGTCATCAATCACCCTGGTGTCTGACTCGTTGGTAGCCTCGTTGTCAGCAGCTTGCGGTTGCATTGCTTTTCCCTTTCTACCTCCTTTGGCCTTGCTTGTAACAGCTTGAGCTTCGGCCTCTTGTACCATGTTGATGATCCAGGTTAGCTTGGTCAGTAGGGTTCAGACTCTTAATCAGTTGAAGATTGCAAGTAAAACGCGACCGATCGGAGCCACTAGCAGGCTCTCATGCACAGTCGTATAGAATCTTGAATGCTTCTCATTTCTATAGATGAATACTACAATGTCAACATGTATATATACTCTGTCGTCTCCACCAGCACATCCTGAATCGTAATGGGCTCTCCTTTCATATCACCCCTATGTTGTCATCTTCTGAGCATTGCCTTCTCCTGAGTGTTGTAGTTGTATCATCCGTACATCTCACATGCATATTGATGCATGTCGATATGCAACTCTGACTCACCGATATCTCGCTTATGCTCCGTGAATCCCGTGACCCATGTTAGGAAGTCGACGCATCTTCAACTGCTCAGCTTCGCACACGCACGCGCTCCCTGAACACACGCGAGTGGCGAAAACAATGAAAATTAGTTGAGAATTTTGATACTGCGTTTGCAACTGCTTTATTTCGTTTCTAAGAGTGCAATCTACATGAGCTTATATATAAGTGCGCTTGTTGATCACCCCCAGCATGTGTTGGTTTGTGGCTAGTTTGCTCTTCATATCACTCCTGAGTTGTCATGGTAACACTTACGCATCCCACATGCATTGTCACCAACAAGTGGTCTCGTCCCATCAATAGTTGCTTGCCCTCCACAGACCCCATGGGCTCTGTTGGGCTCCGACGCGTCTCCAACCGTTGTTATGTCTCCCTCAACTAAATTCTTGACTCGGATTTGTACTTACTTCCATCATCATCGCTATCAACGACTCGCTACAATTTTTTTCCCATTTTTGAGCACCCTAAAAATATGTGTTTCTAAAAACACATTTGCTACAAATGTGACATTTGGTTCGATATAACATGTATGTTATCAAATACATTTTCGGTGATGAAAGACAAGGTCCACCACTTTGATGACGTAATCATTTGGAGAGTAATAAAAATTTGGGAGGTCATTTTACCTGGTCCGGAGGTGTGTTTTCAGAAACACTAGGGGGTTTCAGTTATCTCTGAGTTTTGAAAACACAATACTTTGAAAATATGTCTGGGCCCAATTTTTGACACCTCAAGAAACTGTACAGGCCTGTGATACTTGCATCATGGAGTTTCACTTGACTTGGCCAGTAAGGGCAATTGCTGATTCCCTACACCAGGTCAAGATCAAAGTGATCATATTAGATGTTGTTGAACACTATACTGAACAATGTCAAAACCTTTGATTGAAAAGCTAAAGCAAACAGCTTACATCACACCTGTTCTGATTGCTGTCTTCTGCAAGCCTCATGCCATCAGTTTTGTCTCTCATGCCATTTGGTGAAGGCCAATGTTGTCATTCCCATCCTTTGAGATTTGGCTGTTGTGTCCTCAAAAGGGCAGCCATGAGAAGCAAAGAGTGCAGTGAGCATCTCCTCCCTAAGATCCAGTGCTTTCTCCTGCCTGAACTTCTGGACTCGGTTCTGAGACATGCCCTCCATGGCAGCAGCCTGTTCTTGTTCATATTGCTGCTGGTTTTCCCTTTGTTGTATCCTCACATCTTCGGTAGCCTGCTGATATGCTTCCATCCCTGATGTGGTCTCTGTCAGAGGTCTCAAGCCCAGAACCTGATATCTGTGATAGGAACGCGTCTATTACGATTCCTGTCGAGATATGTGGTAATGTGTTGTGTATTACAAGTGTCACAGGGCCAGCGCAGAGGTCATAAGCAGCCGTGCTGCGCAGCCGCCGAAATGAGCTCGGCGCACCAGCAGCGGAAACCGGTCGATACCCAGGGGTCCAACCAGTTTCGCTGATAGTGGCTGGAACACAGGGAAGAAGAGAAAACTTCATCGAGATTGGTCAGGTCAGTAAGTACAAAGGGGTTTCACCAAGACTGGCCCGAGATGAAGTGGATCAACCAGCCACAACCAGATGAAGGCGTCCCACCGAGTCCAGAGGAATGGCTATGGAAAAGGGGGAAACAGGGACCTCATCATTAGATGAGGTGGGAGGGGACCCCTGAGCATGATGAAGTCAATGAAGGAGGATTGACATAGGGATAGGAAGGGGCAGCATAGCTGCAAACAGCAGACAGAACAGGAGAGATGGGGAGGCCATACCCAATGGATAAAGACACCTCACACAGAAGAGGGAGAGGGGCCATGGTGAAGACGCCATGGCAAAAAGGGATATATACATCCTGCTGCCATAGTGAATGAGTGGATTTGGTATCCACTCTACTTTAAACTAACTATACTCTACTGTAACGTATACTTAGTTGTTTCTGTCTTATAGTGCAATTGCAGGACATTGCTACGAAACCGAGTTGGTGTGTCGTATCACTTCTCCTTGACGTCATCTGTAGGCAGTAGTACTGCGGTCCAGATATCACCACACCAAAGGCAATATACATATATTGCGGCCTGGGCTTCTCTTATCACCTCACTGTTTGGTCCTCGACACCTTGAACACTTGTGTCGAAAAGGACAAACCTCGTTCCTATACTACGGGTTCCACAGCAAGCTGGAACAGACTGTGCTGCGCTACCACTGAACGGAGTGTTCACAGCGGTTAGCTGAAACTCGTCGAACAAATAACCCTTCAAGCAGTTTCAGTGAAAGTGGCCAACAGGTGCATACCCAAGCACGTTCACTGAAATCGGTGGAAATTCCCCAGGCCGATAGTTTTCGGGCTTCAGGCACACGACCGCTGACAGCATGCTGATCTGTCTGATTCCGACCAATCCCCAATGACATTGATCTGAGACCCGAGTTTCGATCAATCTTGTAATTCTTATGTGCTGCCAGCCCGATCAATCTTGTCGATCCCTGATGGTTTGGCACCAATCAATCTGGCACACCCTTCATATATTGATCTGTTGCGCACCCTTCACATACTGCTCCATTGTGTGACATTCCCACGACTGCCGTTGATCAAGTTGGCGCACTCTCTTGCGCTGTCCTTCTGACCCTGTGACAACAGGTTGCTATGAACTGCCTTCAGTGTCGATTGTTATCCGGAACGCTGGTCCTAGGAACTGCCTTTGGACATCAGTGAGTGGTGATACGACACACATGCTACAATAGAAAGAATCTACTTGTGATTACCACTTTGCTGACTGTAAACTAATGTATGCTTAAGTGAAGTGATAACTAGTTATGGTGTGTAGAGTGGATGGTGATCCACTCCCTTCCTATGACGAGGAGCATGGTTATATACCATCCTTGCAGTGTTGCCTGCAACACTGCTCCTGTTCTGTGAGGCCTCCCCAACCCTATGTCTCCTCCTCATCTTTCATACTGTTTTCCATCCACGCTGGGCTGCTGCTCATTGGTGTCACATCCCTTGTCTCCTGTGGATGGAAGGGCCTCTCGCTGCCTCAGCTCTGTCAGGGGCCAGTCCCACTTCATCTGGGTGGTGACTCACCCCCTTGTCACAGGGACAGCGCAGAGATATTGAGCAGTTGCACTGCGCAGCCGTCGAAATGAGCTCGATGCATCAAAGGTGGAACTGGTCGAGACTCAGGGGCACCAACCAATCTCACTGAGAATGGTTGGACAATGAGCTGGGAGGAAATCTCATTGAGAATGGTCAGGATGGTGGGTGCTGGGAAGTTTCACCAAGACTGGCCCAAGGTGAAGCAGGTCAACCAGCCCCACTACCAGATAAGGGCGTCCCACTGAGTATGAAGGGATGGCTAAGGAAAGGCAGGAGACCAGGGACCTTGCCATCAGATGAGGTGGGAGGAGGCCCCTTGGTATGATGAGGTCAATGCTTGAAGAACGTCATCACAGCAAGGGAGTAGAGATAGGAAGGGATAGTAGTACAGGTCAGATAGAACAGGAGAAACGAGGGGGCTGTATCCTGTAAGGAAGGGAGGGAGCCACGGTGAGGTAGACACCATGATACAAAGGTATATATACACCCCTCAGTCATAGTGAATGAGTGGATCCAGCATCCACTCTATTTTTAACTAAACTATACTCTACTGTAACATATACTTAGTTGTTCCATCATATAGTGCAATTGCAGGCCATTGCTACTAATTTGAGTAGGTGTGTCGTGTCAGGGGTCTCGCGCCTGAAACCCAGGTCGATCTGTCGAGATACTCGGTGACTATCAAACTGTGTGACAGCTATTGTCTCGGTATCGGTCTCGGTGAGCTACGTCGCTCGGCGACTATCAAGTTGCGTGATGACAGCAGGTGGTGTTCATTGTATATACTATCATAGGTTTCGGCTGACCTCTGTGGACACTCTGTTCAGGGGTAGCCCGGCACGATCAATATCGATGCTAAGGTGGCAACACCAAGGTCTGGTGTGAGTGTTGATGACGATGAGGGTGTTGGTGTTGGTGGTAAGGTTGGTGGCGTCAACACGAGTGTCCAGTGTGTTGACTGATGCTTGAAGCGGTCCAGTTAGTTATTGTAGGCGGTGACCCACACCTGCGGTCCAGTAACTCTCGTACTCTGTAGGCAATTAACATAACGCAGTCCAGACGACGACCAAGAGCATTATCAACAGTACTGCGAACACTCGTACTGTAAGAGAGGGTGTATCACTCTCTCTTCACGATCAGTGTCTGTGCTGTGCAACCTCTGAACGGAGTGTTCAAGGCGGTCAGTCAAGACTCACCAGGCGGTGACGTTTGGTTACATTTAGGTGAAACATACTGAGTAGACCTTACTCAATCAAACCCAATATAATACCCAAAACTAAGTCTCTGGCGCATGACCGCTTACAAATACTTTCATCTCACCATAGAGTATACAAGTGGATCTTCATCCACTCTACTCTTTATCTTACTCACACTTGACTTGGCTCATATCATTGCAATAGCATAGCTTTGCAACAACATCTCAAATGTGTGTGTTCTATCACCATCAGACGTCAACTGTAGGCGGTGTTCCTCAACATCTGCGGTCCAGTCAGTTACTGTAGGTGGTGTCTAAAACACCTGCGGTCCAGTATCTCTGTCATCTGTAGGCAATAGTCTTATTGAAGTTCTGCCGACATCAAGAGCATCAAGCAGCAGCACTAAAAATACTCCTGCTGCAATAGGAGAGTGTATCTGATACCACTCCCACATCAATGTGTTATGGATGTGCCGCATGTCATGTGCCTGAATTCGCAGGATGCAGGAAGACCCGTTAAGTTCATATGAAGGGAGCGCAGGAATCGAGGGATCGGGCAATTCGTGGGAATTGTAACAGAATTCAGTGAGATCTGTAGTAGGAATGGTTCTATGACAGATCTCATTGAGATCTGCACAAGTGTCATTGATATCATGATTTCCACCAGAACCTGCAGTAAGCATGATGTCACAGGGTCGGCTGGCCAGCGCAAGAGAGTGCACCAATTGAGCAGCGGCAGTTATGGTAATGTCGCATACGGAGCAGTATATGAAAAGGTGCGCAGAAGATCAACATATGAAGGGTGCACCAGATTGATCAGAGCCAAAAACCATCAGGGATCAACGAGATTAATCGGGTTGGCAGTGCATATGAATCATGAGATTGATCGAACCCCGGGAATCCAGATCAATCTCATGGGATCAGTCGGGGTCAGTTGGATCAGCACGCCTCAACTAGTCGGCTGATACGAACAAGTACTCGGAACTGTGCTGACGTGACCACATGACCAAGGGGTTGGGTCACAAGGTTGAATAAGTGACTAAAGGGGGTATCACAAGACAAGTCGTGATGGAACTGTGCTGACGTGACCACATGACCAAGGGGTATGGTCATGAGGTTCAGCAAGTAAAGGGGGTTTCACAAGACAAGTCGTGACAGAACTGGGCCAACATGACCACATGACCAAGGGGTATGGTCACGAGGTCAACAAGTGACTAAGGAGTTTCACAAGATAAGGTTGAGAGGAAGCTGTGTCGAAAGGGGGGCATCACACATCAGGCAGAAGGAAAGCATGAAGGCGAGAGGGCAGTGTTGCATAACCCTTGTGCCATGCAAATGGTAGGAGCACAGTATCGAAGAGGTCGGTGCCAGGAGGACAAGACAGTGCCTAACAGGGGACAGAGGCCCCTCAAGAGGAGCAGGATAGGTGTCGAGGGAGAACACCAATCAGACGCATAAATACTCTCATTCTATGATAGCATACTAGTGGATCAGCATCCACTCTACATACTA
This sequence comes from Ustilago nuda, assembly GCA_022963125.1. Classification (NCBI taxonomy): domain Eukaryota; kingdom Fungi; phylum Basidiomycota; class Ustilaginomycetes; order Ustilaginales; family Ustilaginaceae; genus Ustilago; species Ustilago nuda. The sequence goes on along the minus strand of JALCUS010000004.1, from coordinate 993,182 downwards.
CTTACTCATAATTTACTTACTCAGTTATGTACCATCGCAATAGCAGTGCTCTTGCGACGACTCTCAACGTGTGTGTTGTATCACTGTTAGTCGACAACTGTAGGCGGTGTTCTTCACACTAGAGGTCCAGTTCATTACTGTAGGCAGTGTTCTTCAACACCTGCGGTCCAGTCAGTTACTGTAGGTGGTGATTCACACCAGTGGTTCAGTAACCCTCGTCCTCTGTAGGCGATTAGCATATCGCGGTCCAGACGACGTCCAAGAGCATTATCAACAGTACTACGAACACTCATACTGTAGTGGAGGGTGTATCACCCACTCACCAACAAACAACATTTGTGCTGCGCAACCTCTGAACGGAGTGTTCAAGGTGATCAGTTGAGACTTACTAGGTGGCAACGCTTGGTTATGTTTAGACGAAACATATCGAGTAGACCTTGGTCAATCAACCTCAGTTAGTCTCTGGCGCACGATCGCTTACACATGATTGTATGGCAGATTCCACGGAGATCAGTAATAAGGTTGTTCATATGACAATTCACATGCAAGGAGGACTGAGCTCACATACAGGGAGGAGCAGACTCCGCCAAGACGGGGACCAAGCTTTGCCAAGATGGGGGTCAAGCTCAGCGACACGCAGACGGTTACCACTCAGGGGCACACAAGATAGGAGTAAAGAGAGCCGTCGCCCGTTGAAGGAGGAGGAGCTGTGACAAGGACATCAGTGAGTAGGATAGGAGGCTGGGGAGCAGTGTCAAATGAGTCGACACATAGCTCAAGGAGGACAGGAGAAGCACTACAGGGTCCCCTGTACAGTACTTGACAAGGAAGGTACTCCCTGGAGAGAGAGATGGAGCAGTGTTGCTGGTGATGCCGCATACAATGTATAAAAGCATGCCTTCTTGTCATCAGTGGACGAGTGGATCCTCATCCACTCTACACATCATATAAACTAGTTATCACTTCAGCATAAGTATACATTAGTTTTCAAGTCAGCATAGTAGAAATCAATAGATTGCTCCTCATTGTAGCGTGTGTGTCGTATCACCTCTCACTGACATCTGAAGGCAGGTCATAGTAAACCAGCAGTTCGGATTAAGATAGAATAGAAGGCAGTCGTCCACTGCGGTCCAGGGATCACCTCAAGCACTAGTTGACACACTGGACACTTGTGTCAACACCACCCAATATATACTCACACCATACCTTGGTGTCACTACAAGTTCATATTGTTATTGATTGTGCCGACCTACCTCTGGATGGAGTGTCCACAGCAGTTAGTCGAATTCTGCAACAGCAAAACCACAACTACAGATTCGAGTGAGGAAAGTGATAGAGACAGGTCTATCACATATTTCACCGAGAATCGAAATACCACTAGCATTGTCGCATAACTCGACAGAATTGGTAATAGTATCGACACTACTACCGATCTCAGGTTTCAGGCGCGCGACCGCTGACATATACGAGGTGGTGCCATGCAGCTTCAATCTTCAACTGTAAGCACGCTTGCTGCTGTGAGACTGGGGTTGTGCGCTGATGAACGAACGAACGCGCCACAACTCAAATTTCCGGCTGTCGGGAAGAGGAGAAGTGAAGTTGAAGGCCTTTTTTTCTTTCAAGAGTGTAAGATTGCTTGATTCTTGCTAAATCCCCTTTCTGCAAAATTCCAAACTTGAACCTCTACGTGACCTCATCTTTCTTTCCTTCAAGTCGCACCTTCCCCTTTCCCTTGAGGCGGTGCAATGGACCAAGCGCGACAATGCCGAGATGCACACCCTCTAACCCCCAATTCACAGCTTCTTTGTGCAAGTTGGCTGCAGCTGAGAAGGGTTCATGGCTGTTGCGATTGACGCCCAATAGACTCCTTCTTCGCGTCAAATTGCAAGCCAGCAAGACAGCCATCTCATTTTCATCGTGGCCATTGAAGCGAATAGCCGCCAGCTATCCTAACCCGTTGAGGTCATCACCATCATCATCATGATTCGGCCCGCCACCCCGGGCACTTTGCTCACCTTGGTCGCTGCTATCTTGCTCGGTCTCGTCACCATCTCCACTCCCATAATCAAATCCATCTACTTCCTTGAAGCTACTATCGGCGGAGGCGGTTCTCAAAATGGTCAAGTCGCACGATTCGGTACCTTGGGTTACTGCATTGGCGACACCTGCAGCAACCCCACCCTAGGCTACTCGTTCGACCCCAATCAGCTTCTCGGCATTCAGGTCATCTCTGGCAGGTACACCGGCGCCGTCATCAAAGGTCTCACATACACTCTCGTTCTTCATCCAGTTGCTCTCACTTTCGCTGTTGTTTCGGTGCTGCTTGGTCTCATCTCGCACTGCCGAGAGCTTTCCACCAACTGCTTTGGCACCTTTGTCACTGGTATCGGCGCATTCATCACCATCGTCGCATTCGGTGTCGATCTCGCTCTGTTCATCGTTGCGAGACAGCGCATCAACTCGATCAACGGCGCTCGTGCTAGTCTCGGCATGGCCATCTGGATGGCCTTGGCAGCATGGATCCTCATGTTCCTCGCCGGCTGTGCTTTCAGCTGCGGTATCTGCAGTCGAAGGAGGCGCAACCGTGTCAAAGACTCGCATCTTCCTCCCGACACCTATGGAGCACGCCCAGCTGCTCCCATGCAAGATCGCTACGCGGATCAGATGCGAATGGATGCACTCGATGCTGAAGCAGACAGGAAACGTAGACAGGCTGCCTTGGACCGAAACAGTAGGGGAGGAGATCTTCCCAAGTTTGCCGAGTACGAGACCGAGTACGAGATGCCGCTCAAGAAAGACTACGACGAAGGGGCATACGATAATAGTGCCAATCACCAGCAGCCTGGCCTCGCTTACTCGACGAATAACAGTGTTGGTCGTGCAAGTGCCGCTGGCGTTGGAGCGGCTGCTGGTGGTTCGTACATTAACGGCATCGGTCAGGGCTATGGCAGAAGGCAAGCTCAAGGGAGCCGAGCGGAGGACTTCTCCAGCTCTCCACCTATGCTGAACAACTCGGCTGGTCACGGTGCCCACAACATTGCTGCTCAAAGGCAGAACACCGTTTCCTCTGTCGGCAACGGTGCTGGTAGCGGCATGCCTACTCCCTCACACATGTCCAACGCTTGCAGTGAAGCTACCTACGTTCCTGGCCCTGGACCTCAGCCATACCGCGATGGTCTGGACGGCACATCTTCGCTCACACCTGCACCTCGTCCTTATCCTCAGGTCTCGTCTCCACCACCCATGCACGACTATTCCCAACAAAACCAGTACCAGCCGCAGGAACCGTACGACTCGTATGGCAATGTAATTCCTGCCTCATCATCTGCTGGTCAAGGAAGTCAGTTCAGCCAGCGTGGAGGCGCACATCGCCAACCCACTGGAGAGTACCGCCATCCCACCGAATACTCGGGAGCTACCTTTGGTCCTTCCTCATCTGGCTTCCACGCACAGTCGAACGAAGCCGCTGGTGCATCAGGCTCTCGCATGCGCGGTCCACGCAATCTGCCTGTCATTCCACAGCACGAAGACGCAGAATCACAAGAGATCGTCTATGACGTTGCTGCAGCCGGCACATCCGCCGAGCGTCGCCAGGGTACTGTCGATGACGGTTTTGGCTTAGCATCATCCCACAATCACGAGACGACTCACGATGGCTACAACCAGTACGCATCTTCTGCATACGATCACCAATCGCAACAACAGCATCAACAGTATCACTCCTACCAACCATCAGGACATTACGATGATGCAGCTAGAGGCGAACCATCTTCATCTGCAGCAGTAGGACAAGCGTATGGCCATCAAGAGGACAACCACTACGATGACCATCAGAGCAGTGCAGGTCCTCCTGGATACGAAAGCGTTGCCGGTGGATCTGGGTATCAACATAACCATCATCCTCGCGAGAAGCACTAGATGCTAGGAGATCCCGCAAAGCCCATTTATAGTTTTGTAAACCTTTTGTTGTTCTGATACTTTTATATAAGTAGTTTTTCAAAGTTTGGCGGGCCGACGTAATTGAACAATAGGGGGTATCAATTTTCGAGTGTTTTTAGAAACACGTGTTTCTCGATTTTGATGTGTTTTTATTTTGCACAAAAACCTTATGTAAGAGTTGAGAATTCTGGCGCTGAGTTGTCATCATATTCGTTTTTGAGTGCTATTTACACAAGCATATATATATGTGCATGCTTGGTGGTCACCTTCAGTCTGTGCCAATCTATGACTAGTTCACCCCTCACATTGCTCCTGAGTTGTCATGGTAATGCCTATGCATCCCACATGCGTAACCACTGATGTGTGGTTTCATATCATCGATAGTTACTTGCCTTCCACAGACCTCATAGGCTCTGTTCGGTTCCAATGCATCTCCAACCATTGTTATGTCTCCCTCAGCAGGGAAGCGGGGACTGCTGAGCCGCTGTACCTTGTTGTGATGTCAGTCCCAACCCCTGTCGTGCACGTCGTAATACTTCCTTGCCTACTAGCTTGGTGAAGATGTTGGCCAAGTTGTCCTTGGTGCCAATATATTTGATTTTGACATTTCCATCTTGCACGTTATCTCTGATACAGTGGTACTTGGTGTCGATATGCTTCAACTTCCAATGTTGTGCTGGATCCTTACTTACCTGAATGGTGCCTGTGTTGTCTGAAAAGATTGTGGGGGTACCAACGTCAATTCCAATAGCTTTGAAGAGATGCCTGAAGAAAAGTACCTCTCGTGCGGCTTCAGTTGCCGCCACAAACTCTGCTTCCACTGCCAACAAAGCAGTGCAGCGTTGTAGTGCTGAATTCCATGCGGCCAGGTTCCCGTGTACAAACACTGCTGAGCCTGATGAGCTTCTTCATTGTGCGGTGGCATCACTTGCCCAGTTTGCATCACTATGTGCTGTTAGAAAATCTTGTTCCTTATTGCCACCATATCGTAGGTGTACATCCTGGGTACCATCTAGGTATTGTAGTACCTTCTGCACTGCATTGTAATGCTCTTTCGATGGTTGAGTCATATAGCGTGCGAGGACCCCTACTGCTTGGCTAATATCTGGGCATGTTCCATTCGAGAGCCATAGGAGCTTGCCAACAATCTGCGGGTATTCCTTTCGTTCGGCTGTGCTTGCTGCTGTCTCTGGGGCCGGTACGTCTTGGAGCAGTACACTGGATTTTCTCCTGTGTTTGTCTAGGTGTTCATCCAGTAGTTGCTTGATGTAACTGGTCTGCCTGAGGTCCATTGTCTTTTCTTTGTGATCCCTGTAGATCTTGATTCCGAGGAAGTGAGACACATCACCACCCTCCTCCATCTTCCACTTCTTGCCTATTTCCTCCTTGATGTGTTTGACTGTTTCTAGCTTTGGGGACATGATTAATGTATCATAAACGTAGATGACCACTATCGTGAAGTTGTCCCCTTTCCCTCTGGAGTAGATACATGGTACACAATCAAGTCTATGGAAGTTGGATCGCTGGAGGAACTTCTCAAATTCCATATTCCACTCCCATCCTGACAGTTTGAGACTGTATAGCCCCTTGATTACCCAATAAGCTTTTCCTTTCAGCACCTTAGCTCCTTCTGGTGGTTTCATGTAGATCTCGTGTTTAAGTGTGGAGTTGAGATAGGCCATTGTAATATCTAGTTGATGAACCTCCCAGTCACGCTCCACTGCCAGTGATAATAGCACTCTTATCACACTAAGCGGTGCCACTGGTGTGAAGGTTTCTTCGAAGTCGATGCCCTCTCGTTGCGTGAAGCCTCGTGCGACTAATCTTGCTTTGTGTCAGATGGGTGAGCCGTCGTGCGATGAAAGCCTTCGTACGGAATTATGTTGGCATTTGCTGATGGTGTCAAGTTAAGTACATGTCTGGCAGCCATAATGGCGTAGGGCCACAGTCCTTTTGGCACCAGTCTTTGGACAAGCATTGCACACATCTTCTCTTGGAGTGATCTGATGGTGCGCTCTGCTCTCCTGTTCTGTATGCTGACATATGGAGTGGTTTTCTGCCACTTAAACCCTGCCTCCTGCTTCCACTCCTCTGCTGCTAAGCTTGACCATTCTGTTCCGTTATCGCTGTGAATACACTTTAATGTGTGATCCGTTGCTATCTCCACAGTTTTGGTCCATGCTTTTAGGGCGGGGAATGCTTCTGCTTTGCTTAGGAGCGGTTTCACATACATGTAGGATGAGGCATCATCAATGACTACCAGTGCATGGTGATAATTTGGATGTCCTTGTAAGTCTGTCATTAAGTCAATGTGTATCGACTCTAGTGGCTCCTGTGCTCGTTCCGTTTTGCTGCTTGCCATTCTTGCACATTTTCGTTTTGCTTGACTGCAACAGTTGCAGTCTCTTGCGTTGTGCTCGAGCTGTGTATCCTTTCCCAAGTAATGAGCCTGGATTTGCTTGGTTTTGTTTCTGCCAGGGTGGCCAAATTATTCATGCCATAGTTTGCTTATTGTGTGGCTTGCAGGCCTTGCTGGGGTTGTGTTAATATCAATGCCCTCGAGAGGGTCATTGAGCTGGGCTGCTAGGGAGTCGCCATGAATCTCCCATCTTTTCTTACGCTGGTTGGTCTTGCTCTTGACCATGCTTCTGTCGTGTTGGAGGATTGTAGCTCCAGATTCTTCAAATATTACTCGTGCACCATTTTCAGTTAATGCTGGAACAGACAATAGATTCTTGCTAAGGGTGGGAATGTAAAGTACATCAGAGAGGGGTATTTTAACATCACCAACTTGCAAGGTTGCATCACCTATTGCCTGGACCTGCAATTGTTCCTGCCCAGTGGTGTCTATGAATCCTTGTTTTGCTGTTGGGGCAATGAGTTTGCTTTCATCACGCACCATGTGATGCATGGCGCCAGAGTCAAGGACCCATGTGCTGGTCAGCTTGTGATTGTTGTCACCATTGACGAAAAAGGTGCACCCGAGTTCCTACTCTTGCTGTGCTGAGGCCCGCTCCTGACCGTTGGTACAGTTTATTGCAATGTGACCCAGCTGCCTGCATTTGTAGCACTTGGCTGGCTCACCAGGGTTTGTGGGGTCTCTTCTTCCTCTGTTGTATCCTTCTTGGTTTAGAATTTGGCCAGGCCCGCTAGTTTGGCTGGTGGTGTTCTTGTTTCCAGCGAGTCTGGCTGTGGCTCGGATATGGCCCAAAAGTTCGGCTTCCTGATGCTTCTTGGCAAGTGCATGGTAAGCGTATTTGTAGCTGCAGCCTGGCTGTGTGGCTTTAAGGGAGTCCACTGTCTGAGTGTAGAGCCAGTCGTCTTTAACACAGCAATACAGGGTGGACTTCTTGAGCTTTTCGTCCATACGACTGCCCAGTCTTGCAGCATCATTCCAAATCTGATCCAATTCCTTGCCAAGATTAACAACGTTTCAGTGAACTAGCTTGATCTCATGCACTTGGTTGTGAATGGCAGAAAGTTTAACTTCATCATTGATTGTGAGTGCTGTTTTGAGTTTCTTATACAGTGTGCAACCCAGTTGTTCTTCTTCACCCTGTTCACAGATGGTGTACGTATTGATGCTGCTTTTGGGGCTGTGGTCGCATGACGACAGGATGAGGTCTAACAGGTGACTGTTTAGTTCTTCATCATAGTCCATGTGATCGCTGGGTATTTATCCAGTGAGGATCTGCTTTGCATTCTTAATGGGCCATATGCAGTCCATAAACATGGGTTCCCAGATGGCCCAGTTATTCTCATTGAGTTTGATGATCTGCGACACAATGCTGAGTACCAATTTGGGGATCTTTTCGGCTTGGTTTGCATTCGGCTGGAGGTTCATTACAGAAAAGGCATGCTCCAAGACTTGGTCTTCATTCCAGTCAGTGTGGACTTCTCTTATTACCTGCATGGTGCATTCGAGCAGTGCTACACTGTCTACTATGGGTGGCATCTTGATGACAGAGTGCTTTTGAAGCTGCTGAGCTTCAGACTCTTAATCAGTTGAGAATTCTGGTGCTGAGTTGTCATCGTATTCGTTTTTGAGTGCTATTTACATAAGCATATATATATATGTGCATGCTTGGCAGTCACCTTCAGTCTGTGCCAATCTATGACTAGTTCACCCCTCACATTGCTCCTAAGTTGTCATGGTAACACCTATGCATCCCACATGCATAACCACTGATGTGTGGTTTCGTATCATCAATAGTTACTTGCCTTCCATGGACCTCATAGGCTCTGTTCGGTTCTGATGCATCTCCAACCATTGTTACGTCTCCCTCAACTGTAAGCTCACCCAAAAGGGGGTATCAATTTTCGAGTGTTTTTAGAAACACATGTTTCTCAATTTTGACGAGTTTTTCCCATTTTTGAACACCCCTTTTAAGGATCCAAAAAACATGTGTTTCTAAAAACACATCTACAGCAAATGTGACATTTGGTATGTTTTAACATGTATGTTATTAATACTGAAGCTCATCAGTATCATGTTAGCATGTGCTTCACACTGTTACAGACAGTCATAGTCAATCAATTCTTTTATGGAAACATTTCAAGGATGAATATGAACAGGTGCTAGAGTTGTGAAGGTGTTGACAATTGGCAACTTTGCCTAGACAACTGGCCCCATGCCAACATTGCATTGTAGTCCTTGGCCATCCTCTCATGGCACCTGGAGCATGCGGTTATGTCCTCCTGCTGTTGGCCAGTGGAAGTGAACAGTGCCTGAAACATTTGCTCTTGAAGATCATGTGCCAATGAGCTGTGAAGTCGTGTCAAGGCAGACTGTGTCATGCTTTGTGTACTTGCCATGGTCTCCTCCTCGTACTGAGCTTGATTTGTCTGCTGTTGAATCTGCATATTCCCACTCTGGCTCGGGTTGGTGCTGAGAGTCTGAACAACATCATGGATTACTTCCTCAGAGAAAGATGGGTGAAGGAGTTCAGCAACCATGTCTGGACCATCATATTGGCTTGCAAATGTATGGGAGACAATGCATGCTAGGATAGTCCTTGCTGCTGTCTTATGATCCTTGACACAATACATGTTCCCTCTGTACCCGTTCAGGCACTGAAATCAATTCTTGAGGTAGGCAATGGCATGTTCAACCTGGACCCAGACTTGAGAGAGAGAGTGGTTGAAGAAACACAGGCCACGACTTTTCTCAGCAGCTATATGCAAGAAAGGTCCAACCGTGAAGGCAGAGTGACCATACCCTCCATCAACCCAGATAAACTCACCATTGTCCAAGTACAATCGAGGTTTCTTGAGGATGTTGCTGCCTGAAGTCCAAACCTTTGAGTCTTGGACACTACCAGGCTGTCCAACAACTGACTCCACAATGCAAAGAGAATGAGGTAGGATGACCAGGGCAATGTTCATGTTGTAAAAGCCCTTGTAGCTAAAGTGCTCCTGGCTCATCATCCCTGGCTTCCATCCAAGCAATACATGAGTACCATTGACCACAAGCCAACCTTTTCCCCATTCCTCTACTCCAGTAGCCCTTTGCACCCATGCAGAAGCACTTTGCCTCTCTGCTTCTGATGCAAATTGCATAACCTCCTTGTTGAGTTCAAGAAGTCTGCAGACAGTCTGTTCAGTCCAGCCTATCACAGTTCCAATGCTGTAGCCACATTTCAGGGAAACATCACACTCTCTGGCTCCATTTCCTGATTGCCCAAGCCAGTAAAGAGCCACTGACAGGATTTCTCTGCACCATTCAATCAAGACCTGACCTGAGTTAAATGATTTCATTTGTTGAAGGTGTTTCGCCAGCTCCTTGAAAGCCAAAGGTGTCATTTGTACCAAGCCTCAGAAAAGGGCTGGCTTTGTTGTGGCATATTGGTCCAGGAGCTTGATTAGCTTTTCAGAGTGGCCCTGTGTGTGAATCCGTGGGACTGAGTATTGCTGCTGGGCAATGAGGGTGTACATGTGAACAAGGCCTGCCGAAAGAGGTGTTGGGCCCATCGTCAGTGTCAGAGCTGCTATCATAATCATCCATATCAAAGTCAGGGTTTTGCAACTCTTCTGCATACTGATCAAGTTCAGCAGGCAATGAAACTTCCAGAGTTTGAATGATGCTATTCAGCTCGTCCTGTTTGGTGTTGAAGCGCACCATGGTGTAGAGGACCGTGAGGAGGGGAGGGGGGTTATAGTTAGAATAGAAGGGAAGGTGATGGTGATGGTGTTGGTGAAGAAGGAAGAAGGACGAGAGAAGAGAGAGAAAGATGGCGCAAAGCATTGCCCAAAGCATTGCCCAAAGTGTTGCGCATGTAGAGTGCTGCACACACCTTTGAAAAATTTGCATGTTTGCAGATGGATGCACATCCGCTTGCTTTACCTCCTCAACTTGACTACTTCATCACACTGGTGCACCATGTCATTCATCGACAAAGTATTTGAAGCTGGAAGCTGGGGTGTTTCTCTTCCCGCTTCTCCAACTCCCCCATGTGACACAGAGCAAGAACAAGGTGCACCTCCTTTGCTTTCACTTGCAACAGGCAGCAGTGCAATCCTCCCTTTCCCTTCTCCTGTCACTTCCCCAATCAATCAGATGTCTGATACACCTTCTGCCATTAACCCCTTTAGGGGGTATTGTCACAGGATCGGGAAATCGGGTAACCAAACCGAACATAGTGAGCAGCAAAACCACTACACCAGCTAGTCCCTTAGCTGGTGTACCCAATTCACACAACACTGAAGTATAAGCATTTTCACTCCCAAATGCTCTGGACTCGGAGAACGGAACCATTCTGGTGACAGGTATCAATTTTCGAATGTTTTTAGAAACATGTGTTTCTCAATTTTGACAACTTTTTCCTGTTTTTGGACACCCCATTATGGAGCATCCAAAAAACACATTTGCAACAAATGTGACATTTGGTTTGATTGAACACATATGTTATCAAATATGTTGTCAGTAATGAAGGAGGGAAGCAAGTGGTTGTGCATCCATGCCTCTGCACTTAATTTGACACACAGTAATGAACAACACAATGCGCAGTAATGAAAGATATGACACACCAGTGTGATGAAGTGAAGCAAGCATCTGTGCATCTGCACTTCATTTTTGAGAGTGACAAAAAAGTGAATCCATTTTACTGGGTCTGAAATCGTGTTTTTAGAAACCTGTCAACAGTCACGCACCTGAAACCTGAAATCTGTAGTAGTATTGATACTACTACCGATTCTGTCGAGTTATGTGACAGCGCTAATGGTATTTCGATTCCTAGTGAATTATGCAACAGAGCCATCTCTGTCTCTTTTCTCGTTGTAATCTGTAGTTGTATTGTCGTTATGACAGATTTCGACTAACCGCTGTGGACACTCCATCCAGAGGTAGCTCAGCACAATCAAATACAATATGACTATAATGAACTTGATATTGACACCAATGAGCTGGTGTGAGTATTGATTGATGACGTCGACACGAGTGTCCAGTGTGCTGACTAACGCTTGAGGTGATCCCTGGACCACAGTGGACGACTGCCTTCAGTTCTATCGTTATCTGGACCGCAGGCTCACTATGAACCGCCTTTGGACATCAGTGAGTGGTGATACAACACATGCACTACAATGAGAAGCAATCTATTGATTGCCGCTATGCTGACTGAGAAACTAATGATACTTATGCTAAAGTGATGACTAGTTGTATGGTGTGTAGAGTGGATAGGGATCCACTCAACCATCTGTGATGAGGAGGTCTGGTTATGTACCTCTTTGTAGTGTCACCAGCGATGCTGCTCCTGCTCTCTCTCCAGAGAGTACCTCCTGCGTCAAGTACTACACAGGAGTCTTCAATGAGACTCCTCCTTGTCACGATGCTATCCCATCTATCTTCCTTGAGCTGTGTTGACTCCATCGACACTGCTCTTTCTCCTCATGTTCTCTTTGCTGGTGTCTGTTGCACAGCTCTACTTCCTTTGACCGGTGATGGTCCTCCTCTATTTCTACCTTGTGTGCCCCTGAGTGGTAACTCACTGCATGTCGTTGGGCTTGGTCCCCCTCTTGGCAAGACTGGGTCCCTGGCCCGGTGGAGCTTGGTCCCTTTCCTGTATAAGTGTGGTGATTCTTGCATGTGAATCGTCATACAGACATCCTTGTCACTGATCTCCGTGGAATCTGCCACAAGATCATGCTTCCTACCAATTTCGCTGGGATTCGTGATATCGGTCTCGTTTGCACATCTCTCGGTGAGATCTGTCAGAGAGTCGTAACTATTACCGATCTCACTGACTTCTGCAATTCCTGCGATTCTGCCCGATCCCTTCATTCCTGCGCTGCCATCATATGAACTTCGGCCTCCTCCGCTCTGCGCACTCCAGCCAATGACAAAACCCATGTTTTTTTCGATTTTGAGTGAGCTTATGTAAGGTTTTTGTGCGATATAAAAACACATTAAAATCAAGAAACTGTGTTTCTAAAAGTAAAAATGTTTTGTTGATGATGGTTCAAAGTACAAATTTGAGTCAAGAGGTTTCCACGTCTTTGCCACTTGTGTGCGTACGAAACTTGCGTGCGTGTGCGCAGCTGAGCCATTGTGCAAATCTTTTCACTCAGCCGTGAATCTAACCTCTATGCTTTGTGCAGCTTTTCCCTACTTCAACCCCCACTCAACAGCATATGTAACTTATTCATCATGCTGTTGCTGTAAGGGGTGATTTCACAACCCCCCCTTCAGAACAGTCACGTAGCTTAGAGTCTTTTTCTCATAAGCTGCTGCCAGTGTCTGCAAGTGCAGCTCAAGCTTTGCTTGTTGTATTGCCTGTTTCCTGACAGGCTTTGTGAGCACATCTGCCAGGTTTCGCTTGGTATCCACATACTTAATCTGCACTCTTCCCTCTTGGACGTTGTTGTGAACGAAGTGGTACTTGGTGTCAATGTACTTGACGTAGCAGTTGCTTGAGAAAGAGCACCTCACTTGTTGCCTCTGTGGCTGCAATGAACTCTGCTTCAACAGCGGACAATGACACACATTTCTGCATTGCTGACTTCCAGGTTACTGGATTCCCATATACAAACACCACTGATCCCGAAGTACTCTTTCTCTGTACAGTGGCATCGCTCACCCAGTTTGCATCACTATGTGCGACCAGTGGTTCCTGTGATTCACTCACCCTGTAGATCAGTCCAACCTCTCTTGTGCCTTCAAGGTAACACAAGACTCGTTGTGCTGCCTGATAATGCTCCTGTGATGGTTCCTGCATGTGTCTGGCAAGGACACTCACCGTGAGACTGAGGTCAGGCCTTGTACTATTGGCAATCCAGAACAGCTTGCCAACGATTGCTGGGTACTCCTTTTGTTGCACCTTACTTGCAACTATAGTCCCCTCTGGGATGCTCTGCATTGGAACTGCAGCTGGTCTTGTGCATTTGCCCAGGTGCTTCACCAGGACTTGATCGATGTATCTTTATTGGCTGATTGTCATGGTACACTTCATATGGTCTTGGCCAATTTTGATACTGAGGAAGTGAGAGACCTTGCTGCTATCCTCCATATTCCACCTCTGGCCAATCTGTTCCTTAACCTTTAGGACCGTCTCCAATTGTGGGGCTATGACCGAAGTTTTGTCAACATAGATAACCACAATAGCCAGGTCTTCACCATGTCCTTTGGTGTAGATGCAAGGGGTGCACTCTACTTGAAAGAACCCAATGCGCCGTAGGGACCTTTCAAACTCCAGGTTCCTGTCAGGGGTCTCGCGCCTGAAACCCAGGTCTGCTCGTCGAGTTGCTTGGTGACTATTGTCAGGGGTCTCGCACCTGAAACCCAGGTCGGTCTGTCGAGATACTCGGTGACTATCAAACTGCACGACAGTTTTTGTCTCGGTGAGCTACATCGCTCAGTGACTATCAGGTTGTGCAGTGGCGACGGGTGGCGTTCGTTGTATATACTATCGTAGGTTTCGGCTGACCTCTGTGGACACTCCATTCAGGGGTAGCTCGGCACGATCAATATCAATACAAAGGTATGATGGCACCAAGGTCTGGTGTGAGTGTTCTTGTTGATGATGAGGTTGATGGTGTTGGTGGTAAGGTTGGTGATGTCAACACAAGTGTCCAGTGTGTTGACTGATGCTTGAAGTGATCCCCAGACCGCAGTGGACTACTGCCTTCGGTTCTATCTTAATCTGGACTGCTGGTTTGCTATGAACCGCCTTTGGATGTCAGTGAGTGGTGATACAACACACGCACTACAATGAGGAGCAACCTTGATGGATTGCTACTATGCTGACTGAAACTAATGTATACTTATGCTGAAGTGATAACTAGTTATGGTGTGTAGAGTGGATGGGGATCCACTCAACCACTGATGATGAGAGGGTATGCTTATATACACTCCTTGTAGTGTCGCCTGTGATGCTACTCTGGCTCCCTCTCTGCAGAGAGTACCCTCTTCATCAAGTACTGTACAGGGAGTCCTCTAGCACCCTCCTGTCCTCCTTTGAGCTATGTGTCATCCCCTTCGACACTGCTCCTCCTCCTAGTGACCTGCATGCTGGTCTCCTATACACTGCTCCTCCTCCTAGTGACCTGCATGCTGGTCTCCTATACACTGCTCCTCCTCCTAGTGACCTGCATGCTGGTCTCCTATACACTGCTCCTCCTCCTTCAACCAGTGATGGTTCCTCCGGCTCCTATCTCTCGAGCCCCTGAGTGGTGACCATCTGCATGCTCCTTGAGCTTGGTCCTCCTCATGGCTGTGCCTGGCCCTCCTCGCATATGGGCCTGGTCCTCCTCGTGGCTGTGCCTGGCCCTCCTCGCATATGGGCCTGGTCCTCCTTTGCATGTGAGTCCATAGGGGCCCATGGTCTCCATGGAGACTGCACTACGACCATGCTCACCACTGGTACCGGCTAGATCTCTGATACCTGTGCTCCTTCCATATGAACCAGTGACCCTCCTGCTTCCTGAGAATTCAGGCCCATGACATGTGGCTCCAGAGTCGAGGATCCATGTGTCACCTTGGTCATGATTGTTGGTGTTGCCAATGAAGAAGGTGCACCCGAGTTCCTACTCCCGCTGTGTCGAGGCCTGCTCCTGATTTGCGGTACAATTGACTCCACTTTGACCCAGTTGTCTACACTTATAACATTTCGCTGGTTTGTTGGGGTTCGCAGGATCACGTCTACCCCTGTTGTAACCTTCTTGGTTGAGGATCTGTGTTGATCCGTTGTCCTGGTTCATTGTGCTCTTATTTCTGGCAGCCCTAGCTGCAGCTCGGATGCAGCCCAAGAGTTTGGCTTTCTGATGCTTCTGAGCAAGTGTGTGGTAAGCATACTTGTAACTGCAACTGGGCTGGGCAGCTTTGAGTGAGTCTACCATTTGGGTATAAAGCCAGTTGTCCTTGACACAGCAATATAGGGTGGACTTCTTAAGCTTCTCATCCATGAGACTTCCTAGCCTGGCAGCATTGTTCCAGATTTGGTCAAGTTCTTTGCCAAGGTTAACAACATTGCGATGGACCAACTTGATCTTGTGTACGCAATCATGAATGGCTGAGAGTTTGACCTTGTCGTTGATTGTGAGTGCAGTCTTGAGTTTCTTATAGAGCATGGAGCCGAGTTGTTCTTCTTCATCTTGCTCACGTACAGTTTGTCAGCGGTCGCATGCCTGAAACCTGAAATCTGTAGTAGTACTGATACTACTACTGATTCTGTCGAATTATGTGACAGCGCTAATGGTATTATGATTTCTAGTGAATTATGCGACAGAGCTGTCTCTGTCACTTTTCTCGTTGGAATCTGTAGTTGTATTGTCGTTATGACAGATTTCGACTAACCGCTGTGGACACTCCATCCAGAGGTAGCTCAGCACAATCAAGTACGATACAACTATAGGTGAACTTGGTATTGACACCGATGGGCTGGTGTGAGTATTGATTGGTGATGTTGACATGAGCTTCCAGCGTGTTGACTAATGCTTAAGGTGATCCCCGGACCGCAGTGGACAACTGCCTTCAGTTCTATCGTATCCGGACCGCAGGTTTACTATGAACCACCTTTGGACATCAGTGAGTGGTGATACAACACACACGCTTCAATGAGAAGCAATCTATTGATTGCCGCTATGCTGACTGAGAAACTAATGATACTTATGCTAAAGTGATGACTAGTTGTATGGTGTGTAGAGTGGATGGGGATCCACTCAACCATCTGTGACGAGGAGGTCTGGTTATGTACCTCTTTGTAGTGTCGCCAGCGACACTGCTCCTGCTCTCTCTCCAGAGAGTTCCTCCTGCTTTGAGTACTCCACAGGAGTCTTAGCTGAGACTCCTCCTCCTCACTATGCTCTCCCATTTGTTCTTCTCAAGCTGTGTCGACTCCATAACACAGCTTTTCCTCCTTATGCTCCTGTTGCCGGTGTCCGATACACAACTCTACTTCCTGTGACCGGTGACAGTCCTCCTCTGTTTCTATCTTGTGTGCCCCTGAGTGGTAACCTACTGCGTGCCATTGAGCTCGGTCCCCCTCTTGGCGAGACTGGGTCCTCAGCCCAGTAGAGCTTGGTCCCCATCCTGCGTGTGAATCGTTGTACGGGTGTCCTTGTCCCTGATCTCTGCAGAATCTGCTCCAAGATCATGCTTCCTACCGATTTCGACAGGAGTTGTGATATCGACCTTGTTCGTGCATATTATAGTGAGATCTGCACGAAGATCATAACTACTACCGATCTCACTGAATTCTTCTACAATTCCTGCAATCTGCCCGATTCCTTGATTCCTGCGCTACCTTCATATGAACTTCGGCCTTCCTTCGCTCTGCGCATCCAGGCCTATGACACAGTGTAGGTGTCAATGCGACTGGTAGGTCTGTGATCGCAGGAGGATAGGATGAGACCCAGCAGATGACTGTCTAGTTCTTCGTCATAGTCAGTGTGTCTGCTAGGAATTTCTCCATTGAGGATGCGTTTAGCATTCTTGATTGGGCAGATGCAATCCATGAACATGGGTTCCCAGATGGCCCAGTTGTTTTCGTTGAGCTTGACAATTTGTGAGATAATGCTGAGTACTGACTTAGGGATCTTTTCTGCTTGGTTGACATTTGGTTGGAGGTTTATCATGGAGAAAGCTCGTTCCAGGATCTGATCTTCATTCCACTCAGTGTGAGCTTCCCTAACCATCTGCATGGTGTGCTCTAGCAGGGTGACACTGTCTACCCTAGGTGGCATGCTGGCTACGGGGTGCTGAAAGCTGCTGAGCTTCAGACTCTTAATCAGTTGTAATTCTTAGAAAACACTTTTTTTGCTACTTTGATGAGACACTTGACTACATGTGTATATATGCTTTGCCATGATTGTGCATTCACTACTGGGTCCTCCTGGTTGTCTTGTTATGCTTGACTCCTGAGCTGTTGTCATAGCAACCGATGTGCATCTTGCATGCAAGTCGTTTATTCACGGTCCTCGCTTCCTCATGCACCTCGGGTGGACCAATTTCCTCAACTGAATCTGCTGCACATGACTTGGCGTGCGCATCTGAGCACAGGCCACACGTGTCACAACCTACTCAGCCAGATGCTTTGTTTTGCTCCGCTGTCGCAAACCGACTCAGCCACTCATTTTGTTTATATATAGACTCCATTTCACTCATCGCTCTCTCTCTCTCCCACCACCATCTCCTCTTCTCGCAAGAGTCGCGCAGCACCGACATTGCAAAAACACTTCTTTTCTTTCCTCCTCTCTCCTCCGCTTCCCCCCTCTCCGCTCCTCCTCTCCGTTTTCCCCCCTCTCCTCTCCTCCTCTCCTCTTCTCCTCTCCTCTCCCTCTCCTCCTCTCCTCTCTTTTCGCTTCTCTCCTCTTGCTCCTCCTCCTCTCTTTTCCCTCTTCCTCTCCTCGCCCATTCCCTTCTTCCTGACCTTACCACCCACCTCGGCTTCGACAGGCTTCCAACTTTCGCAGCACCTCAACAATCAGGCTGACCTCACCATTGACCCTTCTGGCATGTCTGCCTCCCAGTCCTGCACTTTGTCATGGACTGGACGGCGCAGAAAGCAGGAAGACCCGACAGTTCATATGAAGGTAGCGCAGGAATCGAAGGATCAGGTGGATTGGTGAATTTATGGAAGAATTCAGTGGAATCGGTAGTAGACCCAGTTCTATGACAGATCTCATGGGGGTCTGCACGAACAAAGTTGATATCACAGATCCTACCAGAATCTTCAGTAAGCACTATAGTACGGCAGATTTCACTGGGATCTGTGGCAATGATGTTCGAATGACGATTTCACATGCAAGAGGGACTATGTTCGCAAGAGAAGAGGATTGAGCCCTGCCAAGTCAAGGACCTAGCTCATGAGGTATGCAGGTGGTTACCGCTCAGGGGCTCAGGAGATATGCAAACAAGAGAACCATTGCCGGTTGAAGGAATGGGAGCTGTGTGGTGGACACCAGCAAACCGGTCATGAGGAGGAAAAGCAGTGTCGACAGGAATCAACACAGCTCAGGAAAGTTAGCAGCGACAGGGCTCAATGAGGAGGAAGAGCCCTGTTGGAGACTCTTGTATAGCATCTGAGGAAGAGCAGTACTCCCTGGAGAGAGGGAGCTGGAGCAGTGTTGCTGGCGACACTGCGAAAAGGGGTATATAAACACACTCTCTTGTCAGCATGGGTCGAGTGGAGCTTCATCCACTCTACACCATACAACTAGTATTACTTCCAGAATAAGTACCATTAGTTCACAGTCAGCATAGTAGTAATCAATAGATTACTTCTCATTGAAGCACGTGTGTTGTATCACCATTTCCTGATGTCCAAAGGTGGTTCATAGTAAACCTGCGGTCCGGATATGATAGAACTGAAGGCAGTTGTCCACTGCGGTCCGGGGATCACCTTAAGCATTAGTCAACACGCTGGAAGCTCATGTCGACTTCACCAATCAATACTCACACCAGCCCATCGGTGTCAATACCAAGTTCACCTATAGTTGTATCGTACTTGATTGTGCTGAGCTACCTCTGGATGGAGTGTCCACAGTGGTTAGTCGAAATCTGTCATAACGACAATACAACTACAGATTCCAACGAGAAAAGAGACAGAGATGGCTCTGTCACATAATTCACTAGAAATCATAATACCATTAGTGCTGTCACATAATTCGACAGAATCGGTAGTAGTATCAGTACTACTACAGATTTCAGGTTTCAGGCACGCGACCGCTGACACACTTCCTGCGGACAGTCATTTCCAGGCAACCACTTTGTAAGCCTACGCAACCGGCCCTGTGTGCGCTGCGACGCTTGTCGACATTCCCAGCCAGCGCCGCTCCTCCCCATCGCCACCTCCACTCCTACCTTGAGCTCTGGACCCCACCTCCCCAACCCCACCACCTTGACCTCCAACCACCCGGACACTAGCTCCCTTTCCCGAACCGACCGCCCCCCCTTCCAACGACCGAACCAGCCCACGACCCCTCGACTGCGGGCAACATTGCCCTCACACAGTTGGACGACCAGGCCGAAACTCTATCTCAGCTGGCTGTGTCCTTCTCCGACTTACACCACCTGGTCCAGGCTCTGCGCAACGACCTCAGCGCTTCTCGCCCGACCCCACCCATCGTCCAACCTACCACCCCAGCACCACCCAACCCGCCTCCCGATTCCACCACACCATTGGTACCGCAGCCCTTCTCTGGACCTGCCCTGTCCTCTGGTGAGTCGCAGCTTCGACGTCTTTTCCCATGGCTCTCGAAGGAGGTCGCCCAGTTGGTCTACGAAGATCGCCTGCCCCTGCACGAACTTGGGAGGCTTCGCAACCCGGCCAAGGTCCCAGCCTCGAAGGAAACGGAGCCGGGTGTTCTGGTCAACGGTGTTCGTGTGACAGTGCCCGAGCCTGCCGCTGTCGCGTCCTCTTCAAAAAAATTTCTCCGTCTTCTCCCTGACGTCCGTAGTTTTGCCCAGGCTTGGATGGTGTACACCTCGCTCCGCTGCACTTCCGTGAACGACCCCCTCCTGAGCGCTAGCCTCGGTGCTTTCCTGGTTCAGGTAATCGACTTAGACATCATTTTCCTCTGGCCGGCGGTCGCAGAATATGTGCTTGCCGTCTGTCGCCGTCGTTTCGGTTTTGCCACGGCTAGTGATTGGGTGGCGAAGGACCTGGACGCTTGGCAGGAAGAACTCGGTGGCGCCCCCCGACAATTGACCCAACCCCAGCCCTCCAACACTAAGACCTCCACCACACCCGCTCAGTTGCCCTCGGGCCCCAAAGGACCGCGCACTGAGCCTGGTACCCAGGTCTGTTTCCATTTCAACAACTCGGGCTGCAGCGACCCTAAGTGCTCCTGGCCTCACCTTTGTTTGCGTTTCAAGGGCAATCACCCCTTCAAGGACTGCACCGACACCGCAGCCAAGAAGACCTCCTAGCCGACATGGTCCGACCCCGCCCCCGCCAACCTCTCCCACCTTGTGAGGTGTTCACGTCTCCGCAGCAGGCTCAGGCTCGGCTCAGCTCCAGCATTGGGCTCCTTCCGTCTCCACAGCAGACTCAAGCTTGGCGCCTCCACCCAACCTCGACCTTGCCGCCATTGCACACACCAGCTCGGTCCCTGTCTCTGCAGCAGACTACGGCTCAGCATTCACCCCTCGCCCCAGCCCTGTCGGCCCTGCGCGTACCTTCTCCCGACCAGTGCCTTGCCATCCTCCAGGCCAACCGACTCCGCATCCCCCCGGCCCGGGCCAACACCGGCCTCCAACAGGATGTCTTTGACCCAACCTCTTCACCCACTCATTTTGGGTCCATGCAAGCACGGTTGCACGCTTGGTTCGAGTTGCTCAATGGATACCCTGACCCTGGTTCGTCCACCAGCTCACGGGCATGATCCAGTTTGGATGCCTGCTCGGCTATGATGGACCGCTGCGGAACACCTCCCGCCACACACCCGATCTCCCTAACGACCAGACGGGACATGCACATCTGCACAGAGAGATCGCTGCCAGGCTCAAGGAAGGCCGCCTATCCGTTGTCCAACCTGGTCAACCCCTGGTCGAATCCCCGATTGGTGTCGTACCCAAACCTCGCTCTTCCAAGCTCCGGACCATACACCACCTCTCCTTTCCCCAACGGCCAGCGCTCAACACCCTGCCATCCATCAACGATGGCATTGACCCTGCTTTCATTGCCATCTGGTACGAGTCCACCCGGTCTTTAGTTGACTATGTTCGCAGCAACCCTGGCTGTCTGCTCTGGAAGGGAGACCTCGAGGATGCCTTCCGTCATGCGGTTACAGCCGAAGTTGATGCTCACCTCCTTGGCTTCCACTATGACAAGGTTCAATACCGGGAAAATGCCCTCACCTTTGGTGGCAGCAGTTCACCTTTCCTCTTCAACTTAGTCGCGGAGGCTCTCCACTGGGTGGTGGCTTCATGCTTACCTGCGGCCTGGCCCCTCAACCATTACCTTGACAACACTTTTGGTGCTGTCCCGGCCGAGGCACACGAACTCTCCCTCCTCCCAGTCCAAGTCCTTGCCCAGGCAGCATCAGCCCTGGGACTACGCCTGTCTGCCAAGAAGACATTTGCTGGACTCACCCGCCTTGAGGTCCTTGGCATCGAAATTGACTCCGTTGCTCAAACGGTTGGCATCACCGAGGACCGACATGCGCACATCATCTCGCAGTGCCAGAAACTCCTGGAACGGGGCACGACTGGCGTCCTCGACATGCAACATATCTCTGGCCTTCTCCACTTCCTATCCCAGGTTTTCCCTGTGGCCAAGCATTCCTCCGTTGCCTGTATGATTGCACCCTCTCGGAGGCTACCCTCCCATTGACGGATTCCTCGTCCTGCTCTTGCAGAGCTCCGCTGGTGGACTTCTGTCCTTCGCTCTTGGCCTGGCGCCACAGTCCTGTCACCCTCCCCGCTCCTAGTAGCACACATCTGGACTGACGTGTGCCCCCGCGGCTATGGAGCCCACCTTGGCCCTGCTGCGGCACTCCTGGCCGTCTTCTCTCGCGATGTGCCTCTCCGCCACCGTGGCAAAAATATTCGTTTCCTCGAGGCACTAGCAGTCATTGAATCTCTCCACCGGTTTTCCACCCACTGGATTCAACCCATGATGGTGGTGGTTCATGTCGACAACAAAAACGTCAAGCATGGGCTTTGCTCTGGCCGATCTCGGGACCCCCTTACTCAGCACCTCCTCTGCGAGATCTACGGTTTCTGTTTCACACATGACATCACTTTGCATCCAGTCCGCGTGTCCTCCGTTGACAACACCCTCGCTGACCTCCTCTCTCGACGCCAGTTCCTTCGACTGCGCTCACACTTCCCTCTGGCCCACAGCCAGTTGTTCTCCTGGCCGGCACCCACCCCCTGCACTCTCGGCCACCAGCCTCCTTCTCCTCCAGCATGGGGCTCTCTACCGCTGCCGCCTCTCTGCTCTGGCACGGCCTTGCGGCCAGCACTCGCAGCTGGGCCGGTGGCTCTGTCACCACCTTCTGCAACTTCTGTGCCTTCACCTTCAGTCCAATAGTACCCTGCCTCCCGGCCTCCAGCCTCCAGCTCCTCGAATGGCTTGGCAGCATGTCGGCCGAGTGTCACCCTTTCCACTCAGCCAAGCATGAACTCAGCCATCTCCACTCTCACCATGTCGACCTGGGCCTCACCCTCGACAGCTTCGGCTGCGGCCGTCTGGAGCGGGCCTTGCGTGGCTACAAATGCCTCCATGGCATCCAAACCACTGGTCCGAAACTGCCGATCACCTTGCCACTCCTACGACGCATTGTCATTGCCATTGACACCTTGGCCGACCTGCCCCAACACGATCGACAGGTATACAAGGCGGCTTTCACCCTCGCCTTTGCCTGCTTTCTCCGCTCCGGCGAGGTTTTCTGGGAACGCTCCTCCAACCCAGCTGTCATCCTCCGAGTGGCCAGCGTGGCTTTGGAATCGGACCATGCAGTCATCACCCTCCCGGCTTCGAAGACGGACCCTTTCAGGCTTGGCGTCAAGGTGGTTGCCCCCCTTGTGGGCATGCCCGAATGCCCCTTCTCTCACCTCAAACCCTTGCTCTCCCGACCGGCCTCCTTCCCCCTCTTTGGCCTCGGCCCCTCCCAATCTGCACCCCTCTCTCGTGCGGTTTTTGTCTCAACACTGCGTCGGGCCATTGCGGCCTCCGGCCTCTCCCCCTCGGCCTATGCTGGTCACTCCTTCCGACATGGTGCCGCCACCTGGGCTGCCAGCCTTGGCGCCAATGCTGACACCATCCAGTGCCTTGGCCGCTGGAACTCTGACTGCTTCCGGCACTATATCGACCGTTCGGCAGCGGAGCATTGCGACCTTTCCATCACTGCTCTCTTCCGTCTTCGGGACGGACTGCTCATCCCCCACACCGCCTCCTGGCGCGACATGGGCTCCTCCTAAGCCGATCATGGCCCCATCCCTGTCGAGACCGCTCTCTGCTGGGCAGGTGACTCGACACTCGGCTGGCTGGCTGGGAGCCTTGGAGCCAGCGAGCCTCCTCGCTGACCCGCAATCTAACAGGACCTCCATAAAGTCTTCTGCATCAACCGACTGATCTCAAATACGGCCGTGTGAGCCAGGCTGGGATAACCTCAACACTTTGTGCGGCTTTTCCCTACTTCAACTCTAAAAACACTCGAAATTTGATATCCTCTTGAATTACACGAAATCGATTAAAAATTTGACTACAACTCATCATCATCAGCATCGAACAGCGGCGCTCTTTCCTCCTCTCCTATCCTTATTCTATCCCTTGCCATCGCACCTTCATCTTCCAAATCTAGATCCAACGAATAAGGTCTATTCCCGATCTCAATTCTCGTTGGTCCACTCGTTACATTTCTGCCCGACCTCCTCACAATCGAAACCAGTCTTAACGCCTGTACGACGTTCCTACCAATCAGAAGAATCGAGTCTAGCAGCTCCTCGCCTTTACCTGACCTTCCGCCTCTCGGTGCATCTTCGTCGTCGCCGGGGTAGGTAGGTCGGCGGCGGAAAGGCGAGCATTCACGATGGAAGAAGATGACTAATAGCGTAATGGTGCAAATTAGCACAAGGCCTAGATCGACGATGTTGTACGTGCTTTTCCAGAATTGTTTGCCAAATGCTACTAATCTGATGCCTACTTCCGCAATGAGAAGGAGGTTGACTGCTAACTCCAAACCATAGAACAAGGTGCCGGGACAGTCGGATGTCAAGCTGATTACGCTGGTAAGGAGCGAAGCAAGGGCCATACCAGCATAGAACCAAAGATAGGCGCTGGAATGGACAAATCGATTCGCTACGCCTTTCAAGATCTCATCCCTCGACAAGAAGTAATGTGATCGTGAAAGTGTGGGATGTGATCCATCATCGGTGTAGACTCGAGAGTAAGGGCCTGATCCAAATGCGTTTTGGTCGTACACTGTTCCTACTCCAATCGAGACTTCTCTTGGCGCTCCTGCCCCCGCCCCACTTCCGTTTCCGTTCCCATTCGTTGTTGGGTAAGGTGAAGCCATGTCGATGAGTCGTTTAGCCCAACGCTCTGTAGAGACGGAGAAAACGTTCTTTGTATGTCCTGCTGCAGCGGCTGTGCGTCGAACAGGTCCGTTGGCGATCGAGCTGGGTTGAGCACCCGAAGCTACGATCGGATCGGCGATATGATGTTTCTGCCTAATTTTGACCCCCGCGTAAGGGTTGCTGGAAGGCTCGAA
Organism: Ustilago nuda; assembly: GCA_022963125.1. Lineage (NCBI taxonomy): Eukaryota > Fungi > Basidiomycota > Ustilaginomycetes > Ustilaginales > Ustilaginaceae > Ustilago > Ustilago nuda. The sequence continues at coordinate 968,594 of JALCUS010000004.1, read as the reverse complement.
GGATGAAGGAGGTGGATCGTTATACTGCGGCCAAGAAGGGGTATGGTGCAAAGCAGAGCTGGAAGGCGCTGCAGCTTGCACAGCTGCGGCCGGTGCGAAGGAGGCTATTTTGGCTAAACAGACACAAAGGATCTATGTTATGGCGCCCTTTGAGCCGGAAAGCAGAAACAGCAGAACGGTATTGGATGAAAGAAAGAGATGGTGGTGAGTGTGGATGGTGGCTGCAGCCATGTGACTGATTGTTGAGGGTGCATCGCTGGACCCATGAACAGCAGCTGTTGCCCGCGTGGAAATCAAACGCTCACGGGCCGAGAAATCCGATTTGTTATTTTTGCTGAAGGTAAACAATCCAATATGATGATGTAAGCTGACATGAGACGATGTGAGAGGGATCGGGCGAAGTAGATCTGATCAGAAACAGAGCTGATCTCACTAGAGATCAGGTACAACCTAGTCCCACTCGTTGTCAGACTTCATCAATAAGTAGGTTACACCCAAATTTGGCATATGCCACACAGATGTATATACAGTACATGCATAAACTGTCCAAAGATTTTACATGTCACCATACATCACTCTAATGCTCAATAGCTACAAGTTGTATTCCTACACTGTCTGATATTGTCTGAAAGCTCTGCTTCTTCTCTCCAAGAATGTGGAATTGATATTGACATTGATTAGAAAAAGTGTGCTATGAAGAAGAGCTGGAATTTTTTTTTATTGTGGGACAGTTTATGGAGAGCTCCTTGAGAAAACCTTAGTAGTTTGTATTCCCTCCTTTGGCCTTCAGAACCGCCTTGATGGGGTCTGGCATGCTCTCTATTAGTGTCCTACATGTCTCTGGAGTGATCACTTTCCATTCAGCTTCACATCTCCTGAGCAGTTCATCCCTGGACTTTGCAATCATATTATACTGTGAAAGTCGCATTTTGAGATGGTGCCAGAGGTGTTCAATTGGGTTCAAGTCTGTTGACCACACCAGCCATTGCATAACCTTAATGTTATTGGCTTCCAACCACATTTTTGTCTTCTTTGACATGTGTTTTGGGTCATTGTCTTGCTGAAATGTGACATTGGTGTATGCATGCTGAAGCCACAAATCTGAGATTGTTTTCACAAGCTTGTCATTCAGGATATCAATGTATTGGTCTGAATTCATTGATCCCAGCACCAACCGCATGCCTCCAGCCCCTTCCCATGCCATACAGTCCCAGATCATGATGGAGCCACTGCCAAACTTGACTGTCAGCCTAACAAGCTTGCTGTTGAAGCCAGTGTTCTTGATCCAACAAAACTGCTTCCCATCTGGTCCAAAGAAATTGATCTTTGTCTCATCAGACCATACCACATTCTTCCAATCCTCAACAGTCATGTCCTTGTGTTCATTCACAAATTTGAGACATGCTTTGTAGTGCCTCTTGAGTAGCTTCAGTTTACTCACTAACCTTTGTGCTTTGTACCAACAGTAATGAAGTGCTTTTCTTACTGTCATTGGGCATGCTTTGATGTGAAACATCTCCTGCAGTGCATGACATGCTTTCCTGACTGTGGAGGTTGAATTGAGCTCAAAATAGTGGTCCAGGAAGCAAACTGGAAGAGGCTGGAGTTTTCTTGGCCAGCCCCCCTTTGACTTTAGAGCATCAGTGGAGGCACTTTTGCTGATGCAAGACACTGTAGACTTGCTCAGACTGACTTTCTTCACAACTGGATGGGTAGATTCTCCATTTTGGAGGTGAAAGAGTGCTGATTGGCGCTTCTCTGGAGTGGTTTTCATCATGGTGGTATAGATATGATGGTGTCAGACTGGAAGTGCTGCCGGATCGCTCACAGTCATCTGATTGAGCTGAAACTTTTCATGTCACTACTTTCGATGTGTATGAAGGTGCCCACCAAGTTACATTGCAAGTTTCATTGTAGTCCTAAGCCCACAAGGTCAGGAACAGAGTGATGTCACTATTTGGGAGCATGCTCCTTAAACTGTCCCACAATAAAAAAAAAATCCGGTTCTATCTTAATCCGGACCGCTAGTTTGCTATGAACCACCTTCAGACATCAGTGAGCGGTGATACAACACATGCGCTACGATGAGGAGCAACCTTGATAGATTGCAACTATGCTGACAATAACTAATGAATACTTATATGCTGAAGTAGTACTAGTTGTATGGTGTGTAGAGTGGATGAGGATCCACTCGACCACTGATGACGGGAAGGTATGGTTATATACCTCTTCACAGCATCACCAGCGACGCTGCCTCTGCTCTCTCTCTCCAGAGAGTACCCTCTTCTCTGAGTACTGTACAGGGGTCCCTCTAGCACCGCTCCTGTCCTCCTTGAGCTATGTGTCGCCTCCTTCGACACTGCTCCTCCTCCTTACTGTCTTGCCTGGCACTCCTGTGCTTCTTGAGCTGTGTCAATCCCTTCGACACTGCTCCTCCTCCTAGTGACCTGCTTGCTGGTCTCCTATACACAGCTCCTCCTCCTTCGTCTGGTGACGGTTCCTCTGACTCTTATCTCTTGAGCCCCTGAGTAGTAACCATCTGCATGCTCCTTGAGCTTGGTCCTCATCATGGCAGTGCCTGGCCCTCCTCGCATATGCACTTGGTCCTCCTTGCACATGGGCCTGGTCCTCCCTTGCATGTGAATTCGTTGTAGGGGCATCCTTGCCGATGATCTCCATGGAGACTGTACTACAACCATGCTTACTACTGGTATCAGCGAGATCTATGGCATCTCCTTGTCCGTGCACCTAGACCTGCTATAGCCGACTCTTCTGTAGATCGGCCTGATCCCCTGATACCTGTGCTCCCTCCATATGAACCAACTGCCTTCCTGCTTCCTGCGCATTCAGGCCCATGACACCAAGTAGACCTTACTCAATCAATCCCATCAATACTGAACGATTAACACCCAAAACTAGTCTCTGGCGTGCGACCGCTTACATCCTCCTCTTCCATGGTCTTCCACCTCCATGGACCTCATCGAACAACTGCCCCCATCGTCTGATCTCACTGCCATCCTCGTTGTGGTTGACCACCTTACAAAGATGGCAACCTTTGTTCCAACTACAAACACGTTGGATGCTCCTGAACTGGCCACCCTCTTCCTGTGCCATGTGTACTCGAAGCATGGTCTCCCCACTTCCATTGTGTCCAACAGAGGCTCTGAGTTCACCTCTTACTTTTGGTGCTCCCTCTCTGCTCTCCTTGGCATCGGCAACCACTTCTCCTCTGCTTATCACTCTCAGTCAGATGGCCAGACCAAGCATGTTAACCAGGTCCTTGAACAGTATCTTTGCAGTTATTCCAATCACCTACAGACAGATTGGAGCAACCTACTCCTATTGGCCAAGTTCACTTACAACAATTCCAAGCATGCATCAACTTAACTCACCCCATTCTTTGCAAACTACAGGTACCATCCTTGCTTCAGTTTTGACAACAACAACCCCACCTCTTCATCTCCTCCCACTGCAGCCTGTTTGTACACATATCAACTAAAGCAGCTCCATGGGTATGTTCACAGTGAACTGGACAAAGCCAACAGTCAATTGGCTGCACAATTTGATAAATGTCGACTCCCCTCCCCTTAGTTCCAGCCTGGCAACCAGGTTTGGCTATCTGCCAATAATATCTGCTCCCTCTGCCCAACCAAAAAGATTGACTATTGCTGCCTTGGGCCCTTCTCCATCAGCAGTGTCATTTCCTCCCATGCTTACCGCCTCCAGCTTCCTCCTTCCATGAAGGTCCATAACGTGTTTCATGTCAACTGCTTGGAGACCTATTGTTACAGGGCCAGCAAAATAGTGCAGAAGAGTGCGCCAAATGGAGCAATGGAGCACTACATGAAGGGTGCGCCAGATTGATCAGCGTAAATCATCGGGAATCAACGAGATTAATCGGGCCGATGAGATCGATCAAACTCTGGGTCCCAGATGGATCTCATCGGGGATCAGTCAGAACAGCATGCCTCAACTAAGTCGGCCGACACGAGCTAGAACTAGGAGCTTAGTGTCAGGGGTCTCGCGCCTGAAACCCAGGTCGGTCTGTCGAGATACTCGGTGACTATCAAACTGCACGACAGTTTTTGTCTCGGTGAGCTACATTGCTCGGTGACTATCAGGTTGTGCAGTGGCGACGGGTGGCGTTCGTTGTATATACTATCGTAGGTTTCGGCTGACCTCTGTGGACACTCCGTTCAGGGGTAGCTCGGCACGATCAATATCAATACAAAGGTATGATGGCACCAAGGTCTGGTGTGAGTGTTCTTGTTGATGATGAGGTTGATGGTGTTGGTGGTAAGGTTGGTGATGTCAACACAAGTGTCCAGTGTGTTGACTGATGCTTGAAGTGATCCCCAGACCGCAGTGGACTACTGCCTTCGGTTCTATCTTAATCTGGACTGCTGGTTTGCTATGAACCGCCTTTGGATGTCAGTGAGTGGTGATACAACACACGCACTACAATGAGGAGCAACCTTGATGGATTGCTACTATGCTGACTGAAACTAATGTATACTTATGCTGAAGTGATAACTAGTTATGGTGTGTAGAGTGGATGGGGATCCACTCAACCACTGATGATGAGAGGGTATGCTTATATACACTCCTTGTAGTGTCGCCTGTGATGCTACTCTGGCTCCCTCTCTGCAGAGAGTACCCTCTTCATCAAGTACTGTACAGGGAGTCCTCTAGCACCCTCCTGTCCTCCTTTGAGCTATGTGTCATCCCCTTCGACACTGCTCCTCCTCCTAGTGACCTGCATGCTGGTCTCCTATACACTGCTCCTCCTCCTTCAACCAGTGATGGTTCCTCCGGCTCCTATCTCTCGAGCCCCTGAGTGGTGACCATCTGCATGCTCCTTGAGCTTGGTCTTCCTCGTGGCTGTGCCTGGCCCTCCTCGCATATGGGCCTGGTCTTCCTTTGCATGTGAGTCTGTAGGAGTCCATGGTCTCCATGGAGACTGCACTACAACCATGCTCACCACTGGTACCGGCTAGATCTCTGATACCTGTGCTCCTTCCATATGAACCAGTGACCCTCCTGCTTCCTGAGCATTCAGGCCCATGACACTTAGTATCACTCGGACGGTCACTATTCAAAGGGTATGGGCGTAGGTCACACAGGTCCAAGCACACCAGTGACTACATGACCAAGGGGTTTGGTCATGGGATGTAAGGGTGTGGGCATATGTCACACTGGACCAAGCACACCAGTGATCACCTGACCAAGGGGTTTGGTCACAAGGTTCAGCAAGTGGCTGCAGTGATTCACAAGACAAAGTCGAGAAGGAGCTGTGACACAAGGAGGCCACCACAAACCATCGGGCAGAAGAGGAGTGCAGTATCAATGGGATTGACGCTAACAGGACAGGAGCAGTGTCGAACAAAGGATGAAGGCTCCTCAGGAAGAGCAGGATAGGTGTCATGGGCAACACCAACCAAACCCATAAATACTCTCATCTCACCATAGCATACAAGTGGATCCCCATCCACTCTATTCTACATATACTCTACTTATTACTCAGTTATGTACCATCACAATAGCAGTGCTCTTACAACGACTTCCAACGTGTGTGTTGTATCACCATTAGTCGACAATTGTAGGCAGTGTTCTTCGACACCAGCGGTCCATCCCTTGCTGTAGGTGGTGTTGCTTGACACCAGCAGTCCAGTTGGTTACTGTAGGCAGTGAATCACACCTGCAGTCCAGTAACTCCCATTCTCTGTAGGCGATTGTCATATTGTGGTCCATACAACGTCCAAGAGCATTATCAACAGTACTACGAACACTTGTACTGGGAAGAGAGGGTGTGTCACTCTCTCATCACGATCAGTGTTGTGCCGCGCAACCTCTGAACAGAGTGTTCAAGGCGGTCAGTCGAGACTTACCAAGCAGCGATGTTTGGTTACGTTTAGGCGAAACATACTGAGTAGACCTTACTCTAACAATCTCAATATAGTCCCACATCTAAGTCTCTAGCGCGCGACCGCTTACACTTCAATTGCTATGATCTGCTCAATTCCTCGATTCCTGCGCTGCCTTCATATGAACTTCGGCCTTCCTTCGTTCTGCGCACCCAGGCCCATGACACCCAATTCAATCATGAACATGGAGCAGGAGGATGGGAGAGATGAAGAAGGGGTTGAGTCACCACTCAGATGAAGTGGGAGTGGCCCCTATCAAGGATGAAGCAACTCCCATCTGCAGGAAGGACAAGGAGCAGCACCAAAGAGCGACTTCACAGAGTAGTCAGGACAGCTAGGAGGAGCGCGTGGAGGAGGGGAAGTGTTGGAGAGGTCCCCATGGAGCAGTAGCAGTTTCGCAGGCAACACTGGGGGACACGTCTATATATATGAACATGCTTCTCATCATAATAGTTGATTGGAGTTCCATCCACTCTACACCATATCATACTAGCTATAACTTCCACATAAGTATATTTAGTAGTTTGACAACAGTAGCAATTGCAAGACATTGCTTCTACTGTAGCATGTGTGTTGTATCACTGCTCATTGACATCATCCAAAGGTGGTATTAACTGCGGTCTGGATATCGATTGATACCGAAGGCGGTTCATACTGTGATCCAGCTCTCTTGATCATTAGAAACCGAAGGCAGTCTGTAAGCGGTCATGCGCCCGAAACCTAAGAACTGCTTTAGAAATCGACTATGGCAGATTTCAGTGAGAACTGTAATAGTACCCTTATGCGGAAACTACTATAAAGGTCAGTGATAGTAGATTTCCATGAAAACTGTGATAATGGTTCCTTATGTTGGATCTCCTCAGAATAGGTCTTAAGGGTGTTCCAGAGTAGGTTTCGACTACTGCCTTGAATGCTCCTTCCAGAGGCTTGTGGAACATCAATGAGATGATGTATTGATATGGATTGGTGGGATGCCATCAACAGCAGAGACAAGAGCGTTTGTAGTGCTTACTTGTCGACATGATGATGACTGGACCACAATACAGTATTGTTTATGGATGTTTGTAAGCTGGACCGCAGTGGAGGACACTGCCTACAGACGACATCCCAAGGGTTATACGACACATGTACTTGAGGTAACCTGCAATGCTCTGCAATTGCAAGGTATGGAACAAGTAAAGAGTGCAATAAGTACTAGATAGAGTGGATGAAAATCCACTTGTATGCTATGATGAAATGAGCATAAATGTGTTTGTGCAGTGTCACTCGCAACACTGCTACTGCTCCTCCTGCTCCTCCTAGAGATGCGAGCACTTCTTTTGTGAAGCTGCTCCCTCTCCCTGAGATGGTTTCTATCCCTCCAACACTACTCCTGCTCTTCCTGCTCCTCCTATTCCCCATAGAAGTGTTGACTACGTTGTCTTGTGAATGTTACCATTCATGTGAACAATCCTATTGTCTCCTTCCTGTCCTTGTGAGCTCAGGCATTTTCTCCTCCTTGCTCGCATGCTACCATTTCCCCATGTGGTAACTTTCACATGCTCCTATGCTCAGACCTCCTATGCACAGAGCTTCTGAGTGCTCCAAGCCCCTTATGGCAGTTAACATGACTGAAACAGTCAAACTAGCTCGCTAATACCGTTTTTACTGAAAATGATTGTAACTAACCGATCCCACTGTTTTCACAATTACATGCGCACACTGCACATCCATGCATGTACAGGGTCTTCTGCGCAGACCGTGTGACACAGTCGTCCACTGCGGTCTGAGGATCACTTCAAGCACTCATTCAACACACTGGACACTCGTGTTGGTGCAAACAACATCACTCACACCAGACCTTGGTGTTGTTGCAATATATCTATCATTACTGATTGTGCTGAGCTACCTCTGGACAGAGTGTCCACAGTGGTTAGTCAAAGCCTGCAATAGCAATCAATCTATCACACTTTCTATCAAGAGAAGTCATAGAAGCCTTCTATGACAGATCTCAACAAGAATAATAATAATGGCCTTGTTACCACATATCTAGATAAGATCTGCAATAGACATGTTTCTATTACAGATATCAGGTTTCAGGCACGAGACCCCTGACAATAGCCTCTGAACAGGGTGTTCAAGGCGGTTAGCCGAAACCTACCAGAACTCAACCATCTGGTTACTTTCAAATGAATCATACCAAATAGATCTTACCTAGTTGATCTCACCGAAACCAACTGGAAGCACCCAATCTGGTTTCATGCACACGACCACTTACAGTATGCTTCAACAACTGATGGATCACTAGTGGCCTGTACCCTTGCAGCATCCATCTTGCAAGAGTAGTAGCTTTTGAGTTCTGGATGTCGCTTCTTGACAGCAGACACCCAATTAGGTCCAAGAGTAGCATCATTGTTGTCAGTCCTCTGCCTGAGAAGTTGTTTGGCCAACTGTCTGAGATTCTGTGGTGTTACTGGGAAACCATAGTGAGCCTGTGTCTGTATATGTCAGACTAAGAGCTCTTCAGCCTCTGGTGGTGTTGCAGCATTTTGGCTTGTACCTCACGAAAGACACACATCACGACGACTAGACGCGATCTCCTTGAGATGGTGTGAAAGCACTTTTGTTCTCAGCCCTTTGAGCATATGAGCAGCTTTGGCCCGCTCATTGACAGAAGCTTTCGGAAACAGCCAAGTGCGAGTGATTGCGCAGGTGGCTTGAAAGGTCCTCCGAGAATTGCCGAAGCGAACCTGCCGATGTCAGTTACTGCCAATACAGGCCAGTTGTTACATGCGCAGGCTATATGCGCGTTGTAACGGTGAAAGTAGATAGATTGCAGGAAGAGGAGATCTAGATGGAAGCCAGTTTAAGTACTTGCTTCCGTACAGACAAGGAAGTATGATCAAAGATTTGCAGATAGTTTCGAACTTTCCTGTGCGACGTGTATTAGCGCGAGAAGATATTGATCGAGCATTCTTGTGCGGCTAGTATTCGCACGAGAAAGTCACTATTCGCACGAGAGTGTTATCCGGGTGTAACAACGGTCTTAAACACTCACTGAACAGCACGCAGACACAGGAACACATCGAATGATGCTTAGAAAATGGGTATGAATCCGTAGGGAAGGAAGAGAGCAAGCACTGCCAACGACGGTAGTGAAGCAAAAGACTAGTAATACAGTGAGAGAAGTGAAGTTATCTTGACTATCAAGACTGTTTATGCTGAAGGGCCGTCCTTGATCTCCTGATCGCGAAGTTCGCTCACAACGTTGCCAACGATCTTGTAGCCCCGGGGAGCCTTTTTGGCTGCTTTGCCAGGGTCGACGATTTCGCCCACCTCGTTGACCCAGATAGCCTCTTCGTCGCTCAGCAGCATTTGGTCTGCCTCATGCAATCGTCGCACATTCTCGACATGCACCAGCTCCTTGACGGCGAGGATAGCACCAGCCATGTCGGGGCCGATGGGGCGGTAGACAGACTGAAGACGCTTCTTGAGGCCAAGACCCTGGAGTGAACGGTTGATCTTTTCAGGCATGCCGATACCTGATCGTCGTAGTGTAATGCGGTAGTGCGTCAGAGGAGCCGACTCGCTGGATGCGGAGCCGGAGGCGATAGTCGTATTGGCCGTGGCGGATGAAGACTTGTGTCGAATGCCCCATGCCGATGTAGAGGCAGCCTGTCGGGAAAGGCTTGGCCTTGCCTGGCCGAAGAAGTTGCGTGCGAGGAAAGACATGCTTATCGATGCTTTTGAGCTGTTGCCTGTTGTAACAGAAGAGTGCGAAGACGAGTAACGCCAAGATGTCAGTTTGGCTGCCCCAGACCAGAAGTAAGGGAAAAGGTGAGATTTTGTCCATTTCTGTCTATCTCTGCTTGCTGGCCATTCACCCTTGCTCTCCTCGCTTTTCCAGTGGTTGATGTTGCCGACATTTCAGGAAACCAGACTTTCGACCTTACGAAACGCGGCACCCAACTTGCCTATCTCGTCCAGGCGTGAGGTTCCAAGCTCAAATCAACCTACACTCGTCCGAGCATCTGCAGCGCAGGAGAGTACACCAGAAACGGGACCCGTCGACCGCGGAGACGCTCGAGCAAGGGATGAACATAGGACTCGTTCGACGACAGACAAGACCTCGTAAAGACAAAGCTCCAGCGACGAAACCTACTTCGGCTGCCTCAAGCACCAGACGAGTCTAGCACGAAACTGCCAGAAGCAAGCATGATCATCTCCGCGCGCAGTGTCCCAAATGAGACGACAAGGAGCACACAGACCGCACGCTCACGACGGCTCTTCCTAGTGCACATCGGTTTATACTTGAGTAGCTCATCTTGCTAGCGGCAACGTCGTCCGAGGGAAAAGCGATCGATGGGGAGCAGAGGAAGACAGTGGCAGCAGCAGACAGATAGGAAGCAAAGACAGAAGTCCCTCGCGAAAGGGACAGATCAAAGATCTTGTCAAACAATATGGGGGATTGGGACTGCGGTACGCACCGTGCAGGAGAGGGTTCAGAACAGTGCGCCTCGGTGTGAAACTATTGTACAGGAGGACTGTTCGTCGTGCGAAGATCGGAGTGGGTCCAGGCAAAGCGTCCAAGCATGGCGTTGAGCAGAGGATAAAGAGAGAAGTCAGAGTCAGCGTACTGTTGTGGCCGAACGGACAGTCGAAGACAAATGCAACATCCTTTTTCTTGCGACATCAAGCGTTGGACGATGGATGGATGACGAGAACAACCTATTTGAGTAAAAATGCCCCTCAGACTTCCAAGGAAGGTCTGCAAACCCTCATCAGACCAGAGCCGGCTGCGATCCAGACGATACAAACGATTCGAGAAGGCGGCACTGGCCCACCGGCTCTCCTTCGTAAACGAAGGAGGGTTCGTGCCGTGGACCTCTTCCAAAAAAGATGGCCGCAAACAACCCATATGAATCTCTCGCAAGGAGAGCCAAAATGCCCCACCCCCAGGGGGATGCTAGGGTCCTAGAGTGGAAACTGCGAATTTGGTTGGATACCAGGTTTATCATCTTCGGAGACTCTTGGGTGGCCTGCGTCCCCCGTCGTGTGTCGTCGCGGAAAGAGATGTTTCGGTTGGATTGTGGTGAGGGGACACTTACGCTAAACGGTGTGGAATAGTGAACCCGAGGAAGGGAACAGAGAAAGGTTCAACAGTTGAAGGATGACTGCGAGCGGCGACAAGAGGCAATGATGGAAGAACAGCATGTTAGCTGAGTGTTCTCTGAGATGTTTGGTTGGTGAGCCGCGAATCGCCTTTGTCCGTCCGTGCTTCGCTTTAAGCAATGTCTCTCGCGAAGACGAAGGCCTTAGGCAGAAGATGTCCATCAGACAGAAGTGTGCTGGCATGCACAAAGGATACAATAGATGCTCGCTGCGACACGAGCTTCCTTATCGTCTCGGCATGGTCGTATAGGCCGGGGAAAGGAGTGAAAAGTCATCACAGGAAGAAAAGTGCGGGAAGGGGATGGGCGAAGGCGATTTGGTGCACTTGATAGCTTGCGAAGAAAGAAACACTTACACTTTACACTGTGAATCGACACACTCGTACACGAATACAAGCGGTCGATGGTGGTATTGAAAGAGGGAAAGGGGGAAGCAAAAGACGGATACAGGAAGGAGGCGGATTGTGGTGAAGGAGGAAAGGAGGACCATATCCTCATGACTATAAGTTTGACACAAAACGTGCAAAGAATCTTCTTCCAGCAAAAAAATCTTGCATTTTTCTTCCAAAACTGGAATCTATGTTCTGCTACCTGAATTTTCTGGAAAAATGCGCTGTCAACCGCAGTTTGTTCGACGCTGCAAGAACCGTAACCCTTCTTGACTCGTACGTGTTTGGCCGCTGCGTGTCGGCCTAACAGGTTTCTTGTTTTCAAGCTTAACGTCATCTCTCTCGGCTGACTGGAAAACCGACAACCGAACTTAGCCAAACCAACACACTCTCTCTCGAACCAGCTTTCTAAAGTCACACTGAGCTGCGCCTTGCAGCATTAACTTATTGCTTGGAGATTTTCCGAGCGAGCCACCACGCAAAGGGATACAAACCTTGAAGCCTATACACTAGGCAACATCAACATTCGAAGCTATCATCATCCGCTCTTTCCCACGTCAACTTTCAAGGCTCCCAGACCTACTCATCAAAATCTTCCTAGCAAGCGAATTCGGCTCACGGCTCGCTACAGGGACAGACAGCGTGGGATTTGCGGAAAAGCAAGAAGCTAGCATCACGGAAATGAAGTCACTCTCTATCGTCACTTTCGTCCTTCCTCACGACTCATCTTTCGCAACTCATCCGATAGCAAGCCTCTAGGAGCTTCCATCGATCAGCAAGCAAGCAAGCAAGCAAGCAAGCTTGCTTCTGGCCAGGTCATAATTCGCAACTGCAATACAGCCTAAAGCGGGGAATCCATCAAACTTACGGCTCGGAAATCATCTTTCCGCATCGACTGAACCTTTCCACACCTCCGCCACCACCACCAGCATCACCGCTACGTCTTCCTTCTCGTCCTTACCAGCTGTACACTATGAGTCGGTCACAAGGTGCTGTGATCGACCTCACCGAGGACTCACCTCCAGCTAACACGAGATACTGGTTCTCTAGCTTTGGAGCCGCGCCCGGACCCGGCACCCATATCCACGAATGGTCTTTTGGATCGCATGCGCATCAATCTCCCTCCGATAGCTTTGGCAGAGACACTGCCTCATCATCAAGCGCTCAACGTGCAGCGAGACCCGCTGCTGACTCCATCGTAGTTGGGAGCGATGACGAGGATGAAGAAGACATGAGCTTCACCATCACCGGGCAGTCCGAGCCGATTAGACGCACATATCATCTTCAACGCTCTGTATCCTTGAATACTCCTGCAGCTTCTTCTATTCGTCCTTCATCAGCTTCCGCCGGCTCGTCGCTTCGATTCCACGATAGCATCGGCCGAGGCCCTCATGGGTCAGGTTCGCGCATCCCGCAAAGCATCGGTATGCTGGGTTCTTCTTCAGCAGCGCAGCACCCGCTCTTACCGCGACATCGTGCTGCTTTACCATCTGCCAGCGCAACGGCAACTAGGAGGAGCGGTGGGGCTGCCCTGCCTACTAGGTCAGATGGGGGTTTCATGTCGCGCCTCAGTGGGGAGTTCTCTTTCGGAGGCATGGCAGGATTTGGTTTTGGTCCATCATACAGCATGGAAGTGATAGGTAACTTGATACGCGGACTACAAAGCAACGCAGATGCCGGTTATCAGCAGGGTCCAGAACGCAAAGTTCCGCAAGATTACGATCCAAAGTGGACTCATCCATATGAGGTTCAACCTGGCTTCACACACAACATCATTGAGCCGCCGGTCGACCTCGATACCTACTTTGACGACAAGGCTGTTGTGACGGGACCTTTGCCGGATACTACACCAATCTGCTCATGCTGTCGGCATGCACTTGTGACAGGCGCCAACGGAGATGAGAGGATTTGGGTGTTGCCATGTGGACATGTGATTGACGGGCGGTGTGTTGATAAGCTCAGTGGAATCGCTCCACCGCTGGGTCCAGATGCTGTTGTTGCCGAAAGGACTTCAGGCAAGGGTAAAGGCAAGGCGAAGGCTGTTGAACCACCAGAGGATGAGCCACCGGCAAAGGCTTCCAGAACATCCTCACGCAATCGACCAACAGCTTCTGCCCCTGCTACGGCGAAAGAGGCCACACCGAAGAAGCCAAAGAAGCCCAAGCGATTCAACTGTCCCGTTCAAGGCTGTGGACAGCGATGCACCAAAGAGCCTGGCAGCAAGTATTCGGCTTGGGAGGTCTTTGTCTGATCCATCCTTAGCCTCAGCAGCTGTCTGCGCAGCCTCATCGCAACCTTGTCTGAATTGTAATGTCTTACTGCTGCATCTTTTCATCGATACCCTCGCATCTTCCCTCGTATCTTTGCACCTGCATTTCTCGAACTCTTCATTTGTACTTTTACACAGCTCAATACATGTAGCATCGCAACTCTTCTCCATCTGACTGGATCATCCAGCGTAATCAGTGTAGCGCGCACCTATATGACCTTGAATCTGCGTGAGCATGATGTTGAGAGAGATAGAGGAAGCTCAGTTCACTAAGCGGCGCAGAGTGACGCGTTGTTACATGCACAAGCTATATGCGCGTGTAAGAGTGTAACTAAGTTAAGTGGATTGCAGGAAAGAGGAGATCTAGATGGAAGCTAGTTTTTGTTGTAATATAGAGAAGATTTGGTCCCGATAACTGGCGATCGGGGAGAGTCTGATTACGATGTCACTGCTGCTAGAAGACAGAAACATATATAGGGGGTATCAATTTTCGAGTATTTTTAGAAACACATGTTTCTCAATTTTGACAAGTTTTTATTTCACACAAAAACCTTACGTAAGCTCACCAAAAGTTGAAAAAACATGTGTTTCTGAAAACACACCTCAAGACCTGATAAAATGGACCCGCTTTTTTTGTCACTCTCCAAAATGATGTCCATTCACATGATAAATCTTCACATCATATGAACACACCTGTGACATATATGTTTGGTCTCAAGAACATTCAGAATTCATTGCACAAAGAAGCAGTACCAGAAACAAAGTGTGTTTCATGAAGACAAGTGCAGTGAGATGGTACTGAGAAGATGCTTTTCCTGACCATCACAGTCTAGAGCATCATGGTCTTGGCAATTGTTGATTGCCAAGACTGGATGTCAAGGCAATGGTCCTCCTCGTTGCTGAGTGACCATCATACACATCATTTCAATGAAAACATTGTGATCCTCCAAGTGAACACATTCTTTGCGCTCCCTTTCCTGAGCACGAAGATGTTCTTCTCGCTCCCTTTCCTCGTGCTCATGCTGTAACTGCAATTCTTCCTGCTTGGTGCACTCTGCTTCTTGCTTGGTGCACTCCTGCGCAAGCTTGAGGCGGATTGCTAGGCTTTCTATCAATCTTCGATAGAAAGCCTCTGCAAGGGAATACTGCTTCTGTTCAACATTGTTACACTTGTGCTTGTAGCCATCTGCTTGCGAAGATGAGGCCTGGTTTGAGAATGTCGATGGACTTGAGACCAGGGCATCAAATTGGATGGGATGCGGGGGTGGTTTTGAGATGTCAAAATCGGTGCAATCTCCAGCATTATGTCAGCCGTTGTGCGCCTGAAACCTGAAATCTGTAGTAGTACTGATGCTACTACCAATTCTGTCGAGTTATGTGACAGCGCTAATGGTATTTCGATTCCTAGTGAATTATGCGACAGAGCCATCTCTGTCTCTTTTCTTGTTGGAATCTGTAGTTGTATTGTCATTATGACAGATTTCGACTGACCACTGTGGACACTCCATCCAGAGGTAGCTCGGCATGATCAAATACAATACAACTCTAAGTGAACTTGATGTTGACACCAATGGTCTGGTGTGAGTATGGATTGAAGACGTCAACACAAGTGTCCAGTGTGTCAACTAACGCTTGTGGTGATCCCTAGACCGCAGTGGACGACTGCCTTTGTTTCTATCATTATCCGGACCACTGGTTTGCTAAGAACCACCTTTGGATGTCAGGAAGCGATGATACAACACATGCACTACAATGAGGAGCAATCTATTGATTACTACTATGCTGACTGTAAACTAATGATACTTATATGCTTGAAGTAATACTAGTTGTTATGGTGTGTAGAGTGGAAGGGGATCCACTCGTCCACTTGTGACAAGAAGGTATGGCTTTATACCTCTTCGCAGCATTGCCAGCAACACTGCTCCTGCTCTTTCTCCGGAGAGTGTCTTCTGCATTGAGTACTACACAGGAGTCTTCAATGAGACTCCTCCTCCTCATTGAACTGTCCCATCTGTCCTTCTTGAGCTGTGTTGACTCCATCGACACTGCTCCTCCTCCTCATGTCCTCCTCGCTGGATTCCCTTACACAGCTCTCCTCCCCTTGACCGGCGACTGTCCTCCTCTACTCCTATCTTGTGTGCCCCTGAGTGGTAATCGACTGTGTGTTGCTGAGCTTGGTCCCTCTCTTGGCAAGACTTGTGTCAGGGGTCTCACACCTGAAACCCTGGCTGGTTTGTCGAGATACTTGGTGACTATCAAACTGCGCAACAGCTATTGTCTTGATATCAATCTCAGCAAGCTACATCGCTCAGTGACTATCAGGTTGCGTGGTAGCGACAGGTGGCATTTGTTGTATATACTATTGTAGGTTTCAGCTGACCTCTGTGGACACTCTGTTCAGGGGTAGCTCGGCACGATCAATATCAATACAAAGGTATGATGGCACCAAGGTCTGGTGTGAGTGTTCTTGTTGATGATGAGGTTGATGGTGTTGGTGGTAAGGTTGGTGATGTCAACACAAGTGTCTAGTGTGTTGACTGATGCTTGAAGTGAACCCCAGACCACAGTGGACTACTGCCTTCGGTTCTATCTTAATCCGGACCGCTGGTTTGCTATGAACTGCCTTCGGATGTCAGTGAGTGGTGATACAACACACGCACTACAATGAGGAGCAACCTTGATGGATTGCTACTATGCTGACTGAAACTAATGTATACTTATGCTGAAGTGATAACTAGTTATGGTGTGTAGAGTGGATGGGGATCCACTCAACCACTGATGATGAGAGGGTATGCTTATATACACTCCTTGTAGTGTCGCCTGCAATGCTACTCTGGCCCTCTCTCTGCAGAGAGTACCCTCTTCATCGAGTACTGTACAAGAGGTCCCTTCAGTACCCTCCTGTCTTCCTCGAACTGTGTGTTGACCTCCTTCGACACTGCTCCTCCTCCTAGTGACCTGCTTGTCAGTCTCCTATGACTCCTATCTCTCGAGCCCCTGAGTGGTGACCATCTGCATGCTCCTTGAGCTTGGTCCTCCTCCTGGCTGTGCCTGGCCCTCCTCGCATATGGGCCTGGTCCTCCTTTGCATGTGAGTCTGTAGGAGTCCATGGTCTCCATGGACACTGCACTACGACCATGCTCCTCACTGGTATCGGCTAGATCTCTGATACCTGTGCTCCTTCCATATGAACCAGTGACCCTCCTGCTTCCTGAGCATTCAGGCCCATGACAGGTCCTTACTCACCTGTATGCAACCAGTGTTATCTGAGTAGACCATCGGGGTCCCTGTAGCAATGCCAATTGAGCATAGCAATTGCTTGAGGAAGAGCACCTCATGTGTTGCCTCTGTGGCAGAAATGAATTCTGCCTTGACAGCGGACAATGATACACATTTTTGTGTTGCTGACTTCCAGGCTACTGGGTTCCTGTACACCAACACCACTGATCCTGAGGTACTCTTTCTCTGTACAGTGGTGTCGCTTGCCCAGTTTGCATCACTGTGCGCATCCAGTTGCTCTTGCGACTCACTTGCTCTATAGACCAATCCAACCTCCTTTGTGCTTTCAAGGTAGCGTAAGACCCGTTGGGCCACCTGATAATGCGCCTGTGATGGTTCTTGCATGTGTCTAGCAAGAACTCCTATGGTGAGACTAAGATCAGGCCAGGTGCTGTTGGCAACCCAGAGCAGCTTGCCAACAATCACTGGATACTCCTTCTGTTGTGCTGTGCTTGCGACAAGGGTTCCCTCCGGTATACTCTGCATTGGGACCATGGTCGGCTTTGTACATTTGTCCAGGTGCTTTGCCAGCACTTGGTCGATGTACCCTGACTGACCAATTGTCATAGTGTGCCTTGCGCAGTCTCAGCTGATTTTGATGCCTAGGAAGTGAGAGACCTCGCCACTATCTTCCATCTCTGACCGATCTGCTTCTTGACCTCTAGCACTGTCTCCAGTTGTGGTGCTATGACTAATGTATCATTGATGTAAATGACCACAATAGCCATATTTTCACCCTGTCTTTTAGTGTAGATGCAGGGAGCGCACTCTACCTGGAAGAATCCCATGTGTTGCAAAGACCTGTCAAACTCCTGGTTCCATTCTCGCCCGGACTGCTTTAGGCCATACAAGCCCTTAACCACCTTGTACACCTGAGAGCCGGCCCAACACCTCCATCACTCGTGATGTTTTCGATCCTACCTCCTCCCCTGCCCGCCCTGGTTCCATGCAAGCTCGACTGGGGGCATGGCGGAGCCTGCTCCAGACCTACCCTGACCCCTCCTACACCTACCAGCTCTTGGGCATGATCCAATTTGGGTGCCTGCTTGGTTATGACAGACCCCTCTGCAACCGCAACCGCCATACGGCCAACCTTCCCATTGACGCTGTTGGCCACGCTCATCTCCATCGCGAGCTTGCCACCAGACTTGCCGAGGGTTGCCTGTCGGTTGTCTGTCCCAAACAACCTTTGGTGGAATCCCCCATTGGTGTGGTGCCCAAGCCTCGTTCCTCCAAGCTCCACACCATCCACCACCTATCCTTCCCTCGCTGCCCCTCCCCCAACACCCTGCCCTCGATCAACAAGGGCATTGACCCTGCCTTTGTCGCCATCAAGTATGAGTCCACTCAGTCACTTGTCCACTACGTCCGGCTCAACCGTGGCTGTCTCCTCTGGAAAAGTGACCTGGAGGATGCTTTCCGGCATGTGGTCACCTCCGAAGTGGATGCTCCACTCCTTGGTTTCACCTATGATGGTGTTTGGTACCGCGAGAATGCTCTAACCTTTGGAGGCAGCAGTTCCCCTTTCCTTTTCAACCTGGTAGCAGAGGCCCTCCACTGGGTCGTCGAGTCAAGTCTTCTGGCCGACTGGCCCCTCAACCATTACCTTGACAACACTTTTGGAGCCATTCCCACAGAGGCGCACGACCTCTCCTTCCTACCTGTTCATGTCCTTGCCCTCGCAGCCGCTGCTCTGGGCCTTCGCCTGTCTGCCCGGAAGACCTTTGTGGGCCTCACCCGCCTTGAGATCCTCAGCGTGGAAATTGACTCCGTCGCTCAAACTGTCAGCATCACCAAGGATTGGAAGGAGCACCTCCTCTCCCGTTGCCACCAGCTCCTCCGGCGCAGCACGGCTGACCTCTTCGACATGCAACAAATCTCTGGCCTCCTCCACTTCATATTCCAGGTTTTCCCTTGCGGCCGAGCTTTTCTCCATTGCCTCTATGACTGTACCCGCCGCTCTCCTTGGCTCCTCTCCTGCTGACGGATCCCCTGCCCTGCCCTCGCCGAGCTTGGCTGGTGGTCTGCTGTTCTCCGCACCCAGTCTGGCACCACCCTCTTGGCGCCTTCCCCCTTCCTCGTGGCCCATATTTGGACAGATGCATGCCCCCGTGGCTATGGTGCCCACCTGGGCCCGGCTGATGCACCATCCGCTGTTTTCTCTCGTACTGTGCTGTAAGCGATCGCGCACCAGAGACTAACTGAGGTTGATTGAGTAAGGTCTACTCGATATGTTTCGCCTAAATGTAACCAAGTGTCACCACCTAGTAAGTCTCGACTGACCACCTTGAACACTCCATTCAGAGATTGCGCAGCATGAACATTGTTTGTTGGTGAGTGGGTGATACACCCTCCCCTACAGTATGAGTGTTCGTAGTACTGTTGATAATGCTCTTGGACGTCGTCTGGACCGCGATATGCTAATCGCCTACAGAGGACAAGGGTTACTGGACCACTGGTGTGAATCACCGCCTACAGTAACTGACTGGACCGCAGGTGTTGAAGAACACTGCCTACAGTAATGAACTGGACCTCTAGTGTGAAGAACACCGCCTACAGTTGTCGACTAACAGTGATACAACACACACGTTGAGAGTCGTCGCAAGAGCACTGCTATTGCGATGGTACATAACTGAGTAAGTAAATTATGAGTAAGTAGTATGTAGAGTGGATGCTGATCCACTCGTATGCTATCATAGAATGAGAGTATTTATGCGTCTGATTGGTGTTCTCCCTCGACACCTATCCTGCTCCTCTTGAGGGGCCTCTGTCCCCTGTTAGGCACTGTCTTGTCCTCCTGGCACCGACCTCTTTGATACTGTGCTCCTACCGTTTGCATGGCACAAGGGTTATGCAACACTGCCCTCTCGCCTTCATGCTCTCCTTCTGCCTGATGTGTGATGCCCCCCTTTCGACACAGCTTCCTCTCGACCTTATCTTGTGAAACTCCTTAGTCACTTGTTGACCTTGTGACCATACCCCTTGGTCATGTGGTCATGTCAGCACAGTTCCATCACGACTTGTCTTTTGATACCCCCTTTAGTCACTTATTCAACCTTGTGACCCAACCCCTTGGTCATGTGGTCACGTCGGCACAGTTCCGAGTACTTGTTCATATCAGCTGACTAGTTGAGGCGTGCAGATCCAACTGACCCCGACTGATCCCATGAGATTGATCTGGATTCCCAGGGTTCGATCAATCTCGTAATTCATATGCACTGCCAACCCGATTAATCTCATTGATCCCTGATGGTTTTTGGCTCTGATCAATCTGGCGCACCCTTCATATGTTGATCTTCTGTGCACCTTTCATATACTGCTCCGTACGCGACATTACCATAACTGCCACTGATCATTTGGCGCACTCTCTTGCGCTGGCCAGCCGACCCTGTGACATGTGCCTCGTCGCCACCGCAGCAAGAACATATGGTTTTTGGAGGCTCTGGCAGTTGTCGAAGCTCTCTGCTGTTTCTTGGCCCATTGGATCCAACCAATGATGGTGGTGGTCCATGTGGACAATGAGAACGTGGAGCACGGCCTTCGCTCTGGGCATTCCCGGGACCCTCTTACCCAACGCCTCCTTCGTGAGATCTATGGGTTCTGCTTCACAACATCACCCTGCATCCGGTGCATGTGACCTCCGCTGACAACAGCCTTGCCGACCTCCTCTCCCGCTGTCAGTTCTCCCGCCTCCAGGCACAGTCCCTCACGCTCACAGACAGTTGTTCTCCCTGCAGGCATGCGACGAGCAACCCACCAGCCCCCCTCCTCTTTCGCCCCTAGCTTGGGCCTCTCCCCCACCACAGCCTCCCTGCTCTGGAATGGCCTGGCATCGAGCACTCAAGACCGCACTGGCAGTTCCATCACCGCCTTCTACACCTTCTGTGCCCTCAGGTTCGGTCCCAATGCCCCCTGCCTTCCAGCCTCCAGCCTCCAGCTCCTTGAATGGCTTGGCAGCATGTCAACCGGGCACCAGTCCTACCACTCAGCCAAGCATGACCTCGGCCATCTCTGCTCCTATCACATCGACCTTGGTGGTTTTGGCTGTGGCTGTCTCGAGCGAGCCTTACAAGGCTACAAGCACCTCCTCAGCACCCGATGTGTCGGCGCCAAGCTGCCCATCACCCTCCCACTGCTCCAGTGCATTGTCCTTGCCATCCACATCTTTGGAGACATGTCACGGTATGATCGACAAGTTTACCAAGCGGCCTTTACCCTTGCTTTTGCCTGCTTCCTCCGCTCTGGCGAGGTTGTGTGGGAATGTTCCTCTGACCCTGCCGTCATCCTCCGGGTGGCCAGTGTGGCCCTTGCGGATGATCACGCCATCATCACCCTCCCAGCCTCGAAAACTGACCCCTTCCGGCTTGGTGTCAAGGTGGTTGCCCCCCTCATGGGTGGGCCCAAGTGCCCCATCTCTCACCTCCGCCCCTTGCTCTCCCGACCAGCCTCCTCTCCCCTCTTTGGCCTTGGCCCATCCGGAACAGCACCCCTCTCTCGCTCTGCTTTCGTCTCAATGCTCCAATGGGCAATCACGGCTTGTGGCCTCTCCCCCTCAGCCTATGCTGGCCACTCCTTTTGCCGTGGTGCTGCCACCTGGGCTGCCAGCCTCGGTGCCGATGCTGCTACCATTCAATGTCTTGGCCAATGGAACTCTGATTGTTTCTGGCACTACATCGACCGCTCTGCCACCCACTGTCAGGACCTCTCCATCACAGCTCTCTACCATCTTCGCGACGGCCCACTCATCCCCCCTACTACCTCATGGCGCGACATGGGTTCTTCCTAAAGAAAACCTCCTCAGTTGGCCTCACCCTGTTGAGACTGCTCTCTGCTGTGCAGGCGGCTCAACCTTCGGCTGGCAGGCTGGGAGCCTTTGAGCCAGCGAGCCACCTCGCTGACCCGCAATCTAACAGACCTCCTTCTGTCTTCTTCATTGACTGACCGACCTCATCTCACGGCCGTGTGAGCCAGGCTGGGACGTGAACTACGTTAGCTCTGATCCTACCATGTGATCATTTTGATACCATGCATAGGATGTTGCTACCATGTTGTGGTGTCTAGAAATAGCATGCTTGTTGTGATTCATGGTGTCTATTGATGTGGTCTACTGCTGTAGCGCCAAATCCTTCTCATTCGCCCCCACGCCCAGCATTCTACGCGCCAACTTAAACAATCTCTCTTGCCCTTCACTCCATTCCTTCCCTGGGTTCCTAAAACTAGCCTTCATCAACTTCCCCAATCCCTCCCTCAATGTCTTTAGCGCCACAAGAGTCTTCGGATCCACGCTGGCGACCCTAATCCTCTGCCTGTCAATATACAAACTATTACTCGTCAATCTAAACTCTCCATCACCACAAAGCATATACACCGCTTTATCGTCCGTCCAACCTGTCTCCCATGCATACAACTTCTTACTCTGCATCATAGTGTAGTAGAGCATATAAGAGCTTGAGCTGCTAACAAGTTCGCTCATTTTCGCTTTGAAGTTGACGGAAGAGGGGTGGATGAAAGTGGGTTGATTATTACCGATTGTTTTGAGCTGGTAAGTTTTGGAATCGATGTTGAGGAGTTTGGGGTATAGACCGGCTGCTAGGGTGGCATGGATCATGGCGAGAGAGGAGGAATTGACGTCAAGATGGGCAGGGATGGTCATGAATCGAAGTTTGGAGTAGTTGGCGGATCCACCGGAACGGTAGCGGAGTTTGTCGAGTTCTTGACGGAATGCATCGTCGACAGAGACAAAGCCGGCATCGATGAGGTATGAGAAGTACTGCTGGCGAAGCTCTTCGATTTGAAGCAGATTTTGGATGCTGAGGAAACTGCGGTTGCAGAAGGTACGGTGGTGGTTTTGAGCTGTACTGCGTCGGAAGCCGTTAAAGGCGTTGGCGATGGTGAGGAAATCCGAGTCGCCAAGCTTGAAGCTTTGCTTGGCTCGGTCTGCTTCCAGCTCCTTACCGAAGGGTGTCATGAAGGGTGACTTGGAGTTGAGCGCTGCAGCGATCGTCAGTGCTGGGTCGAGACACTTGAACAGAGTTGCTACGAGTAGGAACTTGCCCATATGCACATCGAGTGGCATTTTGGACAGATGTCTACCCAGGTGTGTGATTTCTTCCGTCGATGTAAGCGCCTTTACCTCAACAAGTGCGGCAATGGCACGCTGCACATTAGCCGGGCTCGGCGGGTCAAGAGCCAGCGAGAGTGCATTCTCGATCGAGTTGCCGATCTTGATCTTCATGATCTTGAGCTTGAGTGCAAGACCTTGCAACGACAAACGCAGCATCTCCGGCAACGGGTGCTCATCGAGGTACGAGTCGTGACGATACTTGGTGAAAAGGTGGAAGCAGATACCTTCCTGCACACGACCAGCACGACCGCGTCGCTGCTTAGCGTTGCTCCTGGCGATAAAGCATTCGACTAGGCGTGAAATTTGTCGCTTCTCGTCGTATCGCATCTCTGTGTGCTTGCCTGAGTCAATCACACAGGTGATATCGGGGATGGTGATACCGGTCTCGGCAATGTTGGTGGCGATGACGATCTTGCGCACACCAGGAGGTGGCACGTTGAAGACAGCGCCTTGTTTCTCTGACGAGATAGTCGAATGCAGTGGGAAAAGCTGGAAGCCAGGTCCACCGAAAGTGGGGTGATCGACAAGCATGTCGTGGCACTTGCGAATCTCTGCAAGACCAGGCATGAAGATGAGTGTAGCCGCGCTGAACGACTCCAGATCCTTTTCGAGACAGACCCGCTCGAGGATCTTGATGATGAGATCATGGTTGATGACGTACTCGTTCATCCTACCGAGCGTGTCGATCGTCTTGTTGCGATAGGCTTTGCCGAGACTGCCCAAGCTAGAATCTTGGCCGTCAGGGTCATTGTCGTCATCGTCAAGCAGGGCAGGATCATCATCTTCTTCTGGCGCTGGTGCTTGAGCAAAAAGCTGCAACTTGCTCCTGTTGCCAGGAGCGTTCTGTTTGCGTGCGTTGCCATCGCGATAGCCGCGCTTGGGTCGGAATGCATATGGTGAGTCGTCCTCGATCATGTAGTCGCTCATCTCAACGGCATCTTCCAGGTAATGAACGTTGACAGGGAACGTGCGACCAGGAACAACAATAGTCGGGCACCCACCACAATACTTGCTGATGCGCTCAGCATCGACAGTAGCAGACATGAGAATGACCTTGAGATCCTTTCGATGCGCAATGAGTGTCTTGAGAATGACGAGCAAGAAGTCGGACTCAATCGATCGTTCATGCACCTCGTCAATGATGACGTGTGTAATTTCGTTGAAGGCTGTTCCCTCGAGCATACGCAGGACGATACCTGTTGTAGCGTAGACCAGGCGCGCATTCTTGCCGACGTTGCTCTCGAGTCGGATTGCGTAGCCGACCAGGCTGTCGTTGCTGCCGACACTCTTGCGTGGCTCGCCCAGTTCCTCACTGACACGCTCAGCGAGAGAAATGGCCGAGATACGCCTGGGCTCGGTGACGTAGATTTTGCAGTTGCGGCCTTGCGATATGCAGTGCTCTAAGATGTAGGCAGGTACCTGAGTCGATTTACCGCAACCAGTCTCACCACTGAGGACGAAGATCTGATTATTCTCGACGAGGTCGAGAATCTCCTGGCGATGGTTGGCGATGGGCAAGCTCTGACGACCCGGAAGCATCTTTTGATACGAAGGTGATGCGATGCGGTTGCTAAAGTACTCGGCAATCTCTTTGGCCCGCGCCTCGGACGGTTGGGGTGCAGAAGCAGCCGACAACTCTCCCAGTTCGGTTTGTTCCGCTGCTGCAGAAGCGTTGCCAGGTGCAGTCTTTCCCTTTGCCTTCTTGGCCGCTGCAGCCTCCTCCATCCTGACACGAACAACATCACGCACACGCTGAAAGCGAGTACGGCTCTTTCGGTCTCGCTCATCTTTTTGCAGGTTGGCGAGCTCCTCCCACCATTCGCGATAGCCAGAAGGCAGTGCGCGCTGGACCGATTTGTCGCGGTCAATGCAGAAGAGCGCTACCGTGGCGACAAAGTCGTCCGACTGAAGCTGGGTCGCGCATCCGACAGCTGTGAGCGTGTACTCGTCGACGTAAGATGGTATGCCGGTGCTGATAGTATCCTTGTTGGGAACGACTTTACCCCCGTTCCATCGGATAGTGAGCTTGCTGCGGTGCAGAAGACCACCCGAGGGGATGACAGTGAACTTGTACGTCGAATACGGGTCAGCTCGCTTGAGAGCATCCGAGAGCATGACACGAGGCGTCTTTCCTCCACCACCACTCTTTGCTCGTGCTGGCAATTCACGCACAATGACGGTCACACCGGTGTCGGCGTCCTTGTCCTCGATGGGGCCTTCATTGAGCAAGTCACCGAACATGCCGCCTTCATCATCGGAGCCAGCATCTGGCTTCTTCTCATCTGGCTTGTCGTCCTCCCCTTTGTCAGGAGACTCGCTTTCCTGCTTTCCCTCCGTGGAAGTCGCCGCCTTATCCTTTGACGCTGCATTGTCGGCCGGAGCTGCCTCTACTGTTGCTGGCGAGGCGGACTCGATGCCAGCAGCTGCCTCAATCTCTCGTCGTCGCTGTTGACGCTTCTTCTCCTTTTCCTCCTCTGCCGCTTTGAGCTGCTTCTTGATCTCTTCTCGCTGACGAAGCACCTGTCGGAAGCCATCCGTGGCAGACTTCTGGTTGAAGAACGCACCGCGCTCGCACTCGCGTAAGAAGTCTTTGGTGCGGCCAAGTACCCGTTCGAGTCTGGCGTCTTCCTGCTTCATGTGTGATTCGCCCTCCTTGCCGAGCTCTTTCTTCCACTTGGACTTTT
Source organism: Ustilago nuda (assembly GCA_022963125.1). Lineage (NCBI taxonomy): Eukaryota > Fungi > Basidiomycota > Ustilaginomycetes > Ustilaginales > Ustilaginaceae > Ustilago > Ustilago nuda. The sequence continues at coordinate 942,775 of JALCUS010000004.1, read as the reverse complement.
CCTGATCGATGCGAATCTGCATTGCCCGCAGGATCGACCACGTCGCAGTGGGCTTTTCAAGTGTGTCGATTTGATTCGAGTCGAGGTCATCACTAAGCCGCAGGATTAGGCGCTCGCACGACTTCTTAAGGGTGTCTACCTTTTCCTGGTCGACCTTGGGCTTGGGAGTCCGAGGTGCAGCTTTGGATGCTATTGTCGCTACAGAAGCGGCTGGTGTGGACCCTGGTGAAGCTGCTCCTGGAATAGTCTTGGTGGCGCCTGCCTGCTCATTGCGTGCGAAATCGTTCTTGCCAAGTGATTCTACTCGAGTGAAATCGTAGCCGTGGTATACTGGCGGTCGGCTCTCATCGTATTCGTCATCATCCTCATCCTCATCCTTGTCATCAGCCGCACCGTTGAGCGATGGGAAGTCCTTCTTGTTGGTCTCTTTGCCGCGTCGCTTTTTAGCTGCTTTGCCCTCGCCAGCTCGAATGGCATCCTCCAACAACTCTTCATCGAGAGCCAGATACAGGTACGACAAGCATTCTTCAACGTCTGGAGAGAGAGCGTTCGAGAGCGCGTCTTCGACCTGTGCTGACGAAAAACCCAGCTTGAGGAGGATCTGGTAGGTGGTCAGTGCTTTGGTCATGACTTTGTCTTCGGACTCAGTCCATGCTGAGGTGGAAGATGAAGCTGCTCCAGAAGATCCGGCGTTGTTGACCGACAGCTTCTGCAGATCCTTTGTCAGGGTAGCCATGGCCAGAGGGGTATGTAAAGAGCCGATACTGATTGGTGTTGCGCTACCCGAGAGAGTTGTGGTACCTGAGGTGGCGGTGACTGGCGTAGCGATAGAGTTTGTAGGGCTGCTCAGGTTGGCTGATGGGGCTTCTGTGTCCTGTGCTCCAGTGCATGCGTTCAAGGGTGCTGCTGCCGCCTTTGCCTGCTTGCCGAGGTCAGCTGCAACCTCGAGCACCTGATCACGTAGCTCTGGATCCATCTCGAAGTTGGGCAGTGTCTTAGCAAATCTCCGGTCATACTCGATAGCTTTGTGCTGGCGCGAGACTTCCTTCTCGACCCTGTCCTGAAGCTTGTCGACGAGGTTTTGGAGCGCCTGCTCTTCCTCCTTTTCAGGGTCGAAGTGATCAGCTCCGCCCGGCTTTCCGTCGGCACCGGTCGACTTGGCCGCAGAAAGGTTGACTGCAAGGCTTTCGTCGTTGATCTTTTCGTAATCGACTGCAGCTGCTGAGTTGGCGGTCTTGGTGGTTGCAGGCTTTTTCGCTGCTGCTGCTGGAGGTGGATCCTGCACTTTCTTGGGGGTCGAGGTAGTGGCATACCCGCGCTGGACGGTGCCTTTTAGGGTGGGCCTCTTTTTTCCCATCTTTGGCCTCCGTACTTTCTGCAAAGAGTTAAGAAGCGGCCATAAATGGTCAAAGGGTTGATATTATGGTGCAAAAGCAAGTAAAGGAAGTTGAAGTAGATAAAGCCGCACAAAGGGTAGAGATGGTGTTCACGGCCGAGTGAGAGGGTTTGCGCAAAAGGGCTCAGCTGCGCACACGCGAGTGGCGAAAACAACGAAAATTCTTGACTCGAATTTGTACTTACTACCATCATCATCGTATAATGACTCGCTACAACTGATTAAGAGTCTGACACTCAGCACCATGCTGCCATCGACAAGAGCCGGACAGACGGAAAGGGATGATAGAGATGATGATCAAGTGACCACGGGCAGCAGACGAGAGGAAGGATGGCTCATGCAGGTAGTCAGGATTCTTCAGCTAGCAAACCCAGCGCTAACGGCCGAGGAGGCAATTGTACGGGCCATGAGCCTCATCAACGTCAGCAACCAGACTCTGTGTGGGGAAGCAGAGAAAATCCCTAAAGATGTGTCAAGCTCCATTGCCCACATCAAGAAGCTCAGTGACAGTAATTGGCACACTTGGGAACCAACGTTTATTGATTGCCTTCAGAGGGTGCAGAATGCGAAGGAGATCCTGTATGGTACCATTACACCTGGGAGCGAGGAGTACAACGAGGACCTGGACAAGGCCCTCGTGGGCCTCATCCATGCCTGTTACAACAACAACCTGGACAGTTGTATCGACACTTACACCATCAGAGGTGCAGATGAGGAGGTCCAACTCGGCAGCACTCTTTATGCTAAGCTCAAGAAGGCACTAATGCTGAATGATGCTGTAAAACAAGCAGGACTGCAGGATCGTGTTCACACTGTGTGTCTGTACAATCGCGATGTCGTCAAGCTGGGCAAGGAACTCGACTCCATTTGGAACGATGCAGCATGCCTTGGGAAGCGATTTGACAAGGACCTCAAGAAATCCACCCTTTACTGTTGCACAGCCCAAGATTGGTTCTATGCCAACTCTGTTGATGCACTCAAGACAGCCAAACCAGATTGTAAGTATGTATGATGAAGCCTACCACACATTAGCAAAGAAGCAGCAGGATGGTGAGGTCTCGGGCCGCATCAGAGGAGCAGCAAGAGTTGCAGCAGTTGAAGTAGATAAAGCCGCACAAAGCATAGAGGTGGTATTCACGGCCAAGTAAAAAGGGCTTGCGGAAAGGGGGCACAGCAGTGTGCGCACGCGCGCTCCGAGCATGCGCAAGTAGTGAAAATCTGAAAATTCTTGACTCGCATCTGTACTTAGCTCTACCATCATCAATCACATGAAAACTTCAACTGGCTCCTAACGTGGGGCTCGAACCCACAATATTCATCCGAGCAGCAACGAGCAGCAACGAGAATCCGACAGGCGAGACGAGCAGCAACGAGCAACAACGCCACTATGCCACCATTGACTAGAGCTGGACAGACGGGAAGGGAGGAGAGAGATTATGATCAAGCAGCCGCAGCCGCAGGCAATGGTTGCAAGGAGGGTTGGCTCACTCAGATAGTAAGGATCTTACAGTTGGCGAACCTGGCACTGACAGCAGAGGAAGTGATCATACAAGCAATGAGCCTTGTCAGTGTTGGTAACCAGGCTCCACGAGGGGAGGCTGAGAAGATCCCCAAGGACGTGACGAGCTCCATTGCACACATCAAGAAGCTGAGTGATGGCAATTGGCACACTTGGGAACCCACGTTCATTGACTGTCTCCAACGGGTACACAATGCAAAGGAAATCTTGTACGGAGAGATTGCACCTGGGAGTGAGGGTTATGACGAGGACCTGGACAAGGCCCTCGTGGGTCTCATCCACGCCTGCTGTGATAACAGCCCAGATAGTCACATTGATACATACACTGTTAGAGGTTCGGATGAGGAGGCTCAGCTCAGTAGCACACTCTATGCTAAGCTGAAAAAGGCACTAACATTGAATGACGCGGTAAAGCGAGTGGGCCTGCAGGACCACATCCATACCATATGTCTGTACAATAGAGATGTTGTCAAGCTGGGTAGGGAACTGGACTCCATCTGGAATGATACAGTGCACCTGGGGAAACATTTCGACAAAGACCTTAAGAAGTCTACCCTCTACCGCTGCATGGCTCAAGATTGGTTCTACACCAACTCTGTTATGCACTCAAGACAGCCAAACCTGACTGCAAGTATGAGGAAGCTTACCACGCACTTGCGAAGAAACAGCAGGATGGTGAGATATCAGGTGGCATCAGAGGAGCAGCCAGGGTTGCTACGAGTACGGAGCAAGGGGGTACCGGTCAGGCGGAGCAGGGGCCCAGAGGCAGGCATGATCCTTGCAACCCCTCAGCCCCTCCGAAGTGCTACACGTGTGGAGGACCAAACCATATTGCCCACAATTGCACAAACAACAACAACAACAACCCTACACTGAGCACAGGTGGACCCACTGCTCATCTAGCACAAGAAGAGAGTCAATAGGAACTCGGGTGCACCTTCCTGGCAATTGGTGGGGACGAGCAATCAGCACGCAACACCTGGATCGTTGATTCAGGCACAACTCATCACATGGTAAATGATGAGAGAATGCTGCTCACCTCGATGAGCAAGGTCAGCCAGATCAGTACGGCAGGAGATGAAAGGCTTCAAGTGAAGGCCATAGGAGATGCCTCCCTTCAGGTCAGTGAGGCTACCATGCAATTGTTGGATCTACTCTATGTGCCGAAACTTAATGCTAATCTATTGTCTGTACAAGGCTTGATCAAGAATGGTGCACGAGTAACCTTTGATGAGTTTGGGACTACCATAAAGCAGAATGATGGTACCCAAGTACAATTCAGGAGGAACAGGAGACAAGGCCACTTCGAAGTGCAAGGACAAGCACTGGCCCTAGAGCTGGAGGAGATTCTCAACAACGTCCCAGAGGATGGTAAGAACACAGGAAGGCAAAATGATGTCCCAGAGGACAATAGGAACACAGGAGATCAGGACAGCTACCTCTGGCATGAGAGGTTTGGACACCCAGGATGAGATAAGACAAGGCAGATTCGGGTGCACTACCTCAGTACTGATGAGAGGATGGAGCACGAGTCGAAGTATTGCAACACATGCAGTCAAGGAAAACAGACCCAAGCGCAGATGAACCAATCAGAGTCGAAAAGAGCGGTGGCACCACTAGAGCTAGTACATGTAGATTTGATGACAGATTTCAAGGGCCATGCCAACTACCACTACACACTAGTTGCGGTGGACGACTTCTCCTCTCTGATCTATGTGGAACCACTCTGCACTAAGAGTGCCGCATTCACAGCACTGAGGAGGTGGATTGCCAGGATGGAACATGCAACGGAAAGGAAACTCAAAACACTCTGCAGCGACAATGTAGGAGAGTGGTGCAGCTTAGCAGCTGAAGACTGGCAAACTCAAGAGGGCTTCAAGTGGCAAAAGAGCGTCCTGGGGATCAGCATCCAAAATGGACGGGCAGAGAGAGCGATCAGATCGGTCCAAGAAAAGATGCACTTGATGCTCATTGGTCGAGCTTGCCCCAGAGAGTTGTGGCCATACACAATCACAGCAGCAGCACATGTGATGAACCTCACCCCGTCAGCCACCAAGACCATTCCCCATGACACCTTTTATGGAACCACCACACACAAGCTAACCCAACAGCTACGAGTGTTTGGATGCTTAGCATGGGTCCATGTCCAACAGAAGGACCAGCAAGGCAAGTATGGAGCTAGAGCAAAGCCTGCCATCATGATTGGGTATGATGACAAACACAAAGCATGGAAGTTCTGCAATCCAGACCAACCCATGTCAATTCAGTGGAGCAACTCAGCGACATTACATGAGGACAAAGGATGGAGCGATCGCCAACAGGAGGCATGCAAGCCCATAACAACTGTGGAAGTCGAGGAGGAGGATGTCGCACCAACCACTACAGTGGAGGACCACCCATCAGTCATAGACAGCACGGTGGGTGCTGCCAACACGGCAGTACTGAACCTGGACCCAACGCTTGGAGAGGCGATGAACGGTGAGGACACCCAGCTCTGGAAGGAGGCAATACGAAAGGAGCTGGAAGGACTCAAGGCAATGGGGACTTGGGAGGTGGTGCACCACCTGCCAGGAGTACCACTTGTAGACTCTAAGGTTGTGCTTTGGCTGAAGCTCGACACTGACAGTGTGCATGTTAAGCACAAGGCACGACTGGTTGCAAGGGGCTTCACACAGAGAGAAGGAATTGACTACCAAGAAACCTTCTCTCTGGTAGCACCCCTTGGAGCAATCAGAGCCATCTTAGTGCTAGCGGTGCAGAACAACTGGGAGGTGCATGCCCTGGACATCACTATGGCTTACTTGAACTCCACGTTGAAGGAAGTGATCTACATGAAGCTGCCGGAAGGAGCAGGAGTAGCGCCTGGCCAAGTGTACAAGGTGGTCAAGGGCTTATATGGCCTAAAGCAGTCCGGGCGAGAATGGAACCAGGAGTTTGACAGGTCTTTGCAACACATGGGATTCTTCCAGGTAGAGTGCGCTCCTTGCATCTACACTAAAAGACAGGGTGAAGATATGGCTATTGTGGTCATTTACATCAATGATACATTAGTCATAGCACCACAACTGGAGACGGTGCTAGAGGTCAAGAAGCAGATCGGTCAGAGATGGAAGATAGTGGCGAGGTCTCTCACTTCCTAGGCATCAAAATCAGCTGAGACTGCGCAAGGCACACTATGACAATTGGTCAGTCAGGGTACATCGACCAAGTGCTGGCAAAGCACCTGGACAAATGTACAAAGCCGACCATGGTCCCAATGCAGAGTATACCGGAGGGAACCCTTGTCGCAAGCACAGCACAACAGAAGGAGTATCCAGTGATTGTTGGCAAGCTGCTCTGGGTTGCCAACAGCACCTGGCCTGATCTTAGTCTCACCATAGGAGTTCTTGCTAGACACATGCAAGAACCATCACAGGCGCATTATCAGGTGGCCCAACGGGTCTTACGCTACCTTGAAAGCACAAAGGAGGTTGGATTGGTCTATAGAGCAAGTGAGTCGCAAGAGCAACTGGATGCGCACAGTGATGCAAACTGGGCAAGCGACACCACTGTACAGAGAAAGAGTACCTCAGGATCAGTGGTGTTGGTGTACAGGAACCCAGTAGCCTGGAAGTCAGCAACACAAAAATGTGTATCATTGTCCGCTGTCAAGGCAGAATTCATTTCTGCCACAGAGGCAACACATGAGGTGCTCTTCCTCAAGCAATTGCTATGCTCAATTGGCATTGCTACAGGGACCCCGATGGTCTACTCAGATAACACTGGTTGCATACAGGTGAGTAAGGACCTGTCATGGGCCTGAATGCTCAGGAAGCAGGAGGGTCACTGGTTCATATGGAAGGAGCACAGGTATCAGAGATCTAGCCGATACCAGTGAGGAGCATGGTCGTAGTGCAGTGTCCATGGAGACCATGGACTCCTACAGACTCACATGCAAAGGAGGACCAGGCCCATATGCGAGGAGGGCCAGGCACAGCCAGGAGGAGGACCAAGCTCAAGGAGCATGCAGATGGTCACCACTCAGGGGCTCGAGAGATAGGAGTCATAGGAGACTGACAAGCAGGTCACTAGGAGGAGGAGCAGTGTCGAAGGAGGTCAACACACAGTTCGAGGAAGACAGGAGGGTACTGAAGGGACCTCTTGTACAGTACTCGATGAAGAGGGTACTCTCTGCAGAGAGAGGGCCAGAGTAGCATTGCAGGCGACACTACAAGGAGTGTATATAAGCATACCCTCTCATCATCAGTGGTTGAGTGGATCCCCATCCACTCTACACACCATAACTAGTTATCACTTCAGCATAAGTATACATTAGTTTCAGTCAGCATAGTAGCAATCCATCAAGGTTGCTCCTCATTGTAGTGCGTGTGTTGTATCACCACTCACTGACATCCGAAGGCAGTTCATAGCAAACCAGCGGTCCGGATTAAGATAGAACCGAAGGCAGTAGTCCACTGTGGTCTGGGGTTCACTTCAAGCATCAGTCAACACACTAGACACTTGTGTTGACATCACCAACCTTACCACCAACACCATCAACCTCATCATCAACAAGAACACTCACACCAGACCTTGGTGCCATCATACCTTTGTATTGATATTGATCGTGCCGAGCTACCCCTGAACAGAGTGTCCACAGAGGTCAGCTGAAACCTACAATAGTATATACAACAAATGCCACCTGTCGCTACCACGCAACCTGATAGTCACTGAGCGATGTAGCTTGCTGAGATTGATATCAAGACAATAGCTGTTGCGCAGTTTGATAGTCACCAAGTATCTCGACAAACCAGCCAGGGTTTCAGGTGTGAGACCCCTGACACAAGTCTTGCCAAGAGAGGGACCAAGCTCAGCAACACACAGTCGATTACCACTCAGGGGCACACAAGATAGGAGTAGAGGAGGACAGTCGCCGGTCAAGGGGAGGAGAGCTGTGTAAGGGAATCCAGCGAGGAGGACATGAGGAGGAGGAGCAGTGTCGATGGAGTCAACACAGCTCAAGAAGGACAGATGGGACAGTTCAATGAGGAGGAGGAGTCTCATTGAAGACTCCTGTGTAGTACTCAATGCAGAAGACACTCTCCGGAGAAAGAGCAGGAGCAGTGTTGCTGGCAATGCTGCGAAGAGGTATAAAGCCATACCTTCTTGTCACAAGTGGACGAGTGGATCCCCTTCCACTCTACACACCATAACAACTAGTATTACTTCAAGCATATAAGTATCATTAGTTTACAGTCAGCATAGTAGTAATCAATAGATTGCTCCTCATTGTAGTGCATGTGTTGTATCATCGCTTCCTGACATCCAAAGGTGGTTCTTAGCAAACCAGTGGTCCGGATAATGATAGAAACAAAGGCAGTCGTCCACTGCGGTCTAGGGATCACCACAAGCGTTAGTTGACACACTGGACACTTGTGTTGACGTCTTCAATCCATACTCACACCAGACCATTGGTGTCAACATCAAGTTCACTTAGAGTTGTATTGTATTTGATCATGCCGAGCTACCTCTGGATGGAGTGTCCACAGTGGTCAGTCGAAATCTGTCATAATGACAATACAACTACAGATTCCAACAAGAAAAGAGACAGAGATGGCTCTGTCGCATAATTCACTAGGAATCGAAATACCATTAGCGCTGTCACATAACTCGACAGAATCGGCAGTAGCATCAGTACTACTACAGATTTCAGGTTTCAGGCACGCAACCGCTGACACACGATCTACGGCTTGAACTGGCTGAAAATAGTAAGCCCTCTCAAGGACTGTTATATCTCAAGGGACCCAAGGAAATGGTCGAATTATGCAAGTACCTTGATGAAAATCTAGCCAAAGGTTTCATATGGCCATCGAAGAGCCCTGCAAGATTACCAGTGATCTTCGTACCTAAAAAGGATGGAGGATTGCGACTCTGTGTTGATTACAGGGGCCTGGATGAGATCACAGTCAAAAACTGAGCACCATTGCCACTCATCAATGAACAGTTGTTCCTCCTACGCAAGGCAAGGATATATTCAAAGCTGGATCTCAAAGCTGCATATAACCTCATCTGTATTGCAGACGGAGATGCATGGAAGATAGTGTTTGGAACCCAGCTGGGTCTTTATGAGTATTTGGTAATGCCTTTTGGCCTGGCTAATGCTGCTGCCCATTTCCAGTCGTTCATCAACCACATCTTCAGTGATATCATTGGGATATATGTGGTGGTGTATCTGGATGACTTCCTAATCTTTAGTGACACAGAAGAGGAACATATCACACACGTCATAGAGATCCTGTCACACTTGAAGAAGCATTGACTTTTTGCCAAGCTGTCGAAATGTGAGTTTCACACAGACACCATCAAATTCTTGGGGTATATCATAAAACCCTCAGGGATAGAAATGGACCTGGAAAAGGTGTGAACAGTTACAGAATGGCCAATGCCAGAGTCAGTCCATGACATCCAGCATTTCCTAGGCTTCACAAACTTCTATCTGAGATTCATAGCTCATTTCGCACGCATCACAAAACCGCTTATGTCATTAGTAAAGTCCACAGAACGATTCAAGAAGTTTGAGTTACTGGGAGATGCCAAGCAGGCTTTTCACAAGATCATCCAAGCATTTAGGACAGCTGGGGTGTTGAAGCACTTCGACTACCACTTGCTGACCCAACTAGAGATGGATGCAAGTGACTTTGCCATCACCAGAGTACTAAAACAAGAACATAAAGGATGCTGGCACCTGGTAGCATACTATTCTCATAAGATGGCGTCAGCAGAGAGGAATTATGAGATACATGATAAAGAGCTCCTAGCAGTTGTGGCATGCCTCACCCAGTGGCGCCACATGTTGGCTGGACTACCCAATCAGCTTGTCATTCTTACGGATCATGAAGCTCTCAAATACTTTAAGTCCTGACATCGTATTACTGGGAGACAAACTAGATGGGCAGTATTGTTGGCCAATTTCAATTTCATGCTACAATATCGCCCAGGTGACAAGGCTGGAGAACCAGATGCATTAACTAGGAGGAGGGACATGCAACCCATTGGGGAGGAACAGGAACACAATGTGTGACAGCTACTGCCATCCATGGTGTTCAAGAGAGTTCAAGACGTGAATGAACCACAGGACAAGACCGGAACAGCAGGGGCTGCTTCAATACTGATAGCAGCCACACCAACAATGGAGGCTATCACATCCCAAGGATTACTAGGCTTAGTTCGAACATTCCAACCCCTAGATCAGGAACTTCAGGAGATGCATGTCCCAACACCCTTTGAGATCAAAAATGGGCTCTGGCACAAAGACGGATGCCTGGTCATTCCAAAGGTAGCCATGCCCGGAAGGACCACCAAATGAAGGACATGAGGTGTGCAAGAGGTAGATGAGCAATCCCTCTCAGTGGAACATCTACAATTCATGGTGATGTCTCAGTGTCATGATGGGGTAACTGCTGGACATGTTGGATGGGATGCCACTATCTGGTCCACCCAGAGGCACTGCTGGTGGCCTAATATGTCAGCATGGATCACAGACTATGTAGCGAGTTGTCCCATATGTGCACAATACAAGACACCCTGACACCGACCCTACAGTCTTCTCCAACCATTGTCCACCCCAGAAAGGCCGTGGGGATCCATATCATTGGATTTCATTGAAGGGCTGCCAAGGTCGGGAGGTTACGACTCCATTTTAGTCATAGTAGACCGACTAACCAAGTACACAATCATGGCCCTGACGACAAAGACCATAATGGCAGAACAGACAGCTGTACTGCTCAAAACGAACCTCTTTCCACTATTCGGCATTCCAGATCACATCGTCTCAGATCGCAGATGACAATTCATATCCAGGTCTTGGTCCATGTTCATAGATAGCCTAGGGGCAAAACACTTGCCCAGTATGTCTTATCAACCCCAAACCAATGGGCAGACAGAAAGAGTAAATCAGGTCATGGAGCAGTACCTCCGGATGTACTGCAACTATGAGCAAGATGATTGGGCTCGCTTAATTCATATGGCGGCATTCATGTACAACAACACTTTGCACACTAGTATTGGCATATCCCCATTTTTTGCTTGCTATGGTTGGAATCCCAAGTCGCACCCTGACATACCTGGAATGCTTGGGGTAAATGACCCAAAACGTGCTGAATACTTCACAAACAGTACAGAACGAGTCAAGTATCTTCAAGAAAAGATCAGAAAAGCTCAGAGTCAGGTGGTCAACCAATACAACTGTAAGCGCAAGGACATTGAATTCAGGGTGGGCGACTTAGTGTATATCAATTGGAGAAACTGGAAAACAAGGCGACCAACACCAAAGCTGGACATGAGGTTTGCAGGCCCATTTCTGATCACGGAAAGGATTGGTAGATGGGCATATCAAATTGGTCTACCAGTAAACCTCTGAGTCCACAATGTTTTTCATGTATCAATGTTGGAGCCGGCCAGGATGAGCTCACTTCCACACTGCTTGCGGGTCCCTGTGGAACCGCCGTTACCAGAAGAGGATCTTGAATTCAAAGTCGAGGCCCTGCTGGACAAACGAATTCATAACCACCAAGTGGAATACAAGGTTCTCTGGCGAGGGTACCCCGAAGAGTCAGCCTCTTGGGAGTCGATTGGCCTTCTTGATTGCCAAACCCTCATCCAGGAGTTTGAGGAATCGGCAGGGGGACGACCATGAAGCTCCATTTAAAAAAAAAAAAAAGTCGTAGCATCTCATGTGAGTCGACAAAAGACGCAGCCTTAAAAGGAGCAAAGGGAAACTTAATTTCAAAATGAGAAGAAGGGAAACAAGGAGTCGGCGATGTGTCTTTACACATCACCGTCCAGAGCAGGAGCAGGACGACGATTATGAGAAGGATAGACTCCTCGCCTTAGAATAAGGAACCAAAAATCCTTGCTAGGGTCTGTGATGGACTCATGAGGTCGGTGTTCCGAGTCCAATGCACTATGACTCTCATGGTATAAAAGAAGCGTCCAAATGGCAGGGTACACCAACGTGTCATAGGCCTGGATGCGCAGAGCGAAGGAAGGCCGAAGTTCATGTGAAGGTAGCGCAGGAATCGAGAAATCGGGCAGCTCGTGGGAGTTCCAGAAGAATTCAGCGAGATCAGTAATAGACACGGTTCTATGACAGATCTCATCGAATCCTGCACAAAGTCGATATCACGATTTCCATCAAAATCTATAAGAAGCACAATCTTGTGACAGATTCTGTGGAGATCAGTGACAAGGTCGTCCATACGACAATTCACATGCAGGAAACACCACACTATTACAGGAAGGGGACCAAGCTCCACTGCGCCGAGGACCCAGTCTTGTCAAGAGGGGGACCGAGCCCAACCACATGCAGTGGGTTACCACTCAGGGGCACAAAAGATAGGAATAGAGGAGGGCCGTCGCCGGCCAAGGGAAGGAGAGCTGTGTAACAGACACCAGCGAAGAGAACATGAGGAGAACGAGCAGTGTAGATGGAGTCGGCACAGCTCGAGGAAGACAGACAGGATAGCATAGTGGGGAGGAGGAGTCTCATCGAAGACTCCTGTGTAGCACTCGACGCTGGAGGTACTCTCTGGAGAAAGAGCAGGAGCAGTGTTGCTGGCGATGCTGCGAAGAGGTATAAAGCCATACCTTCTTGTCACAAGTGGACGAGTGGATCCATCCACTCTACACCATACAAACTAGTCATAACTTTAGCATAAGTACCATTAGTTTCACAGTCAGCATAGTAGCAATCAATAGATTGCTTCTCATTGTAGTGTGTGTGTTGTATCACTGCTCACTGATGTCTGAAGGTGGTTCATAGTAAACCTGCAGTCCAGATACAATAGAACCGAAGGCAGTCGTCCACTGCGGTCCGGGGATCACCTCAAGCGTTAGTCGGCACACTGGACACTCGTGTCGACATCATCAATCAATACTCACACCAGCCCATTGGTGTCAATACCAAGTTCACATATAAGTCATATCGTATTTGATCGTGCCGAGCTACCTCTGGACAGAGTGTCCACAGCAGTCAGTCGAAATCTGTCATAACATCAATACAACTACAGATTCCAATGACAAAAGTGACAGAGACGGCTCTGTCGCATATTTCACTAAAAATTGTAATACCATTAGCACTGTCACATAACTCGACAGGATCGGTAGTAGTATCAGTACTACCACTGACCTCTGGTTTCAGGTGCGCGACCCCTGACATTAGAGTGGATCGTTCAAGCAGAACCCCACAATCACTATGTCAGACAAAACCTACAACTGCCTCAACGATAAGCTCGAGAGGCTACTTGCCTTAATAGAAGCTCAACTAGAGCTTTTCAAGCTAAACAAGCGAGCCGATCGCCTCTGTAGAGCTAACCTTAGTTGAGAAGAGACAATCGAGTCCTCACCATCAGAAGATCAAGCAGGAAGAGACGAATCCATGATAGGAGACCCTCAAACTCCTACACCAGCACCACAACCAATGTGATCTGTCTTGTTCACTGTTGTAGGAGAACAGGACAATGTCAATTATGAGAAGTATGCTTCACCCACCAGGCCAAAGTACTTCAAACCCAGGGTGGATCCACTTAGTAGGACTAGGACAGAACCTTATGTTCTAGACTCAGAGGAAGATACCAGTATGATGGCAGACCTCTCACGATCAAAGCCAATTGCCACACCCTTTCCTAAGTTCAATCCCCGTGATGTGGAGATCTTCATTCTTGAAGCCAAAGCTTGGTTTAAGTTCAACCAGGTTTATGAGAAATCAAGGATGATCAATCACATGGGCACTCAATTGGAAGGGAATGCACGAGGGTGGTGGACCTTGAAGCTCCAGATCGACAGAGCCTGTGAGGGATGATTGTTTAATGATTGGCATTACTTCACTGAATGTTTGTCTGAACAGTTCAATCCCTGAAATGCTAGAATGGAAGCCTATAACAAACTGTTAGCTCTCCGTCTCACTAGCATTGCTCCCGGTGCAGCCACACACCATGTGGAGCATTTCAGGGACCTAGAAGGACAAGTCAATCTAGATGATAATGAACTAGTCATTGATTTGTTCAGAGGCAGTCTCACACATAGTTTACAGGAGAAGTTTGAACAGAACCCACCTGTGAAGAGGTGGGAATGGTATCGAGAGGTCGAGGAGATTGACTGGCAAAGGATGCTGCTACAGCAGTCCTCTGCTAGGACCCAAGTGCTGCTCCACAACGAACGAACCCGGGAAACCGGCCAACACCACCCGTTCAAAGCTCATTCCCCGCTCAGCAACCGGTACAGGGCAACCCCCTCGACCGCCGTCACAAACAACGACAGGAAACCCGAGCAGACCCAGCAATCGGCTGCTGCCACATCAGTTCGTTCCAGGCCTGAAACAAGGGAGCCCGACAGTATCAGGCAATAACACTTGCCACATCTGCAAAGGTGTTGGACATTGGGCTAGAGACTGCCCAAGCAAGAAACCAGACCCCCTGGGCCCACGACCTTCGGGTCCAAGAGTAATGGTAACCACAGAGGACCCCTTTGAAGAAGGGGCTACCGACTCAGGAGATGGTCATAGGGGCAGCGCGGAAACGAGCGACCCCAATGACCTGGACTTCAGTCAATACCAGGCTCCTAATGACACTGATCAGGAGGAGCCTCAGGATGATGCCGAAGAGGGAAACATCAGTGGGGTGATGCACTGATGGAGTGCATGGCTCTACAAACCTCCTCGCCATCATTGTGTATATATCAAGATTGCCAAATATGATTCTCCACCAGCGAGGGGAAAGCAGTATTAGAGCTTACAGGGACGGTACAAGACCATCCGGCTCGCATACTCGCCGACACCAGCGCTGGCCTGTCCATAGTTTCATATTCCTTCATCAGTAAGTACCAAATACCCACAAAACCCACAAAAACAAGATCAATTCATGGTGTCACAGGACACCAGCTCGTTATCAATAGTGCTGCAACTGTACAGGTGGTTATTGGCGAGCACAACCTAGGTGTAGTCAAAGTATCGGTAGCCGATACTGCTGACTACGACCGCATTTTGGGATTCAACGAGCTCAGGAGGCTCAAGCCCACCATACGATGGGACACAGGCCAACTGGAGTTCAAGTCTCAAGACCATAAACAGCCCCCGAAGCAGCCCCCTGAGGAAGCCACAACTAGGAGTCTACAATCAAAATCGTCTAAATCTGTCATAGTAGCAGGACTGTGACAGGATTTGATGAAAGCCGCTGCAACAAGCAAGCAAAAACATGCGCTTGCCAGAAGAAGCAGCCTATCAACAATTTCGACAAAATCTGTGGCAACGGCCTCATATGACGAGAAAATCGCATGCCCAACCATGCATGGGAACAAATTTGTCTCAGTGAAGTGGTTGCTTCAAGCAGCTTTAGAGGATGGACCCATAGGGTTCATGCAATTGGAAGTACCACCTGACTCACTCCTGGCCTTCGGTTTTATTCCTACTGGCACTGATCGAGGAGTGGAGATGGAGATTGAGATCGAGAAGAAGGTAACAGCAGCAGACATACCCCGGCTGTACCAACATCTTTGTGATGTGTTCGACGAGGTGGAAGCGGATGTTAGGGGTCTCGCGCCCGAAACCCAGGTCGGTCTGTCGAGATACTTGGTGACTATCGAACTGTGCGACAGCTATTGTCTCGGTGAGCTATGTCGCTCAGTGACTATCAGGTTGCGTGGTGGCAATGGGTGGCGTTTGTTGTATATACTATCATAGGTTTTGGCTGACCTCTGTGGACACTCTGTTCAGGGGTAGCTCGGCACGATCAATATCAATACAAAGGTATGATGGCACCAAGGTCTGGTGTGAGTGTTCTTGTTGATGATGAGGTTGATGGTGTTGGTGGTAAGGTTGGTGATGTCAACACAAGTGTCTAGTGTGTTGACTGATGCTTGAAGTGAACCCCAGACCACAGTGGACTACTGCCTTCGGTTCTATCTTAATCCGGACTGCTGGTTTGCTATGAACTGCCTTCGGATGTCAGTGAGTGGTGATACAACACACGCACTACAATGAGGAGCAACCTTGATGGATTGCTACTATGCTGACTGAAACTAATGTATACTTATGCTGAAGTGATAACTAGTTATGGTGTGTAGAGTGGATGGGGATCCACTCAACCACTGATGATGAGAGGGTATGCTTATATACACTCCTTGTAGTGTCGCCTGCAATGCTACTCTGGCCCTCTCTCTGCAGAGAGTACCCTCTTCATCGAGTACTGTACAAGAGGTCCCTTCAGTACCCTCCTGTCATCCTCGAACTGTGTGTTGACCTCCTTCGACACTGCTCCTCCTCCTAGTGACCTGCTTGTCAGTCTCCTATGACTCCTATCTCTCGAGCCCCTGAGTGGTGACCATCTGCATGCTCCTTGAGCTTGGTCCTCCTCGTGGCTGTGCCTGGCCCTCCTCGCATATGGGCCTGGTCCTCCTTTGCATGTGAGTCCGTAGGAGTCCATGGTCTCCATGGAGACTGCACTACGACCATGCTCCTCACTGGTATCGGCTAGATTTCTGATACCTGTGCTCCTTCCATATGAACCAGTGACCCTCCTGCTTCCTGAGCATTCAGGCCCATGACACAGCACTCTACATGCACAAACTTTTTTGCTCTTCTCTCTTCCTTCTTCATCAACACCATCACCTTCACCTTCCATTCCAACCATAACCCCCTTCCCTTCCTCACAGTCCTCTACACCATGGTGCACTTCAGCACAAAACAGGACCAGCTCAATAGCATCATTCAAACTCTGAAAGTATCATTGCCCGCTGAACTTGATCAGTATGCAGAAGAGTTGCAAAACCCTGACTTTGATATGGATGATTATGATAGCAGCTCTGACACTGACGATGGGCCCAACACCTCTTTCGGCAGGCCTTGTTCACATGTACACCCTCATTGCCCAGCAGTGATACTCAGTCTCACAGATTCACACTCAGGGCAGCTCCAAAAAGCTAATCAAGCTCCTGGACCAATATGCCACAACAAAGCCAGCCCTTTTCTGAGGCTTGGTACAAATGACACCTTTGGCTTTCAAGGAGCTGGCGAAACACCTTCAACAAATGAAATCATTTAACTCAGGTCAGGTCTTGATTGAATGGTGCAGAGAAATCCTGTCAGTGGCTCTTTACTGGCTTGGGCAATCAGGAAATGGAGCCAGAGAGTGTGATGTTTCCCTGAAATGTGGCTACAGCATTGGAACTGTGATAGGCTGGACTGAACAGACTGTCTGCAGACTTCTTGAACTCAACAAGGAGGTTATGCAATTTGCATCAGAAGCAGAGAGGCAAAGTGCTTCTGCATGGGTGCAAAGGGCTACTGGAGTAGAGGAATGGGGAAAAGGTTGGCTTGTGGTCAATGGTACTCATGTATTGCTTGGATGGAAGCCAGGGATGATGAGCCAGGAGCACTTTAGCTACAAGGGCTTTTACAACATGAACATTGCCCTGGTCATCCTACCTCATTCTCTTTGCATTGTGGAGTCAGTTGTTGGACAGCCTGGTAGTGTCCAAGACTCAAAGGTTTGGACTTCAGGCAGCAACATCCTCAAGAAACCTCGATTGTACTTGGACAATGGTGAGTTTATCTGGGTTGATGGAGGGTATGGTCACTCTGCCTTCACGGTTGGACCTTTCTTGCATATAGCTGCTGAGAAAAGTCGTGGCCTGTGTTTCTTCAACCACTCTCTCTCTCAAGTCTGGGTCCAGGTTGAACATGCCATTGCCTACCTCAAGAATTGATTTCAGTGCCTGAACGGGTACAGAGGGAACATGTATTGTGTCAAGGATCATAAGACAGCAGCAAGGACTATCCTAGCATGCATTGTCTCCCATACATTTGCAAGCCAATATGATGGTCCAGACATGGTTGCTGAACTCCTTCACCCATCTTTCTCTGAGGAAGTAATCCATGATGTTGTTCAGACTCTCAGCACCAACCCGAGCCAGAGTGGGAATATGCAGATTCAACAGCAGACAAATCAAGCTCAGTACGAGGAGGAGACCATGGCAAGTACACAAAGCATGACACAGTCTGCCTTGACACGACTTCACAGCTCATTGGCACATGATCTTCAAGAGCAAATGTTTCAGGCACTGTTCACTTCCACTGGCCAACAGCAGGAGGACATAACCGCATGCTCCAGGTGCCATGAGAGGATGGCCAAGGACTACAATGCAATGTTGGCATGGGGCCAGTTGTCTAGGCAAAGTTGCCAATTGTCAACACCTTCACAACTCTAGCACCTGTTCATATTCATCCTTGAAATGTTTCCATAAAAGAATTGATTGACTATGACTGTCTGTAACAGTGTGAAGCACATGCTAACATGATACTGATGAGCTTCAGTATTAATAACATACATGTTAAAACATACCAAATGTCACATTTGCTGTAGATGTGTTTTTAGAAACACATGTTTTTTGGATCCTTAAAAGGGGTGTTCAAAAACAGGAAAAAGTCGTCAAAATCGAGAAACACGTGTTTCTAAAAACACTCGAAAATTGATACCCCCTTGTGGGTCTTTCAGGGTCCTACAAACCAACTGATTCAGTTGAAGTTATGCAATACACCACTTCGTCTGGGCTACGTTCTAGCTCCTTTTGCACAGGTGTATGATAGATGCAATGCTTAAGATTTCTCATGAACTATCACTACAGTATTGCTTGTATATATACCTTTAGCCCCCTGTTGTGAAGCCTTATCATCACCCACTAACTGAGTGTACCATGCATTGCCTTGGTGTTGTCTTCCTTGTGCCTTGGTGTTATCTGCCACAAGCATCTCCTGATTGGTTGCCACACATCAATCATGCATGTTCATCCCTCAGACTCTCGGCGACTCGGCTTTCTCGCATCTCGGCTAAAACTCCTGGTAATTCCGTCGCATCTTCAACTGATTCGCTTTGCAGCTTTCCACCTGTCCGCTACAACCATACCATTCTCATCTCTCATCCGACTCGCAAGCTGGAACGATGGTGGAAGTCCGAGCTGCACAAGTAGCCCCTTCATCCTCTCCGTCGGCGTCAACAGGACCAAGCACCGTCGACAGCAGTATGCGCCGTACCAGCCCCAAGGAAGATCCTGCCACGACAAGCGCCAGAGAATGGAAGCGATTGTTCGGTTCTCTGCAGTCCCATAATCACCACTCTTCCACGCCTACCTCTTCAAGAACAACAACGAGCAGATCGAGTACCGCAGACACTTCAACTCGCGGTCGTGGTCGAGGAGCCAATCCTAGACCAGCCCCCTCGACGAGAGGTGGACGAGCACAAACAGCACGTCGATTACTCGATTCCCCCACATCCACCACCCCCTCCCTCCTCCCCGCTCCTCCGTCCGATTCGATCTCCCGAATCAGGCACAAAATCCTCACAACACCTCTTCCACCTGACTCTTTTCTCACCCCAACTGGAACAACCTACCGCAGCGTAGTATGGAAACTCCTGCTCGATATCCGAACACTCGATCTCCCTCTGTATCTTTCCCTTGTCACCAAGGTCAAATCTCCTACGCATGAGAAGATTCGGAACGATACTTTTCGAACCCTAGCCACCGACCAGGGGTTTAAGGAGAGGGTTAAGGAGGAAAAGCTGATCAGATTGTTAAATGCTTTTGTTTGGAAGCATCACCGAAACGACGATAGTGCCGACGAAGGGGATGAAGTTGATGGAGATGTATATGAATTCTCCTATGTGCAGGGGATGAATGTTTTAGCAGCCCCATTCCTTTATACTTGCGAAAGCGAAGTGGAAGCATTCGCTTGTTTCAGTAGGTTTATTGAGTTTTGTTGTCCGTTGTACGTTCAACCGACTCTTGCTGGTGTCCATCGTGGGTTACAGGTAAGTCCCCTCCCCTCCTCATCCTCTTCCTTATCTTAGCAACTACTAACCTTAACACATTCCTTTCGTTGCGAATGGTAGCTGTTGGACAAATGCCTATCCCTACTCGATGAGCCCCTCTATACCCACCTCCGGTCCAAGAATCTTTCGGCAGAAATCTATGCCTTTCCTTCAGTAATGACTTTGTGCGCCTGCACACCACCTCTCCCTGAAGTCCTACAACTTTGGGACTTTCTCTTGGCATTCGGTGTCCATTTCAATGTGATTTGCATCGTTGCTCAGCTTCATATCATGCGGGTTGACTTGCTGGAGAGTAATAGCCCAATGAAATCGCTTAGGAACCTTCCAAGATTGGATGCAAGAAAGATTATCAATGTCACAGTGACACTAGCGAGGGATATTCCCGAGGAGCTGTTTGAACAGTTGGTTAAACACCCTTATCACCCGGATAGCGTCGCTGGGTTGGGATGAAGGGAAAGATTGCAAGAGCAGGAGCAGGGATGGTGGTGTCGGTGGATGTGCCATCGATTTAGTTTTCGTATTTGTATACCAATTGAAGATAACAATTAATGTACGGCGTTATCGGGGTCACGATCAGGCTCCCTTTTGCCACAGCCGTATGTTCAATGTAATGCTTGGTTTTCATAGTATGAACCTAAATGACAAGTGCATATTTATACTCCATTTGTCACTCTAACCCTATCTGAGACAGTATGTGTCACTTCATTCATTCTCCTGTGTTCCTATGATACTGGGTGCCACTGAGCTGTCGCCATGACAACAATCTTGCATCTCATTGTGCTCCTTGCTTAAATAAGCCTCCCGCACCTCAGTGTCTTGGCCGTGACACGTGCATCTTGCTTGAGATGCCAACACATCTTCAACTCCCCCCTTTGGCGGGATCTCCAGCCCTATCATCCTAGCTAATCGTGAAGTGTTGAGACCCTGTAAAGGTTTCATCAAGGCATCTGCAACGTTGTTTGCTGTTCTGACATGTTTGATTGTCACATAGCCCTCTTGCACATGGTCACAGACGAAATGATATCATGTGTTGATATGCTTCAACTTCCAATGTTTGGCTGGGTCTTTACTCACCTGTATGCACCCCTGACTATCTGTGTATAATACAGGCCAAATGTCTGTGGTCTCCAAATCCCAGAGCAAGTATGAAAAGAATAATGCTTCTCGCACCGCTTCGGAAGCGGTGACGAACTCTGCTTTGACTGCTGACAATGCCACACATTTTTGAACGTGAGACTTCCAGCTCACTGGACATCCATACACGTATGTTATCGATCCTGAGGTGCTCCTTTGTCCATTTGTAGGGTCAAATGCCCAGTTTGCATCAGTATATGTCGTTACCGGTGTGTCCAAGTGCTCATTTGTCTCCCCTCCTAAATGCAACTGATATCCGTTTGTTTGATTCAGGTACTTTACCACGTGAATGGCTGCCTTCCATGCACTGTCAATCAGGATCAACATATATTGCAACAGTACGCCAACAGCAAATGCAATGTCTGGTCGGACTGTGTTAGAGACCCATAATAGTTGGCCAACCAACTCTTGATACTTCTTGGCTTGTTTAGTGTTGCATCTCTTGCCTCTGGCAACGTCCGCCACACTCAGCATAGTTATCCAGGTTTTCTCATTTGCTCCTTCTAACCATTTGCTCACCATCGCTTTGACATATGCCATTAAATCAAGCGATATCCTCCTCTGCCTCCTATCACGTGTGATCTTGATACCCAGAAATTCTTTGATCCTTCTGTTATCTTGTGTCTCCCATTTGTCCATGATCTCTCGTTTAGTGCGGTCTACTTCATTTCGACTGGGTGATGTTTTCAGCATATCATCCACGTATGCTGTAATGATTGTGACCTTGTCACCTGTCCCTCTTGAGTATAAGCATGGTGCGCTCGGCATGCAATGAAAACCGATCATCCGGAGATGTGAGTCTAACTCAATGTTCCATTCCCAGCCTGACTGTTTCAGACTGTACAGTCCTTTCACTACCTTCAACACTTTTCCAGATGGTATTTTGATTCCTACTGGGGGCTTGAGATATACATCATGGTGTATAGTAGAGTTCAGGTATGCTTGCTTCACGTCAATTGAATCTATTTCCCAATCTCGTACTGCTGCGACAGCAATCACCCCTCGAATGGATTGGATGGGCGCCACTGGTGTGAAGACCTCTGTGTAGTCGATGCCCTCGTGTTGGGTGAAACCTCGTGCCATGAGCCGGGCTTTGAACTTTGTCGGCACAAGGTTTGCATCCATTTTGATCTTGAGTACCCAACACATGTTGATGGTGTTTACCCCCTTCGGGAGGTCGGTGATCTCCCACGTGCCCATCGCTTCCAATCCATCCAGCTCCTTTCGCATGGCCTCCTCCCAGTGCTTCCTGTCTTCTCCACTCATTTCTTCATGTATGGTTGGGTCCAGATTCTTTCTCCGTTCTGGTCGCATCGCTACAAGTCCAAATAATTTGTTGTCAATTTGAATTTCAGTGATTGATCCCTGTTCCATCACCTCCGTCATTCCTTCGCTTAACCTTTCTTCTGGATCTGTCTCCATATCCATGTATTCTTGTAGTGGCCCTTCATCTGTTTTGTCAAATATATTTTCTTTGCTATATCCCAGATCTTCGAAATTTTCTTCTGTCATCATTGCTAAAGGTGCCTTTGTGTCAACTGGTTGCCACTCCATTCTATCTGACCAGCACTTTGATTCCATGAACTTTGCTGAATTGCTCCAGAACATGTTCGGATTGTAGTCGGGGCTGTAGAAAAGCCAGCCCTTTCTCTCTAGGCTGTATCCTAAGAAAATGGATGTGACAGCTCACTGGTCCAGTTTCTTGTTGTCCTGTTTGACTTTGGGTACGTTTACCCATGCCAGACAACCAAACACTCGTAGGAGTCTTAAAGCTCGCTCCAGCAACTTGCCGAACATCACTTGATAAGGGAACTCATTATCAATGCTTGGAGTGAGGTTTATTTTGAATGCCGCAGCTCTGATCGTGTACGGCCAGAACTTCTTTGGTAGTCTCCTCTGCATTAGCAATGTCCTCATCTTCTCTTCAAGGGTCCTATTCATTCTCTCTACCCGTCCATTTTGTTTGCTATTGTACCCTATGGTGGTTTTCCACTCTATGCCTTTTTCTAGTGACCATTCTAATGCATCATTGCTTCTCCATTTGGTTCCTTGATCGGATCAGAATGCTTTTAGCTTCCGATCTGTCTGTGTCTCAAGGAACAAAATGATCCTTTTGAGTTGCATAAACACATGACCTTTTCATGTCAATGGCTGTGCATACACATACTTGCTATGACCATCCACCAGCACCAATGTGCATGTGTACTCTGTCACATGGGACGAATCTATTATTAGATCAACATGGATGAGCTTCAGGGGCCCTACGGCCCTTTCACCACTACCTTGCCCCATCCGAGCGCTTGTGCTCTTGGATTGTACGCACTGCTCACATGTCAGAGCAGTGTTTGGATCCAATTCCATGGTACACTTATCCTTTAGTTTGCTCGTGATCGCTTTAGCTTTGTCTTTTCCTGGGTGTCTGAGACGCTCATGCCATAGTTGCTGCTTTGTAATTTTCGACTCATTCTTAATGTGCTCAAACTCCTCATCAACACCTTCAAACAGTGATGTTGATGTGGTCATTGCGCTTTCTTGCCATGTGTTGCCTCGGAACTCCAAGAGTCCTTGCTTGCAATTCTTCACAATCCTAAGTATCATGCTGTTTGTTAGAAAGATTTGTCCGCCGGTTGTGTCCAATATCACTCGTGCTCCTTCATCTGTTAATGAATTCATTGACATTAGGTTAACATTAAGGTGCTTCACATATAGTACATCTTGTAGGGAGTTTTCCCCATGTTCTGTTGATATGTTTGCATCTCCTATAGCTGCCACTTCCAATACCTCGCTTCCAGCAGTAATTATCCACTTTCGGCAAGTTTTTGGATGGATGAGCATGCTATAGTTGTTCACCATATGATAACTCACCCCTGAGTCCAAGATCCAATGAGCTGTTTCTTTTGTGTTTGGGGGGTCTTGCCATTTCAATGGGAGAGTGAGGGAGCACCATGCTTCCTATTTAGGTTTATTGAAGGGGGAGTCTTTGGGAATGGTGACCGAGGCGTTGCATTGACTAATACCATGCCCCAGTCGCTTGCAGATCCAGCATCAGATTCGGTGTGGTCTGCCTGTGTTCTTCGAGCTCATGTGGTTGTTGTCAGCTTCGGCTTCGGTCTCTCTGGCCCATTCGTATTGGTCGTCATTGCTGGCGGTTCTAGTGCTGGCTTGTCGGGGGTCAATCTTTTGCACGGGAACACTCTCGACAGCGGTCTGCCAGATGCTTAGTGCAGTGGTGAGGGTGTTGAAATCGATTTGATGAACGGTGGCAACCGTCTCCTTATACACCAGATGCTGGATCGTGCATTTCTGCAGTACCGAGAACAATGTATCATCAGCGAATGGTTTGCCGAGGAGGCTACTTTCAGTCTGTATGGACCGTATCTCTTGAATTAGCTTTCTGGCATCCGAGGAATGTCAGGGGTCTCGCGCCTGAAACCCAGGACGGTCTGTCGAGATACTCGGTGACTATCGAACTGCGCAACAGCTATTGTCTCAGCGAGCTACATCACTCAGTGACTATCAGGTTGCGTGGTGGCGACGGGTGGTGTTTGTTGTATATACTATCATAGGTTTCGGCTGACCTCTGTGGACACTCTGTTCAGGGGTAGCTCGGCACGATCAATATCAATATGAAGGTCTGGTGTGAGTGTTCTTGTTGACGATGAGGTTGATGGTGTTGGTGGTAAGGTTGGTGATGTCAACACGAGTGTCCAGTGTGTTGACTGATGCTTGAAGTGAACCCCGGACCACAGTGGACTACTGCCTTCGGTTCTATCTTAATCCAGA
The DNA here is from genome assembly GCA_022963125.1 of Ustilago nuda. Classification (NCBI taxonomy): domain Eukaryota; kingdom Fungi; phylum Basidiomycota; class Ustilaginomycetes; order Ustilaginales; family Ustilaginaceae; genus Ustilago; species Ustilago nuda. The sequence goes on along the minus strand of JALCUS010000004.1, from coordinate 918,087 downwards.
CCGCTGGTTTGCTATGAACTGCCTTCGGATGTCAGTGAGTGGTGATACAACACACGCACTACAATGAGGAGCAACCTTGATGGATTGCTACTATGCTGACTGAAACTAATGTATACTTATGCTGAAGTGATAACTAGTTATGGTGTGTAGAGTGGATGGGGATCCACTCAACCACTGATGATGAGAGGGTATGCTTATATACACTCCTTGTAGTGTCGCCTGCAATGCTACTCTGGCTCTCTCTCTGCAGAGAGTACCCTCTTCATCAAGTACTGTACAAGAGGTCCCTTCAGTACCCTCCTGTCATCCTCGAGCTATGTGTCGACTCCTTTGACACTGCTCCTCCTCCTTTGACACTGCTCCTTCTCCTTTGACACTGCTCCTCTTCCTAGTGACCTGCTTGTCGGTCTCCTATGAATCCTATCTCCCGAGCCCCTGAGTGGTGACCGTCTGCATGCTCCTTGAGCTTGGTCCTCCTCGTGGCTGTGCCAGGCCCTCCTCGCATATGGGCCTGGTCCTCCTTTGCATGTAAGTCCATAGGAGTCCATGGTCTCCATGGAGACTGCACTACAACCATGCTCATCACTGGTATCGACTAGATCTCCGATACCTGTGCTCCTTCCATATGAACCAGTGACCCTCCTGCTTCCTGAGCATTCAGGCCCATGACAGCTTGCACACACACGCTTACATAATGATGATCCTGATTGTGCAAGGCCTCGAGAAAAAGGCTGATCACGTGACCGCTACATCAACAAATGGCCAAGCCTTGCGCTTGGGCCGCTACACAGACTGCCTGTCTCCTCTGTGAGGGACCACAGAGTTTAACAGGGGGGTTAATGTCACCGGAACAGTCCGTTCTCCGAGTCCGGAGCATTTGGGAGTAAAAAATGCTTATACTTCAGTGTTGTGTGAATCGGGTACACCAGCTAAGGGTCTAGCTGGTGTAGTGGTTTTGCTGCTCACTATGTTCGGTTTGGTTACCCGATTCCCGATCCCATGACATGATGCTTCTATGTTCCTCCTATCCTGTGTGCCCTTGAGTGGTAACCGACTGCATGCTGCTGAGCTCGGTCCCCCTCTTGGCAAAGCTTGGTTTCCAGCCCGGTGGAGCTTGGTCCTCTTCGGACTTGAGCTTGACATCAGCCTGCATGTGAATTGTCGTATGGATGACCTTGTCACTGATCTCCATGGAATCTGCCTCAGGGTCGTGCTTGCTGCAGATTCCAGCGAGAATCGTGATACCAATATCATTTGTGCCGATTTCACTGAGATCTGCCATAGAGCTGATTCTACTGCTGATATCGGTGAACTCTGCCACAAACCTTATGCTCTGCCCGATCCCACAATTCCTGTGCTACCTTCATATCATTTCGGCCTTCCCTCGCTCTGCGCATCTTAGGCCCATGACACATTGCTCTTCGATTCAGTCCCTTGATCAGATCGGATTGCCTTTAGCTTCCGGTCTGTCTGTGTCTCCAGGAACGAAACAATCCTTTTGGGTTGCACAAACACATGACTCTTCTGTAACAGTGGCTGTGCATGCACGTACTTGCTATGATTGTCAACCAGCACCAGTGTGCATGTATACTCTGTCATGTGGGACGAACCTATTATCAGGTCGATGTGAATAAGGTCTAGGGGCCCCACGGCTCTTTCGCTGCTAACCCACCCCATCCAGGCGACCGTACTTTTGGATTGTATACACTGCTCACATTTCAGAGCAGTATCCAGGTCCAAATCCACAATGTGTTTATCCTTCAGTTTGCTTATGATTGCCTTTGACTTGTCTTGGCCTGGGTGTCCTAGTTGTTCGTGCCATAATTGTTGTTTTGAAATTTTTGGTTCATTCTCAATATGCTTGAACTCCTCATCAACACCTTCAAACAATGGTGTTGATGTGATCATCGCGCTCTCTTGCCATGTATTGCCTTGGAACTCTAAAAGTCCTCGCTTGCAATTCTTTGCAACCTTGAGTGTCATGCTGTTTGTCAAATAGATTAGTCCACTGGTATCGTCCAATATCACTTGTGCTCCATCATCTGTCAATGAACTTGTTGACAAGAGGTTGACATTGAGATGCTTGACATACAATACATTTTGTAAGGGAATATCCCCATAATCTGTTGATATGCTAGTATCTCCTATAGCTGTCACCTCCAGAACCTTGTTTCCAGTGGTGATCACACGCTTTTGGCAGGTTCTTGGGTGGATGAGCATATCATAAGAGTTTACCATATGATAGCTCACACCTGAGTCCAGTATCCAATGCACAGCTTCTTTCACATTCGGGGGTTCTTGCCACTTCAGCATATGAATGGTGGAGCACCACACCTCCTATTTAGGTTTGGCGAGTGGGGAATCTTTGGGGATGGTGACCGAGGTGTCACACTGACTAATACCATGTCCCAGTCGCTTGCAGACCCAGCATCGGATTCGGCGTGGTCTGCCTGTGCTCTTCGGGCTTGTGTTGCCATTGTCGGCTTCGGTCTCTCCAGCCTGTTCATTTTGATCGTCATTGCCAGCGGTCCTAGCACTGGCCTGTTGGGGGTTGATCTTTTGGGTGGGGACACTCTTGACAGCAGTCTGTTGGATGCTTAGTGTGGTGGTGAGGGTGTTGAAGTCAATTTGCTGAATGGTGGCAACCATTTCCTTATACACTGGATGCTGGATCGTGCATTTCTGCAGGGCCAAGAACAATGTATCATCAGCGAATGGTTTACTGAGGAGGCTGCTTTCGGTTTGAATTGATTGGATCTCTTGGATTAGCTTTCTGGCATCCGAATGAAACATCTTTATGTCGCCGAGCTGCAAGATGAGCGCAAGTCTGTGAGACATCTTGGTGGCTTCATTCGTTAGGCTGTTCTCAATCTTTCTCCACACTTGATTGAAAGTGAGATACTCTTTGATTACATCTAGGACAAGATAATTAACATTGTGTTCTCCAGTAGTGTCAATTGTTCCATGGAGGGCAATGATCAAAGCATCATCAAGGGAGCAGCTCCATTTCAGGTGCTTTTTGTTGTACGTTCCCTCAAGGTGTTTCATTGCATGAGGTACAGATCGGAGAAAGGACTTCACGTGGGTGCTCCAGCTATAGTAGCTGCATGACGTGAGCTTTGGCACAGGTTTGAGGAGCTTTGCTAGGGTGCAAAAGTTATATCACTTGTTGCCATCATTGAAGTTGGAGTTGGAGTTGGCATCTTCATTGGCTTCATTGTCAATGGCCTCCAGCTCGTTCTCGTTTGTAGCATCATTGTCGGCTTGTACCTGGGTGGCCTTGCCTTTCCTGCTTCCTTTAGTCCTCGTGCTGGCACCAACCTGGGTTTCGGTGTCTTCTACCATGGTTGTCAATGAGTTTCAGTTAGCTCAGTGATAGCTTCTTCAGACTCTTAATCAATTAAAGATAAAAATTAATATACGGTGTTTTTGTTGGGGTCACAATCAGACTCCCTTACCACAGTCGTATGTCTCTTGTAATGCTTGGTTTTTTATAGTGCGAACCTAAATGACAAGTGCATATATATACCCTATTGCCACTCTGGTCACATCTGAGACAGAATGTGTTACTCCTTTTGTACCTCTATGTTGCTACGTTATGGGGTGCCCCTGAGCCGTTGCTATGACAACCCTTCATTGTGTTTCTCACTTATGCAGGCGTTCGGTGTTTCTGTGTCTCGCTTATAACCCACACATCCTTTTGAGATACCGACGTATCTTCAACTAAACCTCACGCTAATCTTGTCCTGACATCCGAAAGTCCAACTCTTCGCGTTGGCCTGACTTGCGAAAGGGTACATTCCAGATTGCTCACAACGGTCCGCCTAATCGCAGTAGCAAAACCTTCTCTCCTCACAACTACGGTCTTGCCTACTTTCGAGACTGCATCACAGCAAAGATGGCGTCCACACCAGGATCTCCTCCGCCAGACCAGCATTCTGCACCCCCAGCTTTAGCTATCGTCAGGTCAAACGCTTCCAACCTTCCACGCAACCTTCCGGTCAAACGATACGATGGCGACCCGCTCGGACGAGTCGACGTGCAACATGCACTCCTATGCCATCTGTTCTCCGATACTAGACGGGTCTTCACGAATCCACGACCAGGTGATCGATCTACTGCTGCAACAGCAAGTGGTTCTGGAGCAGCACTGGCGAGCCCAGCCAACGTTCCTGCTCCTGTCTACCCCTACGGCATGTCAGCCAGCTGCGTAAGGCGCAGTGACGAGACCGAAGAAGAGTTTAAGAAGTGGCAAGAGAATCGAGACCGCTACCTTCGTTGGAAGAAGCGTCTCGCTCGCAAGAAGAAGCTGGAACGTAAAGCCGCAGCTGCTGCTGCCGCTGCCGAGTCTACCGTAGAAAACGCAAACGGTGACGCTGGAGACGACGGTAACGAAGAAAGAGACGAGCTGGCTGAAGGAGGGAACGAAGCCGAAGCAGACGCAGCAAAAGCCGACGCTGACGACGACGACGAACATCTCGGCGACGAGAACGAGCCGCTCGACGAAGACGAATTCCCAAAACCGGGTGCAGCAAAGCTCACTTTCAAAGAACTCTACATCGAATCCCTCCTGAACAGCAGCAAGTGCACCAAGTCCATGCGGGACAAGATCCTCGCCGACGAAGAATACGCAGAAGACTTTGCCAAAGTCTGCTTGCTCGTCAACGTCGGTCGCATCAACACTACGCTCGCTTTCTACCCGGAAATGAAGACCGTCTTGCGCTCCTACCATCCCTTACCGTCGATGCAAAACAACGAGAACACGCGAAGGAACATGCAAGATGCACCACGAATGAAGTCGCTACTCAAAGGTGTGCTCATTGATACCGAACGACCTGCTCCACCAACAGCCGGTCCATCAGCTGGACAGCCGGTCAGAGCGCAGAAGCCCAATGCGCTGAGCGAAGAGGCACCGTCGGACTTCAGAGAGGTGATCAAGCGGTTCCGTGCGGGTACTGTTCCGCCGACGAGTGTCGTCACTTTGATCTTCCTGCTATCACTGCATGCGAGTGAGGTGACGGATATGCATTTCCCTACACCGCATGATTCGCATTCGCTCTTCTACCCACATGCTGACCACCCACTTCCATCGAGACAGAGAGCAAACGCGTTCATGTGGTTGCTGTACCACTATCTGGAGGGTCCCGCTACAAAATCTCCGGGAGAGCTGCCGAATCCTTTTGACGATGAAACATCGCTCAATAACGCCAAAGAGGCTGCTGAAGCATATGCCAATATCTGGACTGAGGAGGAGAGGAAGAAGCGAGCCAACCAGCCATGGAAAGGGGTTGTCAATCCTGAATGGCAGAAGTGGAAGCAGTCGCAGGAGAAGGACAGTACGGAAAAAGAGGCTGATATCAAGAAAGAAGGCGTGAGCGGGGAGGGCGTGAAGAAAGAGGCCGACAAAGATGGTGATGTGTCTATGGGCGATGATGGAGAGAAGGAAGTGAAGAAAGAAGGAGAGAAAGAGCCTCCTTCACATCTTCATCGATTGCTCGTACCCACTTTGCAGACCATCTCGCATGAAGAAGCAGCAAAAGAAAACGTCGACACGGAGGAAGAAATCAGATGGGGCAAACAGATGCAATCTGAACGAGCCGCTTTCTTAGCGAAATTCCAGGAAGAAGAAGCCGCAAAAAACTCTGCTTCTGTCGGTTCTCCTGCTCCTTCTTCCGGCACTTGGCAAGGCAAAGGTCGTAAAATTGGTGGAGCTTCTTCTGCTGCCGCATCTACTGCTGGTGGTGCTGACCGCGGCTCACCGTCCGAAGCCGATACGAGTCGCAACAAGCGCCGAAATCCTGGTGCAGCAGCAGGTGACGTCTCTAAACGATCTCGCATGGCTAGTCCTATCGACTTTGACGATCCTTCATCAGAACCCGAGGCTGCCGAGTCCGCCACTGCTGCTGTCTCAGCTAACCCTCTCACCAGCGATCCATACCTCAATCCTAACATCGCCATCTCCGACCGCATTCGTCCTCCGCTCTGGGATCTGGATCTATCGATTCCTCCGCAGTACCAAATTTCTCACTCTCTGCCGCGCATTGCTTGGGCAAGGATCTTGGATCGCGCACAAAGGGGCGTGGGAGACGCATGCTACGAAAGCGACGAAGACGAGTTCGCAGAGTCAGAAGCACAAGAACCGGAGCATAGCAGGTCAGAAATCTGTAGAATTCTGACAGGATTGCAAAGGGTGGTAAGGCATGATGTATTCGAGAGGGATAATCATGGGGTGCGGCTGAAGTATGGCGGCTATGAGCAGAGTGGGGAGGGAGAGGGTGCAAATGGGGATAGAGAGAGGGGCTACGAGGGGTATAGGGATAGGGAGAGGGCGAGGGTGGAGTTGCATTCGAGTAGCACACCTGTTGCTAGTGGAAGGGGAGGGGTGTATGGAGAAGAGGAGGAGAGGGGGGGAAGGGGAAGAGGGGAAGAGGTCGATGGCTTGGAAGAGGTGCTGTTGGGCGGTGATGATGGAGCGAAGAGGAGAAGTGTTGGCCGGAATGGGTATACGTCTGTTCGAGCATGAGGTTCATAACCTGCGTCAAAATCAATGCAGTCGTCACAATCCTGACTTGCTTTGCGAGATGTGTTTGTTCTTTTTGAGATATGCGATTGCTGATGAAACTCTTACAAATACAATGAACGACACGACAGTGGATGATGATGCTGTGAAGGTAGAGAGATCACTTGTGAGACTTCTTCTTCTGCTTCTTGCTTGGTGAAGAAGCCGCACTGCTAGTCTTTTTCGATGGTGTGGCGGGAGCAGTCTTTGGCGTCTTTGGCTTGTTATACCCCTCGAACGGATCCATAGCTGGTCGCTTCATCTTGTTCGACAATGAGGTGCCCGTGCCTGCTGCAGTTGCTTCCTTCTTTGACGGTGTTGCCTCTGCCTCTGCCTGCTCTACTTCCTTCTTCTCTACCTGCTTATCCTTCTTCTCAGCACTTTCATCGTTGAACTTCGTATGCTTCCCAGGCGTAGAACCAGGCTCACCAGCCAATGCAGCCCTAATGAACCTCCCTGCAGCACTCCTATCCACCTTCGTGCCCTTCTCGCCCTGGGCAGCAGGTTCCTTCTCATTATCCTGCACCCGCTTGATCTTGCCGAAATAGCTTTTGACTCTTTCCAACTCTTGCATCACTGGATGATTCATCGGGTCGACACCTTTTGTTTTCAGCAGAATCCAAACGAGATCCATAAGTACGTATGCGACAGAAACTTGCATTCGTGCAGCATCGAGTCGGCCATGGAGCTCATCTTTGGAGGCGTTTTGGGTGGTGGAAGAGTTGGCTTGGAGTGCGGAGTTGAGTTGTTCGTAGTTGTGTGCTAGGAGAGGTTGGAGAATGTTCGAAAGGTCGGTGAAGGAGAAAGAGAGAGTTTTTAGCGTGGGTAGTGGGCTTTGCCGTAATGATGACATCATTGGCTATGCTTTTGCTTGTGAGTGATGAGCGGAGATTGGCACTTTGATGCGAAGAGGTGGAGAAGGGTTCGAATGGTGTTGATGGAGCGAAATTTGGGAATGCAGCCAAAAAGTCTCGAAGCGCTCTTCCGACTGCCGAGAACAAGGTAGAGAAAACTCTCGCGCGAGTAGTGACAGATGAGATAGTCGGTTCGAACTCCGACGCAAGAAGCTGCAGCCGAAGCTGTCACAACCTAATCAAAGAGTGCCAACTCAAAAAAACCAAGCAAGCTCCCCTTTGTTCTTCCCGGACTTGTGAGAATGCATTCCATATTACAGCAACCTTGAGATTCTTCATAAAGCCACGGATACGCCGAATGAGTGGATGTCTGTGGGGAGGCGCAAAGAAGATTCTCACGATGGATGAACAAAGGGGAGTAATAAACTGCGGGAGCGGCCCGAGCGTCTTACTAGCGTTGCCTGTTGCAGAATGAGCCGCACGACTGTTCCCTTTGTTCTTCCTTATCGTCACATCATGCAAGAGGAAGTGGCACGACTACGAGAAACCGTAGACACCGAGAGGCATTGGAGTTTCTGACTGCGGATGAAGTTGCGGGAAAAAAAACAAAGGGAGTGCTTCAACCCACCTTCTTGCTCATTTCCGCCCTCTTTTTGCGGGCCGAACAATTTCTCTTTGTTCCTCGTTTTAGCGTCAACGCAGCTCGTCATCGCATGCGATAGGGTCGAAGGGATCCAAACTCAAATGCCCCCTTTGTTCCCTCCTTGCACTCTGAGATGAGCCTTGTTCCGCACGATGAGCGTCACTTTCATGCCCCCAAACAGTCATGTATTCAAAGCCAAAAAGTGTGATACAGAATGGTGTGATAGTTCCAAAAACAGAGCAAAAATAATACAAAGCGTGCTTCAGATCAACCGAAAGCGGCAGAAAGGCTGTTGGAGCTGAGATTCTCCCTTCTAGGCACGAAAGGAATCTGTCCCATCGCATCGTAAGGCGGGAACATCTGCTGTTTCGAAGCGGGAAGATAAGAGTTGGTCTGACCGCTGGCCTGTGCCAGAGCCTCGGACGCGAGAGAAAGGGCAGTTTTGCGCTCTTCAGGCACCGGATAGCACGTGTCGATTGATCCGCTCTCGTTGCTGTCTTTGAGTGGCAAAGCAGAACAAAGGGCTTGTTCAGTGTTTGCGTCAAAGGCCTTGTGCGGGCACCAGAGAGAAGACTTACTAATGTAAAGCGCCTCAGCGGGCAATTTCTGAGTAGCGCGATTGGGCAACGCTTTGACTTTTCGCCCGCCTCTCGTGTTGAGGGAAGGGCTTTGTTGTAACTGGTACTGCTGGAAAGGATCGTGCGGCACCAGCGAACCATTGCTACCGAAGGAACTGAAGCTGTTATCTGCCGTAGAACACATGCTCAGCTCCGGAGTTGACTCCAAGACGGAAGTGCTGTCCATCGAAGGTGTCTTGCTAGCCCGCTGTTTTGCTTTCCTCGGCTTCGTCTGTGTCTTGGTTGCTGTCTTTCGTGCTGGAGATCTGTTTGCTGCGGTAGTGACTGCTCGTGCTTGACCCGTCCTGGGAGGAGACTTCTTGTTCGCGGCGACGAGATCGTATACCCAATCACCAACCTTCTCTTTGACACCGTACTTGATCCAACTGATCATACTATTCCAATCGTCTTCGAACTCTTCCTTGTCTGCTGGTGTGAGGTGGCCGAGGTTTTCGCGAAGAAGGTCATCGAGATTGCCCACGAGCGAAGATTGGGTTGCTATGGCGCGTGCTGAGGGGTCAGAGGCAAGCATCTTGGCTTGGACGAGAAGCTTCATCCTGTTCCGATCGTTGCGGGCAAACTTGCGAACGATCTGGGACCAGCCAGACCGTCGGCGCGCGTTGATGAACCATAGTGTGAGTTGCTCAACGGTGAGCAAGGTGCGCTTCTTGAAGGGGGTGTCAGGTTGGAGGACGGATTCGTTGGTGGTTTGGACGAGTGCCTCTTTGTCTTCTGCAGTTGGGTAGGGGTCGTGTAGGGTCACGAGGAAATGCTTGCGCATGTGGTAGGATGGAAGAGTCTCAGACAGACTCTCGGGTTGGGCCATCGTGCCCATGTCATCTGGCTTAGGTAGCTTGGTCAGAAGTCGAGATGCTTCGGTAGAGGTTTCCCTTCTGACTTTGTCTGAGTCTACCTCGAGTTCGATCAAAGCAGACGAAATTACTTGCAACCTCGTCACGGCTTGACGGACTTCTTGTGAGCTTCGAAGATCACTGTCAATTAAAGGCGTCTCGCTTTTCAGCGCTTCTCGGATTGTTGATATGTGGGGGATCGTACCTTGATCATCGGAGCTAAGTAGCTTGTCCTGAATAGCTTCAAGCTGCGAGAGTAGTTCACGAATATTCATGGTGGTGTTGAGTTCATCGAACAGAGGGTAGATGGGAGGAGAACGAAACGTGACGCGAACAAATTCGTTTTCTAAGGGAGCGTTAACTACAAAGGGAAAATTTGGTCAGCGCAGCACCACAAAGGAAAGGGCTCGTCAAGCCGCTTTCTTCCTTTCCGAACATCATCACTTCACCAAAAAGTGCCCTATCGCCACCAAAGTATTATCACTTGCTCCAAAATTACACTCTCGGCACCATGTCAGCTCATGACTTCGCCGAAATCCACAGAATTGTCTCATCTATCCGTGACGTTCTGCCTCTTTCGGCTCGTCTTGAGAAAGAAGACGCGAAGAAGGACGGTATCTTCACAACGCCATTGCACCTGGAACATCATTCTTCTGCTGGAATTCAGAACAAATTGTCCGAGTACGCTCTTGGCGAAAAGTGCCTGGCCGCCATATTGCACATTTTTGACTCAACGCAACGCAGGCTCGCGAAAGTGTACCACGAAGAGTATCTGAAAGGCGCAACAGCGTTGAGCAAGACGAGGGAAATCGACGAAGAGTACTTGGGCTGCTTCGCAAGGAACATCTCAAGGTACTTCTCGAGAGGCGTTTGCAGACTAGAGGAGACACTAGTGGCCATCGTCATGAGTGAGCTCAAGACAACTGGATCTCGGCGCCCTTTTGATGTGGAATCGTTTCCTGACGTGTCAGCCATGGCAAGACAAGACACGACCTCTAAAAGGGGACACGACACCGATGCGGTCCGAATCCTCGAGCAAGCCTTCCAGCACACACCCAACATCACACAAGCCGAAAAGTATCGATTGGCTGAAGTCACCGGACTCAAGCCAAAGCAAGTAACCATCTGGGTGAGTACCGCTTTGTCTTGCAACGCGACTTGCGCGCTTTGATCTCGTGTCTACGCGTGTCCACGAACAAGGGTGATGATGACCATAACTTAGAGAGGGAGTCCAGAGCTGTCGACAGGAGAGCCGCTCTCTTTGTCTCTAGCCCGCCGACAGTGACTTCAAACGACATAGTTTTCAGCCACTCGTTCATCTGTGCTGTACTAACGAAGGATGCGATTGCTGACCGTTTGTGTTCCCTTCTCGTTCTGATCCCCTTTCTACAGTTCCAAAACCGCCGCAATCGTAAGAGCCGAAGAGGATCCAAGACCGAGCCAACCACGCCCCCTCAACATTTCGACCCGCATCCCGAACAGCCTCACACACCTACGCGTGACTTCACCCTCTCAGAGAAGAAGCGCAAGACATACGGCGCACTCGGTCGTGGCTCACCTTCCCTTTCCTTCTCTGACTCGGACGACTCCTCCCTCAACCTCAAGAAGCCTCGTCTTCCACGTGCCTGCTCTACCACAAGCGAAGCATCAGCTTCCTCCCTCGAGCTCGGAAATTCTTTCACCTCGTGGGGCAGCACTTCCTCGCGATCGACTAGCTCATCCTCTACCTCAAGCAGCCAAAGCGACTGCTTCGACAGTCCTGGTAGAGCTCACAACGTCTTCCGCCTCATCGATCCGCTCAAGTACGAAGGTCATGCAAAGCAAGACATGCCCGCTATCACTATGGCGACTCCTCCACAAGCCACCTATGCTGGCGTAGGACAGGAACAGAGATCGCCCTTCACCAGCGACAATGTCAACTTAAGTAACGTTTCTCAACACCAGCAGCTTGGCTTCCACACTAACTCAAGCGAGATCAAGCTCAACTTTGGTGACCTGCAGTTCAATCAAGAGGCTTTGCATAAGGGGTTGAGGGAGAGCATCCAAAAAGCACTCGATATCTCTGCTATGCGACAGGCTAGTGAGAGAAGCGCTTCGGGAAGCTCTTGGGCCAAGATGGATAGTACGACGACGGATGACAATGGATGGGTGGATGAGGACGAGGCTCCTGTCCCACCTTTTTGCAACACTCCTGTGGACCAGACTGCGATCGAACAGCGCCAGCAGCCATCGTTCGGCTTGTCTTTCCTACAAAACCAGCCTTCGAGTCAGCTCGCGGGCGGCAGTACAAGCACAGACAGCAGCTTCTCCCTCGCTGACAAGACCGACTTCTTCGACCTCAACCAGTTCTTCGAGACTGCCGCATCTGCTCCCGCCTCCTTCCTACCTTCTTCGAGCCCATTTTTTCCTCATCAGCAGTACTCTCCTCCAGCACCCCTCGTCCACACTGCTCCTCCTATCGCTGGTGGCATGGACGCACCCAACTCATGCCTTGACTTCGAAGTAGAGATGTCTGACATCCAGGACTATCTAAATAGCTCGTTCCTCGCTCCTGCTCTCATACAGCCTTCGATGGCGGGTGTGGACGGGGAAGGTGCGATTGCGGGTGGAAGCCAAACGCAGGTGCAAGAAGGCGAAGCGCCCGCACAGTTCTATTTGAACTTTGATCTTGGTCCGGAGATGTTTTCCTTCGAATAAGAGGCGGCTGGTTACGTCTCCAACTTTGCCTCGAACAAGCTCGATGGTCGGGGTGGCCTGTCTTTTTGCTTCTTATACCTTCAAACTGCTCTCGTTTCGGTTCTTGATTGTTCTTTGGATTTCTCGTATATCGTCTCACGCTCGTGGGCTCCGCTCTTGCTCGTTTTCATCATCATGTGCTAAATCTCATCGTGTTCTTATCATCGTTCCGTGCTTTCGCAATCAAGTCTCGTTCCTCGATCGCCTCTACCCCTGCTCACTTGCCAGGCTCGGACTGTCACAGACCGCTTCGAGATAAATTCTAGTATGATATTTGAGATGTATACAAATGCTATACAACGAACGAGTGAAGTTAGAGCAAAGGCTCATGCAGAGCATTTCCATTGGCTTCACCTTCAACTTTCTCCTCCTCAATACCCTTCTCCCACTTCGCCCTCGCCTCATCCCTCCCCTTCTTTTCCTCCTCCAGCATCTCCGCCGACTTGAAAGCGTTTGCCAGGGGGAAAGCTTCCCTTGCCTTGCCATCAAATTCGTCCTCCTTAGCCGCATCGATCTGTGCGAGGAGGGTACGGGCTTCGATGGTGGTCTCCAACGCATTGTTTCTGACTCGCGGACCGGTGAGTTGAGTCTGTGAGATAGTGGTTGGGAGGTTGAGCAAGAGGGAGGAAGCTTCTTCAGGACGACCCAAAGAGATAGCTGCGCGAGCGTTGTCGAGCATAACTTCAGGTTTTGACGCGTGAGGAGATTGTAAAGCTTCCGCGTAGAACGTAGCTAGAGGCTTTTCAGCAGGAATAACTTCCGCCAGTGCACTTTCGATGACGCTTCCGATTGATTTAGGTGCCCCCTTCAAATCTGGCAGCTGACTCTTTAATCTTACAACCAAATCTGTTGTCTCGCCTCCGAGCTTGTGCAAGTGCACGACGGCCCTGGTGGCAAGCAACCAATTCTTCTCCCTAACACTAACCTCAAACACACTCCTCCATGTTTCTTGCTTCTGCGGCGCTTGCTCTTGCATGAACCTCAACCATTTATGAGCCTGCTTTAACGGCAATTCCGCCACCGACTTGAACAAGTCCAACCCTTTCGGATCAGGATCTGGTTTTGGTCCCTCATCATCGACAGCTTCGCCATTTGCAGTAGCTTCTTCCGCCTTTTTCTTCTTTTCTGCCGCCTCCGCTTCCGCCTTGGCCGCCTTCTTTGCCTCTGCCTGTCTTTGTTTCTTCAACAATTTTTTCTTCTCCGCCTCGCTCAACCCAGCTAGAGCTGGATCTTCTTCCTCTCCCTTCTCCTCCTCCACAAAAGCAGCTGTATCAGGCTTATCATGCAACCTAGCATAAAAACCCACCGCCTTCTCCGCCGCCCCAATATACGCAGGATGAGCTCTCAACCGATCCTCGAACCGCACCAGATTCACATAGGAACGAAGAGTCATCTTCCGCATGCAATAAGAGTGGAAATCCAACTGATCATCCCAAAACTCCTGGAACGTCCTGTCCAACTGCCCCAGTCTTTTGAATGCCATTGCATGATTTCCGGTGCGTTCGAAAGCATCAGCTTCTTCGGCAAGATACCAAAGAGCCTGCATTTCGTTCAGGTCGTATGTGGGTGAAGGAGCGTCTGGTTTTGTGAACAGGCCAACGATCTTTTCGGCCCCAGGGGTGTCGTTTGTGCGGAGTAGGTATTTTGCGGCTTTGGAGTTCAAGAATCGGTCTTGGCAGTCCAATAAGCGGGCGTCAGTCATGGCGGCAGAGGCGCCAAGGAGATCACCGGCTCGTTTGAGGATTCGAGCTCGAACCATGTGAAATTCGGGGAGGGTGGATGAATGGGAGATGGCGGAATCGATGTAATAGAGTGCGAGGGTGGAGGAGCCGATGAGGGAGTAGTGCTGGGCGAGGTAGTAGAGGGACCAGAGATAGGAGGTTGGTGGGTCTGTGCCTTCTGGGGAAGGGGAGGTGGTGGGTGCCCAATCGAGTCGGAGGGTTTCAACGATCTTTTCGAGTGCGGCTTGCTTGGCTGAGTCCTGGTAGAGTGATTTGAGATCGGAGAAGAGAGAAGGAACGCCTTTGACGAGTGCTGATTTGACATAGGCTATAGCTTGAGTTTTAAAGTCATCACCCGTAGCATGGATGAGAGCCAGACGTTTAGCAGCAGTAGATTTGGGATGGTCGGCTTGTAAACCCTTGAACACTTCCACCGCTTTGTCCTCCTCTGCGGTCGAGCCATCCTCCTTAGTGATTCCAAGAAGACTAAGCAATCCACCAAAGTACCTCTTGTTCTCCGGATTGGACTTGATCAACTCCCTCCACAGCTTCTCAGCCTCATCCTTCTTCCCCAACCCAGCCAAACACCTCGCCTGAGCCTCCTGCATCCCCCTCAGATCCACAATCCTTTTCTTGCTCTCCTCCATCAAATCCAACGATTCCTGAAACTTGCCTTGCTCCTCCAACACACTCGCATGATACAGCAACACTTCTGAATGCTCGTAACTCCTATCCGGAATATCGCGCATCACATTCTCGTATCCCTCCAACACCCTCACCGCTGCCTCCAGTGATCCCGCCAAATGGTGCGCAACCGCCAACCCAATCCAATTGATCCTCAAATGAGGCTGCATCCTTAACAGCGTCAACCTATTCTCCACCATCGGAGGGTAGTTTCTCAACTGCAACTGCAAAAATGCCGATTCCCTCAACAAATTCACATTTCCACCACCTTCAATCCGCAGTGCTTGGGTGTAACACTTTATCGCTTCTTCATAGTTCTTATCCTGACGATGCAGAATGCCGAGAGCGTGCCAGCAGATGAAAGAGGTTAGGTCGAGGCGAACTCCCTTTTTGGCTAATTCGATGCCTTCATTGCGACGATGGGTTGAGCCGAGGAGAAGACCCTTCATGGCGACGGTTTCTCCATGGTCGGGGAACTTTTTGAGGATGGTGTCGGCGGTTTTGAGACCGAGTTTGTACTTTTTGGTTTCGTATTCTTGGATGAGCCGCTGGAAGAGGGTGCGCTCCTTGGTGGGGAGTGCGGCTCGTTTTGGCGGCATAGTGGGCGAGCTTTTGTCGGGAGCAGGTGAAGTGCTCTTGCTGCTAGATGCCGACAAAAGGTGGTGCTGAATGTCGCGAAAGGTGAAGTGATGGTGATAGAGAAAAGTGTAAGAAGAACCGAGCCGACCCGTGACGGAAGCGTTGTGAGTGGTTGCTGTCCATGCAGCGTCAGAGAGAAGCAGATCTTCCGATTTTCAAGAACCCGAAAGTGCCAAAAGAACTTATCGTGCGAATGAACACATCCGCAGTTTTCAATGGTGAGCGAAGGGGCACGTGACCAACGCGCAAAAAGCTTCATTTTCATCACAATGCTTTGAATTCTCCTCCGATCGCTTTACTCTCTTTTCCTCCATCATCTTCTCTTCGCTCACCTCTCCCTTCTGCTCTCTCTCCTCATCATCACGTTCTCTTTGCGCTGCCTCCGGGCTGCGCGTCATTAAGCTTCACCCCCCGCCCTCATACAGTCCTTACGATTATTGTCCACATTGGTACCTTCATTCGCTTCTTGTAATTCGTTCTCGCGCGCATTCCGCCTCGCTTACACGCGACGCTTGACCAACTGTGCCTCTTACGGCCACGGCTGGGAGCTCGCAAGCGACTCACTCGAGTTAGGCAATTTAACAATTTCCCTTAAAACCAATAAAGCCCCTGTTCTCTCCTACGCGTGGTCAAGAACGATAACTCACCGTTGAACACAGACAGCACAGCGGAGTCCAGCTTGCAGGTGATCAGTTGAAGATGCGTCGGCATTCCAACCTGGATACACGAGCATTAGCCAAGACACTGAGGGGCCGAGAACATGCACAAGCAATGAAGACAATGAAGCACATGAGGGTTGCCATACCAACAGCTCATGTGCTATACCACAGAAGGTGGCAACTCAGGAGCTCTATAGGAGATAGCTCATCTCATTTGGGCATGATCGAAGATGGCAATAAAGTATATACATGTCCATTGAGGATGTAACTGATGAACAAAAACTGCAAGACTGTCATGGGACGGTGTGCACAGGAAGCAAGAAGAACTGTCAGTTCATATGAAGGCAGCGCAGGAATCGAGGAATTGCAGGAGAATTCAGTGAGATCGGTAGTAGTTACAACTCTCTGACAGATCTCAACAAAACATGCACGAACTAGGCCGATATCACGAATCCTGCTGAAATTTGTAGCAAGCATGATCTTATGGCAGATTCCGTGGAGATCAGTGGCAAGGACGTCTGTACGACGATTCACATGCAGGCTGAGGCTGAGCTCACGTACAAAGGGGACCAAGCTCTACCAGGCTGAGGACCAAGCCTGGCCAAGAGAGGGACCGAGCTCAGTGACATGCAGTTGGTTACCACTCAAGGGCACACAGGATAGGAGTAAGAGAACAGTCACCGGTTAGAGGAAGGAGAGCTGTGTGATGGACACCGGCAAACGGACAATAAGGAGGAGGAGCAGCGCAGATGGAGTTGACACAGCTCAGGAAGGACAGACGGGACAGTTCAATGAGGAGGAGGATGTCAGGGGTTGAGCGCCTGAAACCTGAAATCTGTAGTGGTACTGATACTACTACCAATTCTGTCGAGTTATGTGACAGCAATAATGGTATTATAATTCTTAGTGAATTATGCGACAGAGCTGTCTCGGTCACTTTTCTCATTGGAATCTGTAGTTGTATTGTCGTTATGACAGATTTCGACTAACCGCTGTGGACACTCTGTCCAGAGGTAGCTCGGCACGATCAAATATGATATGACTTATATGTGAACTTGGTATTGACACCAATGGGCTGGTGTGAGTATTGATTGATGATGTCGACACAAGTGTCCAGTGTGCCAACTAACGCTTGAGGTGATCCCCAGACTGCAGTGGACAACTGCCTTCAGTTCTATCGTATCCAGACTGCAGGTTTACTATGAACCACCTTCAGACATCAGGAAACAGTGATACAACACACTCGCTTCAATGAGAAGTAATCTATTGATTACTACTATGCTGACTGTGAACTAATGGTACTTCTGCTAAAGTTATGACTAGTTTGTATGGTGTAGAGTGGATGGATCCACTCGACCATTTGTGACGGGGAGGTATGGTTATATGCCCCTTTGCAGTGTCGCCAGCGACACTGCTCCTGCTCTCTCTCCAAAGAGTACCTCCTGCATTGAGTATTCCACAGGAGTCTTAGATGAGACTCCTCCTCCTCACTATGCTCTCCCGTTTGTTCTTCTCGAGCTGTGTCGACTCCATCAACACAGCTCTTTCTCCTTATGCTCCTGTTGCTGGTGTCCGATACACAGCTCTACTTCCTGTGACTGGCAACAGTCCTTCTCTATTTCTATCTTGTGTGCCCCTGAGTGGTAACCCACTGCGTGTCATTGAGCTCGGTCCCCCTCTTGGCAAGACTGGGTCCTCGGCCTGGTGGAGCTTGGTCCCTGTCATAGGCCTGGATGTGCAGAGCGAAGGAAGGCCGAAGTTCATATGAAGGTAGCACAGGAATCGGGCAGATCTCAAGAATTGCAGAAGTATTCAGCGAGATCAGTAATAGACACCCCTCTCGTGCAGATTTCACCAAGACCTGCATGAACACGGTCGATATCACAAATCCTGTCGAAATCTGTAGGAAGCATGATCTTGTGGCAGATTCCGCAGAGATCTGTGACTAAGGCAACCATACGACGAGTCACACGCAGGCTGAGGATAAGCTTGCATACAAGAGGGGACCAAGCTCTACCGGGCTGAGGACCAAGCTTTGCCAAGAGGGAGACCGAGCCCAGCAACACGCGGTCGGTTACCACTCAGGGGCAATAGGATAGGAGTAGCAAGAAGTCATCGCCGGTTGAAGGAAGGACAACTGTGTAGAAGACACCGGCGAGCAAGTCATAGGGAGAAGGAGCAGTGTCGATGAAGTTGACACAGTTCGAAAGGACAGCTCAGTGAGGGGGAGGAGTCTCATTGAAGACTCTTGTGAAGTACTCGACACAGGAGGTACTCTCTGGAGAGAGAGCAGGGGCAACATCGCTGGTGACAATGCAAAGGGGCATATAACCATACCTTCTCGTCACAAACAGTTGAGTGGATCCCCATCCACTCTACACCATATAACTAGTATTACTTCCAGAATAAGTACCATTAGTTCACAGTCAGCATAGTAGTAATCAATAGATTACTTCTCATTGAAGCACGTGTGTTGTATCACCGTTTCCTGATGTCTGAAGGTGGTTCATAGTAAACCTGCAGTCTGGATACGATAGAACTGAAGGCAGTCGTCCACTGCAGTCTGGGGATCACCTCAAGTGTTAGTCGACACACTGGACACTTGTGTCGACATCATCAATCCATACTCACACCAGACCATTGGTGTTAACATCAAGTTCACTTAGAGTCATATCATATTTGATTGTCCCGAGCTACCTCTGGACAGAGTGTCCACAGCGGTTAGTCGAAATCTGTCATAATGACAATACAACTACAGATTCCAACGAGAAAAGTGACAGAGACAGCTCTGTCACATAATTCACTAGGAATCGAAATACCTTTAGTGCTGTCACATAATTCGACAGAATTGGTAGTAGTAACAGTACTACTACAGATTTCAGGTTTCAGGCGCGCGACCGCTGACAGTCCCTGTCCTGTGTGTGAATCGTTGTACGGACATCCTTGTCCCTGATCTCTGCGGAATCTGCTCCAAGATCATGCTTCCTACAAATTTCGACAGGATTTGTGAGATCGACCTTGTTTGTGCATGTTTCAGTGAGATCTGTACAAGGATCGTAACTACTACTGATCTCACTGAATTCTTCTGCAATTCCTGCGATCCACCCGATTCCTCGATTCCTGCACTACCTTCATATGAACTTCGGCCTTCCTTCGCTCTGCGCATCCAGGCCTATGACATTACCCCCCCTCTTAAGGGCCGAGCTCCGTCGAGGCATGTTCTTTGTCAAGGGTCTCGCGCCTGAAACCCAGGTCGGTCTGTCGAGATACTTGGTGACTATCAAACTGCGTGACAGCTATTGTCTCGTTATTGGTCTCGGTGACTATCAAGTTGCGCAATGACAGTGGGTGGCGTTCGTTGTATATACTATCGTAGGTTTCGGCTGACCTCTGTGGACACTCCGTTCAGGGGTAGCTCGGCACGATCGATGTCAATACTAAGGTTGTGATGACACCAAGGTCTGGTGTGAGTGTTGATGGTGATGAGGCTGTTGGTGTTGGTGATGGGGTTGGTGGCATCAACATGAGTGTCCAGTGTGTTGACTGATGCTTGAAGTGATCCCCAGACCACAGTGGACGACTGCCTTCAGTTCTATCTTAATCTGGACTGCTGGTTTGCTATGAACTGCCTTCAGACGTCAGGAAACAGTGATACAACACACGCGCTTCAATGAGAAGTAATCTATTGATTACTACTATTCTGACTGTGAACTAATGGTACTTATTCTGGAAGTAATACTAGTTATATGGTGTAGAGTGGATGGGGATCCACTTGGCCACTGATGATGAGAGGGTGTGCTTATATACACTCCTTGTAGTGTCGCCTGCAATGCTACTCTGGCCCTCTCTCTGCAGAGAGTACCCTCTTCATCGAGTACTGTACAAGAGGTCCCTCCAGTACCCTCCTGTCCTCCTCGGGCTATGTTTCGACTCCTTCAACACTGCTCCTCCTCCTTTGACACTGCTCCTCCTCCTTCGACACTGCCCCTTTTCCTAGTGACCTGCCTGTCGGTCTCCTATGACTCCTATCTCTTAAGCCCCTGAGTGGTGACAGTCTGCATGCTCCTTGAGCTT
The DNA here is from genome assembly GCA_022963125.1 of Ustilago nuda. Taxonomy (NCBI): domain Eukaryota; kingdom Fungi; phylum Basidiomycota; class Ustilaginomycetes; order Ustilaginales; family Ustilaginaceae; genus Ustilago; species Ustilago nuda. The sequence goes on along the minus strand of JALCUS010000004.1, from coordinate 898,050 downwards.
GGTCCTCCTCATGGCTGTGCTTGACCTTCCTCGCATATGAACCTGGTCCTCCTTTGCATGTAAGTCTGTAGGAGTCCATGGTCTCCATGGAGACTGCACTACGACCATGCTCATCACTGGTATCGACTAGATCTCTGATACCTGTGCTCCTTCCATATGAACCAGTGACCCTCCTGCTTCCTGAGCATTCAGGCCCATGACATTCTTCACCATGTCTGAATCACACTACCATCCTCTCGCCACCCCAGTCTCATACAATGTCATCCTACCTTACTCGCTCCAAGACCACTGCTGACGCATCTCCTGCTGAGACAGCGACAACATCCTCTTGTTGTCGTCGAGTGATACTCCACGTGCGACCTTGTGGGAGCCCTGTCACCAGAGCCAGCTCCCCCACTCCCTTTACCCCAGCCCATGTGGCTGACCCCCTCGCTTCCCCAGTGGCACATTCGCCACTTGAGCCTCTATTTTTGGGGATGGATGACAATGTCATCCCCAGTCCCCTTCCCTTCCCTTTTCTGGCTGCTCCCCCTCTTCCTATGGGGAGCGACACCCTTCCTATTTCCCCCACTGTCGACCTCTACGAGGTTGATGTACAATGCCCTGAGGTGGAGGTTACCACCCCCAAGCGTCAAGCAATTTGGGAGGCTGAGTTGGCCCGGTCGCCAACCCCACCTCCTACCGCCAACGAGGTTGTCGACACCGTGCTAGTGGCGTCACGAGCAGCCACTCTGGTCTTTCGGCCGGAGATCCAGCCTTTGACACCTCCCCCTTGTTGGGTGAGGTATCAAACTCCTCCTCCTCCTCTTCCTGATCATCGCCATCCTACAAATGGTGAGATTGCAAGATGGTCTGAGCAGTTTGTGGCCACCAACCTCTTGGTTCGGGTAGCAGATGGCCACTTCCCTCCTCACTGGGATGTTCCTGCCAATTCATTGCCCAAACGTCGCCTTCATCGCCTAGTCATGCTCTGTCTGACTGAAGGATGTATGCCATAGCCCAGCTGGCAGTGCCGCTGCTGTTTCAACTTAGGTGTTCCATAAGTTTCTCCTCCTCCATCCACTCCTCTTTGTTCTGCTGATACTGACTTTTCATTTCTTTGTTTTCTTATTTGTCTTTTCCAGTTGCTTTGCATCAGCTTTCACCAACCCTTTTGGTGAGCACCACCGCATTCTGTGAGCATGTGTACACTGCTACCTAGCTTGTCTAGGTCGCTGTGAGCACAATATCCCTGCAAACCCAGGGATGGATTATCTCGGGGATGGCACCCCCAATCTGCAGCCATGGGGTTCTCACCAAGCGGAGAGAGCTCATTTGACTATAGCAGATGGCTATGGTCCAGGTTTGGTTCGATCAGATGAGCAGGTGATTGATCCTGTCAACACCCGCGGTTGGATAACTGCCATGTGAGTGCTGTGGCATCTACGCAACCAGCAGCTAGTAAGTTCCGTCCTGCACTCCATTCAGCTCTTTGTGCATCGCCATGACCAGCTGATCTCAGAGAGACAGCCACATGAATCAGTGACTGAGGCCAGGGTTCCTCCTGATCCTATTAACGCCTGGGTGGAGCCTACCATTGAAGAACGATGGACTCGGGCAGCTCTCGCTGCTCCTCCGGTCCCTTCTGGTTATGTCGACTTGTAGCGACATCCCTTCAATTCTCATCACAATTCCATTGATCACCTTCAGCCTGTGCCTTTGACTCTTGTGTGATCATTCTTAGCTTTCTCCATCCATTGTTCCATCCTATCTCCTCATGTGTGTGAGAAGAATTCGTCTCTAACGGTCCTTTGCTGTGAAAAAATGTCATTCTGCTGCTTCAATTACTGATTTCCTTGTAATCTGTAGTTGCATCATATTTCTCACAAATTCCTGCGAAATCTGTAATAGTGTGCTTCTTCTCACAGATTTCACTCAAATTGGTTTCAGCACCCTTCTTACTGATTCCTCCTTTCCTCATATTTGTTAGTATTGTCCCCCCGCCGAAACCTCATACTCCCGGATGAGGTCAGAACAATTGAGGTTCGACAAAGGTTCCCAAGAGGCAGCTTCCTCTGGGTACCCACTCCAGAGCACCTTGTATTCTGTCGTCCCATTGTGTGATTGCTTGCCAACAATTGCTTTGACGTCGAAGTCAAGGTCCTCATCTGGTAGTGATGGTACAATTGGCTGTGTCGATCGCCATGCAATGGAGCTGGTCTTTGCTGGCTCAAGCAAGGATACATGAAACACATCATGAACTCTGAGGTTTGCTGGTAATGTGATTCTATATGCTCGTCAACCTATTCGTTCTTGCACTGGAAAGGGTCCTGCAAACCTTGTGTCCAGTTTTGGTGTAGGTCGTTGGGCCTTCCAGTTCTTCCAGTTGATGTAAACCATGTCACTGACTTTGAATTCAATGTCTTTGGGTCTCTGGTTATAATGATCAACCATACAACGTTGTGCTTCCCATATCTGCTCTTGTAGATACTTGCAACATTCTTTGCTGTCAAGCAAGTATTCAGATCGTTTGGGATCATTAACTCCTAGGTGTTGAGGAATGTCAGGATGGGCTTTCAGGTTCCATCCGTAACATGCAAAAAACGGCGAGACACCAATACTATTGTGAACTATGTTGTTGTACACAAATGCTGTGGTGTCAAGCAGGTCGGCCCAGTCATTCTGTTCATAGTTGCAGTACATGTGGAGGTACTGCTCTACTACTTGGTTGACCCTTTCTGTTTGTCCATCCGTCTGAGGGTGGTAAGCAGTGCTGAGCGAATGTTTCACACCCATTTGATCTGCAAATGCTTTCCATGCTCCTGAGATGAATTGTCTGCCTCAGTCTGAGACCATGTGATCTGGGTAGCCGAAATGTCTAACAACATGTTGCCACAGTAATGTCACAGTTTGTTTCGCTGTCACCGTTTTGTATGTAGGAGCCAAGATGGCATACTTAGTCAATCAGCCGACAATGACCAAGATTGAGTCATACCCTTTTGAGATTGGCAATCCTTCAATGAAATCCAAGGATATAGAACCCCATGGTCTGTCTGGAGTAGCAAGTGGTTGCAACAAGCCATATGGGCAATGACGAGGAGCTTTGTATCTGGCACATACATGGCAAGGGGCAACATAATCAGCAATCCAAGCTGTCATATTGGGCCACCAATAGTGTCATTGGGCCGACTTAATGGTAGCGTCTTGTCCCACATGTCCAGCTGTGACACCATCGTGACATTGAGACATGACCATGGATCACAGATGTTCCACAGACAGCGACCGTCCGTCAACTTCTTTAGCACTTCGTGAGCAGTGGTCATTGGTCTTCCCTGGCATTGTCACCTTGGGGATAACCAAACGTCTGCCACTATACCATAAGTCATCTCTGATCTCGAACGGCTTTCTTAAATGGATCTCCTTGAGTTTGGGATCCAGGGGCTGAAAGATCCTGGCCACATCCTTGATTCCTTTTGTGGCCAGAGACTCCATCGTGAGGACAGGAGCCACTAATATGGAATCATCGCCCGAGCATGCAGTTAGAACTGATTCTGCTGAAATCAGTAATATCATGCTTGCTATTACATTTTCAGCTGAAATCTGCTGCAACCCGCCTTCTGTCGCGATTTTGTTTTCAACTTGCTCGAACACCCGGGAAGGTAGTAATTGCCAAACATTGTGCTCCTGCTCTTCACCAACCAGCTGCATATCAGCTCGTCTGGTGAGAGCGTTGGGTTTGCCACCCTTGTCCCCTGGCCGATATTGTAGCACAAAATCGAAGTCTGCTAACAATACTGCCCATCTTGCTTGTCGACTGGTGATGCGACGCTGCGACTTGAAATACTTGAGCACTTCATGGTCTGTGAGGATAACTAGCTGACTAGGAAGCCCTGCTAGCATGTGTCACCACTGAGTGAGGCAGGTGACTACTGCTAGGAGCTCCTTGTCATGGATCTTGTAGTTCCTCTCAGCTGATGACATCTTTCTTGAGTAGAACATTACTGGGTGCCAATGGCTCTCATGCTCTTGTTTGAGCACTCCAGCGATAGCAAAGTCGCTCGTGTCTGTTCCCAACCTCGTAGGGAGGTGGTAACCAAAGTGTCAAAGCACTCCCGCCATCATGAATGCTTGAATGAGTTTATGAAAAGCTTTTTGAGCTTCTTCTGGCAACTCAAGCTTCTTGAAGTGTTCGGTAGGTTTCACCAGTGATGTTAGGGGTTTGGCAATTCAGGCGAAGTGAGCAATGAATCACCTATAGAAGTTGGCAAAGCCAAGGAACCTCTGGATATCATGGATAGATTCTGGCAATGGCCACTCCTTGATTGTTTGTACTTTCTTGGGGTCCATCTCTACCCTGGTGGGTTTGATGATGTACCCCAGAAACTCGACTGTCGTGGTGTGGAACTCACACTTTGACAGTTTGGCAAACAGCTGGTACAATCTTAACCTTTTAAGAACTTCAGTGACATGAATTATGTGTACCTCCTCCATGTCACTGAATATAAGGAAGTCATCTAAGTATACAACAACATATACTCCAATGATATCCCGGAAAATGTTGTTGATGTATGACTGGAAATGAGCTGGTGCATTTGCCAGCCTGAACAGCATCACCAGGTACTCATATAGTCCCAATTGTGTGCCAAATGCTGTTTTCCATTCATCCCCTTTTGCAATGTGAATGAGGTTGTATGCTGCTCGAAGATCTAGTTTAGAATAGATCTTCGCCTTTCAGAGTAGGAATAGCTGCTCCTCAATGAGAGGCAACGGTGCCCAGTTCTTGATGGTAATCTCGTTTAGTCCCCGATAGTCTACACAAAGTCTGAGTCCTCCGTCCTTCTTAGGTGCGAAAAGCACTGGTGACCTTGCTGGACTCTTGGACGGTCATATGAACCCCTTCGCGAGGTTCTCGTCCAGATACTTCCTCAATTCAGACATTTCTTTAGGTCCCTTGAGATACAACAGCCCTTGAGGCAGGGGGCTCCCTTCTACTAATTCAAGGTGGAGATCATGTTTGGTATGCTGGGGAAGCTTGTCCGCTTCCACCTCATCGAACACATCCCAGAGATGTTGGTATGGCTGCAGTATGTCCTCTGCCGTTACCTCTTTCTCGATCTCAACCTCCATCTCTACTCCTCGATTGGAGCCGGTAGGAACAAAACCGAAGGCTGGGAGCGAGTCGGGTGGTACTTCCAATAGCATGAACCCTATGGGTCCGTCCTCTAACGCTGCCTGAAGTAAGCGCTTTGCTGAGATGAACTCGTTACCATGCATGGTTGGTCATGCCATTTTTTTGTCATAGGGGGCTGTTGCCACAGATTTTGTTGAAATCTGTGATAAGCTGTCTCTTGTGACGAGCCTGTGTTTTTTCTTGCTTTTTGTCGCGGTTTTCGTCAAATTCTGTGATAGTCTCGCTACTATGACAGATTTCGATGATTTCGAATGTAAACCCTTAGCTGCAGCTGCCTCAGGGGGCTGCTCTGGGGTTTGGTTGTGATCCTGGGACTGGAAGTCCAGTTGGCCTGTGTCCCACTGTATGGTGGGCTTGAGCCTCCTGAGCTCGGTGAATCCCAAAATGAGGTTGTAGTCAGCAGTGTCAGCCACCAACACTTCAACTACACCTAGTCTGTGTTTACCAATAGCCACTTGTACATTTGCAGCACTATTGATAATGAGCTGGTGTCCAGTGACACCATGAATTGATCTTGTTTTTGAGGGTTTTGTGGGTATTTGGTACTTACTGATAAACAAATCTGAAACTATGGACAAGCCAGCACTGGTGTCAGCAAGTATGTGAGCCGGATGGTCTTGTACCATCCCTGTAAGCTCTAATACTGCTTTTCCTTTGCTGGTAGAAAAACATATCTGACAATCTTGATATATACACAATGATGGCGAGGAGGTTTGTAGAGCCATGCACACCATCAGTGCATCGCTCCACTGGCGTTTCCCTCTTCCACATCATCTTGTGGCTCCTCCTGATCAGTGTCATTGGGAGCCTGGTATTGACTGAGGTCTAGCTCATCGGGGTTGCTCGCTTCAATGCTACCCATATGACCATCTCCTGAGTCAGTGGCCCCTTCTTCAAAGGGGTCCTCTGTGGCTACCATTACTCTTGGTCCTGAGGGTCATGGGCCCAGGAGGTCTGGTTTCTTGCTTGGGCAGTCCCTAGCCCAATGTCAAACACCTTTGCAGATGTGGCAAGTGTTATTACTTGATACCATTGGGTTCCCTTGTTTTGGGCCCGGTACAAATGGTTGTGACAGCAGCCGATTGGTTGGCCAGTTTGGAATTCCTGCCATTGTTTGTGCTGCTGGTCGTGCAGGGTTGCTTGGTTGCTGAACAGGGAATGAACTTTGAGCGGGTGGCATTGGATGTGTTCCCAGGTTTGAACGGGGAAGTCCAGCGCTTGGGTGTCTGGAGGAGGACTGCTGTAACAGCATCCTCTGTCGGTCAATGTCCTCAACCTCCCGATACCATTCCCACCTCCTTGCAGGCGGGTTACACTCAAACTTCTCTTGCAGACTTCATGTGAGACTGCCTCTGAACAAGTCAATGATGAGTTCGTTATCCTCTAAATTGACTTGTCCTTCCAGATCTCTGAAACATTCCACATGACATGTGGCTGCACCAGGTGCATCGCTAGTGAGCTTGAGAGCCAACAACTTGTTGTAGGCTTCCATTCGAGCATTCTTAGGATTGAACTGTTCCATCAGTCACTCCGTGAAGTAGTGCCAATCATGGAATAACCTTCCTTCACGAGCTCTGTTGATACAGATCTTGGAGATCCACCACTCCTGTGTGTTCCCTTCCAATTGAGAGCCCATGTGATTGATCATCCTTGTTTGCTCATAAACCTGATTGAACTTAAACCAAGCTTCGGCTTTGAGGATGAAGATCTCCACATCTCGGGGGTTGAACTTAGGGAAAGGTGTGGTGATTGGCTTTGATTGCGGAAGGTTTGCCATCATGCTGGCGTCTTCCTCAGAGTCCAGAACATAAGGTTCCATCCTGGTCCTATTGTACAGATCCAACCTGGGTTTGAGGTACTTCGGCCTGGTGGGTGAAGTGTACTTCTCATCATTAACATCGTCCTTTTCTTCTGCATCAGCGAACGAGATGGATCGTCTGGGTCATGATGCTGCTGTAGGAGTTTGTGGGTCTCCTATCATGGATTCGTCGCCTCCTGCCTGATCTTCCGATGGTGAGAACTCGATTGTCTCTTCTCCGCCAAGGTTGGCTCAGCAAAGTCGATCGTTTCGCTGGTTCAACTTGGCAAGCTCAAGTTGAGCTTCCATTAAAGCTAGTAGCCTCTCGAGCTTCTCGTTGAGGTTGTTGAATTCTTGTTCCGCCATGGTGATCATGGGGTGCTGCTTGAACGATCCACTCTAATGTCAGCAGTTGCACGCCTGAAACCTGAAATCAGTAGTAGTACTGATACTACTACCAATTCTGTCGAATTATGTGACAGCGCTAATGGTATTTCGATTCCTAGTGAATTATGTGACAGAGCTGTCTCTGTCACTTTTTTCATTGGAATCTGTAGTTGTATTGTCATTATGACAGATTTCAACTAACCACTGTGGACACTCCATCCAGAGGTAGCTCGGCACGATCAAATATGATATGACTTATATGTGAACTTGGTATTGACACCAATGGGCTGGTGTGAGTATTGATTGATGATGTCGACACAAGTGTCCAGTGTGCCAACTAACGCTTGAGGTGATCCCCAGACTGCAGTGGACGACTGCCTTCAGTTCTATTGTATCCAGACTGCAGGTTTACTATGAACCACCTTCAGACATCAGGAAACGGTGATACAACACACATGCTTCAATGAGAAGTAATCTATTGATTACTACTATGCTGACTGTGAACTAATGGTACTTATTCTGGAAGTAATACTAGTTATATGGTGTAGAGTGGATGGGGATCCACTCGACCAATGATGACAAGCGAGTGTGTTTATATAACCTTTTCGTAGTGTCGCCAGCAACACTGCTCCAGCCCTCTCTCCATTCAGAGAGTGCTGTTCTTCATCGAGTACCATACGAGGGTCTCCTACAAGGCTCCCCCTCCTCATTGAGCCCGGTTGCTGCTAACTTCCCTGAACTGTGTCAATTCCTGTCGACACTGCTCCTCATCCTCCTGACCTGCTTGCCAGTGTCCACCACACAGCTCCTCTCCCTTCAACTGGCAATGGTTTCTTATCTGCACATCCCCTGAGGCCCCTGAGCGGTAACCACCTGCATGCCTCATGAGCTAGGTCCTTGCCTTGGCAGTGCTTGGTCCTCTTCTTTTATGAACATAGTCCACCTTGCATGTGAAATTGTCATACGAATGTCGTTACCACTGATCCCAGCTAGATCTGCCTTACTGTTATGCTTACTGCAGAACCTGGTGAGATCTGTGATATCGACTTTGTTTGTGCAGATCCTAATGAGATCTGTCATAAAACTGGGTCTACTACTGATCTCACTGAATTCTCCTGTAATCCACTGATCCGCCCAATCCTTCAATTCCTGCACTACCTCCATATGAACTGTCAGGTCTTCCTGCTTCCTGTGCAGTCAGGCCCCCATGACAGTACTCTCTGCAGAGAGAGAGCCAGAGTAGCATCACAGGCGACACTACAAGGAGTGTATATAAGCATACTGTCATAGACCTGGATGCACAGAGCGAAGGAAGGCCGAAGTTCATATGAAGGTAGCGCAGGAATCGAGGAATCGGGCGGATCGCAGGAATTGCAGAAGAATTCAGTGAGATTGGTAGTAGTTACGATCCTCATACCGATCTCACTGAAACATGCACAAACAAGGTCAATCTCACAAATCCTGTTGAAATCTGTAGGAAGCATGATCTTGGAGCAGATTCTGCAGAGATCAGGGACAAGGACACCTGTACAACGATTCACACACAGGATGGGGACCAAGCTCCACCAGGCCGAGGACCCAGTCTTGCCAAGAGGGGGACTGAGCCCAATGACACACAGTGGGTTACCACTCAGGGGCACACAAGATAGGAATAGAGAAGGACTGTCACCGGTCACAGGAAGTAGAGCTGTGTATCAGACACCAGCGACAGGAGCATAAGGAGAAAGAACTGTGTTGATGGAGTCGACACAGCTTGAGAAGAACAAACGGGAGAGCATAGTGAGGAGGAGGAGTCTCATCTAAGACTCCTGTGGAATACTCAATGCAGGAGGTACTCTTTGGAGAGAGAGCAGGAGCAGTGTTGCTGGCGATGCTGCAAAGAGGTACATAACCAGACCTCCTCGTCACAGATGGTTGAGTGGATCCCCATCCACTCTACACCATACAAACTAGTCATAACTTTAGCAGAAGTACCATTAGTTCACAGTCAGCATAGTAGTAATCAATAGATTACTTCTCATTGAAGCGAGTGTGTTGTATCACTGTTTCCTGATGTCTGAAGGTGGTTCATAGTAAACCTGCAGTCTGGATACAATAGAACTGAAGGCAGTCGTCCACTGCAGTCTGGGGATCACCTCAAGCGTTAGTTGGCACACTGGACACTTGTGTCGACATCATCAATCAATACTCACACCAGCCCATTGGTGTCAATACCAAGTTCACATATAAGTCATATCATATTTGATTGTGCCGAGCTACCTCTGGATGGAGTGTCCACAGTGGTTAGTTGAAATCTGTCATAATGACAATACAACTACAGATTCCAATGAAAAAAGTGACAGAGACAGCTCTGTCACATAATTCACTAGGAATCGAAATACCATTAGCACTGTCACATAATTCGACAGAATTGGTAGTAGTATCAGTACTACTACTGATTTCAGGTTTCAGGCACGCAACTGCTGACATTAGAGTGGATCGTTCAAGCAGCACCCCATGATCACCATGGCGGAACAAGAATTCAACAAGAAGCTCGAGAAGCTACTAGCCTTAATAGAAGCTCAACTTGAGCTTGCCAAGTTGAACCAGCAAAATGATTGACTTTGCCGAGCCAACCTTAGTGGAGAAGAGATGATCGAGCCCTCTCACCCAGAGGATCAAGAGGCTAGGGAAGAGGTGATGATGGGAGACCCTCCCACACTGTCCCCAGCATCACGTCCAAGACAGGCGGTATCATTTGTGGAACCGAGCAAACCACCAGTGAACAACTATGACAAATACGCTTCACCCACCGGGCCCAGATACTTCCGGCCCCGTGTGGATCTTTACAACTGGCCAAGGGCAGAACCTCATGGTTTCGACCAAGAGGATGATGTGAGCATTTCTGGAGACCCCAGTCTCTCTCGTTCCAAGCTGGTCGCCACCCCATTCCCCAAGTTCAATCCTAGAGATGTTGAGATCTTCATTCTTGAGGCTGAGGCATGGTTCAAATTCAACCAGTTCTATGAGCAAGCAAGGATGATCAATCATATGGGTGCTCAATTGGAAGGGAATGCTTGCGAATGGTGGACTTCCAAGCTTCACATTGACAGAGCCTGAGAAGGAAGATTGTTCAATGATTGTGCATTACTTCACAGAGTGCCTGATGGAACAGTTCAATCCTCGAAACACCAGAATGGAGGCCTACAACAAGCTGTTGGCTCTCCGGCTCGCGAGGGATGCACCAGGTGCTGCCACATGCCACATCAAGCAATTCAGAGACTTAGAAGGACAAGTCAATCTAGATGACAATGAACTAGTTATTGACTTGTTTAGGGGCAGCCTCACATGCAGTCTACAGGAGAAGTTTGAGCAGAACCTACCCATGAAGAGGTGGGAATGGTATCGAGAGGTTGAGGAGATTGACCAGCAAAGGATGCTGTTACAGCAGTCCTCGGCCTGGCACCCCAGTGCTGCTCCATCACGACCAAACCCCAGAGGCCAACCTATGCCACTGGCTCAGGGCCCATTCCCCACTCGGCAACTGACACAGACTTATCCCCAACCGCTGGCACAAAAAACAATGGGAAACTTCAGCTGACCAACCAATCAGCTGTTACCTCATCAGTTTGTTCAGGGTCCGAGACAAGGAAGCCCTGCAGTCCCAAGCGGTAACACTTGTCACCTGTGCAAGGGGCTCGGCCATTGGGCAAGAGATTGCCTGAGCAAGAAGCTGGAAGCCTTGGGCCCATGACCCATGGGCCCGAAGGTAATGGTAACCACAGAAACCTCCCTTGAAGAAGGAGACCTGGACCCTGGGGATAACCAGACAGATGGCCTAGAAATGGTCGACCCCGACATTCTAGACTTCAGCCAGTATTAACCACCAATGGATGCTGGCCAGGAAGAGGTCCAAGACAATGTCGACAAGGGAAACGGCAGTGGGGTGATGCACTGATGGCGTGCATTGCTCTGCAAACCTCCTCGCCATCCTTGTGTATATACCAAGATTGCCCTGTATGCTTCTCTACCAGCGGAGGAACGGCAGTACTAGAGCTCTCTGGAACGGTTCAAGACCATCCAGCTCGAATACTTGCCGACACCAGTGCTGGGCTATCAATAGTTTCAGATTCCTTTATTAGTAAGTACCACATACCCACAAAACCCACAAAAACAAGAACCATACATGGTGTCACCGGGCAACAGCTTGCCATCAATAGTTCAGCTAGCATTCAAGTTGCTATCAGCAAGCACAGTCTCAGAGTAGTCGAAGTCTTGGTGGCTGATACTGCCGACTACAACCTTATCTTGGGCTTCGCCGAGCTAAGAAGGCTCAAACCAACCATACGGTGGGAGACGGGCCAACTGTAGTTCCAGAACCAGGACAAGGACCGACCCCCGAAATGGCCCCCTGAAGAAGCTGTAACTGGGGGACTACACGTGAACTCAGTGAAATCTGTCATAAGAAGCGACTTATTACTGAATTCGGCGAAAGGTGTTGTAACTAGCGAGCTAAAACACGAGCCTGCTATAGAAGACAGCCTATCACTGAATTCAGCAAGATCGGTGGTAACACACCTCTATGACGAAAAACCAAAACATCTGACCATTCATGGGAATGAGTTTGTTTCAGTGGCAAGCCTGATACAAGCTTCCCTGGAAGACGGACCCATTGGGTTCATGCTCCTGGACCTCCCACCCTTGTCGCTCCTGTCCTTCGGATTTGTACCCACAGGTGCCGACAAGGGCATAGAAATGGAAGTAGAGGTTGATTGGAAGGTATCGGCAGAAGATATACCAAAACCGTATCAACATCTACGAGATGTGTTTGATGAGGTGGAAGCAGATAAGCTGCCCCACCATACTGAACATGATCTTCATCTGGAACTGATGGAAGACAGTAGGCCGCCACAGGGCCCACTATACCTCAAGGGGCCGAAGGAAATGGCCGAATTAAGGAAGTACCTCGATGAGAACCTTGTGAAGGGGTTCATACACCCCTCAAAGAGCCCAGCAAGATCCCTGGTGCTCTTTGTGCCCAAGAAGGATGGAGGCCTCAGGCTGTGCATGGACTACCGTGGCCTGAATGAAATCACCCTCAAGAACCGGGTGCTGCTGCCCCTCATTGAGGAGCAGCTATTCCTGCTCCGGAAGGCAAAGATCTATACCAAGTTAGATCTTCGGGCAGCATACAACCTCATCTGCATCACAAAAGGGGATGAATGGAAGACTGCATTCAGCACACAGTTGGGACTCTATGAGCACCTGGTGATGCCCTTCAGCCTGGCGAATGCGCCAGCCCATTTCCAGTCCTTCATCAATCACATCTTCCGAGATATCATCGGAGTGTTTGTGGTCATGTACCTGGATGACTTCCTCATCTTCAGTAGCACAGAAGGGGAACATGTCCAACATGTCACGGAAGTTCTCACGTGATTAAGAAGCAATCAACTGTTCGCCAAACTGTCTAAGTGTGAGTTTCACATTACTACAGTTGAGTTCCTGGGGTACATCATCAAACCAACTGGGATTGAGATGGACGCAGAGAAGGTCTGAACCGTCAAAGAATGGCCAATGCTGGAGTCAATACATGACATCCAATGATTCCTAGGCTTTGCCAACTTCTACCGGCGATTCATAGCACACTTTGCTCGAATCACCAAACCATTGACATCTCTGGTCAAACCTACAGAACGTTTCAAGAAGTTTGAACTGCCGGAAGAGGCCCAACAGGCTTTCCACAAGCTCATCCAAGCGTTTACGACGGCAGGAGTGCTTTGGCATTTCAATTGCCACCTGCTGACAAGGCTGGAAACAGATGCCAGCGACTTCGCCATCGCTGGCGTGCTCAAACAGGAGCACGAGGGACATTGGCACTCTGTGGTTTTCTATTCCCAGAAGATGTCGTCTGTGGAAAAGAACTACGAGATCCACGACAAGGAGTTCCTAGCTGTGGTCGCCTGCCTCACCCAGTGGCGACACATGCTAGCAGGACTGCCGAGTCAGTTGGTCATCCTCACAGATCACGAGGCACTCAAGTACTTCAAGTCGCAATGGCAAATCACAGGACGTCAAGCAAGGTGGGTGGTATTACTAGTGGATTTCGACTTCATGCTGCAATACCGACCAGGAGACAAGGGGGGTGAACCCGATGCTCTCACCAGATGAGTTGACATGCACCCAGTTGGTGAGGAGCAGGAGCACAATGTGCGACAGTTGCTGTCTCCTCGGGTGTTTGAAAAGGTGGAATCTGGAAATGTAATAAGAAGTGGGTTACAACAGATTCCAGCAGCAAATGCAACAGCAAGCACGGTATTACCGATATCAACAGAATCGGTCCTAACAGCAGACTTAGGCGAAGACTCCATATTAGTGGCTCCCATGCTCACTATGGAATCAATAGCAACCCAAGGGGTCAAGGAGCTGGCCAAGATCTTCCAACCCTTGGACCTGGAGCTACAGGGGATACATGTCAAGAAGCCATTTGAGATCAAGGACAACTTATGGCACAGTGGCGGTAGATTGGTCATACCAAAGATAACCATGCCTGGAAAGACCAACGTCTGCTGGTCCTGAAGTGCTAGAGAGGTGGATGGTCAATCCCTCTCTGTCGAGCACTTGCGATTTATGGTGATGTCCCAATGTCACGATGGCATTACTGCTGGACATGTGGGATGGGATGCTACCATTAAAGTGGCTCAACACCACTACTTATGGCCAAACATGGCAGCATGGATAGCCAACTATGTGGCAAGTTGCCCTGAATGTGCAAGATACAAGGCTCCTCACCACTGACCATATGGCTTGCTGCAACCACTTGCCACACTGGACAGACCTTGGGGCTCAGTATCTCTGGACTTCATTGAGGGACTACCTTTATTGGAGGGATATGATTCTATCCTGGTCATCGTCGATAGACTGACCAAGTATGCTATCTTGGCCCCAACTCATAAGACAGTCACGGCCAAACAGACTGCTCTCTTACTTTGGAAACATGTGATCTGACAGTTCGGTTGTCCAGATCACATGGTCTCTGATCGCAGCAGACAGTTCATCTCAGAGGCCTGGAAAGAGTTCGCTGAAGGCATTGGTGTGAAGCACTCCCTCAGCATGGCTTATCATCCACAAATGGATGGACAAACTGAAAGAGTTAACCAGGTGGTGGAGCAGTATCTGAGGATGTATTGCAACTTTGAACAGAATGATTGGGCCGAACTACTCAAGACAGCAGAGTTTGTCTATAACAACATGGTTCACAACAGTATCGGTGTTTCACCGTTCTTCGCTTGTTATGGATGGAACCCCAAATCCCATCCAGACATACCCGAGAGACTGGGGGTTAATGACCCGGAACATTCCGAGTACCTCATCGACAGAAAGGAACGTTGTGAATACCTCCAGACCCAGATTCGAGAGGCACAGTGGCGGACAGTGGAACAATACAATCGAAAACACAAGGACATCGAATTCAAGGTCAGCGACATGGTTTATATCAATCACCGAAACTGGAAGACGAGAAGACCCACACTGAAACTAGATACTCGGTTTGCGGGACCTTTCCCAATCCAAGAAAGGGTGGGCCAGTGAGCATATCGAATCACATTACCAGCAAACTTGAGAGTGCATGACGTGTTCCACGTGTCAATGCTCGAACCAGCAAAGACAAGTGCACTCGCTCAATGGTCAGAACAACTGGTGGCACCATCATTACTGGATGAGGACCTTGAATTTGAAGTCGAGTCACTCATTGGCAAATGTTCCCGTAACCGGATGACCGAATACAAAGTGCTATGGAAAGGATACCCAGAAGAGGCCGCTTCTTGGGAACCGGGTTCGAATCTCAACTGCCCTGACCTCATCCAGGAGTATGAGGTTTCAGCGGGGGGACGAGGCTAACAAGCATGCATGAGGAGAGGGAAAAACCGGTAAGAAGGGAGTTAGAACGGATTTGAGCAAAAAATGTGAGAGTAGAGGTGCTATTACAGACTACATGGAAATCTGTCATAGTACTAGTGGTATAACGAAATTTCAGGAAAAGGATACGGAACAGTACCCCCGCTATACAAAAGTGTTTCAGGAGTATGGTACCTAACAGCCAGGCTCATAAGCAACACCACAGGAGTCAGGACACTGACTCATTCAGGAACAAGAGGTGTCAACATTGCAGAATGGGACATGTCGCTACATGTTGACATATGAGGAAGGAAGAGAAAGAGACAACCGAAGCACCAACTCTTTGTCGGTAGGGGTCACCCAATTGTTGATGGGGTTTGGAGGGCCACCAGACTCCGCCACAGACTCATGAGGCTGGCGCTCGGAATATAGCCGATCGTGGCGCTCGACATAGGTCTGAAGCGCTCAAAGAAGGGAACTTACCAGGCCTGGTCAGCGTAGGTGCCAAATCACTCGCATCGCAGTCACCCAGTCCTGAGTCATGACTGGGTCCAATGTTCGTTCCTGGGAACGAACGAGACCAGGACCATCACCATCACCCATGGTCAGGTGAGCCCACTCAACCTGATGGGAGCCTCGCGGCTGCATGTGGGGAGTCCCATCACCAGGGTACTCCATGCCCAGGTGGGCAGGAATGGTACGTTCGCAATGACCCAAGCCAGCCAAGTAGCAATGGGTACAGGCACGAGGAATCCTGTTATGTTCACCAAATGGATTGGTGAAGGCAGAAGCAAAGCAACTGGGAAAGGAAGAGAAAAGTTAGTATTAGTGAACTCGTAGAAGTGACGGGAAGGGAACTTACGGGGTGCCAAGGTTAAAGCACCAGTGGCACTGCCAGCTGGGCCATGGCGTACAGCCCTCAGTAAGGCGCAGCATGACCAACCGGTGAAGGTGGCACTCGACCAAGGATCCAACAGGAACATCCCAGTCCAAGGGGAAGTACTGGTCGGCAATACGAGCCATGAGCTCGGCAACGAAAAACTGTTTGGACCATCCAGCAATCTCCCCATTTGTTGGAAGGTGCCGATCGGGAGGGGGAGGAGGAGGAGTTTGACGCCCCACCCAACGAGGAGGAGGCGTCAGAGGCTGGACCACCGGACGAAAAACCGGGGTGTTGGCACGGGAGACCTGCAGGACTGCATCGATGATATCATCAGTGGCAGGAGGAGGAGTAGGGGAGCGAGCAAGCTCGGCTTCCCATGCGGCTTGGCGCTCCAGGGTCGACACCTCCAGAGTGGGATGGCCAGCGTCGACCTCGTACAAGTCGATCTCCAGGGAAATGGGAGGACGATCAATCCCCACCAAGTAAGGAGTGGGGGCCAAGAAAGGGGAGGAGAGAGGACTGGGGGGGATAATGTCATCATCCGTCCCCAAGAAAAGTGGCTCTAAGGGCGAACGAAGAGCCACTGGGGAGGCCAGGGGATCAGCCACACGGGCTGGTACTGGTGAAAGGGGAGTCTCGGGTGTGGGACCCGAGTCCTCACGAGGATGCAAACGGGCGACGATCCGATGCTGGCAGGGAGGAGGGGGAGGAGCGGCGACCGCAGCCGCCTGCGAGCGAGTATAGTACAGAACGTTCATGTTGGGAAACATTCCAGGAAGAGGTAAAGACGAGAAAGAGCGGGAAGATGGTATAGCATGAATGGAAAGAAGACTGGCCTCATCGGAGCTCGGCCCTTAAGAGGGGGGTAATGTCATGGGGGCCTGACTGCACAGGAAGCAGGAAGACCCGACAGTTCATATGGAGGTAGTGCAGGAATTGAAGGATTGGGCGGATCAGTGGATTACAGGAGAATTCAGTGAGATCAGTAGTAGACCCAGTTTTATGACAGATCTCAGTAGGATCTGCACGAACAAAGTTGATATCACAGATCTCACCAGGTTCTGCAGTAAGCATAACAGTAAGGCAGATCTTGCTGGGATCAGTGGTAATGACATTCATATGACGAATTCACATGCAAGGTGGACTATGTTCATAAAAGAAGAGGACCAAGCACTGCCAAGGCAAGGACCTAGCTCATGAGGCATGCAGGTGGTTACCGCTCAGGGGGGCTCAGGGGATGTGCAGATAAGAAACCATTGCCAGTTGAAGGGAGAGGAGCTGTGTGGTGGACACTGGCAAGCAGGTCAGGAGGATGAGGAGCAGTGTCGACAGGAATTGACACAGTTCAGGGAAGTTAGCAGCAACCGGGCTCAATGAGGAGGGGGAGCCTTGTAGGAGACCCTCGTATGGTACTCGATGAAGAACAGCACTCTCTGAATGGAGAGAGGGCTGGAGCAGTGTTGCTGGCGACACTACGAAAAGGTTATATAAACACACTCGCTTGTCATCATTGGTCGAGTGGATCCCCATCCACTCTACACCATATAACTAGTATTACTTCCAGAATAAGTACCATTAGTTCACAGTCAGCATAGTAGTAATCAATAGATTACTTCTCATTGAAGCACGTGTGTTGTATCACCGCTCACTGACGTCCAAAGGCGGTTCATAGTAAACCTGTGGTCTGGATACAATAGAACCGAAGGCAGTCGTCCACTGCGGTCCAGGGATCACCTCAAGCGTTAGTTGGCACACTGGACACTCGTGTCGACATCATCAATCAATACTCACACCAGCCCATTGGTGTCAATACCAAGTTCACATATAAGTCATATTGTATTTGATCGTGCCGAGCTACCTCTGGATGGAGTGTCCACAGTGGTTAGTCGAAATCTGTCATAACGACAATACAACTACAGATTCCAATGAAAAAAGTGACAGAGACACCTCTGTCACATAATTCACTAGGAATCGAAATACCATTAGTGCTGTCACATAATTCGACAGAATTGGTAGTAGTATCAGTACTACTACAGATTTCAGGTTTCAGGCGCGCAATCACTGACGAGTACCCTCTTCATTGAGTACTGTACAAGAGGTCCCTCCAGTACCCTCGTGTCCTCCTTGAGCTATGTGTCGACTCCTTCGACACTGCTCCTCTTCCTAGTGACCTGCCTGTCGATCTCCTATGACTCCTATCTCTCGAGCCCCTGAGTGGTGACCATCTGCATGCTCCTTGAGCTTGGTCCTCCTTGTGGCTGTGCTTGACCCTCCTCACATATGGGCCTGGTCCTCTGTTGCATGTAAGTCCATAGGAGTCCATGGTCTCCATGGAGACTGCACTACGACCATGCTCACCACTGGTACTGGCTAGATCTCCGATACCTGTGCTCCTCTATATGAACCATTGACCCTCCTGCTTCCTGAGCATTCAGGCCCATGACAGGCAGTTCATAGTAAACCTGCAGTCCGGATCAAGATAGAACCGAAGGCAGTTGTCCACTGCAGTCCGGCCATCACCTCATGCTATAGTCGACACGCTGGACACTCGTGTCAAAGCCACCCAACAAGATACTCACACCAGACCTTGGTATCAACATAACCTACGTATTGATATTGAGTGTGCTGAGCTACCTCTGGACAGAGTGTCCACAGCGGTTAGTCAAAACCTGCAATAGCATTACATCATCCATATATACCACTAAGTGTTTTCGCATAACCTGACAAGATCAGTGTAGCATCAGTACTACCACTGACCTCAGGTTTCAGGCGCGCAACCGCTGACAGTTGGCAAGTTGATGATCGAGTGCCAGGAGTTATAGAACTCCTTCCACTTCTCGGCCTCTGAAAATGCTGGCTGGCATTGGGCAAGGACTGCCTTGTTTGCATGCCAAAGGCAAAGGAGCATTGCAGAAGAGGGAAAAAGAGTTGAAGCTGCATTCATAAGTGCAAGACACCGATCTGTTAGAATAACAGATGGGAGGGCAGCATTACATTGCTCATATAGTGATTGCAACCACTCTAGAGCCCATGTGTAATCTTCTTCTGCCTCACCACTGAGGAATGCAAATGCAATACAGAACGACTGCTGAGCTGCGTCGACACCAATCATATCGAGGAGAGGCATCCTGTATTTGTTTGTCTTGTATGTACAATCGAGGAGGAGGAGGTCAGGGTATGCTCGAAGATAGCTGAGAGAGTCGGGATGCACAAAAAGGACTGCTGTAACCTGGCCATCTGGTGTGAATTGAATTCAGCTCCAAAAGCCCTCCTTATCGAGTTGGTTGGCTAGCACATGGGTTGGGCTCTGGCCTTCACAAGTTCCTCGACGTATATCTGCGATCCGGTTGTAGATATCTTGCTGTGTATCTAGCAAGCCACTCTGCCATACGAGTGTCTGAATCTCCTTCGGCGAGATTCCAGCATTTGATAAGCTTGCAAGTTGTGACATGCCTCCAGAGAGTTGCTAGTGGGCTGATGGGTGCTGGCTTGGCTCATGGTTGTGTATAGCAAAGTGTTGATCAGGACGATGCTTAAGAGCCCAGCCGCTGTCAGTTGTCTCTTTTGCAATGACTGAGAGAGGAAAATTTGTTTTATGAGTTGTTGTTTTTCTCTGATGCTCCACTAAGCTGTTAGGAGGGTTGTGAGATCGATCACATGCGTAGATAACCATCGTAGCACCATTCTTCTCCTTCATCGACCTTTGAGTGGTAAAAGCGTAGCCTCTTGGCTTAGCCCACAAATTGTTTGATTCAAAAAAGGCTTCTCAAGACTCGAAATAGCATTTGGGAGGGAGGCAGTCGTCTGAGAAGGTGGCCACGGTGATGGCGACAGCATTGGTGTTGCGCGTGTGGGAAGGTAGCCACGTTAAATGCATTTTTTGGTGCTTAGATAATGGTTGTGCTTATCTAATTCAGATGGACCCGTCAGCCTAGTGGGAGCCGTTTTGAATTCGCGAAGGGTTCAGCTGTCGAACATCTTCGCAAAGACTCGATGCTGCAGAGGTATCCCGAACCACGCACGATCCGCAGATAGATCCTCAGAAGCTGCACCATCACACAGTCACGAAGCTTGACCCAAAACGCAGCCATGTCACAAACTCTGACCCTACATCCGGTGACGTCCTTCACATTCACAACGAAGGATGCGCAGCCCGAAGAGGATCCATCTGTTGCAGCTCGATTGCAGCGCCTGCAAAACAACTACGAGGATCTCGGCATGAGGAGAACGGTCGAAGCTGTCCTCGTAGTGCACGAGCACGGGCATCCGCACGTCCTCATGCTTCAGATCGCTAACGCCTTCTTCAAGCTGTAAGTACCGACAACCCACTAAACGCTTCGCCTGCCAAGCAATCTTACCGAAGAAGCAAGAAGATCATGCTGATTTTTTCTCCTCCTCGATGGATTTGGACGATTACAGGCCAGGAGATTACCTCAAACCAGGCGAGGATGAAGTTGAAGGAATAAAAGCCAGACTAGACGAAAGACTAGGGCCAGTAGAGAGCGATCCAAACTCGTTCGGCCCCAACGGCGAAGGCCGCAACAAGGACGATGGAGAGTGGGAGATTCAGGACTGCCTAGCACAATGGTGGAGACCCAACTTTGAAACATTCATGGTAAGTTCCGTGACCGCTTGACACAACAGCTTCGATGTATCAAGCTGACACTTGACACTCCGATTGAACGAACCAAATAGTACCCGTATGCACCACCGCATATCACTAAGCCAAAAGAATGCAAGAAGCTCTTCCTGGTCACCATTCCTCCAACAAGTAAGTGCATTTTTACCCCTCACAACACCGAAACTCAGAGTTGATCACTAATTAGCTTCGCCTTAACATATTTCCAACTTTCGCTACGTCGGTTCGTCCCTCTGTCTCTGAACGCCTCCTGCGACAGAAGTGCTTGCGGTGCCCAAGAACATGAAGCTACTTGCAGTGCCATTGTTCGAGCTCTATGACAACTCACAACGATATGGTCCTCAACTCGCAGCCATCCCGCATCTTCTCTCAAGGTACAACTTCATCTACTCTGATTGAAAGTGTCTATGCATTTCCGATCAGCCCAGCTCTGTTCTTGTAACTTTAGACAAAAACGATCACTATTTGCAGCAGTGCTATGAAAGACGAGGAAGCTTCTGCGAGTCTCCTCGGTACCTTTTCAACACGCAGTTCAGTGCGGGGCTCGGAGTCTGCTCACTTCACTGCAAGCACAAACGAGACACTGTCTGGCCTTGCTGGCAGCCTTCCATTTCTCGATGCATTTGATGCTCAAGATGGCACTCAACATTGACACACAATACAGTCGTGAGAGAGACCATGTGCGTCCTTGGGCAACACAGTGCAGAGTGCTATTGCAAGAGAAGAGTCATACTAGTACAGTTATGATTTGAGAAATGATTTTCTGGTAATGTGGCAGGATGATGATGACGAGTGCGAGAGAGAAAAGGGTGGTGAATGGGAATAGGGGAAGTGGAACGGGTTCCGGGCATGCGACTACGAGATTTCCGAGAGGCACAAAGCGGAGAGAAAGATCTAGGGTCGCGGAATGCGAAACGGAACCGAAGATGAAATTGGGATGGTGGGTTTGCTCCTTGCTGACACTGTTCGGCATCGAGCCGGATGCGAAAGCTGAAAGACAATAAATTAATGCTGCTGGATACTGCTGTTGCTGATGATAGGGATCGGGGTTGATGCTGCTGAAAGTGATAGGTAATTTGATGATGTGCAAGCGTTGCTGAGCGACGATTAAGGCTTGCGGAACTCGGCCAACACTGGTAGGATGAGATTGAATGCCTGGTAGATCTCTTCTCGTACCTTGGCACCAGTGAGCACGATCTTGCCAGAGACAAAGATGAGGAGCACAACCTTGGGCTTGACCATTCTGTAGATCAAACCGGGGAACAGCTCGGGCTCGTACGACGAATAGACACCGTGGCTGTAGGCGAGACCTTCGAGTCGAATCGGGAAGCGAACGTCGCACGATCCTACGATGTTCTGAATCTTGAACTCGCTGAACTTAGCCTCAAAGCCGAGCTTCTGGATGATACGTGCATATTTTCGACTGGCGAGACGGCTGTCATCTTCAGACTTGGCACCGGTGACCACCATCTTGCCCGAAGCAAAGATGAGTGCCGTGGTCTTGGGCTCTCGGATACGCATAATGACAGCGGCGAATCGTTTGGGGTTGTACTCGGCATTGCGCGCATGCAGTGCGATGGTCTTCAGATCCAAACGAACCTCAAGGTTGACGGTGGCGACAATGTTTCTGCGTGCAGCAGCGTGACGAAGGATGGAAAGAGCTCAGGGTGTCAATAGCAACGTTACAAAGAGTCACAAACGATCACTGCCATTGATTCTGCGGCATCTGCGCGTCCGTGATCGTCACTGAAGACGAAGAAAGACACGCAAAGGGGCAGAAGTCAATGCGGAGGATACTCACTGCAAGGTAGGTACAATACCATGTACACCCGAGAGGCCTTGTTCCACACTGGCGTCCTTGCCGACAGCGGCAGGCTTCTTGTCATTTTCGCTGGCGCCGTTGGCTTTGGTAAGGGCACCAGCGTTGGCGTTACCCTTGATGCTGGTGGCGTTGTTCGCAGAGTTGCCCGAACCGGGCAGTGCGACACCTCCGAAAGCCATCTTGTTGGATGCAATGATGGAAGCGAACGAGGATGAGGAAATGATGAAAGATGCCGAGGCCGAATGGAGAGAAGGTGTCGGAGTTATGCAGCGAGGTATTGAACCTGGTTGCGACGAAGAAAGGGTGAGATGAGTCGTTGCCGAAAAGCTTGCGACGTCAAGACACACGAGGACAATGCAGAATCACGATGAGAAAGGTAGAAAATGGCGATGATGCGGAAGCGGAATGAAAGCCGGAAAGATCGCACAGAAAGGCCAATGTCGGCTGTTTGAAGACCTTCAGAAATGCTGAGTGGTCAACTTTTTTGACAATTGCAATTGCGTCGAGAGAAGAGAAGACGTGCGTCGAAGACTGATCCTTTTGCGGTGATGACGATCAACAGTCAAGGTGATCGTCGAAACAAAAGGGCTCGAGGCACAACGTCGTCACCGTCAACAAACAGACTAGTCGATGCTACTGTCCCGAGGTAAGGAAATGTAATCGCGCTGACGTCAAAGAAGCAAACAGGCGGTCAAGGTCGAAGGCGGATCAGTCAAGACCCCTTCGATCGAAAGACAACGCTGCGACGAAGTTGGTGAAAAGCTCGGAAGTCGAGCTGATGTTCTTTGAACGGAGTGCAAACAAAATACAAGCTGTATTGCTGATGGAGATCGGATACAGGCTTGCGGGATGAGCGGAAAGCAGTAGGCGTCGCGTAGACTAAGTGTCGAGGGGATGGAAGTGGTAAGAGGGAAGGAGGGATTTTCGGGTTTGAGTTCGGGGGAATGGCCTCTGAGAGACCTTGGATTTATATACGAATCGAGTGCAGAACTCAACAACACCGCTGAGCTGCTCCGAAAATTTTTGTTCATGCACTAGAGAAGTGTTGGAAAATCCGGTAGAAATTCCATCAATTTGGCTAAGTCGCGATTTCAAGCTTTGCATCCTTTTTCTATTAAGCAGCTAACAACATTCAAAGCTTTGTATTTACAAAGGGGTTCTTAAGACGTGTCTTGCGCGAATACACACCGTTTCTCACTCTACAGACGCTTCCACTAACTTACTTACGGTTCGGCTTTCAGCTACGACTCTGATTGTTAGATAGCGGGTCGATGTGGTGCCCCGCGATTCGCTTTCCAGCAGGGAACGCAACTGTACACAGAAGGTTTTGGCCAACAAGCACAGCCGGTGCAAAGCCAGCCGCATTTATAGAACTGCATTCACGTCAATGATGATTCCTCCCGCCCTCCTTGGCTGAGTCTTCTCTGTTCACATTGAACAATGTCGGAGCTTGGAGGGCGTGAGTTCGAATCACACAGGCGTCGAAACAATTTTTTTTGGTGGTGACAAGCCAAATTTTGCCGACGACGCCAAGGAGCCCGCCATACGACTGCCGACAATGAGGGTATCCCCTCAAACCCTAGGACAAGAATTGACCAAGCCATTGTGGAGATACGACATTATTAAGTCGGGCTGCCCTACGGGGAATCCGTCCTTTCTGACTTTTGATGGCATCCACAACGGCGAGGAAAACCTTGTCTGGTTCGCAGACACATCGAGTGTATAGCCAAGCATACGGCGCATGCCAGCATACACAGAAACCGAACTGACAAGAGACAAAACTATCGACCGAAGCTGCATGGGCAAAGATCACTATATTGCATAGTTGAACACTCGCCAACCTATCCTCTCTGCGCACCAGTCGAATCACCTCCTTTCGCAAGCCTCACACTTCTATCTTAGTGCCCGTTGCACTCGTTGCAGTCATCCCAGTCCTCCAAAACGGAAAAAACCGAAGTCAGTATTGGCTTGGGCTGCTAGAGCGTCAACTCTTCGAGGACTCACAGGGAAAGAGTCACGCAACCCAACCGCCATTTGCTGCCGAAACCTGTTAAAAGAACCTTAGCCAAACTCGATCAGTGCTATCAACAAGCATGAGCATAGTGGTGGTTAGTTTTGGGGTGTCTGTTTCGAGGATAGCGATAGCTTATATATCAGCTTCGCCCACGACATCACGCATGCCAGCTAAGTGTGAGCCCCTGAACCCACCAGACGATTCCCCTGGCACCACATCAGTGTCAATATCACAATGGTGCTTTGACCTTCATCTCAAAGCTGGCCATCCTCGCTGCCGTTGCCTTCATCAGGCTGTAAAGCCGGTCCTCCATCCCACACGGTTGATCTCAGGCTTCAACTCAAGGGCCGATAGCTAGGCAAGCCACAGACACACATGAAGGTGCGAGCATTACATCATTCTTCCATGCCCATTGGCAAACCCTCCTCTCTCAAATCGGCTTGATTTTGATATCCTGTTCTCGTTTGGCCCTGCACTTCTCCTCTTAGCACACTAAGGGGGTATCAGAGTTTTTGCGTTTTTAAAAGCCCGGGTTTTTAAAAAGCGCGTTTTTGGAGCGAAGTTGAACCCCCCATTTAAGGGAAAGCGGGTTTTTAAAAACGCGATGAAATCATACGAGCGATAAAATACGAAACCTAACAGAAAGCATATGAAGCAAAAATCATACGGCCGAAAAGAAGCTTAACCTAACAGTAAGCAGATGAAAAATAATATCATATGGCCGAAAAAAACGTAACCTAACAATAAGCATATGAAACAAGACGTGGCACCTATCTTCTCCACCTCGGGTATCAGTAGCCGGTAAGCCGATGCCGATCGCGATGATCGGACCTGACGCATGCCGATACGCGGGACTGGCTTCGACAACTTGCTACGGATCAGAGTGTGAAAAGGCGACAAAGGTGTGAGACCGTACTAGTGCTCACATACTTTCACTGTTGTCGAGTTAACTCGTTTTCCGTTTTTGAAAACAGTTGAAAATACGCCGTTCTTCCGAGCTACAAACAAGCTCGTGTCAACAGGCATATTGTTTTTAGAGAGTTGTAGATTGTTATTTATCATCATGATGCTGCATACATAGGAATATATATACTTGACAATCACCTTCTGCGTGGGTTGATCCAGAATGAGTTACCCTTCATGTTAATCCTGAGTTGTTACCTTCTATAGGTTATAATGACAACACATATACATCCCACGTGCATTGCCACCTATATGCAGCTTCTGTTCCAACGGCATTTCGCTTACGCTCTGTTGAACCCTGTTGTGGTCCGCAAACTCCGTTAATCCCGTTGTGACGCCGACGTACCTTCAACTAAAATGCACGAAAAAGCCGTGCTTTCAAAAACGCGGTTTTGTTTTTCGTTTGGAGCAGCTTATGTAAGCTTCTCCCTTTTTATGAAAAGCGCGTTTTTCAAAAAACCAGGGTTTTTAAAAACGCAAAAACTCTGATACCCCCTGTCATAGGCCTGGATGCGCAGAGCGAAGGAAGGCCGAAGTTCATATGAAGGTAGTGCAGGAATCGAGGAATCGGGCGGATCGCAGGAATTGCAAAAGAATTCAGTGAGATCGGTAATAGTTATGATTCTTGTGCAGATCTCACTGAAACATGCACAAACAAGGTCGATCTCACAAATCCTGTTGAAATCTGTAGGAAGCATGATCTTGGAGCAGATTCTGCAGAGATCAGGGACAAGGACACCTGTACAACGATTCACACACAGGATGGGGACCAAGCTCCACCAGGCCGAGGACCCAGTCTTGCCAAGAGGGGGACTGAGCCCAATGACACACAGTGGGTTACCACTCAGGGGCACACAAGATAGGAATAGAGAAGGACTGTCACCGGTCACAGGAAGTAGAGCTGTGTATCAGACACCAGCGACAGGAGCATAAGGAGAAAGAACTGTGTTGATGGAGTCGACACAGCTTGAGAAGAACAAACGGGAGAGCATAGTGAGGAGGAGGAGTCTCATCTAAGACTCCTGTGGAATACTCAATGCAGGAGGTACTCTTTGGAGAGAGAGCAGGAGCAGTGTTGCTGGCGATGCTGCAAAGAGGTACATAACCAGACCTCCTCGTCACAGATGGTTGAGTGGATCCCCATCCACTCTACACCATACAAACTAGTCATAACTTTAGCAGAAGTACCATTAGTTCACAGTCAGCATAGTAGTAATCAATAGATTACTTCTCATTGAAGCGAGTGTGTTGTATCACCATTTCCTGATGTCTGAAGGTGGTTCATAGTAAACCTGCAGTCCAGATACAATAGAACCGAAGGCAGTCGTCCACTGCGGTCTGGGGATCACCTCAAGCGTTAGTCAGCACACTGGACACTCGTGTCGACATCATCAATCAATACTCACACCAGCCCATTGGTGTCAATACCAAGTTCACATATAAGTCATATCGTATTTGATCGTGCCGAGCTACCTCTGGATGGAGTGTCCACAGCAGTTAGTCAAAATCTGCAATAGCATTACTACAACTACAGATTCGAATGAGAAAAGTGATAGAGATGGTTCTGTTGCATATTTCACTAGGAATCAAAATACCACTAGTGTTATCGCATAACTCAACAGAATCGGTAATAGTATCAATACTACCACCGATCTCAGGTTTCAGGCGCGCAACCACTGACAAACAGCAGTGACATCGTGCTCCGACTCTCACCGATTGCCAGTCATCGGGACCCGTGCGATCCACATTTTCTCAGTATCTAGTCCTGCTCTTGATCAGGAATATACAATACATGATGATGATGATGGTTCGGATTTGTGTTCATGGTCTCGTCAAGTGAGTGTGCATCGTTATCCCAGCTCATGCTCACACGGCCGAAAGGAATGCAAAAGGGATTGATTGCGGGTCAGCAGCGAAGCGTGCTGGCTCTGAGGCTCCCGGCCCGCCGTACGGGGGCCGGTTGAGCACAGAAGAGCGAAACAACAAGGGAGGGAAAGGGCGGGTCACGAAACAGAGCAAGGTCGTGTGATCTAGGCACGCCTGCGACAAGAAAGATGATGGAGAGGAAGGAAGCAAGAGTGAGCAGCGCACTGACTTTTATCAGTGCGATGAGATGAGGTAGAAGGTGGGAGGCGCGTGCGCGAGCTCAGAAGTGCACGCCGGTCACGTGCTGCATTTCGAATTGAAGAACAAAGGGTTGTGAGCTTTCACCGGCATAGCTCTCGAATTCGCGCCTTCGAAGCACCTTCGCCGGCGAACCTCGCTTGTCGACGAGTGACAGGAGGATCTGCGCGGCCATCAAACTGCGTGTCATACCTCAAGGTCAAGTGAAGTTCAGACAGTCACGCAGAATAGGTCAGTGAGATGTGAAAGGTCGTATCTCGATTCAATGCGAAATCGACATATTGTACACAAGAACAACAGCCATGCTGGCTCGTTGATGTAAATGCAGGTGGAAAGCGCAATGTATGAATGATGACCAATGCTGTCAATCGCCTTCGCGCAACCTTGGAAGGAGCTGAATCAAGCTTCGTCTTTGAAACGATTGTCCGACTTCCTGTCATCCGGGTTCAAGAGCGAGTTGAAGCCGACGCGAAGGTTTGACGTCGTACTCGCATTCGTCTCGCTTCTCGGTCTCGGCCCAGTCTTCATGGTGACCGTCGTATCATCCTCGTCTTCACTTGACCTGCCGCCCAAAGGCGAGCGCTTGGTCGTCGAGTCGGTGTCTCGTCTGTGCTGACGAGAATCAGAACGTTCAGAACTGGCCTGCTCTTCCTCTTCCCGCAGTTCGTCCTCTTCCTCTTCCTCCTCCTCCTCTTCTGATTCCGAGAGCCGACGCTCGCGCATCTGTGTGAAGCGACGAGGTGATCCTTGCATCCCGTAATGCTCGGGAGGCGGGCCACGTTCATACTCGCGATAGCCTGGAGGCGGCATCTCCCCACGGCGTCTTTCGCTCCATGTGTTCATGCTGCGCGAGCCTGGCTCGTAAGCTGAACGCGAAAGAGGCGGGTGGTCCTTCATGTGCATGTGCATGTGCATTTGCATTTGCGGTGGCATTGGACCTCCAGGTGCCGGGTGCCCCATGCCGTAGCCAGGTCCATGTCCGTGTGCCTGCATAGGCCCTGGACCGGGAACAGGGCCGTAACCAGGATGCCAACCACCGCTGCCGACTCCCATCGGGCTCATTTTTGATCTGGAGGAAGGTGCAGGCGGGTGTGGTCCACGAGCCCAGTATCCCTCATCGCCTCGACTAGGCCCAGGTCCTTGCTGCTGATGCTGACGAGGGGCGTCCATCTCGGACTGATCACCACCAGGTGCGTGACATTTCTGGTGACGCCTCAAGTTCGACTGAACGCTGAAGGATCTGCCACAGCCCGGTTCGTTGCAAACGAAAGGCTTTTCTCCCGTGTGAGAGTGATGATGAATCTTGAGACTCGAAGGCCGCGAGAAGCGCTTGCCGCACCATGCACACTCGTACTTGGCTTGGCCCGACGCGATGGTGCCAGTAGCGCTAGGAGCGGCACGAACGCCCCCGAAAGCACCTCCATGCTGTGCAGAGATGATACCGTCGGGCACGCTTGCTAGTCCCTGACCACGCATCATCTGCGCTTGGAAGGCATTGCGTTGCACTTCGGCAGAATCCGCAGGCATCGGTCGGCGTGGGAAGACCCAACCAGCACCACCAGGGCGAGGCGCATCCTCACCAGCACCGCGGCCTCTTCGAGGATGGAACGAATGGAACGTGCCTGAGCCAGGAGATGGTCCACCTCGTTCGTATGGAGGTCCACCAAGCCCCGGCGCAGACATTCCTGACGGGCCGTGGTGCATCATCTCCGGATCGTATGGTTCCTGCATCGACATCGAATAAGACTTGGGTCGGTGTCCTCGAACCGCACTGGCATTCTCGTAGAGTTCCATAGGAAGCGGAGCACGTTCTTGCATCGACATGCTGTGCTTGTGTCCATACATTCGACCACTGCCTCCCATGGCGTGAGGATCATGGCTTCTCTGCTGACCCATGCGGAGGAGCTCAGAAGCGGCCTCCAGTCGCTGCTTTCTTGCCGGATCATCCGAATTCGGCAAGGGTGCGATCGGACGATCCGAGTGAGTCAGAGTGCGAGCTCGAGGTCGGTGTGATGGTTGCGAGCCAGGCAAGTCGGCTGAGGCTCCTGGCGTGCGCAGGGATCGGTGGCGTGAGAGATTCGAGAAGTGCTGCTCTGGTGAGAAACGAGAAGGCTCGCCTGGTGGGTAATACACTTCACGGAAAGGTGGCAAGAGCGAGCCGGAAGGTCGGTCGCTGCCCATCATTTTGTGTGCTGCTTCGCCTGATTCGAGCGTAGAGGATCGGCTGCGCCAGCTTGTTCGCGGGCTTGTGTTCTCAGATTGAGCGCTAGAAGCACCCCAGCCTTCATGCGGGACACTCTCCTCCGACGTGTGTGTTGAAGGAACGTAGCCAGGCAGAAGCATCGGTGCAGGGTCAGAGGCTGAAGAAAGATGCGAGAAAAGCGTCGACAGCGACCCCGATGAGGAAGACGCGGGACGGTGCCCACTTCGCCATTGCGATGCTGACGCCATATCGGATGCGAGGCAGTCTCCATCCAGCAGGAGCCTGCGCGATGGTGGTGAGAGGATGAGGCCCTTGAGAGCTTGTGCCTGACGAGATCTCGATTGCGAGTCAACTCGTCTTCTCGGTCCTGCGTCATCAGGGCTGAAGGAATGGTTCGAAAAGCCTGGGTGTCGTGGAGGTGTGCTGGGTACCATTGGTCCGCTGCGACCATACGAGCTTGATGCGTTGGAGGAATGGCGGGTTCGGATGGGCCCAAGAGAAGAGGAGCTCGAGCTGTGAGAAAGACCAGACTGGAACTCTGAGAAGCTGCTGGTGCTGGCATGACCACGGAGGCCGCGATGTTTCATGGCTTGTGAGGAGCTGCCCTGCTGCAAGTTGGTGGGCGAGCTAGGTGTTGCGGTGCCGTGGCCGTCATCGGAGGCACCGTCGAACCGTCGCACTGATGCAAGTGGTTCTGCCCGCTCAATGCCAAAGAGATTCTTGATGCTAGGGAGACTGGTTGAAGGCTCAAGGTTGCCGCTTGGAGTTGTGCACTTGGCTGTTGGCTCGGCGTCAATTTCCATATCGCGGTGCTCAGCAACTTCGCCAGACTCAGAGACTGAGTCGACGACGGAACGAGGTATAGAGGAAGCGCGCGCGGAGCCACTGGCGCTGCTGGTGCTGCCGGCGCCGGGGAAGGGGATCCCGACTCTCGCGCTGCTCGACCTCATGACTCTATATGTCGAGAGAATAATGCAAGATGGAGCTGGCCAGCCTTTCTGGCTCAGCAGGACAAGTTTGGGTCGGTATCAGCGATGAGTTTTGCCGGGCGATGTCGATGCGAGTGATGCCCTGTTATAGCTACGTGGATTCGAAGAGTTGCCCGGCGAAAACGGATCAGAGCCAGTTGATGACGACGTCTAATCTGAAACAAGAGAAGGGCAGGCCTTGATTGTGGCCGCAGAGGCTCCGCACAGGAAGAGCTGGAAAACACCAAGTACGCCGTGTCTGATCAGGTGTGCTTGAAATTGCACCGTGACATTGGAATTGCTCGATAAGACGTGGGTCGCTGAGAATAACAGGGGAAAGTGAGCTGAAGCTAGACTGCCAGCTTCAATTTGGCGCAGGGGTGAGATGAGAGCCAACGAAGGCAAGACGAGGCTTCACAACTGGCAGGTCGTTGTCGCGATGCAAACAGAAGCTGTATCTTCCGAGGCAGATGATGGTGGCTGCCGAGAACAGCGGGTATCCTGATTGAAATGAATGCGAGGGCGCAGCAGGCTAGCTGAGAATGCAAAAAACCGAGAGCACGTTCGGTTGTTGGTGTGGGTGCGATTCGTGATCTGCCGTTTGTGCGTCAAATATCGGTGTGACAGTTGTAGTGACACCGTGGGGCGCTGCGACGACGAGTGTGGGCAATTCGGAAGGCGAGATCCGACGATGAAGAGTTTGCTCTACTGTATCAGTCGGCACGGCTGTCGTGATCCAATGCAAGTGCTTCCAATCAAATGAAGGTCGAGATGCGGAACGATGGCGGGACTGCACAGCTGGTTGTCAGTGGCAAATAGTTGAAAGCTGAACGAGATTGAGTGGCTGACCGGCTGCTGGTTGATTGCGCGATCGATCGTTGTGACGAGATGAGATGAGGTGTGGGTATATCGTATCCGGAATACTGAAGAGGTGGAGGAGAAGCACAACCCGCAATGTCGAAAGCGAGGCGGGGCTGCGATCGTGCAAGGGTGGAGGTGGGGAGGTGTGAGATGAAGGTGAAGGAGTCGAGACGGAGGCGGTGTTGGAAGAGATCGTGTGCGTGTGTGACAGAGATGGTGGGCACGGGAGGAGTAGCAGCGATGAGGCAAGCAAGCAAACGATGGCGGATCACCAAGTGCGCAACAGAGCAACAGTGTTAGAGGCACAGAGAGTAAGGGTGAGAGTGATCTACGCAATGAGGGTCCCGGTCAGCGATGCTCAAGGTGCAAGTGAAATAAATGGCTTGCGAGGTTGCAGAACGCAGTCTCGTCTCGTCTTTGATTTTGACATGACGACGCACACACGCGCCGGGGGCAAATAAATTAAAATATTTTTTTTGACAATCGGCACGGAGAGTGCAGCCAGACACCAAAGTAAAGAGGAGGAGAAGAGAAGAAATGGAAAAAGAATTGTATTGCCTATATCCCTCGCTCGCTTTGCAACTCGAGACCCAGGATCAACAATTCAAATGCAGAGAGACTTAGTTGCCGGGAGCAGATCCAGAAAGCCGTCGGTCCGTGTGGTGTTGCTTTGCAAATCAAATGCACCGCCTCACAGGCTCATTCAAAACGCTTAATTATCTCTTTAAGGAACACTCAGCTACATAGGTATATATACTTTAGCATGATCACTGGGTACGCTACCCTGTCTCGCATTGATCGTGTGTTTGCTACTGTGCCCTTATCACGAACCGGCCCGAAGGTTGCAGTGATGACGAGGGCGAGGTCGAGAGACAGAGGAGACTACCAGACTTCGGAAGGAGCAGATGAGAGTTGACTGAGAGAGTTCATTGAGAGAGTGACTTATGATCTCTTTTCCTTAAGGGAAAAGAGAAGAAGGAAGGAGCAAACTATGAGATCGAAAGTACAAGACTCAATGCGACGAGTCTAATACTCTTTTGCAGTGAAATGACATAGCCATGTTAGATCTATGACAAATATGAGAAGGGTCATGACCGAGTCGTGACAGTATCCCCCCCCCAAAAAAACGACAACAGGGTGTCAGCGGTCATGTACCTGGAACCCGAGAACTACCGGTCTGGGTGATTTCAGCCAATTTCAGTGAGCGTGCTTGAGGATGCACCTGTTGGCCAATTTCACTGAAACTGCTTGAAGGCTGTTTGTTTGATGAGTTTTGGCTAACTGCTGTGAACACTCTGTTCAGGGGTAGCACAGCACAGTCAGTTCCAGCTTGTTGTGGAACCCTTAGTGTAGGGATGAGGTTTGTCCACTTTGACACAAGCGTTTAAGGTGTCGATGATCAAATGGCAAATCAATAAGAGAAGCCCAGACTGCAGTATGTATACTGCCTTCAGAGAGGCGATTATCTGGACTGCAGTAATGACTGCCTACAGATGGCATCAATGAGAGGTGATATGACACACCTACTTGGATTAGTAGCAATGGCCTGCAATTGCACTATATGACAGAAACAACTAAGTATACATTACAGTAGAGTATAGTTTAGTTAAGAATAGAGTGGATGCTGGATCCACTCATTCACTATGGCAGCTGGGTGTATTTATCTCCTCTTGCCATGGTGTGGTCATGGGGGCTTGACTGTGCAGGAAGCAGGAAGACCTGACAGTTCATATGGAGGTAGCACAGGAATTGAAGGATTGGGTGGATCAGTGGATTACAGGAGAATTCAGTGAGATCAGTAGTAGACCCAGTTTTATGACAGATCTCAGTAGGATCTGCACAAACAAAGTCGATATCACAGATCTCACCAGGTTCTGCAGTAAGCATAACAGTAAGGCAGATCTAGCTGGGATCAGTGGTAACGACATTCGTATGACAATTTCACATGCAAGGTGGACTATGTTCGTAAAAGAAGAGGACTGAGCACTGCCAAGGCAAGGACCTAGCTCATGAGGCATGCAGGTGGTTACCACGCAGGGGGGCTCAGGGGATGTGCAGATAAGAAACCATTGCCGGTTGAAGGGAGAGGAGCTGTGTGGTGGACACCGGCGAGCAAAGCAGGAGGGTCAATGGTTCATATAGAAGGAGCACAGGTATCGGAGATCTAGCCGGTACCAGTGGTGAGCATGGTCGTAGTGCAGTCTCCATGGAGACCATGGACTCCTACGGACTCACATGCAAAGGAGGACCAGGCTCATAGGCGAGGAGGGCCAGGCACAGCCACGAGGAGGACCAAGCCCAAGGAGCATGCAGACGGTCATCACTAAGGGGCTCCAGAGATAGGAGTCATTGGAGACCAACAAGCAGTGTCGAAGGAAAAGGAGCAGTGTCGAAGGAGGAGGAGCAGTGCCAAAGGAGTCGACACATAGCTCGAGGAGGACAGGAGGGTACTGAAGGGACCTCTTGTACAGTACTTGATGAAGAGGGTACTCTCTGCAGAGAGAGGGCCAGAGTAGCAGCGCAGGCGACACTACAAGGAGTGTATATAAGCACACCCTCTCATCATCAGTGGTCAAGTGGATCCCCATCCACTCTACACCATATAAACTAGTCATAACTTTAGCATAAGTATCATTAGTTTCAGTCAGCATAGTAGTAATCAATAAATTACTTCTCATTGTAGTGTGTGTGTTGTATCACCACTCACTGACTTCTGAAGGTGGTTCATAGCAAACCAGTGGTCCGGATCAAGATAGAACCGAAGGCAATAGTCCACTGCAGTCCAGGGATCACTTCAAGCATCAGTCAACACACTGGACACTCGTGTTGACGCCACCAACCCTATCACCAACACCAACAGCCTCATCACCATCAACACTCACACCAGACCTTGGTGTCACCATAGCCTTCATATTGATATTGATTGTGCCAAGCTACCCCTGAACAGAGTGTCCACAGAGGTCAGCCGAAACCTACAATAGTATATACAATGAACACCACCTGCTGTCATTGTGCAACTTGATAGTCGCCGAGTGACGTAGCTCACCGAGACAATAGCTGTCGCGCAGTTTGATAGTCACCAAGCACCTCGACAGACCGACCTGGGTTTCAGGCGCGAGACCCCTGACATTAGAGTGGATTGTTCAAGCAGCTCCTCACAATCACCATGATGGACCCAGACCTCAACAACAAGCTCGATAGACTGCTCACTCTATTGGAAGCTCAGTTGGAGCTTACCAGGCAGGGTCAACGAGAGGAACAACTAAAACGAGCTCATCTGAGTAGAGAGGAGACTATTGACCTCTCACACTCAGAGGAACAAGCAGGAGGAGGAGATGAGTCTATGCTGGGAGACCCCCATACTCCTACTCCAGCCCCATGACTGAGATGATCTGTCTTATTTGCAGACATGGATGATCAAGAAGACATCAACTACAAGAAGTATGCTTCACCCACTGGACCAAGATATGTCAAGTCCAGGGTAGACCCATACAACAAGAGCAGGACGGAGCCCTATGTTCTTGATCAGGAGGAAGACTCTAGCATCATGGCAGAGCTTAATCGATCAAAGCCCATCGCCACCCCCTTTCCAAAGTTCAACCCTTGAGATGTGGAGATCTTCATTCTAGAAGCTGAAGCATGGTTTAAGTTCAACCAGGTGTATGAACAATCTAGGATGATCAATCACATGGGTGCTCAACTAGAAGGGACTGCACAGGAATGGTGGACCTCCAAGCTCTGTATTGATAGAGCTAGAGAAGGAAGGTTGTTCAATGATTGGCACTACTTCACAGAAAGACTGTCAGAGCAGTTCAACCCACACAATGCTAGGATGGAGGCATACAACAAGCTGCTAGCTCTCAGGCTCACAAGTGATGCTCCTGGTGCTGCCACACGACATGTAGAGCAGTTCAGAGACTTGGAGGGTCAGGTCAACCTAGGTGACAACAAGCTAGTGATTGATCTCTTCCAAGGAAGTCTCACTCACAGCATACAGGAGAAATTCGAGAGGAACCCACCTGGGAAGAGATGGGAGTGGTATCGAGAGGTTGAGGAGATCGATCGACAGAGGATGCTACTATGGCAGTCCTTGTCTAGACACTCACTCCCAAACACCACGTCACCTCCCCTGAGAACTGGGTCTTGGCCAATTCAAAGTTCAATTCCCATACATCAACCCACTCAACCTTATCCAGCTCGATCACCAGCACAAGCAACTACACAAGCAACTACACAAAACCTAAATCGACCAACTAACCGACCCCTTCCCCATCAAGCCACCCAAATCTCGAAGCAAGGAAGCCCTGCCCCATCAGGTAACAACACCTGTCATGTATGCAAGGGTATTGGCCATTGGGCCAGAGACTGCCCTAGCAGGAGAGTAGACTCCTTGGGCTCACGACCCATGGGCCCCAAGGTCATGGTCACCACAGCAGACCCTTTCGAAGAAAACACTGACTCAGGAGATGGCCAATCAGGTAGCATGGAGACAGGCAACCCCGAGGACTTGGACCTCAGCCCTTACCAACAGACCATGGTCACCGATCATGAGGAGGAGGAGCATGATGATGGCGACGACGAGGGAAACATCAGTGGGGTGATGCGCTGATGGCGTGCATTGCTCTACAAACCTCCTCGCCATCACTCTGTATATATCAAGATTGCCAAGTATGTTTCTCTACCAGTGGAGGCAAAGCAGTGTTGGAGCTCTCTGGAATGGTCCAAGACCATCCTGCTCGGATACTAGCTGATACTAGTGCTGGTTTGTCCATAGTCTCAGATTCTTTCATTAGTAAGTACCAAATACCCACAAAACCCACAAAAACAAGATCGATCCATGGTGTCACCAGACACCAACTCTCCATCAATAGTTCTGCGAGCATGCAGGTATCTATTGGTACACACAATCTGGGTGTGGTCGAAGCTTCAGTGGCTGACACTGCTGACTATGACCTCATCCTGGGGTTCACCGAGCTACAGAGGCTCAAACCCACCATACAATGGGACATGGGCCAGCTGGAGTTCAAGACTCAGGAGCAAGACCGACCCCCCAAAGAGACCCCCTGAAGCAGCAAGAGCAGGGGACCTATCCATGAGGAGACCAACCCTCCATGGAAACGAGTTTGTCTCAGCAGAGTGCATACTACAAGCAGCTCTGGAAGATGGACCCATAGGGTTCATGCTGTTGGAAGAACCACCATCATCACTCCTGGCCTTTGGTTTCATACCTACAGGCACAGACAAAGGATTAGAGATGGAGGTAGAGGTGGACAAGGTGGTGATGGCTGCAGATATACCAAAGCCATACCAACACCTGCAAGATGTGTTCAATGAAGTGGAAGCAGACAAGCTGCCCCATCATACAGAGCATGATCTCCACCTCGAGTTGATGGAAGGAGGTCAGCCACCTCAGGGGTCCCTATACCTTAAGGGACCCAAGGAGATGTCCGAGTTGAGGAGGTACCTGGATGAGAACCTTGAGAAGGGGTTCATTAGACCATCAAAGAGCCTGGCACAATCACCAGTGCTCTTTGTACCAAAGAAGGATGGAGGTCTCAGGCTCTGTGTGGACTACTGGGGTCTCAACAAGATCACTGTCAAGAACAGGGCCCCATTGCCCCTCATCGAGGAGCAGCTGTTCTTACTCCGGAAGGCAAGGATCTATACCAAGCTAGACCTTAGAGCAGCATACAACCTCATCCAGATTGCTAAAGGAGATGAATGGAAGACGGCCTTTGGCACTCAGCTGGGACTCTATGAGTACCTAGTGATGCCCTTTGGCCTAGCCAATGCTCCAGCTCACTGTCACAGGGTCGGCTGGCCAGCGCAAGAGAGTGCGCCAAATGATGAGCGGCAGCTATGGTAATGTCGCGTATGGAGCAGTATATGAAAGGTGCACAGAAGATCAACATATGAAGGGTGCGCTGGATTGATCAGAGCCAAAAACCATCGGGGATCAATGAGATTAATCGGGTTGGCAGCGCATATGAATCACGAGATCGATTGAACCCCAGGAATCTAGATCAATCTCATGGGATTGGTCGGGGTCAGTCAGATCTGCACGCCTCAACTAGTCGGCCGATACAAAAAAGTACTCGGAACTGTGCCAACATGACCACATGACCAAGGGGTTGGGTCACAAGGATGAATAAGTGACTAAAGGGGGTATCACAAGACAAGTCGTGACGGAACTGTGCCAACATGACCACATGACCAAGGGGTATGGTCACGAGGTTCAGCAAGTAAAGGGGGGTCACAAGACAAGTCGTGACAGAACAGGGCTGACATGACCACTTGACCAAGGGGTATGGTCACAAGGTCAACAAGTGACTAAGGAGTTTCACAAGATAAGGTCGAGAGAATGCTGTGTCGAAAGGGGGGGTATCACACCTCAGGCAGAAGGAGAGCATGAAGGCGAGAGGGCAGTGTTGCATAACCCCTGCGCTGTGCAAACAGTAGGAGCGCAGTATCGAAGAGGTCGGTGCCAGCAGGACAAGACAGTGCCCAACAGGGGACAGAGGCCCCTCAAGAGGAGCAGGATAGGTGTCGAAGGAGAACACCCATCAGATGCATAAATACTCTCATTCTACGATAGCATACGAGTGGATCGGCATCCACTCTACATACTACATACTTTATACTTTACTTACTCGGTTATGTATCATCGCAATAGCAGTGCTCTTGCGACGACTCTCAACATGTGTGTTGTATCACCGTTAGTCGACAACTGTAGGCGGTGTTCTTCAACACCTGCGGTCCAGTCCCTTGCTGTAGGCGGTGATTCATACCAGCGGTCCAGTAACTCTCGTCCTCTGTAGGCGATTAGCATATCGCGGTCCAGACGATGTCCAAGAGCATTATCAACAGTACTACAAACACTTGTACTGTAGGGGAGGGTGTAGCACCCACTCACCAACAAACAACTTTCGTGCCGCGCAACCTCTGAACAGAGTGTTCAAGGCGGTCAGTCGAGACTTACTAGGCGGCGACGCTTGGTTACGTTCAGGCGAAACATATCGAGTAGACCTTACTCAATCAACCTCATTTAGTCTCTGGCGCGCGATCGCTTACACACTGCTCCTCCTCCTAGTGACCTGCATGCCGGTCTCCTATACACTGCTCCTCCTCCTTCGACCAGTGACGGTTCCTCTGGCTCCTATCTCTCGAGCCCCTGAGTGGTGACCATCTGCATGCTCCTTGAGCTTGGTCCTCCTCATGGCTGTGCCTGGCCCTCCTCGCCTATGAACCTGGTCCTCCTTTGCATGTGAGTCTGTAGGAGCCCATGGTCTCCATGGAGACTGCACTACGACCATGCTCACCACTGGTACCGGCTAGATCTCTGATACCTGTGCTCCTTGCATATGAACCAGTGACCCTCCTGCTTCCTGAGCATTCAGGCCCATGACATACAGTTCCAAGCGAGGAAGCGATAGAGACAGCTCTATTACATGTTTTGCTGAGAATCGTAATACCATTAGTTTTGTCGCATAACTTGACATAATCGGTATTAGTATCGATACTACTACCGATCTCAGGTTTCAGGTGCGCGACCGCTGACAAGGGTGTCCTATGATACCTGAAGGGAACTATAGGAGCGAGTCTCTTAGCAAAGGGACCTGTCGGCGGGCAGATAGTCACCCGGTGGGCAGACAGTGACTGGGCCGGCTCATGGGATTGCAGGAGGTTGACATCTGGATATGTATTCGCAATAGACAGACTGGTGTGCAGCTGGTTGTCCCAATTCCAGCCGACAGTAGCAAATAGATCTGTGGAGGCAGAATATGTAGTGTTAGCAGGCACCGCCAGGGAGCTAATATGGACTTCAATGTTCTTACAGGAGCTAGAACAGCCCATGTTAGAGACAGCCGAACTCCATGTAAGTGCTGGGGCCTCTAACCTACATTCACTCAACGGTGAGCTTGCCCATGGTCGAAACGTGCCTATCTTGCACAGTGATTCCTCCAGAGCGCGTTCTATCACAAGCGACCCTCAACACTTCAAGAGAACGAAACATATAGATATTGCTCACTTCTTCTTACGAGACGAAATTGCGAGTCGACGGCTCATGATCGCCCCAGTCCAGAGCAGCGAAAACTTAGCTGACCTACTTGTCAGCGGTCATGTGCCTGGAACCCGAAAACTACCAGTCTGGGTGATTTTAACCAATTTCAGTGAGCACACTTAAGTATGCACCTATTGGCCACTTTCACTGAAACTGCTTGAAGAGTTGTTTGTTCAACAAGTTTCAGCTAACCACTGTGAACATTCCATTTAGTGGTAGTGTGGCACAGGTGGTTCCTGCCTGTTGCAGAACCCTTGATGTATGGGGGAGGTTTGTCCACTTTGACATGAGTGTTTGAGGTGTCTATGAGCAAACAGTGAATCAATGAGGGAAACCTGGACCACAGTATGAGTACTGCCTTTGGAGAGGTGATTACCTGGACCACAGTAACTACTGCCTACAGGCGATGTCAGTGCGAGGTGATATGACACACCTTACTCAGAATAGTAGCAATGGCCTGCAATTGCACTATATGATGGAACAACTAAGTATATGTTACAGTAGAGTATAGTTTAGTTAAGAATAGAGTGGATGTCGGATCCACTCATTCACTATGACAGCAGGGTGTATTTATCTCTTTGTGCCATGGTGTCTACATCACCGTGGCCCCTCCCCTCCCTTCCTCACAGGGTACGGCCTCCCCATCCCCCCTGTTCTACCTGACTCCAGCAGCTGTCCTACGGCTGCTTGTGATCTCTGCGCTGGCCCTGTGACACTACTCACCAAACCACTCACTGCACCGACACTCTCATAGCTCTGTCAACTATTTGGGCTGTCAACGTTAGAAGTGCACGCTGGATCGAGAGGGGGTATTGAGAATGTCGATCCGACGAGATGACATTGGTTGACGTAAGCAGACACAAAAGGGATCGGATGAGGAATGGCCTGATCGGGAACAGAGAATTGGGTGCAACACAGTCCTGCTTGTTGTCACAATCGAGTGCAATGTGTTCAGGTCTGTTTTCATGGTTGATCATTAGGTAGAAGTACTCCCACCTATGGCATGTGCCACTCACATGTATATATATCTTGCAGAGAGTGCTAGGCTCTTGCCACATTCCTTTTAGTCAATCAAGTATATTTGTTTCTGTCTTTTAGTAGCAGTGACATTGTCCTTAGACCATCCCCGATCACCAGCTATTGGGACCCAAAACTTCTCGGTTTCGTGCTTCGCCTGGTCTGAGCAGAGAGAGGGAAAAACTCGAATTTTAGTGTTGAATTCCTCTTCTGCAAAATTGTCCTGCAAGCGCCTTGCTTGGCTGTCACTCGGACTCGACGATGAAAGTTTCACATCAGAGCAAGTATAGTAGATCGGAGTAGAAATCGTCGAACCCGATTCGGAATCAAGCGCAGAGGGAGAA
This sequence comes from Ustilago nuda, assembly GCA_022963125.1. NCBI lineage: Eukaryota > Fungi > Basidiomycota > Ustilaginomycetes > Ustilaginales > Ustilaginaceae > Ustilago > Ustilago nuda. The sequence goes on along the minus strand of JALCUS010000004.1, from coordinate 856,923 downwards.
TCGGAAGGCCAGAAAAGGGCAAGTGATGTCGGCGAAACCGTTTTCATCCCACAGCATGACAGACAGTGTTGGCGGGCAAGAGGATCCTTGGCGAGGGCCGACAGTCACCTGCTACCAGTGCCCATTCTTCTTTCTGCTTCTTTTGTCTACACTTCCGATTCAGTTCGAGATCGGCAAGATCTTCCACCTTGCTCAGGTTGCCTTTCTTGTTGCATCTCATGTCAGATTAAGTTGGATCACCCAGCCTAGTGTTAGCCAAAAGCCGGTCTGCAGGTGTGAGTCGAGGCTACTGTAACTATCGATATCATAACGGACACTGGTGCTGACTCTGGCATTCACTAGGCGAGGATCGTGGAAGCGACCTTTGGCGAGCATGGTTGTACCGGTCAATTGAATGCTCATGGAGCGTACTCCGGTTGGTCCGACTTTTGAATGCCAAAGTGAAGTACGGAGAGCATTTCCAGTCCATCTCTGCATTCAGCGTCATGTTCCATAAAGCTTTGCGGCCATCACGAAACACGACCCTGAATGCCATATTCCGAGCCTCAGCCAGAAAAGTGCATGTGACGAGGTCATGGTCACGTCGATGCGTGCTGTGCGGTAACTATCAGCTGAATGCAAATTGTGGTGTAAGAGGCAGCATTCATCGGGACGCGCTTCAAATCAATTTCTGTACGAGAGCTGCAAGTCTGCATCACCTTCCCTTCAGCTTGTCGTGCTTAGACGATGGTCATCACTCTTTCATGGGCTTGATGAACATGTCCTCTTTCGGTAGATGGACCTCCACTCTGTTGCATCAGAAGTTTTGCAATGAAAAGGTGATGTGTAGGTGCAAATGAGTGTGTGTGTGTGTGACACCCGGCTTCCGGAATAGTCACGAATTGAGGTTGTGGACTGCAGTTGGCAGTCGAGCGTTGGCCTGTGCTTCGTTGCTCTTGACGAAGACCCTGAATTGGCTTCGTTGACGAAATTAGAAAGAAAAATAAAAAGAAAATAAAAAATAAAAAATAAAATAAAAAGTGGGGATGGCTGAACAAGCAATGCGCGAATCAAAGGCACCAAAAATGAACACTGAAACCTAAAGTGCACCTTCAGACGTTCACAGGCATACGATGATAAGAGCACTGGAAAGATATGTGCCGACGCCTGCGATTGCAATGGTGAGATCAGCAAGAAGCACAGCTCATATGTCTGACACACGAGAAGCTTTTCAGCAAGGAAGTAAGCTCTCCGTGGTGGAGCATGTGAGATTGGAGTGTCGCTCAGACAAGGAAAACAATAACAACAACGACGACTAACAGAGCTCGACATCACAGCGGTCTTCATCTCTGTGCAGAAGCCGCTCGTCGGACAGCAACGTTCATGCCACGCCCAGGCTGTGACGACAGAGATGGGGCAAAATATGAACTGTGGCCCTGGTGATTTCGAGCATTTTGCTCGGTGCTTCCATCTTCACTTTAAGGCATTTGCAACCCCTAATCTGCGGCCTGTTTGTGCTTCGTGAGATGGCTCTTTGTCGATGGCTTGTGCGAGTGAAGCCATTGGCCTCTGAGAGTCTAGTCACTCTGTCACTCGGACCAACTGTGCTGTACCAGAGCGGCACGACTATATTGTCACTCACAGTCTTACTGTAGTGTGTGGCGCTTGTGATCGTTCGTCTTTCGCTGTGGGGCCGCGGTCGTGCGTGAGTGTGAGTGTGATTTCCGCCCATTTTGTCTCGTTTAAAGCCAAGCTTCACTTGACATTTTGTTCCTTTCTTGCTTTCCACACACATAGTTACTCGCTCGCTCTCTTTTTTATTTCAGACCCTTGTTCGTTTTTCATTCGCAAGCTCAAAGCGCTCCTCTCCTGCATATTCAGCACTCGTACTTGGCAGCTCTATATTCTCCGCATCTCTCCGCCGCAGCAAGCATTTGTCCGGCACTTCCGACAGCTCATATCAAGCAGCTCCTCGCACTCTCACATCCTCGCATATTCTTCTAGCTGGCACAGTTCATATCCATTGCTTAAGGTCTCTCTGCCGACTTCTCCTGCGAGTCTTCGCCTACGTTCTGCAACTTTTTGCGCCAGCTTTCAACCACCTGCCTCGGTCTCAACCCAAGCAGCTCGCGGAGGTACCTCAAACTCGATCATCCCAGCTTCGGAACATGCCACTGGACAGAAGACTGATCGACACCTCCCTCTTCCCATATAATCGGTCATTAGCTCCTCCTCCACCATATACAGTCCTTGTATGAACGGACTTTTGCTTCCCACCGGCTCCAAGCAGCCTTTGCGAGGCGACACCTCCAATCTGTCCATCTCGCTTCCCGCTCAGCTCAAGGTGGAAAGCTCTACCTTCTCTCCGAACCATGTCAAGGTCGAGAACCTATCCCCCCCCTCTCCAAGGGTGCCGACGACCACAGGCTTTGCCGGCATCGTTGGCAGCTCTCGTCCATCTGTTAAGTCGCCTCAGTCTCGCACAAGTTTCCCTACCTCAAACAGTGTGCCATGTGGCATCCGCAACTCGTCCGTATCGAATCGTGCAGCTTCACTTGCATTCATTCCAAGAACGTCTTGCAACTCGGCGGCCGTTCAGAAACCCATCCATCTCTGCTCTGAGTTCGAGCTCGAGCAGAGACTTGATCGAAATGAACGCATTCTCTCGACTCTAGAGGCAACACCGACGCCTACCAAGGACCGACTTCGAGCAGAGACGGAAATCCTCCGTGACGCTATCCGCTCACTCCGTGCCATGCGTGAAGTCAATGATGGCATCACAACGGTACAACTCAGCGATCCATCCAAGGAGGCTGAGCTTGAGTCCGCCTTGCTCGGCTTGTCCGTGCACGAAGCATCCAATCTCGGCACCAGCCCTCCCTTGGAAGCACTTGGCTGGTCTCGAGACACCGTTGCGGTCAAGAAGAAGCTGGCACAGTCATCTGGTGCTTTTCAACCTGGTCGAAAGGTGCAGGCCATGGGCTTTGAGCAATCCATTGCTATTCAGAACGCGGCGATACTCGCAGAGCGCGAACGTGAACGCAGGATGGAAGAGTCACGGCTCAAGAGTGCAGCAGCGCCGCGTGACAAAGCCTCTCTGGGTGTGCCCAGTGGAGCAGCTCACAAATTGGGACGCAAGTCGATCTCTTCCTGTTCCGGCTCCATGCGCAAGTTCTCTTCACCTCATTCTGCCTCGTCACCAAAAGCTTTGCGCGCAGGTGGACCCTTGGCCCGCAACCTTGACTCTGGTCCCGAGCATGATGCTCCACTCGAAGGCGGCGACCGTGATCAAGACAGTGCTGCTCTCCACGATATGCCTGACGACGAAGAAGACGAGGATCCTCATCTTGGCCCGCGTCACGAAGACGAAGGCTTCAGCTTTGGTCGTCTCGGCGACGAGGATCCATAGGATGCGCCGCAACTCATCACTGCTTCACTTGTCCTCATGACGTTCAAATTGACACGTCGTCTGTCACACCCGCATTCTCGGTCGTCACAACTCCGGTCATCGTTTGCATCTGTCGGTTGCATCATCTTGTTATCACGTTGTACTTGTTGTCATTGCATTTGCAAAGCAATCCCCATTACCAAGCTCATCTGTAGTCCTACTGTATCTAATATCCTATGATCACACAAATCGAATCTGCACTCATCATGACCCTGTGTAGAATGGAGACGCTGGATTGATCTAATGATTATGCTGGGTTATAATTGAAGATACACGGTTTCCACGGCTGACATTCCGGAGATCAGTAAGGCCGGGCAGCGGCCTGGCAAGCCTTGAGCTGATCGAGGTAATACGAGCACGAGTTCATGTCGTTGGCTGTCAAAAGCAAAGGTGGAAGGAGTTTCAAGGTCAGTAAGGGAGGACCCCCATGTGGAGCATCAAATCCATCTGCGTTGTGACACTTACTGCTCTCGAGACACTTGATGAAGTCTTTGCTCTGCTGCTCGCAGCTGACACCCATGTTCTGCTGCTGCTTACCGGCATAGGCGCCCTGGTCGTAAGCCTGGGGTGGTGCCTGCTGAGCCTCAGCAGGGGCAGAGCCGCTACCACCGAAAAGCATGTTGGAGAGACCGTGACCCATGGTCGAGCCGACAGCGACACCAGCGGCGGTGGAGGCCATCTGACCGAAGAGACCGGGACCAGGCGACTGCTGTGCCATAGCAGGCTGCTGTTGTGCGTATGCCTGAGGAGGCTGCTGGTGCTGCTGCTGTTGCGGGGCGGCCATGGTGTGAGCACCTCGTGAGCCCGATGGGCCAGAGCGCGAAGGGGCGGGGCGGCCGCCGGAGGATCGTCCACTTGAACGAGGCATGTTGTGAGTATACGTGATATGAGTTGCTAAAGTAGAAGCAAGTTGTGATGGTAGATGATGCTGAAATTGTCTCGATCTAATCCTTGTTGAAAAACCGTGGCCACAGTGGCTGCTGAGCACACTCGCAGAGAAGCCGGGAGAAAACGTGTCGATTGCCCAATCCGACTCAGCTGAATTCCAACTTTCTCCTTTCTGCCACGCATGCCCTTTTTCTTAGGAGGATCTGCTGCGACTCAACCCGATTTGAGCCGATTCGAAAATGTGGAGCGCGCTTCGATCACGGTTGCTCGCCTATGTGTGAGGGTGTTGCTCCACTTGCGCGTCTAGAATTCCCAGCTTTGACCACGCAGCGTTACTTGTTTGCCATCGTTGCTCATCACCTCTCACAAACTTCTCGCATCACCCCTTCTATACCTTTCAACCCTCCACTACACTCTCTGCATATCATCTAGCGCGTTCACTGGCCCGCGGGATCCTTTTCAACGATTGAAACGAGGAGAGCGTAGTTCCGAAAGTAAGAACAAGCCTTCAACCGGATCAGGCAAGCGCACTGAATAGCGCTAAAAGCAACATATATCATGGAGGAGATTGGAATCTCTTCGCTCAAGCGCGCTGAGCCAACGCTCGAAGATGCAGCTGCAGAGAAGGCTGCAATTCACCAGGAGATGCAGGCAGAGGAGGACACATATCTTCGATACAAAAAGTTACAACAACACCTTGAGTTTCTCAACACTATGGAAGAGTACGTCAAGGACGAGCAACGAAATCTGAAACGTGAGCTTGTAAGGGCGCAAGAGGAGGTCAAGCGCATTCAGTCAGTGCCACTCGTCATTGGTCAATTTCTCGAGCCCATCGACCAACACACCGGCATCGTCGGTTCCACCACCGGATCCAATTACGTTGTCCGAATTCTTTCCACAATCGACCGCGAGCTGCTCAAAGCTAGCTCAAGTGTTGCACTACACCGTCACTCGAATGCTTTGGTTGATGTGCTGCCACCTGAGGCAGACTCATCCATCGCTATGCTGGGTCAGGACGAGAAGCCGACCGAGACCTACCAGGACATCGGTGGTATGGACATTCAGAAGCAGGAGATCCGAGAAGCTGTAGAGTTGCCATTGGTACAGTTCGACTTGTATCGCCAGATCGGTATCGACCCACCACGCGGTGTATTGCTCTACGGACCTCCCGGTACAGGAAAGACCATGTTGGTCAAGGCCGTTGCCAACGCCACCACTGCCAGCTTCATCCGTGTTGTTGGTTCCGAGTTTGTACAGAAGTATCTTGGTGAAGGTCCAAGAATGGTACGAGATGTCTTCCGACTTGCGCGCGAAAATGCACCCGCCATCATCTTCATCGACGAGATCGACGCCATTGCGACAAAGCGTTTCGACGCACAGACCGGTGCGGATCGTGAAGTGCAGCGTATCTTGCTCGAATTGCTCAACCAGATGGACGGTTTCGACCAAGGCAGCAACGTCAAGGTCATCATGGCAACCAACCGAGCAGACACACTCGACCCAGCGCTTCTTCGACCCGGTCGGTTGGATCGAAAGATTGAATTCCCAACACCATCACGTCGTGAAAAGCGTCTTATTTTCCAGACCATCTGCGGCAAGATGAACTTGAGTCCAGAGGTCGACCTCGAGGACTACGTTGGGCGACCCGACAAGCTTTCCAGCGCCGAGATCGCCAGTATTTGCCAGGCGGCAGGTTTGCAGGCTGTGCGCAAGAACCGATACGTCATCATGCCCGAGGACTTCGAGGAAGCGTGGAAGCAGATCGTCAAAAAGCCGGACGACTCGAAGATGGATTTCTACCAGTAGTTCCAGCTTCCACCCATGTATCACTCTGTCACGTACTGCATTGCACTCTTCACATCCTCATATCGTTCTGTTGTGCTCAAAAATGCTCGTGGGCTCTGATCACAGTTTTGCAGTGAGGATAGGCGTCTCATGCTTGCAGTTGTGCCCCGGGCTCCTGCCTCCAACCTGTTGATATGAGCCGGCGATCTTGAAGACCAATTGAAGTCATGATGAAGTTGTGATTTGATTGGATGAGGATCGAGGAATAAAAGAGAGGACGAGAGCGCGTTGCTTCAAATTTCACGACAGCGGGTTGGTAACTTCTGCACTTTTCCTTCTCAACCACAACCATCACCAGCTCTTCTGCATCGTCCATCGATGGATGGGGAGTACCAAGCCTTGTTTTGCACATATCGCTGGCCACAAACCTCTATGCCGACCAGACTCTCCGTACATTGTATCCAACTTGCTCTCACCAACCAGGCCGAATCAGTGATCCCCACCAAATGAAGCTCCTCTCTCCCCCCTTGGCTCGATTTCCTCAGTCCATCCTCCCCCAATCTGAACACACATCAGCCTCTGCTATCGCAAGCTCAACACACAGCGCACTTTAATTATTTACTGTTCGGCGTCGCTGAAGCAATTTCAGTACTAGGCCGAATGGTTTACGGAAAGGTGCAAGACCAATACTCTCCTACTCTACGGGGCGGAGGGCGAATCCCATGCTTACTCACGGCGATGGTCTGTCAGAGCAATTCTGTACATAATGGCTTTCACTGTCCAAGCACCGAGTCTACTTTCACTTTCACTCTGGGTACATTTGTTTCCCACCTTTCACAGCGTTTTGGGATAATGACGATGAAATCAAGCTCTTGCATCATGATCAAGCTTGTCGTCCGTGTGTAGTGTTTGCCGTCTCTTTTCATGTTCGGTAAGCGCACCCTTAGGACAGATCGATGCTCTCAGGGCATCTCGAAGGGACAACATAGTGAAGAGGTGATTTGCTGTTTCTTCAGGAAGAATCTTCATGATATTGATCGGGACTCTCCATTTTCGAGAGCAAAATTGGCCACTTCCAATCCGAGACCTACGTGAATTTGACATGTACGTGAACTACAGTTGAAGGTGCACCGGCATCGCCAACACACAACACATTAAATGGGAGCTCACAACATCGGGAAATCGGGAAAACATCGAGTGACGAGGAGAAACAAGCAGAACACGAAGCTAGTGGGGGATAATGCAGACCATGCACAATTATTGACACCATAAGATGCAGGGGGTACGTTGGCATGACAACACTCATGAAGATAGATACGTGTCATATAGGAATGATTTGTCAAAGTGAGCACAGATGGGTGCACAGAACATGTATATATATTCTCAAGATGGTTGCTACCATACCGTGAAAATACAAGCCTTTTGCTTAAAGACTACCTGATTGTGAGAGTGCCTGTTAGTGGCCTCTGTATTGGCGCTTCTAATTTCAACTGGCTCCCAATGTGGGGCTCGAACCCACATTCATCATGACAGGAGAAGGAGATCACCAAGCCGGTGAAGCAACTAAGAAGACTAAAGGAGGAAGAAAGGGTAAGGTGACCCAACAAGTACAAATCGACGAGGAGGCCACTGACAGCAACGAAACCGTGGTTAATGAAGCTGAAGAGGGGTCAGACTCCAACGATGACAACGAGAGGTATGACTACCACACCCTAGCCAAGATCATGGAGGCGGTCCCTAAACTCACATCATGAAACTACTATAGCTGGAGCACCCTTATCAAGGCCACCCTTAGAGTTGTTCCTCATGCCATACGGCACTTGGAGGGCACGTATGATAGCAATCACCCAAAATGGAACAAAACCTTTGACAATGCTCTAGCAGGTGTGCTACACAGCACCTTAGACACTGAAGGAGAGCATAACATCCTCTATTTATTACTCGACATTAGTAAGGCACACTTGACTTTCCACCAGACCTGGAGGAAGATCGAAAAGGGTTTGACCAGTGAAGCTACTAGGACCTCGCGACAAATCACGCTCCTTGCTCAGCTCAATGAAGTTAAGATGTTTAATGCTGACACACAGAAGCTAATCCAAGAGATTAGAGTCATGCAGACGGAGACAAGCCTCCTGGGAGCACCCTTCGGTGATGATGCGATATACGCAGCACTCCAAAGGTGCACGATCCAACACCCAATCTACAAAGAAACCGTTGCCACTGTCCATCAGGTCAGTGTCATGGGGGCCTGACTGCGCAGGAAGCAGGAAGACCTGACAGTTCATATGGAGGTAGTGCAGGAATCAAAGGATCAGGCAGATTGGTGGATTACAGGAGAATTCAGTGAGATCAGTAGTAGACCCAGTTTTATGACAGATCTCATTAGGATCTGCACAAACAAAGTCGATATCACAGATCCCACCAGGATCTGCATTAAGCACAATAGTAAGGCAGATCTTGCTGGGATCAGTGACAACGACATTCATATGACGATTTCACATGCGAGATGAACTATGTTCGTAAAAGAAGAGGATCGAGCACTGCCAAGGCAAGGACCTAGCTCATGAGGCATGCAGGTGGTTACCGCTCAGGGGGGCTCAGGGGATGTGCAGATAAGAAACCATTGCCGGTTGAAGGGAGAGGAGCTGTGTGGTGGACACTGGCAAGCAGGTCAGGAGGATGAGGAGCAGTTTTGACAGGAATCAACACAGCTCAGGGAAGATAGCAGCAACCGGGCTCAATGAGGAGGGGGAGCCTTGTAGGAGACCCTCATATGGTACTCGATGAAGAGCAGTACTCTCTGAAGAGAGAGAGGGCTGGAGCAGTGTTGCTGGCGACACTATGAAAAGGTTATATAAACACACTCGCTTGTCATCATTTGTCGAGTGGATCCTCATCCACTCTACACCATACAACTAGTATTACTTCCAGAATAAGTGCCATTAGTTCACAGTCAGCATAGTAGTAATCAATAGATTACTTCTCATTGAAGCATGTGTGTTGTATCACCGTTTCCTGATGTCCAAAGGCAGTTCATAGTAAACCTGCAGTCCGGATACGATAGAACTGAAGGCAGTCGTCCACTGTGGTTGGGGGATCACCTCAAGCATTAGTTGACACACTGGACACTCATGTCGACGTCATCAATCAATACTCACACCAGCCCATTGGTGTCAATATCAAATTCACATATAAGTCGTATCATATTTGATCATGCTGAGCTACCTCTGGATGGAGTGTCCACAGCAGTTAGTCAAAATCTGTCATAACGACAATACAACTACAGATTCCAACGAGAAAAGTGACAGAGATGGCTCTGTCGCATAATTCACTAGGAATCGAAATGTCATGGGCCTGAATGCTAAGGAAGCAAGAGGGTCACTGGTTCATATGGAATGAGCACAGGTATCAGAGATCTAGCCAGTACCAGTGGTGAACATGGTCGTAGTGCAGTATCCATGGAGACCATGGACTCCTACGGACTTACATGCAAAGGAGGACCAGGCCCATAGGCGAGGAGGGGCAAGCACAGCCACGAGGAGGACCAAGCTCAAGGAGCATGCAGATGGTCACCACTCAGGGGCTCGAGAGATAGGAGTCATAGGAGATCGACAGGCAGGTCACTAGGAAGAGGAGCAGTGTCGAAGGAGTCGACACATAGCTCAAGGAGGACACGAGGGTACTGGAGGGACCTCTTGTACAGTACTCGATGAAGAGGGTACTCTCTGCAGAGAGAGGGCCGGAGTAGCATCACAGGCGACACTACAAGGAGTGTATATAAGCATACCCTCTCATCATCAGTGGTTGAGTGGATCCCCCATCCACTCTACACCATACAAACTAGTCATAACTTTAGCATAAGTATACATTAGTTTCAGTCAGCATAGTAGCAATCTATCAAGGTTGCTCCTCATTGTAGTGCATGTGTTGTATCACCACTCACTGATGTCCGAAGGCGGTTCATAGCAAACCAGCGGTCCGGATTAAGATAGAACCGAAGGCAGTAGTCCACTGCGGTCTGGGGATCACTTCAAGCATCAGTCAACACACTGGACACTCATGTTGATGCCACCAATCCCATCACCAACACCATCAACCTCATCACCATCAACACTCACACCAGACCTTGGTGTCATCATAACCTTAGTATCGACATCGATTGTGCCGAGCTACCCCTGAACAGAGTGTCCACAGAGGTCAGCCAAAACCTACAATAGTATATACAATGAACACCACCCGTTGCCACTGTGCAACCTGATAGTCACTGAGCAACGTAGCTTGCCGAGACTGATACCAAGACAATAGCTGTCGCGCAGTTCAATAGTCACCGAGTATCTCGACAGACTGGCCTGGGTTTCATGTGCGAGACCCGTGACACAGCTCTTTGTGCACGGTCATGACCGGCTGCTTTCTGAGCGGCAGCCACATGAGTCCATGACTGAGGCCGGGGGTCCCTCTGACCCTATTAACACCTGGGTGGAGCCCACCGTCAAGGAGCGATGGACTCGTGCGGCCCTTGCTGCCCCTCCTGTCCCTTCTGGACATGTCAACATGTAGCAACATGTCACCCTCTGCAATGTTGAAGCTCTTGTTCCTGAATGAATCTGTGGCTTGACTCTTGTGTTGTTACTTATGAGCCTGGCTTGTTGAGTACTATGCTCTCAACCCACTTCTCGTATGGTGAGAGTAGTATTTCGGGTCTTCTTCCTGAAATCTGCCATACCATCAGTACTGTGGCAAATTTCCGCATAATCTGTAGTAGCGCCTCCACTCTCGCATTTTCCTACGAAATCTGTAATAGTGCGCTTCTTCTCACAGATTTTGCTCGAATTGGTTCCAACCCTCCTCTTACTGATTCCTTCTTTCCTCGTGCTTGTTAGTGTTGTCCCCCCCGAAACCTCATACTCCCGGATGAGGTCAGAGCAACTGAGATTTGACACTGGCTCCCAAGAGGCAGCTTCCTCTGGGTACCCACTCCATAGCACTTTGTACTCGGTTGTTCCATTGTTTAAACATTTGCCCACAATGGCTTTGACCTCAAAGTCAAGGTCCTCGTCTGGTAGCGATGGCACGATTGGCTGTGTTGATTGCCGTGCAATGGAGCTGGTCTTTGCTGGCTCAAGCAAGGATACATGAAACACATCATGAACTCTGAGGTTTGCTGGTAATGTGATTCTATATGCTCGTCAACCTATTCGTTCTTGCACTGGAAAGGGTCCTGCAAACCTTGTGTCCAGTTTTGGTGTAGGTCGTTAGGCCTTCCAGTTCTTCCAGTTGATGTAAACCATGTCACTGACTTTGAATTCAATGTCTTTGGGTCTCTGGTTATAATGATCAACCATACAACGTTGTGCTTCCCATATCTGCTCTTGTAGATACTTGCAACATTCTTTGCCGTCAAGCAAGTATTCAGATCGTTTGGGATCATTAACTCCTAGGTGTTGAGGAATGTCAGGATGGGCTTTCAGGTTCCATCCGTAACATGCAAAAAACGGCGAGACACCAATACTATTGTGAACTATGTTGTTGTACACAAATGCTGTGGTGTCAAGCAGGTCGGCCCAGTCATTCTGTTCATAGTTGCAGTACATGTGGAGGTACTGCTCTACTACTTGGTTGACCCTTTCTGTTTGTCCATCCGTCTGAGGGTGGTAAGCAGTGCTGAGCGAATGTTTCACACCCATTTGATCTGCAAATGCTTTCCATGCTCCTGAGATGAATTGTCTGCCTCAGTCTGAGACCATGTGATCTGGGTAGCCGAAATGTCTAACAACATGTTGCCACAGTAATGTCACAGTTTGTTTCGCTGTCACCGTTTTGTATGTAGGAGCCAAGATGGCATACTTAGTCAATCAGCCGACAATGACCAAGATTGAGTCATACCCTTTTGAGATTGGCAATCCTTCAATGAAATCCAAGGATATAGAACCCCATGGTCTGTCTGGAGTAGCAAGTGGTTGCAACAAGCCATATGGGCAATGACGAGGAGCTTTGTATCTGGCACATACATGGCAAGGGGCAACATAATCAGCAATCCAAGCTGTCATATTGGGCCACCAATAGTGTCATTGGGCCGACTTAATGGTAGCGTCTTGTCCCACATGTCCAGCTGTGACACCATCGTGACATTGAGACATGACCATGGATCACAGATGTTCCACAGACAGCGACCGTCCGTCAACTTCTTTAGCACTTCGTGAGCAGTGGTCATTGGTCTTCCCTGGCATTGTCACCTTGGGGATAACCAAACGTCTGCCACTATACCATAAGTCATCTCTGATCTCGAACGGCTTTCTTAAATGGATCTCCTTGAGTTTGGGATCCAGGGGCTGAAAGATCCTGGCCACATCCTTGATTCCTTTTGTGGCCAGAGACTCCATCGTGAGGACAGGAGCCACTAATATGGAATCATCGCCCGAGCATGCAGTTAGAACTGATTCTGCTGAAATCAGTAATATCATGCTTGCTATTACATTTTCAGCTGAAATCTGCTGCAACCCGCCTTCTGTCGCGATTTTGTTTTCAACTTGCTCGAACACCCGGGAAGGTAGTAATTGCCAAACATTGTGCTCCTGCTCTTCACCAACCAGCTGCATATCAGCTCGTCTGGTGAGAGCGTTGGGTTTGCCACCCTTGTCCCCTGGCCGATATTGTAGCACAAAATCGAAGTCTGCTAACAATACTGCCCATCTTGCTTGTCGACTGGTGATGCGACGCTGCGACTTGAAATACTTGAGCACTTCATGGTCTGTGAGGATAACTAGCTGACTAGGAAGCCCTGCTAGCATGTGTCACCACTGAGTGAGGCAGGTGACTACTGCTAGGAGCTCCTTGTCATGGATCTTGTAGTTCCTCTCAGCTGATGACATCTTTCTTGAGTAGAACATTACTGGGTGCCAATGGCTCTCATGCTCTTGTTTGAGCACTCCAGCGATAGCAAAGTCGCTCGTGTCTGTTCCCAACCTCGTAGGGAGGTGGTAACCAAAGTGTCAAAGCACTCCCGCCATCATGAATGCTTGAATGAGTTTATGAAAAGCTTTTTGAGCTTCTTCTGGCAACTCAAGCTTCTTGAAGTGTTCGGTAGGTTTCACCAGTGATGTTAGGGGTTTGGCAATTCAGGCGAAGTGAGCAATGAATCACCTATAGAAGTTGGCAAAGCCAAGGAACCTCTGGATATCATGGATAGATTCTGGCAATGGCCACTCCTTGATTGTTTGTACTTTCTTGGGGTCCATCTCTACCCTGGTGGGTTTGATGATGTACCCCAGAAACTCGACTGTCGTGGTGTGGAACTCACACTTTGACAGTTTGGCAAACAGCTGGTACAATCTTAACCTTTTAAGAACTTCAGTGACATGAATTATGTGTACCTCCTCCATGTCACTGAATATAAGGAAGTCATCTAAGTATACAACAACATATACTCCAATGATATCCCGGAAAATGTTGTTGATGTATGACTGGAAATGAGCTGGTGCATTTGCCAGCCTGAACAGCATCACCAGGTACTCATATAGTCCCAATTGTGTGCCAAATGCTGTTTTCCATTCATCCCCTTTTGCAATGTGAATGAGGTTGTATGCTGCTCGAAGATCTAGTTTAGAATAGATCTTCGCCTTTCAGAGTAGGAATAGCTGCTCCTCAATGAGAGGCAACGGTGCCCAGTTCTTGATGGTAATCTCGTTTAGTCCCCGATAGTCTACACAAAGTCTGAGTCCTCCGTCCTTCTTAGGTGCGAAAAGCACTGGTGACCTTGCTGGACTCTTGGACGGTCATATGAACCCCTTCGCGAGGTTCTCGTCCAGATACTTCCTCAATTCAGACATTTCTTTAGGTCCCTTGAGATACAACAGCCCTTGAGGCAGGGGGCTCCCTTCTACTAATTCAAGGTGGAGATCATGTTTGGTATGCTGGGGAAGCTTGTCCGCTTCCACCTCATCGAACACATCCCAGAGATGTTGGTATGGCTGCAGTATGTCCTCTGCCGTTACCTCTTTCTCGATCTCAACCTCCATCTCTACTCCTCGATTGGAGCCGGTAGGAACAAAACCGAAGGCTGGGAGCGAGTCGGGTGGTACTTCCAATAGCATGAACCCTATGGGTCCGTCCTCTAACGCTGCCTGAAGTAAGCGCTTTGCTGAGATGAACTCGTTACCATGCATGGTTGGTCATGCCATTTTTTTGTCATAGGGGGCTGTTGCCACAGATTTTGTTGAAATCTGTGATAAGCTGTCTCTTGTGACGAGCCTGTGTTTTTTCTTGCTTTTTGTCGCGGTTTTCGTCAAATTCTGTGATAGTCTCGCTACTATGACAGATTTCGATGATTTCGAATGTAAACCCTTAGCTGCAGCTGCCTCAGGGGGCTGCTCTGGGGTTTGGTTGTGATCCTGGGACTGGAAGTCCAGTTGGCCTGTGTCCCACTGTATGGTGGGCTTGAGCCTCCTGAGCTCGGTGAATCCCAAAATGAGGTTGTAGTCAGCAGTGTCAGCCACCAACACTTCAACTACACCTAGTCTGTGTTTACCAATAGCCACTTGTACATTTGCAGCACTATTGATAATGAGCTGGTGTCCAGTGACACCATGAATTGATCTTGTTTTTGAGGGTTTTGTGGGTATTTGGTACTTACTGATAAACAAATCTGAAACTATGGACAAGCCAGCACTGGTGTCAGCAAGTATGTGAGCCGGATGGTCTTGTACCATCCCTGTAAGCTCTAATACTGCTTTTCCTTTGCTGGTAGAAAAACATATCTGACAATCTTGATATATACACAATGATGGCGAGGAGGTTTGTAGAGCCATGCACACCATCAGTGCATCGCTCCACTGGCGTTTCCCTCTTCCACATCATCTTGTGGCTCCTCCTGATCAGTGTCATTGGGAGCCTGGTATTGACTGAGGTCTAGCTCATCGGGGTTGCTCGCTTCAATGCTACCCATATGACCATCTCCTGAGTCAGTGGCCCCTTCTTCAAAGGGGTCCTCTGTGGCTACCATTACTCTTGGTCCTGAGGGTCATGGGCCCAGGAGGTCTGGTTTCTTGCTTGGGCAGTCCCTAGCCCAATGTCAAACACCTTTGCAGATGTGGCAAGTGTTATTACTTGATACCATTGGGTTCCCTTGTTTTGGGCCCGGTACAAATGGTTGTGACAGCAGCCGATTGGTTGGCCAGTTTGGAATTCCTGCCATTGTTTGTGCTGCTGGTCGTGCAGGGTTGCTTGGTTGCTGAACAGGGAATGAACTTTGAGCGGGTGGCATTGGATGTGTTCCCAGGTTTGAACGGGGAAGTCCAGCGCTTGGGTGTCTGGAGGAGGACTGCTGTAACAGCATCCTCTGTCGGTCAATGTCCTCAACCTCCCGATACCATTCCCACCTCCTTGCAGGCGGGTTACACTCAAACTTCTCTTGCAGACTTCATGTGAGACTGCCTCTGAACAAGTCAATGATGAGTTCGTTATCCTCTAAATTGACTTGTCCTTCCAGATCTCTGAAACATTCCACATGACATGTGGCTGCACCAGGTGCATCGCTAGTGAGCTTGAGAGCCAACAACTTGTTGTAGGCTTCCATTCGAGCATTCTTAGGATTGAACTGTTCCATCAGTCACTCCGTGAAGTAGTGCCAATCATGGAATAACCTTCCTTCACGAGCTCTGTTGATACAGATCTTGGAGATCCACCACTCCTGTGTGTTCCCTTCCAATTGAGAGCCCATGTGATTGATCATCCTTGTTTGCTCATAAACCTGATTGAACTTAAACCAAGCTTCGGCTTTGAGGATGAAGATCTCCACATCTCGGGGATTGAACTTAGGGAAAGGTGTGGTGATTGGCTTTGATTGCGGAAGGTTTGCCATCATGCTGGCGTCTTCCTCAGAGTCCAGAACATAAGGTTCCATCCTGGTCCTATTGTACAGATCCAACCTGGGTTTGAGGTACTTCGGCCTGGTGGGTGAAGTGTACTTCTCATCATTAACATCATCCTTTTCTCCTGCATCAGCGAATGAGATGGATCGTCTGGGTCGTGATGCTGGTGTAGGAGTTTGTGGGTCTCCTATCATGGATTCGTCGCCTCCTGCCTGATCTTCCAATGGTGAGAACTTGATTGTCTCTTCTCCGCCAAGGTTGGCTCGGCAAAGTCGATTGTTTCGCTGGTTCAACTTGGCAAGCTCAAGTTGAGCTTCCATTAAAGCTAGTAGCTTCTCGTTGAGGTTGTTGAATTCTTGTTCTGCCATGGTGATCATGGGGTGCTGCTTGAACGATCCACTCTAATGTCAGCAGTTGTGCGCCTGAAACCTGAATTCTGTAGTAGTACTGATACTACTACCGATCCTGTTGAGTTATGTGACAGCGCTAATGGTATTATGATTCTTAGTGAAATATGTGACAGAGCTGTCTCTGTCACTTTTCTCGTTGGAATCTGTAGTTGTATTGTCGTTATGACAGATTTCGACTAACCGCTGTGGACACTCCATCCAGAGGTAGCTCGGCATGATCAAATATGATACGACTTATATGTGAACTTGATATTGACACCAATGGGCTGGTGTGAGTATGGATTGATGACATTGACATGAGTGTCCAGTGTGTCGACTAATGCTTGAGGTGATCCCCCGACCGCAGTGGACGACTGCCTTTGGTTCTATCGTATCCAGACTGCAGGTTTACTATGAACCGCCTTTGGACGTCAGGAAACGGTGATACAACACACGTGCTTCAATGAGAAGCAATCTATTGATTACTACTATGCTGACTGAAAACTAATCATACTTATGTTTAAAGTTATGACTAGTTTATATGGTGTAGAGTGGATGCCCCTCCACTCGACCATTTGTGACAAGAAGGTATGGTTATATACCCCTTTGCAGTGTCGCCAGCGACGCTGCTCCTGCTCTCTCTCCAGAGAGTACCTCCTGTGTCAAGTACTACACAGGAGTCTTCGATGAGACTCCTCCTCCTCACTATGCTATCCCATCTGTCTTCCTCGAGCTGTGTCAACTCCATCGACACTGCTCTTTCTCCTCATGTTCTCTTCACCGGTGTCCGTTACACAGCTCTCCTTCCTTTGACCAATGATGCTTCTCCATTCCTCCTATCCTGAGTGGTAACCGACTGCATGTCACTGAGCTCGGTCCCTCTCTTAGCAAGACTTAGTTCCTGGCCTGGTAGAGCTTGGTCCTCTTTGTGCATGAGTTTAACCTCAGCCTGCATGTGGCTCGTCGTACAGGTGTCCTTGTCACTGATCTCTGTGGAATCTGCCACAAGGTCATGCTTCCTACAGATTTTGCTGGGATTCGTGTTATTGGTCTCGTTCGTGCATCTCTCGGTGAGATCTGTCAGAGAGTCGTAACTATTACCGATCTCACTGAAGTCTTCTGCAATTCCTACGACCTGCCCAATTCCTCGATTCCTGCGCTGCCTTCATATGAACTGACGGTTCTTCTTGCTTCCTGTGCATACCGTCCCATGACACTATTGACAGACCGGCGCTGGTGTCGGCGAGTATTCGAGCTGGATGGTCTTGAACCGTTCCGGAGAGCTCTAGTACTGCCGTTCCTCCGCTGGTAGAGAAGCATACAGGGCAATCTTGGTATATACAAAAGGATGGTGAGGAGGTTTGCAGAGCAATGCATGCCATCAGTGCATCACCCCACTGCTGTTTCCCTCATTGACATCGTCTTGGACCTCTTCCTGGCCAGCATCCATTGGTGGTTGATACTGGCTGAAGTCTAGAATGTCGGGGTCGACCATTTCTAGGCCATCTGTCTGGTTATCCCCGGGGTCCAGGTCTCCTTCTTCAAGGGAGGTTTCCATGGTTACCATTACCTTTGGGCCCATGGGTCTTGGGCCCAAGGCTTCTGGCTTCTTGCTCAGGCAATCTCTTGCCCAATGGCCGAGCCCCTTACACAGGTGACAAGTGTTACTGCTTGGGACTGCAGGGCTTCCTTGTCTCGGACTCTGAACGAGCTGGTGAGGTAACAGCCGATTGGTTGGTTGGCTAAAGTTTCCTATTGTTGTTTGTGCCGGCAGTTGGGCTGGATAAGTCTGTGCCGGCTGCTGAGCAGGGAATGGACCTTGAGCCAGTGGCATAGGTTGGCCTCCAGGGTTTGGTTGTGATGGAGCGGCACTTGGGTGCCAGGCCAAGAACTGCTGTAGCAGCATCCTTTGCCGGTCAATCTCCTCAACCTCTCGATACCATTCCCACCTCTTCATGGGTAGGTTCTGCTCAAACTTCTCCTGTAGACTGCGTGTGAGGCTGCCCCTAAACAAGTCAATAACTAGTTCATTGTCATCTAGATTGACTTGTCCTTCTAAGTCTCTGAATTGCTTGATGTGGCATGTGGCAGCACCTGGTGCATTGCTCGCGAGCCGGAGAGCCAACAGCTTGTTGTAGGCCTCCATTCTGGTGTTTCGAGGATTGAACTGTTCCATCAGGCACTCTGTGAAGTAATGCACAATCATTGAACAATCTTCCTTCTCAGGCTCTGTCAATGTGAAGCTTGGAAGTCCACCATTCGCAAGCATTCCCTTCCAATTGAGCACCCATATGATTGATCATCCTTGCTTGCTCATAGAACTGGTTGAATTTGAACCATGCCTCAGCCTCAAGAATGAAGATCTCAACATCTCTAGGATTGAACTTGGGGAATGGGGTGGCGACCAGCTTGGAACGAGAGAGACTGGGGTCTCCAGAAATGCTCACATCATCCTCTTGGTCGAAACCATGAGGTTCTGCCCTTGGCCGGTTGTACAGATCCACACAGGGCTTGAAGTATCTGGGCCTGGTGGGTGAGGCATACTTGTCATAGTTGTTGCCTGGCAGTTCGCTTGGTTCCATGAACGATACCGCCTGCCTTGGACGCGATGCTGGGGACAGTGTGGGAGGGTCTCCCATCATCACCTCTTCCCTAGCCTCTTGATCCTCTGGGTGGGAGGGCTCAATCACCTACTCTCCACTCAGATGAGCGCGGTGTAGACGCTCTTCACGTTGCCCTTGTCTGGTAAGCTCCAGCTGGGCTTCCATTAGGAAGAGTAGCCTCTCGAGCTTATCGTTGAGGCTTTTGTCCATCATGTTGATCGTGGGGGGCAGCTTGAATGATCCACTCTAATGTCAGCAGTCGCACGCCTGAAACCTGAGATTTGTAGTAGTACTGATACTACTACTGATTCTGTCGAGTTATGCGACAGCGCTAATGGTATTACGATTTTTAGTGAAATATGCAACAGAGTCGTCTCTGTCACTTTTCTCACTGGAATCTGTAGTTGTGGTAATGCTGTTGCAGATTTCGACTGACCACTGTCGGACACTCTGTCCAGAGGTAGCTCAGCACGATCAATAACAATGTGAACTTGCTGATGACACCAAAGGTCTGGTGTGAGTATGGGTTGGTGACGTCGACACGAGTGTCCAGTGTGTCGGCTATTGCTTGAGGTGATCCCCAGACCACAGTGGACGACTGCCTTCGGTTCTATCGTTATCGGGACCGCTGGTTTGCTAAGAACCGCCTTCGGACATCAGGAAGTGGTGATACAACATGTCACGGGCCTAAGCTGCACAGAGCGAGAGAAGGCCGAAATGATATGAAGGTAGCGCAGGAATCGTGGGATCGGACAGATCATAAGGTTTGCAGCAGGGTTCACCAAGATCAGCAGTAGAATCAGCTCTATGGCAGATCTCAGTGAAATTGGCGTGAATGACATCAGTATCACGATTCTCGCTGGAATCTGCAGGAAGCATGATCTTGTAGCAGATTCCGCGGAGATCAATGACAAGAATGTACGTACGACGATTCACATGCAGGACACACCACACTTACACCAGAAGGGGACCAAGCTCCACCAGGCCGAGGACCAAATCTGGTTGAGAAAGGGGACCAAGCTCAACAACACACAGTGGGTTACCACTCAGGGGTACACAAGACAGGAATAGAGGAAGACCATTGCCAGTCAAAGGAAGGAGAATGGTGTAACGGACACTGGCGACAAGAACATGAGGAGAAGGAGCAGTGTTGATGGAGTCGATGCAGCTCGAGAAGCACAGACAGGATAGTGCAATGAGGAGGAGGAGTCTCATGGGAGACTCCTGTGTAGTGCTCGATGCAGAAGGTACTCTCTGGAGAGGGAGCAGGAGCAGTGCCACTGGTGATGCTGCAAAAGAGGTATATAACCATACCTTCTCGTCACAAATGGTAGAGTGGAGGGGCATCCACTCTACACCATACAAACTAGTCATAACTTTAGCATAAGTATCATTAGTTTCACAGTCAGAATAGTAGAAATCAATAGATTGCTTCTCATTGCAGTGTCTGTGTTGTATCACCACTCACTGACGTCTGAAGGCGGTTCATAGTAAACCTGTGGTCTGGATACGATAGAACCAAAGGCAGTTGTCCACTGCGGTCCAGGGATCACCTCAAGTGTTAGTCGACACACTGGACACTCATGTCAATGTCATCAATCCATACTCACACCAGCCCATTGGTGTCAATATCAAGTTCACATATAAGTCGTATCATATTTGATCATGCCGAGCTACCTCTGGATGGAGTGTCCACAGCGGTTAGTCAAAATCTGTCATAACGACAATACAACTACAGATTCCAATGAGAAAAGTGACAGAGACGGCTCTGTCACATAATTCACTAAGAATTGAAATACCATTAGCACTGTCACATAACTTGACAGAATCGGTAGTAGTATCAGTACTACTACAGATTTCAGGTTTCCGGTGCGCGACCGCTGAGACAACACACACGCTTCGATGAGGAGCAATCTATTGATTACTACTATGCTGACTGTGAACTAATGATACTTATTCTTAAGTTATGACTAATTTATATGGTGTAGAGTGGATGAGGATCCACTCGACCTTTTTGTGATGAGGAGGGATGGTTTTATACCTCTTTGCAGCATCGCCAGCGACGCTGCTCCTGCTCTCTCTCCAGAGAGTCCCTTCTGCGTCGAGACTTCTCAGGAGTCTCCAACGAGACTCCTCCTCCTCATTGAACTGTCTGCTGGTGTCCATCACACAGCTCTCCTTCCTCTAACTGGTGACTATTCTTGTACTCCTATCCTGTGTGCCCCTGAGTGGTAACCGACCGTGTGTCGCTGAGCTCGGTCCCTCTCTTGGCCAGGCTTGGTCCTCAGCCTGGTAGAGCTTGGTCTCCTTTGTATGTGAGCTTAACCTCGGTATGCGTGTGAATTGTTGTATGGATGACCTTGTCACTGATCTCCATGGAATCTGCCTCAGGATTGTACTTGCTGCAGATTCTGGCGAGAATCATGATATCGATGCTGCTCGTGCCGATTTCGCTGAAATCTTCCATAGAGCTGATTCTACTGCTGATCTCGGTGAACTCTGCCGCAAACCTTATGATCTGCCCAAACCCATGATTCCTGCGCTACCTTCATATGACTTCGGTCTTCCCTCGCTCTGCGCAGCTTAGGCCCATGACAACCGGCAAGCAGGTCACTAGGAGGAGGAGCAGTGTCGAAGGGGTTGACACATAGCTCGAGGATGACAGGAGGGTACTAGAGGGACCTCCTGTACAGTACTCGATGAAGAGGGTACTCTCTGCAGAGAGAGGGCCAGAGTAGCATCACAGGCGACACTACAAGGAGTGTATATAAGCATACCCTCTCATCATCAGTGGTCGAGTGGATCCCCATCCACTCTACACACCATAACTAGTTATCACTTCAGCATAAGTATACATTAGTTTCAGTCAGCATGGTAGCAATCCATCAAGGTTGCTCCTCATTGTAGTGCATGTGTTGTATCACCACTCACTGACATCCGAAGGCAGTTCATAGCAAACCAGCAGTCCAGATTAAGATAGAACCGAAGGCAGTAGTCCACTGCGGTCCAGGGATCACCTCAAGCATCAGTCAACACACTGGACACTTGTGTTGATGCCACCAACCTTATCACCAACACCACCAACCTCATCATCAACAAGAACACTCACACCAGACCTTGGTGTCACCATAGCCTTTGTATTGATATTGATCATGCCAAGCTACCCCTGAAAAGAGTGTCCACAGAGGTCAGCCGAAACCTGCAATAGCATACATACCAAACACCACCCGCTGTCATCACACAACCTGATAGTTGCCGAGCAACACAGCTCGCCAAGATTGATATTGAGACAATAGCTGTCATACAGTTTGATAGTCACCGAGCAACTCGACGAACAGACCTTGGTTTCAGGCGCGAGACCCCTGACACCTGGTAGCATCTTGAAGTGGAAGAATATGCAGAGAATTTCACCAAGGGATAAATTGATCTTTCAGCAAGACAATTCCCACCCCCACACTGCCAAAGTCATGAAGGAGTACCTGGAGGAGGTCAAACTCAATGTATTGCCCTGGCCTGCAATGTCTCCAGACCTGAATTCTATAGAACATGTGTGGCAGCAGCTGAAAAAGCAGCTATATCAGCAAAGATTTACTATCAACAATAAAGCTCAACTCATTGCAGCTATCAACAGGTTTTGGGCAACTTTTCCCAAGAAATCAGTCCAGGCACTCATAAAGTCAATGCCCAGGGGGTTACAGGCTGTAAGAGTTGCAAAAGGGGGTCATACAAAATACTAAAGTATAGTATATAGTAATTTAAGAGGAGCTTTACTCTCAAAAAATGTTGTGGCACTTTCACTGTGCACAAATGTGGTCCAATCACAACAAAACTTATATGCACTTGTAGCTCTCAATCTCAGCTTTCCAACAATATGTCACAAGCTACACTCCATTGAGGATACCAGCTCTTGAGAATTGAAGTTGATGTGTGGTGATGAGCATTTAAATATCCTAAAAGATGCCAGGCAATTTTGGACATGACTGTAGAATTCTTAGAAAGTTTTTTCATAAATTGTTTAAAGTCATTTTCTAGTGCCGGCTTTAGGATATTCCAGCATATAATGATGTGCTTAATGTAACGATGTTACGTTTTAGGCCGGGAAATTTTGATCTACAAACGAGATAGTTTTTGTTCACGAAGACCACCTTAACATCAAAGTCTGATTATCGAGCTCAGCTGCTGTACGGTCCTTCGTGTTGCCGTGGAAGCCGAACTATCTTGTATCTGTGGTGTGACTATCTCCACTTTGCTCCCTATCAGCAAGACAATCTGCGCTCCTACTAAACCCGGTTGAGTCGGAGAAATGGCGACGGCAAAGATCGCAACGCTGGCCATCCGTACGTTGGCCAAGCCTATTGCAACGCAGCTCAAGAGCCAAGCCGCACAGCATGAGACGTTTAGAAAGGTATGCTTCCTCATCAACCAGCTGCGATCACAGCCATGGAAGGGGAATGGCTGACCTACGTAACTTTGTCCTCTGTTTCGCTTCTATCTTGAATCTTAGTTCTGCATCGCGCTTGCCCAACGGATGTACCGCACAGAGATGGCGCTCAGGACGAATCTCCTTCCAAACGGAGTCCAACAGAAAGTGCGACCACTAAACGATGCCAAAGCGATAGCGAACGGTGCCAATGCGATATCGGAAGGTTTTCTTTTCTTCGTGGCAGCAACCCTCATCCTCGGCGAGACATATCGAGGCTCTCGTAAGAAGGCGGAACAGCGCAATCGCACCGAAGACTCACTCAATCAGCTTCAGGACCAAGTCGAAAGGATGGCCACGGTGCTCGGCATTGATCTGGAACAGCTCAAGCGTGTATCAGAGCGGCAATTGGACGGAGATGACTCGCAAGCAAGCGTATCTGGAAGCAGCAGCAGGAATGGCGGAAACGGTGCAGGCGTGGTCACCGAGGAAGCAGATCCATCCTTGGTCGAGGCGCGGCTCCGAGTGTACCGTGACAAGCAGGATGAGGATCTCAAGTCAAAACAGCTACAAGCAGCGGTCTCCGTGCTGCTCAACCTTGCACTCCAGAATCGATGGGTTGTGGGGTCAGAGGCGTTGGAACTGGAGGGAATCCTGGACGGCTCTCGATCGAACCCATCTCACACATCAACACAGCCCTTGCAGATATCGCAAGGAGAAGCGAATAGGACGCCAGATGTTTCAGTCAACAGCAGCTTTCAGGTACCTGTAGCGACATCGGAAGACCCGTCAACATCGACCCTTCAACCGTCCATCATACAACAGGTGGCCCTGGAGAGGGCAAAAGCATTAGCCCGCGAGGCTAGAGGCGAGACGGATCCAAATACACAATCTGCCGATGCGTCATTAGCCAACCTACTAGCTCCGCATAGACAGACGACTTCAACCTGACCTCATCTCGTGATACCATCATTCAATTCCAGATATCCCAACAGCATCGTCTGATGTGTGTTATATGAACTGTATCCCGAGATCATGCTGTGATAACACAGCAATTTTCTTCAATACAGCAGTCGAACGAAGGGGTATATCAGGGGTCTCGCGCCTGAAACCCAGGTCGGTCTGTCGAGATACTCGGTGACTATCAAACTGCACGACAGCTATTGTCTCAGTGAGCTACATCGCTCAGTGACTATCAGGTTGTGTGGTGGCGATGGGTGGTGTTCATTGTATATACTATCGTAGGTTTCAGATGATCTCTGTGGACACTCTGTTCAGGGGTAGCTCGGCACGAACGATGTCAATACTAAGGTTATGATGACACCAAGGTCTGGTGTGGGTGTTGATGGTGATGAGGCTGTTGGTGTTGGTGATAGGGTTGGTGGCATCAACACAAGTGTCCAGTGTGTTGACTGATGCTTGAAGTGATCCCCAGACCGCAGTGGACTACTGCCTTCGGTTCTATCTTAATCTGGACCACTGGTTTGCTATGAACCGCCTTCGGATGTCAGTGAGTGGTGACACAACACATGCACTACAATGAGGAGCAAACTTGATAGATTGCTACTATGCTGACTGAAACTAATGTATACTTATGCTGAAGTGATAACTAGTTATGGTGTGTAGAGTGGATGGGGATCCACTCGACCACTGGTGATGAGAGGGTATGCTTATATACACTCCTTGTAGTGTCGCCTGTGATGCTACTCTGGCCCTCTCTCTGCAGAGAGTACCCTCTTCATCAAGTACTGTACAAGAGGTCCCTTCAGTACCCTCCTGTCATCCTCGAGCTATGTGTCGACTCCTTTGACACTGCTCCTCCTCCTTTGACACTGCTCCTCCTCCTTCAACACTGCTCCTCCTCCTTCGACCAGTGATGGTTCCTCTGACTCCTATCTCTCGAGCCCCTGAGTGGTGACCATCTGCATGCTCCTTGAGCTTGGTCCTCCTCGTGGCTGTGCTTGACCCTCCTCGCATATGGGCCCGGTCCTCTGTTGCATGTAAGTCCATAGGAGTCCATGGTCTCCATGGAGACTGCACTACGACCATGCTCATCACTGGTATCGACTAGAACTCCGATACCTGTGCTCCTTCCATATGAACCAGTGACCCTCCTGCTTCCTGAGCATTCAGGCCCATGACAGGGTACAAATCAAATTCGACCGAGCCAATGGTCTTCAGAGATACATAACGTAGTAGTTGAAATTAGAGGCGCCGATACGGAGGCCACTAACAGGCACTCTCACAATCGGGTAGTCTTTAAGCAAAAGGCTTGTATTTTCACGGTACGGTAGCAACCATCTTGAGAATATATATACATGTTCTGTGCACCCATCTGTGCTCACTTTGACAAATCATTCCTATATGACACATATCTATCTTCATGAGTGTTGTCATGCCAATGTACCCCCTGCATCTTATGGTGTCGATAATCGTGCATGGTCTGCTTTATCCCCCACTAGCTTCGTGTTCTGCTTGTTTCTCCTCGTTGCTCAATGTTTTCCCAATTTCCCGATGTTGTGAGCTCCTATTTAATGTGTTGTGTGTTGGTGATGCTGGTGCACCTTCAACTCCCCCCTTCAACAGCATATCCAATCCCATCATTTTTGATACCCTTGTCGTGTTGAGTCCCTTGAGAGGTTTTGTTAGGATGTCAGCCATGTTGTTTGTCGTCCCAACAAACTCGATCGATATGTCGCCGTCTTGTACATGATCCCTAACAAAATAATACCTGGTGTCTATATGCTTGAGCTTCCAGTGTTTGGCTGGGTCCTTGCTGACCTGTATACATCCCTGACTGTCAGTGTACATTACTGGTTTGACTCCCATGATTCCCAAATCCCTGAGCAAGTATGAAAAGAAGAGGGCTTCTCTCGCTGCCTCTGATGCAGCAACTAGTTCTGCCTCTACTGCTGATAATGCCACACATTTTTGTACGTGTGATTTCCAGCTAACTGGGCATCCATATACATATGTGATTGCTCCAGATGTACTCCTTTGTCCATTGGTTGGATCTGAAGCCCAATTCACGTCGGTATACGTAACTACTGGCTGTTTTGCATGCATCCTATACATCCCTCCAAGCTCCAGACGATATTCACTCATTTGGTTCAGGTACTTTAGTAGGTGTACTGCAGCTTGCCATGCACTATCAATCGGTTCCGACATGTATTGTGTCAGGACCCCAACCATAAAAGAAACATCTGGTCACACTGTGTTGGACACCCACAGCAGCTGTCCTACCAATTCCTGGTATGGCTTGCTTCGCTCTGGTGTACACTGTCATGGGCCTGAATGCTCAGGAAGCAGGAAGGTCACTGGTTCATATGGAAGGAGCACAGGTATCGGAGTTCTAGTCGATACCAGTGATGAGCATGGTCGTAGTGCAGTCTCCATGGAGACCATGGACTCCTATGGACTTACATGCAACAGAGGACCGGGCCCATATGCGAGGAGGGTCAAGCACAGCCACGAGGAGGACCAAGCTCAAGGAGCATGCAGATGGTCACCACTCAGGGGCTCGAGAGATAGGAGTCAGAGGAACCATCACTGGTCGAAGGAGGAGGAGCAGTGTATAGGAAACTGGAAAGCAGGTCACTAGGAGGAGGAGCAGTGTCGAGGAGGACAGGAGGGTACTAGAGGGACCCCTTGTACAGTACTCAATGAAGAGGGTACTCGTCAGTGATTGCGCGCCTGAAACCTGAAATCTGTAGTAGTACTGATACTACTACCAATTCTGTCGAATTATGTGACAGTGCTAATGGTATTTCGATTCCTAGTGAATTATGTGACAGAGCTGTCTCTCACTTTTCTCATTGGAATCTGTAGTTGTATTGTCGTTATGACAGATTTTGACTAACCACTGTGGACACTCCATCCAGAGGTAGCTCGGCATGATCAAATATGATATGACTCTAAGTGAACTTGATGTTGACACCAATGGGCTGGTGTGAGTATGGATTGATGACATTGACATGAGTGTCCAGTGTGCTGACTAACGCTTGAGGTGATCCCTGGACCGCAGTGGACGACTGCCTTCGGTTCTATTGTATCCGGACTGCAGGTTTACTATGAACCACCTTCAGATGTCAGGAAATGGTTATACAACACACGTGCTTTAATGAGAAGTAATCTATTGATTACTACTATGCTGACTGAAAACTAATTATACTTATGTTTAAAGTTATGACTAGTTTATATGGTGTAGAGTGGATGAGGATCCACTTGACCGTTTGTGACGAAAAGGTATGGTTATA
Source organism: Ustilago nuda (assembly GCA_022963125.1). Lineage (NCBI taxonomy): Eukaryota > Fungi > Basidiomycota > Ustilaginomycetes > Ustilaginales > Ustilaginaceae > Ustilago > Ustilago nuda. The sequence continues at coordinate 829,289 of JALCUS010000004.1, read as the reverse complement.
TACCCCTTTGCAGTGTCGCCAGCGACGCTGCTCCTGCTCTCTCTCCAGAGAGTACCTCCTGTGTCAAGTACTACACAGGAGTCTTCAATGAGACTCCTCCTTGTCACGATGCTATCCCGTCTATCTTCCTTGAGCTGTGTCAACTCCATCAACACTGCTCTTTCTCATGTTCTCTTCGCCAGTGTCCGTTGCACAGCTCTACTTCCTTTGACTGGCAAAGGTCCTCCTCTATTTCTACCTTGTGTGCCCCTGAGTGGTAACCCACTGCATGTCGTTGGGCTCGGTCCCCCTCTTGGCAAGACTGGGTCCCTGGCCCGGTGGAGCTTGGTCCCTTTCCCGTATAAGTGTGGTGATTCTTGCCTGTGAATCGTCGTACATATGTCCTTATCACTGATCTCCGCAGAATCTGCCACAAGATTGTGCTTCCTACCGATTTCGCTGGGATACATGATATCGGTCTCGTTTGCACATCTCTTGGTGAGATCTGTCAGAGAGTCATAACTATTACTGATCTCACTGACTTCTGCAATTCCTGTGATTCTGCCCGATCCCTTGATTCCTGCGCTGCCTTCATATGAACTTCGGCCTCCTCCGCTCTGCGCACTCCAGCCCATGACACCAAACCCCTTTTGGGCTAGCGATAGCAGGAGAAGAAAAGAATCTCAACCCAAACGTTTAGGAAGCACTGACTGGAGAAGACAAGAACTTTTGGGAGGAAGCGATGCACAAGGAGCTGGAGGGGCTGGAGGCGATGGGTACATGGGAGACCACCGATTACCGCACGTTATGAACACAGTCGACACACATTGGGTGTTGAAAATCAAAATGGATGCAAATCTAATCCCCATGAAGTACAAGGCGAGACTAGTGGCACAAGGGTTCACACAGAGGGAAGGCATAGACTATGCAGAAATCTTTGCACCTGTGGCGCCTATTCAATCCATCAGAGGAATCTTGGCAGTTGCAGCCGTACAGGGTTGGGAGGTGGATTTGATTGATGTAAAACAAGCTTACTTAAATTCGAATCTACACCATGATGTTTACCTCAAGCCACCCATCGGGACCAAAGTGCCACCAGGGAAGTCTTAAAGCTCACGAAAGGACTCTACTGACTAAAGCAATCAGGCCATGAGTGGAATATCGAGCTAGACACGCATCTGAGAAGAATTGGTTTCCACTGCATGTCCAGTGCTCCATGCTTATACTCGAGAGGGACAGGTGACCGACTCACAGTGATAACCACATATGTGGACGATATGCTTATCACATCGCCAAGCTGAAGAGAAGTTGATTGCGCTAAGGCGGAAATCATGAGCAAATGGGGGATGGAAGACCACGGACCAGTAAAGGAATTCTTAGGCATCAGAATCACTCGGGAAAGGAGCCAGAACAAGATCTCGCTCAACCTCACAGCATACATCAAAGGTATGGTAAGTAAATGCTTGGAGAAGCCGAGTGAAAAGTCATGGATACCAATGCAAAGTATAGCAAGTATTGCCGGAGGAAACAAGTGTATGTCAGGGGTCTCGCGCCTGAAACCCAGGTCGGTCTGTCGAGATACTCGGTGACTATCAAACTGCGCAACAGTTATTGTCTCAGTGAGCTACATCGCTCGGTGACTATCAGGTTGTGTGGTGGCGATGGGTGGTGTTCGTTGTATATACTATCGTAGGTTTCAGATGATCTCTGTGGACACTCCGTTCAGGGGTAGCTCGGCACGAACGATGTCAATACTAAGGTTATGATGACACCAAGGTCTGGTGTGGGTGTTGATGGTGATGAGGCTGTTGGTGTTGGTGATAGGGTTGGTGGCATCAACACAAGTGTCCAGTGTGTTGACTGATGCTTGAAGTGATCCCCAGACCGCAGTGGACTACTGCCTTCGGTTCTATCTTAATCCAGACCGCTGGTTTGCTATGAACCGCCTTCGGACGTCAGGAAACAGTGATACAACACACGCGCTTCAATGAGAAGTAATCTATTGATTACTACTATTCTGACTGTGAACTAATGGTACTTATTCTGGAAGTAATACTAGTTATATGGTGTAGAGTGGATGGGGATCCACTCGACCACTGGTGATGAGAGGGTGTGCTTATATACACTCCTTGTAGTGTCGCCTGCAATGCTACTCTGGCCCTCTCTCTGCAGAGAGTACCCTCTTCATCGAGTACTGTACAAGAGGTCCCTTCAGTACCCTCCTGTCTTCCTCGAACTGTGTGTTGACCTCCTTCGACACTGCTCCTCCTCCTAGTGACCTGCTTGTCAGTCTCCTATGACTCCTATCTCTCAAGCCCCTGAGTGGTGACCGTCTGCATGCTCCTTGAGCTTGGTCCTCCTCGTGGCTGTGCTTGACCCTCCTCGCCTATGGGCCTGGTCCTCCTTTGCATGTAAGTCCGTAGGAGTCCATGGTCTCCATGGATACTGCACTACGACCATGTTCACCACTGGTACTGGCTAGATCTCTGATACCTGTGCTCATTCCATATGAACCAGTGACCCTCTTGCTTCCTGAGCATTCAGGCCCATGACACTACCCCTTCTTAAGAGCCGAGCTCCGTCGAGGCATGCTCTTGTCTGGTTCATGCTGACTCCTCCTCTCCTCCTCCTCATTACCTCTTCGACAACATCATCAACATCACCCTTCCTTCTCTCATCGTCATGCCCCTTCTTCTGCTCCTTCTTCTCCCTCTCTCTGCTCCTCCTGTTCTCTACTTTGTCTCCTTACTTGTCCCCCCTCCGACACCTCATACTCCTGGATGAGGTCGGGGCAGTTGAGATTCTCCACTGGTTCCCATGATGCAGCTTCTTCCAAGTACCCTCTCCACAACACCTTGTACTCTGTAGTCCCATTGTGTACACGCTTGTCGATGAGGGCCTCGACTTTGAAGTCAAGATCCTCATCTGGGAGTGGTGGTATCGTGGGCTGTTCAGCTGTTGAGGAAGAGAGCTTGTTCTTGCTGGTTCGAGCATAGACACGTGGAACACATCATGCACCCTAAGGTTTGCTGGCAATGTGATTCAATAAGCTCGGCGTCCTACCCGTTCCTGAACTGAGTAGGGTCCTGCAAACCGGGTGTCTAGCTTGGGTGTGGGTCTCCTTGTCTTCCAGTTTCGATGGTTGATGTAGACCATATCACCCACCTTGAACTCGTTGTCCTTGTGCTTCCTGTTGTACTGGTCTACTGTCCTATGCTGTGCCTCTCTAATCTGCTCCTGGAGGTACTTGCAACGCTCCTTCCCATTGATGAGGTACTCAAAGCGACCTGGATCATTGACTCCCAACTGTCGAGGGATGTCAGGATGAGCCTTGGGGTTCCATCCATAGCATGCAAAGAAGGGTGAGACACCAATGCTGTTGTGGACCGTGTTGTTGTATACAAAGGCTGCAGCATCCAGCAAGTTGGCCCAGTCATCCTGTTCATAGTTGCAGTACATCTGTAGGTACTGCTCAATGACCTGGTTGACTCTCTCTGTCTGACCATCAGTTTGAGGATGGTAGGCCATGCTAAGTGAGTGCTTCACACCCATTTGTTCTGCAAATGCCTTCCATGCTCCTGATATGAACTGCCTGCCTCGGTCCGAGACCATGTGATCAGGATAGCCGAAGAGGCTAACCATGTGTCCGTACAGCAACACTGCAGTCTGCTTGGCTGGGACTGTCTTATGGGTTGGAGCTAGTATAGCAAACTTGGTCAACCTGTCGACAATGACTAAGATGGAGTCATAGGTCTTGGAATCATACTTCTTTGATGGTGGTAGTCCTTCGATGAAGTCGAGGGATATGGAGCCCCAGGGTCTGTCTGGTGTGGCTAGTGGCTGTAGCAACCCATATGGATGATGACAAGGAGCTTTGTACCTAGCACATACAGGACAACTTGCTACATAGTCTGCAATCCAAGCTGTCATGTTTGGCCACCAGTAGTGTCGTTGAGCTGCCTTGATGGTGGTGTCCCTGCCCACATGTCCAGCAGTGATACCATCATGGCATTGGTTCATCATCATGAATTGCAGGTGTTCTACTGACAGAGATTGTCCATCGACCTCTCTGGCACTCCTTGAGTGATGGTTGTTGGTCTTCCCTGGTAAGGTCACCTTGGGGATAACCAGTCTTCCACCACTATGCCATAGACCTCCTTGGACCTCGAAGGGTTTCTTGCTGTGTACCTCCTGCAACTCCTGGTCCAAGGGTTGGAAGATCTTGACCAGATGTTTGAGTCCCTTCGATGCTATGGACTCCATCGAGAGCATAGGAGCTACTAGGGTCGACTCCTTGTCTGTTGTCTCCTTGAACACTCGAGGAGGCAGTAGTTGCCTCACATTGTGATCCTGCTCTTCACTGACTGGCTGCATATCAGTCCTTCTGGTGAGGGCATCAGGTTCACCACCCTTGTCTCCTGGTCGATACTGCAGTATGAAGTCGAAGTCTGCTAGTAGTATTGCCCATCGAGCCTGTCGACCTGTGATGTGTCTCTGTGACTTGAAGTACATGAGAACTTCATGGTCAGTGAGGATGACCAGTTGACTCAGCAGTCCAGCTAGCATGTGTCACCACTGAGTAAGGCAAGCAACCACAGCTAGGAGCTCCTTATCATGGATCTCATAGTTCTTCTCAGCAGATGACATCTTCCTGGAGTAGAAGGCCACTGGATGCCATCATCCTTCATGCTCCTGCTTGAGTACTCCTGCTATAGCAAAGTCACTTGCATCGGTCTCCAACCTTGTTGAAAGGTGGTAGTCGAAGTGCTGAAGCACTCCTGCTGTTGTGAATGCCTGGATGAGCTTGTGGAAGGCCTGCTGGGCCTCCTCTGGTAGCTCAAACTTCTTGAACTGTTCTGTAGGCTTTACCAGTGATGTCAAGGGCTTGGCTATACGAGCAAAGTGGGCTATGAACCTTTGATAGAAGTTGGCAAAACCTAGGAACCTCTGGATGTTGTGGACAGACTCTGGCATTGGCCACTCCTTGACAGTGCACACCTTTTTTGGGTCCATCTCTATACCTGTCGGCTTGATGATGTAACCCAAGAACTCGACTGTCCTGGTGTGGAACTCACACTTCGACAGCTTGGCAAAGAGCCTGTTGTTCCTTAACCGAGTGAGGACCTCGGTGACATGCTCCACATGTCTCTCTTCAGTGTTACTGAAGATCAGGAAGTCATCTAGGTATACCACTACATATACTCCAATGATATCTAGGAAGATGCCATTGATGAACAACTGGAAGTGAGCTGGAGCATTGGCTAGGCCAAAGGGCATCACTAGGTACTCATAGAGTCCCAGCTGAGTGCCAAAGGCCGTCTTCCATTCATCTCCTTTAGCAATCTGGATGAGGTTGTATGCTGCTCTAAGGTCTAGCTTGGTATAGATCCTTGCCTTCCGGAGTAAGAACAGCTGCTCCTCGATGAGGGGCAATGGGGCCCTGTTCTTGACAGTGATCTTGTTGAGACCCCAGTAGTCCACACAGAGCCTGAGACCTCCACCCTTCTTTGGTACAAAGAGCACTGGTGATTGTGCCAGGCTCTTTGATGGTCTAATGAACCCCTTCTCAAGGTTCTCATCCAGGTACCTCCTCAACTCGGACATCTCCTTGGGTCCCTTAAGGTATAGGGACCCCTGAGGTGGCTGACCTCCTTCCATCAACTCGAGGTGGAGATCATGCTCTGTATGATGGGGCAGCTTGTCTGCTTCCACTTCATTGAACACATCTTGCAGGTGTTGGTATGGCTTTGGTATATCTGCAGCCATCACCACCTTGTCCACCTCTACCTCCATCTCTAATCCTTTGTCTGTGCCTGTAGGTATGAAACCAAAGGCCAGGAGTGATGATGGTGGTTCTTCCAACAGCATGAACCCTATGGGTCCATCTTCCAGAGCTGCTTGTAGTATGCACTCTGCTGAGACAAACTCGTTTCCATGGAGGGTTGGTCTCCTCATGGATAGGTCCCCTGCTCTTGCTGCTTCAGGGGGTCTCTTTGGGGGGTCGGTCTTGCTCCTGAGTCTTGAACTCCAGCTGGCCCATGTCCCATTGTATGGTGGGTTTGAGCCTCTGTAGCTCGGTGAACCCCAGGATGAGGTCATAGTCAGCAGTGTCAGCCACTGAAGCTTCGACCACACCCAGATTGTGTGTACCAATAGATACCTGCATGCTCGCAGAACTATTGATGGAGAGTTGGTGTCTGGTGACACCATGGATCGATCTTGTTTTTGTGGGTTTTGTGGGTATTTGGTACTTACTAATGAAAGAATCTGAGACTATGGACAAACCAGCACTAGTATCAGCTAGTATCCGAGCAGGATGGTCTTGGACCATTCCAGAGAGCTCCAACACTGCTTTGCCTCCACTGGTAGAGAAACATACTTGGCAATCTTGATATATACAGAGTGATGGCGAGGAGGTTTGTAGAGCAATGCACGCCATCAGCGCATCACCCCACTGATGTTTCCCTCGTCGTCGCCATCATCATGCTCCTCCTCCTCATGATCGGTGACCATGGTCTGTTGGTAAGGGCTGAGGTCCAAGTCCTCGGGGTTGCCTGTCTCCATGCTACCTGATTGGCCATCTCCTGAGTCAGTGTTTTCTTCGAAAGGGTCTGCTGTGGTGACCATGACCTTGGGGCCCATGGGTCGTGAGCCCAAGGAGTCTACTCTCCTGCTAGGGCAGTCTCTGGCCCAATGGCCAATACCCTTGCATACATGACAGGTGTTGTTACCTGATGGGGCAGGGCTTCCTTGCTTCGAGATTTGGGTGGCTTGATGGGGAAGGGGTCGGTTAGTTGGTCGATTTAGGTTTTGTGTAGTTGCTTGTGTAGTTGCTTGTGCTGGTGATCGAGCTGGATAAGGTTGAGTGGGTTGATGTATGGGAATTGAACTTTGAATTGGCCAAGACCCAGTTCTCAGGGGAGGTGACGTGGTGTTTGGGAGTGAGTGTCTAGACAAGGACTGCCATAGTAGCATCCTCTGTCGATCGATCTCCTCAACCTCTCGATACCACTCCCATCTCTTCCCAGGTGGGTTCCTCTCGAATTTCTCCTGTATGCTGTGAGTGAGACTTCCTTGGAAGAGATCAATCACTAGCTTGTTGTCACCTAGGTTGACCTGACCCTCCAAGTCTCTGAACTGCTCTACATGTCGTGTGGCAGCACCAGGAGCATCACTTGTGAGCCTGAGAGCTAGCAGCTTGTTGTATGCCTCCATCCTAGCATTGTGTGGGTTGAACTGCTCTGACAGTCTTTCTGTGAAGTAGTGCCAATCATTGAACAACCTTCCTTCTCTAGCTCTATCAATACAGAGCTTGGAGGTCCACCATTCCTGTGCAGTCCCTTCTAGTTGAGCACCCATGTGATTGATCATCCTAGATTGTTCATACACCTGGTTGAACTTAAACCATGCTTCAGCTTCTAGAATGAAGATCTCCACATCTCAAGGGTTGAACTTTGGAAAGGGGGTGGCGATGGGCTTTGATCGATTAAGCTCTGCCATGATGCTAGAGTCTTCCTCCTGATCAAGAACATAGGGCTCCGTCCTGCTCTTGTTGTATGGGTCTACCCTGGACTTGACATATCTTGGTCCAGTGGGTGAAGCATACTTCTTGTAGTTGATGTCTTCTTGATCATCCATGTCTGCAAATAAGACAGATCATCTCAGTCATGGGGCTGGAGTAGGAGTATGGGGGTCTCCCAGCATAGACTCATCTCCTCCTCCTGCTTGTTCCTCTGAGTGTGAGAGGTCAATAGTCTCCTCTCTACTCAGATGAGCTCGTTTTAGTTGTTCCTCTCGTTGACCCTGCCTGGTAAGCTCCAACTGAGCTTCCAATAGAGTGAGCAGTCTATCGAGCTTGTTGTTGAGGTCTGGGTCCATCATGGTGATTGTGAGGAGCTGCTTGAACAATCCACTCTAATGTCAGGGGTCTCGCGCCTGAAACCCAGGTCGGTCTGGCGAGATACTCGGTGACTATCAAACTGCGCAACAGCTATTGTCTCGGTATCAGTCTCGGCGAGCTACGTTGCTTGGTGACTATCAGGTTGCGCAGTGGCAACGGGTGGTGTTCATTGTATATACTATTGTAGGTTTCGGCTGACCTCTGTGGACACTCTGTTCAGGGGTAGCTCGGCACAATCAATGTCGATACTAAGGTTATGATGACACCAAGGTCTGGTGTGAGTGTTGATGGTGATGAGGTTGATGGTGTTGGTGATGGGATTGGTGGCATCAACATGAGTGTCCAGTGTGTTGACTGATGCTTGAGGTGATCCCTGGACCACAGTGGACTACTGCCTTCAGTTCTATCTTAATCCGGACCGCTGGTTTGCTATGAACCGCCTTCGGACATCAGTGAGTGGTGATACAACACACGCACTACAATGAGGAGCAACCTTGATAGATTGCTACTATGCTGACTGAAACTAATGTATACTTATGCTGAAGTGATAACTAGTTATGGTGTGTAGAGTGGATGGGGATCCACTCAACCACTGATGATGAGAGGGTATGCTTATATACACTCCTTGTAGTGTCGCCTGTGATGCTACTCCGGCCCTCTCTCTGCAGAGAGTACCCTCTTCATCGAGTACTGTACAAGAGGTCCCTCCAGTACCCTCGTGTCCTCCTTGAGCTATGTGTCGACTCCTTCGACACTGCTCCTCTTCCTAGTGACCTGCCTGTCGATCTCCTATGACTCCTATCTCTCGAGCCCCTGAGTGGTGACCATCTGCATGCTCCTTGAGCTTGGTCCTCCTCGTGGCTGTGCTTGACCCTCCTCGCATATGGGCCCGGTCCTCTGTTGCATGTAAGTCCATAGGAGTCCATGGTCTCCATGGATACTGCACTACGACCATGCTCACCACTGGTACTGGCTAGATCTCTGATACCTGTGCCCCTTCCATATGAACCAATGACCCTCCTGCTTCCTGAGCATTCAGGCCCATGACAAATTGCTCCACCAGATGGACAGCGTGTGGTCTGGGGTAAAGAATTTCCAACCCTTGTGTTTGTTGTTATAGCCAATCATAATTCCGGGTATGGCTCTTGCGCCATGCTTGCCTGCATGGTCCTTCTTTGGGAGGTGGACCCACGCAAGGCAGCCAAAAACGTGTAGTTGCTTAGCCAGACCATGTGCCGATGTGTGGTGAAAATCTTTGTATGGAATCTGATTTGCATTTGCTGATGGTGTCAAGTTAGGTACATGTCCGGCAGCCATAATGGCATAGGGCCATAGTCCTTTTGGCACTGATCTTTGAACAAGCATTGCACACTTCTTTTCTTGAAGTGATCTGATGGTGTGCTCTGCTCTCTCATTCTGTATGCTGACGTACAGGTTGGTTTTCTGCCACTTGAACCCCACTGCTTGCTTCCATTCCTCTGCTGTGAAGCTTGACCATTCTGTTCCATTGTCACTACAAATACACTTTAATGTTCGATCCATTACTATCTCTGCTGTTTTGATCCATGCTTTTAGGGTGGGGAACACTTCTGCTTTGCTGAGGAGTGGCTTCACATACACATAGGATGAAGTGTCATCTATAACTACCAATGCATGGTGATAGTTGGGATGGCCTTGTAAGTCTGTCATTAAGTTAATGTGCACCAACTCCAGGGGTGCTTGTGCTTGTTCCATTTTGCTGCTTGCCATCCTTGCATGTGCTTGTTTTTCCTGACTGCAACAGTCACAGTTCTTTGCATCATGTTTGAGCTGTGTCTCTCTTCCTAGGTAGTGAGCTTGGACCTGCTTGGTTTTATTTCTGCCAGGGTGGTCGAATCATTCGTGCCATAGTTTGCTCATCATGTGGCTTGCAGGCCTTGCTGGTGTTGTGCTGATATCAATGCCCTCAAGAGGGTCATCGAGCTGTGCTACTAGAGAGTCACCATGAACCTCCCATCTTTTCTTATGCTGGTTGTTCTTGCTCTTGACTATGCTTCCATCATGTTGGAGAATGGTGGCCCCAGACTCTTCAAATATCACTTGTGCACCATCTTTGGTCAATTCTGGAACAGACAATAGATTCTTGCTAAGACTGAGAATGTGAAGTACATCTGTGAGGGGTATTTTAACATTTCTGACTTGCAAGGTTGTATCACCTATTGCCTGGACATGCAATCATTCTTGTCCAGCAGTATCTATGAATCCTTGCTTTGTTGTTGGTGTGATAAGCTTGCTTTCATCACTTACCATGTGATTCAAAGCTCCAGAGTCAAGGACCCATGTACTGTTTTGTTTGTGATTGTTGGTGTTGCTGATGAAGAGAGTGCACCAGAGTTCCTACTCCTGCTGTGCTGGAACTTGCTCCTGGCTGTTGGTACAGTTGATTGCGATATGGCCTGGTCACTTGCACTTGTAGCACTTGGCTGGCTCACTGGGGTTTGCAGGATCACATCTCCTTCTGTTGTAGCCTTCTTGATTGAGGATTTGTCCAGCTCCACTGGCTTGGCTAGTTGCATTCTTGTTGCTGGCAAGTCTAGCTGCAGCTCAGATGCGGCCCGAAAGTTCGGCTTCTTGATGCTTCTTAGTGAGCGCATGGTAGGCATATTCATAGCTGCAACTGGGTTGTGTGGCCTTGAGGGAATCTACTGTTTGGGTGTAGAGCCAGTCATCCTTGACACAACAGTACAGGGTGGTCTTCTTGAGCTTCTCGTCCATGCGACTGCTGAGTCTCGCAGCATCGTTCCAAATTTGGTCAAGTTCCTTGCCGAGGTTGACAATGTTTTGGTGGACCAACTTGATCTCATGTATGCGTTCATGGATGGCAGAGAGTTTGACCTCTTTGTTGATCATGAGCGCGGCTTTGAGCTTCTTGTAGAGTGTGGAGCCGAGCAGTTTCTCCTTGTCTTGTTCTCACACTGTGTAGGTATCAATGTTGCTCATAGGTCTGTGATCGCAGGAGGACAGGATGAGGCCTAACAAGTGACTGTTTAGCTCTTTGTCATAGTCGGTGTGGCTGCTAGGAATCTCTCCAGTGAGAATGCCTTTGGTGTTCTTGATTGGCCGGAAACAGTCTATAAACATGGGTTCCCAGATAGCCCAGTTGTTCTCGTTGAGCTTGACAATTTGTAATACAATGCTAAGCACCAACTTGGGGATCTTTTCGGCTTGGCTGACATTAGGTTGAAGGTTCATTACAGAGAATGCTCGCTCCAAGATTTAGTCTTCACTCCAGTCAGTGTCGGCCTCTCTGATTATTTGCATGGTGTGTTTGAGCAGGGCTATGCTATCTACCCTGGGTGGCATACTGGTTGATTGCAGTTGCTGGCTGTGAGGTGCTGAAAGCTGCTGAGCTTCAGACTCTTAATCAGTTGAGGATTATTGGGTTAAGCGACTGTCTTGATTTTCAATCTATGGACTGCTATATACAAGGGCATATATATTCTTGGTGATTGTCTTCGGCATGTGCCGATCTGTGATGAGTTACTCTTCATATTACTCCTGAGTTGTTGCCTCCTGTGTGTTGTTGTGGCAACGACTATGCATCACACATGCATTGCCACCTATATGCGGTCTTGCCTCATCAATGGTTCGCTTATTCTCCACAGACCCCATGATGTTGCACGGACCCTGTGAATTTCGTTGAGGTCCCGACGCATCTTCAACTGTTGTTACGTCTCCCTCAACTGGGTGTGTGCGGGTGTGTGCGTCTCTCGAGCCTTGTTTTTTCTGTTGTGCGATGTGCAGGCGAATTGACTTGTTCTTCTGCCTCTCACTCATCGGAACAGCCGACGCACGCACCTTCTGCATCCACCATCTGTCACTTCTTTACTTCCATGCTACAAGCAAGTGTAGCTGCTGCTAACTTAACGTCAAATTAGTCTCCACCTGCACAGCTCAGCAGACCACGAGATCTCCCAGCTGCTGCAACTCCCGCCAACCATTGCGCAGCCACTTGCATTAAGCAGTAGCGCTTCTGCTTCTCTTCCACCCACATCTTCTTGGAGCTCAGCCACTGTCAAGCGGCAAGCCCAGAGCTTAGCTTCAGCTTCATAGGGGCAATTGCGGCTGTGAATACATTATTCAAGCTTCCTCTTCTCCCCGTTGCTTCTGGGCCGTTGTCTTCATTTCGTCGTTAACTTGGGCATCAACCTCACGCATGTCATCCTCGCATATACCCACAGACGGCGAGGCCTCGTCTCAGCGTGTCTCCATCTCCAGCGATCATTCCAAGATTCCTTCCAATTCCCAAGCTGGCAAACATACTTCCCCTTCCAACGATCCAGTAGCGCTTCCGTCTACCTCGACCGGCGATGCTCCATCACCAAACACACAACCCATAGCTGAGCTCGACGCCGACTCACAACCCTCCCTCCACGGTGACCATCCTACCATCCGTGCTCATGGCCGCCATCTGATCTCGAGACCTAACACCGCCAGCACCACAGCTTCCTTCGCCTCCGCCCTTGCAGAGCCGCCAGCACGACCTTCCATCGCAAGTGCTTTCAGCTCATGTCACACCTCCCCCAAGAAGTCTGGCCCGTCACGCATTGGGAGAAGCTTCGAAGCTCTGCTAGCCTCCGACGAGACTTACGTCTTGAAAGAAAGATCAAAGGTAGCCCTGGACACTGAAGATAGCCTCGACAGTCGCAACGGTCTTACACCAGTACCCGCCTTGCTTGGGTCCCCATCTGGCTCGAATAGGGTCATTGTCGAACGTCGAAGGCAACGCTCCTCGTCATCATTGACAAGCAACGGCATTGACGACATCGACGAAGAGCGAGCGGACGTGATACCACGTCCACCAGACGCCGTCGTCTTCCAATCATCTTTGCAGCAGCCTCAGCCCCAGCCATCGACTTCCACGTCGACTAGCACCGTGCACCGATCGATATCGAGAGGAATCAGCGCCAACGGCAGCCAACCACCAGCTTCACCAGACAGGACTACCTTGCTGCAACGTCGTTTGGCTGCCTCGCCGAGCGCAGTCTCCACCGCTTCGACACGAAAGGCAGCACCCATCTCGGCTATGCCTGCCTTAATGCTCCCTCTTGAAAGCGAATCACCAGGACGAGCACGCCCCCGACTCAGCAACAGTCTTGGCCTTGAGCAAGAGATCAACAGCACATACGCTGCCGATCAAGGGAACTCGATGGGATCCTTCCGACAGCAAATGAAGAAGACCAGCGGCTTCTTGCGCAAGCTGCGTAAAGACAACACGCCAGTACGCCGCGAGAAGGATGCTGCCAAGCACAGCGGCTTTGGCTCACCAGGAGCTGCCTACTCGATCGGCTCTAACCCGTCTACCACCTCTCTGGGCCGCAGCGAGGGGACCATAGGGGCCACGACCTTGGGTCGAAGGGAAAGCAAGGCAAGCGTGCTCAGCGGCTCATCTGCCACCGGCAGTACGTCGCATTCGATGCACAAGCAAAGCGCGCTCTTCACGTCCACAGAAGGGGTCGCTGTTCCCAGCATCCCAGAGCGATTCATGCAGCACTCGAGCAGCGTTAGCTCGCATATAACGGCCCCATCGACAGATGTCGAGCCTGCAATGTCAGAGCGAAATCCTGGCGTAGCTGCGGATCATCAAGAATTGGCTCCATCAGTCAGGTCCGGACTGCGCGTGCCATCAGCACCTGCGACCATTACCGAATGGGGTTTGGCGGCCAAGGTCCCGCTGCCTCAACGTTCGAGCTGGCAAGAAAACGATCGACTCAAGTCCCTCGGATCGAGTGACTCGAGTGGTGCCATTCGCTTGGCTATTCAGCAACTCGAGTCGCACATGGATGACGCACTTAAGGAAGACCAAGCTCAGAAAATCCAAGTAGCTGTGCCGAAAGAGGTATTGAAGCCCAAACAACAATGGGGACCGTCTCCACAGCTACCGGATCTCGACATCGAGCACTACAGAGAGAGATCGGGCAGCTTCATCGAGGAGTCGGATCTTGTGTCTTCCGAAGGGTATGATCACAAGGCGTCCTATCCCACAACACCAGTTACAGCGGATTCTTATCCCGACAACATTAGGAACGGCCGCGAGGGAGTCGCAGCTACTGGTCTCGGCATCGTAGCTGGCGCGAATTTTCCTGGTGCCGCGGCAGGCAAGGCAGTTGAGAATGGCGCGGGCGAGGCTGCAACTATCAAGGCACCAAGCAAACCCAACCCCCCGCCGTTGGTCGGAATGCTTAGACGACCCAGTGCATCGAATAGCGCCGAGTCGCCAAAGGGCCTTTCCAGCTCAGCTCGAAGCAGTCAGCGTAACTCGATCGATCCTGTTGTCGAGGTTCAGGTGCCACGCCGCACTGCTCATTCCGGTGCTAGCTTGACGAGTGTCCGCTCGTTTGAGACGGCGGCTGAGAGTGCAGGTCTTGATAGCGCAGATCCGAAAGTCACCTCGTTCATTCTGCCCAACGGTGAAAAGCTATCTGATCCGATTAAAGCCTCTTACGAGCAGGCCAACGGCCTTGAGGGCTCGCCCCTGGTCAAGGACGGGCAGCGACTTCCACGACCTCCGCAAGCGGACGGCAAGAACGGTGCCAACATCGCTGATGTATCTAGCCACGGTGTTGACGCTGATAACAACGAAGATCAGGAGCAGAGCATTCGCCTGGTGACCAAGCGCTCTAACACCGAGGATCTCAATGCGGAATCCAGCCCACTCAAGTTAGGCTCTACTACAATCATTACAGCTCCCGCATCGCCAGGCATGGGTTCAACAGCACTACCCATGATGGTCGAGCTGTCTGAGCAATCTTTCCTTCGTCCAGGACGTAATGGTAGCATTAGTCGCGGGTACTCCGCGTCCTCGAGTTCTGTCAGAGCTGGTAGCGGATCCCTACTTCGAACTCCATCTGTGCGAACAAGCCCTTCGCCAATCTCATCGCCAACATCTGCCAGAACGAGCTTTGACGGGGCTCCACGGTCAGCGACGAATGACGACGTAGTTGCGACACCTGCCGTAGCTTTATCCGCACAAGAGCTGGCGACAAAGTGCTGGGAAGAAGAGCCGGCTTTCTTGAAGCGAGAGAAGATCGCAGAGTGGTTGGGAGGGTTGGGTTCGGTCAACCGTGCAGCGCGCACGTACTACTTTGCCAACTTTGACTTTAGTGGGCTGGGGCTGGATGTTGCTTTCCGTAGACTCTGCGATAAGCTGTTCTTGAGGGCGGAGACGCAGCAGATCGATCGTATCTTGTCTGCCTTTTCGCAGCGGTACTACGAGTGTAACTCGGACTCGGTGTTTGGGAGCTCGGATGTGATTCATTCGGTTGTCTTCAGTATTCTGTTGCTTAACACTGATCTTCATATCGCAAAGCTGCAGGAGAGGATGACAAGGCAGCAATTCGTACGGAACACACTTAGTGCTATTGCAGAGAGCAGCACTGATGCGCCCACGGTTCATGCACAGGATGATGGGAGGAGCAGTTTCAGTCATGCTCATAACGATGTGACTCGGAGTATGGATTCTTTCCCTCAAACTGTCTCTGCTCAGCATCGGAACAGCATCAGTAGCTATCTGGGTAGTCGATCTAAACAAACATCAAGCTCAACGAATTTGGAATCCTCTTCAGACGCTCAGCATCCGGATAGCTCTAGACCGGGCACTGCTATGAGCGGTAACAAGAGTAGAGACGCGGAGATAGAGACAATGCTTAAAGATATCTATGCTGCGGTCAAGAACGAGCGGATTTTGCTGCCCAGTCCAGAGGGAGGGAGTGGAACGGTGGCTGCTGGAAGAACATCTGGTACTTTCGCGCCTAATGGAGGAAGGAGGAAGGTTGGAAAGGGTAGTGATCGGATGACTGCGCTCAAGAGGGGTTCTATTAGGGGTATTCAGGGGCTGTTAGGTGGAATGGGATCCAATCCATCCCTAACGGAGCCTTCGGTCAATCCCAACCCGATAAGGTCTTCGGTCGATCCTTGGGGTCGCACTGCACAGTCTTTGGGTGTGTCGAGTGGGGATCGTATGCTGTCCCCGCTGCCTAGCATTACGCCAGGCTTTGCTAGCACTTTGACGCAAACTATTATCAAGGAGTCGATGGAGGAAGAAGCTGCAGCAAGCGGCACCGTCAATTCTTTGTTTAGCAAGGCTGAGAATGTGGTGGACGAGGAAGAGGATGATGATAAATTGGCACTCGCAGGTCCACCGTGGGCAAAAGAAGGTAGTCTGACACGAAAGCATTACTGGGAGGCAACCGGAAAGCGCGCGAAGGATAAAGCATGGACGGAAGTGTTTGTGGTCGTTTCTAAGGGTACGCTGTCCATGTTTAGGTTCGACAGTGGGTCTTCTTCAGCTTCTACCGGTACATCGTCCAAGGCGAAAAGTCAACGTTCAGCAGCAGGGGCTGGGATAGGTGGAGGCAATTGGCTTTCCAACGCCACTTGTTTGGGTGAGATTCCTCTCGCTCATTCCCTCGCAAACGCACTTCCGCCTCCGGGGTATAACAAAAATCGACCGCATGTCTTCGCGCTTACATTGCCAGGCGGGAAGGTGTACTTCTTTCAAACCGGTCACGAGGAGTTGGTGAATGAGTGGGTTAGCACGTGCAACTATTGGGCTGCTCGACAATCGAAAGAGCCTCTAGCGGGTGGTGTTAGTAATATGGAGTATGGCTGGAACAAGGTTTTGCCTCAACCTAGTGAGGATGAGTTGGAGGAGCTGGACTCCTTTGGTGATTCCTCGGTCTCTCAGCATCAGTATCAGCAAGCAGACGCAAGGAGCATTAGAAGTGGAAAGAGCTCAAAGAGGAAAGGTTATTCGTCTCCTTCTCCCTCCAGTCGCGATCTCAACAACGGTCTCAGCTCAGCCGCTCCTTCGATTAGCACCTCCAACAACGCAGGATTCATGTCGAACGAACGAACATTTATAAACGAATGGCGAACTCCCCAACTCCCCACCGTACCCTCAACACTCGGTGAAGAAAGGCAACTGGCACGATTGGAAAAGCAAGTGGCAACAATCGTAAGCGAGTTGACCCTTCACAACGAGCTCCGACAACCAATGCTTCAACTCTACTCCCCTCATGGAGCAAATTACAACAAAGCATTGGCCAATTGGGAGCGAAAGAGCAACCATCTTTTGCAGGAGCTGGTTAAATACCAGTCCTACGTAGAGGCGCTCAAGAGGAGTGGAGATTTGAAGGCAGAAAGAAGGGCGGAGAGGGAGGTGGAGGGAATGATCGAGGATGGTGATGCTATGTTGGCTGAGCTTAGAATTTAGCGTTTTACAATGTCACAGAGGCTCAGAAGAGCAAGTCTCACACACACACACTAGGGGGTTTCAGTTTTTACTTGCCCTCGAAAACTAGAGTCTTAGTTGAGGCGTTCGAGATTGCTATTTGATGATCTAAGTACAAGTTCGAACCTGGAGGTCTTCAAGTCTTTCGCCACTTGCGCATGAGCGCAACTGCTGCAAAAATTTTCATTGGCCGTAATTTCTACTCTGTTACGTTTTCCTCAACTGTCTTCCAATACTAAAAAAAGCTCAGAAAATTGATGCCCCCAAATGTAAGCTGTGTTTTTAGAGGGCTAATTTTCAAAGCCAACAAAGGGAGGGTAGTGTTGGCCAGAAAATGAAGCAGTTCTGGAATCTGAACCACCTTGTAGCTCTACCATCTTTGACACTCTTGTCACACAATCAAAGTATATACAGTCATTATTGACACTGTGGGTTCATGCAAAACAAGCTGTGCAGGAAAAGTCGAGGCATTTGCACGAGTAAAACACATGCAACATCATGTGAGTGAAGACTAAGGTCCAATTTTGAAAACTCTGCTGCATTGGTACTGCTGAAGCAGTGTTTTCAAAAATTAGAGTATTTTCCAAAATGGCAGAGCTTACGTAAGTACTGAATATTCAATGCAAATGTGTCAGCGGTTGCATGCCCAAAACCTGATATCTGTAATAGAAACACATCTATTATGAATCCTGTCAAGATATGTGACAACACTTGTGGTATTATGATTCTTGCCAAGATATGTAGTAGAGATGTTTCTATTACTTTTCTCACCAGAAGATGCAGTAATGGTTTTGCTATTGCAGGTTTCGACTAACCTCTGTGGACACCCTGTCCAGAGGTAGCTTGGCACAATCAATAATATTGATGGTATTGCAAGACACCAAGGTCTGGTGTGATTGATGTAGTCAATGTTGTCAACACAAGTGTCTAGTGTGTCAACTGAATGCTTGAGGTGATCCCTGGACCACAGAGGATGACTGCCTTCAATTCTATATTATCCAGACTGCTGGTTTGCTATGAACTGCCTTTGGACATCAGTGAGCAGTAATACAACACATGCGCTACAATGGAAGCAATCTACTTGATTGCGACTTTGCTGACTGAAAACTAATGTATACTTATGCCAAAGTGATAAATAGTTATGTGTCATGGGCCTGGGTACGCAGAGCGAAGGAAGGCCGAAGTTCATATGAAGGCAGCGCAGGAATCAAGGGATTGGGCAGAGCGCAGGAATTCCAGAAGAATTCAGTGAGATCGGTAGTAGATACAACTCTCTGACAGATCTCACTGCAACATGCACGAAAGAAGCTGATATTACAAATCCTGCCGAAATCTGTAGCAAGCAAGATGTTATGGCAGATTCTGTGGAGATCAGTGACAAGGATGTCCATACGACAATTCACATGCAGGCCGGGGCTAAGCTCACATACAAAGGGGACCAAGCTTCACAGGGCTGAGGATCAAGCCTTGCCAAGAGAGGGACCAAGCTCAGCGACATGCAGTCGGTTACCACTCAGGGGCACACAGGATAGGAGTGATGAAGAAACGTCTCCGGTCAAAGGAAGGAGGGCTATGTAGAAGACACCGGCGACTAGGACATGGGGAGAAGAAGCAGTGTGGATGGAGTCGACACAGCTCAGGAAAGATAGGAGCGACAGGGCTCCATGAGGAGGAGGAGTCTCGTTGGAGACTCTTGTACAGTACTCGACGAAGAAAAGTACTCTCTGGAGAGAGAGCTGGAGCAGCGTCACCGGAGACACTGCGAAAATGTATATAACCATACTCTCTTGTCATAAATGGTCGAGTGGATCCTCATCCATGTCACGGGTCTCGCGCCTGAAACCCAGGCCGGTCTGGCGAGATACTCGGTGACTATCAAACTGCGCAACAGCTATTGTCTTGGTATCAGTCTCGGCAAGCTACGTTGCTCAGTGACTATCAGGTTGCACAGTGGCAACGGGTGGTGTTCATTGTATATACTATTGTAGGTTTTGGCTGACCTCTGTGGACACTCTGTTCAGGGGTAGCTCGGCACAATCGATGTCGATACTAAGGTTATGATGACACCAAGGTCTGGTGTGAGTGTTGATGGTGATGAGGTTGTTGGTGTTGGTGATGGGATTGGTGGCGTCAACACAAGTGTCCAGTGTGTTGACTGATGCTTGAGGTGATCCCTGGACCACAGTGGACTACTGCCTTCAGTTCTATCTTAATCCGGACCGTTGGTTTGCTATGAACCGCCTTCAGATGTCAGTGAGTGGTGATACAACACACGCACTACAATGAGGAGCAACCTTGATGGATTGCTACTATGCTGACTGAAACTAATGATACTTATGCTAAAGTTATGACTAGTTATATGGTGTGTAGAGTGGATGGGATCCACTCGACCACTGATTATGAGAGGGTGTGCTTATATACACTCCTTGTAGTGTCGCCTGCAATGCTACTCTGGTTCTCTCTCTGCAGAGAGTACCCTCCTGTCCTCCTCGAGCTATGTGTCGACTCCTTTGACACTGCTCCTCCTCCTTTGACACTGCTCCTTCTCCTTTGACACTGCTCCTTCTCCTTTGATACTGCTCCTCTTCCTAGTGACCTGCTTGTCAGTCTCCTATGACTCCTATCTCTCGAGCCCCTGAGTGGTGACCATCTGCATGCTCCTTGAGCTTGGTCCTCCTCATGGCTGTGCTGGTGACCGCCTGCATGCTCCTGAGCTTGGTCCTCCTTTGCATGTAAGTCCGTAGGAGTCCATGGTCTCCATGGAGACTGCACTACGACCATGCTCATCACTGGTATCGGCTAGATCTCCAATACCTGTGCTCCTTCCATATGAACCAGTGACCCTCCTGCTTCCTGAGCATTCCGGCCCATGACACTACCCCTTCTTAAGAGCCGAGCTCCGTCGAGGCATGCTCTTGTCTGGTTCATGCTGACTCCTCCTCTCCTCATTACCTCTTCGACAACATCATCAACATCACCCTTCCTTCTCTCAACCTTCTCTCAACGTCATGCTCCTTCTTCTCCCTCTCTCTGCTCCTCCTGTTCTCTACTTTGTCTCCTTACTCATCCCCCCTCTGACACCTCATACTCCTGGATGAGGTCAGGGCAGTTGAGATTCTCCACTGGTTCCCATGATGCAGCTTCTTCCAAGTACCCTCTCCACAACACCTTGTACTCTGTAGTCCCATTGTGTACACGCTTGTCGATGAGGGCCTCGACTTTGAAGTCAAGATCCTCATCTGGGAGTGGTGGTATCGTGGGCTGTTCAGCTGTTGAGGAAGAGAGCTTGTTCTTGCTGGTTCGAGCATAGACACGTGGAACACATCATGCACCCTAAGGTTTGCTGGCAATGTGATTCAATAAGCTCGGCGTCCTACCCGTTCCTGAACTGAGTAGGGTCCTGCAAACCGGGTGTCTAGCTTGGGTGTGGGTCTCCTTGTCTTCCAGTTTCGATGGTTGATGTAGACCATATCACCCACCTTGAACTCGTTGTCCTTGTGCTTCCTGTTGTACTGGTCTACTGTCCTATGCTGTGCCTCTCTAATCTGCTCCTGGAGGTACTTGCAACGCTCCTTCCCATTGATGAGGTACTCAAAGCGACCTGGATCATTGACTCCCAACTGTCGAGGGATGTCAGGATGAGCCTTGGGGTTCCATCCATAGCATGCAAAGAAGGGTGAGACACCAATGCTGTTGTGGACCGTGTTGTTGTATACAAAGGCTGCAGCATCCAGCAAGTTGGCCCAGTCATCCTGTTCATAGTTGCAGTACATCTGTAGGTACTGCTCAATGACCTGGTTGACTCTCTCTGTCTGACCATCAGTTTGAGGATGGTAGGCCATGCTAAGTGAGTGCTTCACACCCATTTGTTCTGCAAATGCCTTCCATGCTCCTGATATGAACTGCCTGCCTCGGTCCGAGACCATGTGATCAGGATAGCCGAAGAGGCTAACCATGTGTCCGTACAGCAACACTGCAGTCTGCTTGGCTGGGACTGTCTTATGGGTTGGAGCTAGTATAGCAAACTTGGTCAACCTGTCGACAATGACTAAGATGGAGTCATAGGTCTTGGAATCATACTTCTTTGATGGTGGTAGTCCTTCGATGAAGTCGAGGGATATGGAGCCCCAGGGTCTGTCTGGTGTGGCTAGTGGCTGTAGCAACCCATATGGATGATGACAAGGAGCTTTGTACCTAGCACATACAGGACAACTTGCTACATAGTCTGCAATCCAAGCTGTCATGTTTGGCCACCAGTAGTGTCGTTGAGCTGCCTTGATGGTGGTGTCCCTGCCCACATGTCCAGCAGTGATACCATCATGGCATTGGTTCATCATCATGAATTGCAGGTGTTCTACTGACAGAGATTGTCCATCGACCTCTCTGGCACTCCTTGAGTGATGGTTGTTGGTCTTCCCTGGTAAGGTCACCTTGGGGATAACCAGTCTTCCACCACTATGCCATAGACCTCCTTGGACCTCGAAGGGTTTCTTGCTGTGTACCTCCTGCAACTCCTGGTCCAAGGGTTGGAAGATCTTGACCAGATGTTTGAGTCCCTTCGATGCTATGGACTCCATCGAGAGCATAGGAGCTACTAGGGTCGACTCCTTGTCTGTTGTCTCCTTGAACACTCGAGGAGGCAGTAGTTGCCTCACATTGTGATCCTGCTCTTCACTGACTGGCTGCATATCAGTCCTTCTGGTGAGGGCATCAGGTTCACCACCCTTGTCTCCTGGTCGATACTGCAGTATGAAGTCGAAGTCTGCTAGTAGTATTGCCCATCGAGCCTGTCGACCTGTGATGTGTCTCTGTGACTTGAAGTACATGAGAACTTCATGGTCAGTGAGGATGACCAGTTGACTCAGCAGTCCAGCTAGCATGTGTCACCACTGAGTAAGGCAAGCAACCACAGCTAGGAGCTCCTTATCATGGATCTCATAGTTCTTCTCAGCAGATGACATCTTCCTGGAGTAGAAGGCCACTGGATGCCATCATCCTTCATGCTCCTGCTTGAGTACTCCTGCTATAGCAAAGTCACTTGCATCGGTCTCCAACCTTGTTGAAAGGTGGTAGTCGAAGTGCTGAAGCACTCCTGCTGTTGTGAATGCCTGGATGAGCTTGTGGAAGGCCTGCTGGGCCTCCTCTGGTAGCTCAAACTTCTTGAACTGTTCTGTAGGCTTTACCAGTGATGTCAAGGGCTTGGCTATACGAGCAAAGTGGGCTATGAACCTTTGATAGAAGTTGGCAAAACCTAGGAACCTCTGGATGTTGTGGACAGACTCTGGCATTGGCCACTCCTTGACAGTGCACACCTTTTTTGGGTCCATCTCTATACCTGTCGGCTTGATGATGTAACCCAAGAACTCGACTGTCCTGGTGTGGAACTCACACTTCGACAGCTTGGCAAAGAGCCTGTTGTTCCTTAACCGAGTGAGGACCTCGGTGACATGCTCCACATGTCTCTCTTCAGTGTTACTGAAGATCAGGAAGTCATCTAGGTATACCACTACATATACTCCAATGATATCTAGGAAGATGCCATTGATGAACAACTGGAAGTGAGCTGGAGCATTGGCTAGGCCAAAGGGCATCACTAGGTACTCATAGAGTCCCAGCTGAGTGCCAAAGGCCGTCTTCCATTCATCTCCTTTAGCAATCTGGATGAGGTTGTATGCTGCTCTAAGGTCTAGCTTGGTATAGATCCTTGCCTTCCGGAGTAAGAACAGCTGCTCCTCGATGAGGGGCAATGGGGCCCTGTTCTTGACAGTGATCTTGTTGAGACCCCAGTAGTCCACACAGAGCCTGAGACCTCCACCCTTCTTTGGTACAAAGAGCACTGGTGATTGTGCCAGGCTCTTTGATGGTCTAATGAACCCCTTCTCAAGGTTCTCATCCAGGTACCTCCTCAACTCGGACATCTCCTTGGGTCCCTTAAGGTATAGGGACCCCTGAGGTGGCTGACCTCCTTCCATCAACTCGAGGTGGAGATCATGCTCTGTATGATGGGGCAGCTTGTCTGCTTCCACTTCATTGAACACATCTTGCAGGTGTTGGTATGGCTTTGGTATATCTGCAGCCATCACCACCTTGTCCACCTCTACCTCCATCTCTAATCCTTTGTCTGTGCCTGTAGGTATGAAACCAAAGGCCAGGAGTGATGATGGTGGTTCTTCCAACAGCATGAACCCTATGGGTCCATCTTCCAGAGCTGCTTGTAGTATGCACTCTGCTGAGACAAACTCGTTTCCATGGAGGGTTGGTCTCCTCATGGATAGGTCCCCTGCTCTTGCTGCTTCAGGGGGTCTCTTTGGGGGGTCGGTCTTGCTCCTGAGTCTTGAACTCCAGCTGGCCCATGTCCCATTGTATGGTGGGTTTGAGCCTCTGTAGCTCGGTGAACCCCAGGATGAGGTCATAGTCAGCAGTGTCAGCCACTGAAGCTTCGACCACACCCAGATTGTGTGTACCAATAGATACCTGCATGCTCGCAGAACTATTGATGGAGAGTTGGTGTCTGGTGACACCATGGATCGATCTTGTTTTTGTGGGTTTTGTGGGTATTTGGTACTTACTAATGAAAGAATCTGAGACTATGGACAAACCAGCACTAGTATCAGCTAGTATCCGAGCAGGATGGTCTTGGACCATTCCAGAGAGCTCCAACACTGCTTTGCCTCCACTGGTAGAGAAACATACTTGGCAATCTTGATATATACAGAGTGATGGCGAGGAGGTTTGTAGAGCAATGCACGCCATCAGCGCATCACCCCACTGATGTTTCCCTCGTCGTCGCCATCATCATGCTCCTCCTCCTCATGATCGGTGACCATGGTCTGTTGGTAAGGGCTGAGGTCCAAGTCCTCGGGGTTGCCTGTCTCCATGCTACCTGATTGGCCATCTCCTGAGTCAGTGTTTTCTTCGAAAGGGTCTGCTGTGGTGACCATGACCTTGGGGCCCATGGGTCGTGAGCCCAAGGAGTCTACTCTCCTGCTAGGGCAGTCTCTGGCCCAATGGCCAATACCCTTGCATACATGACAGGTGTTGTTACCTGATGGGGCAGGGCTTCCTTGCTTCGAGATTTGGGTGGCTTGATGGGGAAGGGGTCGGTTAGTTGGTCGATTTAGGTTTTGTGTAGTTGCTTGTGTAGTTGCTTGTGCTGGTGATCGAGCTGGATAAGGTTGAGTGGGTTGATGTATGGGAATTGAACTTTGAATTGGCCAAGACCCAGTTCTCAGGGGAGGTGACGTGGTGTTTGGGAGTGAGTGTCTAGACAAGGACTGCCATAGTAGCATCCTCTGTCGATCGATCTCCTCAACCTCTCGATACCACTCCCATCTCTTCCCAGGTGGGTTCCTCTCGAATTTCTCCTGTATGCTGTGAGTGAGACTTCCTTGGAAGAGATCAATCACTAGCTTGTTGTCACCTAGGTTGACCTGACCCTCCAAGTCTCTGAACTGCTCTACATGTCGTGTGGCAGCACCAGGAGCATCACTTGTGAGCCTGAGAGCTAGCAGCTTGTTGTATGCCTCCATCCTAGCATTGTGTGGGTTGAACTGCTCTGACAGTCTTTCTGTGAAGTAGTGCCAATCATTGAACAACCTTCCTTCTCTAGCTCTATCAATACAGAGCTTGGAGGTCCACCATTCCTGTGCAGTCCCTTCTAGTTGAGCACCCATGTGATTGATCATCCTAGATTGTTCATACACCTGGTTGAACTTAAACCATGCTTCAGCTTCTAGAATGAAGATCTCCACATCTCAAGGGTTGAACTTTGGAAAGGGGGTGGCGATGGGCTTTGATCGATTAAGCTCTGCCATGATGCTAGAGTCTTCCTCCTGATCAAGAACATAGGGCTCCGTCCTGCTCTTGTTGTATGGGTCTACCCTGGACTTGACATATCTTGGTCCAGTGGGTGAAGCATACTTCTTGTAGTTGATGTCTTCTTGATCATCCATGTCTGCAAATAAGACAGATCATCTCAGTCATGGGGCTGGAGTAGGAGTATGGGGGTCTCCCAGCATAGACTCATCTCCTCCTCCTGCTTGTTCCTCTGAGTGTGAGAGGTCAATAGTCTCCTCTCTACTCAGATGAGCTCGTTTTAGTTGTTCCTCTCGTTGACCCTGCCTGGTAAGCTCCAACTGAGCTTCCAATAGAGTGAGCAGTCTATCGAGCTTGTTGTTGAGGTCTGGGTCCATCATGGTGATTGTGAGGAGCTGCTTGAACAATCCACTCTAATGTCAGGGGTCTCGCGCCTGAAACCCAGGTCGGTCTGGCGAGATACTCGGTGACTATCAAACTGCGCAACAGCTATTGTCTCGGTATCAGTCTCGGCGAGCTACGTTGCTTGGTGACTATCAGGTTGCGCAGTGGCAACGGGTGGTGTTCATTGTATATACTATTGTAGGTTTCGGCTGACCTCTGTGGACACTCTGTTCAGGGGTAGCTCGGCACAATCGATGTCGATACTAAGGTTATGATGACACCAAGGTCTGGTGTGAGTGTTGATGGTGATGAGGTTGATGGTGTTGGTGATGGGATTGGTGGCATCAACATGAGTGTCCAGTGTGTTGACTGATGCTTGAGGTGATCCCTGGACCACAGTGGACTACTGCCTTCAGTTCTATCTTAATCCGGACCGCTGGTTTGCTATGAACCGCCTTCGGACATCAGTGAGTGGTGATACAACACATGCACTACAATGAGGAGCAACCTTGATAGATTGCTACTATGCTGACTGAAACTAATGTATACTTATGCTGAAGTGATAACTAGTTATGGTGTGTAGAGTGGATGGGGATCCACTCAACCACTGATGATGAGAGGGTATGCTTATATACACTCCTTGTAGTGTTGCCTGTGATGCTACTCCGGCCCTCTCTCTGCAGAGAGTACCCTCTTCATCGAGTACTGTACAAGAGGTCCCTCTAGTACCCTCCTGTCATCCTCGAGCTATGTGTTGACTCCTTTGACACTGCTCCTTCTCCTTTGACACTGCTCCTCTTCCTAGTGACCTGCTTGTCAGTCTCCTATGACTCCTATCTCCCGAGCCCCTGAGTGGTGACCATCTGCATGCTCCTTGAGCTTGGTCCTCCTTGTGGCTGTGCCTGGCCCTCCTCGCATATGGGCCTGGTCCTCCTTTGCATGTGAGTCTGTAGGAGTCCATGGTCTCCATGGAGACTGCACTACGACCATGTTCATCACTGGTATTGACTAGATCTCTGATACCTGTGCTCCTTCCATATGAACCAATGACCCTCCTGCTTCCTGAGCATTCAGGCCCATGACACCACCTTCCTTCATCTTCCATTTACTACCTATTTCCTCCTTGATACGTTCGACTGTTTCTAACTTTGGAGCTATTATCAAGGTGTTGTCGACGTAGATGATAACTATGGCGAAGTTGTCCCCTTTTGCCCTGGTGTAGATACATGGTGTGCAGTCCAGTCTACAAAACTTTGAATGCCTAAGAAACTTATCAAACTCCATGTTCCACTCCAGTCTGGATTGTTTCAATCCATATAGCCCTTTGATGACCCAGTAGACCTTTCCTTCTGGCACCTTTGCACCCTCTGGTGGCTTCATATAGATCTCGTGCTTGAGTGTAGAATTGAGGTATGCCATGGTGATGTCGAGTTGTTGGACTTCCCAATCCCGATCTACTGCTAAGGATAGCAAGGCTCTTATCGCACTGAGCAGGGCCACCAGCACAAAGGTTTCTTCAAAATCTATACCTTCTCATTGTGTGAAACCTCGTGCAACCAGACTTGCTTTGTGCCTGACAGGTATACTGTCAGCATCCAGCTTGAGGCAGAGAATGATCTTGGAATCAACGAGTTTGGCATTTGGTGGCATGTCCACGGTTTCCCATGTTCCCATCACCTCAAGTCCTTCCAACTCCTTACATATAGCTTCCTGCCACTGCTGTGTGTCATTGCTGGTGAGCGCTTCCTTTAACGTTGGTTTGAGGTTTGTGGCAGTTGTATGCACCTCTCTGATCATCTCTTTGATGTCAATTTCTGATCTGTTGTCATCTGTAGTACTGCTGGGCAGTGTTGTGTGTATGTGAAGGAGTGGGTCCTGTACGTCGAGGACTTCCACATCTAGTTTGGGCTCACTTTTGTCCATTTCTGGCTTAATGTCCTCTACCTTAAGGCCTTCAAGTCCAAACTGTGTCAGGCTTTGCGTTTTGGGTCAGTTGTGCCACCCTTTTGCCTCATGGAATGTAGCTGAGTTGCTCCATTGCACAGATGGGGCATGACCAGGGGTGTAGAATTTCCACCCCTTGTGTTTGTCATCATAGCCAACCATGATACCTGGAATTGCTCTTACGCCATGCTTGCCTTTGTGATCCTTCTTGGGGAGATGTACCCATGCAAGACAGCCAAATACACGTAGTTGCTTTGCCAAATAATGTGCAGATTTATGGTAGAAGCCTTCATGCGGAATCCTATTTGCATTCGAAGAGGGAGTTAGGTTCAGTGTGTGTCCAGCAGCTATGATGGTGTAGGGCCACAGCTCCTTTGGTACTGATCTTTGAACTAACATGGTGCACATCTTCTCTTGGAGAGATCTGATTGTGTGCTCTGCTCTTCCATTTTGGATACTGATGTACAGGGTGGTTTTCTGCCATTTGAACCCAGCCTCCTGTTTCCACTCTTCTTCTGCAAGGCTTGACCATTCTGTTCCATTATCGCTATGAATACACTTTAATGTGTGGTCAGTCACTGTCTCTGCTGTTTTGATTCATGCCTTTAGGGCGGGAAAGGCTTTAGCCTTGCTGAGTAGTGATTTCATGTAGACGTATGATGATGAGTTGTCTACAACCACCAATGCATGGTGATAGTTAGGATGACCTTGCAGATCTGTCATCAAGTCAATATGCACTAGTTCCAAGGGGGCTTGAGCTCGCTCTGTTGTGCTGCTTATCATTCTTGTGCATGTTTGCTTTGCTTGACTGCAGCAGTTGCAGTCTTTTGCATCATGTTCAAGTTGTATTTCCTTTCCTAGGTAATGAGCTTGGATCTGCTTTGTTTTATTTCTGCCAGGATGACCAAATCGTTCATGCCATAGCTTGCTTGTTGTATGGCTTGTGGGCCCTGCTGGTGTTGTATTCACCTCAACACCCTCGAGGGGATCATTAAGCTGTGCTGCCAGGGAGTCGCCTTGGACTTCCCATCTTTTCTTGCGTTGATTTATTTTGCTTTTGATCATGCTTCCATCATGCTGGAGAATAATGGCTCCAGACTCCTCAAATATCACACGTGCACCATCTTCAGTTAATTCTGGAACAGACAATAAATTCTTACTAAGACTAGGAACATAAAGTACATCTATGAGTGGTATCTTAACATTTCCAACTTGCAAGATTGAATCACCTATTGCCTGCACCTGTAACCATTCTTTCCCAGCTGTATCTATGAATCCTTTCTTCACCACTGGGGTGATGAGTTTCTCTTCATCACGTACCATGTGATGTGTCACTCCAGAATCAAGAACCCATGTATTGCCTTGACTTTGATTGTTGGTATTGGTAACAAACAAGGTGCACCCATGCTCCTATTCCTGCTGGGTGGTGACTTCCTCCTGATTGCTAGTACAGTTAACTGCAATGTGACCTGGTTGCCTACATTTGTAACACTTCGCTGGTTCATTAGGGTTCGCAGGATCGTGTCTACCCCTATTATAACCCTCATGGTTGAGTATCTGTCAGGTTCCACTTGCTTGACCCATCGTGTGCTTGTTACCAGTAGCCCCAGCTGCACCTCAGATGCGACCTGAGAGCTCGGCCTCCTGATGCTTCTTGGTGAGCGCTGTCATGGGCCTGAATGCTCAGGAAACAGGAGGGTCACTGGTTCATATGGAAGGAGCACAGGTATCGGAGATCTAGTCGATACCAGTGATGAGCATGGTCGTAGTGCAGTCTCCATGGAGACCATGGACTCCTATGGACTTACATGCAAAGGAGGACCAAGCTCAAGAGCATGCAGGTGGTCACCAGCACAGCCATGAGGAGGACCAAGCTCAAGGAGCATGCAGATGGTCACCACTCAGGGGCTCGGGAGATAGGAGTCATAGGAGACCGACAAGCAGGTCACTAGGAGGAGGAGCAGTGTTGAAGGAGGTCGACACACAGTTTGAGGAAGACAGGAGGGTACTGAAGGGACCTCTTGTACAGTACTCGATGAAGAGGGTACTCTCTGCAGAGAGAGGGCCAGAGTAGCATTGCAGGCGACACTACAAGGAGTGTATATAAGCATACCCTCTCATCATCAGTGGTCGAGTGGATCCCCCATCCACTCTACACCATACAAACTAGTCATAACTTTAGCATAAGTATACATTAGTTTCAGTCAGCATAGTAGCAATCCATCAAGGTTGCTCCTCATTGTAGTGTGTGTGTTGTATCACCACTCACTGACATCCGAAGGCGGTTCATAGCAAACCAGCAGTCCGGATTAAGATAGAACTGAAGGCAGTAGTCCACTGTGGTCCAGGGATCACCTCAAGCATCAGTCAACACACTGGACACTTGTGTTGACGCCACCAACCCCATCACCAACACCATCAACCTCATCACCATCAACACTCACACCAGACCTTGGTGTCATCATAACCTTAGTATCGACATCGATTGTGCCGAGCTACCCCTGAACAGAGTGTCCACAGAGGTCAGCCGAAACCTATGATAGTATATACAACGAACACCACCTGTTGCCACCGCGCAACCTGATAGTCACCAAGCAACATAGCTCACCAAGACTGATACCGAGACAATAGCTGTCGCGCAGTTCGATAGTCACCGAGTATCTCGACAGACCGGCCTGGGTTTCAGGAGCGAGACCCCTGACAGGTGTCCTGTCAGCTGGAGATCACATGTACAGAAATGTGTAGCACTATCGGCAGTGGAAGTCGAATTCGTTGCTGCTTCGGAAGCAGCAAGATATGTGCTCTTCTTCTCATATCTGCTCAGAGACTTGGATATCAACACCACCCTCCTGATTTTACGTACAGACAGCCAGGGATGCATACAAGTGAGTAGAGACCCTGCAAAACACTGGAAATTGAAGCACATAGATACTAGGTATCATTTCATCAGGGACCATGTTCAAGATGGAGAAATCGAGATAGAGTTTGTTGGAACAGAAAACAATGCGGAAGACATCTTGACGAAGCCATTAAAGGGCCTGGTGATGTCCCGACTAGCTCAAGTATTAGGGTTGATGATGCCATCGAAGGGGGGAGTTGAAGGTACGTCGGCATCACAATGGGATTAACAGAGTTCACGGACCACAACAGGGTTCAACAGAGTGTAAGCAAATCACCAATGGAACAAACACTGCATATAGGTGGTAACACACGTGGGATGCATATGTGTTGTCATTATAACCTATAGAAGGTAACAACTCAGGAGTAATATGAAGGGTAGCTCATTCTGGATCGATCCACGCAGAAGGTGATTGTCAAGTATATATATTCCTATGTATGTAGCATCATGATGATAAACTTAGATATACAACTCTCTAAAAACAATATGCCTGGTGACACGAGCTTGTTTGTAGCTCGGAAGAACGGCGTATTTTCAACTTTTGCGCGAGAGCGCAACCGATGCAAAAAATTTCATTGGTCATAATTCCTACTCTGTTACGTTTTCCTCAACTGACATTCCCTGACCTCAAGACGCGTCTCAAGGTCACTATATGTATTAGTCAGCATGTGTAATCCATGTCCGACAGCAGCTCTTGCTCCAGTCATTCGAGCCTGCTCACTGCTCGTCTTGGGTACACAGCCACCGAACAGCCTCACGACGGAAAGCATGCTATCAAAGTAAGTAGTTGAGAACGCAAAGATATTGAAAATACATGATAGAAAAGGTCAACAAGATCAAGAGACTGGCGTTTAGTCCTCCTCCGTAGCATGATAGCCGGCCTTCCTCATAGCACCCAACACCCTCCTCGCCTGCGTCAACTCCTTCTCCAACTTCAATACTTCCACCTGCTGTTCCATTTCCTTCACCTTGAACTCATGCGCAGCCATCGAGGAATAATCGAAATCAGCTGCACCGTTAGTTTGCCTATCAGTAATGATCTTAACCTGCTTCACCAACGCCCTACAAGCATCCGTAACCGCCTTCGCTGCTCTCTCCAACCTATCCTGCGTCTTGGACATGAATTCAGCCTTAACCCTCGATGCGGCAACCACCTGCGCTGTAGCAGCTGAGACCTCGTTCGATGCCACGATGAGCTGTTCGAGCGAATGAGTGCCCATAATCACTCCATCTGCCGCTTCGATCAACATTGTTGTCGCAAACGCAACCGCACGGGCAGCGGAAATGAGACCTTCGGTCCATCGATTGTTCTTCTTGTAGAACTGTTGGTTGGTCGATGAACCTCTACCCTTTGCAACAATTTCTTGTTGCGACTCGGTAGCGGCTTTGATCAGTCCTGCGATAGCACGTGTGATGGCCAACGAAGCTTCGAGGATCGCATCGTGAACTTGCAAGTCGACAGCAGAGTACTTGTTGTGATCCCTCGGTCTGGAAAGCAATGCCTGCAACTTGGCAGTAGCTGCATCGATAGCGGAAGCAGCGTTCATCATCTCGCGCTCAACAATGTCTCCGATATCACCGTTGGCGTTGGCAAGCATGGCGTTACCAGCCTTGAGCATGGTTTCGACGACACTGTTGAGGTTGGCGAATGCAGAACGGGCTTCCATGTTCTGGCGTGCAACAACGTCGCGACGCTGAGCAGGGGCAACGCCGGCCAAACGGTACGAATGGAGGTTGCCAAAGAAGCGGAGCAGAACATTACCAGTCTCGCGACCAGTACCTATGAGTTTGTCTGCTGCATCATCGCTCTGTGCGAGACGAGTGATGCCCTTGGTGCTGGTAAGCGTGTCACTGATCGTCTGAGCAAGCTGGTTGGCACGCTTGATGACTTCAACGTGCTCGCCTCCAACCTCGCCCGACAAGTAGAGCGAGAAGACGGCAGCAAACTCGTTGGTCGAAGTGGTACCTTTTTCGATCATCGACAACACATACTCGGGCGTAGCAGTCGTGTTACCGGTGCCAGAAGGCGACTCGAGCTCGTAAAGCGCATCGTCAACCTTGTCGGCACACGCCTGAAGGATTGAGTCGATGATAGCATTGAGCTTTTTGGTGTTGTCGAGGATGAGAGTATCGATTTGGGCATTGACGGCCTGATCGTTCTCGCCCTGGTTGAGCTGCATATCGTTCAGCTGCTTGATGGTGGCATCCATACCTTCCTGCATGATGGCCAACTCGGCGTCCTTCTCGTCGCGAATGCGGGCCAGCTCGGCATCGCGTGCATCCAACTCTATGCGCTTCTCCCTGAGCGAGTCCTCAAGCTCAGCAATCTGTCGGTTGAGAGTCGACATCATACCTGACAATTCGGAGCTCTTGGCACGCGTAGCATCCTCTGCACGCTCATTAGCAAACATAAGGTCACGCTTCAGTCGGTCAAACTCCTCCTTCTGACTCGCCTTGATCCTATCAAGATCGAAACGAGCACGGTCTCGCTCGCGTATCATATCGGCAAGTTCGAGGTTCTTGGCCTTGACATCGCGCTCCATACGCTCCATCTTGTCGACGGCCTCTTGTGCACTACCAGCTTTGATCTGCATCTGCTTGTATTTACCAAGCATCTCGAGGTGCTCCGTACGCAGCTGGGAATAAAGTTTAGCGAGCGCCTCGTACTTGTTGCGCCAGAGCGTGACCTGGTCTTGAAGCTGCTTAATGAGGTCATCCTTGCCTTGCATCTGTGCGCCAAAGTTCTGCCCGATGTTGGCGAGTTCTGTCTCGAGAGCCTTGACACGTCGATCGTACTGTTCGAGCATGAGCTGGTCACATTCGTACTGTCCACGCATAGCCAGAATCTCTCGTTCGAGCTCGGCAAGACGACCACCGTGCATCTGCTCCATCTGAGCACGCATGAGCTGTTCCTGTGCAAGACGTTGCTGTTCGGCCTGTAGACGCTGCTGTTCGGCAAAATCACGCTCCTGCTTGGAGGCCAGGTCGGCTTGTCTTTGCCTCTCCGCTTCCTCTTGTGCTTTGAGAGCAGCCTGCTTGTCTTCGTACTGCTTGAGCAAACGTGCCTGCTCATTGATCTCGGCTTGTGATGGACCTGGGTCTGGTGTTGGTGCCTTGGGCGTCTGTCGGGGTGGAAGGTAAGGACCTTCCTCGGACAGCTCGAAGAGGTTGGGTGGGTCGTGGTTGAGCTTGGGAACGTTGATGAGGGAAGTGAGGAACTTGAGATTGGCGCATTCGTAGTAGAACTTGCGAAGAGAGTGATGCTGTGAGTCGTAACGCTCTCGCAATGGCTGAAGGGCATCACTGGCATCGGTACGTCGGTGCATAGCACGAAGCATAGACGTCAAGAACTTGTAGATACCGTAGCTCTCCTTGACAAGGGGTACAAGTGCCGAGATACGGCACTCGTTGCTGGCCGAGCTGCGGAAGTGAGCAAAGACGAGTTTCTGGAACTGCTCGATCTGATCCTGAAGGTTCATGAGATCCATGATGGTCTCGTAGCCCTCATCCGGGTTGTCGATGTTCTTGAGAGAAATGTACTCTTCATACTCGAAGAGACCGTTGAATTCCTTGTGGTGACGATGGAAGCGGAGCTTAGCGAGGATGAAGTTGACATAGGCACGAATGAGCGAACTGTAGCCACGCATGCTATCGGCACCGACGGTACGTGCGCATGTCTCGAACCATCCGATCTGGGTCTGTGCTTCCTTGAGCACAACCTGGTGGCCTTCCTGAAGGACCTTGTGGACGAGAATGAGGGCTTTGAAAGTCTGAACTTCGTCGCTGAGGATAGGCTGTACACGGAGACCGGTCCAGATGGATTGAGATGTGCGGTAGTCCCAGGTGTAGACGATACATTTTCGAACGTGCTTCTGCTTGGGAGCTGTCTCTTCGGTGCTGGTGGCCTTTTTGATGTTGATGGAGAGCTCGGATTCGGCTTTGTCACGGTCGACGGGCCGCGTAGGCATGTGGTTGTCATCGAAGCGGGGCCTGCGATTGCGAAGCGGCAAAGATCAAGGAGGAGTTGGATGTCAGACCAGACGATTGGCTGGTATCATCGAGTCTGGCTGGATGTACTTACATCTTCAGATTCCAGTGCCGGTGTTACGATGAGAACTTGATTTCCGCCGGTGTGGAGAAGAGGCTCGTTGAGCTACCAGTGTCGTATGTGCCGAAGCGGATAATGGAATATGATGTTGATGAAGGAATGGATTGGAAGGAGCGAAGGCGAAGTGAAGTGAAGTGGAGATAGAGAGAGCGAGGATCGTATTGGGTGCAAGGCTTGCTTGCTGCTCAGGCCAGGGTCGAGTCGAGAAGGGTAAAGGAGAAGAAGCGGTGTGACGCTTGCCGATGCTCCGATGCGATGGGCTGGGAATAGGCAGAGCGTGGATGCCAGATCGGTGCTCTTCGGTGCGTGTGCCAAAGCGAAGCGATGAAAGGGTTCTCTCTCACACACCCTCTCTCGAGCTCACAGTTGAGGGAAACGCGTCAATACTTCAACTGGGTTCACAGGGTCTGCGGAGTGTCACGGGGCCTGGGGAGAATAAACGAGTCATCGATGAAACAAAACACACATAGGTGGTAACAAATGTGGGATGCATAAGCATTGCCACATTAATACACAGGAGATGGCAACTCAGGGGTGACATTAAGAGCTGCTCATCACTGGCTAACACACGTCAGGAGTGATTGCAAAGCACATATATATATGCAGATGTACATAGAAACAAGTTGATTGAATAACAAGCAAAAATAAACGAAAACATCCTCAACTAATTAAGAGTCTGAAGCTTGGCAGCTTCAAAAGCACTTCGTCATCAAGATGCCACCCAGAGTAGACAGTGTAGCCCTGCTTGAACGCACCATGCAGGTAATCAGAGAAGTCCACACCAACTGGAACGAAGACCAAGTCTTGGAGTGTGCCTTTTCTATAATGAACCTACAGCCAAATGCAAACCAAGCTGAAAAGATCCCCAAATCAGTACTCAGCATTGTGTCACAGATCATCAAACTCAACAAGAATAACTGGGCCATCTGGGAACCCATGTTTATGGACTGCATATGGCCCATTAAGAACGCAAAGCAGATCCTCACCGGAGAAATACCCAGCAATCACATGGACTATGATGAAGAACTAAACAGTCACCTGTTAGGCCTCATCCTGTCGTCATGCGACCACAGCCCCAAAAGCAGCATCAATACGTACACCGTCTGTGAACAAGGTGAAGAAGAACAACTGGGTTCCACACTGTATAAGAAACTCAAAACAGCTCTCACAATCAACGATGAAGTTAAACTTTCTGCCATTCACAACCGAGTGCATGAGATCAAACTAGTTCACTGAAACATCATTAATCTTGGCAAGGAATTGGATCGGATTTGGAATGATGCTGCAAGACTGGGCAGTTGTATGGATGAAAAGCTCAAGAAGTCCACCCTGTATCACTGTGTCAAAGACGACTGGCTCTACACTCAGACAGTGGACTCCCTTAAAGCTGCACAGCCAGGCTGCAGCTACAAATACGCTTACCATGCACTCGCCAAGAAGCATCAGGAAGCCGAACTTTCAGGCCGTATCTGAGCCGCAGCCAGACTCACTAGCAACAAGAACACCACCAGCCAAACTAGCGGGCCTGGCCAAATTCTAAACCAAGAAGGATACAACAGAGGAAGATGAGATCCTGCAAACCCTGGCAAGCCAGCCAAGTGCTACAATTGCAGGCAGCTGGGCCACATTGCAATCAACTGCACCAACAGTCAGGAGCAGGCCTCAGCACAGCAAGAGTAGGAACTTGGGTGCACCTTTTTCGTCAACAGTGACAACAATCGCAAGCTGACCAGCACATGGGTCCTTGACTCCAGCACCACACATCACATGGTATGTGATGAAAGCAAACTCATTGCCCCAACGGCAAAACAAGGATTCATAGACACCACTGGGCAGGAACAATTGCAGGTCCAGGCAATAGGCGATACAACCTTGCAAGTTGGTGATGTTAAAATACCCCTCTCTGATGTACTTTACATTCCCACCCTTAGCAAGAATCTATTGTCTGTTCCAGCATTAACCAAAGATGGTGCACGAGTAATATTTGAAGAATCTGGAGCTACAATCCTCCAACATGATGGAAGCATGGTCAAAAGCAAGACCAACCAACACCAGAAAAGATGGGAGGTTCAGGGCAACTCCCTGGCAGCACAACTCAATGACCCCCTCGAGGGCATCAATGATGACACAACACCAGCAAGGCCCGCAAGCCACATGATAAGCAAACTATGGCACGAATGATTTGGCCACCCCAGCAGAAACAAAACTCAGCAAATCCAAGCCCACTACTTAGGAAAGGAAACACAGCTTGAGCACAACTCAAAGGACTGCAATAGTTGCAGTCAGGCAAAGCAAACGTGCGCAAGAATGGCAAGCAGCAAGACAGAACGAGCACAAGCACCACTAGAATTAATACACATCGACCTAATGACAGATCTACAAGGTCACCCCAACTACCATCATGCACTGGTAGTTGTAGATGATGCCTCATCATATGTATTCGTAAAACCACTCCTCAGCAAAGCAGAAGTGTTCCCCACCTTGAAGACGTGGATTAAAAAGGCAGAAGTAACCACAGATCGCACGCTAAAATGCATCCACAGCGACAATGGAACAGAATGGTCAAGCTTAGCGGCAGAAGAATGGAAGCAAGAAGCGGGGTTCAAATGGCAGAAAACTGCCCCATACGTCAGCATGCAAAATGGAAGAGCAGAGTGCACAATCAGATCTCTCCAAGAAAAGATGTGAGCAATGCTCATTCAAAGATTGGTGCCAAAAGGTTTATGGCCCTATGCCATCATGGCAGCTGGACATGTACTTAATTTGACACCATCAGCAAATGACAACAGAATTCCATACAAAGACTTCCATTGCATGTCAGCTCATGGTCTGGCAAAACAACTGCGTGTTTTTGGCTGCCTCGCATGGGTTCACCTTCTGAAGAAAGATCACGCAGGCAAACATGGTGTAAGAGACATACCAGGAATCATGATTGGTTATGACGACAAGCACAAGGGATGGAAATTCCACACCCCAGAGCACACGCCATCCATATGATGGAGCAACTCAGTTACATTTCATGAAGATAAGGGCTGGTATGATCAGCCCAAAGTATGGAGCCTACCACAGATTGGATTTGAAAACCTAGAGGCAGAGGAAACCAGATTAGAGACAATGGACCACGAGCCTGAACTGGAAACAGAGGAGCCCAACATACAAGACCTGTCCCCGCACGTCGTCGCTATGCAACCCACCAATGCCATCGAAGAAATCACCGGAGAGGCCAATACAACCACCATGAACCTCACCCCAACCTTGAGGGAAGCACTTGACAGTGATGAGGCACAACAATGGCACGAAGCCATATGCAAGGAGTTAGAAGGGCTCGAGGCCATGGGGACTTGGGAGATCGTGGACGTACCACCAGAGACCAAACTCGTCGACTCCAAAATTGTCCTCCGCCTCAAACTGGATGCCAATGGAATACCTGTCCAACACAAAGCAAGACTCATCGCAAGAGGATTCACACAACGAGAGGGCATAGACTTTGAAGAGACTTTTGTGCCAGTGGTGCCACTCAGTGCAATAAGGGCCCTGTTGTCACTGGCAGTGGAACGTGACTGGGAGATCCATCAACTCGACATCACAATGGCCTACCTCAACTCCACACTCAAGCACGTAATCTAAATGAAACCGCCGGAAGGAGTAAAGGTACCGAAAGGAAAAGCTTATTGGGTAGTTAAAGGACTGTATGGACTCAAACAATCAGGACGTGAATGGAACATGGAGTTCAATAAGTTCCTGTGGCATTTGAACTTCCATAGACTCAATTGTGCACCATGTATTTACACCAGAGGAAAAGGGGACAACTTTGCAATAGTAATCATCTATGTTGATGATACATTGATTATATCCCTGAAACTAGCAACAGTCGAGCATATCAAAAGGGAGATAGGCCAAAAGTGGAAGATGGAGGAGGGTGGCAATGTATCACACTTTCTTGGGATCAAGATTTCCAGAGATCGTAAGGCGAAAACTATGGACCTCATGCAAACCAGCTATATCAAACAACTACTAAACGAGCACCTAGACAAACACCGAAGAAAGTCCAGCATACCACTCCAGGGCATCCCAATACCAGAGACAACTGCAAGCATAGCCAAGCAAAAGGAATACCCACAAATCGTTGGTAAACTTATATGGCTTTCAAATGGAACACGTCCGGACATCAGTCAAGCCATGGGTGTTCTGGCACGCTACATGATGCAACCATCAAAGGAGCATTACAACGCAGCACAGAGAGTGCTCCAATATTTGGACAGCACTCAGGACGTCCACTTACGATACAGTAGTGATAAGCAACAAGATTTCTTAGCAGCGCATAGCGACACGAATTGGACAAGTGATGCCACGGCACAACGCAAGAGCTCATCAGGATCAGCAGTTTTTATACATGGAAATCTGGTAGCATGGAAGTCGGCGCTACAGTGCTGCACCGCCTTATCAGCAGTAGAAGCAGAATTTGTGGCAGCGACAGAAGCCACACAAGAAATACTTTTCTTTGGACACCTCTTCAAGGCTATCGGGATCGATGTTGGTATCCCTACAATCTTCTCAGATAATACAGGTACCATTCAAGTAAGTAAAGACCCTGCACAACACTGGAAATTGAAGCATATCGACACCAAATACCACTTTATAAGGGATAACGTACAGGACGGAAAGGTCAAAATCAAATACATAGGGACCGAAGACAACTTGGCAGATATCTTCACCAAACCTGTAGGCAAGGAAATGTTACAACACACACGACAAGGGCTAGGACTGACATCACAAGCAAAGTACAGTGACTCAGCAGCTTACTGCCTTGCCACTGAGGGAGACAGTTGAGGGAAACGTGTCAATACTTCAACTGGGTTCACAGGGTCCGCAGAGTGTCACAGGGCCTGGGGAGAATAAATGAGTCATCGATGAAACAAAACACACATAGGTGGTAACAAATGTGGGATGCATAAGCATTGCCACATTAATAAACAGGAGATGGCAACTCAGGGGCGACATTAAGAGCTGCTCATCACTGGCTAACACATGTCAGGAGTGATTGCCAAGCACATATATATATGCAGATGTACATAGAAACAAGTTGATTGAATAACAAGCAAGCATAAACGAAAACATCCTCAACTCTCACACACAGGCAAATGCGGAGTGTGAATTGAGGCTGTAAGAGTTGAAATTGCGACGGAATTACCAGGAATTTAGCCGAGATGCGAGAAAGCCAAGTCGCCGAGAGACCAAGGGATGTGCATGCATGGTCAATGTGTGGCAATCAATTAGGAGACGCTTGTGGGTGACAATGCCAAGGCAACACATGGTGCACACAGTTAGTGGGGCAACAGTAAGGTTCTCTCAAGAGCATTCAACACTGTATATAAACAAGCAGTCCCATAACTATAGTTCACCAGAAATTTTAAGCATTGCAGTTATCATACACCTGTGCAATAAGAGCTAGAACGTAGCTATACGAGGCGGTGCCGTGCAGCTTCAATCTTCAACTGATTAAGAGTCTGAAGCTCAAACCTTCCCATAGCAACAACAACGACCAGCTATGTGTCATGGGCCTGGATGCGCAGGAAGCAGGAAGAACCGTTAGTTCATATGAAGGGAGCGCAGGAATCAGGGGATCAGGAAGATCGTAGGATTTGTGTCAAGGGTCTCGTGCCTGAAACCCAGGTCGGTCTGTCGAGATACTTGGTGACTATTGAACTGCGCAACAGCTATTGTCTCAGTATCAGTCTCGGTGAGCTATGTTGCTCAGTGACTATCAGGTTGTGCGGTGGCGATGGGTGGCATTCATCATATATACTATTGTAGATTTCGGCTGACCTCTGTGGACACTCCATTCAGGGGTAGCTCGGCACAATCAATATCAATACTAAGGTGGCAACACCAAGGTCTGGTGTGAGTGTTGATGATGATGAGGGTGTTGGTGTTGGTGATAAGGTTGGTGGCATCAACATGAGTGTCCAGTGTGTTGACTGATGCTTGAAGTGATCCCCAGACTGCAGTGGACTACTGCCTTCGGTTCTATCTTAATCTGGACCACTGGTTTGCTATGAACCACCTTTGGATGTCAGTGAGTGGTGATACAACACACGCACTACAATGAGGAGCAACCTTGATAGATTGCTACTATGCTGACTGAAACTAATGTATACTTATGCTGAAGGGATAACTAGTTATGGTGTGTAGAGTGGATGGGGATCCACTCGACCACTGATGATGAGAGGGTATGCTTATATACACTCCTTGTAGTGTCGCCTGTGATGCTACTCTGGCCCTCTCTCTGCAGAGAGTACCCTCTTCATCGAGTACTGTACAGGAGGTCCCTCTAGTACCCTCCTGTCATCCTCGAGCTATGTGTCAACTCCTTTGACACTGCTCCTCCTCCTTTGACACTGCTCCTTCTCCTTTGACACTGCTCCTCTTCCTAGTGACCTGCTTGTCAGTCTCCTATGACTCCTATCTCCCGAGCCCCTGAGTGGTGACCATCTGCATGCTCCTTGAGCTTGGTCCTCCTTGTGGCTGTGCCTGGCCCTCCTCACATATGGGCCTGGTCCTCCTTTGCATGTGAGTCTGTAGAAGTCCATGGTCTCCATGGAGACTG
Source organism: Ustilago nuda (assembly GCA_022963125.1). Taxonomy (NCBI): domain Eukaryota; kingdom Fungi; phylum Basidiomycota; class Ustilaginomycetes; order Ustilaginales; family Ustilaginaceae; genus Ustilago; species Ustilago nuda. The sequence goes on along the minus strand of JALCUS010000004.1, from coordinate 788,382 downwards.
CACTATGACCATGCTCATCACTGGTATCGACTAGATCTCCAATACCTGTGCTCCTTCCATATGAACCAGTGACCCTCCTGCTTCCTGAGCATTCAGGCCCATGACAGTGTACATCAACTCCACCCTGAAACACATGATCTACATGAAACCGCCGGAGGGCGCCAAGGTGCAAAATGGAAAGGCCTATTGAGTGGTCAAGGGACTCTATGGTCTGAGACAATCAGGACGGGAATGGAACATAGAGTTTGACAAGTTTCTCAGGCATTCAAACTTCCACAGGCTCGACTGCGCACCTTGCATCTATACTAGAGGGAAAGGGGACAACTTCACCATAGTAATCATTTATGTTGATGATACACTAATCATAGCTCCAAAACTACAAACTGTAAGATGCATAAAGGAAGAAATAGGCAGAAAATGGAAGATGGAGGAGGGTTGTGACGTTTCTCACTTCCTCAGGATCAAAATCTCTAGAGATAGAACAACGAAGACCATGAATCTCGAGCAGACCAGCTATATCAGGCAACTGCTGGATGAACACTTGAACAAGCGAAGAAGCAAGTCTAGTGTACCACTTCAAGATATTCCAGTCCCAGAAATGGTGGCAAGTATGACAGAATGAAAGGAGTACCCACAGATAGTCGGCAAACTCCTGTGGCTCTCAAATGGGACATGACCAGATATCAGCCAAGCTGTCGGTGTACTCGCACACTATATGACACAGCCATCAAAAGAGCATTGCAATGCAGCACAGAAAGTGCTTTGATACTTGGATTACACACCCAATGTCCACCTACAATACAGAAGCAGCAAACAACAAGATTTCTTGACAGCGCATAGCAACACGAATTGGGTGAGCAACACCACAGCGCAACGTTGAAGCTTGTCTGGGTCAGTGGTATTTGTGCATGGAAATCTAGTAGCATGGAAGTCAGCACTGCAGTGCTGCACCGCCTTGTCAGCAGTGGAAGCCAAATTTGTGGCTGCAACAGAAGCTGCACAGGAAATCTTGTTCTTTGAACACCTCTTCAAGGCCATCAGAATTGACTTCAGTACCCCTACAATCTTCTCAGACAATACTGGCACCATCCAGGTAAGCAAGGACCCTGCCCAGCACTGGAAATTAAAGCACATCAATACCAAGTACCATTTCATTAGAGATAACGTACAAGACAGCAAGATCAAGATCAAGTACATCAACATGACAGCAAGATCAAGATCAAGTACATCAACATGACAGCAAGATCAAGATCAAGTACATCAACATGACAGCAAGATCAAGATCAAGTACATCAACATGACAGCAAGATCAAGATCAAGTACATCAACATGACAGCAAATTTGGCAGATATTTTCACCAAGCCAGTCGGAAGGGATGTCCTACAACAGGCATGTAGGGGATTAGGATTAACAAACCAGCAAGGTACAGTGGCTCAGCAGTCTCCTGCCTTGCTGCTGAGGAAGGCAGTTGAGGAAATTGGTTCACCTGAGGTGCATGAGGAAGTGAGGACCGTGAATAAACAACTTGCATGTGAGATGCATATTGGTTGCTATGGCAACAGCTCAGGGGTCAAGCATGAAGAGACAACCAGGAGGATACGGTAGCAAACACACGATCATGGCAGAGCATATATACACATGTAACCAAGCGTCCCATTGAAGTAGCAAAATAGTAAGCATTTTCTTTCGAAACCACAACTGCATCACGTGTGAAGGAAGAATCGGCCAAATTTGAAGTCTGAGTCTCGCTTGGGCCAAGTTTTAACCAGGATCAAACATGCACACACCACAGGCACAATTTTTCGATGAAGTTGAAGCCGATTCCAGACTCAGCCAGGAGCCAACCTTCATCAAATGAACTTCTGCGCATGATCTGGACGTTGTCGAACTGCATGTCGTATCACACAGCCACCTACACACATATTCAGCACGACTCGATACGATCGGCGCTTCGCTAGATAGACATTTATACACAGCATGGCACCAAAAGGTAAGGATCAGGACAACACGTCCTACACGTGTCTCAGCTTTACTAGGAGAACCAATGGCTGACACTTTTGTGTTCATTGCTTGTAATGGCAGCATCATCCAAAGCGGCAAAGCCCGCCTCCAAGCCATCTTCGAAAGCCGCAGCCAAGAAGCCTGCCACCAATGGCGCATCAAAGGCGAAAGCAACCACAACGAAAGCAGCCCAAACGAATGACGCAAAGCGTGGACAGAAGCGAGCCAAGGAGGATGACGAGGAGGAGGACGAGCTTCAAGATGATGACGTCGACGTCGAAGTAGAGGCCAAAGACACTGCTGCTCCTTTGCCAGATGTCAAGAAGCGACCCATCAAGGAACGTAGTGCTTCTGCTGAGCCCGCGAGCGACGTAGAGATGACTGATGGAACGGCTCGTCCAGCCAAGCGTACGCGACGCGCACCAACTCCTGCTGGTCCAATCAACTCTCTGCCAAGACCCATCCAGCCCGTTCATGCTGGTGATGTGACCGAGGGCATTGCTGTCGAGGTGAGCGTTGGCAGTCAGTCCACCAGTGGAAAGGGTGCAGTTTTGCCACGCAAGCTCTTTGTCTGGGGATCCGGTGACGCAGGCCAATTCGGCGTCGGACCTCCCCAAGATGACAAGCCAAACAAGCTCAACAAGCCCAAGCCATTCGGTAACAAAGAGATCTCGCTTCAGATTGATGATGGCAACTTTGGCGAGGGCGGAATCGAAGTTGTTGTTGGCGGTGGAATGCACTCGGTCATGATCGACAGTCTTGGTCGTATCCTGACTTCTGGTGCCGAGGACTATGGTACTCTTGGACGAAAGCACCGAGGCGATGCTGCTGACGCTGAAGAGTCGTACTTCAACTTTGCTCCCGTCGAAGGCATCTCACCAACCGGCAAGGGCATCAACCCTATCGACCGAAGGGAGGGCACTGTCGAGAAGTACCGTGCGACACGTGTTGCGTCGGCCGATGCTGCTGGTGCCGCACTTGATGACCAGGGTCGTTTGCGATCCTGGGGTTACTTCAAGGATGGCGAGGGACGTGTCTGCTTCGCCGATTCGGATCTTCCTGGGCGCAACAGGGAGCAGTGGTGGCCCATCGCATTGCCAGGGATCGAGAACGAGCACTTCGCAGCCGTTGCGGCAGGAGAGAATCACTTCCTCGCTCTCAGTCTCACCGGCAAGGTCTACTCTTGGGGAACCAACACTTGCTACCAACTTGGACGAAGCTCAAACCCGCGTAAAGTCGCCCAGAAGTTCTCCAAGGGCGAGCCTCCTAAGGACTGCGACTTGACACCGACCACCCTCACTGGTCTCGCAGATTGCAGACGCATCTTTTGCGGTCTCACGAATGGCTTCGCCGTGGAGAAGAGTGGCAAGGTCGTCGGATGGGGTCTCAACACAAAGGGTCAGACTGGTACTGGTTTGAAGGCGGCCAAGGTCGCAACTCCTCACACTATTGCTGCGCTCAGCCCTGTCCGTCACAACGGCGCTGAGGTTGTCCAGATCGTCGGAGGCAACTTCCATACTGCTTTCCTGCTTGCCAATGGTGAAGTCTACATTTGCGGTGACAGTGACGAGGGCAAGCTTGGTCTGCCTGCTGACCACCCAGCGATGAAGGGCGCTTCTGCTTCGAACCCCATTGTGGTGCGCGAGCCTACTCTTGTTCCGTTCCCCGCACCACCCTCTTGGGCTCCCAAGTCGGCCAAGACCAAAGACGGCAAGACAAAGATCGTCGCTCTCAGCGCCGGCATGCGATTCACCTTGGCACTGGCAGGAGATGGAACTTTGTACTCGTGGGGAACTACTTCAGACGATGCGTTGGGACACCCTGCGGAAGAGGCGGGCGGAGACCAGAGCAAAAATACACCTACGGCGATTGCAATGCCTGGCCAACCGGGTGCTTGGCGTATCATGGCGGCTTCGACGGCTGGTCAACATTCGTTGGCTATAGCTGTTAAGCCTCCTCAGGAAGACTGAGCAAGTCATACAGTGTTGCTAACATGTGTTACTTGTAAATTTTCATCCGGGTGCCTTGTCTTCGTCACAGGCTTTCACTGCATCGAAAAGAGCAGTCTCTTGTGCCAAGCGTGTGCAATTTAGTTGAAGATGCACCGGCATCGCCAACGTGTGACACATTAAATGGGAACTCACAAGATCGGGAAATCGGGAAGATATTGAGCAACGAGGAAAGACAAGCGGGACACGAAGCTAGTGGGGACTGATGTAGCACACGCACGATGATTGACACCATGGAATGCAGGAGGTATGTTGGCATGACAACACTCATGAAAAGGATATGTGGCATATGGGCATGACTTGGCGAAGTAAGCACAGACGGGTGCCTATGATGTGTATATATATTCCAAGGCTAGTCACTACATCACAATGAGAACCTAAGCCCTTTTCATCTAGATTGTACGACTGTGAGAGCGCCTGACTGTGGCCTCTGATTAGTCATATCTAACTTTAACTGGTGTCATGGGCCTGAATGCTCAGGAAGCAGGAGGGTCATTGGTTCATATGGAAGGAGCACAGGTATCAGAGATCTAGCTGGTACCAGTGGTGAGCATGGTCATAGTGCAGTCTCCATGGAGACCATGGACTCCTACAGACTCACATGCAAAGGAGGACCAGGCCCATATGCGAGGAGGGCCAGGCACAGCCACAAGGAGGACCAAGCTCAAGGAGCATGCAGATGGTCACCACTCAGGGGCTCGGGAGATAGGAGTCATAGGAGACTGACAAGCAGGTCACTAGGAAGAGGAGCAGTGTCAAAGGAGAAGGAGCAGTGTCAAAGGAGTCAACACATAGCTCGAGGATGACAGGAGGGTACTAGAGGGACCTCTTGTACAGTACTCGATGAAGAGGGTACTCTCTGCAGAGAGAGGGCCGGAGTAGCATCACAGGCAACACTACAAGGAGTGTATATAAGCATACCCTCTCATCATCAGTGGTTGAGTGGATCCCCATCCACTCTACACACCATAACTAGTTATCACTTCAGCATAAGTATACATTAGTTTCAGTCAGCATAGTAGCAATCTATCAAGGTTGCTCCTCATTGTAGTGCATGTGTTGTATCACCACTCACTGATGTCCGAAGGCGGTTCATAGCAAACCAGCGGTCCGGATTAAGATAGAACTGAAGGCAGTAGTCCACTGTGGTCCAGGGATCACCTCAAGCATCAGTCAACACACTGGACACTCGTGTTGATGCCACCAATCCCATCACCAACACCATCAACCTCATCACCATCAACACTCACACCAGACCTTGGTGTCATCATAACCTTAGTATCGACATCGATTGTGCCGAGCTACCCCTGAACAGAGTGTCCACAGAGGTCAGCCGAAACCTACAATAGTATATACAATGAACACCACCCGTTGCCACTGCGCAACCTGATAGTCACCAAGCAACGTAGCTCGCCGAGACTGATACCGAGACAATAGCTGTTGCGCAGTTTGATAGTCACCGAGTATCTCGCCAGACCGACCTGGGTTTCAGGCGCGAGACCCCTGACATTAGAGTGGATTGTTCAAGCAGCTCCTCACAATCACCATGATGGACCCAGACCTCAACAACAAGCTCGATAGACTGCTCACTCTATTGGAAGCTCAGTTGGAGCTTACCAGGCAGGGTCAACGAGAGGAACAACTAAAACGAGCTCATCTGAGTAGAGAGGAGACTATTGACCTCTCACACTCAGAGGAACAAGCAGGAGGAGGAGATGAGTCTATGCTGGGAGACCCCCATACTCCTACTCCAGCCCCATGACTGAGATGATCTGTCTTATTTACAGACATGGATGATCAAGAAGACATCAACTACAAGAAGTATGCTTCACCCACTGGACCAAGATATGTCAAGTCCAGGGTAGACCCATACAACAAGAGCAGGACGGAGCCCTATGTTCTTGATCAGGAGGAAGACTCTAGCATCATGGCAGAGCTTAATCGATCAAAGCCCATCGCCACCCCCTTTCCAAAGTTCAACCCTTGAGATGTGGAGATCTTCATTCTAGAAGCTGAAGCATGGTTTAAGTTCAACCAGGTGTATGAACAATCTAGGATGATCAATCACATGGGTGCTCAACTAGAAGGGACTGCACAGGAATGGTGGACCTCCAAGCTCTGTATTGATAGAGCTAGAGAAGGAAGGTTGTTCAATGATTGGCACTACTTCACAGAAAGACTGTCAGAGCAGTTCAACCCACACAATGCTAGGATGGAGGCATACAACAAGCTGCTAGCTCTCAGGCTCACAAGTGATGCTCCTGGTGCTGCCACACGACATGTAGAGCAGTTCAGAGACTTGGAGGGTCAGGTCAACCTAGGTGACAACAAGCTAGTGATTGATCTCTTCCAAGGAAGTCTCACTCACAGCATACAGGAGAAATTCGAGAGGAACCCACCTGGGAAGAGATGGGAGTGGTATCGAGAGGTTGAGGAGATTGATCGACAGAGGATGCTACTATGGCAGTCCTTGTCTAGACACTCACTCCCAAACACCACGTCACCTCCCCTGAGAACTGGGTCTTGGCCAATTCAAAGTTCAATTCCCATACATCAACCCACTCAACCTTATCCAGCTCGATCACCAGCACAAGCAACTACACAAGCAACTACACAAAACCTAAATCGACCAACTAACCGACCCCTTCCCCATCAAGCCACCCAAATCTCGAAGCAAGGAAGCCCTGCCCCATCAGGTAACAACACCTGTCATGTATGCAAGGGTATTGGCCATTGGGCCAGAGACTGCCCTAGCAGGAGAGTAGACTCCTTGGGCTCACGACCCATGGGCCCCAAGGTCATGGTCACCACAGCAGACCCTTTCGAAGAAAACACTGACTCAGGAGATGGCCAATCAGGTAGCATGGAGACAGGCAACCCCGAGGACTTGGACCTCAGCCCTTACCAACAGACCATGGTCACCGATCATGAGGAGGAGGAGCATGATGATGGCGACGACGAGGGAAACATCAGTGGGGTGATGCGCTGATGGCGTGCATTGCTCTACAAACCTCCTCGCCATCACTCTGTATATATCAAGATTGCCAAGTATGTTTCTCTACCAGTGGAGGCAAAGCAGTGTTGGAGCTCTCTGGAATGGTCCAAGACCATCCTGCTCGGATACTAGCTGATACTAGTGCTGGTTTGTCCATAGTCTCAGATTCTTTCATTAGTAAGTACCAAATACCCACAAAACCCACAAAAACAAGATCGATCCATGGTGTCACCAGACACCAACTCTCCATCAATAGTTCTGCGAGCATGCAGGTATCTATTGGTACACACAATCTGGGTGTGGTCGAAGCTTCAGTGGCTGACACTGCTGACTATGACCTCATCCTGGGGTTCACCGAGCTACAGAGGCTCAAACCCACCATACAATGGGACATGGGCCAGCTGGAGTTCAAGACTCAGGAGCAAGACCGACCCCCCAAAGAGACCCCCTGAAGCAGCAAGAGCAGGGGACCTATCCATGAGGAGACCAACCCTCCATGGAAACGAGTTTGTCTCAGCAGAGTGCATACTACAAGCAGCTCTGGAAGATGGACCCATAGGGTTCATGCTGTTGGAAGAACCACCATCATCACTCCTGGCCTTTGGTTTCATACCTACAGGCACAGACAAAGGATTAGAGATGGAGGTAGAGGTGGACAAGGTGGTGATGGCTGCAGATATACCAAAGCCATACCAACACCTGCAAGATGTGTTCAATGAAGTGGAAGCAGACAAGCTGCCCCATCATACAGAGCATGATCTCCACCTCGAGTTGATGGAAGGAGGTCAGCCACCTCAGGGGTCCCTATACCTTAAGGGACCCAAGGAGATGTCCGAGTTGAGGAGGTACCTGGATGAGAACCTTGAGAAGGGGTTCATTAGACCATCAAAGAGCCTGGCACAATCACCAGTGCTCTTTGTACCAAAGAAGGGTGGAGGTCTCAGGCTCTGTGTGGACTACTGGGGTCTCAACAAGATCACTGTCAAGAACAGGGCCCCATTGCCCCTCATCGAGGAGCAGCTGTTCTTACTCCGGAAGGCAAGGATCTATACCAAGCTAGACCTTAGAGCAGCATACAACCTCATCCAGATTGCTAAAGGAGATGAATGGAAGACGGCCTTTGGCACTCAGCTGGGACTCTATGAGTACCTAGTGATGCCCTTTGGCCTAGCCAATGCTCCAGCTCACTTCCAGTTGTTCATCAATGGCATCTTCCTAGATATCATTGGAGTATATGTAGTGGTATACCTAGATGACTTCCTGATCTTCAGTAACACTGAAGAGAGACATGTGGAGCATGTCACCGAGGTCCTCACTCGGTTAAGGAACAACAGGCTCTTTGCCAAGCTGTCGAAGTGTGAGTTCCACACCAGGACAGTCGAGTTCTTGGGTTACATCATCAAGCCGACAGGTATAGAGATGGACCCAAAAAGGTGTGCACTGTCAAGGAGTGGCCAATGCCAGAGTCTGTCCACAACATCCAGAGGTTCCTAGGTTTTGCCAACTTCTATCAAAGGTTCATAGCCCACTTTGCTCGTATAGCCAAGCCCTTGACATCACTGGTAAAGCCTACAGAACAGTTCAAGAAGTTTGAGCTACCAGAGGAGGCCCAGCAGGCCTTCCACAAGCTCATCCAGGCATTCACAACAGCAGGAGTGCTTCAGCACTTCGACTACCACCTTTCAACAAGGTTGGAGACCGATGCAAGTGACTTTGCTATAGCAGGAGTACTCAAGCAGGAGCATGAAGGATGATGGCATCCAGTGGCCTTCTACTCCAGGAAGATGTCATCTGCTGAGAAGAACTATGAGATCCATGATAAGGAGCTCCTAGCTGTGGTTGCTTGCCTTACTCAGTGGTGACACATGCTAGCTGGACTGCTGAGTCAACTGGTCATCCTCACTGACCATGAAGTTCTCATGTACTTCAAGTCACAGAGACACATCACAGGTCGACAGGCTCGATGGGCAATACTACTAGCAGACTTCGACTTCATACTGCAGTATCGACCAGGAGACAAGGGTGGTGAACCTGATGCCCTCACCAGAAGGACTGATATGCAGCCAGTCAGTGAAGAGCAGGATCACAATGTGAGGCAACTACTGCCTCCTCGAGTGTTCAAGGAGACAACAGACAAGGAGTCGACCCTAGTAGCTCCTATGCTCTCGATGGAGTCCATAGCATCGAAGGGACTCAAACATCTGGTCAAGATCTTCCAACCCTTGGACCAGGAGTTGCAGGAGGTACACAGCAAGAAACCCTTCGAGGTCCAAGGAGGTCTATGGCATAGTGGTGGAAGACTGGTTATCCCCAAGGTGACCTTACCAGGGAAGACCAACAACCATCACTCAAGGAGTGCCAGAGAGGTCGATGGACAATCTCTGTCAGTAGAACACCTGCAATTCATGATGATGAACCAATGCCATGATGGTATCACTGCTGGACATGTGGGCAGGGACACCACCATCAAGGCAGCTCAACGACACTACTGGTGGCCAAACATGACAGCTTGGATTGCAGACTATGTAGCAAGTTGTCCTGTATGTGCTAGGTACAAAGCTCCTTGTCATCATCCATATGGGTTGCTACAGCCACTAGCCACACCAGACAGACCCTGGGGCTCCATATCCCTCGACTTCATCGAAGGACTACCACCATCAAAGAAGTATGATTCCAAGACCTATGACTCCATCTTAGTCATTGTCGACAGGTTGACCAAGTTTGCTATACTAGCTCCAACCCATAAGACAGTCCCAGCCAAGCAGACTGCAGTGTTGCTGTACGGACACATGGTTAGCCTCTTCGGCTATCCTGATCACATGGTCTCGGACCGAGGCAGGCAGTTCATATCAGGAGCATGGAAGGCATTTGCAGAACAAATGGGTGTGAAGCACTCACTTAGCATGGCCTACCATCCTCAAACTGATGGTCAGACAGAGAGAGTCAACCAGGTCATTGAGCAGTACCTACAGATGTACTGCAACTATGAACAGGATGACTGGGCCAACTTGCTGGATGCTGCAGCCTTTGTATACAACAACACGGTCCACAACAGCATTGGTGTCTCACCCTTCTTTGCATGCTATGGATGGAACCCCAAGGCTCATCCTGACATCCCTCGACAGTTGGGAGTCAATGATCCAGGTCGCTTTGAGTACCTCATCAATGGGAAGGAGCGTTGCAAGTACCTCCAGGAGCAGATTAGAGAGGCACAGCATAGGACAGTAGACCAGTACAACAGGAAGCACAAGGACAACGAGTTCAAGGTGGGTGATATGGTCTACATCAACCATCGAAACTGGAAGACAAGGAGACCCACACCCAAGCTAGACACCCGGTTTGCAGGACCCTACTCAGTTCAGGAACGGGTAGGACGCCGAGCTTATTGAATCACATTGCCAGCAAACCTTAGGGTGCATGATGTGTTCCACGTGTCTATGCTCGAACCAGCAAGAACAAGCTCTCTTCCTCAACAGCTGAACAGCCCACGATACCACCACTCCCAGATGAGGATCTTGACTTCAAAGTCGAGGCCCTCATCGACAAGCGTGTACACAATGGGACTACAGAGTACAAGGTGTTGTGGAGAGGGTACTTGGAAGAAGCTGCATCATGGGAACCAGTGGAGAATCTCAACTGCCCTGACCTCATCCAGGAGTATGAGGTGTCAGAGGGGGGATGAGTAAGGAGACAAAGTAGAGAACAGGAGGAGCAGAGAGAGGGAGAAGAAGGAGCATGACGTTGAGAGAAGGTTGAGAGAAGGAAGGGTGATGTTGATGATGTTGTCGAAGAGGTAATGAGGAGAGGAGGAGTCAGCATGAACCAGACAAGAGCATGCCTCGACGGAGCTCAGCTCTTAAGAAGGGGTAGTGTCATGGGCCGGAATGCTCAGGAAGCAGGAGGGTCACTGGTTCATATGGAAGGAGCACAGGTATTGGAGATCTAGCCAATACCAGTGATGAGCATGGTCGTAGTGCAGTCTCCATGGAGACCATGGACTCCTATGGACTTACATGCAAAGGAGGACCAAGCTCAGGAGCATGCAGGCGGTCACCAGCACAGCCATGAGGAGGACCAAGCTCAAGGAGCATGCAGATGGTCACCACTCAGGGGCTCGAGAGATAGGAGTCATAGGAGACTGACAAGCAGGTCACTAGGAAGAGGAGCAGTGTCAAAGGAGAAGGAGCAGTGTCAAAGGAGGAGGAGCAGTGTCAAAGGAGGAGGAGCAGTGTCAAAGGAGGAGGAGCAGTGTCAAAGGAGTCGACACATAGCTCGAGGAGGACAGGAGGGTACTCTCTGCAGAGAGAGAACCAGAGTAGCATTGCAGGCGACACTACAAGGAGTGTATATAAGCACACCCTCTCATAATCAGTGGTCGAGTGGATCCCATCCACTCTACACACCATATAACTAGTCATAACTTTAGCATAAGTATCATTAGTTTCAGTCAGCATAGTAGCAATCCATCAAGGTTGCTCCTCATTGTAGTGTGGGTGTTGTATCACCACTCACTGATGTCCGAAGGTGGTTCATAGCAAACCAGCAGTCTGGATCAAGATAGAACCGAAGGCAGTAGTCCACTGCGGTCCGGAGATCACTTCAAGCATCAGTCAACACACTGGACACTCATGTTGATGCCATCAACCTTATCACCAACACCAACAACCTCATCACCATCAACACTCACACCAGTCCTTGGTGTCATCATAACCTTAGTATTGACATTGATTGTGCCGAGCTACCCCTGAATGGAGTGTCCACAGAGGTCAGCCGAAACCTACGATAGTATATACAATGAACACCACCTGCTGTCATTGTGCAACTTGATAGTCGCCGAGTGACATAGCTCACCGAGACAATAGCTGTCGCGCAGTTTGATAGTCACCAAGCACCTCGACAGACCGACCTGGGTTTCAGGCGCGAGACCCCTGACAAAGTGCTCTTCCATTGGCATCTCCTCTGTGGCCTTGGATTCGACAATAATATGCCAACCATATTCACTGATAACACGGGCTGCATTCAAGTAGCTAATGACCCCACCAGGCACTCAAACCTCAAACACATTGATACAAAATATCACCTGATCCATGATCATGTGCAGGAGGGCAACATCTCAATCAAATATGTTCAAACAGATAACAACATCACCGATTTCCTTACAAAACTTGTTACCCAGGACCTCTTAGCATGCATTTGTGATTGGCTAGGAATGGACAATGTCGGATTGCTCAACTGCTCAGCTGGTGAGGGGGACAGTTGAAGTATGTGATGCCTTGGCATTGGAGCATGCAACCACTTGGAGTATGCAACTTCTACACCAAGCTCACATCCAATCACCAGCTTTGCTCACTTGGGTTTAGTGCGTTATCTGGACCAACACTCAGACATCAAGACAGTGGTCAATGGATAGCTGGTGTACTTTTGCTATAGTTTCATTCATGTTTCCAACCTCACTCTGATGAGTATCATACATGCATATGGAGGACATTGAGAGATATATAAACAACCATATCATCCTGTAGATAGCATGCATCCCTTATCACAATTGATACTTGTGATCATCGACTCTGACCGCACTTGATTGTTTTCGACGACGCTCTTCAACTAAAATTTTAAAATTCTCCTCCTGTACGCTAGTTTTAGATCTATCATCAATTCATCACCCTACAACTCTTTTGCTATGGCTTTGTAACATCTTCTGAGGAAGTGTTTTTGTGTGATTGCTTGGTGATGTGGTTGTGCAAGATTGAAGGGGCGTGGAAGATCAGATGATCTCAAGATCCGAATCGCTATCGTCACCAGCAGCAGTTTGATGATCGATCCTTTCGCGTGTCTGTGATTGAGAAGAGAGTTCCAACAATTTTTCACCCAACCCTTTCCCCTCTTCCTCAGCATCTCGTCCTCGAACATCATCCAAATCGTCATCCCATTTATCATCGTCAAAATCAGCCAAATTTACCAACTCCCCGCCGACAACACTGAATTGTGGTATCCTGCCGACCTCTTCCGCTGGTAACCTCATTTTGGGTCTGTGGGCTCTCTTGATCTTCAAGCTGGGCTCCTTTTTTGCTGTACCTGAGGTGGCTAGGGAGAGCAATTTGCTCCTTGAATCAGGACCTTGCTCCTTTTGCGATCCAGCAGAGGACGTAGAATTGTGCCTTGTCAACCCAGCGACCGGCAGCCCTCCCACAATACTTAGCCCGCGAGACCCAGTAGTGGAAGTGCTGGAGTTGACTGGAGTTTTGAACTTCAGCTTGCCCCCCGTCGTATCGCTGTTTGTGGTGGTTGAAGGTACAACGACCCCGGTGTATTTGCGCCGCTTAGCTAAATCGTTATCTCTCTTTTCCTGCGCCACTCTCTTCCGTTGATTCAAAGTCGAGTACGCAGCATTGATCATCTCCGCTACTCCATTCGGTAGGACCGGAAGCACTACTTCTCCCTCCTCCTTCCCATCCTTTCCTCCCTCCTTTGAGCCGGAATGCTTCTTCCTCTCCCCCTCCTCCTCCTTTTGTTTCTGTTTCTTCTCCTCCGCGGGAACAAACCGTTTTTCTATCTGCCTCATCAACTGTTCTTCCTCAATCTGTCTCTTTAACCGGGACTGTTTCTCCGTGATCCCTCTTCCATATCTCCCGCTGACATCGTACTTCCAACTCGACGGATCCGAAGCTCTCACCTCCTCCGGCAAGTTCGGATCGGCAATGAGGGGAGATTGAGAAACGAACACACCACCAGAGTTATTCTCCATCCCATCACCAACGTTGCCATGAGAAGAGAAGAGTTTCTTGGCCAATGCTGCACGGGAGAAGGCGTTACTTCCTGAGCTTTTGTAAGTGGTGGTGATTTTGTTTATTGCCGATCCTTCTTCGCCTTCTGCCCCCCTACGGTGGCGGGTGGAAGAGCCAAACCCAGACCTACCACCCCCTTCACCTCCACCAGCACCAGCTTTGGAGGGAGCGTTAAGACGAGTAGTGCTATTAGCAGCAAACTCCGGCCTGCCCCTCGCAAGATCATCCATATGTTTACTCAGATGAAAATCACAAGTCGTCGTGCGGGTTTGCTTTCTCGCCTTGACATCCACAAAACTCTTGCACCTCTCCCCATTCGCTTTAATCGCTGTACACCGCTTGTAATCTGCTGCTTGTCCAATCACCAGACAGTCTTCCACTGATCGGGGGGTAATGCGTAGCATCTTACTCTCCCTACCACCCCCCGAAGTGAAAGGTCGGAGGACTTTCGGGTTCATAATCGCAACCAAAGTTCCTTCTGATTGTTGATACAACAGTTCGAATGCACCTTTTGAACCATTGACCCATTTCTTAGTAGAGGAGGAGAGGACGGCGGAAACTTCACTTCGGATGGAAGTTTTATGTTGGATAAGAACGGAAGTGTCGATCTGATCCGATTCGTAGGCGACGAGGGAGAGATAGTTGTCTCCTCTACCTGCACTGCCCTGACCGTCGGTGGAGAGGGAGCTGATGCCGAGATCGACTAGTTTAAGAACGACGAATTTGCGGGGGCGGTTAGATAGGCGGTGTTCTTGTCGTTTACGCTCGGATTCGTCATCGCCCCTCTCTCCCGGCTCTCCATTGCGACGTTTCTGCCATGGTTTCGAGTTGGAAGATTGTTGGAAAGCATCGGAATTACCCGGTTCGAGATCTAATCGAAGCTTATCACTAGATCCACCAGCAACTTTGAATAGGACTGGGTCATCGTCCTCCTCCCCTGCCTCCGCCTGTCTCTGCTTTCCTCCACTAGGAACACTATCATTCTCGAACCCTTTCGTCATCAATAACTCGCTCTTCTCCACGATGGTAGCAATAACGATCCAGTCCCCGTCAATTGGCACCTCATAATCGCCATTCCGCTTACCAGCTTTCCAATCAAACGTCCTTCCGTCCGCCATGAACGGAGCTGTGATCGGTCGTGCGATGGAATACAGCAGCGAAGGAGGGATGTGGTATCGACCACGAAGATGTTCCTTGAGTTGACTATGCGGCAGTTTACGTTCGCGAAGTCGGTGGCCGGAGAAGGGTTCGAATTTCTCCCATTTCGGATCGTCAGGGTTGGTCGGAATAGCACGAGGACCAGGTCGGAGGGATTCGATTAGAGTGAGATTTTCGTCTCTCTGCACAGCATCATCGGCAAGGTCGGTGTCGGAAGCGGCATCGTCGGAGGGGTCGTCTTCGTCGGATGTTGGGGAGGGTCGCTTTTGGGCTCGAGCGAAAGCCGACCCCCCTGCCTGTGCTGGAGCGCTCTGAGAAGCACTTGAGGGGGCAGCATGTTCATCTCCAAACCCGCCACTCCTGAAGCTTTCCCTACGTGCTGCTTCGTCTCTAAGCCTTTGCATCTCAGCGGCATGCAGCTGCTTCTCCAACAGTGACTGCTGAACCTGTTTTGCCATTTGCAAAAAGTTACTTGACTTGGCCGGTGCACGTTGATCCATTCTGTTCTTAATTTGTTCAAGTAACCCTCGTGCGCTACGGCTAGAGCCGCCGGTACAGTCTGGGGGATACCGAAAGTCGGCATTCTCGCCATCGGACTGCAACGTTGCTGGTGCAGGTGGGGGAAGAGCATAGGTAGAAGAAGCTCTCGCTCGAGCTTCGGCGTAAGAGAGAAGGTTAGCTTGGAGTCGGGATTGTTCTGCGTGGCTGGCTAGTCGGGAGCGTTCCTCAGGGCGAAGAATGCGGGATTTGGAGGGGGAGGAAGGAGCGATTATGCCTGTTCTGGGACTTTTTGAGGGTGGTGCTCGTATTGACTGTTCTGATGGATGACGAGGCGGGGGAGCAGACGGCTTTTGGGAGGTTGAAGCTGTGCGAGTGACTTCCATCTTCTGCAGAGTTGCCTATAGGGAGACTGTAGACATGGTATCGAGGAGGGAATACAGCAGCTTCCTAGCTCATACTATGTAGATGCTGCCACTCTGTGTTGTGAGATGATTGTTGGAGTGGAAGGAAGAGAAACAGCAAGGGCAAAGGCTAACAGGACCCCGTGCACTAACCATAAACGCGTCATAAGTGTTGATCTCGTCTCGTCGCGTGCTGAACCGCTTCAAAATCTCTACCGCGTAAAGTGGAGCGAAACAGCAAGATCAAGTGACACTACATCATCCTATACTTCCACTCGGACTTGCTGCATTGCTCCCATACCTGCAGAACACCCCGGCGTGCAGGAAGGCCCACAATCCTCCGCAATACAAACGAAGAGGTGCCGAGCCACGGATTTAAGTGATGCCTGTCAAAGTGGCTTCATATGCTTTAGCACAGAGAATGAATTGTGCACATTCTGCGGCCTAACAGTCAAGAAGTATTTTCTGGTATTTTTGGCCCTTTTTTCCGATAATTTTGTGTTTTTGTGCTAACAAGAGTTGAAAGTAGATACACCGCTCTAGAGGCCACAATCAGACGCTCTTTACAGTCTCATGTGTCTAAGTGAGAAGACTTGTTATTCCGAGATGAGGGAGGCTACAGAACAGGAATATATATACCCTAACAGCTAACTATGCTCGCCCTCGAGTCACACCTATGAGCCATTATCCAGTGGGTCACCTTCATAACCGTTGCCTTGTCAACACCTCCTTCTCCATTTTCGAGAGCAAAATTGGCAGGGGGACTGACTGCCAATTTTTTCAATGGGTGGGATTCCTACGTTGCCGCGTCTCCCTCGGCTTTTCCTCAGCCTTTTCTGTGGAAATCATCGGCTAATTTCGCCCCACCGAGCTCCGGCCTTTTCCGACCTTTTCCCCCTTTTTTTTCTCATTTTTTTCCCCCTTCGTTTCAGAAGAAAGAGCCCCAAGCTCTTGCACAATCCACCTCTTCCATCGTCGTCTACTCCACCACTCGGGGCATTCGTTATGCTCTCCAGAAAGTCGCTCGCACTAGCCAGCTCATCCCGGCTGGCAGTAGTGGCTTCTCTCAGCAGACCCACCTCTGTCATTCGCACTCTTTCTTCCACCTCCACTCTCGCGTCATGTACAAGTGGCGCAGACGGACCATACAACCCAAACCGTTACAACAGCAATAACGACCGACCCGATTATCGTCGGCCTCGGAGAGAGGAAGGAGGTGCACCAACACCATCGAGACAAAGATTAGGAGAGTCGAGCGGTGGGAACACTGTAAGCCAGTACAGTCGCAATCAGCGCTTTGCGCCTGATGGTACGAGGAAACGACTTCCGCATCCGAATGCAAAGCCCAGGTCGAGTCAGAATAGGAATGATCAACGTGGACCTAGGCCGAAAGATTGGACGCTGAGGAACAATGAGAGGCGGAACGAGGAGTCTGCTTCGCTCAAGTTTGGAGCATCTCCGTTGGATGGCGCTGGTGGATCTTCCGCGGCGGCTGCTGCCAGAAGAGATTCAACTGTGTCCAGGCTAAGAGCGAGGAATGCTACGCCAGCTAAGGAGGATGGCGATGACGGTGAGGTATCTCGTGCTGGAAGTGCAGAAAGGTTCGATGAAGCGAGTGCCGCGGATGGGGACACTCCAGCATCGACAAGAGGCGGGTTTGAAGGGTTCTTAGAAGTCTGCAAAACCGGCATCGAAAAGTCAGATCGACACCATACAGCAAAGCAAAAGAAGAAAGAAAGTCGAGGATCGTTGCTAGAGACCGAAGACGAATACGAGCGTCGCCCACGTCGAGATGCAGGGTCTTCGTCCAACCCCAACTCCCGCCATTCTTCTCGTCTCTCTTCCGCAAGTGCCGATTTGGACGCTCTTGCACTTGGTTCAGACCTCAAACCCATCACCAAGCCCAAACTTTTGCCCAAAGTGGAACGCAATGTCTTCCTCCCCACCGTGATATCGGTCAACATGCTTGCCTGTCAGATGGAGAAGAAGTTGCGCGTAGTCCAAAATGTTATGACTCAGCTCGGGATGGAAGACACTCGACCAGACCTCATGCTCAAATTCGAAGATGCCGAAATGATTGCTGCAGAACTCAACGTTGTTGCTATCCCCAATGACGACGCAAGCTTCGACATCTACCCTCGCCCACCTCCCGCTACTCCGGAAGAAGTTGCTTCCCTCCCACTCCGACCGCCCGTTGTCACCATCATGGGCCACGTCGATCACGGCAAAACCACCCTCCTCGACAAACTCCGCAGCACCTCCGTCGCACAAGGCGAAGCAGGTGGGATCACACAACACATCGGTGCTTTCTCCGTTCCCATCACCGGCCGCAAGCAAAACAAGGGCAAAGATAAAGGCTATTCTGGTATTCAGACCATCACTTTCCTCGATACACCCGGTCACGCTGCGTTTACGGCTATGCGAAGTCGTGGTGCCATGGTGACGGATATTGTTGTTCTCGTCGTTGCTGCAGATGACGGAGTGATGCCGCAGACGAAGGAGGTCATTCATTTGGTCAAAAAGGCAAATGCTGAAGCTGAAGCTTCGAGAGAGGACGACACTGTCACTCAGCCACCCGTACAGATGATCGTTGCGTTGAACAAGATCGATAAGTCAGATGCTGATCCGGAGCGCGTCAAGCGAGAGTTGCTCTCTGCTGGGGTTGAGCTGGAAGAGTTGGGTGGAGACGTGCCCTGTGTACACGTGTCAGGTAAGACAGGATACGGTCTTTCAGAGCTAGAAGAGACCGTTGCTACACTCGCCGAGCTTGCAGATTTGCGCGCTGAACGTGTTGGGCTGCCAGAAGGCTACGTGATCGAATCCAAAGTCGACAAGGGCAGGGGAAACGTCGCTACTGTTCTAATCAAGCGTGGTCTTCTGGAGAAGAGCTCGTACATTGTAGCTGGTACGGCATGGTGTAAGGTTCGACAGATCTTGCATTCTTTAGGTCGACCTTTGGCGAAAGCTTTGCCAGGAGATCCGGTGCTGGTTACTGGATGGAGAGAGTTGCCCATCGCAGGCGACTTACTTTTAGGTGGACCGAACGAACATAGCTGTAAGAAGGCTGCAGAGAACAGGAAACAGGTGAACGAGCAAAAAAGGTTGATGGCGGATGTGGAACAGATCAATGAATCGCGCCGAATCAAGGCTGAACAAGACGAAGCAGATGCAAGGAAAGAGTTTGAAGAGAGGCAGAGGAGAAGAGCGGCACGAATTGCAGCTGATGATGGGAAAGATCCTTTAGCTGTACTTGCTGCTATGGAAGAAGGTGCCTCCAATCCTTCTGCCTCCACCTCCTCTGGTGGCGCTGACGTAGTTGACGGCTCTGAAGAGACCTCTGATTCCTCCAGTGCGGGCAAGAAGTTTCTGAACGTAATCATCAAAGCCGACTACTCCGGAACAGTAGAAGCTGTCGTCGGAGCCATCTCCTCCATCGGCAACTCTGAAGCAGGCGTTAAAATCATCTCTGCCACCCCCGGCGAACCTTCGGAATCCGACATCGCGAAAGCCTCCGCCCTAAACGCAACCATCATCGGCTTCAACGTGACCCCGTCCAAGTCAGTCCTCCAGTCCGCAGCACGTGCACAACCCAACCCCGTCCCAGTGATCATCTCGGACGTGATCTACCGCCTGATGGAAACCGTCTCTGCTTCAGTATCTTCCCTCCTCCCACCCCTAATGGAGGTACGAGTGCAGGGTGAAGCGAAAATTAGTCAGATCTTTGACATCAACGTCAAGGGGAAGAGCTTTAAAAAGATCGCCGGATGCAGGGTTACTAATGGAACAATCACAAAGCCGAACTCAGTGCGGATTCTGAGAGGCAAAGAGAGGAAAGAGGTTTGGCGGGGAAAGTTGGAAGAATTCAAACATTTGAAAAAGGACGTAACGGAGATGAGGAAGGGTACGGAATGCGGGATGAGTTTTGAGGGATATCAGGCTTTGGAGGTTGGGGATGTCGTGCAGAGTTTTACTGAGGTCAGCGTTCCCAGGACTTTGTAACGTAGCCACATTTCAGGATTACACACCATCACTCTAGAACAATCAACAAGCATAGATCAACGAATGGAAGGCTATATGATTGCGAGAATATCTTATGAGCAAGTGAGCCTATACCGGGTCTCAGGCTGCGAGCGCAAGTCTCTGTCTTCTCTCCTGTCCACCATCACCAGCAGTGACGGCGCCATTAGCACGTCGCGCAGCCAATAACTGTCTGGCGTGCTGTCTAGCCGAATTTACCTCCCTTAACTGTGCATTTTGCTGCGGCTGTTGGTTCTCCTTATCATCTCCCCTCTTCTCCTCAATCTCACCCTTTGGTGCGATCGGAAAATCGATCTCTCTCTTCTCTTCCTTCCTCTCTTTCACCGCCGGCTGTGCCTTACTCACCGGCAAACTCATCGAAACATTCCCCTGGGCTTGGGCTTGAGCATTCTTCAATGCAAACCGAGCATTTCTCTTCACCATCCCCAATTCTAACTGTTTAGCCGACAGAGCAATGCTAAAGTTGATGTTGTCTTCTTGTAGTGCATCGTTGGCGCGAGTGAGTTTGAGGATTTCCAAGTTTGAGTCTGCTAGTTGGTGTTCTAGTCTCTTGACTCTGTCAGCTGCTGGCGTGACACTTGTTCCGGGCTCGTTTGCTGGCTTGACTTGTGGAGTCTGCGGTGTTGATGGGGTCCGAAGTTGTGATTTGAGTCGTAGGATGTGTGATTCTAGCTCGGCAACCCTAGCTTGAGAAGTTGAGAGGGAGTTCTGCGTCTCCAAATGCTGATCGGTGAGGGTTTCGACCTCAACAATAAGTGCAGAGACCCGGTTACTAGTCAGAGCTAGAGTCTCCTCCAGGTGCAAGATCTTCTCTTCTTGTTCTTCCAGTGTTTCGCGAAGAGTGTTGAGCTCTGCTTCCAGCTCCTCTTTCTCCTCCTGCCCGCTACTGTGGGAGCGATTGTTAGCGACAGCCAATTTCTCTTCCAGCAGCTGAGCCCTCTCTATCGCCTCCTCTTTGAGCCGCGTTGCTTCATCAAGTTCCTCTTGAAGATCGGAAAGTTGTTCAAACCGACGATCCAAGTCAGAGGTCAGCTGTTCGACTTGGGCTTGCAACTCCTCTTTCTCCCTCTTTGCGTCGGTCTTGGGTGCAAGTTGAAGTTCGAGCTCGGAGATACGCTTTTGAAGTTCACGTTGCTCCATAGCCCGCCTGATCTCGAAATCTTTCTCTAGCGTCAATCTCACTTGTTCTTTCGCCTGTTCAACAGCTCGTTCTACCTCTTTCCTCCCAGCTTCAGTCTCCATTACGTCGTTTTGAGCTGTTGCTGAAGCAGTCTGACCAGAAAGGACACCCTGTATCCTTACCGCATAATCCCGTCTCTCGACTTCCCTCAACCTCCTCTCTTCCTCCAATTGCCTCTCCAACTCTTCCACCCTGCCCCCATCTGTCCTCAACTTGAACTGATCCTTCAACTTCCTCACTAACTCCACCATCTCTCTATCCTTCCGATCAGCCTCTTCCACCAACTCTTCGTACTGCGCCGATAGCCCACTTAGGGTCAACCGTAACTGGTCTACCTCTGCGGTGTGGTGTTCGTGGGATTCGAACGCTTCTTCAAGCTCGGCAACTCTCGCAGTCGATGCACTGAGTTGGGTTAGGAGGCGAGAAACACGGGTTTCGGCGAGATTGGTGAAGCTATCGAATGCGCTGGCTACCGTAGCTAGCTCCGGGGCCGAGGCGAGGGCGGCTGGAATAGTAAGGGAGGAGTGGTTAGGGAGACGGGATAGCTGTAAGCGCGAGAATCTAGCAGCGGAGGGCGAGTTGTGTTGCGAGGCGAGCGCGAAATCGGGACGAGATTCCTTGTTGGTGCTGGGTGAAGGAGAAGCGGGTCGAGAGGCAGCGGAAGCTGTCGAGAGATCGCCTTGTTGTTTATGACTGGAAGAGGATGTGGACGAACCACAAGATGAGGACAGCGGTTCTTCTTCTTCCTCGTGCGTCTGAAGTTGGTTAATGTCTTGCTGAGGCTGCTCTGTTTCTCTCTTCGCTTCTGCTGATGTAGCAGCTGGTGTTGGTGAGGGGACGGGCTGCGGCGTACCGAAAGCTGCAGATTCGAAAGTTTCGGCAGGTGTGACAGGTGCAGAAGCCCCCACTAAGGAATGATACGAAGCAGGAGTTGCAAAAGAAGCTGACGTTGCTGGTGACCAGAATTTCGATGGTGTACCTGGTGCTGCTGCCTGATCGGTTGGTTTGCTGTCTCTCGGTGTCTGTGGGATGGCCTTAGGCTGCTTACCCTCGTCGTCCATCGATGCCTCTTGAACTGCAACCTCGTCATGTAAGTTTTCTGACGTATCTGCCTCCTTCCAAAGTCCTGCTTGTTGCGAAGATGTCATCGACTTCTCCCCTTCTGTAGGGTAATCAACACCTTTCTCCGGCGAGCCTCCGCTGCGTTGGCTTGCAGGACTGTGCCAATTCGAAGTAGACCCAGCAGAGGAAGGCGTAAAGTTGACTATCCGAGATAAAGGGGAAGAGCGAGCAGGGGTAACCATGCGTAGTCTTGCGAAGAATCGTGGGGTGTGTGTTGTTCGTGGTAGCGATTGTGGTGTGGTTGGAGTGGAAGGCTTTGTTTGAGGTGAGCTGAAGGATGATGGTGATGCCGATGCACTGTTCTGACCTTTGATGGGTCGACTGGATGCTTCGTGCGGTGCAGGTGACGGCGGCTCAGGGTCTGTCTCACGTTGTGATGGTGCGATGTAGGAAGCAGGGGATGAACGATCCTGTTCCGACGCCGGAGAAGATGGTGTTGAAGGTACATCTCGCGAAGCTATAGCTTGAGATCGCGTTACTGACGGGCTTGCTCGTTCGACAGACCTGACCGATGCTTGAGAGATGTCGGGTTGCAGAAGAGGAGAGGATGGCAGCTGAGAAGCGTCCTCCACATAAGACTCTTCGAGGACCATCGATAGTCCTTCTTGCCATTCTTCCCTCTCTTCCTCCTCCAGCTGGTCTCTCGCTCTCTCGCCGCCCCATGGCCCTCCTTGTCGACACTGCGACTCGACATCAACCGATCGATCCGGATTTGGCCTGGACGAAGACCCGACCATAACTTGCCCTTCTACCTTTGGTGAATCTGGCGACGCTCCCTTCTTCTCCCTCTCCTCTTCCTGTTCCCATCCATCACCCCCCTCCTTCGAAAATGGCTCCATCCGTGACTCAGCAACCATCCTCGCACTCACACTAGGACTAAACCCAACACTACTACTCCTATCAGAAGAAGTAGGACTATCCATCATCCCCGCCTCCGCCATCCTAGTCCTCAAGCTCTTACCCGTAAACGGTGTCCTGGGATCCGCCTCTACCCTCACCGGTCTAACTGTCACCGTCGGGGAACTCGAAGTCCTGTATCTGGGCGACGTAGATGCTGGTGCTTGCTGTTCTGTTTCATCCAGACCAGCTAACATGTGCGCTCCAGCCTGACGTAAGAAGCTCTCGCTGAAAGATGTGTTGCTGTAGTCGAAGGTCCCCAGACTGGAGCCAACACTTTCGTTTGCGACGTTCCGTGGAGATGCTCTGTGACTGGAGGGAATAGGTGTGCTGGATCGAGACCCGGATGCGTCTGGGCTCGGAGTCCATGCTGGAGCTGAACTGAGGGGGGCTTTGGTGCAGCTTGGTGCGGGGGAGGGAGTGAAGGCGGCTGGGAGTGTGCTTGGCATACGTGTTGCTGGGTCGAGCTGAAATGTGGTTTGTTGTAGTGAGATAGTGGGTGATGGAGGTCGCTGGTCGAGTATCGGTGATGTTGGACCGAGGTAAGGGTCTATGCTGGATATTGATGCTGCCGAAAGATCGGAAAGGCCGCTCTGATCGGCTGGCAGTGAGGCGTCCATCATCTTTGTAGCCTTGTTCCGTGACCAAGGATGTAATGTAGGAGCGGTGTTGGAGTCGTGATAAAGGTCGAGAAGATCACCTGGAAGCCTTCAACTTGGCATTGAGCATCGAGAAGAAGCGACATGTTGGGACCCTGCAGTCCTCCACACCAAAAAGCACCTCAGCTACGCGTTTTGGCGCGTTGCTGCCAAATGGTCACGTGCGCCAGGATTTTATTTTGGAAAAAGAAGAGAAAAAGGTCCGAAAAGAAAAAAAAAAAAAAAAAAAAAAAAAAGAAAAAAAAAAGAAAAGAAAAAACCAAAAAAAGAAAAGAAAAAACCAAAAAAAAAAAAAAGAAAAAACCAAAAAAAGAAAAGAAAAAACCAAAAAAAAAAAAAAAAAAAAAAAAAAAAAAAAAAAAAAAAAAAAAAAAAAGTCGATGGAAAAAAATTCCAGCTTCGGTAGCTGAGAGAGAAAAAGTACTTAACCTTCGACTCACCTGCCACTCAACCTGCCCACGATCCTCTTGACTGCTTCTTAGCGTCCACCCTTCAACACTATATACCCACAGAGCCATCGCTGCTCTCGCGCTCTACCATCAAGCACAACCCCCCAGTCAAAACAATCGCCAGCCGCCGCGCTCAGCTTATCCATTCCCCCCTCCCTACAAGACCATATCCCACAATGTCACGTCTAATAGTCCGAGGCCTCCCCTCATATCTCACCGATGCTCGTCTCCGCGAGCACTTCACACAAAAGGGTGCAGTCACAGATGTAAAACTCATGCGTCGACCCGATGGAACCTCGCGCAAGTTCGGCTTCGTCGGCTACCGTTCCGAAGAAGAAGCTCAACAAGCGCTTGACTATTTCAACCGCACTTTCATCGATACTGCACGCATCTCGATTCAGTTCGCGAAGAAGATTGGTGATGAGGAACTTGCAAAGCAGCGTGAGGACAGGAGGAATCGACGCACCGCTGATGTGGCGGATCAAGGAGGGGAGGAGGGGAGAGGAGAGGGGAAGAAGAGGAAGTTCGATAAAGCCGACGGGGAGGATGGAGAGGGACAGAAAAAGAGGGGCAAGAAGGGAGGCGCGATTAGTTTTGAGGAGTTCATGAGTGTCATGCAACCCAAAGCGAAGAGGAAGGCATGGCAGAATGAGGATGGATTGCCCGAGCAGACGATGGAAGATATCACTGCGCCGGTGGAGAAATTGGAGAAGAAGGCTGAGAAGAAGGCCAAGAAGGCTGAAGCAGCGGAGGCCAAAGCGCAGAAGAATGAAGCAGCAGCGGCGGTGGCGGAGGAAGCCGAAGCCGAACTCGGCGCAGCAGCCAACGACGTCGGTCTGACAGACGAAGAGTACATGCGTCTTCGAATGAAGCACAAGGTCGGAACCGATCTCGATAAAGTCGACGACGAGACCACTCCCGTTGGACCGCAATTCGAACAATCTGACGACGAAAAGGATGACGCTGACAACAAAGCTGACGAGTCCGATTCTGACTCTGAGGACGAGGAAGTCAACGACGAAGAACTCGAACGCAAACAAGCCGCTCAACGCAGGAAAGCAGAAGCAGCAGCAGCCAAAGATCAAAAGATCGTCGATCAAATCATGGAGAGCGGTCGTCTGTTTGTTCGCAATCTTCCGTTCGCAGCGAGTGAGGATGAGGTCCAGAGCTTCTTTGAGAGCTTTGGAAGT
Source organism: Ustilago nuda (assembly GCA_022963125.1). Taxonomy (NCBI): domain Eukaryota; kingdom Fungi; phylum Basidiomycota; class Ustilaginomycetes; order Ustilaginales; family Ustilaginaceae; genus Ustilago; species Ustilago nuda. The sequence continues at coordinate 762,997 of JALCUS010000004.1, read as the reverse complement.
GTTAAGCAGGTAAGTTCCCCACTTACAAGAGGGAGATGGGATTACAACTTGAAGGGTGTTTTGCATGATGACACATTAGTATAGGGACAGCAGAGCTTCGGCGGTGCTGACAACCTACTGGAATCTAGATAGTAAAATGATTTGTTTTCTGATTTCGCAAACCTCTCAAGTCATTCTCCCGTCTACCCCTTCTCTCTCTTTCGAGAAGAAGTTGGGACATCAGATCACTAACAACATCTCTTTTTTGGTTGTCGCTTACGTTTATGTGAACCGCAGGTCCACATCCCATTAGACAAGCAGACCAAAGCTTCGAAGGGACTTGCGTTCATCTCTTTCACCGACCCAGCGCATGCGCTTGCAGCATTCCGTGCAAAAGACGGCTCTACTTTCCAAGGTCGCCTACTTCACCTCTTACCCGCTGTCAACAAAGAATCCCCCACCGCAGCTGAAGATAAGAAGCCTGCAACCCTCAAGCAAGCACGAGCAGACACCAAGAAACAAGAAGCAGGAAAAGACTTTAACTGGTCCATGCTCTACATGTCTTCCGACGCTGTTGCCTCCTCCATCGCAGACCGTCTCAGTGTTTCCAAAGCTGACATCTTGAATCCGGGTGCTGAGGGAGGACCGGATAATGCAGCTGTCCGATTGGCGTTGGCTGAAACAAGGATCATTCAGGAGACAAAAGAGTTCTTCACCCAGCAAGGTATCAATGTCGACGCATTCAATCGCAGCGGAAAGGTAGAGAGGAGTAACACAACGATGTTAGTAAAGAACATTCCGTACGGCACAAGTGTAGAAGAGGTGCAGAAGTTGTTTGAAGAGTTCGGAGAGGTCGATAAAGTGTTGATTCCGCCAAGTGGGACGATTGCGATCGTGGAAATGCCAGTGGAGGGGGAGGCGAAGGTGGCGTTTAGAGCTATTGCGTATAAGCGTTTCAAGGGCGGAATCCTTTACCTAGAGAAAGCACCAGTGGGGTTGTTGGACACCAAAAAGACGGGGGTTTCGGGGGAGAAGAAGGTGGTTCAGGCTCCAATTAAGGGCAAGACGATCGATGAGGCTTCTAATCCTAGTGCGAACATTGCTGAAGTGGAGGATGAGGCGGTGGACGGTGCGACACTTTATGTCAAGAACCTCTCTTTCTCTACTACGGATGAGAGATTAGTATCGACGTTCCATGGGCTGAGCGATTATGCGTTTGCGAGGGTTCAGACAAAACCAGATCCACGTCGACCCGGAGCTCGTCTTTCAATGGGATACGCTTTCGTCGGCTTCAAATCTCTCGATGCTGCTCGAACCGCTCAGAAAACAATGAACGGAAAGGTGCTCGATGGACATACTCTCGTCGTTACTTTCGCTAGACGCAATGCGGAGACCACCATAACCTCCTCCCTCTCTTCTTCCGCCAATGGGACAACGAAGATCCTGGTCAAGAACTTACCCTTCGAAGCAACCAAGAAGGATATCCGCGATCTGTTCTCCTCTCAAGGTCAAGTCAAATCGGTCAGATTGCCGAAGAAGTTCGATAATTCGACTCGAGGATTCGCTTTTGTCGAGTATACCACGGTTAGAGAGGCACAAGCTGCCATGGAGGCTCTCAAGCATACCCATTTGCTCGGAAGACACTTGGTCTTACAGTGGAGTAAGACAGCTACAACGGCAGAAGAGGAGGTCGAGATGCAAAGGAACAAGACGAAGAGCGGTTATGTTGCTGCTGGAGAAGCAGAAACATTGGGAAACAAGCAAGGGAAGATCAAGTTGAGTACAATGCAGATTAATGAGGCTGTGAGGAAGGCCAGGAGTCGTAGAGTTGATGTTGAGGATGAGGAGTGATGGCGAGAAATTCAGGTTTGAGGTTTTGGTCACTTTCATTTGTATTCTATCACACATGCACACTCACGCACGCACGCAGCATTACACTTCAATCTCATGGTCGGCACACATCCCGGACAACAGTGTCAAGAGAGAGAGAATCGTGAATCATGACATTCCGTCCAGGTTGCGGTCCTTCTAACCGCGTGTATCATCGAAAGGTTGAGAGAGACAGGGTGTGGTACAGGGATACGATACTGTAACGTTTGAGTTCTGGCCATGCCGCCTACTTTACTGCTGACCAAAGCTAACAGGCTTGCCAGGCAACCCATCGGACAACAGTACAACAGCATATTTACCACTGATCCTCCAACCAGGCTCCTCGTTGTCCAACTTGCTCGATACGTCGCCGGGCACACCAACCACAACATCTGACTTGATCGTCCTGAGCGAAGCCACGGGCGGTGCACCATCCTCGCTAGCCAACGGACCAAGCGCCATGTCGAAGGGGGTATCACTAGGAGCCTGACAGTCGTACGTGAGCTTACGGTGGTTCAAGTCACCTTTGAACATGACCAAGTTCGAGTCGGCAAGATGAAGGAAGAGATCAGGAGCTTCTTGGGAGATGGACCAGAAGGTGTAACCTGTGCACCAGAAGGGGTGTTGTTCGTAGATCCACTGTCCTTTACGCTCGTACTCTTTCCAGCGGAGACCCATCTGTTTGAGCGATTGGACTTCGGCATCGGTGGCTTGGGGGAAGAGGGAACCATAGAGCATCGAGTTGAGGAGCCAGTCCCAGTCCTTGCGAGTGACGTCCGAGACGAACCATGCGAAACGCTTGCCGTGGAAGCGGATCTCGTTGGCAATTCCGGATTGGATGAGCCAGTCAGCGTAGACGCAGTCGCAGTAAAGCTCGAAACCGGCATTGTCGAGGATAAAGTCGATTCGACCACCCTTCATGTTGGAAACGAGCTTCCAGAGACGGTCGAGATGGTTACCGAGAATGTTCTTCTCCGTAGCAGCAAGATGCTCACCACCGGTGGACTGGAGGTTCTTGATGTCCTCTTCAGTCATGTTGATAAGGAGCGACAGATCGGTGGCGTTACCCCACAAGCAGACCTGGGTGAGCTCGTGGAAGAGCAACTCGCGAGCCTTGAGCTTCTCGCCTTCGTTGGCACCCTCCTCGTAGGCGAAAGGCTCGGCAAAACGAGTCGAGAGCTCAAAGACGGCAGTACCCAAACGAGAGAAGGTGTCGCACTTTTGCCGGAAGAAGACATCGTAGTCTTTCCAGTATTTGGAGATACTGAAGCACTCATGGAGACGTCGGTACTTGTACGCCTCGGCAAAGAGCCAGGGGGCGTTCATGAAGCCCTTGCCACGGAAGAACCTGGCAATCTCCTTGTTCCAGAGAGGGATATCTCCCTCACCGTCATCGACGATGGGACGGAGCTTGGAGTTATTTTGGAGATCGTCCATGAGCGTGTGCATGCGTTCGATACACTTGGCAAGGTCGATGACCTTTTCCTCCTCGTATTCCTCGTTGAGGGTCTTTATGACATCGTCGACAGCCTTGCCGAGAATGGTAGGCAGACGCTTGCCCATAGTTTCCTATTGGCAGGGCGACAGAAAGGGTGTCACGATAAAGGAGCATAGTGTGCGAGAAGGGACAGTCAGCAGATGTTCCCTGATTCAAATCGCAAGAGACTTGCAAGCAGGATTAAACGGCTCAGCTTGCCGAAACTAACATGAGCGAAGGAGAACTCGTGGTAGCCACGGTACGCCGGCCAAGGTGGGTTGTTGGGGTCGACACGGGAGGGTGTGCGGGCATACGGAGCAGCAGCACCGAAGCCTTGCTTCTTAGGAGGAAGGTTGCCGAGGTTGAGCACCGTCCTGGCGGCGGGCTTGGCGGAGGGGTGGTTGCGGTCAGCCATGGTGACGAATGCTCTCGGGAGCTGAGAGGTGCTGCCGAAAGATGTAGGAGTAGGGATGGTGGTGGTGGTGATGGATGTGAAAGGAAAAGCAGCAAGCGAAGACGCAGAAGAAGTGCAAAACCAGATCAAGAAACGACTGTCGAGCGGAAAGGTAACCGAACACGCGCTCAGATCAGGCGGAGACGGCAAAGCAGCAGCAATAGAGAGGAGAGAAGTTCAGTTGAAGATATGTCGGAAAATATCCAGAGTTTATCTAATTGCCGAAGCTCGTGAAAGCACACATTGCTTATGCACAAGCTGACTCAGACATGTGAATTGTATAGTCCCTGTGCATAAGTTTGGGATCAATCGGGTAATTTCCCGATTTAATCAGTTACCCTGCATTCTCGTCGTCATTGTCATTGAGCAATAGCACCACCATCATACTAATCAAGAACACTTCAAACACCAATATCGTCCGTGGCAATGAGCTCTCTCCAAGCAAGTGTGCTTCAATCATGGCAATGCATGATACTGGGCTTCCAAATCGACAAATAGTGGAGCTAAGCAGCATTTCCAAAACAGCAGTTCACAAGACCATCCATAACTTTAAGGAGCGTGGTACCTGTCATGGGCCTGACTGCACAGGAAGCAGGAAGACCTGTCAGCTCATATGAAGGTAGCGCAGGAATCGAGGAATCGGGTAGATTGTGGGATTTACAGAAGAATTCAGTGAGATTGGTAGTAGACAGGTGTCATGGGCTGGAATGCTCAGGAAGCAGGAGGGTCACTGGTTCATATGGAAGGAGCACAGGTATTGGAGATCTAGCCAATACCAGTGATGAGCATGGTCGTAGTGCAGTCTCCATGGAGACCATGGACTCCTACGGACTTACATGCAAAGGAGGACCAAGCTCAGGAGCATGCAGGCGGTCACCAGCACAGCCATGAGGAGGACCAAGCTCAAGGAGCATGCAGATGGTCACCACTCAGGGGCTCGAGAGATAGGAGTCATAGGAGACGACAAGCAGGTCACTAGGAAGAGGAGCAGTATCAAAGGAGAAGGAGCAGTGTCAAAGGAGAAGGAGCAGTGTCAAAGGAGGAGGAGCAGTGTCAAAGGAGTCGACACATAGCTCGAGGAGGACAGGAGGGTACTCTCTGCAGAGAGAGAACCAGAGTAGCATTGCAGGCGACACTACAAGGAGTGTATATAAGCACACCCTCTCATAATCAGTGGTCGAGTGGATCCCATCCACTCTACACACCATATAACTAGTCATAACTTTAGCATAAGTATCATTAGTTTCAGTCAGCATAGTAGCAATCCATCAAGGTTGCTCCTCATTGTAGTGTGGGTGTTGTATCACCACTCACTGATGTCCGAAGGTGGTTCATAGCAAACCAGCAGTCTGGATCAAGATAGAACCGAAGGCAGTAGTCCACTGCGGTCCGGAGATCACTTCAAGCATCAGTCAACGCACTGGACACTCATCTTGATGCCATCAACCTTATCACCAACACCAACAACCTCATCACCATCAACACTCACACCAGTCCTTGGTGTCATCATAACCTTAGTATTGACATTGATCGTGCCGAGCTACCCCTGAATGGAGTGTCCACAGAGGTCAGCCGAAACCTACGATAGTATATACAATGAACACCACCCGTCGCCACCGCACAATCTGATAGTCACCAAGTGACGTAGCTCACCGAGACAATAGCTGTTGCACAGTTTGATAGTCACCGAACAGCTCGACAGACCGACCTGGGTTTCAGGCGCGAGACCCCTGACAACAGGGTTCTATGACAGATCTCATTGGGATCTGCATGATTGAAGTCGATATCACAGATCTCACCAGAATCTGCAGTAAGCACAATAGTATGGCAGATTTCGTGGAGATCAGTGATAAAGACATTCATACGACGATTTCACATGTGAAAAGGAATACGCTCGCAAGTGAGGGGGACCAAGCACAGGCAACAAAGATCAAGCACTGCCAAGACAGGGACTGAGCTCGAAGTGTGCAGACAGTAACCACTCAGGGGCTCAGGAGATATGCAGACAAGAGAACCATTGCCAGTTGAAGGAAGAGGAGCTGTGTGGCGAGCACTGGTGAACAAGTCATGAGGAGGAGGAGCAGTGTTGATGGAGTCGATACAGCTCAGGAAAGACAGGAGTGACAAGGCTAATTGAGAGGAAGGAGTCTCAGTGGAGACTCTTGCACAGTACTTGGCAGTGAAGGTACTCTCTGGGGAAAGAGTCGGAGCAGTGTCACTGACAACGCTGCGAAGAGGTATATAACCATACCTTCTCACCACAAATGGTCGAGTGGAATCCCATCCACTCTACACCATATAAACTAGTATTACTTCAAGCATATAAGTACTCATTAGTTTCAGTCAGCATAGTAGTAATTGATAAATTGCTTCTCATTGTAGCACATGTGTTGTATCGCTGCACACTGACGTCTGAAGGCGGTTCTTAGTAAACCTGCAGTCCAGATAATGATAGAACTGAAGGCTGTCATCCACTGTGGTTCAGGGATCACCTCAAGCGTTAGTCGACACACTGGACACTCGTGTCGACGTCATCAGTCTATACCCACACCAAACCGTTGGTGTCATCATCAAGTTCATTCAACGTAGTGTCAGGGGTCTCGCGCCTGAAACCCAGGTCGGTCTGTCGAGCTGCTCGGTGACTATCAAACTGTGTGACAGCTATTGTCTCGATATCAGTCTCGGTGAGCTACATCACTCGGTGACTATCAAGTTGCATGATGACAGTGGGTGGTGTTCATTGTATATACTATCATAGGTTTCGGCTGACCTCTGTGGACACTCCATTCAGGGGTAGCTCAGCACGATCAATATCAATACTAAGGTGATAGTGACACCAAGGACTGGTGTGAGTGTTGATGATGATGAGGGTGTTGGTGTTGGTGGTAAGGTTGGTGGCATCAAGATGAGTGTCCAGTGTGTTGACTGATGCTTGAAGTGATCCCTGGACCGCAGTGGACTACTGCCTTTGGTTCTATCTTAATCCAGACCACTGGTTTGCTATGAACCACCTTCAGACATCAGTGAGTGGTGATACAACACATGCACTACAATGAGGAGCAACCTTGATAGATTGCTACTATGCTGACTGAAACTAATGTATACTTATGCTGAAGTGATAACTAGTTATGGTGTGTAGAGTGGATGAGGATCCACTCGACCACTGATGATGAGAGGGTGTGCTTATATACACTCCTTATAGTGTCGCCTGCAATGCTACTCTGGCTCTCTCTCTGCAGAGAGTACCCTCTTCATCGAGTATTGAACAGGAGATTCCTCTGGTACTCTCCTGTTCTCCTTGCTACGTGTTGACCCTTTGACATTGCTCCTCCTCCTAGTGTCCTGCTTGCCGGTCTCCTATACACTGCTCCTCGTCCTTCGACCGGTGACAGTTCCTCTGACTCCTATTTCTCGAGCCCCTGAGTGGTGACCATCTGCATACTCCTTAAGCTTGGTCCTCCTTGTGGTGGTGCCTGGCCCTCCTCGCATATGCGCGCTTGATCCTCCATGCATATGGGCTTGGTCCTCCTTTGCATGTGAGTTCATAGGGGCCCATGTTCTCCATGGAGACTGTACTACGACCATGCTTACCACTGGTACCAGCTAGGTCTATGGCATCTCCTTGTCCATCGGCCTGATCCCTGATACCTGTGCTCCTTCCATATGAACCAACTACCTTCCTGCTTCCTGCGCATTCAGGCCCATGACATACACCACTTCGTCCAGGCTACGTTCTAGCTCCTTTCGCACAGGTATATGATAGATGCAATGCTTCAGATTTTAGATGAACTATGACTACAGGACTGTCTGTATATATATACCTTTGTCTCATCTATGAAAAGTCCTATCATCATCCCACTATTTGCGCACTCCATGTGTTGCCTTGGTGTCGTCTCCCACAGACATCTCCTAATTGGTCGCCACACATCAATCATGCATGCATGGCCCTAGGCCTCTCGGCGACTCGGCTTTCTCGCTTGTCGCTTAAAACTCCTGGTAATTCCGTCGCATCTTTAACTGATCTCCAACTCCTCGCTCAAGATCGGATAGACGTCCAACACTCAGGCCGAAACATGTTCCTCTCTCTCCGCGTTGTCTGATCTTCGTCTTTCCTTCCTCCTGCTCGCAACGCAACCCAACACTGCACGCTTGACTCGCGCATCCCCTGACCTCTTGGTCCATCTCTTTTGAGGAAAGCAAATCTTGCATCGACTCGTTGTGTCTTCCCGTTGCGGTCGATACTCATCACAATGTGCAGCGCTACCTTTGCACATTGACAGGTTCGCTCTCAACGTCAGACGCAGCGTATCAAAGGAAAGCCTGTGGGCGGGCCCGATCAAGGTGTACATAGGTGTCATGCCGATCGATACGGCTCCAACTGTCACTGCAGTCTCTTCTCACGAGAGAATGTATCACAGACGAGAAGCATACCAGGTAGCACTACGCTACTCGTACATTACTAAGAGATCGATGCTAAATCCCTGCCTTAGATCGGCAACAACGAAGCTCCACCGCGCATCAACATGCTTCCACCGTACCTTAGTGTCGTCGTACCACCGGGGAAGTATGCTGCCAGATACGTTGCCAATGCACCCACTTGAACGATCGCACAAATGAGTGTAGGAAGCATCTTGCGTGGTCCTACTGCAAAGTAGATCGTCAAACCTAGCGATCCGAAGTATGCGACTGAAAATGGCAGGCGTTCCTTGCTGCAGATGTGTTTGAGATGCGCCAATGGTCCTGAGAGGATGGAGAAGCCGATCATGAACAGCATGCTTCCGAGCGAGAATGCGAGTGCGAACTTTTGTGGCCGCAATGCGAGGATCGGCGGTGACAAGAAGATGAACGAGAAGAAGAAGCATACTGCTGCGCCAGAAATGCATGCTAGAAAGCCGAGGAATCTGTTGCGTCAAGCAAGAATATGTCAGCTAGTGCGTTCGGAGCTGCCGCAAGGAGGTTGCCCGGCGCTGCATGAAGAGGCGAGTCGGGTGGATGATCGACACTTACCTCTCCCATCTGCTTAAGCTCAGATAGGCTTCCTCTTCATTTGTGCGTTCATTCGACCGTAATGGCACGTAGCCTGAGATACTATTAGTGATTGTAGAGAGATAGCTTCCTCCAGATGCGTTTTGTGGTCTCGAGTCGTCTGTCCTTCCTTGTGCCCATCGGAAGCCCGAGAGCTCGGAGCGGTAGTTTGTTTCTGTCGACGCCATCGTTGCCGGCTTCCTGCGAGTTTTGAAGCTTGGAAGGATGTCTTGTGCTTTAGCGACCCTTTCGTGTTTGTCAGTGTCCTTTGAGAATGAGAACGCGGTCGTCGGCGGGGCCTTGTACGCGTGTGTTGACGAGTGTTGCTGGGATGAGGACAGTTGTGACGCGCTTGTGATGGTGTCACTCACCTGTGTGAGTGTGGGTTGGGTTGCGGTGGAGGCTCGTTGCTGTGTCTCGTGCGAATGGAATTTGGCTTTGAACTGAGCGGAGCTGCAAGAAAGAAAGAAAGAAAAAAAAGGTTCCTTCCTCGCGCTTCGAACACGGAAATCACTCTCTATCCTCGCGCATCAGCCTTCTTGACCAACACCTTGCAATTCACGCACGCACACACACACCTACTTTCTTCCAGCCAAGCTTCCAGACTTCCAACGTCTGAACCTTTCTTTCCGACTATCTCTCCACCTTTCCGCTTTTCTCGACTACATTCTCGCCTTTGCATCAACGTCGGGTGAAAGTGCATACACAGGCCCGAGAGCACCTTTCCTTTCACCCACACACTGCACACAACCATGTCGGCCATCGAGCTGATCAACCCAAGAGCCGAGTCCGTTCGTCGGACTCAGGCTCTTCAAGTCAATACTGCCGGCGCTATCGGTCTCGCACAAGTCGTTCGTTCTAACCTTGGACCTCGTGGTACCATCAAGATGCTCGTCGATGGTTCCGGCAACCTTAAAATGACAAAGGACGGCAAGGTCCTTCTCACCGAAATGCAAATCCAAAACCCTACCGCCGCCATGATCGCACGTACCGCCGTAGCACAGGATGAACAGTGTGGTGATGGTACCACCTCTGTCGTTCTTCTTGTCGGTGAGCTGCTCAAGCAGGCCGAGCGATACATTCAGGAAGGTGTTCACCCTCGTGTCATCAGCGAAGGTTTCGATGTTGCCAAGACCGGTGCGCTCAAGTTCCTTGAACTGTTCAAGAAGAGCCCCGAGATGGACCGTGCCACGCTCGTTAAGGTCGCCACTACTTCGCTCTCCACCAAGCTTCACACAAAGCTCGCTACGCAACTTGCTGCTGACATTGTCGATGCTGTTCTCGCCATCAAGCCCACTACTTCTTCCACCATTGAGGCGCCAGCACCCACCGCAGACGGCAGCAGCGAGAGTGTCTCCGAGTGGAACATCAAGGACCCTATCGACTTGCACATGGTCGAAATCATGAAGATGCAGCACAAGACCGAAACCGATACCCAACTCGTTCGTGGTCTCGTTCTCGATCACGGCGCTCGTCACGCCGATATGCCCAAGCGTCTGGAAAACGCCTACGTCCTCACTCTCAACGTTTCGCTCGAATACGAAAAGACCGAAGTCAACTCTGGTTTCTTCTACTCTTCCGCCGAACAGCGTGAAAAGCTCGTCGAGAGCGAACGTCGTTTTGTCGATGCCAAGCTCAAGAAGATTGTCGATCTCAAACAGGCCGTTTGCGATGCACCTACCGAAGGTAGCAACGAGAAGAAGAAGAACTTTGTCATTTTCAACCAAAAAGGTATCGACCCTATGTCGCTCGACATTCTTGCCAAGAATGGCATCCTTGCATTGCGACGTGCAAAGAGGAGGAACATGGAGAGGCTACAGTTGTGCTGTGGAGGTGTAGCTCAGAACTCGGTGGATGATTTGAGCCCGGATGTTCTTGGTTATGCCGGGTTGGTCTACGAGCACACGTTGGGTGAGGAGAAGTACACCTTTGTCGAGGAATGCAAGGACCCCAAATCGGTGACGATCTTGATTAAGGGTCCTAACGCCCATACGATGTCGCAGATTCAGGATGCTGTTCGTGACGGTCTTCGATCAGTCAAGAATGCCATTGAAGATACAACGCTGATTGCTGGTGGGGGTGCTTTTGAGATTTCGGCAAGCAACTATTTGACTTCAGAGGTGAAGAAGTCGGCTAAGGGTAGGGCTAAATTGGGTGTGCAAGCTTTCGCAGATGCCATGTTGGTGATTCCCAAGACGCTGGCTAGCAATTCGGGCTTTGATGTCCAGGATTGCATTGTGGCGCTTCAGGAGGAGGCCAGTGAGGGGAACGTGGTCGGGTTGGATGTGCAGACTGGTGAACCGATGGATCCCATCAGTCAGGGTATCTGGGATAACTACAGGGTTAAGCGTCATATGCTTCATAGCTCGGCGGTTATTGCTTCGAATCTGCTCAGTGTCGACGAGATCTTGAGGGCCGGAAGGAGCAGTCTTAAGAGCGAGGCTCCTATGGGTTAGAAGAGCAGTGGAAATTGAAACAAAACAAGCAGCAACAGGCTATAAGACACCAATCGCAAAACCGAATCTTTGTAAAACAACTCATCCTCTCTTTTTGCGCCAATGCATTGCATATCAGCACATTGTTTGATCCATCTTTCTGGCTGAAGCATGTTGCTGAAGCATGTTGCTGAAGCATGTTGAGACGGTTGCACACTTGAGCGCACAGTGCGAGGTGTGAAGTGAAAGAATGTGTGGATTGATGTGGTAAAGCATATGCTAGTGATGTATGCCGAGATGATAGATGAAAGAACTTGAGTCTGGGGGTTGTTGTCATAACAGTGCGTGTGACGAAGCCAGAAGCGTAAGTTGGCTTCAGTGAGCCTTGCTGGTCTCCTTGTGTCCACTAGTAAGGTGCAAATCATCCATATGAACCTCCAAAAATCCCTTCACGGCTTCATAGGTTACGAAACTGGTTCCAATACTCGGCGCCACTTTCAATAAATTCGGCAGCAAACCTCTATACAGTCCTGTCACCCCTTCTGCCTTGATAATGTTCTGAATCGCATTAATGGCGTTCTTATCCTTGTAACCCAACTTTTCCTGACTGTCCTTCATTCCTGCCACCTGCATCCTTCTCCTCAGTACATCCAGCGGGTAGGTTAGGGTCTGAGAGATGGACCCCGCTAACGCACCACAAGCCAATTTCATCAACGGACTCGGTTCCGACCCGTCTAGCGGCATGATACGTTTCCTTGCCGCCTCGTAAAAGTAGAAATTCAAAGCCACATAGGGCGCAACTCCGATAGATGTAGGTACACAACCTCTATACAGCCCTCTCAGGCCTCCTTCTTCGCGATACACTTTCGAAGTCATTTGCCATATTCCTGGGACTGCTTTCTGTCTCGCCGCGATCTGCTCTCGTAGTACTTGCTGTGAGGCTTTCTTCACTGCTTGAGTAGCTTCGGATCTCGCTTCGTTGTACATGTTTGCACTTGCAATGCTGATCCTTGACCGTACCAAATCGAGTGGATAGGTGGAAACGACACTGGCGACTCCGGCTACAGCACCGGCGGTGAGTTTGCGTATAACGTCGAGCTCGCCGGTTTCTTCGTTGCGAAGGTAAGTCTTGCACATTTCGTAAGTTGTGAATTGAACAGCGGAATAAGGGGCGATGCGAAGACAGTTGATTCCGTTGCCACGCATGAAGCCAGCAAAACCTTCTTCTTTCCACATCTTGACGAGACCGGTCCAGACGCCGTTGTAGGCTCGTTTGCTGGCTGCTTTGCTCGTCCTGGCCGGGCCAGAAGAGGTAGAGGAGGTGGTGGAGGAGGTCTGGGGTTGAACCTGCATAATGATTTTCAGTCGTTCGAGGGGGGAGACGACGGTACGGGAAGTTGCACCCGCTGCTCCTCCGGCGAGGAAGTAAGTTATGAGGAAAGCATGGTTCGTCGCGTGAGACTGGGTGTGGTGGGAGTCGTCGCAGTCGTCGTCTGTGTCGTTGCTGGTGAGGGTGCAGCCGGATCCGACGGAGGTTTGGGACGTCTCGGAAGCTCGGCCAAGCAGTTCGAGTACTTTTGCTCGAGCGATTTCTGTGGGCGTGAGCGAGTCGGCTGAGGCTGATGCTCGCATGGTTCGTGAGCTGGAACGCAGTATTGGTGGTCGGTCCGATGGGAGGGGTGATGCGGAAGTGGAGCTGGCAAGGTTGACGAGCAATGCAGCAGAATCGAGGAAGCTTTCGAGCGTGGAAGCTGATGTCGAGGCTTGGCTTGAACGTGTTAGCGCGGCCAAGGGCCGATTGCTATCCACTGCGGCCGACATGCTGTGTGGTTGCTAGGATGAGATCAAAGCAGAGCCTATGATGAAGATGAGAGCATAGCACAAGTTGATTGGAGGAGGTGAGGAGCAGAGAGGCTGCCGTGTCGATTCCAGCAGACGTGTCAAGATCTCTTGCTCTCGTGAGCAACGCAGCTCTTCTTGGTCCAGAAGGCGTGGTTGGTTATGGTAGTAAGTGTTGAGAAGGTCAAGTTGCGGGATGATGGTGCTTTCAAGAACACTGATTCGCGTTGTGCTTGAAGCGGTCTCTGTGTGTTTCCCGCTCCAGATCGGCGTGACTCGCTCGGAAGTGGCCGGCTGCCGTCACAATTGTCCCTCTCTCTAGAAAATTCGCCCCAACACAGCGCGACTTTGGTGTATGTGTGAGCCCGCGTTCGGTTTCTGCCTGTCCGAACAAGATCGGCAGCCTCGGTCAATTGCCGCGAGTCAGACAAGCGGCTTCAATGGCGTACCTGAGAGGCTTTCTGTGTTGGCCGTCACCTTCGTTCGAGAGGGCTCTAGCGTGCTCGATGTTGGTGTAAGGTCCGTTACAGTCGATACTGCCTGTTCCATCTGCTCCCACAGTAACTTATTCAAATTCGTGGAGGGCCACGGCAGCAGAGAAACCTTGGTCCTTGCTCGTAGGAGGTCAGAATGGAGCTGCTGCAAGAAGGAACGGGTCCACCAGATGACCTTATAAGAGAATCAACGAGATCGTCCCACTAGCTTTAGGAGTCACACGTCACACATCCTTCACGGGGGCTCGCTTGTTTGCTTCTCAACCCGACTCGTGTGAGGAAAGACAGCCGGCACTTTTACTCTAGCCTCTGCTCTGGAATCGGTCGGATGATCGCCGGAGCTGGATTCGAAGAGCGTGAAATGCTTTCATGTGTCACATCTTCTGTCTTGCTAAGAGCGTCTCTCCCAGTCTAGAGGCATGAGCGTCACACAAGACCATCAAACAAGACCGTCACAGAGCGGAACACTGCAAGTGTTGAAAGCGGGCGAATAGCATTCCACTTGCCCTTGCCGATCCTCTCCGACTTTGGCGAGGGTTTAGGGTATCGCCGATTTACTTCCTAAGCACGAGCCCGATTCAAATATTGCCGATTCGATCACACTCGTCTCTCAATACTGACGCTCTCATCTACCAAGGATCGCCATCAATCACACTTCTGTTCAGGCCCAAGCTTGGCATGTCTTCGTGAGAATAATTGCTTGCGCATTTGTTTACGCTCCTTGCCATGTGTCAAGGAAAGCTATAGATCGATCTTTCGACCAGTGTGTTTTGGGTGTATGTGAGAGTACAAGAGATGCTGAATGGGCATCAACAAAATTGAATGAACAAGGCCGAAGAAGAAGAAAAGGTAAAGAAACGATTGCATATGTCGGAAAATGCAGGCGGGAAAAGCGACAACCATTAAATGTAGGTGTCGTAAGCCTGGGGAGCAAGGGTCTCGGGGGTGTTGTTCTTCATCGAGAGCGTGTGGGCAGTGCGGGGAGCGGCAGGGAGACGCTTGAGCTGGACACGCTCACCCTTAGCCTTAGCCGTCTTCTTGAGCTCAGCGTTGCGCTTGACACGCTGCAAGAAGTCGTCACGGCACTTGGAGTGCTTGACATGCTCGATGCGCACGTTGACACGCTTCTCGATGTATCGGTTGCCAACCACCTTGTAGATGATCACACCAACGGCTCGTGGGGCGACGTTGAAGACAACACCGGTACGACCGTGGTAGTACTTGTGGGGCATACCCTTCTGCTCGGCGGCGTTGGCCTTGATGTCGACAATGTCACCGGCGTGGAAGGGTCGGAGGTAGGTCGACAGCTTGATGGGTCCATGCTGGCGGAACTTCCTCGCAAAGAGGTGACGGGTGCGGGCCCTGTAACCGAAAGAGTGCTATTGTTGTCGCAGTGGTGTGCAATGCGTAATATATGGTAAGGAAAGGGTCAGCATTTGGCCTGATGTTGATAGTGGGCGAAACTGTTGCCAACAAACGTCACGTCGTCGTCTTTGCATCATCCAAACAGTCGGCAAGGGTCGATGTGATCTTCAAAGCGTTCTCCTTCCCGACATTTTCGCAGCAGATGAGGCAACACTCAATCTTATCCTATCAGCGAAGCTTTCGCTGTCTCCATGTGCTCTGACTCTTGAGCCATTTTTAAATGTGTGTTGTCGGAGTGATGCGTACTGAGAATTGGATGTCCGGGCGAATAGGCGCAATATGTCCAGCATGAAGAGCTTGGATTTCGGATCGACCTCGTAAGGAATCTGATGCTTTCCGAAAGGACGAGGAGAAGAAGCTGCAGTGTGCCATGACATCCGTCGATTCTGCAACTTCTACGTGAATTGCAACCTTCGAACTCTCGAGCAATGCTGTGTCGGTTGATCATGTTGGGGCTGAGGATGCTTTGGCGGATGTACGACAAGACAAGAATGCTGTCGACGGTTGCCGTGATCACTTGGATTCGCTTCAAGGTCTTCAGTCTGCCCAAGCCGTTCGTTCTGCTAGTCCTTCTTATATTTCGTTTCCATCGTAATGAACAGCGGCACTGCAACGATCGGCGGGTTGATCCAGTTCATCTTCATCATACGTCCTGAACACCGTTGTTTGCAATGTCGTAACTTCCTTCATCGACAGCGATACCTCGTCCTCCCAAGGATCATGTTATGCCTGCTGATTACTACTTCTGTCCGATCAATTGCTGGCTGGTTGATGCTAATTATCGATGCATCGACTTGACTTGACATTGCTGGCAGTCTTTAGATCATACTTACAGGCATCGTGAATTAATGATCTCTTGAGGTGGTGATGGTGACGAAAAAGAGTGATGATGACAGGCACCTCGAATCCCTTTGGTCTGGCTTGTTCGCTGAGACTGACCTGGCTGGTTGGCTTCTGAGAGACTGAGAAACTGACTTGTGGCTACAGTGACTAACTTGCTGGCCGACTAACAGACCAGATTTGACCTCGAAATTCCTCCAGCCTGACTCTTGGTCTGCTCCTGACGCAGCCCTTCGACTCTTCGCAGGCTGCAGGCTGATTCTCTCTCAAGCGCGGACCCGCTCACTGATGATGAGGTTCAAATTCGTGGGTAAAAAAGGAAATGAATACAAACTTGTATCTGACTTTCTTCGGCCGATGGTGTTTCCAGCTGCAAAAATGCGGACCCCCGAATACAAAGTTTAGTCAGTTCGAATTTTGACTGGCTTTGCTGCCTTTGTGTTTTTTCGACACTAGAGCTGAGACCAGGAAGAGCAAGTGAGTTGTCGACCCTGAAATCAAAGCACCACACAGAGACAAACCCCAGCCACACAGTCAGTGTAGCGAGTCGAAAGCAGCAGCAGCAGCAAGCAACCAAGCAGCGTTCAGAGAGTCGACACACAACACCAAGCTCAAGTCGTTGATTCACTCCCTCCTCGTCACCTTCCAGTCCCTCACCATATCCATCAAGGTAAGTCGCACCCGAACCCATGCGTTCAGGTGCTCGAGATATGCCCATGGTGGCCTCGATCAAACACAGCCCCCGCGACACATGTCAGCAACACTGGCAACAGCAGCAGCAATGAAAGAGTATTCGACACGACCAAGGATTGGACTACGACAACGACATAGGATCATTCCATAGCATCGACAACTATACCCGACATCATAAATTACCCATATACCAACGACACAACTCGCTCTCTCAGTCACAATCATGCGCACGACGCCGGCAGGACATATAGATGGAAGCATCGTAATTGGAAGTTGGTGTACATCCGATTCCCCAACAAAGCAAGACGTCCTCAGCACACATCACTAGCACGCATTGCTTCCATCAACAGACTTCCAGATCAGGCGTCGCGTTGTCATCTCATGTTGGGATGCATCACACGTTCAAACGTATTCGCAGATGCCTTTACCTCTTCTTCACAGAAGCTATCTCAGCCTAGGCGCATCTCTGGACTCCAATCACTTCAACCACACCAGCTGGCAGGACGTATTCGACTCTACATCAAGAGTCTGTGCCTCGGGAACGTTGCTAGTTGTCGTAGATACTGTGTTCACACACCTCTACTCGGCCGCTACGTTTGTCTGGGATGAGGACGCTAGAGTTTCGAGCTTCCTTTGCCTACCCAGCGCTGGATGATCACCGCTCGAAATCACCCTCCTTACTCTTTTCATTCGTTGGTTGTTGCCGACAGAACCAAGGGTGACTTGATCGAGGCAACTTAGCATTTCAAGAGCTTTGACCCTCGCATGCACAAATAGGCAACATCAGCTTGGTCACGGTTTTTACTGACCTACATGTTGCCCGCCCTGCTCTCTTGTCTTGACTCACTCTCCTTTTCTCTCTTTTCACCGCATCGTAGACAAAATGCCTCGCGCTCCTCGTAAGCAGTCCAAGACCGCCAAGGTTCCCCGACGACCTTTTGAGTCGGCCCGTCTCGACAGTGAGCTTAAGCTCGCTGGTGAGTACGGTCTGCGCAACAAGCGTGAGATCTGGCGCATTTCCCTCACCCTCTCCAAGATCCGACGTGCTGCTCGTGAGCTCCTCAAGCTCGACGAGAAGGACCCCAAGCGTCTTTTCGAGGGCAATGCCATCATTCGCCGTCTTGTGCGCATTGGTGTGCTCGACGAGTCCCGCATGCGTCTCGATTACGTGCTCGCCCTCAAGATCGAGGACTTCTTGGAGCGTCGTCTTCAGACCCAGGTCTTCAAGTCTGGTCTTGCCAAGTCCATCCACCACGCCCGTGTCTTGATCGTTCAGCGTCACATTCGTGTCGGCAAGCAGATCGTCAACGTTCCTTCCTTCGTCGTTCGTCTTGACTCGCAGAAGCACATTGACTTTGCTCTCACCTCGCCTTACGGTGGTGCCCGTGCTGGTCGTGTTAAGCGTAAGCGTGCTGCTGCCGCCGCTGCCGCTGCCGGCGGTGACGACGCCGAGGAGGACGAGGAGTAAATTACTCTCCCACCTCTCCTTCACCCTCAATCATCAACTCAACCCCCTCACATCACATCTACCCTCCAGCATAGGTCCACTCTTTCAACTCACGATGGCTAGCCTGCCTTTCAGCCTTAGTTGAGGTGAAAAGGTGGATCTCTTCAACATGCACACATACACATTGTATTTTTTCTCTCTTCATTCTTTTCACCAAAGAGACCCGGGCACGCACCTACACACAGCGTCGTGTCGACCCACACTCACATCACGCACACCCCCAAAAGAAAGGCAATATTATAGGCTTCTGCTCTCCATACTCTCTTGTTTGTGCACGGTCTGTTTCATTGTCGGTCTTGTCTAGTGCGAATGAGCTTGCTGATTCCGGTTAATAGTACATGTGAGAGGATGGGTAAGGGTTCATTCTTCGGCAAGCTGCAATTCGAGACTCTCAGCATAAACCTCTTGCATCAGTTCCTGGATCTCTCCTCTTGTCTCCTTGACCTGGTTGTTTAGCTCCGCTATCCGTTCCTTTGCTTCTGCTTCATCCCTTTCCCCATCGCTCGCCTCTTGTGACGGCATCAAAGTTGTCTTTCTGAGCTGATCGCGCTGAACAACGCTCCGCAGTAAAGCGTTTTCTTTCGTCTGAATCTTGTCTGCAAGTGTTGCGAGGTTTGGCGAGGTAGAGTGGGATAGTTCGGTTTGAATGGCTCGAAGACGATGCCCGCATTCTATAAGTGCTTGTGTAGTGATCTGGAGGATCTGTGCGAGGAGGTCTTCAGAGAGAGGGACGGTGGTTGTGCTGCATCCTGAGCAGCCGCGGCCGTTGCCGTTTGGCGCCGTTTCGGATTCAACTTCGGCAGTGTGGGTAGGATGTGAGTTGGTGTTGAGCGACCCATTCACAGGACCAGCAGAGGATGAAGACGAAGGATTGAGGAAAGTATCAAAGGCATCGTCGTATTCTCTCCAGACGCTAATACGGCGTTCTTGGTCTTCTTTGACTGCTTTTAGAAGCTCCAGGGGTGTGGAGGTTGAGGTTGAATGTGCAATTGCACCGTGAATGCCATTCGGTGTTGGTTCTGGCATCCTGGCTGATCAGGGCCGAATCGATAGCTGGGGATGTGAGGAAGGGTGTGTGGTGGAGGTCCAGAAGAAATGATGGAGGCATACGAAGCTTTTGAAGGTGGCTCGGGATTATGTGATTACGTAATGCTTATTTTTCGACGCGGTCCTAGTGCGAAGGTTGTGGAGTTGACCTTCGCTGTTGCTGCCGCTTTTGACAGCTTCACATACAACACTTCTTAAGTCTCAACCATCTCGGCCAAGATCTTGTTTGGTAGCTCTCCACACGACGGCAGAGGTTCCCGGCTCTCATTCGCACGCACCCGAACTCAACAGCTTGCAGTCCGACAAGCTTCAGTCTTGATTGCACCGCATCGAGATCCAGCAAGAAATTCTGGTTCAACACACACACCACCTAGCATTTTAGCATGTCTGAACGTGTAAGTCCCACCCTTCACCTTCACTGGCACCACTTACAACTTTATGGTGCTTCGTATTGCTGACACTGACATCTATCCCCCATCCCCTACTTAACTCGATAATCACTTCCGCAACGTAGGGCCGAGGCGGAAGAGGAGGACCCTCCAACCGCGGCTCTTCCAACAGCCGTGGCAACTCCAACAACACTCGGGGAGGCTTCTCCAACAGCCGCGGCGGCGGTCGTGGTGGATCGCACTCCTCCAGCTCTATCCCATCAGAACGTCCTAAGAAGGAAGCAATCCTCGATCTGACCAAATACATTGATCAGAAGATCCGAGTCAAGTTCGCAGGTGGCAGAGAAGTGTTTGGTATCCTAAAAGGTTTCGATCAGTTGATGAACCTAGTTATGGACGAAGTTACCGAATCGCTGCGGGATGAAGAAGGGAATGTCACAGACAAGACAAGGTCGCTAGGGTTGGTGGTGTTGAGAGGTACGGCGTTGACGGTGATCAATCCTGCTGATGGATTTGAGAGTATCGAAAAGTAAGTGTTGCTTCGCTTTCAAGAAGTTCTGGACCATTGAATGGGGAATTATGGCTGACTAATTCTTTCCGGTTCTTCTGCCACGCAGCCCTTTCGCACAGGCCGACTGAGGAACGAACGCCGCTGCCGAGTTTGAGAGCACAAAGCAAGCATGACGACAATAATTCAGTCAATCTATTATCTAGCACTACGCAGGTGCAGGTCACGATCACGAATGCAAAAGGTGTACTTGTAAGGCGTTGCTTATCAGCAAGCATGCTCACTGGCGTTCATCGGGAAGAGCCAAAAGATCAGTGAGGAAGTCGACACAGAACGAACAGCAGCACGCACAACTTTCTTCGCTCAAGTGACTGAGATTCAGAAGATGAACAGGAACGGCGTCTATCGAACAGATCAGTATCGTAGGACCAGCTTCAGCCTCGAAGCTCCTTCCATCCAGGAGCATCCAACACAAACCCATCCCTCGACTCACCAGACATCACATGATTAACCTCCAGCTCCAAATCTCTTCTCGGATCCCACTCCCAGCCCTCCTCGTCTTTTTCCCCCTCATCCTGCAGATCCCACACACTAACCCCGACCTCGTTCTTCCCCCTCAAATCCACCACACCACTATGAACCGGGAACTTAATCTGCGGTCCTAGGTTGTTCACATACTTGCCCATTTTCCAGCCGTTTACATACAGCTGTGTACGGAACTTCCTCCCCTTGCGCTGTTTGAAGATGAAGTTGAGTCCGATATCCGTTTCTCCGGGGGCATTCAGAGTGAAGGTTGTTCGGTAGAACACCACTTTCCTTCTTCCTCTTCCTCTTTGGCTGGAGTGTAGAGGAAAGGGGAGCGAGGTCCAAGAGGAGGTATCGAAACCTGGAAGATGCCAACCTTGGACTTCCGCGTGAAATCCCCCTTCATTCAGACTTCTCCTAACCCTATCCGGCGCGTTTTCGCCTTTGAAGTTCCCTTGAACCTTCCATTCTACCTGTGGTTCAGAAAGAGAGTTAGAGCGGAGAGAGGGGAAAGAGAAGGCCACGATTCCGCGTGGGAGTTTCACCGCTTCCAGTGCCCGATCTTCTCCGTGGAACCCAATGGGTAGTTCGCCAGCTTCCATCTCTATACCCATATGATCCTGCAACACTAGCACCACTTTCGTCTCCTCACCCTCGGTCAAGACCCTCGATGGAATAGTAAATCTTCTACCAGCAGGAGACGTCTCCCTTCCCGCCTCGGCACTTCCTAGATAAACACCGTTAAGCCAAACACTAAACGCGGACGACCTCCCGCCTTCCACCTTAACAAACAAATCTTTGATACCTTCTAACTCGGAGGGAGTAGAGAATTGTCCGCGCCAGATGATGTAGTTGGAGTGAAACCCATATTCTGAAGCAAAAAGAATCTTCCCTTGCGTATCTAAGCTAGAATCCCGGGTGTAAGGGTTAGGAGAGTGTGTTTTGTTCGCTTTTACCCAAGTAGAATCGTCGTGATTGGGTTTGCCTTCGGGGATTGAGTCTGCCCATTTCCAGTCGAGCTTACTCAAATGAGGAGGTTTCCATTCCAAAGCTGCCTGAGAGGGCCCGGGGAGGGAAAGAACATAGAACCATTCATTCGGGGTTTGTGGTTTCGCTTCGACTCTCTTTCCGTTCCAATACACGTAT
Organism: Ustilago nuda; assembly: GCA_022963125.1. NCBI lineage: Eukaryota > Fungi > Basidiomycota > Ustilaginomycetes > Ustilaginales > Ustilaginaceae > Ustilago > Ustilago nuda. The sequence continues at coordinate 741,345 of JALCUS010000004.1, read as the reverse complement.
TTGAGGCTGCGGAGGGCCATCATTACCGCGGTGGAGTCCTGAGAGAGCGAGCCCCAAAGATGGAGGGTATCGAGTGGACGAGCGGTGGTTGAGTAGGTGGCGTTACGGAGAAGGTCGACTTTGATGAGGATTACGCTGTCTTCTGAGTAGTTGAAGAAGCGGTTTGCCAGGTCAGCTTTGTGGGGTCGTAACAGGGATACGGAGGGTGAGGAATCGGAGTAGCGTGCGGGAGCAGCAAAGTCGCGCTGCGTGAAAGAAGTCGATGTGATGTGAATGACGATATAAGTGCCTCCTGATGTTTTGTACACCACTTGGCGACTAAACACATTGCTTGCGGTACGATAAGGAACTCTAGCTCTGACGTTGTAAGGATCAGTATCGAGATCCGAATGCATGCTCTTCAACAGCTCCCATTCCTCCCCGTCTACCTGTTGCACCTCAGCTCTGGTGGTACTGGTGGTGAACACCTGCATACCCACAAAACGATTCTCCCCATCCTGCATTGTGAGCGAATATTCGATCATCTGTCCCACCTCGTAGTCAAACGAAATCACCACAACGTTCGCCATCGTCGCAACCCTATACACATTCACAGTGCTGAACCTTAACAACAACCCACCCGGCAACTCTTGATCCACTGGAACAATGTGACTGTCTCGACCTTTGAGAAAGTTGGTCCCGAACAGCTCTTCGTCGCTATCACTCCGCCTTTGCCCCACGGTGATGCTTTCGCCCAGAGATTCGATCGTGAGGGCAAAGTGGGTGCTTCGAGACTCGGTGGTGTTGTCGTATCGGATGAAGTAGAACTTGCTCTTTGTCTGCGGGTTTTCGAGCACTGTTGTGCGGAAGAGGTTGGCTTCAACTTTGTGTTTCGTGTCCATATCGTAGGTCTGAGATAAGTTGAACCCAGGCTCGTCGACAATCTGCTCCGTCATCGCCAAGTCCATGAAACTAGAAAGGAAATACCCCTGTCTCTTAAGCTCCATATACTTCCCAGTCGTTTGTCTGTGCTCGTCAATCGCCGCCCCATAATCATAAGAAGTATAGACATCAGGTTCGGCAAGTCCACCCCAATTCGTACCGCCATACACAATATACAACGACAACAGTGTCACTCTCTGAGACCACAACGCAGTATTCGCCACCCGAGTGAAACTTGCATTTGTCATCCTCCCACACGCTTCATACCCAGGTCCTCCATAAGGATCGTAACTTCCACCCTGGAACTCTGGGATGTAGAACGGCTGATCGGGGTTCGTCTCCTCATGATACTTCAGGTAGTCATCGTGGAATGGGACCCATGTGGATGGGTGCGAACAGTCAAAGCGTTGAGGGTAGGAGTCGAGACCGTAAAGATCGACTAGATCGACAAAGTTGGAGTCTCGACTAGGATCGTTATACGTGATTGGGACTGATATGCCGTGAAGTTTAAGGATGGAGACGAGTTCGCGCATGTAGGCTCGTTCTGCGGTGCCTGTTTTGTATTCGTTATCTGCTTTTACGAGCATTACGCTTCCTCCTGTAATGCGGTCTGATTGAGAGCTGTTGTGGACGAGCTGATGCTTGACTACGACTTTAGAGATGGCATTGATGTAAGGCTTCCATGCGTTTTGCCAAGCTGTGTCGTTGGTTCGGATACAGCATCGATGTTGACTGTCCAAGGGGCCATACCGCCCACGGTGGTCTCTGCATTGATGTATGGGCCTGGTCGAACGATGACGAAGAGACCTTCTTCTTTCGCCATCGTAAGGAAGAAGTCCAGGTCGTTGACGCCGGTGAGATCGATCGAAGCAGGATCGGGGGTGGGCTGGATAAGACCCCAATGTGTGTAGATCGAGGCGGTGTTAAAGCCAGCGGCTTTGATCTTCTGAATCACATCCCTCCATAGGCTGGGCACGGGAAGACGCCAAGGATGGAACTCGGCTGCAAGGATGAAGAGTCGTTGTTGACCACCAGCGAGAGCTAGACTGTATTTGTCAAAGACGATGGCTGAGTTGTTGCTGGCCAGTGGTAGGGTCCATTTCTTGGATCGCCATGAACCAGTACCGTGGTACGATGCGGTCGCATTCTGATGAGGGGAGGAGGATTGGGGTGAGAAAGGCACTTGGTTCGCACTTGCAGGATGGAAGAGACACGCAAGCCCTGCGGCGACACAGCCTGTCAAAGCTGCGGCTGTCAGCCTCATCCTGAAACCATTCCGATTTCGCTACCTAGAAGAGCGAACCAAGCAATTCCGGCCCTGTGTCGATGCTCTGTCGGGCCTTGAGCTCTATACAAAGGAAAGACAGATGGATGTCTAGGGAGCAACCGATGTGGGGATCGCCCCGAGCGCGGTATTTGACAGGAACTTTGCTTGTGGGGTCGGCCGTCGGGATTGTACGCTTTTCTGCGCCTTCGAGTGCTAACTGCTGAATCCTTGCCCGGCTGACGAAGTCGTCTGCAAGAGCAAGCTGGCTCCTGCTTCTCGCTACAAGAGCTTAGAAAGCTGTCAGGATAAGCATGGTTAACGTGATGCAAGTCAAGAGGTGCAGAACGCATGAACCGTGCACATTGTGGAGGGAAGCAACCGAAATTTGGCTGGAGGTTTTCTCACACTTCTATCTGACAAGGCTGGTCTCATGTCTTGCTCCTATCGGTCAACTTTAGCATGGATGGATGCGACCATCTAATGGAGCCTGCTCCCTTCACGAGTTCAGAAGAGTTCTCGCTTGGTTTCTGGCTGCCAATGAGTCCCTTCTGTCGGCCAAGAGCCCGGCCCACGTAAGCTCTCCCTCATCGTCGATGCATGTGCTGATATTAAACCCGATTCTGTGGATGAGAATGCAGTATTATTCCAGACGACAGAGAAAAAGCGTGTTGCGTCCTAATGTATAAATTACAACGACGCTCAGTACAGACGAAAAGGACAAAACTTTATATGGCGAGACAGTGTGGTCAGATGACGGCATCAGGACTGCCTGAATAGCTAAAGAAGCTCGTTTGCAGACAACGTGCAGCGATAACCCGCGAACGGCATGACGAATGAAGGAAAAGAATGCATGTTTCGTGAAGCCCTCAGCGCAGCTCGGGTGGATGGACCTGTTGCAGCGTTGGCTTAGTTGTTGACAGGAGGAACGGGACCCTCGTCCTGACCCGAGTTGTCAATGTTGTGGAAGTCGAGGATCTCGGAGTACATCATGACCTTCCATGTGTCAACAGGCAAGTCGGCGTCGTTGAACGACCAGTCGAATGCCTCCTCAGCCTCGGGCTCGTCAGTAGGGTCGTGGTAAGGAGCGAGGTATGGATGCGCAAGAGCCTCAGCGGCGCTGATACGCGTTCTCGGGTCGAAGACGAGCATCTTTTCGAGCAAATCCAATGCCATAGGGTCTGCATTCTTGAACTTTTGCGAGAAGGGAACACGCTCGCGCTTGGGCAAGGACTGGACGAAACGGAGCGTGTTTTCGGAGCAGATGGTCTTGATTACCTCATCTGGTGGTGTGCCGAGGAGCTCAGTGATGATGGAGAACTGGTTGACGTGGTCCTTGCCTGGGAAGAGGGGCTTGCCTTCGAGCATCTCGGCAAAGATGCATCCTGCACTCCAGACGTCGACGGCAACGTCGTACTTTTGCCAGGTGAGCATGATTTCGGGAGCACGGTAGTATCGTGTGCTGACGTATCCAGTCATCTGAGGGTCTTGGATACGAGCGAGACCGAAATCGCAAATCTTGAGATCGCAATTCTCGTTGACGAGAATGTTGCTTGGTTTCAAGTCCCGGTGGACGACACCTGCCGAGTGGACGTACTTGAGACCACGGAGGATCTGATACAAGAAGTACTGGATGAACTGCTTTTCGAGCGGTCGGCTGGTGAGAAGACGGTGAAGATCGGTACCAAGGAGCTCAGTGACAAAGTAGCTGTAGACAGAACAGACGAGCAAAGCGCAGAGATGCAAGAGAAGGATATTTTGTCAGTTTCGCAGACCTAGTGAGCAAAATTGGCGGAGCACTTCGGCGCTGCAAGAGGCCCTCTTTCGAAACAAAGAAAACTGCTTGATTGGATGTGTTGGCTGTCGCATCCAAGGCAGATAGGTGAACGCTATCGTACTGAAATACTCACATATCTTCAAGAGGCGAGATGAAAATGTCGCTGAGACTGATGATGTTCTCGTGACGGATGTGCTTGAGCAATTTGAGTTCACGGTAAGTTCGCTTGGAGAGAACTGGAGTGGAGAAGGGCTTCATGATCTTCTTGATGGCCACAGATGTGTTTGTGAGCTGGTCGTTGGCGGAGCAGACGAGACCGAAAGCACCCATTCCGACGGGTTGCAAGTCGACATATCGGGTGGTGACCTCGAAGACGGTACCGAAGATGGATAGTTTGACAAAGTCGGCCATTTTGAATTGTAAAAGAAGGAATGCAAACGAATGTTTTGCGGTATCGAGACTGAATGAGCCCGGGAACTGAACAAGAATCCAAAGACGCGGGACGGTGACGCTTCGTGAGAACCAGGTGGGAGATCGTAGCGAATGCGAGAAGCAGGAGACCGGAGAAGCAAACTACAAACTAGACAAGCTGATGCAGCGGGTATGCAGGAACGAGATCGTTTGTGATAGGTCGTCGAAAGCGGCAGTGAGACGCGAAGGTGATATGTCGCGCTCGAGCCGGATAAGACGATGTGCGTTGCAAGCAGAAAGAAGCTATTGCATGAGTGGACGAAAAGTCGAAACGCGGGTGGTGGTAGGCGAAGGAGGAGGAAGGAAACAAGTTTGCGTTGATGTGGGACCACGGATGGGAGGAAGAGGAAGGCAGACGGTCAAGGTCGATCGGTGTTAAAATGGATAGTCGTGGTGTTGTTGTTTGAGATGGAAAGAAAGAAAACGACGACGACGACGACGACGACGCAGGGTTGTGTGTTTCTGTGGCAAGGAAGGGACGAGGCAATTGGCGAGGTGGATCTGATCAAAGTCGACTTTGCAAGGCGAGGCAACTCAGAAGACGGACGAGGGTCAGGGCACAAGAGGCTGAGGCAATGTTGATGGATGAGGCGCGGCGGCACAGCAGTCCAAGAGCTGTGCCTCTGCCCTCTCCTCTCGGGCTGGCTCGAGTGTCAACTGCCGCTGTGACGCGCTTCCAATGCAGAGCGAACAAGAAGAAAAATAGCACCGTGAATTGAATCTGTTTCCCATCTCCAGCTGATTAGATACAACTGGCTCAGCCGCTGAGTAAGCAAAGGAGGAGACAGAGAGAAAAAGACAGAAAAGCCGAAAGCGCAGAGAGCCTGGCTGCTGACACTCTGTAATCCAAAAAAAAAGGAAAAAGGAATAAGTTAATAGGAAAAACGAAATCATACTGAGCGGTGGTTGTCCTTGTGGAGAGGCAGTCGGCCAGTATTCCCAACGTATAGATTACCAAAAGGATAATAATGAAATAGCGGCCGGGAGAGTGATGTGCGGAGTTGCACTTCTGCATTTCCAACACACAGAAATTGCTCAGCATCAAAGAGAGAGAAGGGCGAAGAGGGGATGCGCTCTTTGCAAATGTGTGAATCAGGCTTGCATCTCTAACGAGAGGCTCAGTCGAATCATAGGAGGTGATGCCATTCACACGTCAAAGCAGACAGTAAAGACTTTAGCGTCTTTAGAATCATCCTGTCGAGATCTGAGCGAAGCGAGAAAAGCAAGCAAGGGTCTTTGCGAAGAAGACCTTTGTAGTGGTGGTGACAATCAAGGGTCGTCGCGTGAGAAGGACCTCCCTAGTGGTGTGGCGTGGCGAGATTCTCGGCTCAGCGAGGAGGAGAGGGTCTCGATCGTATGTTTGCCTCTCCATCTCACCACTCTTCACACTAGCGAACATGAAGCGAAACACGAAAGGAGAATGTATTCAGATGGCATCTGGTTTGTATGTATTGATTGACAAGGGAAATACTCTCGTCAATCCCGAAAGACTCGGTTGTTCCGCATTGTTCAGCACTGAGCAATGAGGTCACTACACTGCTCATAATCCCACTTCCATATGCATTTGTAATGAATTCAGAACGAGGAGCGACGATCGCCGCTTGCGCCCTGAGCATTGACCCTTTTCTCGGTTGCGGCACACGCTTCTCGGCCGTGAGACCCCTTTTTTTTTGATTTTCTCCACTTCAAGCAGCATCTGCTGCTGTGAGAGGCATAGTTGAAGATTCGTTGGCATTTCAAAATGGTCACAGGGTCTAATTGATTGACAACTCGGCAAAGTCATGCATAAGTGATATGCATGTGAGATACATGAGTGTCACCATGGCAACAAGTCCAGAGTGTTGTCACAGTAACAAGTATGGAGTGCAACTCAGGAGCAGCCTAGGAGTTGACTCACCTCAACACAGAGTGTTCATGATCATTACAAAGACATATATATACATCTGCATGACCATACTCATCCATAGTAATATAAGCATTCAAGAAGTTGTACGTCTGTGAACAAGAGCTTGCTAGTAGCTCCAGTCAGTCGCATTGTACTTGCAATCTTCAACTGATTAAAAGTCTGAAGCCCTATCAACCAAGCTAAGAAGCTCCATTGACAATTATGGCAGAAGAAACCAAAACCCCAACTAGCGTTAGCAAAGCTAAAGGAGGCAGAAGAGGCAAGGCGGTACAGCAGAGAGGTGGCAATAAGGCTGAGGCTGAAGTGCACAGCGATGATGCTGGTGAAGACACCGACTCTGACTCAGACCTTGATGATGACAGCAAGCTGTACAAATTCTGAACCCTGGCAAAGCTCTTCGAACCAGTCCCTAAACTCACGTCACACAACTACTATAGTTGGAATGCTCATATCAAGTCATTCCTCAGGACTGTGCCAAACACCATGAAGCACTTGGAAGGAACTTACAATAAGAAGCATCCCAAGTGGAGTCGTACATTCGACGACATGCTAACCAATGCCCTACGAGGTACCATTGATACCACCAGGGAACACAATGTGAACTACCTGATCCTTGACATCATCAGAGAACATCATATGTTCCACCAAGTATGGAAGAGGATTGAGAGTGGCCTGGCAAATGAGGCCACAGCTACCTCAAACTGACTCACACTTATCACTCAACTAGAAGACATGAAGATGTTCAATTTGGATGCCCAGAAGCTTGTCCAGGAAATCAGAGCTATCCAGATGGAGAGTAGTCTCCTGGGAAAGCCGTTCTCAGATGACACACTGTTCTTGAACCTACAGAAGTGCAGCATCTGCCACCCCATATACAAAGAGACTGTCGCCACCATCAACCAGCTCAACTTCAACACTCTTGCCATGGCCCTGATCATTTGTCAGTCGGCAATTGAAAATAACCCCGCCCAGAAAGTAGACCCTCACCAAGCCAGCGCCAGAGTTGCCAGCAGCAATGATCAGGGTGAATCAATCAAGAAAGACAAAAAGGACAAGGACCAAACGAGTGCAAAAGCCAGAGCCAGACCCAAAAGAATTTGATGCTGGGTATGCAAACGCCCTGGGCATGGAATCCAGCAATGTGATGTTTTGGTCACCATCCCCGACAACTCCCCCCTTGAAAAATAAGACTAGGAAGTCTGGTGCTCCTTCTCACCAGGTCAACAAAAAACCCCAGACTCAAAGGAGACATCCCATTGGATCCTAGATTTGGAGGCCACCTATCACATGGTCAACAACCATAGCATGCTCATACATCCAAAGGCTTGCCAAAAGCGGGTATTTACTGCTGGAAGTGAAGTACTGGAAGCGACAGCTATGGGAGATGTTAACATATCAACGAAACATGGAGATGTATCTCTTCAGAATGTACTATATGTTAAGCACCTCAATGTTAACCTGTTGTCAACAAACTCATTAACAGACAAAGGAGCATGAGTGATGTTGGATTCCACTGGCGGACAAATACATCTGGAAAACGGCATGCTACTAAAGATAACCAAGAATCGCGAGTGAGGGCTGGCTGTTGGAGCTCCGAGGCGATACATGGTTGGAGAGCGCAATGATGGTGTCAATACCATTACTTGAAGGTGTTGATGAAGAGCTTGAGCAAACTGAGAGTAAAGCAAATGTATCCAAACAACAATTATGGCATGAACATCTAGGGCACCCAGGCCAAGACAAGACAAGGGCCATCATCAGGAAACTCAAAGACAAACACATGCTAGACATGGACCCAGATACTGCCTTGACATGTGAGCAGTGTATTCGATCCAAAAGTACAGTGGCCCAGATGGGACAAGGTAGCAGAGATAGGACTGCTTCTCCGCTTGATCTCATCCATATCGATTTGATAATCGACTCATCACACACAACTGAGCATACGTGCACATTAGTGCTGGTTGATGACCATAGCAAGTGTCACCGGAATGGTTCCGTTCCCCGAGTCCGGAGCATTTGGGAGTGAAAAATGCTTATACTTCAGTATTGTGTGAATCGGGTACACCAGCTAAGGGTCTAGCTGGTGTAGTGGTTTTGCTGCTCACTATGTTCGGTTTGGTTACCCGATTCCCGATCCCGTGACAGCAAGTATGTGTGTGTGCAACCATTACTCCGAAAGAGCCATGCATTCACTCAACTCAAGAAGATGGTGTCATTCCTTGAAACCCAGACTGGCAGAGAGCTAAAAGCTATACGCTCTGACCAGGGAACCGACTGGAGGAGCAATGACGCCATGGAGTGGACACACAGCAAAGGAATAGAGTGGAAAATGATGGTGGGGTACAACAGCTGACAGAATGGACAGGTTGAAAGAATGAACCAAAGTCTGGGTGAGAAGATGAGAACGCTATTCATGCAAAGGAGATTATCAAAAAGATTCTGGCCATACACAATCCGAGCAGCGGCATTTAAGATGAATCTAACTTCAAGCATTGACAACGAGTTTCCATACCAAGTGATGTTTGGAAAGTCGCTGGAGTGAATGACAGGTCTCATACAGGTATTCAGATGTCTAGCATGGGTGAACGTACCAAGAGTTAAACGGGACAACAAGAAATTGGATCAGAGGGTCATCACATCTATATTCCTGGGTTACAGCCTCGAAAGAAGAGGATGGCTATTCTACAGCCCAGACTACCATCCCAACATATTCTGGAGTAACTCAGCAAGGCTTATGGAATCAAAGTGCTGGTCTGATAGAACAGAGTGGTGACCCATCGATGTACATCCACCACCAGCAGTATTAGACGAGACAGAACTCAATGATCTAGGATACACTGCAGAGAACCTCTTTGATGAAAGAGAAGAGGAACCACTAAACGAACACATAGACATGCATCAGATGAACAAAGTAAGCGAAAACCCAAGTGAACTCAAACCAAACGCCGAGACATGGATCAATGGTGATCATACTGCCCTCACTGTGGCAAACATGGGAAAGGGAAAGAATATGGACCCTCTGATTCGAGAAGCACTAGCTGGAGAAGGCAGGAAACATTGGGAGGAGGTGATGTGAAAGGAGCTCAAAGGTTTGGAAGCCATGGGCACTTGGGAGGTCGCCAATCTCCCTCCAGGCACAAACATGGTGGACACAAAATGGGTACTGAAGATCAAGACAGATGCAAACTTGATACCTACCAAGTTCAAAGCAAGACTGGTGGTGCGGGGTTTCACTCAGAGAAAGGGTATTGATTACAGGGAGGTCTTTGTGCTGGTGGCACTGATACAGTCCATTCGAGGAGTACTGGTGATTGTGGCAACAAAAGATTGGGAGGTGCACTCAGTTGATGTGAAACAGGCTTATCTCAACTCGAGTCTTCACCATGAAATATACCTCAACCTGCTGGTTGGAGCTAAGATACCCACCAGGAAGGCCCTGAAATTAATGAAAGGATTATATGGACTAAAACAATCGGGCCAGGAGTGGAACATTGAGCTTGACTCATATATTCAAAGTATTGGCTTTCACTGTATGTCTAGTGCACCAAGTCTATACTTGAGAGGGACAGGAAGATGAATAACCATCATAATGGCATATGTAGATGACATGCTAATAGCTTCACCCAGCCAAGAGGAAGTAGATCACACAAAGAGAGAGATCATGGCCAAATGGGGAACAGAGGATAATGGACCAGTAAAAGAGTTCTTAGGCATCAGGATTGACTGAAACAGGAGGGAAAAGCGAATATCCCTTGATCTGACAGCATACAGCAAGGCAATGGTACACAAATGGCTAGAAATGACAAATGAAAAATCCTGGGTACCCATGCAAGGAATAGCAAATGTCACTGGAGGTGATAAGTGTGATCCATCATGAGCGAAGCGATATCAAGAACTAGTAGGACAACTACTATGGATATCCAACATGGTACGGCCAGATGTGTCTTTTGCAGTTGGAATACTGGCACAACACATGACGACACCAATCGACAGCACATGGAAAGCGGTGAATCATATGGTAAAGTACCTGAACCAGACATGTGAGTATCAACTGCATTTAGGTGGCAAACCAAACAGGCACATGGATTACCTGATAGTGACATAAACAGATGTGAACTGGGCATAGGACCCAACAAATGATCGCAGAAGCACATCAGGAGCAATCACCTATGTGTATGGGTGTCCAGTCAGCTGGAAGTCACATGTTCAGAAATGTGTAGCATTATCGGCAGTGGAAGCCAAATTTGTGGCTGCATCAGAGGCCATAAGGGAAGTGCTATTCTTCTCATACCTTCTCAGGGACTTGGAAGCTGGGGATGTTCAGCCAATATTGTGTACAGACAGTAAGGGATGCATCCAAGTAAGTAAGGATCTGGCTAAGCATTGGAAGCTAAAACATATCGACACCCGGTATCATTTTGTTTGGGACCATGTTCAAGAAGGAGATGTTACAATCGAATTTGTAGGAACGATTGACAATGTTGCAGACATCCTAACAAAGCCATTAAAGGGGCCGAGTACATCCTGACTAGCTAAATCAATAGGATTGGAAATGCCATCAAGAGGGGGAGTTGAAGATTCGTTGGCATTTCAAAATGGTCACAGGGTCTAATTGATTGACAACTCGGCAAAGTCATGCATAAGTGATATGCATGTGAGATACATGAGTGTCACCATGGCAACAAGTCCAGAGTGTTGTCACAGTAACAAGTATGGAGTGCAACTCAGGAGCAGCCTAGGAGTTGACTCACCTCAACACAGAGTGTTCATGATCATTACAAAGACATATATATACATCTGCATGACCATACTCATCCATAGTAATATAAGCATTCAAGAAGTTGTACGTCTGTGAACAAGAGCTTGCTAGTAGCTCCAGTCAGTCGCATTGTACTTGCAATCTTCAACTGGCATGCATGTGGCTCAGGAGCCAACTGATTGTGGAAGTTGGAAATTGAGTCGCCGCCCGCTACTGCCTCGCAGCGCTTGGTCCAACAAGGGAGAAACGCTTCCGATCCGTTCGTAAGATGGTGGCGATCTTTCCCTCCGATTCTGTGGTCTTCATATCTTCTTCTCAACCTTGAGATCATACCGTAACTACAAAGCAGACGCTATCAACCTAGTCACTATCCTCGCCTTCCTTTTTCGACACAGCGTATTGCCTTTCCAGGCTCGCTAAACCTTTCAAGATCACTGCCGCTGGCTTTCATCGCAGAATTTAGCTACCATATCCACGGATCCATCTTCCTCGTCTCACCGAACCATTCCGCTTATACCCGTAAAATACCATGCCTGAACCTCATCTTCCCTCAAACGCTTATGCGGGTGCCTTTGTGCCTGGCAAACCATGCATCTCCGCTGAAGCTATCCAGACCAGAATTCGCAAGGCCAAGCAATTCAACGAAGAACTCGCAGACTATTTTGCCGCTCGTCGTGAGCTCGAAGAGACCTACCTCAAGCAGCTACAAAAGGTTTCCAAATGCAGCTTCCTCTCCCACCCATCCTCCATCCCACCCGGCTACGCACCCGTTTACGAACGTCTCATCCAAGAGCTTGCAGAGGTAGCTGGTGCACATGGCGAACTCGAGAAGCGGATCGCAGAGGATTGCGAGACTCCCCTTCGCAACACCACTTCCAAGGTGGAATGGGATCGACTTCAAACCCATGACGAGTGGCTCAATCTCTACATGCGAGAGCTCAACTCGCTGGAGACGCAACTTCAAAAGGACGAGAAGAAGCTGGAAGGTGCTTCACAGAAGAAGACGTCGCAAGCCAATGCTAAAGTGCAGGAGACCGAGAAGTCCATAGAGCTTCGTATGTTTCTCTGGGAGAGGGAAGCTCCCGCTGCGTTCCATGGCTATCAGCGCATCGATAACCAGCGTCTCGAGCTGTTGAAGGAAACTGTGGCCAAGTTCGAGACGGCACAGAGCGATGCTGCCCAACGCATCATGTCGAGTTCGGAGAAGACCATGCAGGAATGCTTGACCTTTGATACTCAGGCTGATATGCAAGACTTCATGCTCAAGAACGGCTCAGCTGCTCATCCTCGTAACGCACGAACGGCAACCTCTCGCCCAGCTCCAACACCGGCGGCGCCAGGACTCAACCGACAGTCTTCGATCGCTAGTCGCAGCATCAGCAGTCGCAATGGTCCCGATGCATCGGCGCGTGGACAAGCCAATGGGGCAGGTGCGGGAATGGTTGAGTTCGGCGCATCAAGTACGTCTCTCCATTCGGCCGAGCGTACGGTGAGCAGCTCGCAAGATGCAGCGACGCCCGGCAAGTCGGGCGGCTCGACACTCAAGAATGCATTCAGTCGATTCGGACGAGGTCGCTCGAAAAAGGACTCGGCCAACACGCAAACTATGTACGGCGGCTTGCCCGAGGAGCCAAACGATGATTCTTCTTTCTCGTCCATCAACCGAAGTGGAACGCTCCGACAGAACTCGGCTGCACCAACAGGCGGCTCTTCCTCTCGCAACGCTGCATTGCTCTCTGCTGCTGATGACTCGATTGACTCCATGGCTCCTGGCTCAGGCGGAGGACTAATGGCACCGCTTACTCCCTCAACTGCTGCGGCGAGAAGGAACTCGGCAAATGTACCTGCTACAGGATCCTCTTCCGGCGTTGCTCCTACATCCGTCGTTGCTCCTACATCCGGCTCCACACCCCTTGTCGATTCTGAGGGCTACTCGATCCCTCCACCCGACCGCAAGCCATGGGAGACTGCTGCTATCGGAGGAGTTGCCGGTGTTGCTGGTGGTACTGCAGCCGAATCCTCCCTCATGGACGACAACGACGACTCGCGTGATACCTTTGACAACTCCATCAACAGCCGTGTTAGCAACATGAACATCAGCAGTCAACCCATCTCCGAAGACGCCTCCAAAGACAAAGCTGCACTCGAACGTATGAAGTCGACCCTCCTCACCAGTGGTCCACCTTCTCGTCGAGCTACCACCCGTCGCGACCGCAGAGATGTACGCAATACCACCTACAACCCGGCCTTTGCGGGTGTTGGTTCAGGCGACGATAGCAGATTGAGTCAGTTTGGAATGCTCAGTGCTTCTCCACAGACGAGTACGCCTACTTCGCCTTCGCCCTTTGGGTCGCAGAGTGCATATACTGGTGTTGCTGGTGTTGGACGTCATCGTACGCAGAGTATCGCAAGTGTTGCGTCGTCAACCAATCCGTTCGAGAACAGTTCTTCTTCGTCGCCCATCAAGGCCAGTCTCAGTGAGAGGGTGAATGTTATCTTTGTTGGCAAGGAGGTTTCGAAAGTTATGGTCGTCGGCGAACTTAGTGTTGCCGTAGCTGCTAATCTTGTTGCTGGGACGGTGGGTAAGCCATTGCATATTAGGATTGAAGCTTTTGAGCAGCTCGAAAAAGCAGCTCCCAATCCTGCTTTCCTGAAAGCGGTGCCTGGTGGAACAACTCCTGGTGAATATTTGTTGGACATCAAATTGCTTCAAGAACAAGCTGTTCGTTCAGCGTTACCGGGTAGTGGAGCTCAAGCGGTGGTGCTCAAGTATCAACTTCATGTGTCCGAGTCTAGGAAGGAAGAGTATGTGCCGCTGTCGCTTCATGCTCAGTGGCGTTGTGAACCTCATCAAACGTCGTTCCTTATGACCTACTCTCCGTCAAGCATCTGCAAGTTTTCGGGAGAAGGTCCAGCAGTGTTGCAGGACCTGCAGGTCACAGTGCAGATTCAACCGTCGAATGTTAGCAACATCATGTCCAAACCTACGGCCATGTTCGTGGCGGAGACAAAGAGTTTGTTCTGGAAGATTAACGACAATCTCTCACTGCTGGGGACAGGGGCAGAGGTGAACAAGTTGTTGGCGAGATGTCAGATTGAAGGTGCGCAGACGGTGTCAAGTCCAGTGTACTTGAAGTGGAGGATTTTGGGTAAGACGATCTCCAGTCTAGGTATTACGACCGTTGGTGAAGGTGCAGCAGAGGGAGGAGCGAAGATCGAGGAGGTTGTGAGACAGTGTACTGCGGGAAAGTTTATTGCTTCGCCCTAAGGAAGGCCGATTTTTCACTTTTGTTGCGTGTAATGGAACATCATCTTCACTATCGACGCTTCGAGTGTGAATTCATGAAGAGGTTCTGTGTGATGTTCCACGGAAGATAGAGTCACACAACCACACTCGTCACATTGAGCATGGGAAGATCAAGATCGACAGCAATTCAGCAATCTTCCACAATAGTCAAGTGTATATGTGTAATATTGCGATACGATGCCAGAGTCGAAAGTAACAGAATGTGAATGTGATGAGGGAAGATGACAAACTAGCGATCACTAGTCCGTGCCGAAGTGAGATTTTTTGGCTCAGTTGCTCTCTGGCTCCAAAGTGGTACCACGACGAACGGTACCCCAACCGACCAATCTCCAGTGCTTGTCAATTCTCCTCGAAAGTGCAATCTTCTCTCCGACCTCGGTACATGCTGGACTGGTCAAGAAGATCTTTGCCAAGTCGGCCTTGACACTCATAACCCTACCACCGGTGGAAGTGGAACCGATGTTGACCATCAACACTTCGTTCTTAGTCAACTTCTGCACCTTGGTCTGCTTCTTATCGTCCGACTTGACACCGAGGAGACGACGGAGCAAAAAATAGTTGATCTCCAACTCGGTGTAAATGGCGGGGAGTTGACCGACCGCACCGAGAACCTGACCTACAAGACGATCAGCACGGCACAAAGTAGGGTCGATCTTGGTACCGACACCGATCAACCCACCGGGAACGGCGAATTGAAGATCGTTGTGTTCGGCCAACAACGACTCGACACGGCTGAAGATGGGCTTGCAGTGAATCTTGCCCTCGTTATCCTTAGTGACGATACCAGGACGAACTTCAATCTCCTGACCGATCTTGAGAACTCCCGAAAGAATCGAACCACCTGCAACACCACCACGAAGTTCCTCGACTTCAGCACCGGGCTTGTTGACGTCAAACGATCGAATGACGATCAATCGAGGTGGAGAGGTGAAGTCACGAACGGGAACAGGAACACGCTTGACAATGTATTCGTTGACCGCGTCAATGTTGTACTTGAGCTGGGCGGAGATGGGGACAATAGGTGCGCCGTCTGCGACAGTACCTTTGACAAAGTTGACAATGCTCTTCCAGTGCTCTTCAGCTGCCTGTTCTCGGATCAAGTCGACCTTGTTCTGCAAGATGATGATGTGCTGGAGCTTCATGATCTCGACAGCAGCCAAGTGCTCCGAAGTCTGAGGTTGAGGACACGATTCGTTACCAGCAATGAGAAGAAGAGCAGCGTCCATGACTGCCGCTCCGTTTAACATGGTAGCCATGAGAATATCGTGACCAGGGCAATCGACGAAGGAAACGTGACGAAGCAAGTTCATCTTCCCGCCACAACCAGGAACCTCACAAGCTGGATGAGGCTCCTTGTCAGAGGGATATGACTTGTAGCACTGTGGACGAGGACATTCTTCTCGTTCACACTTGTAGATCTTGGCATTGGCGTAACCAAGCTTGATGGTGATATTTCGCACCAACTCGTTCTTGAAACGAACAGTCTGCACTCCGGAGATGGCCTTTACGACGGTGGATTTACCGTGAGCTACGTGGCCGATGGTGCCAATGTTGATGGTAGCCTGCTTGGCAATTACTTCGGGGCTGAGAGGGTTGAGGTTGTCATAATCGATGCTGACTGCCTGCAGATCTTTTGTGATCTGCTGGACGTCGGCGTTGGAGGCAACTGCTGCTGCCATTTTGGGTAAAGAAAGATGGGGTGATGAGGATAGCTGAGCTGACAAAAAGTCGCAGTTGCTGTGAAAGGAAGCTGCGATTGTGTTTCAGCCGTGGTGTACAGAGCACTGCGATTGTGTTTCAGCTGCGGTGTACAGAGCACTAGTCCAATTCGGCGATGCTGCTGTATGCGAGTAGCTGGTGGCTGAGATGAGCGTGCGCAGAAACTCAAGAGGCGTGCAAACGAAAGACGCGGAACCGGTGACAGATGCAAACGCCGAAACCCCTCGAAGGACGGAAAGAAGTGCTGTCGCGATGGAAGAGGGTAGGACGAGATGCAATAGGAAGGGATGGATAGTGAGGCAAAGATCGGAAGGCTGTAGTGATCAAATTTGGCTTTCGTTAGGACTACGATCACAACTCCCTTTCAAAAGTCACTCGAGAAGGCGGCGTTTCGGTAGCGGCTGAGTGAACAACGAAAAACCCAGAGAAGGCGCGAAAAAATTGCAAGAAAGTCATCCTCAACACGGAGACTCGCGCTGTGCTATTGTCTTTCTGGACGAATGGCAAGTCGAGCTGAATTTCGAGCGCACGCGCAGGCGAGTCATTTTCTTCCAAAAATTGAGGTCGCACGAACTGGCTTTCTGTAGTTGCACAAAGGGAAAGAAGTTGGATTCGTGCGAGTGAGTGTGCCCTTTGGAGTTTGCAAGATGATTTACAACCAAGCCGTCCTCCTGCCTCTTTCTCTTCCGGCCAAACCGGCTACACATTCGATATAACAAGCATTGCTAGCAAGAGCACAAGCACACACTCCATCGCAGCAGCAGCACATATTCAGTCGAAGAGTTGGTCATTGCGTTTACCGGGCCGACGCAGACGACAGAGTAAAGCGACATGAATCTTTATGATGTTGAGCACGAAGCTAGAACACACATTGCTTAGTGGTGAGCCTCAATCTTGACATCGGCAGCCGCCTCGCGAAGGAAGGCGTTGACATCTCCACCCTCGGTGAGAGCACCTTCCGAGGTCGAAGAAGCGACGGCCTCAGCGTGGTCGGGCTCAGCAGCGGCGTATGCCTCGAGCTGCGAAGAAAGCTCCGACGACGAAAGGACAGCGGGAGCCTTAGGGGCAGAGGGTGTCTGGAACTCGCGGACTTGGCCCTTGTGCGAGTCGGCAACCTGCAATACATCATAGATCAAAGGTTGAAAGCGTCGTGACGGAGGATAGCGTCAGTGAAATGTTCGGTCGAGTGTGGGGTTAGATCCATGATCTGTGCGCTTCTTTGAACTCACCTTGGGGGGAGCCTTGTAGCCCTTAAGCTCCTTCACGTAGAGCTCCTGGACAAAGTCTGCATCGTCCGTTAGTGGCAGTGTTGTGCAATGAAAACAAGATCGAAACAAACCTGGTTAGTGAACCGTTGGAAGAAAGTAATCAATGTTGAATGGTTGGTCAATGCGTACCCTTGGAAGCGACGGCAGAGCTGGAAAGAGTGCGGACCTGGGATCGCGAGGCGGATCGGACCTGTTTATAGCGTCATCAAAGGTATCAGTTGTGTCGGAAAAGTGATGGTCGAATGTCAGTTGAAAGGTCCAGGGCTGGTGTCTGCATGCAAGGAGTCGAAATCTGCCAAAGTAGCGGGTTGGCGAGTCGAAGTAGTGGCCAATGTCGGTGGTGATACATACAGCGCCGAAAGTTGAGCGGGCGACGAGCTGAGCGAAGACCATTTTTAATCGACGAGGGTATGTGAAGATGAGAGGTGATAGTGGAGATGATAGGGCCAGTATGATCAATCTTCGACAACGTCAACGACGATAAAATGTTAGCAGCACTGACAGTCTAGCTCGCTCTCGCCAAGCTTCTCGGATCCGGACAGATTTGAAGTTGAATTTCAATTTCGTAATCCTGACTGTCGGTCTGCGACGAAATTCTCAAGGAAATCCCCAAGTGCCCGATTTCAACCATTCAAACGGTTCCGAGGCGAGCGGGACAACTAACATTCCAATTAGAAAATTGCAGCTCAGAGCCTGCGATCGACTTGCTGCTGTCGTGCGAATGGCAGACAGCTACCCTCAAATGACGTTGGCTCGTGCAGCTTTCGAAGCCCAGCTTGGATTGCGCTCTGATACTCCACTTTTAGCAATGAACAACTCAGCTTTGCAAGGGTTCCGAATCAGAGCTCTCTCGTAACAAGCCGGTCTACGCCAAACATAGCCCTTTGAGTCCAACCCATCCTTCCGTGCTACCACCACCCACTCAAGCATCTATCACAGTCTACTTCGGAATGTCCCTTCTTCGCGTTTCCACTTCCACGCTCGCCCGCGTTACCAGGGCCCCCACTTTCGCTATGGCTGCACGAGGCTACGCTGACGGTCCCACTGACAAGGCCGGTGCTACCGCTTCTTCCCAGGGCTGGAAGAACCGCGAGCAGGTAAGCATCACTCTTTTCGATATCTTGTGCCACCAGCAAAGTCAGTGAGCTGACGACCTATCTCGCTTTCGTCCATCTGTATTGATTTTGATCTCGTCTCCTCGAATAACAGGCTCAAGAGAACCAGTATGTTCAGCAGGCCGAGAAGGAGAAGCTTGCCAAGCTCCGCGAGTCTATCAAGAAGCAGCGCGAACATCTTGACGACGTACGTATCCATCACCATTCCCGCCATTCTTTTAAGTCAAATGTTTGCGAAAGCTGACTGTTCCCCCCCCCCTTCTATCTACAACATTCCATGCCGCACAGGTCGAGAGCCAGCTCAACAACCTCGACAAGAAGTAAGAGCACTGTCCTCATGAACGTCTCGCTGCCATCACTACTTCTGTCCCTTCGACCAAACATCAATGATACAATCTAAGCACAGCACACAATCTTAAGCTAATGGCTGAAATGCAATCGAATTCAATCAACATCCAATCGATCGTATCGTTGCAGTGGTTTCAGGAAGAAAGGCTAAAAGTTCTAACTTGGGAAAAAGCTTCAGGCGATGTCACGCTCAGCGACCATGTGCTGCCAATCTGCAGCATCAGGATCTGTCTCTCCTCCATCACCAGCATCAGTCTCAACAACCTCTTCCTTCTCAACCTCCTCCGACAGCCGCAAACTCCCCTTACTGTGACTAAACACTGCGTCTCGCTGTTCCAAATACGCGGCGTAGTTGCGCAGTGCCTGGAGATTTGGACTCTCCACCCGACTGTAAGCGGCTTCGCTAAGCTGGGCCCTTTTGAAAGTGTCAATGTTGCCAATGATGAACATTGCACTTTGAGCTCGTGTCAAAGCAACATTGAGTCTTCGACCGTCAGCGAGGAAGCCAACGTAGCCCAGAGCGTTGGTACGAACTGTCGAGAAGAGAATGACTTTCTTCTCACGTCCTTCGAAGCCGTCAACTGTGTGAATGTCGATGAATCCGAGTTGAAACGATCGTGCGCCAATGGCAGAGGAGGCTTTCTTGCGTGCATCAGATCGTTCGTTTTGCATCATCTTCTCCAGCAAGATCTGCTGACCAGCGTAAGGTGTAACAATACCAATGTCAGCACCAGTCAGCTGGGGGTTACGACGAAGCAGGTCGACGACAACGTCGACGATAATTCGTGCTTCTGACGTGTTATACAGCGACGTAGAGTTATCCGTTTTTGACTCGCGACCCTGGTGATCGATAAAGCAGAGCCGTTGTGCATCTTGGCTCTTCTTCTGACCAGCAGTGCAAGTGCGCCAGTAGCTAGATTCAACGGGCGCGATCTGTTCTGTGCCCTTCCCGTTCTGCAGTGCGCCGTCGTAGAAGGCCTTGTTGGGGAACTCGGCTAGACTGGGATGCATACGGAACTGAACGTTGAGCATCGTTGATGGAATGTTCTGGCCACTTTCGATGAGTCGCTCGAACAAGCTGCGGGATAGTCCACCCTGCTTGGCTTCGACGCTAGTCACGACAGGAGGAAGTTGCTTGTGATCACCAATGATGGACAGATGTCGACATCCCTTCATCAGCGGTACCAACGAGACGGGCTCGGTGGCCATCGATGCCTCGTCGAAGAAGACGACTGGAAGATCGATCATGTCGAGTTCGGGCGAGCCGGCAGCGATGGCGGAACCACAGATCACATCGGCGCGGTTGAGGATCTCGCCACGGATCGAGGCGCGCAGGAAGAAGTAGGTGGCCTTGAGCCGATTGAGCTGCTTCTTGACAGCTTCGTATTCCACCGAGGCAGCGCCAGCTTGACTCTGTGTTGCATCTCGCCCCTCTTTACGCCCAGCCATGACGTCCTTCCATGACTGTGCAACAGCCTCGCCATCTGCACCGACACTCTCATAGAGCCTGTTTCCAACTTTTGAGGAGGCGGAGCCAGACATGCGTCCCATCTCGTAGTCGCTCTTGAACCTATCGAGTGTGTCGAGACGCCTCTTGATCTGGTCGAGCCTTGCCTTGGCGGGATGGCGGAGGAAGTAGGCGTCGAGCGTGTACTGATCGATGCCAGCTCGCGCGCGTGCCGAAGGACCGATACGCACCACACGAAGTCCAGCCTTGATGCAGCCATCCGCAAGGTTGTCCACAGCAACATTCGTATGCGCAGCAAGCATGATCGGATGAGGAACCTGGAAGTCTTGTTTGAGCAGCTTGATCGCAGTTACGATGGTGCGGGTCTTGCCAGTGCCTGGTGGACCTTGAATGAGCGAGACGCGCTCACGCAGCATCATGGCGACCGCTTGAGTCTGCGACCCGTTGAGCTCAGGCAACGGGTCGCCATCGATGATGACGGGGTCTCGACAAGAGAATCGATCGTACCAGCTCTGCACGCGGGCGTCTTCCCAGAAAGCGCCTCTAGTCACTCTATCAGCCGGCGGCTCGATGCCGAGGATAACATCGCTGAGCCGCGTTCCGGACAAGATGTACTGGAAGCGGGAGCCGTAGTGGGTCTCTATGAATTCCACATCATGTTCCAGAGCCTCCAAAGCGATTTTGATGCGCTCAAAGGTAAGATCATTGAAGCCGTAATCCAAACGCCAAGAAGGACACGAGACAAGATCGATGTCTTCTTCATTCTCGTCGAACTTGAGCCGTATGAAGTTTCGTTGTCGCTCGACCACCTCAGCCTCGATCACGTAGTCGTCCTCCAACAGCGGTGGCGTTGCACTCTTGGCAGAAGACGAAGCGACTGCGGATGGCATGATTGTGACCTTGTCTCCCGCACGAAAGAGCGTGCGAGGCAGAGGCTCAGCGGCATCGAGCTTGAACACAGCAACCTTTTTGCCGAAATGACGGCGGCTGTTGTCCTGCCAATAACCTTGCAAGCCGTCAATGGCGATGCCCTCCTCTATGAGCTTGTCGATTGGCGCCTTCCGTCTCTCGGCAATTGCAGAGAGCTCTTGTGTGCGTTCATGATCGAGGAGCTCGGTCCACTTGTCGCGATAGACTTTGGCCGCTTGTCGCAAAGGCTCACGCTCTGCGTTTCGATGAAGAAGCTGCGTCGCTTGTTCTCTGCTGATGCGCAAAGATCGGTCGTCCATCTTTCGTTCAGCCAGACGTCGGGCTTTGGCAGCTACTTTGCTTTCAGTACCAGTAACCATAGAGACCGTTGCTCTTCTGCGTTGTAGAGGAGATGATGATGAGCCCGAGAGAATTGTCTTTTTGGAGGCGTCGCAGCAGCGCTTTCTCCAGTCGAAGCGATCAGGGTGTGCGACAAAGGCATCTCTGTAGAGATCTTCTGGCCGGGATGGACCGAAGGGCCATTGTGTAGCAGCTATATGGCGGTCGAGAGCCTCCATGGATGAATCTGTTTGCTTGGCTTTGCCTGATGTAATCGGTGTACAATTCCACCATTGCGGTTGTGCTCCTTTGTCTGCATCTATGAGGCTGGGTGCTTGGCTGCTACGAGTGAATGTTTTGCTCCGTGTCAGGGTCGAGCTGTATGATCTCCTTGAACTCGTTTTCGTTGTATATGGAGCGTCTGTGTCCCCATTGTCGGTCAAACGGTTCTTGTTAGCATCGAGGGTGCGACTGCCAGAATATGCGCTGGAACGAGCATGGCAAACTTGTGTCGAGCGATTGCTTCCAGAAGCTGAGGGCAACCGAGATGGACCAGCGGTACAAACCCTCTCTTGCCTTGGCGGCTGAGCTTGCCCTTGAACGAGCTCGGTGGCTCGTGGGGCGGATGTCACCGCATGTCGTGCGAGCTTATGCGATGCTAGGCCGAAGCGTGAGGCGGTAATGATGTCGAATGGAGGCAAGGCAAAGAGATCTGCTTGCTCGGCTATTAGCTTTGCAAAGCTCCTTCCACGCGTGCGTCTATATATGCGATTGATGGGCGAGTTGGTCGAGTAGTGGATGTTGAGATGGTAGAAAGTGGCGATAAGGTTGGAGATGGAATTGATCGAATTGATCAACGTTGTGACACCTTTGGAAAGGCTGAGTCGAACTTCCGCTTCCTTTTCATTCAGAAGTTTCTGGCTGGGCGCAAATCGGTATTCAATCGGGCTCCAATCGGGACCCAATCGGTTCTCGCCTTCTGCTGGGAATCGCACACACGCTGACGCAACTGGCTTTTGCACCAATAATTTTTAGAGCTTTTCCAAGAAGTGCTGACCTGACCGACTTGTTTGAAGATGCGTGCGGAAAACGCCTCCGTGTTGCCGTTATGCTTGCCTCATAGCTAACTTATGTTCCTGCAACGATTAATGCATTGTTCTCGACTTGATGACATGATGACGTAATGGTATATGGTCAAGTCTCAAGAAGCCGATCCAGATGGGGTGAATATGAGCGAAGCAAAAGATGAAAAGTATGGCGTCTGTCTATGCATTCGAGATGCCGATACGGTCTCCAACACGAACCATGGTCTCGAGACCAGCTAGCGAATTGTCCAAGAGATCCTGGTCCCACTTGATCTTGGCCTCGGGTGGGAAGACACAGACGACGGTCGAACCACCGTAAGCAAACCAGCCTAGCTCCTCGCCTCGCTTTGCAGAGGTACCCTGATTAGCATTGGTCCAGCCGATCGATCCAACGAGCATAGCCCCAATGGCAACAAAGGCGACTGGAACCGCAGGGCCTCCATCACCCTTAGGGGACCAATTGAGCACAACCACATCTCGTCTGTTCTGAGAGAATACGTCGAAGCCGGCATTGACGGCTTGCGGCTGTTTGTTGTACCCGGGATGGAAGAATTGTGAGCGAAATCGGTTGTCCAAAGAATGGAAAGCCGCAAATGAGGAAGCAAAAAGATGGCCGCGAAAACAGGGTCCAAATTAGAGTTGAGTTTCGTGTCAGATCCTGCTCGGCATGGATGAGCACACACTGATGCTGATCACTTATACTCACGTTGACAGTAAAGTATTCTCCCGGAACGTGCTTTGTCGGTCCACACACAACAGGACCAACAGGGTGGTGGTACCGATGGTAGTCGGCTGGTGCGAGTCGGAGGATGGCCAGCGAGCTCCCTGGCGGGAAGCAACGGTCCGCCAAGTTTGTGTCGCCGACAAGCCTGTTCAGAGTGAAGCCTTGGCCTTTGATCCAGTATTGCGTCGACTCTGCGACATCATTGAACACTGTCAGTCTGCAATCAGCACACGATGAAACGACCGCTGCGTTGTCTGGTTCGGCTATCGGCCTTGCTCCTGGCTTCAATTTGCGGAAGAAGAATGAGTTGAAGCTGGGATACAGTGACGGATCTGGCTGCAAGAGCTCGTCCAAATCGATCGAGTAGGTCGAGATGAAGCTTTGAATATGCTCCAACACCGCCTGTGGGTTCGACTCGTCATCGTACACTTTCCCCTGTCGGATCGAGACAGCCTTGAGCAGATCTTCGACTGACTTGTATCGCAGGAACGATTGCTCTTTGCTTTTGTAGAAGAGAAGATGCATGCCGATACGAACATAGATGGGCATGCTCTCGAAGATCTTCTGGCCTGGCTGACCTCGAATGGCGACGTAGTTGCCCATGTGGTAGCTGGCGAACAGGCGGTCTAGGGTCGACTCGAGCGAGCCAGGGAAGAAGCGTCCCCACCAATGCGTGTGCTTCTGAACTGATATAGGACCGGGTGTGATTGCTGTGTGATCTGATGTGCCTTGGTGCAGCTTGTCGTCGGTCTCATGTACTGGGCCAGAAGAGACGAGGTGCTCGAGCACCGCTGCCAGAGCTTCATGCTCTCGATTTTGACTTGAAACAGAATCTGGCGACATGTTGACGATGTTGTGAGGGTAGGATCTGGGTAAATAGCGCGCTGCTGATTGTCGAAGGAATCGTCGTTAAGGTGAAACCGGCTCACCAAAGAATATGAGGCTCCAAAGGGCAAACGAGCTGGGCCTGCAACGAGCTGCGTGAGTGACCTCAACTGGCAGCTTAGATAAGAGTCTCATAATGAACCATGCTCGCGAGGATTCTTTTTATATATATCATGTTAGGTTTTAAAAAAGACACATCTGAATTAAGGGAAAGTATTTCTAGGCAAAAAGACGTGCGAACGAAAACCGCGTCCAAAGATCAGGACTTCTGCACGGGCCAGTCACAGCTGGAACCGTTCAATCTTCTTGATCATGGTTCATCGACTCATCACGCACTTGTCGTTATCGCCTGTCGATCGGCACTACGTAAAGCGTCGTGCGGGATGGATGAGAACGGCATCCGGATGCCATGCCAAGGATGATGCAGTCGCAAAAGGTCAGCGCTATCAAACAATCTAGTTGCTCAGAGCAGGTCAGTGCATGGACCCTCTCGAAGTTCTGCACACTACGGCTTGTGTCGTTGAACCCTGCAGCCAAGGAGGATACTTGAGGGCTCTGCCTTGTTCCCTCTGTTAATTTGAAGGACTGTGATACTATTGTACTCCATACATGCTCTCTCATCCAAACTATCTGTATCACAATGCCGCTGAAGAGATAGATCAGACGGAATCGTGCTACAAGTGTGGCGTTGGGAATGGCAAACACGAAGGTCGAATAAAATTGAGCTGCTATCTGTGTTTGCACATTGCAAAGCGCTGTGAGGCGGCAAAAAAAACTGCGTGAGGCTGAAGAAGCTGAAGAGGCTGCTTTGCAGAGAGGCCGTCTAGTTTGACTGGAAACCCGCCAAGATGCTGCCAGGCTACCTTGCGCGGCGAGCGAGCGGGCGAGCTCTCCCACAAAAAACAAAAACCAACGGGCCGTCGAGCAAGTTGACTGAGCTGCAACCTGAAATTTCATTGACCTCTTTGCGCAGACACGCGGGCCAACCAGCTTTTTTTGACTTTGACTGGTTTGCCGCCTGTCCATTTCCAGCACGAGCGAGAGCTTGGTGTTGGCTCAGAGTTGGCTGAGGCTCCCTCACTCAAGCAGGGGGACTCAGCGACCATTTTTGGCTAGCTCACTCAAAAGCCCTCCCAGCCAAAACGTCCCCTTTGCCTTCCCACCCACACCAACCAAACACGCCAACTCTCATACATAGGTGAGCATATTTCCAAGCCCAACAGCCGCTGCCCAGAGCCAAAAGACGCGTCGAGACGTGATCATACCCTCTCAATGCCATCGTCGATGAACACACAACATTAGCCATCATACTCGACGCCATCGCTCGTCATGATCTGCTCGCGATCACGATCAAGATCAAGGCGTTGGCTTTGTTCCATCCGCAACCACCCCATCCATTTGCGTTGTCGGCAAGACATCCAAGCCTAGGCTGGGGAAAGGCTAGTAACCTTAGCAGCAGCGACCTGATAGACTGATCGAGTGCTCCGCAACACTTGACACGATCTTTTCGTTCTAAATTTGGCTCTGGCTTTCGAATGGATACCTGGTCGTCGTCGTTATCGGCTTGGGGGAGAAGCACTCACATCATCGCGACGTGTTGCTTTCAGAGTTCTTCACTCTCAGATGACAGGCGAACGCGTCTCGTCTCCACTCGCGTAGGAAAAATCGGCCAATTCAATTCTTCTCGCCGACGTTGGCATCGAGTATTCACAGTGAACTGACATCTTGTGCTTTCCGCTTTCTTTCCACTTTCTCACCCTATCCGCACTTTTGCCCGCACCACATCCATCACGCACTCCAACGCTCTACACTCTACACGCTTCACAGTACACACTCCTTGCTCACCCTCGCGTCCTGTAACAATAGTCAAGATGGCCAAAGCAGACACCAAGACCAAATCGTCGACCTCGACGCAGAAGCGCACCACCAAGTCCAAGAAGGACCCCGCTGCCCCCAAGCGCCCTCTCTCGGCATACATGTTCTTCTCCCAGGACCAACGTGAGCGCGTCAAGTCTGACAACCCCGAGGCCGGTTTCGGAGACGTCGGCCGTCTCCTCGGTGCCAGATGGAAGGAGATGTCCGATGCCGAGAAAAAGCCCTACAACGACATGGCCAACCGTGACAAAGCCCGTGCCGAGGCCGAGAAGGCTGCCTTCGCCAAGCGCCGATAAAGCATCCTCCTCTCTTCTCTCTCAGACTTGTCCAAATGATATCCCTCTCCCCCCTTTTTGCTCGTGTTCAGGCTTCTCTTCTCAGCTTCGGCGTGTTGGACGATTCTCCCCGCTCTGTAGCTTGCTAGCTGCTCGCTGCAGCGGCTCGTACCATACTTGTACTATTTCTTCATTCTCTTTTGATCATTCGTGAACAAATAGGGTTTCTCTTTGACTTGCGACTAGGACTGGGCTTGTGACGAACCCGGTGTGATTGAGACTTGTATTGAATAAGCGCTGTCCGAGCTGCGGACAAGATCGCTGATAAAATGCGCACTGCAACTGTGTGTGGAAGCGATGACCGTTTTCCCTTGCGGGGTCGAATCTTCTCATGTCTCTTATCCCGCACTCCTACGTCCTGTTGTCACACCATGACACATACAGTTCACCCTTGCATCACCCCCCATCGCCATGACTAACACGAGATCGAAATGATGGAAACAAGTCTATGAAACAACTGAGATAACAAATGCAATGTAGAGGTCCGTCTTTCCAGATCACATGGTCTTGGCGCCCAAAAGACTCATGATCTCCTCGTAGACAGTGAAGACGATACCACCCGACAAAACGAGACGGGCAAGCCGTGGAGTGGCACCTCGCCAAAACGCGAGAACACCTTCTTCTCGCAAGGTGATGGCGGCGCAGTTGAATGTGTTGCGGTACTTTGTGCGTGCTTCGAGTGTTTGCATTCTTGTTTTGATGACGCTGTTCGAGTAAAAGAGGAGCAGAGGAGGAGAGGCGGGTCAGTTCTTCGCTCACTGGTGGTAGGAGGAAGGACAGGCGGAGAGACTTACTCCAATGGCATTGTAGCGTCTGCACAGAACGACAAGGTCGACACAAAGATATTCGGTATGGTCGTTGATATGAAGAGAGTGTCAGCAAGCCAATCAAATCCGAGTCCACGGAAGACAAGAGGGTGTAACACTTACAGACAGTAACGATACCCGCAACCGCACCAATACCAAACGTGATACCACCTGGCAAAGGCTGACCAGGCCTTGCACTACCACTGACGAAGTTCTTCAATGTCGAGTATGTCCCAAACCTCACTGCTGAATTTGCACCTTGTCTCAGCATCACCGGGAACAAACCTCTGTAGATGCCCCTAATACCTTCTTCCTTCATAATCGCCGCTGTACCTGAAATCAATCCCTTTGAATACTTGGGTACTGCTCTTTTACCGTCATCGATCAACTTGGTCTTAATCGTCTCCGAAGGTGTAACAGCAAAGACCGCTTCCATCATACCGGCGCCCAACCCAGCCAACAACGAACGAGGACCCGAAAGTTTTCCATTTTCATCCTTGAGCATCGTCTTGAAGTGGTCGTAACTCAAGAACCGTACACCAGCTTTGATGGCGTTACCAGTGACAAGGGCACCACAGCCAGAGTAGAGACCGATGAAGCCATTTTTGGCGATTGTGTTACGGACGATGGTAATGGGGCCTGGAGCTTTTTCACCTGCTTTAGCTGCGAATTGGGAAACGGTCTTGGTATATTCGATAGGGTAGGTGGTGAAACCTTCAACAGCACCAGCGGTGGTACCGGCTATGAGAGAGTAGAGGGGCTTGTCTTTGCGCTGGGCTGTTTGTGTTGGTGTAGCAGCTGCCTTTTTGGGTCCTGGTGCGATGTCTTTGATGCTGCTGTAGGCTGAGGAGGCGGCCTCCGAGACCGAAGATGAGGCGGAAGAAGCTGCGTTGCTCATCTTACCACTGCTGTGCTATTGACCTATGCTGAGAGCGTTGAGGTCGACTAGGAAGGGAGATGCGTACGTGGAAGCGGTTGAAAACAAAGGTGGGATGAGTGAGCCAGAAGCGCAAGTGTACGGAGAGGGAAAGAGCGATTGACCCGAACCTGGCTGACTCGTTCAGAAGATGCAGAAGTCGTATCTGCAGACTCCGAGCTTTCAACTTTTGACGTTCACTCTACCGAACTGTTAGAAAGCCAATCTAACAATTTGGACCGGACAGACAATTTTGGCCAATTCCACGTGACCAACCTTCTGGTCACCTTTGCTCTTCAACTGCTTCTACAACCTCCTCCAAATCATCATCAGTCCTTCTCGACTTCGAACCTTTTACTCCGTCTCTTTGAGTAGAAGCAAAGAGTCGCTGAAGGCATAGGCATAATTTTCCTCCCAGCTACTCTCGATCGACCTTCTGCGGGCGCATCTCGAAGCTTCCTTCATCCAAGTCATCTACGTCTCTTGCACACGAGCCTGTAACTGCATCACCTCGACGCATCTTCCAACGAATCGTTTCCCCTCATCTCCTCATACCATAAACGACATCGAATTCAGGATGGTATACATCAAAGACTGGCCCGAATTCCAAGCACGCAGCATCAAGCTGTACCAACAGAACCCTCATAAAGCACGCTACCTCATCAAATCTCGGCCCTCAACACAAAGTCTCACGCTCAAAGTCACCGATGATACCACCACAATCAAATTCCGCACTCGTTCTTCGGCTATCTTGGGTCGATTGGAGATTTTCAACAAGGCGATGACGTTTGCAATGGCTGGTTCGAGTCAACCTTTGCAAGATGCGAATCCGGAACCTGCGCCAGCACAAGCAGCAGCACCAGCAGCAGGAGCGGTGGCAACAGCGATAACAGTGGAAGCGAAAGGAGATGCAGCAGCGACAAATGGTGCTGCAGCAGCAACAGCAACACAAACAGGTTCGGGAGCAGCATCAGATAAGAAGAAGAAGAAGAAAAAGGGGAAGAAGTAGTCATCATTGGATGGTCATCTGGCAATAGCATTTCCAGACTTGGGTTCGACTCAGACTGTACTCGTATCGGCAATTAACGGTTCTCCCATGCACGCATACACACAATGACATCGATTCGTTTACAGTCACCCACCTTGTTGTGATCAGACTTGTGCTCGATACTATTACATGTTTGGAGACAAGGCAGCTTTTGGGAAAGTGGCCTGAGCTTACTGGCGCAGATCCAATCCGGCCACCAACCCAGCTCGAAATGGCAAATCCTTTATCTCGATCTTATTCCTCTGCGTCAACCTCAAATATCTGTACAACAGACTACCTGCATCCTTGAGCAGGATGTAGATTGCTGCACCCACCGCATTTCTAAACCAGACCGGATCCAGATCGTCGTATCTCGGTGAATAGCCTAACAGCGTGAGTCTTTCGGAGAAGGATTCCTTCTTGTCCGATTTCCCCTCTTCCGCTGCGGCATCAAAGTAAGGCAAGTTACCGCGGAAGAGTGATGCGATTGGCGAGGGAGTTGATGCATTCTTCGTAGTGAATGTTGGGGTGCTTTTTGTGGTATAGAATGACGACAAGACCGAGGATGTGGTAACGTTCTTCATGCCTAGGAATCGAACCAAGAGAGGTGAGAAGTATGCAAGACGGGCGAGTATACGACCCATTAGGTTTGCAACGAAGGGCAGGGAGAGAGCGTCGAGACAGAGTCGTACGAACGTATGATGGCTGACGTAGACTGTTTGAGCCGGTTCCCCATCGTCTCCAGCTGTGTCTTGTGCTTCTCCTCGGCCTTCTTGTGTAGCTCGGATCTGGAGCATGGGTCCACCTGTGCCATCTGGCATTGGCTGGTCTCCCAGTGGAGCGTCGCCGTCGACCAAGAACGTCTCCGGTTCACCAACGATGATGACACGGCGTCGGTTGCGCCTGCCTCCATTACTTCGAGTCGTGCTGCTATTGCTGCGTCGGCCGCCGTAGAAAGGGCTCAGCACTGTGCGGTAAACTTTACGCTTGAGGGCGAGGTAGAAGACTCGGATCCAAGGCACCAGAAGCGCAGTCAGAGCCGGACCGGGCGGGTATGCCCGGGCGTTGAAGATGCCCGATTCGAGGTACCTGTCAAAGAGTCTGCCATGAGCAGCAGTCGCAGTAGCCATCGGAATGCTTGCAATCGGAATGCTTGCAATCGGAAATGCAACCAAAGTAGGCACCCACGTCATCGCGGACTCGAACATGTTCAGCCTCGAAGCGATCAATGCAAAAGGAATGAGCGGGATGTCGACCCAGTAGTGCCATGGCCAGGGTAAAGCGAGAGCCCTTCGAGCGGCATCTTTGCCGAGGAGCATGCGGATAGCGATGCAGCCATATGTTGTACATGCGACCAAGATTGAACCTCCAAGCAGCGTGACGGCTCCGATAGGCTCAACGCGTGTGGCGAGTCGGTCGAAGAACTCGAACACTCTGAGTAGAGGAGTCTTGTTGTTGATGAGAATGTACGGAGCTTTACACTGAGGACATGTGACGCAGGATTGCAAAGGGTGGTCACGCTTGCTCTGGTCGATCCAGCGCAGCAAGCAGCTTTCGTGCGCAACGAGCGTACAATTGCAAGGGTGAACGAAGCGCCTAGGCCTTGAAGTTGAGACGGAGCTGGAGGAAGAGAATGAAGGTGTGGGAGGATCTTCCTCTTCCTCTGAGCAAATCCAACAAGACTTTGTCCTCAGATCACGGACCGTGACTACCCTTTCATTGGGGTCTGAGTCTGCGTTCGATCGTGCGAACCGTGGAGGTAGATGGTTGAGAAAGCGATAGACTCGTGCTGATCCGTCGACATTCGTATAGCTCGTATCAGCAGCTGCTGAGGAGCTTTCAGTGTTGTGCGAATGGACGTGGTCGGAAGCAGGTGGCGAAGGAATGAGATCGTTCTCGAGCCTTGCGATGTCCTGATGTGAAGTCGAGGGAGCGGAGGGTTGCTGCTCCGAATCGGACGTAGGTGTGCGGGGTCTTGAGTCGAACGGCTCGTCCTGATCCCTTTGTTGATCAGACATGATTGATGAGGGGCCTAAGCTCGACCACTGAGGTACTGAGATGATCTGGGTCGTGAGCAAAGAGGAAGCTTCGTTGACGAGGATAAAGGGATGATGAGCGGGTTGACGTGACAGATTTAGTTCCGTGTTCCGAGGTTTTTTCTCTCCTTTTTTTGGCAAAGCCTCGACATGGAAAGCGCAGCAACGCGAAATGAAACCGCGCAATTTGCCGAAGCTTTGAAGAGTCTTTCGTCACAAGTATGCCGGCTCTGTGCTACTCTTCTCATTACCACAAACCACTATCCGCAACACTGCCATCAGGCGAGACCGGGAACAATGTCACTCCTCGAAGAGCCCCAGCAAGATACTTGGGATCTTCAAGCGCACAAGGTCACCATCCCCGCCCATGCCGGTCCTAGTCAGTTCGCTTCTTCGTCCTCCCAAGCATCACAACCACAGTCACACAAAGGCGGCTTCTTCTACATACCCAATTTCATCACTGAGGATGAGGAACGCTTCTTGACCGAAGCTCTTCTCTCAGCTCCCAAGCCAAAATGGAAAGTGCTCCAAAACAGACGCTTGCAGGAATGGGGCGGACAGATGCACGCTAAGAACAACACCTTGATGCCGCAAGAAATGCCCGATTTTTTCACCAGCTACCCGGATCTCATCACAAGACTTGGCAAGACGGGTGCTTTCGAAGGCTCCAAGCATGGCGAGCCGAACCATTGCCTTGTGAACGAGTACCTTCCTGGTCAGGGCATCATGCCTCATGAGGATGGTCTGGCGTATTTTCCTGCAGTAGCTACGATCAGCCTAGGCTCACATACGCTGCTTGATATCTACCGATACGTAGATGAAGATTTGCAAAAGGACTTTGACGAGAGAATGGAAGAGCATGACAAGGAGGCCAAGGGGATCGGTACAGCCGAGGACGCGAGTGCAGAGGATTCGGACAAGTCGAGAATCGTACCGAAAGAGAGGATCGAAGGCAACGTCAAGATCGTGCGAGGTGCTAGAGCAAGGGAGCCTAACCCCATTTTTTCGATATTGCAGGAGCCTCGATCGCTGCTCATCACAACAGGCCAGGTTTACAAGTCTTACTTGCATGGCATTGCCGAACGGAAGCTTGACACGGACGAGCACTTGTCCAAGGTTGCGAACGAGCATCTGCTCGCCAATGCTCCGCTGCGAGCTGCGGTAGAGAAGGCCAAATCGAAAGATAGAGAACAAGGGGCTGCCAAAGGAGAGAAAAACGGAGAAACAGCTGGGCTAGCAAGAGACACAAGACTCAGTCTGACATTCAGAGACGTCGAGAAAGTGAGCAAAGGAGTCGCTGCCATGATGGCTTTCTTGCAAGGCGGAAAGCGATAGAGGCAAACCAGTCATCTTGTCGTGTACTCAAATACCCTGTGTACTAGCAATCACACAATCAAGGCAATACAGCAAACACTGGCGCCATCTGTTAGTTTTGCATTAATGTGACGACGGCCGAGACCCAACAGCAAATGCCATTGCCGCACCGACAATCTCACCTACAATCTTGGCTTCCTCCACATCTCTTGGGCTGTAGACGAGGCAGTATGTTGGTGGCAGGCCGATAGCCTTGACCACTTTCGCATCTGTTGTCGCGGGTACTGAGCTACTTGACCACCATCGAGCCGACCTTCTACTAGAATCTCCCGTGAGCCGGGTCAGCCAAGCTGGCCATCCGATCCAGAATCCAGTGTAGGAGGGAAAGCCGGCAAGCGGATGCAGCTCGCCCCATCCTTTCTCGACTACCAGAGCAGCGTCGTCTGAGTGCAGTGTCATGTGCAGGCTTCCGTCCAGTCCGAGTCCCAATCGAAATCCTTCCTCAGCTCCTGCTGCTTGCTCGGTCTCGGTCGGATTAGGGCAGCGATGAATGTGAACCAACTCGCCTTTCATCGATGAGAGGAACCGTCTGGAAAGTGAGCTCGGGAACCATGCTGAGCGAGTGGAGCGCGAGACGCCTTGGCCTCCCGTCACGAGTGTATGCGATACCGCGAATAGTGCGATGGAGTCCTTCTCGACGAAAGAAGAACCGATGCGCAGATGTGAAAGTTGAGATTCGGCTTCTTTCCGTAACACTGACTGGACGTGTTCAACCGCCTCGCGAGCTTCTTTGATAGCTACCTCCACTGAAACGCCATCCTCTTCAACATCGTGATGAAGCTGGTCAAGCTGTCGATGAGGTATCGTTCCCGCTGTCAACGGGTTCGCTCCGTTTCTACGCGGCAGTTTAGCAGCTGTCGTCAGTTGGTCACCGTCCTCCTTTCCTCCTGACCCTGTCTTTGGCAGAAAAGCCCGTACAAGCCTCGTACTCGTCCAAGAGCTGCTCAACGACAACGGAAAGAGCGCAAAGTAGTGCAAAGCCCATCCGAACACATTCTTTGGTAATGGACCGCCGGGAAGCGCAAGAAAAAGGCGATAGTCGAGCCAGAGCTTGGAGGCAATTTGCGAAACGAAATACGAAGCGAAGAGCGAGATGGTGACTGGAGCTTTGCGGTATGTCGATACCACCGCTTGTAGGGCGGAGGTTGGATGTGAGCCATTCATGCTGGCCTATTGTTGCCGAGGAGTGTTGCAGCAAGTTAGGGTTGGAAGAAGAGAATGATGTTCAGCGCTGCTGAGTGGGCGAGCGAGCGGCACTTTACGCAATGAGATCTAACACTCGACAAAGGGTCCAAAGAGATTTTCGCCCAAAATCCAGTAGTTGAATTTAGATACACCGATACAGAGGCCACTAGCAGGCACTCTTACAATCGGGTGGCCTCAAATAAAAGGGCTTAAATTTTATGAAGGAGGTAACAACTAAGCTAGGAGTATATATACATGTTCTCGGCACCTGACTGTGCTCACTTTGTCGAGTCATGCCTATATGCCACATATCTTCTTTCATAAGTGTTGTCATACCAACATACCCCCTGCATACCATGGTGTCAATCCCTGTGCATAGGCTGTGTTAGCTCCCACCAGCTTCGCATTCTGCTTGTCCCCCTCCTCATCGGCCGACGCCTTCCCGATTCCCCGATCCTGTGAGCTTCCATTTAATATGTCACGCGTTGGTGATGCCGGTGCATCTTCAACTCCAGTTCTGTTAAGGCGACCGATATCTGCACATTGTTTTCTCGTGCCAAAAAGATTTCTTTCGAGATCGATACGGATGCCAAGATACCAAAGGGCGGGCGCACTCCTCTCTTTGCTGTTTTCAGATAAGCCGTCTGCTGGCTTCACTTGCTGCTGTGCGTCTCAGTCGTTGATGACTCCGTTTCTCATTATTCTCGTGGTCTGATACGAAAACGTGGGTGGGTTGAGGGAGAACAACTAATTTGGCTTGCAAGCGAGAGAGAGAGAGAGACGCTGCCTTGGCCGGTCTCGGAGTTGAATTCTGTCCTTTTCCCGGCTGTATTTAAGATTTGACTGCTCGGCTGGCGGAATTCTATCGGCCAACCAAATTTTTCGCTTTGCAGGTCGAGTCCCTTGTAAGTAAGAAGTGAGCGAGCGTGTCTGTCTGGGGCACACACACATACACCGCCTCGAGACGCCCTTTGCCTGTTCACTTCTTTCCAACACCATCCTCTTTTCAACAACAAACTCTCAATACTCGCTCTATCTGCCAAGGAGTCACATCCTCTCCAACCTCAAAGTCAACTCATTCACAAAACCTATGCTTGACCCCAGTTGTAGACCCTATCAGCGTGCTTCATCGTAAGTCTCATTCTTTCAACTATCCAACATTGATCTCCTATGGATCAAGTCATCTTGACAACATCATCTGACTTTATCTCCCTCTTTCGTCGGCCTCTCTGTATCTTTTCTTCAATCGTCAACAGTCCTGTTCGATCCCAGGCAAGCTGCTTTTGCGTTGGCCAACTGCTTCTCTTCCTGGACTCGTCCGACCGTCCTCCTTAACGTAGACTCTCCATCTACTCGGCTTTTTGACTTTACCCTGCGACCATCGTCACATCAACGCATTTGCAATCCATCTTATCGCATCGCATCGACTACACATCGCTGTTTCCAGTCACATCGATTCGTTAGACCACAGTCACAGCTTCCAAACGCACACTTTGCATCTGTGCGTTTTCAATCATCAACACCATCTTCTCTCGCTCCTCGTTGGCCTCTCCTGCCAACCGCCTTCTGTAGCCAACCCATGATCGGCGCCATCTTTTCCATTCTCCCTCTCTCCACCCGCTTGGCTTGAATCCCACGCTGCTGGGCTACCCTTCCGGATCCCAGCACCACTTTAAAGCCTCCTTGACCCATCTCGCCACCGCTCTCTTTTCTCTTAAACTTTTCTTCATCTTCTCGCACCATTCCTTCGGCTGCCTTTTCCATTACGGACTAGGTCGGTGCAATATACACGCAGCCGCCTGCTCCCTCACTCGTAGCTTGTTTTCAGCATTGATCTTATATCAGAAAGACTTGCCCTTCGCACAAGAGGCTCGTCCTTGCTTTGCCTCTCCGACAGAAGAAGTCGGGCTCTGGCAACAACTCTCCTGTCTCCGAGATGTCGCCTCCGCTTACAGCAGTTTATGCAACCTCGTTCAGTGCTAGACCCTCCACCGAGCTCGGTCACATCGACCCTGCTCCTGATGCCGAACGAATCAAGCCCAAGCGTTCCTCCAGCTTTGGTCGTGGCCTTGGCCAGCTCGCCTCTCTCGCCAGCACTAAGCCCAAGACTGTCGACCTCATGTCCTTTGGTCGAACCAAGTCGGGTGCTTCAACTCCCCAGCCCCCCGTCCCTAGCAGCAACACCACGGACAGTGTGACTGCTGCTGCTACCATCCTCGCCAACACTTTCATGGATCCACCTTCGACTCCCGACCCTTCGCATCTCACTCAGTTCTCTCTCCAGCTGAGCGACCTCGTTAACAAGGCCTTTGTTCCATGCACTGCTGGAAACACCCCTGCCGCCAGCACCACCTCGGTCGCCTCCAACGTTGCAGCTGCTGCCAAGGGTGCCACCACGCCCAAGATCAACCAGATCACCTATGATGGCAAGCATCTTCCCGACAAGGCCAAGATCATTGAGATCGCTCAGACCGTCTTCGGTGAACTTCGATACGCCGAGTCTGTCGATGCCTACCTCCTGCGTGCCGTCTCGCGCCAGATCCTCAAGGCACTTACCCTATTTGCTGCTCGCATCGACTCTCTTCTGGTCTCGCCCACCAAGGACCCTGGCGCCCTTCGCATCCCCACGAACGCCAAGGAAGGTCTGCATCTACCTGCCGCGATGGAGTTCAACCTTGGCCTAGTCACGCTCGAATGGATCGTCGAGGACAGTCTCGAGCGCTGCATCGAAGGAGACCGTGACGCTCACGGCGAGCTCATCGCTGACGAGAATGGTGCAGTGCATGACGGCATGCCCAATTTCGTCTCGGAGATCCTCACGCCCGTCCGCAAGAGGATGGAAGGCACCATCTTGCACATCATCCAGCCCATTCTTGCTCAGACCAAGCTGTCCATGGCTCGATGCATCTCCACTGCCGTCCCTACTCCTTTTGTCAGCCCTGTGACTCTTTCGCCCGCGACCACTTCTGGAAGCGCTACAACTGCTGCTGCCCTTGATAGCCGCTCTGTCTCG
This sequence comes from Ustilago nuda, assembly GCA_022963125.1. Taxonomy (NCBI): domain Eukaryota; kingdom Fungi; phylum Basidiomycota; class Ustilaginomycetes; order Ustilaginales; family Ustilaginaceae; genus Ustilago; species Ustilago nuda. The sequence goes on along the minus strand of JALCUS010000004.1, from coordinate 704,513 downwards.
CCTCCACTCGCAGCTGCTGTCACCTCTGCTGCCACGCCAGGCGCCGCTGTCTCTGGCAACGTCTCACCTCTTCGCCTCCCGGAGACTGGTCCTGGCTCTGCTTGGCTCCGCGACCTCGATGCCCGCCTTGAAGGCGCTCGCAGGCTGCTGCTGCCTCGCATCGAGGAGCGATGTGGCCAGGACGGCGAAGGATGGTTCATCTCGGTTGCCATCCACATCATTTGGAAGGGTCTACTGATTCTCACTTCCCGCTCCGTATCGCTGCCTAGCAACGCCGCCTCCGAGCTCCTCACAGGGAGCAACGCTGCTAGTGCCTCTGCCTTTGACCGACTGCTTGGCGAGGTCAACCAGAAGCGCAGCCCTTCTCCTGCTCAGCTCGCTCATGCTCTCAAGTCTGTTGGTGTCGGATCTACTCGTAGCAAAAGTCGCAGCACCGATCCTCTGGGTCATCCCAACGACTCGGGTCGTCAGAGCCCTTCACACTGTGCTGCTTCGACCATCGCTCCCTTCTCGCTAGTCAGCGCCCGTCTCTGCGCTCATCAACTTGCCGAGTTGCAGACGTTCGAGAAGCTCATGCTTCGTTTCTGTGACGGCTTCCTGCGCAGGCCTGGTACTCAAACCAAGAAGCTTGGCAAAGAGTCGAAGCGATCGCGCTTCGCCCTCTTCTCGTCGGGTAACAGCAGCTTGGGTGGTGCCAACCAACCTCTCGATCTCTCCGCTTACGACCCTGACGAGGAAGACGAGCTCGCCCGTGCCGCTTTGGCGGAAGCTATGCACGCTCTGCGAAGTACGATCATCGTATTGCAGTCGCTTGAACGCGAGCCTGGCACCATATGCGCTGCTTTGGAGCACCTAAAGAGTCTCCCAGGTGCTCAGGATGGCGTGAAGGTTGGAGATGCTGCTTTGAGCAACACTGCCACTTCCAACGCACTGGGCACTGAAGCAGCCAAGGCTCTGGACGCAATCCCCAACCTGCTTCTTCTGCAGACCCTCTACAACCGTCTTCCGATGGGTGCTGGGCGGCTTGAGCTCCCCTCTCCTCCTGCTTTGTTTGGCTACACTTGGACCGAGTACGAAAAGGCCATTGCTGGCTTCGCTGGAGGCGAGCAGTGGGCCCAGGCTGTTGCGCTTCGTTACAAACCTGAGATTGAAAAGGCTTGGAGGTCGATTGCCGTCCGAATGGATGAAAAGCTAGCTGCGTCGGAGCACAAGCTTGCTGGTGCGAAAGCGAATGGAGGAGCAGCGAACACTTCTCGTACCGTATCAGGTTCTTCCGCTCGTGCAGGGTCGGGTCTTGCTCGTGGTGGATCGCTTCACTCCAGCTCCGGAGAAGAGGAGGAAGGCGATGTGCCAGAAGTAATGTCTCAGTCCGTACCTGAGCTTAAGAAGCCCAACGGCACTACCTCCCGTAGCAGCGAAGAAGCTCAACCAAACACGAGCTCTGTAGACGTTCGAGGTCGACCATCCCCCACTCATTCCCCTAGACGTAGCTCGACATTAGCTCATCCAGAAATGGCGCCCTCTGCCACTGTTCAACCTCTCGCCGCTGCCAGCACAGCTACTCAACCCCGCTTCTGGCGTCGTAGCGCATCAACCGCACGCAGCGGATTTCATTTCTCCTTCTCCGGACTGCGTTCGCAATCTCCTCGTGCTGGAACTCTTCCCACTCCGCCAACTACGACCTCGCAAACCGCTGACCCACTAGCTACAGCTAGCCCAACAGGTAGCGCTTCAGGTTCGAACACCAACCTTGCCTCATCCACTACCGCTGATTCGCCCCCTAGAACAGCAGCTGGTTTATACGCCGAACCTACAGAAGAAGGCGGAATGAGTGAGGAAGAGCAGAAAATCCACCTGGAAGCCAAGGTGGAGCGAAAGAGTCTTTGTGTCTTTGCTAAAGCACTCGTTTATGCTGGTAGGGGACAGGTTGCTATTGAGCTTCGCTAGATCTCTTGCACAAAGGTTTCACTATAGATGTTTCATGCTTTTTGTGGTTTGTAGATAGCAAAACAGACAATTCGACAGCAAACTGTCTCGCTTTGTGCATGTGAATCGCGAGAGTCGTGAGAACTGGGATTTGACGACGAGTTGGGATCAGCTCGAATGAGACTGGTTGAGGCTGTCTCGATCGCATGCCTGCACCATCACACACAAGCACAGACACTTCGGCGTAGCATCATGACAAAATGTGAAAAAAAGAATCGATTGCGCATCAACAGCTTGACCTGCAGATGAGGGAGATCAGAGCTTCTTACTCCTGTACAGCAAGATATAAGCGACACTGTCCTCTCCTCCACCATCCAGAGCTTGAATCTTGTCCCTACCAACCACGCTGACCTTGTCATCGTTGAACTTGTACCATTCTTCATCGGCCTCTGTCTTGTCCAGCTTTTCACGCTCTCCCTGTGCTTGCTTACCATCCTTTGCTTGCCCATCCAGAGCGTTTTCCGAGTCGAGGTCTTTTCGAACCCAGCTGATGTAATGACCGGCATCAGCAGCAGCACCTTTATGCGTAACCACGCCTACCAGCTCGTACAACGCAGAGGGGTTGCAACCGGTGTCGGCTAGGAGATCGGGGTGAATAGTGGACTGAATTCGTTCACGTTCTTTCTGACGCTGAACCAACTCCTCTTCTTCTGTGAGAGGTACACCCAGTTTCGAATCTGCTGAGGGTTCGCCTTCCTTCTTCTCCTCTCCCTTACCCTCCTCACCCGCATCAGCAGCGGTAGAAGTGGCATCAGCCATAGCAACATCCCCACCCTGTCGAGCAGCATCCTTCGCAGCCTTCTCTTCAGCAATCTTCCTCGCTTTAGCCCTCTTCCTAATCTTTGCCCTCTCATCTCTATCCTTTTCGATCTTCTTGATCGCCAAATTCGTCTCCTTTGTCTTTTCCTTCAACTCGTCCGTCAAAAACGGAGTAGCATCCAAGATGAAAGGGAACTTCACTTTACGCATGATCTTAGTCTTCTTGTTAATATCCCTTCGCCAGTAGAACCTGACAAAGTGAGTAGCAAGGTAGGCGGGAAGTCGGTCGATGCGCGAAGTCTCGTCATATGCCGCAGTACGACCGAGAGAGGAAGACGTCTTTTCAAGTTGCTGGTTGAGAGAGTCGAGTATGCCAGAAATCATCTCGTTGGTGGTGGAGGAAATGTTGCATTGGAGGATAGAGAATTGGTCTCGGTTGGTCGAAGCGGGTTCGTCTGGTGCTTCGGCTGTAGAGCGCTTGATGACCATCTGTCCGGTCAAGTACTGCTGGACGAACTTGCGCGAAGCTGCCTCGTTACTTGCTCCCTCAGGCGACAATCCCTGAAGAGAGTTTTGGAGAGCCTGGATAATGCGCACCCAAACCTCCTCCGCATCTTGCTGAGCAAAACCATGCCCATCACGGGACATCTCAGCAAACTGCGGAGCAACTTGCCTGAGAATTGTCAGAAAGGCGAAGGGAGGGAAAGGCTCCGTCGTCTCCGAAAGATTCTTATAAAGATCCCTCAACGCAGCAGTCAAGTTCCTCTCTCCATCCGCTCCTCCCAACCCACCATCGAACTGACCCAACGCTGTCTGCAACTCGGGAATAGCTCTCAAAACCTGCAGTGTCGAGTTCAAATAACAAGTGTTACCCAAATTCGTCAGTCCAACCCTGCTCTTAGTCGCAAGGGCCAATTCCGAATCCGTCATGTCCTCGATGAACGTGATAGGCCCCTCGGGAGCTTTAGGCAGTTCACCAGCTGTACCGATCACCATGAAGGTCTGTCCAGGTTTAGCACCAACCTTGGTGAGGTCATGATCGTCTTTGAGCATCCCACCTTTGACCATCACCTTCATTCGATCAGCGGGGACGCCAGTCTTTTCGTAGATGGCCTGCTTGAATGCAGTGGCGGGAAGGGAGGTGTCTAGGGTGATATCGTGAAGTTTGCCATTGTGTTTGACTTTGATTGGGATTGTGGTTGCCATTTTGGCCATTTCTTGTTGTGGCGGCACCGCAGATGAGTGTCCGTGAGGAAGGAATGGATGTAAGAGGGAGAAAGTTTATGTGTGGTGTACGTTGACAAGGAAAGAAGGAAGTTGTCGCTGGAAGCTGACTTGAGTGCCAGACTGGCTGATGCACAGACACCTTTTTCAAGTGGAGTTTGGGAGAACAACCAAACCTGCTCAGCTGCTACTGAGAAGAAAGGCTTCGTGTGCGTCGCACGATCACTCTATGTTAGGTTGCTCCAAATGAACAGAAAGTCAAGAAAAATCATTTCTGGTTTCTGAAGGCCCTTGTCAGTGCTGGAGATTGCGATCGAGTGTGATGCCAAAGGATGACGCGGGGCCAATCTGATCGGGGATCAGGCAGAGCCGATTCAGTTAGATGACCGATCTCACCAGAGATCGGGTGCAACACAGTCCCGCTCGTTGTCACAGTAGATCATTAAGTGGCAGTACTGCCACCTTCGGCATGTGCCACTCACATGTATATATATCTCACAGAGAGCACTAGGCTCTCGTCACATTCCCCCAGGTCAATTGAGTATATGTTCTGCTATAACAAAGTAGTGACATCGTACTTAGACCATCCCCGATCACCAGTATCGGGACCATAAAACTTCTTCAAATTTCAACAGTCAGAAGCAGCCTTTTCTGCGAAACAGCAGCCGCCATTAGGCAGCAACACGACAGGCTGCCTAACTCACGCAGCACAGACAAAGCAGCAAGAGAGAAAGAATGAAACATGACAATGCAGCGGATACAAATACAGATGGGCGGCACTGGAATGTGGCGGATGCGAGGGAGAGCAAGATGCTGGACAGAATGACAAATAGTCGATGCTTCGCTGCGTCTAGAGCAGATCAAAATCATCCAACTCATCATTATACCTAGCGATAGTCCTCTTGATCTTACTCGTATCGACCCAAGTCACAAAGTCTTCCATATTCCTTGTCACCATAAATGCAGGATCACTTATCGTGTCTGGCCCGACCCGAACATGACCCTGCTCAACATACTTCACCGCCTGCCCGACCGTCTCTGACATCTTCAGTCTAACCATTACCACTGGCAACCTTCTCCTGCAGAACGCTGACACGTTGAGCTTATTCGTAATGTCAGACATCTTAGCACCTGTGTCCAGAAGACCCATGTCGTATAGTTTTGCAAGCATTCCTTGCTCGTGTTTGCCTCGGAAAGGATCTGCTACAGGGAGAGTGGAGAGGCGGAGTGCGAGATGGCGGAGTTTACCGACAAGCTTGTTGTACTTGTGATAGTCGTCTCGATCCTGGATATGGTAGCGACGCATGACTTTGGCTTCTCGCATACCAGCATCTTGTTTCCAATCGAGAAAGTCATGCTTTTTGAGCAGTTTCTGCTCATGGAACTTGAGCTGACGCATGCTGGAGGTGTTTTAACGAGGTGGTAGTGCAGAAGGTAGACGAGCTGTACTTGATGCCGCGCGTAATTGCGTAAATGGATGTATGTGCGTGACGCCGGAATCAAGCGACTGTCAAGGCGTGCGGGCTTTCAAGGTTAGGGTCTGGCGGTGAGCGGAACCAAGTGATGATGGTGAAGGATTGGTTATCCGAGGATGTTGGAGCTTCGAAGGTGGGGTTTGCTCAGGGTGCGAAAGGAAAATTTTGAAATTCCGTTCTCGGCCACTTGACAGCCTGTCAAAATTTCGATCTCGAGTGTGACTCGACATCTTGAACTCGGCTCCACAGCGTCACAACGACCACTTGCTCAACAATCTGGCCAGAGCATGGTACTTCTCAGCTTTCCCCGCTGATGGAGGGGAGTTTGTATAAAGCAGAAGAGTCCATTACACGTGAAAAGAGGGAGAGTGGCTGACAAGCATGAGACGAGCTCGTGCACCGCTGCGAGTTAGGCTCGCCTCAGTTGAGAACAGCCAACAAAACAATCGCAACCACAAACCCAACTACGAGCAACAGACAGATACACCTCCTCCCTGCTTTCCTCTGATACTCGTGGGCCACCACCAACTCTCGATCCGCACCCGCCGTGTTCTCTGCGATAGAGTTGATATTAAATTCGATGTTATCAATCATCCCTCCCTGCTCCTGCACGATGTTGCCGAGATCACGGAAGATCTCGTTCAACTCCTGAACACCACTCTCGATCTCCCTGATCTCTGCCTCTCTGGATGTGATCAGCGACTCCTGGTATTCCAGATCCGCCTGTGATGGCCCTTCGGGCAACAAGTCCAGCGACTCGGCTTGCAATCCTCCTTCCTGCGACACCCCAGCAGCGTTGTTATTACGCTTCGACTCTTCCGTGTCAATCAGCAACTGAGAGTTTCTCGACTTTAACATCTGTCGCTCCTTCTGCTTGTCCTGCTCCAACTTGGCTCTCGTGGTAGCCACCGCTTCCTTCTGGACACGCTGGAACTGCATCGCTGCCGACTGGAAATCACGTTGCAATTTCCCTTGGGTGAGCTTTGCGCCGCTATTGGATGGTCCAAGCGGGAAAGTGGAGAGTGACTTGATATCGGTGGTGGCATCTTTGATGAGCTCGCGCGTAGTCTCTATCAGATCGTTGATGCGTTTACTCCAGTCTTGACCCGCTGCTTTGGCGGATGTGTTGGATGAGGCGGAGGAGGACGAGAGCGAGATGAGCTTCTGAATAGCAGTGACGTTCGAGTTGATCTTGAAGATTTGGATGCCGATCTTATTGGTGAGCTTTTCGAATTCTGGAGGTAGTGAGGGCGCTACTTCGTTGCGGTAGAGTGGGAGAGGGGTTTTGCGTGGTCCACTGCCGCCTCCACCGGAGCCACCGCCCCTTGATGAGGAGCCTCGTTCGAGATCGTTGAATGACATTGCGACAACCTCAACCCACCAGCAGTAAGCGCGAGAGCATGCGCGTTAGAGAAAATCCGGATGCAGTAGGGCTGCTCTAGCTTGGTCCGGTGCAAAGGATGGATGTGATTGCGGATGTTGGTAGAGTCGACGAGTTTGCGTTGAAGTTTCTCGTGGCTGCACTGACGCCGAACAGGGGATGTAGCCTGTGTTCCTGCCGTCTTTGGATGTATTGTTCGTGAAGGGATCCTTACGATAGAAGTAGAGTGATCGAGGCCGATTGCTGATGAGCAAAGTGTTGTACTGAGATGATGGATGTCAATCGCTGAGCGATGGATCGATTGACAGGGCCGTTCTTAGTGCGTGCGAGTATGCGTTGCTCCGACAAGCCTTTCTGCCCCTGTTCAGTGACGCATCTCTGCTGTTGCACTTTGGCTGTGCCGATTTCAACCTCCGGATTCAACGGCCACGTTTCACCGAATCTAACAAAATGGACCCTGCGTGGAAAAATGGCAATCCAGCAGCAGGTTTTTAGGTTTTCGGCTGTTTGGAAATTTTCGGTTCTTCCAGCCACAGTCTTCCCCTCACCGTCTTCATCACTCTTCGCACCTGCATCTTATACACCACTCCCCGAGCATCAGGAACGATGGATCAGGATATGGACGTGACGCTTTCGGGAGCAGCAAGGGCACCAGCCCTTGCTTCAACCTCGAGCTTCCACCGTGCTAAGGAACCTTTCCATGTACAGGTGATCCCACCTAACGCCAACGCCAATGCCTCGCCGGCCTACGTGACACACCTTCTCTCGTTGTCTACTTCCTATGGCGTTCCCACACTTCTCACTGTTGCGGATGACAGTACGCTCACATTGATCGACAAGACTTCTGGTGTCGTAGCCGAGTCTCACCGTGCATTCAAAGACGCCCGCATCACCCAGGCTAAAACTCTCCCTTCCGCTTCAGGCACCTTCGTAGCATCTGTCTCGAACGGCACCGTCGCATGCTGGGACACAAGGTCCGGACTCAAAAGACCAGTGTGGAGACTTCAGGGCACAAGTAAAGCTCCATATTTGTGCGTCGAAATATCGCCGAGCGATGCAAACACAGTGGTAGCGGGCACAGAACAGTACGGCCACGGTGATTCCGACATTGACATCTGGGATGTTCGCTCCGCTGCTGCTCCACAAAGCAAGTACAACGAAGTACATAGCGACGACGTGACCGTCTTGCAATACCACCCTGACTCTGCAGCACACGGAGGTATCCTCTTGAGTGGCTCAACTGACGGTCTCGTTTCGGCAATCGACACGACGATCCCTGAAGAAGACGATGCCGTGATCTCGGTTGGTAACACTGGCAACTCGGTCGCTCGTGCTGGTTGGTTCTATTCCTCCTCTTCATCTTTGTCCTCCACCTCCTCCGCGGCGGTGGATACCAACATGGACAGCACCGAAGAAGCAGACCTTAGCCAAGTCGAAACAGAAGCCCGTCGTCGAGCCCTCGGCAAAGTCTGGGCCATTGGAGACATGCAAACGCTCTCCCTCTTTGATGCAGATAAGTTCGATCCCATCCTACCAACCACCGACGTCCGATCCTCTTCCTCCCTCCGACCACCTTGGTCCACAGACTATATCATCGATGCCTTCACACATCTCCCCTCCTTTCCTAATCCTCCCTCCTCCTCCGAAGAACACCTTACATTGTTCGTTGGCAAATCTGAGGGAGCCTTCGCGACAATTTCTATCCCCACTTCAGCACCTACACCAACTTCAAGTTGGATCTTGAGAGCGGTATTCCCGGAACAGGGTGATGGTACATTCTATGGTCATGCTGACATCGTAAGGTCTGTAGACTGGGATGCGGCGACAAATACGTTGTACACTGGTGGGGAGGATGGGAACTTATGTTTTTGGCAGTTTGAAGCGGGTGCTGGTGGCGAGGTAGTGGGGCAAGGGTCAATTGCCTTGAACTCTTTGCCTGCGGGAGCAGCGGCGGGAGGCGGTGGAGGAGGAGGGTACGATAGTCAGAGTTCGAGTCGAAGCGCGTCGAGGAATGCTACTCTTGGCAGCAGGACAGCTAGGTACATACCATACAAGTAATGCTCGATAGTACAACCTAATTCAATCTTTGCATCACTGTTGCAGCTTCTCACCATAGAGAAACAGATAAGTGCAAGTAAGCCTTGGTATTGACGAATAATTGTGCGATGCGAGTAGAGTTGCATGAGAAGAGACAGCGACAGTGTTTGTGTGCTTGCTTTGTTTGGGTATCGGGTCTGTGTAAGATGTTTCTTTGCTTGCGGGTCCATGAAATTATCTACAGAGATTGAGGAGCTTCGTTTCCAAGTGGCACTCACTTGCGCGAGTACCAACTCTTCTTCCCAGCCGGAGCAGCCGCCGAAGCAGACACGGCAGAGATGTCCTGCATAGGCTGTGCTGCACCGCCAGCGTTGAAGGCAGCCTGCTAATTCCTTCCGATGTTGTTCTGCACGAGGTTAGAGCTTGAGTTGCCAACCGTGCTGCTTTCTCGTCCCGCCGCAATTCCCGTCGACTGCTGCACATGGCTCTGTGCCGCACTCTGAGCCGGATGAGTGTCATGTGGCGCCCTCGGTGTCAGATCTGAAAGTCCCTTCGCAATGTTCTCTTCGCCTCTCAACCTCAACAGCTCCTCCAACAACTTCGCATTCCTCGAATTGGTCCTCCAAGCAGCCATCACAACATCACCCACCAGTGGAACGAACCCAACCCCCGTCGAAATGGCATTGTTGACGATCATCTGTCTGATCAACCGGTGCGGAAATTCATCCAGCTCCTTCTTCACCGGTCGTACCACCAAAGTATGGTTGAGCAGGGCATTGACTAGATCACCAAGACCGGGGACAATTCCGATGAAGAAAGTCCAACCGAAACGCAAGCCACAGATGGAGAATCCTTTGTCAAGGTAGTGAGCGCGTTTCTTGATCTTTTGGAGCAACTTGGCTTGCTTGCGTGTGAGACCGGGAGGAAGGGCTCGTTTGCGTCGTTTCTGTTTGCCATCGGCAGTGGTGTAGAATTCGTAAAGCGGGTCTTCAGGCTGGTACTTTTTGGCATGACCCGAGACGAGGCGTTTGGTGACTTTGTTGGCGAGGTAGCTGGCCATATTGAAGCTGCCTTTCCGTTGAAATGAGTGCGATGGTGTCGGGAGGACTGCGTGGTGGAAGTGAAGAAAGCTCTTATAGAAAAAGTGATGAGTGAATCAAGGATCGATTGAAAGCTCGGGTCGAAAGGGTTGGGGGCAGGCTGTGTGACTGCATGTATAGAGGAACCCTTTCACACAAACCACGCGAGTGACAACTTCGCACTGCCAATAAGCGGCACTCTCTCCTTTGTGGCAAAGCAACGAGGCCAACAGTCCGGAATGCAGCAAAGTCAGTGTCACACTCAGCCGCACCTGTGTAGAATGTGGAGAAATATACACTGCCTTGTCCCTGCTGTCTTTCTTTCTCCGGCTATTTTCGGCTCTGACGTAGACAGACAGCAACGCAACTTGCGATTCTGGACCGAACGTCATCGGAGCTCGTCCAACAGGAATTCTCTTGGGTCTGTGTGAAAGTAGGATGTAACAGTTTGAGATGAAAACTTAGCACCATCCTGTGAGGATGTGAAGAAGTTTTGTCCCGATAACTGGCGATCGGGGAGAGTCTGAGTACGATGTCACTCCTGTTTTAGACAGAAACATAGATACTCAATTGACTAAGTGAACGTAGTGAGAACCTAGTGTTCTCAGCTTGATATATATACATCTATGAGGTACATGCCGAATGTGGGAGTATCCTTCTTCATGATCTAGCTTGACAATGAGCGCGACTGTGTTGTACCCGATCTCTGGACAGATCTGTTCCATCAGATCCCCGATTGCGTTTATGTCAGCATATATCATCATAATGGATCGCTTCCTTCGGCATCGCCTTTGCTGCCATCCTCCGTCCGAACGATTGCATTCGGGACAGCATACTCTACATGTCCACTGAAGGTTGTGGGGGACAAGATTAAGCTCAAAGATGACCAACAAGATCTTGCCGAGCTTTTTGGGCCCCTGTTCCAGAGACTATATTCAATGAACCGCTCTGGAGGATCGACGTCTATGACTCAGTCCAGCTCTTCAGCCGTCAGGAAGACCGAACAAGCAAGGTATCTTGCTGGTGAAACTCGACCAGTTTCAGGGAAAGCCAGGAATGACGGCTTCGAGCTTACCCGAACCTATCGGCCGGAGAGAGAAGGCTCCGAGAGTGTAGCAGCGCAAAATGAGAGAACGTGGACAAAGGTCTTTCCGTGAAGGGTGTAGTGGATGAAACATTCACAGTATCGCTAATGCCCTATTTTATTTCGGCGACTCATGACGATGGTGATGGCGTTGCAAAGTTCGAATCGGAGTGGGCCCAAATGCGCGGTATGGTTGAGATCAAAGGGTCACCATGGGCGCAGTGAATGACACATGACCTTAGCGAGTGACATTAGGGTTTGAGCATTCGTTCGAACTGTCCACTCCACGACAACACCCGCCACTTTCCCCTGATTAAGTCTCCTTGGCGTCGTCAAGCAGACCAATCGCGCTCTCAGCACTATCGACAGCCGATTTCACCACAGTTGAACGCCCAGTCTTTCGAGAGCGGCTGGACCGACTCCCAAACTCGCAGCCATATCCACCATATCGAAGAGCAGAGATACATTCTGCTCAGTCGCCCCTGTACTGCGTCATCGTTGATTAGTATGGTAACCTTCGCTTCAGAGCCAAGTACACCAACGAGTCAAAGCCAGAGTCTGAGCAAATCTCGAACTTGCTCACGAAGCTGCTGCGCATACCAGAAGCAGCTTGCCGGACTGTCCAAGCCTGCTTCTCTCTTCAGTCATCTGATCGACCTTCAGCTCTCTCCTTGTTGGCTCTTTTGCTCTCTCGAGCGGCTTCTCTGACAGACCGAAGAGCTGAGCGCTTCTCATATAGCCCCTCCCGAAGCTCGCATGTCCAAACCCTGTCCTGCTTGATCTACCTTTCCCCGCTGATATATAACATCAACAGCCTACAAATTTCTTCGCTAGATTTTGATGACAACTAGTCATGTCTACGCTTGAAGGCGCCGTACCTATCGGACTGGGCATCACCAAGCTTCGACTCTGGGATGAACTACACCAAGCACACTGTGAAGCTTTGCAACAATCAAATTCGATCTCGGCCTCTTCTTCGACTTTCACGCAGTTATCACCAACTCTTAGCGACAAGACCGCGCCACTTGGACCTCAACATGTTCAGCCTCCTGATAAGCAATCGATCGAAGTTCCGTCAGAGCGCTCTCACGAATTCGATGCGACGTTGGCAAGGAGAAAGAAGCTGCGAAAAAGTAGCGTTGAATCTGTTTCCGAGGGGTCAGCTGCAGTTGACTCGGAGCCCGAACGCAGCTATCAGACAAACTGCTTCGACTGGCTGCTGACCAGTAGAGACTCGGGGTGCAGATTAGCAGCAAATGCTAGCAACGGCAATGTGTCTCAAAACAAAAGAGACAGCTATTTGCCAGCTCGAGACGGCCAAGGTGTGCTGATGCCTCCGCCTCCTCCGAAACCTGGACCCTCTCGGCGTAAGCCTCCGCCTTTGATCGCCAGAATCAAAGCAAAGGCGCGACGCGCTAAGCGCAAGCAGCAGAAAGCCGAGTATCGACGATGCCTCTTCCTTGCACATATGGTCCAGGCAACTCAAGCAGCACGTCTACAAAACGCACCGATGCCAAAGTCAACGCAAAAGCCGACATATGACGCGCATGAAGGTGCTTGTGCAAAGCTGCAAAAGCCAACAACGAAACCGCGTCTTCCAGCAGAGCAACGAGGTCGACAAGCACCTTCGACCTTCCCCGAGACTCTGGGCGTAGACCTCGCTAGCTTTGTCGAAGTTGTCTTTGACACCGACGTTCAATCTTCCGAGATCACTGCTCCTTCCGACATTTCCGACGACGATCTCGCCCGGGCCACAAAGACTGAGATCGAGACGCGCAAGAAGCTCGGAGGCGCTGACGTAGTGGTGCCCAAGGGAGTGTTCCGGTGGATGGTGGGCCGTGACTTCGCCGAACGATGGCCGCAGAAAGTGAAAGGCGTGCGGAAGAATCCATGGCCTGGGCTGGAAAATGTTTGGGGTTCGCCTTCCGGTATGACCACGGTTGGAGGGCTGAGGGGAGAGGGGAAGGATCAAGTCAAGCGTGATGAAGAGCCGTTCAGATGGCAAAGTGGTCAACGAAGCAGATTCATTAGGCGAAAGGAGAAAGTAGCATCGCAAACAAGTAGTCGAATTGGACCAAACTTGAAGGAGGTGCGAGCAGCTGTTGGCATAGGCCACGATGCGATATCAGAGCTTCCAGCACTGGCAATTGCCACTGCAGCGATTGAGGTTACGCCGGCAGTCTCGGCATCCGCTGTACATCAGAGTGTGGTGAAGCCAGCCTTATCACCTGCAAGATCGACAACTCTGCGGCCAACGGAGCAGGATGCTTCGCCAATTGTGCCTGAGATCTTTCCATCAGGGCTTGTACCAAGCTCGCAACCATTGACATTAAGCTCGCAACCAAGCCGGGCCAGCCACCCGTATGATATGTCCGATACTTTTGCCACACCTTGGGACTGGAGCAGCGCGTTCACTTATTCCCGGTCCACCGCGCCCCCAAGCACCCTTGCTGGAGTGCCCATCAGCCTCTGAGCACTTTGGTGGAGACTGGATGAGGTACGTGGTCTGTTCGTTGGGTCCAAGGGTTCAATAGTAGAATCGTTTCTATTGATACCGATGAAGCGCTCTATCTCTTCTCGGTGGTGTCTAGCACTGAGAGAATAGGAAAGGGCAAATGGGAAATGTTCAGATCAGTCAGTGACTACTTTTCACAAAGCTAGTTCGTTACCGTAGATGTAGTGACTTACAGATGGTGACAGGTCCTGTTTCGTGGAGATAATTGCGAGTGAAGATAAGGTCCAAGCAAGAAAGGTTGTCAAGGCCACATTCTCTTGCTTATGCTGATCAGGCAGCGAACGGGGACTGAACCTACCGTCATTGGTCAGCGAAACATCCATCATCTCGCCGAATGCACCATCCTTAATCTTGTCTGCAGCATAGCTGTCACCCAGCTTCTTCAGCAAGGTCTCGTAAATGATCTTAGCATTGTCGCCCCCCATTGCTCTGTGAAAGTCTGGCTTGGTGCCCTTGACCGTCCTTGCAAACAGCGTGAACTGCGAAACACACAAGACCTCACCGCCCAGCTCGATGACAGATCGCTTCCAGGGCTTGCCGCCCCAGACTTGCTCCGATCGCGCCTTGGCCTTTCCATCCCCCTCTGTTACTGTTTCTGCCGCTTCGCCAATGCTTGTTTGTGCCGCCGCAGGTATGAATTGCCCTGGTTCGTACTGCGAGGGGACGGTGATCTGGCCTGCATCTTGGTTTTCGTTCCATAGCTTGGTATTGAGGATCTTGTTGGCAAGCGGCACAATCTCAGCAGCCGTGTCTTCAGTAGAGATACCGATGAGCGCTACAATTCCTGGGCCGATCTTGGACACGAGCTTGCCATCCACTGTGTCGGTTTCGAGGGTGTACAGGTTGAAGTCAGCCAAGAAGCTCGTTGCTGATCAGATCATGTTGCACGTGTGCTGCTGCTTACCATGAACAGTGGCGCCTTTGACCCGCTGAAGGACAGCCCTCATCTCGTATCAGCTGTCAGAGGTGTGCCTACTTTAGTGAGATAAAGAAAGTGCAGTGACGATGGTGATGTCGAAGAAACAGCAAGCTATTCCACAAGTCGAAGTCTTCCAGCTCTCCGGTATCTTTAGTCGAGTCACGTGCTTCTTCGCTGGAATATTGGCACACCGACACGCGCCGATCAATTCGCCGATCAAGTCGCCAATCAACGTTCTTCACATTCATAGCACTTCCATGCTGAAGGAAACGATCCAATATGATGATGCGAGTTGACGTAAGCGGATACGAAAGAGATCGGCTCTGCCCGATCTCAATAGAGATCGGGTACAACTTAGTCCCGCTCGTTGACAGACATCGTCATTAAGTGGAATGCTCTCACCTTTGGCATATGCCGACACTTTGTATATACTGTGTATCAAGCGGGGAGCTCGAGGCTCCCACCACGTTCTTTAGTCAATTGAGTGTATGTTTCTGTCTAAAACAGCAGTGACATCGTACTCAGACTCTCCCCGATCGCCAGTTATCGGGAGCGAACTTCTTCACATTGTTACATTTCACACCTTGTCGCCACATCGACACCACGACGATGCCGGGAGGACAGGCCTCTCTACAGCGACATGCCCAGCCGAGACGACCTGCTCAGGCTTTCGAGTGGACTCGTCGGCGGTCGTTTCCGCATCCGAATGCAGAGTGGGCTTAATTGAACAGGGGGAGCAGAAGCTATATCTTTTCAATTCGAAATCGCCGTAGCAGTCAAGACGAGGCAAGGTGTTTCACAGCATCTCTGGACTCTGTGGGGTGAAATCGGCGGAAGAGATGAAGGTATCAAGCTTCGTTTCTGCCACCGCTGTCCCGTCGCAGCTGGAAACACCCACACACTTCATGGGGTCCTGTAGTCAAGCTGCGGGCTCGGCGGCTCGCCCTCACACTTGCTGTGTAATCCCACTGTCATCTCGACCCGATGCATCGTGGTCCTGAGCGAACTCGAGCGAACCAAGAAGACTGGCAAGTCTTCTTGTCGACTCTCACCGTCTCTCTAACTTTACCTGGCTTGTTGACTCAACCTTCGCATGGACAGGGCCACATGCAGGACGCAGCCTCGTTCGTCTGAACACCTGAAGTGAAGCGAATCAAACAACTTATCTTCAGCATGGCCGGTGACTCGGGTCAACGAGAGGCAAGTCGCCGTGCTCAAGCCTACACGCGGAAGCATTCTCGGGACAAGAAGGACCAGTCCCACCATAAGCAGGACCACCGCCAGCTTTCGCACTCCGACCAGCCCGAGCAGCATCATGACAGACCAAAATCTCATGGGCACCAAGATGCAGCCAAACCACAAGGCAAAAGCGACGAGTCTCAGGAGCATAAGGTTGAGACTAATCAAGCACCTCAGCCAGAAGCCGCGGTTCAAGCAGCTTCACCACGTTCTGCACTTGCTGTGCTGCCACCTCCCGTGGCCAACAACGCTATATCGCAGGTAGCTTCACCCGTTACCGGCGCCACAGTATCGAAAGCACAAGCGACGACAGGAAAGAAGCCGAGTGTGTCAGCAATGGCAGGAATCGCATTGGGCATAGTCGTGCTTCTCTTGATGCTGGGCAGCGTGCTGGCGTACAAGTTTGGTCATCGGAAAAAGAAGGGCGCCCAATTAAGGTCGAGTGCTGGAGTAATATCAGACCCTTCGGAAACATACAGCCCTGCGCAGGGCTACGGTACCGGTCAGATAGTCGAGAAGGTGAGCGGCTTGAGCTACGGAACGGGCTTGCAGACCGAAAATTCAGTCCGGGCAACTCAAGGACGGAGCGCAGAGGCGGAAATGGAACCCCAGCATCTCAGCTTGTCAATTTCACCCCCTCGCGAGCGGGATCTGATAGCAGCTCAAGGTGACCATGGCCAAAGGTCCTTATTGAAACAAGAGGGCTTGCAGCAGAGCGAACAGTCCGAACCTGGCTGTCAGGCCCAGCTTCAGCATCAGTCGTCAGGCGCTGGACCGCTGAATGGCGGACACAGATCAAGCTTCAAGGACGGAGAAAGGACGTGCGAAGGCGACGATGATCAGATCGAGCGTTGTCTCAGCTACTACATGAAGCGTCACACAAGAGCTTCTGCGAAAGCGGCTCCCGTCCCCGATGCCTCGGTATCCTTGCATGAGGTTTCCGAACAGAATGCATTCGCTCAATCGGTGCGCAACAGCTTGTCCCGAAGAAGCTTCAAGTTCCCCAAGACGGCGAACCTTTTCGAGAAGATCCGCCGCTCCCAGCTTCGGCTCAATGATGAAGCCCTGTCCAAAGCCAGGGGCGAAGATTTGCGAATCTCAGCTGCTCTCGCTCACACCTCGGATTCGCAAAGTACATCTCCATCGCGGTACGATCAATCCTGTTCGACAATACCTGCCCACTGGCGCTCGAGTACGAAGCTTCGTCAAGATGAAAAGCTCGACAACGAGATCACTCTAGGCTCATCTCCTCATTCAGCATTCGAGTACGCAGATTACTACGACAGCTACCTTCCTGGTCCGCATACTTCGATCCGGCTGCAACGCCCCCACGAAGATATTGAAGAGGACGGCTTCGCATTGCCTTGGCAGAACAACTCCCCTTGTCGATCGTCTGCATTGTCGCCCAGAAGGTCTACCACGACGGTCAGTGTGCGACAGCGGAGTACAAGTTTCAACCAAGGCTCTCCGTGCTGGCCACCCAGTGAAATCAGCGCCGGGAATGACAGTAATGACAGGCGTGGACACCTGAGCCATGTCTCTGCCAATAGCCATCGTGAATCTGCGGAGGCCGGAGAAGTGATCAGATTCTAAATAAACAACTAATGTTCGGGCATGCTTGTTTCAGCAGAAACCTCCGAATGGCCCCACTTTCTTCGCTCTTTATCACATCACAACACATTGTACACTCCTTGCCCACCGTCTCATACCAATTTCGCCTTGATCCTCGTCGCAAGTGGCGTCAGTGCTCGTGTCGGTGTCTACACTTGCATTGAGTCGTGCTTAAAGTGGTGAATTTTGCCTAGAGCCCGTGCATACTTCATCAGAACTCAACGGAACCGATGGCCGTGACGGATTTCGAAAGATGCAGGGGCATCCGTGCATTATGCTGATGAAATGGAACGGCGTGAGGGGGCGACGCCCTCGAGTCAGTCCGTGCCCATTGCCTTCACTCTGTCGCGTTGCTACGGTGCACAAACTTCATCGTATGGATGCACTGAACCGAAGGCATTGTGGAGAATAGCATCTTGAGACCGAAAAGAGGATAGCTGGAGCGACATGATGGGGATTGAAGGAAGTCAAATCTGAACAATGCAACGAGCTCATATGAAAGTTTGCATACGTGACAGATGGTCACACGATCCCACCTCCGCTTCGACTTCATGTGTGAGCGCCTTGAATCGGTGCTGCCTACGTTGCTTCACTTGAAAAGACTTGAGAGGGTGAAGAAAGCACACCTTTTAGACTGGCGCTGCCTCAAAAGCATATTGCTTCAAAAGTAAGCTAGGTCCCTCCGTAACCTTGAACGGACTCCACCTCATCCGATCCTCTTACTCATCGACATCTCTAGCGTTTGAGTCGGATCGCCTCTCCGCTCATCACCAAACCTTCACTTGCACTTCCGATCCTCTTTGTTCATCCCTCGTGACTTTTTGTGACTTGCACAATGAACAGTTTGACTGAAGCTGATGCTCATGCTCTAGCGGCAAGTCAGACGGCGATGGAGGTTGGAGACAACATGGGAAACGTAGAAATGTTCCCCTCTTCAGCTGTGGCACAATCACATGTCCCTGGATCAGCTGCCATCGGAACTCTTCAACACCCTCCTCTCCACCCTTCTCATCAACACCACACCCGTACTTCCTCCATCTCACAAAATCCTTCGTTGGACAACAACAAGCACAACCGATATCGCGCCTCCAACACAGACACAAACGGTGTCAGCGTCAGTGTGAGTTGTGTCACCCAAACTGACCACCAGCAGGACATTGTAGAGCAGCACAAGTCAACAGTCACGACGACCAGCACAGCGACGAATTCAGCCATCATGATGGATGACACAGTTGCCCATGCGCCCGCCCCCGCTCCTGTTGCTAAAGATGCGGCGATCACGCAGACTGACAATGACAAGGAAACCAATGCTGCTGCCGTTGCGAATGCAGCTCCGCCAAACGACAACTCGGCAGTTCGGAAGATTCGGTAAGTTGTCTCTTCAGTGTTCTCGAGGCGATATATGATGCGTCCAGGTGGCGACATTTCTGGCTCTGTTCTGCTATCGGGTTCTCGTTGATGATAGTGGTGAGATCGGCGCGACGAATCGGCGATGTTCGTTCAGCCTTAATCATCTGCCACACGTTTTGCCGCCCGATCGCATCACTCGGCACACGATCCTGATTGCTGTCCTCGTGATGGACCACATCTCATGTCCTTCCTTGGCCGTCGTATTGACGCTACTGGGCATTTGGACTTTGACTGAGACAATGTCGACATGCACTGGAGGACACTTGGCGATATCTGACCTCGTAATTGTTGGTCTCAGAAGCGAAGTGTGAAGCGAGAAAATAATAAAGAGATCTTTTTTGGGTTTTTGTTCTTCTGCAATGCTGCTGGAATACTGGAATACACAGCCTCATGGCAGCTGTGGTAGTAGCCCTTTCGCCGTCAACGCATCGTTGGTCAGATGTGTTCATCATATCGTGCAACGGTGGTTGCGAGGGAAAAGGTTGTATCTGCACGCCGAACCATGTTGTTGCTTCTGCGGAGCTTGACGCCGAATCTGTCGCTCGGGCCCTTCAGGTTGTGCTGCTCTGGATTTCGTTCTCGGTCGGACCCCTTTTTATTTCTTGTCACACACAGAAGAAAAGGTACGACCCTGCTTTTGGAAGCTCGGGTGCACAAGATCGTTGGCTCGGCATCAGATATATCAGCACATGCTTTCGGCAAGTCGTTTTGGCTAGTTTAGACGCTCCCAGCAACCGCATGATGCTCTCGATGCCTGCAACACCGAGCTTTGTTCTGTTCGTCGTTTTGTTCACACAGCAAGCCGAAGGCAAGGCATAGCAACTCGGAAGGTCTGCAGGAGTCGCAAGGCAACACTGTACCAAAAACCGTCGTACGGAGGCTCCTTGCATCTGCTGCAAAAGCGTCTAGCGTTGCAGCGAGAAGAAGAAGATAGGGGAGCTGCGTGTCCTTTTTTGTCCCCTTTTTCTTTTCCCCCTTCCTTGCTGGCAACGGCGCTGTCGGGTTGCGCCGCTTTTTCTTCTCTTCCTTTTTTGTTTTTTTTTGTTTTTTCTTTGTTTGGAGCGCCGAGGCCGACAACTTGCGCCAACGTGGCTTTGTTTCAGCCTTGGTCAGCTGTCACGTCACACGCGCCACTCTAGCGTAGAAGAAGGTTCCTTGTACGCCTTGCCAATAAAGTGCAGCATCTTCTGTCTGTCTGAAGCGTTGCACCGCTGCAAAGATGCACAGGCTTGCAGTCAGCAGCAGGAAGCATGCTGCATGCCGCAAAAGCTTTTCTTGTAGTGGCATAGCCTTGGACCATGAACTCACCAAGCGCGCCCATTCTTCTTCGACGGTCACCTTCTGTTTAGGAACAGTCTCGCCCTGGCTGTCATGCTCCTTCCCTTTGTTCTTCATCCCTCACTCTTCTCGTCCCTTTGATTCTTCCACATCTCGCGCACTTCCTTGTTTCTGCCGGTCCCTCTGCACTGCATCGCAACTCTTTTCTGTCTCATTGTCTCAGGCTCATCTCTGTAGAGGTAGTTCCTATATAGAGTTCAAATCGCTAGTCTCGTCGTGTCTGCGCCGCTTCGCCCTATCGCCTCGGACGCAATCTCTTCATAGACTTGTCTCACTCTGACATCTCTTCTGTCTCACCCTACTCTTCCTTCACCACCACACATTCGCTGCCATCATGGCCACCTACGACCATTCGCGCGTCTACTTGGAGAACTTCTGCTCCTCCGCTGCTGGACTTCACTACGACATGTCCAACATGTCAATCGCAAACGTCTCTTCCTCGTCTTCCTCGACCGAATTTGATGCACGTCACGATACCACTGACAACGCTACACTCGCTTCAACCTCCGCCTTGTCGTCGTTGCCACCTCAACACGCGGGGCAATCTCGACCCATCGAACATCGCACCACGTATGCGCCGGCTGTTGACGCCTCGACGGTCTCGGTAACCACGCAATTGCATCGACCACCGTCCAAATCGCATTCAATATCCTCGGTCGATTCGGTGGCGTCCGTCTCGTCTGCTGCACCTTCGACTCCAACGCATGACGTTGATGATATCCTGTTCGACATGGAAACCATCGCCAAACGAACGCAACTTTCTGCGGAATCATACCATGTTGTTGGAAAACAACTTCTATCGCCGCCGTCACATCCCGCACCTCAACCTGGACCGTCACGCCACTCCATCGACCACACTCATGCTCCTGCTCCTGATCCTGCCGCTGCTGCTGCTGAAAACAAAACCGCCGTCGCTCCCTCTCATCCCGCCTCACGCAATGAAAAAACCAAATCGGCCATCAGCTTTCGCGTCGGCAGCAAGTACAAAGTCTGTGAGATCATCGGCGAAGGAGCCTATGGTGTCGTATGCAGCGCTATTCATCGTGCTACAGGTCAAAAGGTAGCTATCAAGAAGATTCAGCCCTTCGAACATCAGATGTTCGCCCTTCGCACCCTGCGCGAGCTCAAGCTCCTTCGCTTCTTCCAAGAATGCGATGTCTCCGAAAACATCATCAGCATCCTCGACATCATCAAGCCTAGCACCTACGAGGCATTCACTGAAGTCTACCTCGTCCAGGAACTCATGGAGACCGACCTTCACCGTGTCATTCGAACCCAAGAGCTGTCGGACGACCACTGTCAATACTTCACCTACCAGACGCTGCGTGCATTGAAGCCAATGCACTGCGCTGATGTCATCCACCGCGATCTCAAGCCGAGCAACGTACTATTGAACGCCAACTGCGACTTGAAGGTCTGCGACTTTGGTCTTGCTCGTTCCGTGCTTACTGCAGACCAGGATACGGGTTTCATGACCGAGTATGTTGCCACTCGCTGGTACCGTGCTCCTGAGATCATGCTTACCTTCAAGCAGTACACCAAGGCCATTGACATCTGGGCTGTTGGCTGTATCTTGGCTGAGATGCTCACCGGTCGCCCTCTTTTCCCCGGTCGCGACTACCATCAGCAACTTTCGCTCATCCTCGACGTCCTAGGCACACCGACGCTTGAAGAGTTCCACAACATCAACAGCCGTCGATCGCGGGACTACATCCGTTCAATGCCCTTGCGCAAGAGACGCAACTTCCACGAGATGTTCCCCAAAGCTTCTCCTGAAGCGATCGACTTCTTGCAAAGGACGCTGACGTTTGACCCAAGGAACAGGATGACAGTGGAAGAATGTCTGCAGCACCCGTATCTCTCGGCTTATCATGATCCTGATGATGAACCTGGTGCGCCTAGGTTGGACCCTGACTTTTTCTACTTTGATACGCAGAAGGAGAGTATCACGAAAGAGGATCTGAGGAAGGAGCTCTGGTACCAGGTTCAGGAGTTCCAGCCTTTGCTCCGTTAAGCCTTCTGGCAAAAGACTGCTTCTCGACGTGCCGTCCCTATAATCATAATCGTCTTTGTCTTCGTCCCGGCGACCGATCAAAGACGCAAGCATCTCGCTCCGTCCATATAAACTTAGTTACACCCTCGCATCACTCATTCTCGCCTGCCCGTCGTCTCTTACTTGCATACAATCGCATCTTTTCCGTCCCTCCCTCATCGGTCTGAGCCGCTGTGCTGATGATTGCGTGACACACGTGTAGCTTAGCTTCGATCAATGAAGTCTTGTTTACTGTTGAGTGGATAGGCTTTGGTAGTCTAAAAAACGGCTTCTCCCTGCTAAAGATAACGATCCAGTTGAGAGCCAAAATGGCGAAGGATCGGGCAAGATTGAACTAGAGCATAATCGGGAAAGGAGATCTCATCATGAATCAAACTGAGCCGATCTGACGAGAGATCGGATACAACACAGTCCCACTCATTGTCAGGCTAGGTCATGAAACAGCATACTCCCACAATAGGTATCAGCCTCACAAATGTATATACAGCTTGCACATAAACTGTCCCACAAATTTACATGTCACCATACATCAATCTAATGCTCAATAGCCATAAGTTGTATTGCCATACTGTCTGATATTGTCTGAAATCCCTGCTTCTTCTCTCCAAGACTGTGTAATTGATATTGACATTGACTGAAAAAATTGTGCTATGAAGAGCCGATTTTTTTTTTAATTGTGGGACAGTTTACAGAGCACTCCTCCACAGCATCTTAGTACTTCATATTCCCTCCTTTGGCCTTCAGAACCGCCTTCATGCGGTCTGGCATACTCTCTATGAGGGTCTTGTCAGCGGTCGCGCGCCTGAAACCTGAAATCGGTAGTAGTACTGATACTACTACCGATTCCATCAAGTTATGTGACAGAGCTTGTGGTATTGCGATTCTTTCGCGAGTTATGCAGTAGAGCCGTCTCTATTACTTTTCTCACTCAAATCTGTGATTGTGATAATGCTATTGCAGATTTCGACTGACCACTGTCGGACACTCCGTCCAGAGGTAGCTCGGCATGATCAATAACACTGTGAACTTGCTGCTGACACCAAAGGTCTGGTGCAAGTATGGATTGGTGTCGTCGACATGAGTGTCCAGTGTGTCAACTAATGCTTGAGGTGATCCCCGGACTGCAGTGGACAACTGCCTTCGGTTCTATCGTTATCCAGACCGCTGGTTTGCTAAGAACCGCCTTCAGATGTCAAAAACGGTGATACAACACATGCACTTCAATGAAGAGCAATCTATTTATTACTACTAGGCTGACTATGAACTAATGATACTTATATGCTTGAAGTAATACTAGTTGTTATGGTGTGTAGAGTGGATGCCGATCCACTTGACCATTCTGGTGAGAAGGCATGGTCTTATACATCTTCGCAGTGTCACCAGCGGCACTGCTCCAGCTCTCTCTCCAGAGAGTGCCTTCTTCGCTGAGCACTTCTGCCAAGGCCACTGACGAGGCACCTCCTCCTCGTCACCCTGCTTGCTTACCCCCTGTCTGTCCTGAGCTAGGTGTCGACTCCTTCGATACTGCTCCTCCTCCTCATGCCTGTTTTCCGGTCCCCTTGACACTGCTCCCCCACTCTTGACCAGCGACAGCTCTTCAGGCCTTAATCTCGAGGCCCCCCTGTGTGGTAACCAGCTGCATGCTCCTGAGCTCGGTCCCCCTCTTGGTGGCGCTTGGTCCCACCACCCCCCCCCCCCCCCCCCCCCCCCCCCACGGGAGCTCGTTGTACAACCATCCTTATTGTTGATCTCTGTGGAATCTGTGATAGGGTCTCTCCTATTACCAATTCTGGCGGAATCCACCATACCCCCTCTCATATCACCAATCTCGGTGTGTTCCATAGTACCATCTTCCCTCGAGCCGATCCTGGGCTCATAGTACTATCCTCCTTCCTGCCAATCTCAGTGAGATCTGTCATAGAGTTGGTACTACTACTGATCTCAGTGAACTCTGCTTCAAATCTCACGATCCACCCGATCCCCTGATTCCTGTGCTCCCTTCATATGAGCTTGACAGACCTTCTAGCTTCCTGCGCATCCAGCCCTATGACAGGTCTTACATGTCTCTGGAGTGATCACTGTCCATTCAGCTTCACATCTCTTGAGCAGTTCATCCCAGGACTTTGCAATCATACTATACTGTGAAAGTCACATTTTGAGATGGTGCCAGAGGTGTACAATTGGGTTTAAGTCCAGCAACTGCACCGGCCATTGCATAACCTTAATGCTATTGCCTTCCAACCATGTTGTTGTCTTCTTTGATGTGTGTTTTGGGTCATCGTCTTGCTGAAATGTGATGTTGGTGTATGCATGCTGAAGCTGTAAATCTGAGATTGTTTTCACAAGCTTGTCATTCAAGATATCAATGTATTGATCTGAATTCATTGTACCCAGCACCAAGTGTATACCTCCCACCCCTTCCCACATCATACAGCCCCAGATCATGATGAAACTGCTGCTGAACTTGACTGTTGGCCTGACAAGCTTGCTGTTGAAGCTGGTGTTCTTAATCCAACAGAACTGCTTACCATCTGGCCCAAAGAAGTTGATCTTTGTCTCATCAGACCATACCACATTCTTCCAATCCTCAACAGTCATGTCCTTGTGTTCATTAGCAAATTTGCGACAGGCTTTGTAATGTCTCTTGAGTAGCTTTGGTTTTATCACTAACTTCCATGCTTTGTAACAACAGTAATGAAGTGCTTTTCTTACTGTGGTTGGGCATGCTGTGACTTGGAATGTCTCCTGCAGTGCATGACATGCTTTCCTGACCGTGGATGTTGAATTGAGCTCAAAATAGTGGTCCAGGAAGCGAACATGACAAGGCTGGAGTTTTCTTGGCTGACCCCCCTTTGACTTTGGAACATCAGCAGAAGCACTTTTGCTGATGTGATTCACCATAGACTTGCTCAGACCAAGTTGCTTGGCAACTGAACAGGTAGATCCCCCATTCTGGAGGTGAAAGATTGCTGATCAGCATTTCTCTGGTGTTGTTTTCGGCATGATGGTATAGGTATGATGATGTCAGACTGGAAGCACCACTGGATTGCTCACAGTCATCTGATTGAGCTGAAACTTTCCATGTAACTACTTTTGATGTGTATGAAGGCACCCACCAAGTTACATTGCAAGTTTCATTGTAGTCAAAAGCCCACAAGGTCAGGAATGGAGCAGTGTCACTATTTGGGAGCATGCTCCATAAACTGTCCCACAATAAAAAAAAAATCGGCTCTTCTTCATAGCACAATTTTTTCAGTCAATGTCAATATCAATTACACAGTCTTGGAGAGAAGAAGCAGGGCTTTCAGACAATATCAGACAGTATGGCAATACAACTTATGGCTATTGAGCATTAGAGTGATGTATGGTGACATGTAAATTTGTGGGACAGTTTACATGCAAGCTGTATATCAAGCTGAGAACACTAGGTTCTCACCATGTTCACTAGTCAATCGAGTATATATGTTTCTGCCTTAAAAGTAGTAGTGACATTGTAACTCTGAGACTCCCCAATCACCAGTATTGTGATCAAATCGCCTTCAAACTTTAACACTCCCAGCTGTTAGAGCATCGAGCACAACGAGGACCCTGAACTGGCCCTTGAGATCCGAAATCCGAGTTTCTCTAAGAATTTTAATTTTTTCAGCTTCTCCTCCGTGTAAGGGCGGAACAGCAGCAGAAAAAATTCCAGAGTAACACCCTTCTCTCAATCTTTCTTCTCCGCCCATCCTTCTCTCACCATCATCTCTGCCATCATAACTTCGCACTACCCCTTCATCCTGTAGCGAAGATGGTCAAGTCATCTACGACCTGCAAAAAAGTTGAATCTAGCTCCAGTTCCGCATCTTCAGCTCTGGAACAAGTTCAGTCGCTCCAGCAAGCTCTACTCTCATCCTTAGACCTCAACCCGCTCTCTGATCTCCTTTCACTCTCCAAGAAGCTCGCCAAAGCCAACACCAAACGCACACCAAAACAGAGCAAGGATGCAGCGATCGCTTTGCACCGAGCAGCACTTGTCCTCGTACGCTCAATGAAGGCGTTATGTGGCGAAGACAGGATCCCTTTCGACAAAGACATCGACAAAGACGGTTACATCTTGTCCTATGGCGCTAAAGCAAGCAACAAGCAAGCCGAAACCGCCACATCCGGGAAGGCAAGAGAAGCATTGAACAAGGTGCAGGACTGGATCAGGATGCGTTGGAATGAGACCCTCGAGTTGCTTTGCGGTTTGCTAGGACACGAGGTGGAAGGGTTGCGATTCGAGGCATTGCAGATGCTGGTTGAGCTTCAGACTTCGGCTTCTTCTTCGCTCACACGGATCGTTGCAGCTGCTTCTGCTGCAAAGGCTAGCGCGAGGAACGGATCCGGGAACAAGAAAGACAATGCTGGCGGCGCTCCAGAGTTGATAATTTCTACTCCTGCACTCTGGTCTGCTTCACCCTGGCGAGCACTAACTCTGGCGCTTATTGCGGGACCACCCAGTCTGAACAAGATCGAAAACGGAGAAGCGGGTACACGACACAAAGTGTTGAGAGTGAAATCAGGCGTTCCCGAGGACGTGCGTACGAAGTTCGTCCAGAGCGGATTGGAGGAGTATGACGATGTCCGATTTGCCACTCTCCGGGAGATCTCGTATGCTCTTCATAAACCTTCGCCTAGTGTTGCAGGGAATACGCAACTTCGCGCTCACACATTGGCGTTGCTGATCCAGCTCACAGCTATCCCAACCACAGCGGATGATTTGAACAACTTCCTTGTTGAGGAGCTATCAATTCCACCTTTGGGTAGTGCTGGAAGGGAGAAGAAGAAGAGCAAGAAGGCTAGTAACGGCACCAAGAATCTCTCCGTGGTTGATGATGGCGATTCGGACGAAGCTCCAGAGGAGGAGGAAGATGATATGGAAGGCTGGTTCTCAGACTCTGACGACGAAAGAACCGGTGCTACCGCAGGGGAGCAACGCAAAGCAGCCGATAAAAAGGCCGTTGGTGGTCTCGGTGCCGCCGCTCGCTCCGCCTCCTCTTCTAACAAGCGAAAGAGGAGATCACTTCACGAAGCACTTCACAACCTCTCAGCTCAACGTTCGGCTTTCTCTTCTGCTTGGACCAACCTCCTCCTTCCTCGACGACACACTGCTAAATCTGCAACCGCTGCTGGTGTTCCTGCGAACAGCCTCATCGGTGGAGATCTCAGCTTGGCTGCAACTCACGAAGTGCTTGTCCGACTCCACGCGCAAATTCTGCCTCATCTCACCAAGCCAAACCTGCTCCACGACTTTCTTGTGTCATGCCTGGACTCGCGCGGAGCAACAGCCCTCTTGGCGCTCAACGGAATCTTCACGCTCGTCACCAAACATAACCTTGACTATCCCCAATTCTACAACCGCTTATACTCTATGCTAGACGCCTCAGTACTCCACATGAAGTACCGAGCTCGCTTCTTGAGGTTACTCGAAACGTTTCTCTCCTCCACCCATCTTTCTTCCACGCTCGTCGCATCTTTCGCCAAACGTCTTTCACGGCTCAGTCTCCGTGCACCCCCTGCAGCAATCGCCTCCGTCGTTCCATTTGTATACAACCTCCTCAA
The DNA here is from genome assembly GCA_022963125.1 of Ustilago nuda. Taxonomy (NCBI): domain Eukaryota; kingdom Fungi; phylum Basidiomycota; class Ustilaginomycetes; order Ustilaginales; family Ustilaginaceae; genus Ustilago; species Ustilago nuda. Next base: position 676,820 of record JALCUS010000004.1, on the reverse strand, counting down.
GCGTCATCCCAGATGTCTTTCCATGGTGCACAAAGAATGGGATGGTGACAGACTCAACATTGGCCCCGCGGGAGTTTCTGACCCGTTCAACCCCGACGAGAAGGATCCGCTCAAGACTAACGCTCTTGATAGTTCGCTCTGGGAACTCGCATCGTTTGGAGCTGCTGCGGTGGCGAAAGGGAACAGTGGTGGGCCGAGTATGGGTGCAGATGGAGCAAGTGTTGTGCCCGGAGAAGCGCATTATCTTGGATCGGTGACTAGTTTGGCTAGGATTTTGGCTGAACCATTTACAAGGGAGAGATATAGCTTGGATGACTTTTTGGACATTACTTACGCAACGCTGTTTGAGACTGAGACGAAGAAGACTCTCAAGCGTCCGGCGAGGCAGGGTGATGCACGGCGGAAGAAATACCTGCCTGCGCTGGTTTATTCGTTGCCGGGTGGGTTTGGTGCTGGTGGATCAACCGATGTTACTAATTGTAATAATGTCGATATCTTCCCCTCCGAAAGCGGCAGAGCTCGGGCGAAGGAATCGCTAGCAAAAGCACAGAGAGAGGAAGAAGAGGAGATCAAGAGGGATCGTGAAGAAAGGAAGCGTAAGCTAGGTATTCAAGGAGACGAGGAGGAGGATGAGGAGGAAAGAGAAGCAAGGGAAGCAATTGAAGAGTTGAAGAGAGAGGAAAGAGCTAAGAAAAGGAAAGTGAATCAGACCGGTGCACATGATGTTTGTGCGATCTTGTTCAGCTTTGCTTGATCCCAATCATCATCAAGATCATCGATATTCTTGCCATGAAGTATCTGTACCCATTGTACCATGTTGAAATGGTGTCAATGTGTGTGATATGAAGTGGGTGAAGCGGGTGCTGTGAGGCGCGTGGCGGGGGGATCCTTCTTAGATTCGCGTTTATGTCGGCTCAAGCTCGGGCCTCCTTTTCTGAGCGTTCTGAGCTGAGGCAAAGGCTGAGTCTTAGAGACGAGGAAGACCGTGCGGAGGGAACAAAGAGGAACTGAGTCTTTTGGAAGTGACCGCCGAGGTGACTGCTCAAAAAGACAAAAGGTCGTTACGCGTAGCTTTCATGTGATTTTCGAAAGGTGTGGGCTCGTCCTTTTGACGTGTTTCCGCACCTGTCTTGGCTGTGTGGTGAGAGTATTAAAAGGCTTTCCGCTCGACTGAGTTTTAGCTTTCTTCTCTTCCCCTTCTTCCTCCTCCCTTGTTCGTCGCCGTACTCAAGCTCATTGCCGCCATGACGACTGGCGCAGAAATCGGAGCATCGTTCATGCAAGTCTTGTTCTCTCACATGGTCTCTGCTCATCCCGAAATGCTTGCTCATTCGCCCAACTTCACCTCCGCCCAACCTCCTACCTCAGCGCAGGCAGAAAGTCTTTGCCGAGCGAAGCGATCCCAAGCAGAGACGGTCGGCAAACATTACCTCACCGTTATTCCTATAGTCCCTACTCTCGACGAAGCACTTGCTCCTCCCCTCCCCACCCATCTTCCCGTCCTGAATCTGGCAGCTCTGACTCCAGGCCAGGCAACCCAACATGACCTTCTCAAATGGCGCTGGATCGCTAACAAGACTCGTCATTGCCGCATCGAGCTCGAACAGTATGATGACGATATTGCTGGACGGAGAGAAGCGATTATCAAATTCGGTGAGGCAATGCTGGTTGCTCTATTCGGCCAGGACTGGACTGCGGGAATGAATGCTAGGTGCAAGCCCAGCTGTGTATACATGCCTGGCGCTGGCGACGATCCCTATGGATATGGTCGCGATTATGATTACGGCTATCCGTACGGAGGGTTATGGTCGAAAGGGTACTCGAAAAAGGTCGAGGAAATGTTCACTCATCCTAGTAAGCCCCCTCCGGGTACTAAGCTGGACCGCTATGACAACAAGCCAAAAGATGGCTTGCGACTTTCCGAGTCAGCTGTGAAGATGTTCGGCAAGACTCCCGGCGATAAGACAGCTAAGGCCAACAAAAAAGAGAAAGAGGCGGAAGACAACGAAGACCCATCGGACTCGGACGAGCTTACAGACGACGATCCTACGGAGCGGCATACCAACAATCCATACTTTTTCAACCCTTACGTCGAGCCAGATGACATCGACTACGGCCTTGATTTCGATGACTATGATCCGGAGTACGGCTACTATGATGGATACGCCGAGGAACACAGCGCTGCGTACAACGAGGCTATGTTCGACGCGCTGTACGCCAAGTCTTGGGGTGATGAACGTCCGTTCGACGCTATGTTTGGCGGTGGGATGGGATCTGGGTGGGGGGCAGCGATGAAGAAGGGCAAGAAGCAGGCAAAGGGTAAGAAGAAGGCAAAGAAGATCAAAAAGGGTACGTTTGTCAATGCTTTCGTCCCGTACGAGGAGAATGGTTGGACCGATGTTTATGACATTAACAGGGCCAATCAAGCAAACAGCTCTGCCTCAGCCAAAGCAAAGTCCGCTCCCGAAGAGTCTACTTCGGGTGAAACCAGCACACCTCACAAAACGAATGCTTCTATCGATCCCAGCACATCGAAAAAGGCCACCATGATGACACCCGTCGCCAAGCAAACAAGTCTGACCTCTAGCCTGGGCCTCCCCCACACTCCGACCCCGGCCTCGATCAGCTCAGTTGGCCTCAACCTAGCAAGCTCGCAATCCTCTTTCAGTCAAGGGGCTTTCAAGTCGATCCCACTCCCGGTCATATCAAACAGCAAACACTCACTCTTTTCTAATGCAAACCCCTCGCCAGTGCAAATCAGCATCAAATTTGATCCAACTGATGCAGCAGACAAGCCCGAGCCAGGCAAACGAAAAGCCACTGGATCCTCTTCTTCCACCGAGGCGGGGAAGGTGGGCACTGGCTCAAAGCCGGTCAAGAAGAAGAGTGCGTCTGGTGCTGTTGCCAAGGAAGAAAGATTAAGAGCCAATATGACTACGGGTACTGTGACGGGTAAGCTAGAGGGAGGCAAGGAGAACCCGGGAGCTAAGGGTAAGAAAGACAAAGTGAAGGTAAACGGCAAGGGAGTGGCGAAGGCGAAAGGTGTGAAGCCAAAACAGCCGAAAATCAAGTACGAGATGGTGGTTTACAAGAAACCTTACCTACCCTCCACGCGGCCTTGGAGAGATTGTTGGCATCGTCGAGGCTACTTTTAACTTTGGCTGTCCTTCTCATTTTTTCATTCACAAGTCTCTCACGCTGGCAGGACTGGCCAACCAGCGATTCATATCTCACGGAAAGCTTATTGTTGCAATCGATGCTTGGTTGAATTTTGTCTGAATGTCAGTTCTTTCTCACGTTGTCGATGCTAACGAAGACACGGTTTCGTGAGAGCGAAGAGTTAACTGAAGGACAATGAACACCGTCAAATGACCGAGCTCTCACCCCTTCTCCATCGCCGCTTTGACCACACACATTCACACGAACCCACATGCACCTACGCAAGTCCCTCGATCAATGCATTCTTGCATGCAAAAGGGTGCACAAAACGAAGCGTCACATCCATCAAACTTACTTTCCGCCAGCACCACCCGTACCCGAACCGCCACCGGCCGCACCACCAACAGCCCACACCTTCGTCCTCGGAGGAGCAATTGGTACAGCCCCCGGAAAAGGAACTCTCAAGTTCCAGTTCCTCTCCAAATGCAGCTGTACATCCCTAACCTCCAACTTGTCACCTCTTCTATGTTTGGCTAGTCGACAGCCCATCTGAGTTACACTCTCAATAAATTCGTCTGCCAGCTCCAACAGAAGATCTTCTACTGCTCCTTCCAGCTTCTCATTGCTATCGAGCTCTGAGATGAGGTCTGAGATCTTTCGTTTAGTGAGCAAGCTTGAGGTGGTTGATGTGTCAATTTGGCTGGTAGCTGGGGCGGCTGAGGAAGGCAAGATGGAGCTGGCAGTAGCAGCTGCAGCTTGAGCCACATCCACTTCATCACCAGCTGGTAATCCTAGTAGATCATCTGCCTTATTTGCATTACTCGATCTCGAAGGTAATCCCAAAAGATCATCAAGCGCTGCATCGCTTTCGCCTGTTGCATTAGCCGGACCTGTTGGATTAGGTCTAGCTAAGATAGCGGGAGTTCCGATAACAGGGGGTACACCTAAGCCTTGTGTCATCGAAGACCTGGGCCCAGCGGATGTGGGGTAAGGTTCAGGCGCGGTTGAGCCAGAAACATTGAGGACTGGTGGGATGGCAACATGGGCATAAGATGCAGCGGCGGCAGACATTGCGGTTATTGGTGTACCTGCCGTCGTCCCGGCCGTGGGAGTAGTCGGCACTGTAGCAGGGGCAGCAGCAGTAGGTGTTGGAATACTAGTCGAAAGGTTGCCAGCTGGACCAGCCTTCGAACTTGCAGCAGCAGCAGCGGAGGGAGTAGGAGTGGTGGGTGCAGGTGTACCACTTGCACCCACACCTGGTGTGGCTCCAGCCGCTGCTGCAGGAGAAGACTTCACACCAGCAGCAGCAGCAGGACTGGGTGATGCGGTACCTTTACCCTTACCCGCCTGCGCACCTTTGCCTTTCGCCTCCTTTGCAGCCTTCTCCTTTTCCTCTTTCTCCTTCGCTTCCTTCTCCTTCTTGGCTGCAGCCTTACTCTTTGCTGGAGCTTTAGGCGTCGCCTTGGCCGGAGCCTTGGGTGTGCCAGTGATTGTCGAAGCTGGGATAGCAGGAGTAGCGGCAGCCGCTACAGCAGGGCTTGCCGTTTGAGTTTGTTGCTGCTGTTGCTGCTGGGGAGTACCTGCACCACCCATAGGAGCTGGTGCTGCTGGAGTGGGAGCTTGAACTGGAGTCGCTGGTTTCGCCTGTTGCTGTTGTTGAGCTTGCTGTTGCCTGAAACTCTCGCGTACAACCTGAATCTGTTTCGCCAACGCGGCTTGCTGATTTCTTGCCTCTTGTAGCGCATTCTGGCACTGTTGCCTTTCTTCAGGCTTCAGGTTGGGGTTGTTCAAGGCGCTTTCTAGCGCTTGCACCTTCATGCGTAGCGGTTGAGCAACGCGATTGAATTGCTCCAGTAGCGCTTGCTCCGTCAATGGCATTTGAGGCTGAGCAGGCACTCCGGCAACTTGAGGCGCTCGAACAAGTGGTTGCTGAGGTTGTTGCTGCTGCAGTTGTTGCGACTGCTGAGGCGGTCTGACCTGCTGTTGTGCCTGTTGCTGCTGGAGCTGCTGTTGAAGCGCAGCCGCCATTTGTTGCTGTTGTTGCAAACTAGGCTGTTGTTGCTGCTGCTGAGGAGGTCTGACCTGCTGTTGCTGCTGTTGGAACTGCACCTGTTGTTGCTGTTGCTGCGGCGGTCTAACCTGCTGCTGCTGTTGAGCCTGTTGATGAGCCCCAATAAATGCCTTCAACTGAGCCAGCTGTTCCGGACTGATCTTGCCCTCCCTCGCTGCCTGGAAAAGAGCCTGCAAACCTTGCGGATTGTTCTGCACAAGTGCTTGCAAGGCTTGAATGTTCGCCGCCTGCTGTTGCGGTTGTTGTCCTGGCTGCGGCTGTTGCTGCGGTTGAGCGGAAGACTGACCCTGCTGTTGGGCTTGTTGCTGTGCAAGTTGGTGTGCGCGCATAGCTTGGATTTGTTGTTGCTGGATGAGCGCTGCTTTGTATTGTGCTGCTTGGGCGGCCGTTTGCGGTGGTCCTTGCGGAAGTTGAGGCGACCGTTGCTGGCCTGGAACAGCAGGGCTCTGTTGGCCAGACTGGTGTCCTTGCTGTCCTTGGTTGTTCATCGTTTTGATCTGCTCCAGTAATACGTAGATAATGCTGTACTCGTCTCGCAAGAAGAAGCCTCGTTGACGCGTGAGAAGATCGCAGACCGGCACGCGATCAGATTTGCGGGTGGTTGATCGATGTTTCGTCCAATCGCTGCGTCTGATGTCGAAAGTGAAGGCCGAGGTATTGAAGCAAATGGATTGATGAGAAGGATCGATGCGAGTGTTGGTGTGGAAGTGCTCAGTGGATGTAAAAGGAGGGTTGGATGCGGGCATGCAGCCGTGACCCTCTTCGCCGAATTCCAGCCAGAATCGCGTTCTCATCTTGGCTAAATCGCCGATCTGTATACGGAATCTAACACACGCCCACTTTGTGCACACTTCCATCATCCTTGATGGTTGGCTCACCTCAGCTCACCGACTTGGATCAGAAATGCTCGCTACTCAAAGAAAGCAAGGACAGCAGGAGTAGTGTATTTTGACGAGGAGTTCATCAGACATTGACGACTCATTAGCGATGCATCTACAAAAGCCAGCCTCTAGCTTACCAGTCCAATCACGACACTGACCCATCCGTCAGGCCCAACCAACGCACTCCCCAACCACCCGATTTCTGCATCCAACGGCACTCTCACCCCCTGTACAACAGCATACGCCAATGGCTTTCCCTGTCCCTGAAAAGAACTGAAACTAGGTGGCGGAGGAAACAACAACGGAAACAGAGCCGACAGGACACCACCCAACGTATTCACCCTTCCATCCTCCAGAACCGGTGGCACGGGCTCTTGCACTATCGGCGCATTATCCGGCAAAAAGATCCTGATGGGTATACTCCTCACTGCATCCTTACCAGCGCCTCCCAACGGCGTGGCAGTGCCAGAAGCTGCATCAGAAGAAGAAGTGGTTGTGATGGCAGAGATAGTGCTCGGCGCCAAACTTGCTTGAGACTCGTTCGGCTGTGTAGTTAGACTGCGTTGTACTGTCAGCGCTTCGTCTGTTGGACTGAGATTGAGTGAGAGTGTGCGGGAAGCAATTGGTGAGCGACCAGGAGTGGAAGGCACCGCCGCGTTAGGGTCTGCAGCCGAAACGGTTGCTGTTGGGACAAGCTTGTTGGCAATGCCCCAGAACATCTCGTAGTCATGCAAGACGACACTATCCCAAAGCGTGTCTTGTTCTTGTTTGCGCAGGTTGACTACTCTCTTTGTGGAGCCGTATCGAACGAAATCAGCCTCTTTAATTATCGACATGAACGACGTCTTGCACGACTCGAGATCCGAGTTGCTATGTAGGCGCTCCACTGGCGGTTTGGACAGTCGAAGTTTGATCCTCCACGGTAGTCTTGATGGCTGGTTACACGGTGCAGATGATACATCGAATCCAGCAGCATGTGTTGTTGAAGCGTTGTCGGACCGCAACGACGCCAGACCTGAGCTATTCGTGCTGGTCGATTGGTACGCGACCCCTGTACGCGCCGGATTAGAAGTATGATAATCGTACAGCAGCCCAATCTGCCAATGCCACCTCAGCGGCTGTCCTTCATACTCGAACCAAAGCTCTTTCTCTTTCAACGCATTCAGTGCAGGCTGCTCCAAGGCCAATCCCAGCAAGTTCTTCTTTACCTCAGCTACGATCAATGGCAAATAGCTGATCCGTGGAACTACCAGATAGGTCGAACCAATGCTGGAGTCAGAGCCAGGCGGAAGCTCTGTCGGGTCTATTGAGATGCATATCGGTATCGTTCCTCCCCAGACGAGCCTGCGAAAAGCTGAAGTAGATTGTGCTGCTGATGAGGAGGGGAACGAAGTGTGTATCGAGGCGTGCGAGGCTGCCGTTGAAGGGAAGCCGCCTCCATATGGCGAAGAGGGGAGGAGGGACGAAGCAGGGCTAACAGGGCCGAAAGTAGCGTGTCCGAGTAACGGCGTTGTTGCGGCTGAGCCTGGAGCGAGCGATGCTGCTGCCGAGGAGGTGAATTGCATTGAGGAGGAAGGGTAGTTGCCTGCTGATGCAGACCGTTGCTGCGAGCTTGGTGGTGGTGGTGGTGGTTGGCTCATGGCCGCTAGCCCTCAGCCGCTTTGCGAATTCCAGAGTTGCACAATGGGAATCGAGGAGCAGCGCTCCGGATGTTGCGTAGCAAGACGATGATGTCGATGATGATGTGGTAATGAAAGCAAACGTTTGCTGTCCGTGCGTGTTGGTCTACCACACGCACTTAGACCCTGAATTTCGGTGGAAGATATTCGAGCTTGGAAGCCAGTCTTGGCTCGTGCAGTGAAGACACGCCTCTAAGCCGCTCAGATTCAAGCTCTGTCTCGATGACAAAGGTAAGGTTCTGAAGCACACCTCAACATCTTCAAACGCTCACGGAGCTCACATACAAAGGTCTTGCTGACTCATGCGATGCTGTGTCTGATCGGATCATGTTGCATTTGCTTATGAACGCAATCAAGCTCGCCACTGTATACCATAAAATCAAGCAAGAGGCAAGGTAGTTTAATGTCAGTATCTCTATTCGAACCCAATGAAGCACCTTCCAAACAGGCTTGGTACTTACAGCAACATCAGGCGTATCAGTCCTAAACCTCTGTGTCACCGTACTCTTCTCCAAACTCGTATCGATCCCCATCCTATGGCTCAACAGTCCTGCATGAGCGATCATGATCCCATTGTCAATACAGAACCTTTCATCCGTCGCAAACACACTTCCTCCCCTCTCGCTCGCCATCACTCCCATCATCTGTTGCAGTCTCTGGTTACTTCCCACACCGCCGACAATCAGTACCTCGTTTGAGCCGATATGAGCCATAGCGCGTTCAGTAATCTCGACAAGCATGGAGAAAATGTGTTCTTGAAGAGAGAAACAGAGGTCGGCGGGGGTGATGGTGTCGATGGAAGAGTCGAGCTGCGAGGGGCCGGATTGCGAGACGTCGACGTCTGCGTCGACAGCTTTGACTGGTGCTGGTGTCTGTTCTGTGACGGAGGCGTCCATGTTGACGATATGTTTCCCGCCACCTTCACCAGTCCACACTTGCCCGTTGGCGAGGCTGCCGACAGCTGCATCGCTATAATCGATCTTTGGGTTGGATTTAAATCGCTTGTCTCTCGTATACGCCTCTGTGGAGCTAAGGATACCGGCTAAGCTCACATCCATGCCCTTGGTTGTGTATGGCAGCGGTATGAGTTTTGTCCCCTTTCTCGCTTCCTTTTCGATGTTCTGTCCTGGACTTGGATCGTTACTTAGCCCAATCACCCTCGCGAATCGGTCCAAACAGTTTCCTACTGCAATATCCAATGTCTCTCCGAAGATCCTGTACTTTTGTGCCGAGTAAGCGATCACCTGCGTGTTGCCTCCCGAGACATAGAGCACGACGGGATTGTGTGCGCCAGTGATGGTCCTTCCCATCTCGATGTGTCCGACACAGTGATTGACTCCAACGAGTGGTTTCTTGTACATTAGTGCCAAAGTGCGTGCTACAATAGCAACACTTTGCAGGGGCGCACCCATACCGGGACCTTTGGTGTAGCAGATGCAATCAACTTCAGCGAGGGAGGCAATACCGGATCGACGGACGGCTTCAGAGATGACACGGATGATCCATTCTTTGTGGTGTTTGGCTGTGTCGCTCGGTTGGAAGCCTGAGCCAGGAGGCGTGACATAAGTATGTCGCACATTGGAAAGTATCTCGACTTGGCCGACTGAGCGAGAGGAGATGGAGGAGGACGCGGACGAAGAGGACGAGGATGGAGCGGAAGGGTCGAAGGGTTTGTGGAGAACGATGCCTGCTCCGAGCTTGTTGGCGCTTCCTTCGAGGCCGAGAGCCAGGTAAGGACGAGTTGGGTAGGGCAAAGGGTCTGGCTTGCGTACTCTTTTTCGTGACGGCATGTTGTCGGTACTCGGCTGAGAAGACAGTGTGGTTGAATGATTAGAGGAGGTGGTAGAGAGAGGTGCCATCTCAAAGCAACTTTCTTGACCTGAAGCCTTTGTCTCCGATTCCCGAACTCCGACCCAAATTTTTCTGAGCTCCGAAGTATACTGTAATTCTCAATGTCGTACGACACCCTTGATTCTGGCTGTGGCGGCAAGGCAACCCTTAACTTCAACTCGAGAAGATTCAACCACTCTACCTCTCCTCTTCACCTTACCTTGCCTTGCCTACATCTACACATCTATACCACCCTTGCTTCGGCCCGTTCTCTATGCCGTGCCCACAACCAGACGGTCCAAATCCGACCGCACTGCCGGACACAGCCACCTCCACCATCTGTGTTAAATGTAGAATGAACCCCGCAATCTCCATCTTCCGTGATTCCATCTACTGCCAGTCCTGCGCTCTCGCCGTCTTCTACCAAAAAGCCAAGTCCGGTCTCGAATATGCACGAGGAGCCGGCCTCGCGAAGTACGTCGCCGCTGCTAAAGCTGCAGTCTTGTCCGACTGCCCTGCAGCCTCCACATCCACCACTGCTCCCACCGTGAACGGAGAAGGCAGCAAGACAGGGAACCAAATCAACAATGGTGGAGGAAATGCAGAAGTCAACGTCTCAGCTAGCATTGCTGTTGCTTTCAGTGGTGGTTCGAGCTCAAGAGCGCTACTGAGGTCAGCTGTGCAGTATTTCCGACCGGAGACTGTTGTTGATCGTACTGCTAGACGTAAGAAGGGGAGAGGGGACAAGGCTGATCCTACACCAATAGACTTCGCTTCATCCGAACGAAAGAATAGTGCTGGTCCAACAGGGAGGTTCAATGAAGTAGGAAAGATCTACGTCTTCTTCATTGACGACAGCGCGCTAATTCCTGATGGGGTGGACCAGACAGAAGAGGTGCGGAAGATGGTTGAGGAGGAAAACTGCCCAGATTTGCATTTCGTGCCGTTGAAGATTGAAGACATATACCGCACCACTTCCTCTTCAGCTCAGGGAGTCGCCTGGAGACTTCACGATAGCGATACTCAACATCTCGCATCTACTTCAACTTCCATCTCGAACCCAACCCAGGCAATCAAAGATCTGTTCGCCTCCCTCCACCCATCCTCTACACCTCGCACCGGTGCCTCATCGGCAAGAACAAGAGTAGAAGACCTGCATCGAATCCTCATCGCCACTCTCCTGCGAAGCACTGCATCCGAATACCACTGCTCTGCTCTCCTGCTTGGTGATTCTGCGACTCGAATCTCTATTCGTCTGATAGAAGATCTCGCTAAAGGGGCAGGTCATAAGTTGCCGGTACAGGGAAGCGATGCAGTCTGGATCGACGATTTGCTCGTCGTTCGACCACTCAAAGGCCACCTGATGCAGGAAATCCTATTCTATACCTCTGCACTCGGACTCGAGCCTCTCTTCCCGGAACAGCATGTCGTACCATCTACGGTGTCCACTAACGACATTTGTTCAAACACGAATAGCAATGTTCCTGCCATGGATAAAAGCTCAATTGCAAAGCTGACAGAGACGTTTATTCTGAACCTCGAAAAGGGCGTACCAAGCACAGTAACAACCATCGGAAAGACGGGAAGCAAGCTCGTACTCAACCAGCCTACTTCTACCGCGCAAGGCGAGGAAGGAGTGGCAAACTCAACAAGCAGCTTCCAACAAGTGGGACCTAGTGTATCGCTAAGATCCCGTGCCCCAATCCCACCAACAACAGAGGTGGCGGGAATGACGCTTTCAGATCCCTCAGAACCACGCATTGGATCGAGGGGAATCAAGTTGGCCCAAACAAGTGCATCTTGTTTTAACTGGTCCACGTCCTCCGGCTGTGCGCTTTGTGGGATGCCCTCCCAACATCCGCATGCGAGACACTGGAAGAGGGACATTACCATCTCGAGCCTTGCGGAGACCGCACCGAGTCAGCAGAAGCACACAGCAGAGGAAGGCAAGGAGAAAGGATGGTTGGAATTGGCTGATCATCTGTGCTATGCTTGTTTGTTAGTTCTTTCTCCGCCTGATGCGGGGATTGCGTTGCTTCCGGCGTATGTGTTGGATCATATCCTGCGAGCCACTACGCAGGCGGACACCAATGGCGTAGAGGCTCACGTGGATGGGGAGAGAACTGACGACGATGATATGGACGCAGCAAACAGTTCCAGTGGCCACAAACAAGGATGTGGAACCCACGAAACACCTCAGCCGCTCAAACAGTCAGAAATGAAAGCTCAGATCAACGAGTTCCTCCTCGAAGATTAGCTTCACACACTTTCTTTCGCGCATCACTTGATAGTTGGAGTGTAATGCGAATCCACGTTGCTATCCACTCCCTCGTTATGATAATCCAGCTTCTACTCTGAGAAGATGTGACATTATTGAGTATAACCGCCATCTTGACTCGGGCTACCATTTCCGCTTCCGCTTCCGCTTCCGCCACCGCCACCCTGTCTAGCAGCACCGCCACCGCCATTACTTATAGCCGGAGAGATCGCATACCTCGGACTAGCGCCAGTGGGACTCGAAGTCCATCCCGCGTTCATCTGAACGCTGCTACCTCCTGCATCTGAGCCTTCCATGTATAGCTGCGGAAGCCGATTGAGCGGCTGACCAGCATTCCACATCTGGTTCATCGATGCAGCAGCTGCTGCCGGCGATCCGCCATATGATGACTGAGTTTGCGAAGACAAGTCCTGCTGACGTTGCTGCGACGCCGGCGATCGGCCCATGTCGCGGTATAGGGACAGATCGTTGCCGTCGATACCACCTAGCTGCTGGTTGGGGGCGCCTGGGATCGCAGAGATGCTATCGCCGAAGGGCCCGTCGAAAAAGTTACTTGAGATGCCGCCGCCCTCGGACGCCTGCAAATCATCGAGAACCTGTTGAAAGTTGTATTCTGGCTCGTGCTCTGGCTCGTTGTCATCTTCTTCGTCCTCCTCGTATCCATCTTCGTCTGCCTCTTCATCAGAGTCCTCCTCGTCCGAGTTTGCGTCGCGTTGGAACTGCTGTGCAAACGCAAGCGCACGTGTGTCTTCGACCGACTCAAGTGCAGCCTCAAGCGCACCATCGGCATGACGGAGTGTGTCGGTAGAGCGTCGTCGTTGATCGTCGTCAGACTCCTCTTCGTCTTTGCGCTCATCGCGAACGAAGTGAGTACCAACGTCCTTGGCTGTGAAGGTCTGCTCTCGCTGCAATTCGAGTGAATCGGGAGAGCCTTCTCGTTCTTCGCGCACCAACGGGTCGCCGTATGTCACTGTGGCAAACGATACACCGCCCTCATTGCTGGACGGATTGGCAATTTGACTTGCAGTGATCTGTGATTGCTGCTGCTGCTGTTGTTGCTGTTGCATTGGATTGCCAAGCACATTGATCTGGCGGAGCATTGCTTCATCTGGTGTCTGACCTTGGCCCATGAACTGCATACTCGACAAGTCGGCGGAAGCTCCGGGCTGCTTACGAGTGCTAGCCTGGGATGACGATATCTGTTGCATGAAGGAACCGCCCGCGCCAGTTGATGTGGCTCCATGGTGGAGGCCACCGGCCCAAGAACGGTGAGACAGTGGCAAGGAAGCGAGGAGCTCGTTGACATCCTCTGTCTGCAAGCCCGAGTCCGAGATACTGCCTAGGTCCCAATCCATGTTCCATTGCGCCGCATCACCAGCAGGGGATGAAAGCGGATTCATGAAGTTTTGCATCTGATTGACCATGAAGCTACCACGCATGTCTGGCTGCTGATTTTCGAATGACTTGTTGATCGCCTGCGGCAGTCGCTGCTGTTGTTGTTGTTGTTGTTGTTGCTGCTGCTGTTGCTGTGTGAATGCATCGAAGGCGGCTGAAGACCTGCGTGAGCCTGCGGCTGATGACGCTGAAGAGTCTGAGGCTGCACCCATTCCGGGGACCATCATGCCTGACGAGCCCGAAGGTGGAGAGATCAGACCTGACTGACCCGGGAAATGCAGGCCGGCACCAAAGGGAGTTGCCTGGTGGCCGAGGAAGTTGCTGCAAGCGGAGGCATCCAAGCTGGTGCCAGAAATATCGCTCGCACTTGAGCTGTACGCCGACCAGGAAGATAATCCTTGAGCTATGGCTCGTTGGTCATCCACGTCCATCAGAGAGGCATCAGGCAGCATCGGATGAGCATTGGGATTCAACCATGCCAGCACATCGGGGGGAGCAGGCTCGGTGTGACTCAAGGGCGAGAGTCGAGCATCTGCTTGGATAGGCATCGCACCACCTGCAGGGGATTGACGTTGGCTGGAAGACTGAGAGTGAGGCCCCGAATGGGCGCCTTGCTGAGCAGCCAGGTGAGCGTGACCATTTCCATGACCATGACCGTGCATATGATGTAGATGACCGTGAACAGAAGGCAAGCGTTCGAGAGCCGAGTTCTTCCCTGTACGCGTGACATGACTCCTCCGCTTGTGGCTGACTCCGTCATGACTAGCTTGCTTTCCAGCTTGTCGACGAGCATCATCTGCAGAAGCAGCTTTGCCATGGGCAGACAAGCGCTGATGATGCATGTGCTGGAGTTGCTGTTGATTTGCAAGGTCGCTTTCACTTGCACTTGGAGGAGTGGCTCGCTCGCGGATGCTACTTGTCTTGGAGGTGGTGCCAGGAGCTTCGAGACTTGCCTGTTGGAGCTGTTCGAAGAGACTGTGTATCGATTGACCTGTCACCATGTCAGATTCACGAAGCGGCAAACCTGCACCAGGCAGTGGTGCCGTGTTGGATGACATGAAAGGCGGCCTCGATTGTTGCTGTTGTTGCTGCATGGTAAAGACTTGACCAAAGCTTCTCTGCTCGCTTTGTGCCATCTGCGCTGATATTTGACGTGGCAACGTGCCACCACCGAGAGAGTTTGAACGACCAAGAGCACTGCTGGCGCCGCTGGATGGGCCAGAGAAGATCTGCTCGGGACCTCCATCTGTGAGACTACCATGGTCGGTGAGGTTGTCTTGATCAGTAAAGTAGCTGTAGTCGGTGAGGTTGCCGTGATCTGTGAGATGACCGTCGCTGGTGGTATCGCTGAGAGAATACTCTGGGCCACGCCAAGCCCCCTCTGACAAACTGTGATCTGAGAGTGTGCCTGCCAGCAGGCTTACTCGACTAGCACGACCTTCACCAGGTTTGGCTGCGCTGGGTCCACGATCCTTCTTGGCCTTAGACGGTCGTGGCTTGAAACCGGCTCGCTCGTAGTCTTCTGGGAAAGCGTTACGGAAACGATCACGCAGATCGATAGCACGTCTTTGACCGTTGAAGATGGGATCCTTGGCTATCAATGCCCAGTGAGAGCCGTATTGTTGGTAGCCTGCGCGGAGAGCGGCATCCTCCTCAGCTGTGAATGGACGACGCTCCTTTGTTTTTCCCTTTTCAAAGATGCTTTTGCCTTCAGCATCTCGACCTCTGACTGCTTTGCTGAGATGCGTTTTGGCATTTGGATACATCTCATGGTAGGCGTCGGGGAAGTACGTTCGGAATCGGTCTTTGAGGTCTCCCGCTGTTCGGTCGGAGAAGAGAGCAGAAAGCTCTGGATCTGAGAGAATCTTCTTCCAGTTTCCGACGCCATGCTTGTTGCATCCATCAACAAGTGCCTGCGTCTCTTCGGCAGACCATCTGTGTTTCTGAGTTCGATGTCCTTCGGATGCTTTGGGACCGAGGGAAGAGGGTCGGCACGAAGCAGCAGTCGAAGTCGACGGTGGGCCGCCATCTGGCATCAGATCACCGGCTGCTGATTGTGCGCTGCTTGATTGGTAGCCAGAGCCTGGTTGATCTGCGGAAGTGGAAGCTGACAAAGGAGAGTGACTGGCAGTGTCGAAAGGCTGCTGAGCTGCTAAAAAGTACTGCGCTGCTGCATCTTGTGAAGACTGCGGTAGTGGCTCTGTCTTGTTGCCTGTGGTGATGGCGGAAGGAGCAAGAGTGATTGGAGAAGCGCTCTGGTTCGAGGGCGGCGTCTGTCGGGCTTGTGACTGCATAGTGATGATAAGCTGCGCCTCTCGTGCTGCAATGGTTCGAAGTCAAACTCTAAAGATGGGAAACGGGGGGTTGGAATGGACGTTCAAGCTTCGATGCAGGGTCGGTCACTGCTACCTAGGATGCCGTGCAAGGTTGTAGCGGCCAATTCCGAGGATCTCGCTCCGCTGCTATGAGAGGCAGAGAAGGTTGCGCCTCGCGCGAATGGTGGATGCTACGAAGAGGGATGAGACCGCATTTGGCACGGAGCTTGTTGCTGTCGATAGAACGACGTAGCAGGTGTGTCGAAGCGTTGTTGGTGAGAGGCCTCTCTACTCTTGTCGCGATGCTGATGCTTTGATGGGTAAGTGGTAGCGAGATGAGCCACGGCACAACGCTCGAAGACACCGCTGATGGTGGGTGTTGCAGGGTACGAACAATCGAACCACAAAGCTTTCATCGAGCCATCAAGAGGCGACATCAGAAGATCTATACCATTCTACCATGGCACACACAGACACACAGACACACATGTTTTTAGCCAAGCCAAGCACACTGTGTGAAGCAAACAGCCAACTCTAAAGACGTGCTCGATTTAGCCTGCCTTCTTGACTTGCTCCTTTGCTCGCCTCCTCCTTAAAGAAAGGCTTCTGTAGTAACAAGAAAAAAAAAAAGAAAAAAAAAAAAAGAAAAAAAGAAAAAAAGAAAAAAAGAAAAAAAGAAAAAAAGAAAAAAAGAAAAAAAGAAAAAAAGAAAAAAAGAAAAAAAGAAAAGAAAAAAAAAAGAAAACAGTCGGGTTCGCTTCTCTGTAGCGGCGATTGTGTCAAATCTCGGCGACGCCCAACGCCTTATTTTGTGACAATTCGTAACAAACAAATAAATAAATAAACAAACAAACAAACAAACAAATAAATAAATAAATAAATAAATAATTAGTTAAAAAGTGCGAAGATGACACGAATCTAACAAATCGGGCGCACACCCGCAAAACGGCAGAGCCCGATCGCAGAGTGGCGCATCGGCGAATCTTGCTACGCTTTCTGGAGAACTGCGACAATCAGTCGAGACTGCTGTATAAGAAAAAACTCATATCGTTGATGGCGTCCATCTCGCACGCTTCGACCTCGTCAAGAGGAGGACCTTTGATTCCTCAGAAAGCGGCTTTCCATTCGGCGGACTTTGATCTACCGCGCCTGCTTTTGCACGTGACTTTACTGTAGGCAACGATCCAATATGATGATGTTGGTTGACGTAAGCAGATACAAAAGAGATCGGATAGAGCCGATTCTACCAGGGACCGGGCACAACACAGTCCCCCTCGTTGTCAGACAGACCTCGTCATTAAGTAGGATGCACCCACATTCGGCATGTGCCACCCAGATGTATATATATAGAGCTGATGACTCTAGGCTCTCACCACGTTCTTTAGTCAATTGAGTATATACGTTTCTGTCCTAAACAGCAGTGGCATCGTGCTCCGTCTCTCACCGATCGTCGATCATCGGGACCCGTTCTCCTCACTCTTTACTAGTCTTGCTCCTTTCGACCGCAGCCAAACACCGTCACTCAAGCTCAGCTTCCGTCTTTACCTTGACAGGAATGAACATCGTCGCTTAACCATTTCGTGGCATTGGTCCAGCCTGCTACGATTCCGTATCAGGCCGAGTTCACGGAAATATCTTGTTCTGCAAGGCTATATTCGAGCTGCAGCTTCGTTTGCAGATCCGAACATACTATAAAGGCTAACGGCAGACAAAAGGCGGCAACGTTCTTTCCATGAGTGTGTAACAGCATTTTGGAGCTCACCTTTCTTCCCGTGATGGGTTGACCTGGACGGACCTCGCTCAAATCCGTCATCGGTACCAGCCGTTCACACAACCAAACGGCCTGAGCTTCCGCACGAACTTAGCCTAAGGTCGCCACTGGTCGTCTAACCCATCCACCTGCATCACACAGTGTCCGCTCTTCCCTTCAACAGATTCGTGAGGCGCCGCCGGGACCTGTTTCGGCCAAGCTTACACAAGGCTCAGTCGGGCTTCCCAGGGTCAGCTCTGAAAAGTACAAGAAGGTCCCCCCGAAGCACTTTCGGGCCAGCTGTCCCGTTCGTGTCCCTTTCGACTATCCCCCCATCGTCTGCCTCGCTCAACAAGTCCTTGTCGCTCGGCCTCGTCATCGTAGCAATGATCTCGGCTCTGACACGCACTGACTCATGGAGCTCCACACTCCACAGCCTCCACAAATGGGCGATTCCGGACTTTTACGACAAGATGCCCTATGACCACACCAACTCTTGGATCATTGCCGCGCCCATGCCCTTCATCCTCCTTCAGATTCATCTGCTCATACGTTACGATCCGAAGACGACCTTGCTTCTGAGAGCCTCACTCATCCCGATCGTTGTTCTGCTCTCCCTGAGATCGACCTTCGCCTACTACTACAAGCTGACTGGCCAAGGTCAGCTCGACGGTGGTGGCCAGCATGTCAACAGCACCCTTGGTTGCGGTGCCTTCTGCATTATCATCTGGTCACTCGGTTGGGGCTTGACCCTGCAGCCTCCTCGCCTCAAAGTCGCTCCCAGCACTACTAACGGAACTAAGAACCGTCTGCACAATCACCAGCTCAGCAAGGGCAAGGCGAAAGCAGAATCGGACCTGCCTACTTTCTTCCCGGGGACAAAGATGCCTGTCGAGCTTGACCTTCTGCTCAATCTCCGAGGCATTGGCTGGGAGCATGGCATCAAACAAGGCGCACCAGCCCTGCCTGTACCTCAAGTCACTATCCAGCAGCGCTTGTCTTGGATTGTTCGCCACCTCGCTGAAGTACCCGTGTACTACCTCCTCTACGATGCCATCTTGATTCTCGTTGAAGACCAACGCTTCAACCCTCATGCACATACACAATATGGCGGCAGCATCTGGGACTGTCGCAAGGGCTCTTTTGGAGCGGCAGGACCTTACCTGATCTGTGCGGCCTACGCTTCGTCCTTCATCTGCGTTCAGGCTATGATGCACGCAGTCCTCGGAGCCATCTCTATCGGCTTTCTTAACGACCTACCCTCAAGGTGGGATCCTCAAGCAGTCCAGGTACCATGGCTATCCACGTCCGTACACCAGCTCTGGGGCAAGCGGTGGCATCAGTATCTTAGGGTCACATTCATGACTTTAGGGTTCTGGCCTGTTCGAGATACATTGAAGCCTATCGCTGGTCGCAGGGTGGCTAACATTGCAGGTATCTGGGGCACTTTCCTCGCCTCGTCCTTTGTCCATGAGTTCGGAAGAGTGAATTTAGCACCGAAACCTGGCTTCTGTGTCACGCATGTCTCGCTCTTCTTCGCCATCCAGCCGATTGCTATCTTTGCTGAGCAAGGGTGGGAAAAGGTCACAGGTCGTAAAGTCAGAGGCCTGCTGGGATGGCTCTGGACTATGACATGGATGTTGTCCACTTCGCCTTTGCTGATGGAGGTAAGTGCTGCCATCACCACCCAAACCATCCTCTTGAAAGAAACACATATTGACTCATTCCCTTTGATCTCTTTCCAGATGATGAACCGGGATGGCATGCTAGCATCCAAGAATATGACGCTTGCTGTGACCAAGCGACCCGTCACCTTGATGCTAGATTGGTGGGACAACGTGGTCAGAGGCTTGTAACAGCTCAGTCGAAAGCAAGTTCAGCATGCAATAGATTAGTTATGTCAAATTAGTGTTCTTAGATGAGATTGTATGAAGTACAAGTACAGATGGTGTTACAAGTGCGAATGAGTTCGAGAATTGCGAGACGGGGAAGCGGTGAAGCTAGCCTTGGGTATCTCGAGAGGGATGCGATAAGCGAAATGAGTGTGCGTGAGACGAGAGAGAACGCGGCTGAGCGGATGAAAGCTTAGATGTCAACGTATCCACTAGCCCCATCCGCACCGGTACCGTAACCTTGACGAGTCGAATTGAACGGATCTTGTCTTCCAAACCCGCCAACATCGACTGTCCCTGCACCAATCATCTGCACTTCTGTTCTCCACGCACCCTTCAGTGAGCTGATCTGAGCGATTAACTTCTGACAACCCTGCTTCAGTGCGTCTGTCGGTGTTATTGATCCGTCAGTCTGGATCTTGACGAACACTTTTGGTTCCAAAGGATGTGGTACTTTGTATCCGCAAAACAGCACTGCAGGATTTGCAAGAACTGCGTGACGCAACATGTTGCCGAGGGTGTGATCTTCTTTGTTGAACCAAAAGGTGGCAGCGTTGGGGATCTTGGTGTCTTCGACGATCTCGACACGCTTCTCGTCTGGACCGAGAATGAAGAGGTCGAATCGGTTGGGTGCGTTTGTCATCTTTGCGAAAAGTTATGTGAAGGTGGACAGGGTGATGGACTGCGAAGCAGAAAGATTGGGAGACGAGTCAGTCCACTGTTGCCAATACCTAACGCGATTCTGCGTAGTGCAAGCAATTGTGCAAAAGCAAGAAGAGCAATGCATGTATGCAGATATGAAGTTGGGCTCATCTACCGTTGTAGTCTAGGAATCAGTGAACACCCCAAGACCCCTTCGACACACTTGTCAGCGTTTGAGAGGTATCATGACGAGTGTTCTCAAACAGTGTGAATATGATGTAATCTTTGCCGCCGCGAGCGATTATCGCTCTGCAGTTTACTCTTGCTTCTTTGCTAATGCTTGCTTGCTCACCTGCGTTGGCGAGGATTGGGACTTACTGTACAATGAGCTATATGATTCGGCAACGGACTTTTGTAGGATATCTCGAGCAAGTAAAAGATTGTGACAACCTCGACTCAAGCAGAGCGCAAGGCGCAAGAAAAAGAAAAGAAGAAGGGAATGGACGGAGGACAGGTAGCTTCCTTTTTAAACCGTAGCGAGGGACAAAAACTTTGATGCAGGGGGTTGTGGTTGACGAGAAGAATGAGCGATTGGACGACCCTCTGATTGGAAGAATGGTGAAATGCGATCGACAGCACCGCCAAGAAGACTTGCTCATTTTTGCTGTTCCCTGCGGCAAGCCACGAAAGACACGCGCGCAGTTCTCGCACGAAAATCAGTCAAACAATTCGAAAGAGGTTTTCGAGACTCTAACATAAAGTGGAGAATCGCGAGCCGGTAAAGACGAAGCGGAACCGGATGCGACTGGATGATTCGGGCGCGCCAGCCTGTTGAAAGCGCAGCATGAAGTCTTGCCCACAATCTTGTTGTTCGTCGCTTCTCCACCTCATCCATCCTCGGCCTCGCACTCTCCCAATCGAGGCGCGCCCCTCTCACAATAGTTTGGACGAGGTCCGCCACTCCTCAAGATTGGATGGAGATCACGGCTACACCGCACGGCTACATCGCACGTCTAGCACCTACGCACTCTTCCGAGCAGAAGGACATTGACGTCTGAATCGCGCAATACATTCAAGATGTCGGACCCATCCACTTCCGCTGTTGGCGCACACCAGGAGCAGCAGGTCAGCACCGGACCTGTCCGTCAAGACATGGTCGCCAGCGCTGTCAGCTTTCTTTCCGACCCAAAGGTGCAATCCTCGTCAATTTTGCAGCGAGTCAGCTTCCTCGAATCGAAAGGACTTCGACCCAACGAGATCGACGAGGCCATCCGTCAAGCTGGTCAGTCACAAGCAGGAGGATCTTCCGGCTACGCATCTTACGCTGCCAGACCACCCTCGCCCTACTACGGCGGAGCACCCTACAGAGCCTATGCAGGCGCAGCACAAACACAGCAGCAAGGCCGTGACTGGAGAGACTGGTTCATTATGGCAGTCGTATCCGGTACTATCGGCTACGGAGTCATCTCACTCGCCAAGAAGTACCTGATGCCACACCTCCAACCACCTAACACCAACATGCTTGAAGCGGATCTTGAGACTCTTACCGCAAAGTACGATGAAGTTGCCAGCCAGCTCCAAGCGCTTGATGCCCAAACCCTTGCCGTCAAGCAAGGCCTGGACGAGCAAAAGGCAGAAGTGGAGAAGAGCATCAAGGAAGTCGAAGATTGCGTCAAGAATGTCCGCGACAATGAGAAACGCAGGGATGGAGAACTGGACCGTATCCGAGACGACGTGGACGGCATCCGCAAGGAACTTGGCAGCCTGTTCGAAAAGTCAAAGCAAGCACAGACCAACTCGTTGTCAGAGCTGCAGTCGGAACTCAAGTCGCTCAAGTCGTTGCTGGTGTCCAGAGGAACCGTAGGTGGAGCGACTGGTGGAGCTGCACTAGCGCCTCCTAGGCCTTACGGTGTTGGTGGTTACGGCGCTGGATCGTATGGTTCGCCAACGATTGGTACGCCCACAGGAGACGCTAGCCCACCTCACATCCCTAAGCCTACCATTCCCGCTTGGCAGCTTGCTGGAGCCGGGTCGGACGCCAGCGGTACGACTACGCCTAGCGCGACGGCGAACAAGACAACAGATGCAGAGACGAGCAAACCTTCAGAGCCGACACTGGCCGATCCTGCTGAGGAGATGTCGAAGAGCGACGAAAAGGTCAAGGACACCAGCGAGTAGTTGGCGTTGTACAGTCGCTTCCGTAAGTTTGGGGACAGGGTTCAGTAGACAATCATTCAACTCGTGCGGTAGCATACCTTCCATCCGCTTGGACGACTAATGTTTCATAAGTGTCAGGCTATACGAAACACACAGTGAGCAAGTCCGAAAGAAGAGCTTTCGATTGCAGTGAGTCTCGGAGCCGACTAATACTTGAGTGGACTTCCATGCTTAGTAAGCAGCTGCTAATTTAGACTTGGCTTGAGGCACAAGTGTGTTTCCTCCGAGCAACAGTGTTTGAAGCACTCGCGTGCCTGCGCCAATTGACACTCTTATTGAATTGAGACGGGTTGGGTCGCCTGATAAGCCTTCTTTCGTCAGAGGTGGGTTAATCACAACAAGAAGATCGGCTCATCCGACACCTGAGCCTTTTCGCTAGTATCGGATGAAGCCGAACAATGGGGCGTTGACTGCCACAAGGGTGTGTGATAGGCGTGGGATTCCAGCTGACTAGCAGAGGTATTGCAACGGATCAGCCGACTTTGGCGTCGCAACATGCAGAACGTGAAGTAACTATGGCATAAAAACCACAAGAATTCAGGAGATCACACAGACGAACTGTTCAGAAAAGCGGTCTTGCCTCTTTCTGGCAAACGGGCGAGCGGAGTTGCAAGACAGCGGCCACACACAGCCTTCGCTGGCTACAATTCTTTGAATTGCAAAAATAAAATAAAATAAAAGGGCCACGACAGACAGACGTCTCGCTTAGCAAGAACAAAGGGTCGAAGTGGCCAATCGGCCAAATTTAGGCGGGGAAGTCATCTCGTGCGTTCGTGCAGCAAAAGAGGCATCTCCTACGTGAATTGCACTTGCAAGCCGACCGCCACTCACGCAGTCTTGCCTCCTGACTATGACGACCCAACTGCTGCTGATCCCGCCGCTGTCGGATCATCCGAATTCGAGCATCCCAGACCCAATCATAGACTGGCTTAGCGTGGAGTACTTTTTCGCTACCTCAAGCTTCCCTTCCTACCACCACCATACTCAGCGCACACTCAAGGCGGCCTGTCGAGACTGCGTTCAACATCAAACATCACTCATACCTATAATCAAACTCGCTGCTTCGACAAGACTGACCACAGTCGACCTGCATAAGATATAAAGAAGTCCGAGCTTCTGCATAGGTTAGTCTCTTCCTCATTCGGTTCGAACAGAGGTTCTTGCCAACATGTCTTCGCTTTCAGGTAGCAAGGCAGCTACGCCCAAACGGCCACCAATGAGCAAGATTCGCTCGTGGTCAGCTGGCCTCAGCGCCAAGCTGGGTTCTAGCTCTAGCAACGACAAGCAAGACCTCGCCTCCGAAGTAGAGCTCCGCAAGAAGGGTATCGACAACCTCTACACTTCCACCGAAGCATACTGGTCCTATCTCGGCAAGAAAAAGCCGGTTCCCTTCGACACCTCCACGCTACCTGTCGATGATACCTCTTCCATCACCACCGGTACGGTCACGTCCAAGCCAGAGGGAAAGATGCTCCCTGTGGAAGCCATGGGCTGGGCGATGAGCTCTTTCAGCACCGCTTTTCCAGATGGCTCTGCTTATGGATCCTGTCTGGGGCTCTTGGGTGAAGCGCACATCAAGCTCGGCTACTTGCAGTCCACCTTCACCAAAGATACTTCGCATATATTCCTTGCCAGGATCGCACGCTCCAAGGCCGCACTGGATTCGTTCACTGCTGCGCTCAAGAAGCTTGGCAGCGCCACTGCCCGGTTGGAGTCGGCACAAAGTAAAGTGCAAAAGAGCAGGAAAGAGAAGCGAGAGCTCGAGGAGGAATTGCGTCTCGCCAAAGCAGCTTATGACGAGTCTGTCACTGATGTTGAAGCGAGAGCAGAGGCGATTCAGGATGCAGAATATGATGACTGGCAGTGCTTGACAACGTACATGCAGGCACAAGTGGACTATACTGCTCAAGCTACAGCTGTTTTGGAACAGGTCAAATCAATGTGGGGACAGCCTCCGCCTTCCAGGGCGAACTCCGGGGCCAACACCCCGGTCACTAGACCAAGGTCGCTGTCTGGACCTGGCGCACCCAAGCTGCGTCCATGTATCTCGCGTTGTTCCAGCGCTAAGGATACAGGCGAGTTCGCGACAGCAACTTCGAGTCGATTTGGGTCTAGGTCTTCACTGAGCCTCTCGAACTTCGATCGGCCCTCTTCTCCGACTGATAAGACGAAGCGAGAGAAAGAGAAGGACAAGAAGAGAAGGTTGCGTATGCCCTCTTTCACTGGGGCGGGTGACACTGTTGCTTCTGTTGCTTCAGGTATCGGTTCTTTTGGCAGAGCAAAGAGTTCGAGCCTGTTCGGAAATGGTAGTACTGGCGCGAACGAAGAGGGACCTCCTAGTCCGGAGAAGGAACGTGAGGGGCCAAGCAAATGGAACTTCAAAACTCGCTCAAAGAAGGAGTATGGGTTCATGTCGATGGATGAAGCAGAGAAGATGGCCTTCGAGAGCAATGGTGCTGGATTGCGTCCACCTGCACTTCCAGTCAGGGACTATGTCCGACAGCCAGTCTCTGCTCATGATGTCCATCTAGGCGGCGATCTTGATGGCTCTGTTGACGGACACGGCGATGCTTCCCCCAACTTCAGGCTCTCCTGCACTGATGAAGACTCCGACAATGAAGAGTTCAGTGCTGGGCATGAGCCATCCCCTTTCTCTCCCGACTCCGATTCTCAAAACTTTCTCAACGCCTCAAAGCGTCGTTCAGTCCACGACACTATCCATGAGCGAGGCGAGTCACAGCTTAGCAGTGAAATACACATCATGGACAGCGGCTTCCTCGGCACCTCTTCTGCTCCCCATCAAGCTCATCTCTCGCTCAGCCATACCGGTCTTTCTGCATATTCGGATGGAGGAGATCCATTCGGTAATGCCTCTTCTGCTATGTCACCGCAGGCAACGGGTGGTAGATTCAATGATGACTCCACCGATGAAGAGGAAGAGAGACAGGGGCTGACTGCAGGCAACCTAGTCGATAGTACAGGTGAGAGAAGGGGAGTGGAGCCATCTGCGAGCTGGAAGAACTTGGCGGCTGGCATGTTGAACGGCATTGGAAATGGGACTGGCGGAGGAAGCGCGAGAGGACCGCCACCGCCGATTCCGTCCAGTGCTTCGTTCTTGAGCAAGAGCAAGGCGAGGTTGGCG
Source organism: Ustilago nuda (assembly GCA_022963125.1). NCBI lineage: Eukaryota > Fungi > Basidiomycota > Ustilaginomycetes > Ustilaginales > Ustilaginaceae > Ustilago > Ustilago nuda. Next base: position 651,569 of record JALCUS010000004.1, on the reverse strand, counting down.
CCTCCGCCGCCGCCTTTGCCTTCGAGAAACAGTCAGTAGTCAGGCTGGTCAAATGCTGCATCTTCACACCCATTCAGATTGTACCAGTCAACACAGTAACGGACGATTGCAACTTTATACACAATCTCATTGAGTTTTATCGTGCAATCAGGCTCGAGCAGCATCTGTCGGCTCCAGAGATAACCTCCCTCTTATAAGATTAGCCCTTCTGGCAACCTCCAAACACTTCCCGACACCATCAACATCGCTCAACAACTTCGCATGTCTATGTGCACTCTCCACCATTCCTTCTCCCTTGAACCTCATCCTGTACCTGTCCAGCTTCATCCTTGCTTTTTCTGTCTTCTTCTTGTACGGTGGACCTTTGCCCCAGAACTCTCCAGGTAGTGTTTCTGTCTCACTCCATTTGGCGAGAAGTTCAGACCAATGGCCAGGTAGAGTCGTAGCAGAGCGACGAGTGATGACGCCATCACCGGCAGCGTAGGTGATACGAGAATAGTCTCCTGCTCAGACGCCGTCTTTCCAACCTTGCTCTCTTTGCGATTCGATACCGACGAGGGCGCCGCGAACGCAGGGTGTCCCTATCCCCTCGATATCTTCAACAGGACTGGTTATGTTTGAGGAACTGCTTAAGGAATCTTGCATTGTCGTTCCCGACATCGCCTTCGATATCAACCTAGCACGACGAAGGAACATCATCCACAGTCTTTGCGAGAAGTTTATTAGGATCTCGTATGGACCGGAATTGTCGCAGGTTGACATAGGCTTGGATGCTTTGGAACGTGTGATTGCGAAAGCCGACCCTAATCATGCTGACAACGCCAAGTTGGCCAAAGACTTGGTTCCAACAAAGCTCACTCACGCCGATGTAAAGCACCACTAAAAGTGTGCTGACATAGGTCCTCTGTTTATGCTGCAATGCTACTCGACTCAGAAATTCCATCAGGTGTGAGACCGAAATTCGATATCATTGCGATTCTGGACCCAACGGACACGCGGTTCTGTGCAGACATATTAAATGTGCTGTGCGCACAAAAATGCCAGACCGCTCGAGTCGAGCGTTTCCGGGAAATCTCGCTGAGGCTGGCCAAGTAACGAGCTCCTGAAGGAGGCTGCTCGACCGGGTTCACAGATTCCTCCACGAAAAGAGGCTATCGACGCAACAGGACTCAAATGCTACCATCAGATGGAAGGGACGGCCTGCATTCTCCCAGTAGAGGTCACGTGCTTTCATCAAATCCGACTGCCAGATCGCGGTTGGACGTTGGCCCGATTTAAAAGATTCGGGTCATGGAAGGTTTTGCTGAAGATTACGATCCAGTCCGATGCTAAAGGATGACAAAGATCCAACCTGATAGAAGATCGGGCAAAACAAATCTGATCGGGAATCAGGGTCCAAGCAAGGCCGATAAAAGGGAGGGATCGGGTACAACTGTGTCCCACTCGTTGTAGGGGGTATCAAAGTTTTTTCGATTTTAAAAACGCGGGTTTTTTCGAGAGCACGTTTTTGGAGGGAATTTGAACCCCCCCCAAGGAAAAGCAGGTTTCCAAAAACACAATGAAATCATACAGCCAATAAAATACATAACCTAACAGTAGGAATATGTTACTTGTCGCTCTCATTGCTATTACCCATTTCTTGCTTATATCTTGCTTTCCTCTTCACACAATGCACTCAATGTAATGTAATGTTTCATATGGTGGTGAGAAGAATTGTATTGAAAAGAAGAGAGAGTGCCTGTCAGATCGAGAATGGTTGTGTCAAGACTTGCTCCTGTCTCCGAGCTGATGCGCTTTGAGTCATGGCAATGTAGTCCACAGTAGTCCTCTCATGATGTCGAGACAATGCAGTAGTGTCTTCCTCATTGCGCCCAGTGGATCTGAACAGCACCTGGAACAAACCCTCTCGAAGATCATGTGCAGCAGAACTTCGAAGTCTTGACACTGCATACTGCGACATTCCTTGTGTTGCAGAGGCAAGGTCCAGTTCATATCCATGCTGATTTGTGCGTCTTGTCCTCCTGAGCTCTCGTGTATCCCTGGCATCAAGTTGGAGGCTTTGAACAACCTCATTCACCTCATCCTCAGAGAAAGAGGGCAACAGCAGGTCAGCAATATCAGCAGGACAGTCATATTGGCTTGCAAAGGTGTGGGTGACAATGCAGGCTTGGATTGTCTCAGCAGCAGTGATGCAGTCCTTGAAATGGTAGATGTTACCATGATAGCCTGTAAGGCACTGGAAACGGTTCTTCAGGTATGCAATGGCATGTTCGACTCGTACTCGGACTCAAGAGAGCATGTAGTGGAAGTGTCAAAGGTCTTGACTCTTGTTGGCAGCAATGTGAGAGAATGGTCCAACTGTGAAGGCAGAATGGCTGTATCCACCATCAACCCAGATGAACTCACCTTTGTCAAGATACAGGCGAGGCTTCTTGAGGATATTGCTGCCTGAGGCCCAAACCTTCGTATCCTGAACGCTGCCAGGCTGTCCAACAACTGATTCAACAATCCGCAGTGTGTTTGGCAGGATCACCAGCGCTACATTGATGCTGTGGAAGCTGTCATGGGCCTGAATGTTCAGGAAGCAGGAGGGTCACTGGTTCATATGGAAGGAGCACAGGTATCGGAGATCTAGTCGATACCAGTGATGAGCATGGTCGTAGTGCAGTCTCCATGGAGACCATGGACTCCTATGGACTTACAGGCAAAGGAGGAACAAGCTCAAGAGCATGCAGGCGGTCACCAGCACAGCCACGAGGAGGACCAAGCTCAAGGAGCATGCAGATGGTCACCACTCAGGGGGCTTGAGAGATAGGAGTCAGAGGAACCGTCACCAGTTGAAGGAGGAGGAGCAGTGTATAGGAGACTGGCAAGCAGGTCACTAGGAGGAGGAGCAGTGTCAAAGGAGTCGACACATAGCTCAAGGAGGACAGGAGGGTACTGGAGGGACCTCTTGTACAGTACTCGATGAAGAGGGTACTCTCTGCAGAGAGAGAGCCAGAGTAGCATCACAGGCGACACTACAAGGAGTGTATATAAGCATACCCTCTCATCATCAGTGGTCAAGTGGATCCCCATCCACTCTACACACCATAACTAGTTATCACTTCAGCATAAGTATACATTAGTTTCAGTCAGCATAGTAGCAATCCATCAAGGTTGCTCCTCATTGTAGTGCATGTGTTGTATCACCACTCACTGACATCCGAAGGCGGTTCATAGCAAACCAGTGGTCCAGATTAAGATAGAACTGAAGGCAGTAGTCCACTGCGGTCCAGGGATCACCTCAAGCATCAGTCAACACACTGGACACTCGTGTTGATGCCACCAACCCTATCACCAACACCAACAACCTCATCACCATCAACACTCACACCAGACCTTGGTGTCACCATAACCTTTGTATTGATATTGATTGTGCCAAGCTACCCCTGAACGGAGTGTCCACAGAGGTCAGCCGAAACCCACGATAGTATATACAACGAACACCCCCTGTTGCCACTGCGCAACCTGATAGTCACTGAGTGACGTAGCTCGCCAAGACTGATACCGAAACAATAGCTGTTGCGCAGTTTGATAGTCACCGGGTATCTCGACAGACCGACCTGGGTTTCAGGCACGAGACCCCTGACAACATACTACAGGGAGAAGAAGAAGCTTTCACTCACTGGAGCTGGTACGCTGCTGGAAGACATGGATGCATCCAACCCAGTAAGTTTTGGTGATCTTCATTGCTTGCAAAAGTATGCTTGGACACTGATTCATACTTTCGATTTTAAACAGTCCTACATATCTCACATTGCCCTGTCAACAAAGTATGCTTGGTTTGAAAGGATGCACAAGATGATGAATGGCTGATTCAATGCTGATCCCACAGCACTTATCACAACTCCCAGTCTTGACTTCACCAGTGATGACGAGCCTGACATGCCTTCGAACGGCTCAGCTGACATACCCATGGATATTTGTGGCAGCGAGCTGTACAATCACAGTGCTCACGGCCATGGTGTGCCTCCTATTCTCGACTTGATCGAGCCCACCAACCCCCTGGCTGCTGTTGCATCCACTTCTGGTGCATCTGTTGCTGGTACTGGTGATGATGACATCTTTAACACACCTTTGCCTCGACCTTTGCAGGCTCAACCACCTTCCTCCATTGCTGGTGGTTTCGATGTCTTTGATTCCACCTCTTCTCAATCTTCAGCCCAGCTCTCTCCCAGAACCAAGCACAAGCGAGGTGCCCTTGATCACAAGCGTGACACACTTGCTGAAGCTTTCTATCGTTCTTCCATTGATACCCTTCAGATCCGCCTGCAGCTTGAACAGGAACGCACCAGACACGAGAAACTTGTCACGGGCCTAAGCTGCGCAGAGCGAGGGAAGGCTGAAATGATATGAAGGTAGTGCAGGAATCGTGGGATCGGGCAGATCATAAGGTTTGCAGCAGGGTTCACCAAGATTGGCAGTAGAATCAGCTCTATGACAGATCTCAGCAAAATTGGCGTGAGCAACATCGGTATCACGATTCTCACCAGAACCTGCAGGAAGCGTGATCTTGTAGCAGATTCCGTGGAGATCAGTGACAAGAACATATGTACAATGATTCACATGCAGGAAGCACCACACTTATACAGGAAAGGGACCAAGCTCCACTGGGCCGAGGACCCAGTCTTGCCAAGAAGGGGACCAAGCCCAATGACATGCAGTGGTTACCACTCAGGGGCACACAAGGAAGAAGTAGAGGGGGACCATCACCGGTCAAAGGGAGTAGAGCGGTGTAACGGACACCAGCGAAGAGAACATGAGGAGAAAGAGCAGTGTCGATGGAGTCGATACAGCTCAAGGAAGGTAGACAGGATAGCATCATGACAAGGAGGGGTCTCATCAAAGACTCCTGGGTAGTACTCAACACAGGAGGTACTCTCTGGAGAGAGAGCAGGAGCAGTGTTGCTGGCGACGCTGCAAAGAGGTACATAACCATACCTTCTCGTCACAAATGGTTGAGTGGATCCCCATCCACTCTACTCACCAAACAACTAGTCATAACTTTAAAGCATAAGTATCATTAGTTTCCAGTCAGCATAGTAGTAATCAATAGATTGCTCCTCATCATAGCGTGTGTGTTGTATCACTGCTCACTGACGTCCGAAGGCAGTTCATAGTAAACCTGCGGTCCGGATAATGATAGAACCGAAGGCAGTCGTCCACTGTGGTCCAGGGATCACCTCAAGCACTAGTCGACACACTGGACACTTGTGTCGATGTCATCAATCCATACTCACACCAGACCTTGGTGTCAGTACCAGTTCATATCGTTATTGATCATGCTGAGCTACCTCTGGATGGAGTGTCCAACAGTGGTCAGTCGAAATCTGCAATAGCATTATCACAACTACAGATTTGAGTGAGAAAAGTGACAGAGGCGGCTCTGTCGCATAATTCACTAAGAATCGTAATACCATTAGCGCTGTCGCATAACTCGACAGAATCGGTAGTAGTATCAGTACTTACAGATTTCAGGTTTCAGGCGCGCGACCGCTGACAGCTACCACTGAACAGAGTGTTCACAGCGGTTAGCCGAAACTCGTCGGACGAACAGCCTCCAAGCAGTTTCAGTGAATTTGGCCGATAGGTGCATCCTCAACCACGCTCACTGGAATTGGCGGAAATCACCCAGATAGGTAGTTCTCGGGTTCCAGACACACGACCGCTGACACTCGGCACGATCAATATCAATACGTAAGTGTAGTAACACCAAGGTCTGGTGTGAGTATCTTGTTGGTAATATGATGGGTGGCGTCGACATGGGTGTCCAGTGTGTCGACTATCGCTTGAGGTGATCCCCGGACCGTAGTGGACTACTGCCTTCGGTTCTAACCCCAAACGACCGTTGAACGAGCATATGAAAGCTTCGATAGGAAGGATACTGCTTGAGCATTCCCGAGATATCTGCTGTTGCCCTCCTAGTGAAAGTGCGCAGCAGAATTGGCTGTAAGGGCCATCTCCTCTAGGTGCTTGTTCAATTCTTCGAAGTGCATGGGCTCTACATAGCCCATGCCGTAGTGCATGACAGTTTTTGGAGAGCCTTGCTGGCGACCTTCAGGAATGCCCCAGAAGTTGTAGAGCGTCGTATCCCTCAGGTTGCTTTTCACTAAAGCTGCCTGATTTCCTTGGAGCTCCTCCTGGGGACCATTGTGAACGGTCATCCGGACACTTTTAATTGTACCTCTTCCTTCCGACAATAGTTGTGGCTCAGGGGTAACATAAGGGAATATGCGGCTAGGCTGATGGACTTTTCTTTTGTGGTTCTCCCAAGTTCTAGAACGTAAGTATGAGGGCTTAATTTCTATTAGTTTTTCGTGGAATATTTTTTTGATGTTCTCGAAGACAGCGTCCTTGGGTTGAATAAAGATAGTGCGGCGGCCTGAACTTGTTATGAACCCAGGACCCTCTTCCAACGGAGAGGCACTGTATTGAATTTTACGCAGAGCCTCGGGTTCCGGCCGTCTTTGCATTACCTTGGCGTACTTCTTGTCTTCTTCATTGGTTTTGTAGTCGTATCTCATCTGCTTTCTTCATTTGTAGCTTGTGCCCGAGCTCGAAGCTCCCTTGTTGGAGACTCGGCTGCGCTTTGCAGTTGCAGCACCACCGTGGAGTGGAAGACCAGGTTCATTCTGTCTCTGTAAAGCTCCTTCTGCTTTTTGTCTGAGCTCATCCGCGTGGTTGTAGCTCGGTCCGGGTTCGAGGAATCCAAGCGCTTCGGAAGATGAAGGGTACCAACTGGCATGAGATGGTGGAAGAGGTGGAGGGATTAGCGATTCTCTTCAAGGAAGGTCTTGCAATGCAGAATCCCAGACAAAACGGTCCCGTTCGTCGTCAGGAAGAATGCGAGATGTTGAACTGATTCCTGGAGGATTTTGCGCGAGTTCGTGGCTCTGAGAGTCATAGGGCGACCATCCATTACCGCCACCGGCGGGTAGTGATAGAGCAACAGGGACAAGGCTGAGGAAGAGGAGAAAACCCGAACCTGAGTGTAAGGACAGTGGATTCCGCATGATTCCAAAAGGGATGGAAGAGGCTGGATGGGAAGGAAAGGAATGTGCCGTGAGCTCTGTATGCTGCCTGGGATGCCGACGCACCCTATTTGTAGGCCAGAGCAAGCATGGTCATACCCACACAGCCTCAAATACTTCGTAGCGAGTGCAAGGCCAATTCGCGACCTCGTTGTCTCCTCGGCACGTTTTAGTCGCCAAGCCGTTCACCAAACCCTCCATCATTTCAGGTGTGGGGAAGTTGAGCGGCCTCCTCGGATTCATGCTTCAGAGCCTCTAACAGAGACCAGAGAGGAGCTATACAAACGCTTTGTGTAAGTGGGTGTCAAACGAAGGCGTTGCAAAGCTGAACTTAGCAACGCAGCTTCGGCATCCATTCAACACGGCACTGTCATTTCACAACGCTCCCACAAAGGACAGTGTGCTAAGGGAACTCAGGGTTGAACCACATCAACATTTTATTAGAAGCAGAGTTTTGGAGGATCGGGTTGGTGTATGGCTTCCTTCAGCTTTGCTTCCCTCCTAAGTGGGGCTGTAAAACCTCCCTAGTTAAAAGAAGGAATCCAGTCTATAATGGTTTACCGCCCTGCGACTCACCCGCTGAGAACACTGAATCTTCGGTAATGCTCTCACATAGTTTACTGATGCTCGAGCTGGCATTCACTCGGGCGGTGTATGATCACGCTGCTCCAATATGGCGACGGCAGCAACTCTAACTAACCCTTTCTGCAATCCAGCTTATGAGTGGAATCAGCTTTTGTCCAATGAATTTCAGTTGAGGGAGACGTAACAACGGTTGGAGATATGTCGGAACCTAACAGAGCCCATGGAGTCCGCGGAGGGCAAGTAGCTATCGATGGGGAGAAACCACATTTTGGTGGCAACACATGTGGGATGCATAAGCGTTACCATGACAACTCAGGAGCGATATGAAGAGCAAACTAGTCATAGATTGGCACATCTGAAGGCGATCGCTAAGCATGCGTATATATATGCTTATGTAAATAGCACTCGATAAAATTGACTCAGTAGCCTCACAGTACCAAAATCCTCAACTATTTCACCCACCAACATCATTCCCACTAATGTTGCATTTCGGCTTCTCAAGATGCCACAACTGCCGCCCACTAATAGTCGAGCCTCTGTGGTGGAAGAGTTGCATACGAGTAGCCTCTCGATATTCGCGTCCCACACTCGCATGACGGGCACACCGCAGTCTTTGGGAGTGTTGGAGCGAATGGTGTGCTCGCTTGTCACTTGCGACGCAGACTTGGATGGTAGGACGCGGTTTTATTACGTATGGTGACGTGGGACGGTGGATGGTTGTGGTACTAATGAAGAACGAACTAAGCCTTGTGTGTTTTATGCGTCTACCCTGTGGACGATACAGAAACATGTTAGGCTGTGACCAGACGAAGACGGTGCGTAGCCCAATGAAAAGAGCGAGGACTTTGAAGCGCCATCGCAGGTCACCGAACATGGAAGCGCGGCCGGAGACGAGAAGCATGAGCGGTGGATAGGCACCGCAGGAGAGGTGGGCTGGGTTGAAACCTTTGGAGATGTCCGACCAGAATTGACGCACTTCGGATAAGGTGCGTTCTAGGTAGAGCCATGAAGTCTAGTGGTCGAAGGCAGGGTCTTCGGCGTGGGCCATAGGTGTTAGGAGATATCGGGAATATCGGGTTAGGATTACTCCTGATCCGGTTTCCCTACCGGCACTTCAAAACATCTCCTGTTCGTGGGCAACAGATAAAAGCTGCTCCTAAAGCTGAATGTTGCTCTGGGCGAGCAGATCGTATCGTTGAACAATGAAGCATCGCCAAATCTGAACGGCTGAGTTCTCCTCCGCCGCTGACGGCAGTCCAAGTTCGAGAGTGGGCCTGCGGAGACCAACACCGGCTTTGATCGGAATCCACATTATCATATTCGTCTCTGCATCGCGCAATACACTTCTACGATAACCACCGAGCATAACGACGTTGCCAGAGAGGTTCTTGAAATAGTCCGGATTGCCAGGATTGATTTTTTTTGACTGATGGAATTGCTTCTGCTCCCAACAAGTTGCCTGATGGCATAGCGAGGTTTGTGTCGGGTGTTTCGGAAGAGGTAGAGAAAGCGAAAGAAGGGAGGAAGCAAACAAAAGATCTTCGGTACCCAAACTTCCGTCGGTTGTTGGACCCTTGATGACGGTTCTTTCTACAGGTCACGCGAGCTCATATGATGCCGCGGAGTTTGAGGATCCGGCTTTGGTGACTTTTCGTGCTGTTCCTTCCGCTCCCATCCTCACGAACGCTGACAGGTAGAGACCGAAGCATCTTATCCTGGTCCTGGGTATGCTACGATTGCTGCATGTCTGCGAAAAGACGTCTGTAGAGACAGGACGGCCTTTGAACGTCAGTACGAAGCGGAAGATATGCGAGAGGAAATCATCAGTCAGTCATGCTCTCCACCTGCAGATCTTTCCGGAATCGTGAAAGCCGTGGCGAGAAGCAAAAAGAAAGAGCAGGGAATAGAGTTTTGCCCAAAAGAATAGGGGCGAGGAACAGGAATGCATCGGTTGCCCGATCTCTTGGTGCTAAGCAAGATTAGCGATGTGCCGTGGCCATAGTGAACCCGAACCAACCACTTCATGGGACCCATGCCAGCTGATCCAGACAGAAAGGAACGAGGTTGGCTGCCTCAAGAAAAGTCGTGTTCAGAGAGGAGTCTGCTTCAGCTGTAATGTACAAGGAATTGAGTCGGTAGATTTGATTTACAAAAGTAGAGTAAGAGCAAGTGTCTGGAGAGGAGCAGTGGTGATGGTGATGGGGAAAGAAGACTAATGTTTGAAGCTTTCGTGCAGCGGAAAGCGTACGGGCTGTGACTTGGTTGGATTACGTCGACTACGTCTTAGAGAGTCGGTGGAATGAGATGTGCGGTGCTTTGAAAGCGGTACGATCGTTGCAGCGCTGCTTTGGGATGGCCCGAGATCGCCGTTTTCAGGACACGAGTCAGTGAATGTCCCAACGCAGAGGAGTTGAGTTCAATCGAGAGTGGCTTGACGAGCATGAGCGTCTTTTCCAATAGTGAGCGCCGTGCCGTCCGAAGCTGGGCCTCGATAAAGTCGGCCAAACTTGCGTTCCTTCTTTCGCACCTTACCTGGACGCGCCTGGACCCTGCAGCCTATCCAGCATATCCTTCTGGAACAACGAGGAAGCCGTAGCAGCAGCAACACTGCTATCGAAGACGAACTCTCCGAAGCCAAGGTACTTCTCCAACAGACCCTTGGTCGTAGGTTCCGAGATACGATCGATATCAGGTCGCAACCCCGTCTGTCGCTTGATTCCTGCCAACACTGTGGAGATCAACAAAGCGTCGCCTGCGTAATGCATCAATCTGCCAAGAACCATGTTGGCGTATTCGTCTTGAAAACCTTTGAGTGAAATGGATTCGAAGGGACGTTGAGGTAGGTGTTGGAGGAGCGGTGATGGTCTTGGTGATGATGGTCAGGGTTTGGAGCTGTTGCAGTCGCATTTGTTTCAATAATAATAATAATGAAAGTGACAGGCCAGCAAAAAGAATGGCCCGTTCGGTTGACGCGCCTAAATTTAGATTGCTTAAGCAAAGTGTTAGTAAAGACGATCGAACATGATCAGAAATTTTTCGAAGTCGGAAGCCTCGATGCCGCACAATCCAGAAACGGGGAAAAAAACCAACACCCGTCTCGCGACGTTTGTGTCAACCAACACTTCTCATTGTGTCCATTATTCCTCATCACCACACGGCCATACTAATCTTGAGCTCTCGGCACCAATCACTCACGCCCCCAACCCGTCGCACCGATAACGAATTGGCGCGTCCCTCGCAAGTCTTTGTCCTCCTTCCCTCCCTTTGACCAGTTGCAAGCACACGTACCGCGTTCAGGTCGTGAAAGCTAGCAAACATGGCGTTCACATTCGGCACTCCAGCTGCGGCACCTTCACAACCTGCCGCAGGCACAAGCGCCGCATCCGGCTTCTTGTTCGGTCAGACACCAGCGCAGCAGCAACGGAACAAGCCAGCAACCAGCGGATTCTCATTCGGCGCACCAGCAGCATCTCAACCAGCTACATCCGGTGCTGCACCTGCAACCTCTTCCGGTGGAGGCCTCTTTGGCGGCTTCGGCTCCTCTCAACCAGCAACAGCTCCAGCTTCCTCATCCACAACTAGTGGTGGCGGCGGACTCTTCTCGTTCGGTGCAAAACCCGCTGCAACTTCTCAACCGCAACAACAACCTCCTGCTGGGTCCACATCCACCTTTGGCATCTCCAACACCACCGGCGGTGGGCTGTTCGGCATCTCAACTACCCAGCCCTCTACGGGTTCAGGCTTCTCCTTTGCTGCTCCCGCCAACAACACACAGCCGCAGCAACAACAGCAACAGCAACAGCAGCCACCACAAGAACAACAGCAGCAATCAACATCACTCTTCGGCGCACCTGCATCGTACTTCTCCACTACCTCCAGCGCACAGCAACCTGTAGCTCAAACGCCATTCTCTGCCCAACCCCAGCAAATTCAATCTCAACCAGCAGCTCAGCCAGATAAGAAACTCGGCCCCTCTCTCAGCGCTAAGATCGAACAAATCCGTGCAGCATGGGACACATCCAATGCTTCCGGCTGCCGTTTCGCCTATTACTTCTACAACAACGCTGGTAACTCGCAAAACCTTAAACTCATCCAAGGACGACGTCCAGATGCTGTCGGACCGATGCACGATCAACTATGGGCCGCTGCCGTTCGCGAAAACCCTGATCCTAATCGTCTTTACCCCGTCTTAGCACTTGGATTCAACGATCTCAAGAAACGAATAGAGTCCCAGGCACGAGAGGCACAGCGACAGCGACAATTCCTCGCCACCATCGCAAATCGGCTTTCTTCGTTGGAACAGAAGCACAGCTTGTCCAACTCGGTGCGCGCACAGGCTGCACAGAATAAGCAGGCTCAGTTGCACCATCAGTTGGTAGCGCTTGTGGGGAAGACTCAGCTTTTGATCCCCGCGTTGAGAGGGAAGAGTGTCGGGCCGGAGGAGGAGAGGTCGATTTCAATTCTAGAAGCTTGCGAGGCGGAGATCACGGGTGGAAATCCGGCTGCTGCTGCTCGCGGTACACCGGCTTCCGGTGGTGCAAACGGGGGAGCAGGGAATAGTGCATACCCGGCAAACCATGCTAGATTGCGAGCGAGGATCAACGAGCTCTGGGCCCAACTTGGGGTCATTCGGGCCAAGAGGGAGATGCTGGCGAGGGAAGGAAGGAGTGCAACGACGGAGTGGGCGGTTGTCGATCAAAGTGGATTGGAGAACGTCACGAGGATCCTAGGACAGCAACAGCAAGGGTTGAATCATCTGTGTACGACATTGGAGAACGATACGAAGACGATGGAGACAATCGCAAATGGCTTGACCGGGGTTAAGCTTGTTGGTGTTTCCAGGTAGCCCCTTTCCACTGCATTCACACAAAACGTATACTGCAATGTCAAGAATGTTGCATTGATCAGATTCATCGTCTACATCAAAAACTAGAATGGGGAAAAGCCTGTAAAAGCAACCTGGCCGACGTTCTTCTGCTCACTGACCCTATTCAACCCGCCTGTCTTGGGATCTCGTGAGAAAATGACAATGTTCTGATCGGTCTGATGTCCAACCGCCAAATAGCTCGCCTCTTTCTCCTTCCCGGTGTCGGAACTTAAACTGAAGTGTCGTGGCATCCTACCGCCACTTCCGACCCATTCCACAAAGCTAACCTCTCCTGTCTCCTGGTCCCTCTTGAAGACGCTGATATGGTCTTCCTTCATATCACCTCGATTGCTCACATATACAAAGTCGCCAGCTGGAACAACAGCGATTTCGGCTGTAGTCCTATTCGTCGGCAAGATCCCATCTCCACTAAGCGGTACACCGGGAGGCGAGGATAGAGATGGAGTTCCGATGAGCTTGAGCTCTCCGGTCTCTTCATTCTGCTGAAATGAGGAAACCTTGTTGTCCAACTCCGAGGCAAGGTAGCCGAACACACGTGCCTGCTTGTCCTTATGGAAGGTGATATGACGGGGACCAGAACCGACCTCAACATTGGTACTTGCCACAAACTCCACCTCCCCTCCCTCGTCGATGCGAAGATGATGGATTTGATCAGCACCAAGATCGACTACATACACCCACTTCCCAGAAGGCGAGATCGAGACTTGATGTGCGTATGAGTGATCTTGTCGATCCGCCACTGGTCCTACTTTTGGTTGTTCTGCAGGTCTTGTAAACTGGATCACCTTCTTTGGCTCACTAGCCACCGTCCCATCCTTAGCATCAATAGGGATGACAGCAGCGGAACCAGAATTATAGTTGGCTGCAAAAAGCAACCCTTCGCTTGGCCCATGACCGATCAAGCAGCTTACAGGTCCATCACCACCGCTAGAAGATCCTTTCGATTTTTGTTTTACACTACCAGTCTGAGCAATCCTATGCGTCTTTGGGTCATAGGTGTGAGAAAAGACTCGGCCGGGCGAAGATTCGTCCACAGAGTAGAAATCTGTGACTACGTAGAGTCTGTTTTTGTGATGGCGGGTGGAAAAGGCGATCCATGAGGGAGAAGTGCCTGAGCAGTTCGCAGCTACACCTTGCGAGAGCTGAGTGATCTCACCCTGGGAAGAGACCGAGTAGGGGACGATGGTTCCGTTGTATCCCGCTGCGAAGAGCGTCATCTTGTGCAACTTTCGATGAGGGGTAGAAGAGACGATGGCCAAGAAGGAAGCTAGCAGTAATGCTAGGAGAGTTAAAGGGCGGGTCAGCATCGTTGACGGTGCCAACTCTGAACGAGAATGCAATGGAGTCGGTTCGGGAACGGTGGGAAGAAGAGAAGTGAGGCGGACTTACAATCTTTGTTTTCTTTAAGTACCTCTGGGCTCTTCGGGCCGCAAAAGGTCTTAGACTAGAAGGCTAGGGGGTAAAAGAAAGGGCTCGAGCAATGTTGGTTGTGAAGAAGACGGTGTGTGCGCGGGGACATCTTCTCGCTTAACCGCACATTCTGCAGCTGGGAACAGCAAATAGGATCGACTGGCGCTTACAGTGAGGGAGGCTTAGGGTGCGAATGACACTTCTCTTCTCATGATACCACCAACACGCCTTTTCTCTTCTGGCTCAAGCTTTGCTCCATAACTGTCGCGTGTTGCAAACAGTCCGAGGCTCGATCGATATGTTTGTTAAGAGCATAGGCGGTTATGGGAAGAGGCGAGAACAAAAGCGGCGTGAGAAGGCTTAATCCTGCTTAAGCGAAGAGGAGGCTTGTCAACGTCGATCTTACCACCGGTCCAACATGAAGAACTCGCCGGTGTTGCGACCATTGCTTCAATAGATCCGAATTTGCCGAGCGAATGCTCTCTCTCAACCTTGCTAGATAGCACTCCTCAATCCCAACTCCATATCTTTGCTTCTGAAGCGATAGTGTTCCAATGCTGTATTCGATCGTGATACGAGTACAAAATGAAAGGAGAAGCACCACACTTTCGGTGTCTACGTCCTCTTGGCAGCCTCCTCCAGGTCCTTCAACCACCTCGGCTTCAATGTCTCCCTCTGCTGTCTAACATGGAGATCCATACCTACAATGGTCTTGTAGGCATCTTCCCCACTCAACTTGGTGCCATCTTTCAACTTCGCCTTAATCAACGACTTGTCTACACTATGACCACCTTCCTCTATACACACCATTCTCTTCCTACTCAAGATAACTTCTGGTATTGCTTCCGTCAGATATCTTCTATTCGCATACACATTATGCGAGAGTCTTTGGACGAAAGGTGAGCTCCAGTTGATATACCTCCCTAGCCCATTCTTTCGATCTGGATGCTTCGCCTCGAGTTTGCGATCTTGATTAGCTCGCAACCAACTAGAAGGATGCGGTTCGACCGGTGAAGTGTGAACAGAGGTTTTCGATCTTTCGAAGCGTTCCTTTTCGCTTTTGCTCATGTCGGAAGTGCGAGGCTTTGCAGGAGAGATACGAAGCTGGTATGCTTCACGTTCATCTCTTTCCCAATCAATCCAATCCACCTTCTTGAGCATATCCAGACTCCTTCCCTCAACAGCAGCTTTGATAGGCTTTTCAATGCTCGTCTTCTCCAGCATCCGAGAATTGAGGTCGGCTCGGAAAGCTTTTTGACGCTCTTCATTTCGTTTTGCCCATTCTTCCGACAATTCTGCTTGGGTTTTACGTCCTTTCTTCGGCTTACCTTCTTTTGCGGCTTCTTTAGCGAGCCTCTTCCGCTCCATCGCCCTTTCTTTCTCGCGCTCTTGCTCAAAGTGCTTGTTGATCGAAGTCTTGATGGGCGCCCGTGGAAACAAGTCCAAATAATCAACCTTGAGCGGTGAAGCTTCACCTAAACTCCACTGCCAGTCTTCGCCCTTCTCCTTCATACAGAATTGCAGTCCATTCGTATCCCACGCTCCCAAGACCATAGTGATGTAACGCTTCTCGCCTTCTTCTTCGACATAGCTGAACTCAGCCATGTGCAACGGCATGAGGATCGGATAAGCAGCCATCATATCCAACTTGAGCATATTGGGCTCGAAGCAAACAGGTGGAGATCTAAGCTGCTCTCCGTCTTGGTCCACCAGTGCAATCTTCAATCCCAAGCCATGTTTGTCTCCACCAAGCAAGTTGATCTCTGATTCAAAATCCGGTGCAAAGGTGAGGTCCTCCAACTTCAACACCCTGCGCAGCATATCCGGTAGAAAGAGCGGTGAAATGGTGAATGGGATAGGGTCTGGAATGCCACCTTCGATCTTCACGTTAGATTCCTTCTTGTGTTTCAGATGCGACTCGTAGGATTCGTAGTCGACCATAGCGAGGTTGTCCCAATCTGCTTTAGGTTTATCAGCAGCATAGTTCGGGTTTTTTTGCAAGCCTTGTACGGGGATCATATCGTGCGGTGGAGGAGGAAGCATCGGTAACGAGTCCATCGGCTTCCATGAATGACCGGGGAACCTGGAAGATGTAACGATGAAGTTTGCTTCGGCTCGACCCTCGTTCCCGCGACATTTGATCTCGAATGAAGCATCAACGATCCATGTGGGCAGGTAGAGTGCGGTCATATATTCAAGTTGGACAATCTTTCGATCATCGTTGGACGTGCTGCGAAGGCCAATAAGCGAGAGAACTTGGTGTTTGAAGATGTCCCACTTGCTCATCAGACGTGGCATGATTTCCGTGGTTGCGAGAGTTGTAAGGTAATCTTGGGCGGCTTTGGTCGGTATCCTGAAGGGAAGCACTTCGACTTTTGCTTGATGATGCCTTGGGATGTCGGCGCTGGAGGAGGCGGTTGTGCGTAACGGGAATTCTGGTGCGCTTGTATTGGCTACTGGGTCGGATTTGCTTGAAGCATTCATGCTACTGCCACCATTTCTTGAGGCTACGCTGCGAGCAGACAATCTCGAGACGCTCGATGAGGCTTTTCGGCTCAACAGAGGTGACGTTGTGTGTAGTAAGCTGAAGTGTTGGGCGGAGCTGCTGGAGAGAGACGTACTTCGAACAGACCGGAGCCCTGCTGAGCCGGCTCGAAGCAGCTGTGCAGCGCTCATGACAGTATCAGAGCTGATTGCTGCTCCTGAAAGCGGTCTGACAGGAGCCTATAGAAGATGAAGGTGATGAGCGGATGATCGTGTGCGCAGGTCGAACGAAAAAGTCAAGAGGCGTGCGCGATGGGACACTTTTGCTCCACCTTGTTTTTCTGTGCAAGGTCCACGCCTCGAAAAGTGGCATGGCTCAAATCTCTGAAAGGCCATCGTTACCGGCCAAGTCCGGTGGAACGTGCGAAGATCGAGTTGAGGTTCGTCGGTAAAATGCCTGAATTTCTTCCTTTATGGATGCTCGGCTACATTGGTGTATATATATGCTTCTGGCATGAACCCTGGGTACGCTACTCTATATCGCTTGATCATGTACTCATTGCAATGTGCTCCTGGTTGTCTCCTTATGCGTGACTCCTGAGTTGTTACCATGGCAACCATTGTGCATCTTGTATGCGTTCATTTGTGGACCTCGCTTCCTTATGCATCTCGGACAAACCAATTTCCACAACTGCCTCCCTCAGCGGCAAGGCAGTGGACTGCTGAGCTGCTGTACTCTTTTCCATTGTTAGTCCTAACCCCTTTCATGCATGCTGTAGTACGTCTCTACCAACAGGTTTGGTGAAGACGTCCGCTAAATTTTCCGCAGTGTTTATATACTTGATCTTGATCTTACCATCTTGTACATTATCCCTAATTAAATGATACTTGGTGTCAATATGTTTTAGTTTCCAGTGTTGCACAGGATCTTTGCTCACCTGAATGGTGCCAGTGTTGTCTGAAAGGATGGTAGGGGTACCAACATTGATTCCAATGGCCTTGAAGAGATGTTTGAAGAACAAGACCTCTCATGTGGCATCTGTCGCAGCCACAAAATCGGCTTCTACTGCCGACAGAGCGGTGCAGCGCTGCAGTGCTGACTGTCAGGGGTCTCGCACCTGAAACCCAGGTCGGTCTGTCGAGCTGCTCGGTGACTATCGAACTGTGTGGCAGCTATTGTCTCGATGTCAGTCTTGGCAAACTATGTTTCTTGGCAACTATTGAGTTGTGCAATGACAGTGGGTGGTGTTCATTGTATATACTATTGTAGGCTTCGGCTGACCTCTGTGGACACTCCATTCAGGGGTAGCTCGGCACAATCAATGTCAATACAAAGGTTATGATGACACCAAGGTCTGGTGTGAGTGTTGATGGTGATGAGGTTGTTGGTGTTGGTGATAGGGTTGGTGGCATCAACACGAGTGTCCAGTGTGTTGACTGATGCTTGAGGTGATCCCTGGACCGCAGTGGACTACTGCCTTCAGTTCTATCTTAATCCGGACCACTGGTTTGCTATGAACTGCCTTCGGACGTCAGTGAGTGGTGATACAACACATGCACTACAATGAGGAGCAACCTTGATGGATTGCTACTATGCTGACTGAAACTAATGATACTTATGCTAAAGTTATGACTAGTTTGTATGGTGTAGAGTGGATGGGGCTCCACTCGACCACTGATGATGAGAGGGTATGCTTATATACACTCCTTGTAGTGTCGCCTGTGATGCTACTCTGGTTCTCTCTCTGTAGAGAGTACCCTCTTCATTGAGTACTGTACAGGGGGACCCTCTAGTACCCTCCTGTCCTCCTCGACACTGCTCCTCCTCCTAGTGACCTGCTTGCCAGTCTCCTATACACTGCTCCTCCTCCTTCAACTGGTGACGGTTCCTCTGACTCCTATCTCTCAAGCCCCCTGAGTGGTGACCGTCTGCATGCTCCTTGAGCTTGGTCCTCCTCGTGGCTTTGCCTGGCCCTCCTCGCATGTGGGCCTGGTCCTCCTTTGTATGTGAGTCCATAGGAGCCCCTGATCTCCATGGAGACTGTACTATGACCATGCTCACCACTGGTACCAGCTAGATCTATGGCATCTCCTTGTCTACAGGTCTGATCTCTGATACCTGTGCTCCTTCCATATGAACCAATGACTCTCCTGCTTCCTGAGCATTCAGGCCCATGACACTGACTTCCATGCTACTAGGTTTCTGTGTACGAAGTATGATCCAAGTATTGGAGTACTTTCTGAGCCACATTATTGTGCTCCTTTGATGGTTGGGTCATGTACTGCACGAGAACTCCAACAGCTTGACTGATGTTGGGACGTGTCCCGTTGGAGAGCCACAGAAGTTTACTGACAATCTGTGGGTATTCCTTTCATTCCGTGGTGCTAGCCATTGTTTCTGGGATCGGGATGTCTTGAAGTGGTATGCTTGACTTCCTCCGGTGTTTGTCCAAGTGTTCATCCAACAGTTGCTTGATGTAACTGGTCTGCTCCAGGTCCAAAGTTCTTGCTTCTCTTTCCCTGGAGATCTTGATTCCTAGGAAATGTGATACATCGCCGCCTTCCTCCATCTTCCATCTTCTGCCTATCTCCTCCTTGATACACTTGGCTGTTTCAAGTTTCGGAGTTATGATCAATGTATTGTCAACATAGATAACCACTATTGTGAAATCATCATCCTTTCCTCTGGTGTAAATGCATGGTGCACAATCAAGTCTGTGGAAGTGTGATCGTCGGAGGAACTTGTCAAACTCTATATTCCATTCCCATCCTGATTGTCTGAGGCCATACAAACCCTTGACGACTTGGTAGGCCTTTCCTTCTGGCACTTCAGCACTTTCCGGAGGTTTCATGTATATTGTATGCTTGAGCATGGAATTCAAGTATGCCATTGTGATGTCGAGCTGCTGGACTTCCCAGTCACGTTCCACTGCCAAGGACAATAGAGCCCTTATCACACTGAGCTGTGCTACTGGTGTGAATGTCTCTACAAAGTTGATGCCTTCTCGCTGAGTGAAGCCTCGTGCAACAAGTCTCGCCTTATGTCGGACAGGTATTCCGTCAGAATCCAGCTTGAGCCTGAGAACAATTTTGGAGTCTACAAGGTTTGCATTTGGTGGTGTATCTACAATTTCCCATGTTCCCATTGCTTCAAGTCCATCCAGTTCCTTGCATATGGCTTCTTGCCATTGTCTTGCATCGTCACTAGTGAGTGCTTCCTTCAGCGTTAGTGTGAGATTAAGAATTGCTGTTTGTGCCTCTCCAAGAATCTCTTCAACTGTGATTTCCAATCTGTCATCGTCTGTGGGGTTGGCGAGCAGTGTGGTGTGTTCATCTAGGAGTGGGTCCCATATGTTGAGTACTTCCACTTCTAGTTCAGGCTCATTGTTATCTGGTTCCTGTTTTGTACCTTTGGCTTCCAGGTTCTCGAATCCGAATGGCAATGGGCTCTGTGTTCTAGGTCGGTCATGCCAGCTCTTGGATTCATGAAATGTGGCTGAGTTGCTCCATCGTATGGATGGGCTGTGACCAGGAGTATAAAACTTCCATCCCTTGTGTTTGTTGTCATATCCAATCATGATGCCTGGTACAGCTCTTGTACCATGCTTACCTGCGTGATCTTTCTTTGGGAGGTGAATCCATGTGAGACAGCCGAAGACATGCAGCAGCTTGGCTAAGCCATGTGCGGACCTTTGGTAGAACTCCTCGTATGGGACCTTATTCGCGTTCACAGAGGGTGTCAGGTTCAAAGTGTGTCCCACTGCCATGATTGTGTATGGCCACAGCTCCTTTGGCGCTGATCTCTGCACAAGCATTGCACACACTCTCTCTTGGAGGGATCTGATCGTACGTTCCACTCTTCCATTTTGGGCACTAACATATGGAGTGGTTTTCTGCCACATGAATCCTGCCTGCCTTTTCTACTCTTCTGCTTCTGAGCTTGACCACTCTGATCCATTGTCACTGTGTATGCACTTCAGTGTGTGGTTGGTTGCTGTCTCAGCTGCTTTAATCCATGTCCTTAGGGCTCGGAACACTTCAGTCTTACTCAGAAGTGGTTTTACATGTATGTAGGATGACGAGCCGTCCACAACTACCAATGTGTGGTGGTAGTTGGAGTGACCTTGTAGGTTGGTCATCAGATCGATGTGAACCAGTTCTAGAGGTGATTGAGCTCGTTCTGTCTTGCTGCTTCCCATTCTTGCTTGTGTCTGTTGTCATGGGCCTGAATGCTCAGGAAGCAGGAGGGTCACTGGTTCATATGGAAGGAGCACAGGTATCGGAGATCTAGTCGATACCAGTGATGAGCATGGTCGTAGTGCAGTCTCCATGGAGACCATCGACTCCTACGGACTTACATGCAAAGGAGGAACAAGCTCAAGAGCATGCAGGTGGTCACCAGCACAGCCACAAGGAGGACCAAGCTCAAGGAGCATGCAGACAGTCACCACTCAGGGGCTCAAGAGATAGGAGTCATAGGAGACCGACAAGCAGGTCACTAGGAAGAGGAGCAGTGTCAAAGGAGGAGGAGCAGTGTCAAAGGAGGAGGAGTAGAGTCAAAGGAGGAGGAGCAGTGTCAAAGGAGTCGACACATAGCTCGAGGAGGACAGGAGGGTACTGGAGGGACCTCTTGTACAGTACTCGATGAAGAGGGTACTCTCTGCAGAGAGAGAGCCAGAGTAGCATCACAGGCGACACTACAAGGAGTGTATATAAGCATACCCTCTCATCATCAGTGGTCAAGTGGATCCCCATCCACTCTACACACCATAACTAGTTATCACTTCAGCATAAGTATACATTAGTTTCAGTCAGCATAGCAGCAATCTATCAAGGTTGCTCCTCATTGTAGTGCATGTGTTGTATCACCACTCACTGACATCTGAAGGCAGATCATAGCAAACCAGCGGTCTGGATTAAGATAGAACTGAAGGCAGTAGTCCACTGCAGTCCAGGGAACACCTCAAGCATCAGTCAACACACTGGACACTCGTGTTGATGCCACCAACCCTATCACCAACACCAACAACCTCATCACCATCAACACTCACACCAGACCTTGGTGTCATCATAACCTTTGTATTGACATTGATTGTGCCGAGCTACCCCTGAATGGAGTGTCCACAGAGGTCAGCCGAAACCTAAGATAGTATATACAACGAACACCACCTGTCACCACCGCACAATCTGATAGTCACTGAGTGACGTAGCTCACCGAGACAATAGCTGTCGCGCACTTCGATAGTCACCGAGTATCTCGACAGACCGACCTGGGTTTCAGGCACGAGACCCCTGACATCTGTTTGGCTTGACTACAGCAGTTGCAGTCCTTCGCATCGTGTTCTAGCTGTGTTTCTTTGCCCAAGTAGTGTGCTTGGATCTGCTTGGTCTTGCTTCTGCTGGGGTGGCTGAATCATTCATGCCATAGTTTGCTGATTGTATAGCTTGCATGCTCTGCTGGTGTTGTGTTGATGTCAAGGCCCTCGAGTGAATCATTGAACTGTGCTGCTAGGGAGTCACTGTGAATCTCCTATCTTTTCTTGCATTGGTTGGCCTTACTCTTGACCACACTTCCATCATGCTGGAGGATGGTAGCTCCAGACTCCTCAAGTATCACATGTGCACCATTTTTGGTTAGCGCCGGGACAGAAAATATGTTCTTGCTAAGGTTTAGAACGTAAAGTACATCAGTGAGTGGTATCTTAATGTCTCCTACTTGCAAGGTTGCATCACCTATTGCCTGCACTTGCAACCGTTCTTGCCTGGCAGTGTCTATGATTCCTTGTCCTGACATTGGAGCTATGAGCTTGTTCTCATCATGTACCATGTGATGTGTAGCTCCAGGGTTGAGGATCCACGTATTGTCTCAGTTGTGGCTGCCAGTATTGCTTACAAAAAGGGTGCACCCAAGTTCCTATCCCTGCTGTGCTGGGGTGTTATCTTGGTTGTTGGTGCAGTTTATTGTGATGTGCCCTGGTTGCCTGCACTTGTAGCACTTAGCTGGTTTGCTGGGGTTTGTGGGGTCTCGCCTACCCTTGTTGTAGCCTTCCTGGTTGAGAACTTGCCTGGGTTCGCTGGTTTGGCCTGTTGTGTTCTTGTTACCTGCAGCTCTAGCTGTGGCTTGGATACAGCCTGAGAGTTTGGCTTCTTGATGTTCCTTGATGAGTGCATGATATGTGGACTCATAGTTGCACCCAGGTTGGGCAGCCTTAAGCGAGTCTACAGTTTGGGTGTAGAGCCAATCGTCCTTGAAACAGCAGTAGAGGGTGTATTTCTTGAGCTTTTCATCCATACAGTTGCCAAGTCTGGTGGCATCATTCCAAATCTTGTCAAGTTCTTTGCCAAGGTTGATAACATTATGGTTAATTAACTTGATCTCATGGACACGATTGTGAATGGCGGAGAGTTTGACCTCATCATTGATCAGGAGGGCTGCCTTGAGTTTCTTGTATAAAGTGGAGCAAAGCTGTTCCTCTTCATCATGCTCCCGAACAGCATAGGTGTCAATATGACTATGAGGTCCATGGTCACAAGAGGACAGAATGAGACCCAGCAGGTGACTGTCTAGTTCGTTGTCATAGTCAACATGACCAATTGGGATCTCTCCAGTGAGGGTGCGCTTGGCATTCTTGATTGGGTGAATGCAGTCCATGAACATAGGTTCCCAAATGGCCCAGTTATTCTCGTTGAGCTTGATGATCTGGGAGACAATGCTAAGGACTGACTTAGGGAACTTCTCTGCTTGGTGTGCATTGGGTTGAAGGTTCATCATAGAGAAGGCATGCTCAAGGATTTGGTCTTCATTCCAATCAATGTGAGCTTCCCTAACTATCTGCATGGTGCATTTGAGCAGAGTGGCACTGTCTACTCTGGGTGGCATGCTGGCTGTGAGGTGCTGGAAGCTCCTGAGCTTCAGACTCTTAATCAGTTGAGGTTCGTTGGTAAAATGCTTGAATTTCTTCCTTTATGGATGCTCGGCTACATTGGTGTATATATATGCTTCTGGCATGAACCCTAGGTACACTACTCTATATTGCTTGATTGTGTACTCATTGCAATGTACTCCTGGTTGTCTCCTTATGCATGGCTCCTGAGTTGTTACCATGGCAACCATTGTGCATCTTGTATGCAGGCCGTTCATTCGCGGTCCTCGCTTCCTTATGCATCTCGGACAAACCAATTTCCACAACTGATCGACAATGGCAAGAGCCAACTCTTTAATAGCTTCCCTTTGCTCTCCGTTCATCCTCGCATCTCGCGCCGCGACCACTACCACCTTGCATTCAACATAGAAGCCCTCTCTGGCATCGACTTCTCACCATGCTGGTCCGCTCGCTACGCCTGGCCGCACCTCGACCATCCACTTGCTCGTCATACCGTCAGATCGTCCGACATTCGTCCACATCCTCCACATCCTCCAGCTTTGCATCAGCTGCCAGGTCCACAATCAGCACCAAGACCATAGCAACCTCAGCAGCAGCCATCGTCGGCGGTCTAGCCCTCTACTTCACCCTCTCTCCTAAACCTTTGTCACCTTTAGAATGCGAAGCTCCCTCTTCAGCAAAACCCACTCCTGCATCCTCCGTCAAAGGCGGCAACCAATCCGACCTCCCCGAGATCTCTCATCTCGATCCTTCCCTCCTTACCAATGCCTCAGCCCCCATGCGCAAACGAATGGAAACATACATCAAGCTCCTCCAATACAACATCGTCTCCGCCCTCTCTCAGGAAGAACCCAAAGCCCGTTTTCTCATCGACTCCTGGCTTCGCAAAGAAGGAGGCGAAGGAATCTCTTGTGTCCTTCAAGATGGTTCGACGTTCGAGAAGGCCGGTGTCAACATCTCTGTTGTACATGGTATGCTTCCTCCTGCTGCAATTAGGCAGATGTCAGCTGATCATGCAGGGTTGATGGACAAGACGGGCTATAAGCTCGAAGGAAAAGATGCCGATGTGAAAGGTCTGCCCTTCTATGCAGCTGGGTTGAGTTTGGTAGTTCATCCGAAGAACCCATTTGCCCCGACGGTGCATTTCAACTATCGGTATTTCGAGTTGACTCATCCCGAGAAGTTGGCTGATGGATCTCCCAACCCAAGACACCCAAAGAACAGGAAAGGTGGGCAAGGGGATAATGAGCCAGTAGCATGGTGGTTTGGTGGCGGAACGGATTTGACTCCGATCTATCTGTTTGATGAGGATGCCAAGCACTTCCATTCTACACTCAAGGAGGCAGCTGATAAGCATGATGCAAGCTTTTATCCGACATGGAAGAAATGGTGCGATAGGTACTTCTTGCTCCCTCATCGAGGTGAAGCCCGTGGTGTGGGTGGAATCTTCTTTGATGATCTTACCCTGCCTCAATGGGCTGACACTAACTCGGCCAAGGCGTATGTTCCGCTGAGTGATGGAACAAAGCCTACGCCAGCAACCCCTCTCGTTCCCAGCATCTCGTCGAGCAAGCAGCACAATCAAGACACACTCTTTGCTACAGTGCGATC
The DNA here is from genome assembly GCA_022963125.1 of Ustilago nuda. Classification (NCBI taxonomy): domain Eukaryota; kingdom Fungi; phylum Basidiomycota; class Ustilaginomycetes; order Ustilaginales; family Ustilaginaceae; genus Ustilago; species Ustilago nuda. The sequence continues at coordinate 626,634 of JALCUS010000004.1, read as the reverse complement.
TCTCGGTGACGCTTTCCTCCCGGCTTACCTGCCTCTAGTGCAGAAGAGGAAGAACACACCATACACAGAAGTACATGAACGATGGCAGCAGATCAGAAGAGGTCGTTATGTCGAATTCAACCTTGTCTATGACAGGGGGACGAAATTTGGACTGCAAACTCCAGGAGCAAGGATTGAGAGCATTTTGATGAGTTTGCCCCTGAAAGCTAGGTGGGAGTACATGGAGAGGTACAGTGGCGGTGGTGCACAGGGGAGGGACGGGAAGGCGACAACAAAGGCTGATAGCGATGTGGAGGATGGGAAAGAGGGTGAGATGGAGAGAAAGACAATGGCTGCGCTACGACAGCCTCAGGAATGGGCATGATCGCATGATGAGATGCAGATAGCATCCAATTTCACCTCTCATGCTTCTCAATCTCGGTTCATTGTGTGTGTGTGTGTGATCCATGTCTATTGTGTGTATGAGTGTAATCCATGTCTATTGAAGAGGAAGCATCAATCTGAGCTTCACAAGGAGTAAGTCTATGGCGGAGCGGCATTGCTTCCGGAAGCAAAAGTGCTGGAGCTCCTACTGGGAGTCATCTGTTGCACCAACCTGTTCGGCAATTCTTTCCTGCTTGCTCCAACGCTGTTTGTTTCCGCCACTGGAGTCAGAATCGTTTCTGCTGCTGTAGCTGATGACGTCGCCGCTATTACCTCCCCTTCCCCCTCTGCTCCTCCCACCATTGACCCTCCCGCGCTTCCGATCGCCTGCTGTATACCTTGACCCCTCCTACCAGGCCCAGGCGCCATAGTAACAGGGAAAGGGAGAAAGGCACTAGGACCGCTCTTGTTCCCCACTGCTCCGTATTGCGGTTGCATGCCTCTACTCAGTGCGCTTCTCTGTGCCGATGTGCTTTGGACTGGTGCGACGGGGTTCAAGGTGAAATTTGGCGGAGGTGTCGCCAGGAGGAGGTAGTGGCCGGGGGAGAGACCTGTCGGGCGGTCCATTGACATAAGGCTCAATTTTGGCGTGCGCTGACCCAAGTTTGATAGCAGGGCAGCGTTGGGTTGATTGCTGGCTGAGCGGGAAAGATGGGTGGAACAAGGACGATCGAATGACCCGGAGAGACGGGAGGTGGCTTTGTGAGGGGAATTTGTACGTGATCGTGGCCTAGAGGAGGAGGGTTGGGATGGGGGCACGCGAAGTGCAGAGCTGGGCGATTGCTCGAATAGCGCTTTCAAATGACGTGGTCGAGGCTTGGTTGATGGTTCAATCCCGTGCCATGAGTGTGAGAGGAGTGGCTCTTCTTCTTCTACTTCTGTTTCCTCTTCGACATCTTCTTCTTCCTCTGCCTCACCTTCTTCCGCCAATGCGTGCTGATCCAAGCCCTCTCCTGACTCTCCACGACGCCAAGTGAGCACGAATACACCAGCAAACGTCGTCAAACAACCAAACAAGAAATTAATCAACCTATGAGCGTCCATATTCTCGAAATCCCTGTATAAGATCGCTCTCCCCACAATCGCTGAGATCGTAAAGAACACAAACTGCGTCGGGATCACCTCCCTGCTATCGAACCTTTGTAATGCCCTGTTGAGGTAAGTAATTTGGACTACCGCAGTTGCTGCTAGCACCAACAACAAGCCGTAGGTGATGGGAAATTTGAGCGCTTCAATAGGCTTGCCACCTGAAATAAGCGACGAGATTCCTTTAGTGGAGAGCACGGTAAACCCGCCAAAGATCGCACATGTCCCAACATCGATGAGCACCCAGCTATCGCCAAGAGAGGTGGTGGAGAGGAAAGCGAGCAATGCGCCAGAGGATACCGAGATAGCGGTGTAGATGAGGAACTCTAGCCGCTTGATGGCGAGCAAAAGCTGTGAGGGGCCAACACGAACATCGTTTTGCTTAGAGGAAAAAACAACGGTCACTGCTCCGATGATAGCTAGCAGAATTCCACCAATGTCTGACGGTCGAAATCTCTCTCTAAGCAGTATAGGTGAAATAATAACGTTGGAGAGCAAAGCTACTGCGCCGAGCGGAGCGACAAGCGATGCGGGCGCAAAACCGTATGAAATGAAGTTTCCGGCTTCGCCGATAGTCATCAACGCCAGCCCCAACCACCATAGCCTGGAATGAAGGAATTCTGTGTCCATGCCATTGTTGTTGTTGCCGCCTGAGCTGCGTGAGTTTGCGTCTTACTGATCTTCTCCAGCGTGGCCGTTCGATTGTGTCTCGTGCGAATTGGGTTGGTGAGGCTTGGCTACTGCATCTTCGCTGGAGCTGTTGTTATGGTTATCGTCTTGGCTTTGCGATTCCTGGTGGCTTTTTTGAAGACGAGTATGGGCAAGCTTCTGACATTTGAGTGCAAGACTGATCGTAACGTTTCCTGCCACTGCGACGACTACGCCGATCCATGTTCGGCTGAGAGACAGCATCAGTGAAGTCTGGTCACCTGATCGGCTTTGGCTAGTGGAACGCTGAATGCCGGGAGAGGGCTGCTGCGGTCAAGGCGACATTGTGACCGCCGATCGCTAGCTCTGAAGCTTGGTGCCTTGCGTGATGGTGAGGAGGAGAAGAACTGGAAGATCCTACAAGGAAAGATTAGAGGTTGGACAAGAAGATTCGGCCTGTCACGTCAAGTGGAGGCATTTGTGTATTTCTGGAACGTCGATGCCGCCAAGAAGGGACGTTGTGAGATCGTGCAATATCGAACATCTCAGTCCTCGGGTTTTGTTCTCGAAAAGGCAACTTAACAATGCTCTCAATTTCCGGGAGAGAACGGGAGAAATCGGCCTGAAAACCGAAAGCCAAATCGTGTTTCACTTCTGAGTAAAATCACATGACCACGCGGTCACATTCATGCGTTAACACATGCACCAACTTCGTTCACCATCACCACATGTCATTGCCCACCTCGCCCTCACACACTCATAGCAAAGTGTATATATATGTTCATAGTATTGCTGTATCTAGCATCCACCAACTGCTAACAATTTTACGCTGTTCGCTCCAATTCTCCAAATGCTGTGAAGGACCTTGACAGATTAAGAGTCTGAAGCCCTACCAACCGAACACTGACAGACCTCGCCACGCCTCGCCACACTGTCCAACCTATACCCTCGCCTGCATCCGCTGCCCGAAGTAAGGGCCTTCCTTCAACAAATCCGCCAATCCAATATGCCTCCATGGACTCGCGACTCTGATGCTGAGAGCAGCAACCTGTCCAATGGACCAAACAAATCAAGTGTCATGGGCCTAGGATGCGCAGAGCGAGGAAAGACCGAAGCTCATATGAAGGTAGCGCAGGAATCGCGGAATTGGGCAGACGGTAAGATCTGCAGCAGAGTTCACCGAGATCGGTGGTAGAATCTGCTCTATGGCAGATCTCAGCGAAATCGGCACAAGTGTCAGCTATATCATGAATCTCGTCAGAATCTGCGGCAAGAACAATCATGGGGCAGCTTCCGCAGAGATCAGTGACAAGGATGTCCATATGACGATTCACGCACAGGCTGGAGTTAAGCTCACACACGAGGAGGCCCAAGCTCCACCGGGCCAGGGAGCAAACCATACTAAGAGAGGGGACCGTGCTTAGTGTCATGCAGTTGGTTACCATTCAGGGGTACTTGGGATAGGAGGAGCAAAGAAACACTGCCGGCCAAAGGAAGGAGAATGGTGTAGAGGACACCAGCGGACAGGACAAGAGGAGGAGGAGCAGTGTCAATGGAGTCGACACAGCTCAGGAGGGACAGACGAGACAGCTTAATGGGGAGGAGTCTCACTGGAGACCCCTGTGTAGTACTCGACGAAGAAAGGTACTCCCTGGAGAGAGAGAGCAGGAGCAGTGTCGCTGGCGACACTGCAAGGAGGTATATAACCAATACCTTCTTGTCACAAATGGTCAAGTGGATCTCCATCCACTCTACACACCATAACTAGTTATCACTTCAGCATAAGTATACATTAGTTTCAGTCAGCATAGCAGCAATCTATCAAGGTTGCTCCTCATTGTAGTGCGTGTGTTGTATCACCACTCACTGATGTCCGAAGGCAGTTCATAGTAAACCTGTGGTCCAGATACAATAGAACCGAAGGCAGTCGTCCACTGCGGTCCAGGGATCACCTCAAGTGTTAGTCAACACACTGGACACTCGTGTTGATGTCATCAATCAATACTCACACCAGCTCATTGGTGTCAATATCAAGTTCATTATAGTTGTATCGTATTTGATTGTGCTGAGCTACCTCTGGATGGAGTGCCCACAGCGGTTAGTTGAAATCTGTCATAACAACAATACAACTACAGATTCCAATGAGAAAAGTGACAGAGACGGCTCTGTTGCATAATTCACTAGGATTCGAAATACCATTAGCACTGTCGCATAACTCGACAGAATCGGTAGTAGTATCAGTACTACTACAGATTTCAGGTTTCAGGCGCGCAACCGCTGACATCAAGGGCCCCCACTGCACCACAGAATCAGATTGTCATGGGCCTGAATGCTCAGGAAGCAGGAGGGTCATTGGTGTCAGGGGTCTTGCGCCTGAAACCCAGGTCGGTCTGTCGAGATACTCGGTGACTATCGAAGTGCGCGACAGCTATTGTCTCAGTGAGCTACATCACTCAGTGACTATCAGATTGTGCGGTGGTGACAGGTGGTGTTCGTTGTATATACTATCTTAGGTTTCGGCTGACCTCTGTGGACACTCCATTCAGGGGTAGCTCAGCACAATCAATGTCGATACAAAGGTTATGATGACACCAAGGTCTGGTGTGAGTGTTGATGGTGATGAGGTTGTTGGTGTTGGTGATAGGGTTGGTGGCGTCAACACGAGTGTCCAGTGTGTTGACTGATGCTTGAGGTGATCCCTGGACTGCAGTGGACTACTGCCTTCAGTTCTATCTTAATCCAGACCGCTGGTTTGCTATGATCTGCCTTCAGATATCAGTGAGTGGTGATACAACACATGCACTACAATGAGGAGCAACCTTGATAGATTGCTGCTATGCTGACTGAAACTAATGTATACTTATGCTGAAGTGATAACTAGTTATGGTGTGTAGAGTGGATGGGGATCCACTCGACCACTGATGATGAGAGGGTATGCTTATATACACTCCTTGTAGTGTCACCTGCAATGCTACTCTGGCTCTCTCTCTGCAGAGAGTACCCTCTTCATCGAGTACTGTACAAGAGGTCCCTCCAGTACCCTCCTGTCCTCCTTGAGCTATGTGTCGACTCCTTTGACACTGCTCCTCCTCCTAGTGACCTGCTTGCCAGTCTCCTATACACTGCTCCTCCTCCTTCAACTGGTGACGGTTCCTCTGACTCCTATCTCTCAAGCCCCCTGAGTGGTGACCATCTGCATGCTCCTTGAGCCTGGTCCTCCTCGTGGCTGTGCCTGGCCATCCTCGCATGTGGGCCCAGTCCTCCTTTGCATGTGAGTCCATAGGAGTCCATGGTCTCCATGGAGACTGCACTATGACCATGCTCACCACTGGTACCAGCTAGGTCTCCGATACCTGTGCTCCTTCCATATGAACCAGTGACCCTCCTGCTTCCTGAGCATTCAGGCCCATGACACGGAGCACTTCATGAAGGTTGCGCAACGGAGCACTACATGAAGGGTGCGCAAGATTGATCGGCGTAAATCATCGGGGATCAACGAGATTAATCGGGTGGATGAGATCGATCGAAATCTGGGCCCCATATGGATCTTATCAGGGATCAGTCGGAACAGCATGCCTCAACTAAGTTGGCTGACACAAGCTAGAACTAGGAGCTTAGTATCACTTGGACAGTTACTATTCCAAGGATGTGGGTGTAGGTCACACAAGACCAAGCACACCAGTGACTACATGATCAAGGGGTTTGGTCACGAGGTTCAGCAAGTGGCTGCGGTGATTCACAAGACAAAGTCGAGAAGGAGCTGTGTCACAAGGAGGCCACCACACACCATCTGGCAGAAGAGGAGCATGGAAGTAAAAGGAGAGTACTGCATGAAACCCTTATGCTGTGCCAATGGTGGGAGTGCAGTATCAATGGGATTGATGCTAACAGGACAGGAGCAGTGTCGAACAAGGGATGAAGGCCCCTCAGGAAGAGCAGGATAGGTGTCGTGGGCAACACCAACCGAACCCATAAATACTCTCATCTCACTATAGCATACAAGTGGATCCCCATCCACTCTATTCTACATATACTCTACTTATTACTCAGTTATGTACCATCACAATAGCAGTGCTCTTGCAACAACTTTCAACATGTGTGTTGTATCACTGTTAGTCAACAACTGTAGGCAGTGTTCTTCAACACTAGCGGTCCAGTCCCTTGCTGTAGGCAGTGTTGCTTGACACCAGTGGTCCAGTCGGTTACTGTAGGCAGTGATTCAAACCTGCGGTCCAGTAACTCCTGTCCTCTGTAGGCGATTGCCATATCACAGTCCAGACAACGTCCAAGAGCATTATCAACAGTACTACAAACACTCGTACTGGGAAGAGAGGGTGTATCACTCTCTCATCACGATCAGTGTTGTGCTGCGCAACCTCTGAAAGGAGTGTTCAAGGCAGTCAGTCGAGACTTACCAAGCAGCAATGTTTGGTTATGTTTAGGCGAAACATACTGAGTAGACCTTACTCTAACAATCTCAATATAGTCCCAAATCTAAGTCTCTGGCGCGCGACCGCTTACAAGACCCCTTTACAGTACTCGGCGAAGAAGGTACTCTCTGGAGAGAGAGCAGGAGCAGTGTCGCAGACGACACTGTAAAGAGCTATATAACCATACCTTCTCATCACAAATGGTCGAGTGGATCCCCATCCACTCTACACACCATATAAAACTAGTTATCACTTCAGCATAAGTATACATTAGTTTCAGTCAGCATAGTAGCAATCCATCAAGGTTGCTCCTCATTGTAGCATGTGTGTTGTATCACCATTCACTGATGTCCAAAGGCGGTTCATAGCAAACCAGCAGTCCAGATTAAGATAGAACTGAAGGCAGTAGTCCACTGCGGTCCAGGGATCACTTCAAGCACTAATCGACACACTGGATACTCATGTCGACACCACTCAATATATACTCACACCAGACCTTGATGTTACCACACTTACATATTGATATTGATTGTGCTGAGCTACCCCTGGATGGAGTGTCCACAGTGGTTAGTCGAAATCTGCAATAGCAAAACCACAACTACAGATTCGAGTGAGAAAAGTGATAGAGATGGCTCTATCACATATTTCACCGAGGATCGGAATACCCACTAGTGTTGTCGCATAACTCGACAGAATCAGTAATAGTATCGATACTACTACCGATCTCAGGTTTCAGGCGCGCGACCGCTGACAAACTGTCCCGAACCCATCCAGGAGTATGAGGCATCGGCGGGGGGACGAGCGAGCAGAAGAAGGAGTAGCGAGAGGAGGAGTAGAGAGAGAAGGAGTGGGTGGAATGTAGGTGGTTCGACGAGGAACACATGCCGATTGATTGCAGACCTCTCTATCCCGCGTGGTCACCACCTGGTGGACAAGCGGGGTCCCATGCGGGTGCAACACGACAGCTTCGATCGTGGATCGAATCCTGATTGCGCTAGTGTATAAAGTTATTCTCGTTCCGACGGAGCTTGTCATCGCTATTCCGTGAGGCCAAGCTGGACGGCACCAGTCGCTGCATTCGAAGCCCAGCGAGAGAGGTTTGAATGATAGCATGTGCTTCGGATGTGTGATTCCGAAGCGCGGCTCATAAAGTATAAGTATAAGCTAACTCGGTAGCTCGATCAAGCTATACCATGGGTGAGGATTAGAAGCAGTGTACCAAGCACTTGGATGTAGCTATGAACTTGATGCAGCTCACCCTCTGAGTTTCACGGGAAGTCATCGATGGAGCTAAAACCCTGTGTCGCGAGCGCTGGCAGGGTGTGGTGTGCCGTCCGAGCACCAACGCTACCATCGCTCGCTGTTCAAGGCTATGCTCGACCCGCGAAGGAAAGCAAAGATGAGAGCCACCTGCAGCACATCTAACCAGTCCAGCCTGGGATAAAGTTCAAACTCAGACCTTCTCAGTGAGCTGTCATTTCAGCACAACCCGCTCGAACACCTGAGTAGCACGATGAGAATGCAAGCATACGATTCAAGGAGACCCGTGACTAAACAAGAACAGATACAGAGACGAAGCTAATGATGCAAGTCTAAATACTACCATAAAGAGAACAAGCAATATGCAAAAACTAAGTAAATTGAGCAGCCATACCCTGACAAAGGTAACGACCAAACATGATAACGAGAGGAGACGCAAGCCGATTGTGGAGGGATCGGGACAGGCCGATCCGATCAGGGATTCAGGAGAACCGATCTAGGAAGAAATCGGGTGCAACACAGTCCCGCCGGTTGTCATGGTAAATCATTAGATAGGAGTCCTCTCACCTGTGGGAGATGTCACAAAGATGTATATATATATCTAGCTGAGAGCGCTAGGCTCTCAGCCCGTTTATTAGTCAATTGAGTACATATGTTTCTGTCTAAACCAGCAGTGACATCGTACTTAGACTCTCCCCGATCATCAGTTATCGGGACCATAAAACTTCTTTACCTGTATCATACCCATCCTCTCTGGGCTCGAGTTTGCGCCCAATCCTGCTGGCTCCAACTCCTGTCTCGGAGGCATAGGTTTGTCTAATGCAACGGGACCACCGAGACAAGCCTGACTGATGCTGCCCCTCTTACCGCCGTTGACACCCACTGCAGCATGAGCAGCAGCGGCTGCGGCAGCATAAGGATCGTGCCTTGGCTCGTTGTTCTTAAACTTCCCCGTGCCTGCAGTGAGGGAGAGAAGCTCAGAAGAACGTCCTACGAGACCGGCGGGACGGAAATGAGTCTTGAGATGTTGAGCGAGGTTATCGCTCCTTCCGAAGAACTTGCCGCATGTTTCGACAGGGCATTTGTGAGGACGTTCCTGAGTATGGGTGCGGCTGTGACGTTTGAGATGTTCCATACGTTTGAAACGTTTACCGCAGTGACAGATGTGAAGCTTGTCGGCGGAGGAAACGATGAGAGGGGGTGGGCCGGAGTTGCGTGCTCGACCACGAGGAGTGGCTCGGGTGACGGAAGCGGACACCAAGCGAGATTGACCGTCCAACATCGAAGTAAAGCCGGGGTTCTGGTGAAGAGGGGACCCGAGGGAGATCATGCTGATGCTACGATGACCAGACATGGGTGGAGCACTGTAGTAAGGGTCGATACCGGGGGACATGAAGTCATTGGTAGGGGTGGTGGGGTAGATGAAGCTCGTCCTCGACCTACCCTCCACGATGCTAGAAGAGGGGGTGGAGAGGAAGGATGCGAAGGAGGAAGCCTCGGTTGATGTCGTCGGCCTCGAGAGCTGAGGCAAAGGGCTTGACATAGGCGCTGAGGCAACACGAGCCATAGCTGCTGACGACATACCGCCGCCCACGACGGGCAAGCTCGAACGGCGAGAAGGGGCACTACCGAGGCCAGGTGGGCTTGCAAAGTGGTCTCGGAATGCCATGTTGGCTTGGAAGCTAGGCTCGTGCTTGAGGTCGGAGAGACTGATAAGGGGAGGAGCCTCTTTGGATGGCGTACCAAGTTCGTGAGGAGCATAAGAGACGCTTCGCACACTCTCGGCACTGGTCAACCTCCTCAGAGCGATCGCGGAAGGAGGATAGAATGGTGAGGATGGGTGTGAGAGATCACCGCGAATCGAGTCTTCAGGTGCCGAGCCAGGGGAGTAAGATTGACCGGGTGTGAAGGTCCATGGTTCTGCACCGAGGGATGCGCGCTGGAACCCGGACTGAGGAGTCATACGCATGTGAGCAGCAGCAGAGGCCCTGAAGCCTTCGCTGAGGTTAGCGACGACAGGTTGACCAGCGAAAGTACCAGCGTGGGTAGGCATAGGAGTGGTATCCTCGAAGCCGTCCGACTCGTTGATGCGTTGAGAGTGGGCGAAGAAGTGAGGATCCATCTGGTTGTGGCTAGAGAGCATGGCAATTTCGAACGAATGTGCTGCTCGACGACGAACGTGAGAGGAGGGAGGGGGCATCTCCATACTGAACTCGTCCTGGCCATGAGACAGTGCCAACAAGGCGTTGTGCTGCTGAGGGTAGAAAGCTGCGTGTTCAGTTTTTAGGGGCAACTCAGCACTACCTAGTGCGTCTGGTGTTGCTAGAGCCAAGCCCGACAACGAGGACAAGGGACCAGGAAGATTCATTGGCGACTCGCTGGGAGTGAACGAGCGAGGCGAGTAAGAGCCAGTGTTGTTCGAGTGATCCGAAGCCTGCTCGAGACTGATACACGACGAAGAGGCAGCAGAGCTGAACGAAACTCGTCGAGCACCATACGAAGGCTGGGGCATGCCCGAAAGATGAAGCCCAAAAGTAGGCATAAAGTGGGAGTGGGACATGGCGACCGCGAAAGAAGGGTTAACTTCAAGCGAGACGCTGCCCAAAAGCCCAAGAGAATTGTGACCCAAACCATGGGTGTTGCCCATGGCTGGCTCAGGAGTGCTTAAAGAACCTTACATAATGCTGTGTTGTTGTGGATTAGTGGTTGATATCAAGATTAAATGTAGCTGTTGCAAGCTACTTAGATAGGTGCAGATCGATCGCGTGGGGATGGTTGGGATATTAGCCTGCTGTTTGATTAGCAAGGCGATGATGCTGAGCTTGTTGAAATGGAATTAGTCGACGCGAGAGAACGAGCTAGAGGGGACTAAGTGATCACGCTGAACGAGAGAACTAAGGGATGCGCGAATCAATGAAACTGGTCGATGCTATTAGGTCAAGAGGTGCTAGGTGCAGAACGTGAACAAGGAGCAGAGCGGGCAGACTTGTCAAGAGACAGTGCCTATGGATACGTCGAGCGCGGTAGCTAGTATTGTTGTTGTAGGGGACAGAGGGAGGATGGAATGGAGCGATGGGAGAAGATGATTAGAAGGGAGGGAGGAAGGGGCTCTTGGAACAAGGTCAGGGTGATGTAGTTTTGTACCGTTTCCGTTTCCGTCGACGACCACGACCAGAGGAAGAAAGGACAGCGGGTGCTTAGGGAAGGAGGGCTGCAGGTACCAGGACTCAATGGAAGGGTATGAGCGAAGTGTTGCATTATGGCTGATGCTGCTGCTGCTCGAAAGGAACTCAAGCACGCGCTCTTGGACGGCTGGCAGGCAGTCAAGCAGGCAACCAGGGACGAGATCTACACAGTTTGTGCAAGTGTTAATCTGGGTTGGACAGCTGCAAGATGTACGGAGGCTCCACTCTAATCCACAAACCGAAGGGTTGTAGCAAAGCCCGAAGCAAGAGTGCGACATGGTGCTGATCGCAGTATGCAGAATGCCACCAAGGAACACATGCACAAGAGCAAGAGGAGGGAGGGCGGAAAAAGAGGCTTGCAATGAGGGACGATGATCCCTCGATGAAACGGCCAAGACAGAACGGGAGATGCATACATACACACACCCACAAAGCTGTCTGAAACTGCAGCGGAAAGAGCGACGAAAGTGCATGAGTTGAGTCACTGCGAGATATGAGGTGTAGTAGATACGGGTACTGGTATGGGGCAGACGGCGGAGCTTGACCCGTTTTACCACTTCATGCCATCGTTGTGCCAAAATAGCCGAATTCTATGGGTTCTGTTGGAGAAAACTCCTCGCTTCGAACGGTAAGTGAGGTCTTCATTGCGTTGTGCTTCTTTGTTTTGCTCACTGTGATTGCCTAAGACGGCACTCACGATGCCCATCTGTTGTAGGACGTACAGCAAATAGCGATGATCACAAGTATCGATTGCGACGATTAATGAGAACTAAGTACAAGATAATGAGTAGTATATATATGTTCCAGCATTCTGTGCATACGTGTAAGTTACAGAGATGTGCTGCCCAGTATATGATACTGAAACATGACGGGGCAACTATGTCCGTTATCTGTTAACCGCCAATGCCAGTCGCAATAGTCGATCCGGGTAAAATATGATACATATCCGAGTGAGCGAAGTTGGCGTCAGTGTAAGATGGGACTAGAAGTCACTTACTATAACTGTGACAGCTGCAAGCAATTAACCGTGTGTGGCAAAAGGCATGAAGAGAGGAGCACCAAAAGAGGAAGGTCTCGAGGGAGGAGCTGCAACCCGTGGGTTAAATGTCGCTTAGCGAGGTGAGGTCGAAATGCAATGAGCGCTCATGCGATCCAAACTTGCAACGGCAAGGCTTGAGATGCTGGCGGTATCGACTCGCCAGCGCAACTCGCTGTAAAGATCAAGCAAGTAAGCGAGGCAAGGATGTAGGCCTCGTGGGCCAAGCTGGTCGTGACGGAGTGAAGTGACACAGCAGCCAACACGGGAATGCGACAGAGGCAGAGAGGAAGAGGCAGGCCGAGCAGTAGGCTAAAGAGAATAAATGGCGGAATGGGTGGCTAAATAGTGAAAGTATGTGAGGTCTAGTACGATCTCACACCTTCGCCACCTTAGCTCACTCGGATCTGTAGCATGTTGGCCTGGTTGTCACGAGAGGCATCGGCATACCGACTATGCGATACCTGAGGAGGAGAAGATAGATGGCGCGTCATGTTTCAGCCTGGTCCACAGGGTAGCATGTCTCTGTTGAGGAGACATGTATATACTAGTCATTGTCTTGTACTTAGTTCTTGCACATCATCGCAACCGATATCTGCGTTCACCGCCATTTGCTGCACGATCTTCAACTTAAATGAACGGGAACTTGGACAGCAAAGGCAAGGCGGAGGCGAGTTGATTGAATGGATGAGAGGCTGTCTGGCTTGCTATGGGCTCGATAGGCTTAGCGGCTTGGTGGGATTTGGATTTGTCTTGGCTTTTTGGCTTTTCTACGAAAGGAACTGTCAGTGTCGGTTGGCAGATGGCCGGAGTTGTGAGCGGACTTAGCCTGTGTGTCACAAAAAGAAAATGAAAAAATGAAAAAATGCAAAAATGCAAAAATGCAAAAATGGAATTTTTTGAAGAAATTTGATTACAAAAATCAAATAAAAAATGAAAAGAATCCATGTTGGTTCTTCATGAATTGGGCTGACAGTTGAAGTGTAGTCGCTGGGTGCGGTGTTGTAAAAGCCGCTAATTTAGAGAGGACGGAGGAAGGCCTGGACAATGGCTAAGCGAGAGATGCGAGTCGCTGCCCTTTGGGAATGCGACTTGCTTCCCCTTGCTATGAAATCTCTCTCTCCTCTAAACCACTGTCTTCGACATACCACACAGAGAGGTTTCTTCTTGGTGCGCCTTGTTGTACTCTCGTTCAAACTCCTCCCTTTTCCGCTGCAAAGTCGATGAAAGCTGGAATGTGTCAAGGTCAAGACTGCCTGCATGTTATCATCGTGTTGAGACCATAACTGATCTGAGTCCATGGCGATTTATGTCGCTCTTTTGTTTCTCTGCCAGCAAGCGTTGGGGCGCAGTGACGATGCTTTCAGTCACAGAAGCGAGAGGTATGGGAGAAAAGAGGACAGCTCCGTAGAGCGGCTAAGCAGCTTGTTCAGATTCCATCCAAATATTTGCGCTTCCAATGAGGCAGAGGCAGAAGTGTGCAAGGTGCAGACAATCGGAGATCTGCTGCTTTCGTACAGGAGCTGTAAGGGTGAGATGTCATCTCACGTTCCCATGGATCCAGAGGCAAAAAGGGCGGTAAGCGACTAACAGCCATTCAATGTCTGGCTGCCGGATACACGAACCACACGCGGGAACAGAGACCGAAGCATGAGAAATGTGAGAATGCCTTACTTGTGGCAGAGTCGCTTGCGGGATAATACCAGGCGGCTTTTGGGATCCATGGAGGAGGCAGTGCCAGAGGAACGGGTGTTGAGAATAGCTCGGAGTTTAGAGCGGGGTGTCGAATGGAAGAAGGCTCAAAGCGACGCTGAAGAAGGTCTTGGTCTCGGGCGCTGATCCCTTTTGTGGTTTGTGACAGCTTTCAAATTTCCAAATTACGCGCACCCATTTCCGAATTTTAGGCGCCTTTTCTGTGGCCCCTTTTGTACGTAAGCAGCCTGGTTGGCACACAGCGAAAAGGCGCCCGGTCAAATCCCTGCCTGAACTCGGGCCGAAGCAATGAGCCTGACATGGATTCTGGAAGCAAAAGCTCTTGGCTTGCAGTAGCGCTCATGTGTCACGTCGGCTTCACTTTCGAGGGTGCTGGATCCTAGCGAAGAGCCGAATCTAGTCCCAGATTGAATTCCGAGAGCACGATCGGGTACGATTCCATCCTAGCTCACACTGGTAAGTCGGATGGACTTGGATCATAAGCTGGGCTCCCTCCGACGGAAACATTCGACTCAGGATCGCGAACTTCATGGGCACTTAGCACGTCCAACCCTTATTGGCACAGCAAGCAAGATGCACGCTTCCTGAGGCGACACTATCCGATCCCTGTTAGCGTGCACTGCCTCCTTGCCAAAGCCTTTAAGAAGCGAAGGTGTTTCGTCTGAATGATTGGCAAGATGAGAAGGTTGCATGGGAAGCCAAAGCCAGATAGAGTATTGACCCATGTCGATCTCAAACACAGTCCGATCTGACAGCAGCAGCTGTTTGGTGCCTGAGTTCTGATGGGCATGCGAGAATTCCGCTTTGGACAACCAATCACCGCTTCCAATCTGCCTGACAGCATCAGTAGCGATGAGAAGAGGGCGAGAAGACAGTTGCACGGGCAAAGAAAGTCTCATCGAATGGGATCCCCCTTGCTGAGCTCTGCTTGCCCGTGTCTCTGTGTCTCCATGAAAAGTGGCGGAAAATGCTGCCCGGGCAATGAGAAAGCGGCGCCGAGGCTAGGCTTTGTGCATACATCACACTGCAGCATTACTCAAAGGGGCAACGCATCCACACGGTATTTCCTCCTCAAGTAAGCTCAGTTCTGCGTCTTCTTATGGTCTGGTGTCTATGCTAGAATGCAATCTCAGGCACAGCATCAATCAAGGAACACAGCATCAATCAAGGAGCACAGCATCAATCAAGGAGATGCGATGCGCCACATCTTGTCGACGAACAGGTGTTGGTACAGGAGAAGCACCTGCGCCACCACTCCATGCTGCGCCTGTTTAGCTTAAGTAAGACCTCTTCAATACATCGTGAGGTCCATGAAGCTGGATAAAGTTTCGATGGAATCGGTTCATTGAGTGCGATTGCTCTGTGTATGGCCGTGTCAGTCTCAGCCAAAGGATGAGGGTGTGGACACAATGGACTGTTTCTACAGCGTGATGTCCGAGCTGAACAATTAAATACTGTATTTCTCCTTTTTCTTTTTTGTCTTTTTTCTTTTTCTTTTTTGACAGCTTCTTCCCCACGCTGTCCTGGAAAAATCAAAGATGTAATTTAAGTGGGGCGAGTCATTGTAGCGGCTAAGCGAAGCCGAGATTTTGTTTCATGCCCACACAAAGTTTGGCGTGAGAAAAATGTAATGCACGAAAATGCAGAAGGAAAAGAAAAAAAGGAAAGAAAAAGGAAAGAAAAAAGAAAGAAAAAAAGAAAGGAAAAAAGAAAGGAAAAAAGAAAGGAAAAAAGAAAGAAAAAAAGAAAGAAAAAAAGAAAGGAAAAAAGTTGAGAAGCGTCCGCCGCCGCCGCTGCCCGTTTCCATGCGCACGCCCCCACGAAGACACAGGATAGCTTCTGACAAGAGAGGGCAAGACATCAGACCTGAGCCTTGTTGCCCCTTGCTCTGTAAGGGGGACTGCTCCGATCGCTGCCCAAAATGACATGCTACCACCCGCCACAGCCCCATCTTGACAGCGCAAAGTGAGATCCGCCAGGCAAACAACAATCTCGAGTGCACCGAATGTTGCAGCGCATGATGCCGTGATCTTGCTCCAATGATGGTTTCTTTGACATAGTCTCGAATTGGATCGAGTTGCCATATGAGACACATGACCTATTTGAAAAGCCATGGCATATTGCGAGCCTTAGATCAGATTCAGCGCCGTTTGGTTGCTCCAACCCAATTCTGAGAATGCGGGGAAAGGGATTTGGGAGGGTCAGGTCACCACCTAGAACACAGAAGGCTTCGAGAGAAGGCAATATCAAAGCCACTCACTTGCCGAGGCGAGGTCGATGCCGAATGTTTCCACTCGTTGACAGTGTTCCTACTGGAATTCACCGCTTCCGAGAACACGGCGAGAAACGTTTGCTCTTGCTCGCTCCTTGCACACCCTTCAACCGAAAGGCAATTGACGATAGCTACTCTCCTCAACCTCTGCTTCGCTTGACTCTCAGCACTTGCTATGCTTGTAATAGATGTGCCTTCTGACATGGCCGTGGCCGGTCTCCCCAGTGTGAGACGAGCCATCGCAGCAAATGGAGGGGTAGAATCAGTGGCAGCTCGATGGCTCTGTCATTGTCTGCGTCGGTGGAGATGAAACTCTGCCAGGGCGGATTTGTATGTGTGCCTTCCCTCTGCCTGAGATTCAGTCAAACAGATCTCTTGGATACCAAGCCTTAAAGCGTGTTTGCAGAAGCGAGGTCTGAATCTTTCTCACGATCTTGCCTCGTTAAGCGGACGCGGCTGGAGCTAAGCGACATGGTTCTTGGCTATGCGCTTGTTCCTTCAACCTGACATAATCTTAGCTGCCTCTCAACTACAGTGCCTCCTCTCTGTCAGGCGGCAAAAGTGCAGATACCGCGGCTGCCGACACCGAGACCAAGGCCAACACTTTGGACAGGACCTGATACAGATATGCGTTTGGATCGTGCATTGCCGTGGGATCCTCGCCTTCTCGTGTTCCTGTCGCTTAATGCTAGCCTGGTTGGAGAAGTGACCGGACGCGAAAAAGACTTTTGTACGAGCCTGTCTTGTCGCAATCCATCACGGGAGTTGAAGGGAAACATACCCTTCTTGACCAAGGCGAGGAGCCGACAAGGGGTATTATGTCAGCTTCGGTCAAGTCGAGTCTTTGCGATGCCTAAAGCTTACACCGAGACAATTCGATCACCTCATGGATGTCGACGTGACCGGTTGATGGCCCAAGAGTATCCTGTATCACACATGCATACACAGAACACTGCAACATATATATACTTTGGCTATTATCATGTACTTAGTTATGCTCTCTACCGCAATCGATACTTGTGATGTCTCTCCATGCAACCTCTAGTCGTACTGCCAGCAAGGCTAAGCCGACCAGCTTCTCTTCGGCTACGCCTTTAGAACAGAATTCGGCAATACGCAACAGCATTGCACCATCCTCTCCGGATCCATCACGAGCCTAAAGCCCTCACATCGATCACTATGATCCGTTGGAAAGGGGAATCTTAGTTCGGCATCTATGCGACCTTGTGTGCGTGAGAAAAAATGAAAAGAAAAAGTCTCATCCGAATGTCACTCGCACATGGCAAAAGCATGACTTCGGCGAGAGGAACGTTTAGGTGTGTCACAGGGGAAGGAAGGGTTCGATCGAGCACAGGTTACTCTTCTTGGCTAAGGGGAAAAGACTTCCTGCCACCCTGAGCCCTTTGCTATTTTTGGCGAGTGAGAGATGATAGATAGTCGCCGAGCAAAGAACCGCGGCTATTGTAGGTGAGGTTTTTCCCCATATCGAAGCGTTTACTTTACCTCGCTATCTTGTTGATCAGCGGTGGATGTGACTTGCATCGGCGGGCCCAATTTATGTACTCGTCGATTCGAAGTCTATCTTTGTTCATCGGCCCATTCGATGGCGTTCACCAAGATGGATGTTGCAGTTCTCATACTGTGTGGCATCTGATGTCTTCTATCGATCGTTGGCGTTGGTGCTGATTCACCATCGTCACCCGTCTTGGGGACAAAGTTGGGGTCGAGACCTGTATGAAACACCTCGGGCGATCTCACAGCGGTGTCACAAACAAGCCAAAGGGCATAGGATCAGGTATGACTTGCATTGCGCAATTAGAGTGCGCTTTCTGTGTGTGCAAGGTCAAGTGAAGAGACTCTTGCACTGGCGCGAGTGCAAAGAGTCATGTCATGTGTAGCATAGGGGCAATCCTCTGATCGGGGAGAGCAATGGAGTGGTGTTTCTGCTTTTAGGAGTACAGCGTCGTCAAGGGTACAATCTTTTATTTAGTGCCAAGCAGCTGCAAGGATGCGATTACTGACCCCAGTACTGACGAGCGTAAGGATAGTTAGAGTAGGCGTTGCTGCTGGCCTGGTGGCCGTAAGCACCGTACTGCTGATAGTACTGCTGCTGCTGCAGCTGTTGCTGCTGAGCCTGTTGTTGCTGCTGCTGCTGCTGCTGAGCCTGTTGCTGCTGCTGCTGCTGCTGCTGCTGCTGCTGAGCCTGCTGTTGCGGCACACCCTGAGACTGACCCTGACCACGGCCCACCTGGCTAGAGGCGACGCCCGACTGGGCCGATCCCTTGGAGGCGTTGGCGTCAAACTGACGATAGCTGTCGAGAGCGCTTCCGGACGAAGCACCAGACTTTTGCTGCGAACCCATGTGAGGGGTTCCAGTGTTACCGGAAGAAGCGTTGCTAGAGGCAGCGTTCTGCGGAGGAGCACCACCAGCACCGCTTCCAAGGAAGCCACCGAGACCGGGGATGCTTCCACCACCACCGTAGATCTTGGAGTAATCCGACATGCCACCGAGACCAGGCACGCCACCACGGCCGAAGCCCTGGTCATACGAAGAGAGACCAGCGGAGCCGGGTGCCTGACCGTAGTGGCTCTGGGCACCGTAGGCGTTGGCGTCACTCTGAGGAGCCTGGTTGTAGGGCGAAGCGATGTTGGCAGGGGTACCGGGCTTGGAGTGGGGCTGGGGCTGGGGCTGACCAGCGGGCTGACCAGCGGGCTGACCAGCGGGCTGACCAGCGGGCTGACCATAGACGGGATATTGACCGTAGCCGGCGGTGGGCTGTGCGTAGTGCTGGAACTGGTGAGGCATGTAGTAGTTGGGGTAGTAGTAGGGCATGATGCCAGGGAACTGCTGCTGAGGAGCCTGCTGCTGGTGAAGACCCGGACCAGCCTGGTGAGCATGGTGCTGGTGAGGCTGGTGGCTCTGGTGGTCACCGCCCTGCTGAGGAAGCGACTGCTGCTGTGACTGCTGGCCCTGCTGAGAAGCCTGAGGCTGAGCCTTGTCGTCGGATCGCTGGCCGAAAGCGTTGGATCCCTGGTCGTAAGAGCCGTAGAACTGAGCGAGACGCTGAGTGTCGAGACCACCGTACATGGACGTGTAGTCCGGGAGACCCTGCTGAGGCTGGCCCTGCGATTGAGGCTGCTGGGCAGCTGCCTGGTTCTGGCCAAGCGAGTTGTATCCATTGTAGCCGTGGATCTGGTCCTGCTGCTGGGGAGCGGCCTGCTGTTGGGCCTGTCCGGTGAAACCGTACGAGTTGTCGAAAGAGTCCGACTTGAAGCCGTTGTACTGGGAAGCAGTGGACTGTTGAGCAAAAGAGTCGGTCTGAGGCTGGGCAACCTGAGCATCCTGTCGGTGAGCCGAGGGAGAAGAAGCGGTGGCGGCGGCGGCGACGACAGGAGCAGCCTCAGCCTCTGTCTGTGTAGGTGCAGCGTCGTTGGTAGACTCGGGAGTGTCATCGGCATCGTTGCCAAGGAAGTTGAGCGAGCCGAACTGGACGCCAAGCTTGTCAAGCTGGGAGGAGCCACCAGCCATGACGACGGGGGCATCCTGTCGTGCGCGCTGCAAAGATCGCTGAGCGCCAGCACGAGGAGCTGCGGCCTTGGAGAGACCAGGTGGGGCAACAGCCGATGCGTTGGCATCAGCGGCGGGAGCAGCAGTGGTGGCATCGGCGGCGGCGGGGGTAGAGTCAACCGCTGCAGGCTCAGTGGCAGCAGCGGCTTCAGGCTCCTGAGTGATGGTAGCTTCTGTGCTGGTAACAGGAGCAGCGGCAGCCTCGACGGCGGGCTCGGCAGCAGCAGCGGTGACGGGCTGCTCAACGGAAGATTCAGGCTTGGCCTCGGTGGCAGACTCGGTAGCAGCGGCGGGAGTAATTTCAGATGCTGGGGCGACGGGGGCGGACTCGGAGGGAGCAGCAGTAGTAGCAGCAGTAGCAGCAGCAGGAGCAGCAGCAGGAAGAGCAGCAGGCTTGGGAGCCTCGGACTTGCGAGCAATCTGAGCCCAGCTCATACCAGCAGCCTTTGGTGAAGGCTTGGAAGGGGTAGGAACCTTGACGGCAGGGGTTGAGTCTTCAGCAGAGGAAGTGAGAGCGGCGGTGGTGGTGGCCGACTCGGTAGCTTGAGGAGCAGCTGGAGCGGGGGCGGCAGCAGGTGCCTCTGCAGCGTCGGTGGAAGTTTGGGAAGGAGCAGCTGGCGAGTCAGTGAGCTCCTTGGGAAGGGCAGGTGCTGGAGCAGGTGTAGCAGCAGCAGCGGCAGGAGCGGGTTGGGACTTGTTGGCGGATCGACCGAGGGCAGCGGCCCAGCTAGTTCCAGAGGTAGGTGTAGTGATAGGAGCGAAAGCCTGAGCGGTAGTCGTCGACTCGACAGGCTCGGATGTCTTGACTTGGTGGCCGTTGGTCTGGGGAGCAATGCCACCACCACGACCACCAAGGCCACGGAAGCCACCTCGACCGCCACGAGCACCTCGAACAGAAGCACCGCCACGACCACGAGCAGCAGGAGCACCAAGGTGGTTGCCACGAGCAGCGTGAGGTGCAGTAGATGGAGGGGTTGACGAAGGGTAAGGAGCTAGGGCGGCGTGATGAGCGCTGGACTCCTTCTTGGGCTGCTTCTTTGGCTTGACGGAGGAGAATTGCTCGACGTGACCTTCTGTGATACGAACGACGGTGTTCTCGACATCTCCGAGCGACTCTTGGAGAGCAAAGAGAAGATCTTCGTCGGTCCAAGTTGGGAAGAGCTCACGGATCATTTCGAGCTGAACCGAGTATTTGGAACGAAGGGTACGGACCTCTTCGGTATCGTCTTGGACATTCTGTGAGCGAACCTTGGGGCGAGGGAAGGACCCTCTGCGCGCAGTGGTAGCCGACATCGTTTTGTGTATATGTATGTGTGTGTATTGCGCAGTGTAGGGATGAGAGGTTAGAGGAAGTATGTCTCGACGAGATGAGCGAGCTGAACTGCAGGACGACTTTTTACGGCGAAGAGGAGAAGAGCAACGAAACGATCAAAGACAAAGGACCGTATGCAATTGTCGAGAATCGCGGCGGAGAGAGTCGAGAGAGAAGAGAAAAAGGTAGCAAGACGGTGAGGAGTGGATGAAAGGAAGAAAGAAAATGTCAGCGATGAAGTCGAAGCAACACTGCGCAAGCTCTGTTGGTGCACTCTGACAGCGTCAACGACAGTGTGGCTGGCTAAATTAGTGTCCAAGATACACCAGCAGCGACAAAACACACGGACACACACACACTCTCTCTCAGACACTCTCACACACGAGGCAGTCAGGAGTGGAGACTCTCTGTGCTTTTGCTGTTGGCCTGGAACAGAATTATTTTGCTTTTCTTCTTCACTAATGTGACTGTCACTCGATCAGAGAGCATTGCCTCCTGCGCCTCCACGAGAAGACACTCCTTCGAGCAAGCAAGTTAAGACTTCTACCGGAGCCCCTTTTCGCTTTTCCTCTTGAGCAGCGTGTGATATTGCAAAAAGGTGAAGAAAGTGTGATCGAAAGTTAAATAGGCTTGTATGCATAATACAAAAAGCTGAAAAGCAAGAGATCCATTGATTTCGGATCAGTTGAAACCGAACTCCCGAAATATATACAAAACCGAGAGACGTATTTCAAAGGAATTGAATACGAAGCTGGTGAGAAGAAAGGGCCATCATGTAGGAAGAGACTTGGTCGGCTGACCATCACAAAGCGACCAAAAAAGCCTCGACCCTGAAGGGCCTGTCTGTCAGCTCTAAGCCAGGAAGCGACATATGGCATCTCAAACTGTCAATCCCCGCACATCAGTGATCAAAGGCAATAGATATCAAAGACAATAGGTGGTCTGAGAGGGCTGAACATTGGTACCGTTCTCCAACGCCAAGGGTCGTAGAAGAGACAAGCAGCTCGATCGAGAGAGGAATCGGGCGAGGAGAATGAGTGGAATTACTAAGCATATGTCATAGCTCGCTCTATACATTTTATCGCACGACACATAAGGGGTCGCCTGCTGGTGGATATCACTGTCCTTCCTATCCGATAACTCTGCCGACGCTGGCATGCAGCTCGGCAGCGCAAAGGAGCTCCATCTTCTGATGGGTTTGGCCCTCTGTAAAGCAATATATAGTAGGAATGAGCTGCTGGCAGGCACATGATGCGTTGGCGCGAATGTGAATAAAGGATGTTCTTGTTGATGCTCACTTGCCAAGCTCAGGAAGAGAAGTTGCTCTGTCTGGAGCGACCGTTGCCATCGGCATTCCGAGGACGTGCACGCGGATACCGTAAAAGCATTTGGTTCGCGAGCCAAAAGAAAAGAAAAAGAAAGGAAAAAGAAAGGGAAAAAAAAAGGAAAAAAAAAATGCTGAAAATGCTGAAAATGCTGAAAATGCTGAAAATCGGCCTGGAAAGTGGGTCTGCCGCTGCATCGCCTCGTTTCGGTGGCTGGCTTCATTTCAGTCAATCACAAGGTTCAAGCGGCTCAGCGTTGTAGCATATCGACTCGTTCAATATGGATCGAAGCCGGCTAGGCCTCGGAAGGCCCATACCGCATGCTATCACGGCAAAGGATCCGAGAACAATGCCTTGAGCAGCTGTGTGAAGCTCGCTGGCAGACAAAAGAGGCGCCCGTTGCAGCCAACACGCGTTATCGCATATGCCTTCAACGAGTGAAGCTTGAGTCAACTTGCTGTGATGAAGCGGTTGTGAGCCTATTCACAAAGCTTGTTAGCATGCAGACATTGGGCAACAGAATGAAGAAGCCGCCGCTTTTGTCTTTGCCTTTCAATGGCGGTGGGAGAAAGTCGGCTTCGATTGCGCAGAACAGACAACCAATGCTTTCTTTTGATGCTGGAGAGAAACAGCTCAGACCTCGGAAATGTATAGTGTAGCAGCGAGCGCAAAGCTCATCAACAAGATAAAAAAAAAAGGAAAAGAAAAAAAAGAAAAAAGAAAGAAAAAAGAAAGAAAAAAAAGGGTTTCTTTCTCTCCCGATGAGCTTTCCGAATCGAAATTGATTTTCTCATTGTTGGCAGCAGACGGCTTTCCGTTGAGTTTTAATGGAAATTTGAAATTACGCCTGCTCACACACACAGCCCTCGAGGTCGGCTCAATTCTCGGCCAGCAGCTGCGCTCTCTCTACACTATTGGCCGCTGCCGACTTGAACGCGCTCTCTCTCTCTTGCACTCTCTCTCTCTCTCTTGCACTCTCTCTCTCTCATTGCACTCTCAATTTTTGGTCTGCCTCTCGGCTCCACCAAAACCGCATTGTTCAGGACGGCGCAACCGCGGAATAGCTAACTACAGCAGCGCTTGGCTCAGCTTGCTCAGCTTGCTCTCCTCTTCCACCAACACACTGCCACTATACCCCAACCAACACGATCTCGGCTTGGCCTACTTCCGCTACTGCAACACGCTTGTAGTCCTTCCATCCGTCTACCCTCTGGCCGGCCCAGTCTCTTCTCGACGTCACTCCATCATCCCTACCACCTTCTCCCCACTCATCTCGATCAGTTCACGCGGCTGCTCTATCTACAGGCAATCCTTCTTCCGCTTCTTGTCCTCGCGCACCTCCTTCAGCAGCAAGCCCTCTTTTCTTGCCATTCGCAGTCATAGCATCTCGACCACCTCGGGTCTATACAGACGAGTAGCATCTCCAGCTTTGTATTGCCACACTTCCTCCACGCTGAATCTTGAGCGCCGACAGCAATACCTTGCAGCTGCGCTACGCCCATATACGTGTCAGCTTTCCATCCGCACAAACGATTGTCTCTTGCCAATACGCACATGCGCAAGAGCCGCTTCTCCGAGTTCGTCTCCAACGTGATCCGTGTACGCAAAGCTCCTCGTCTCCAACGACGCCGCTCTTGCCGTGCATCTACCAACTTCACATCGCCTCATCCTCTCCAATACAGCGTCCGCTCGGACGTCCACACCATGGCTGCTAGCGCTGCAGTATCCCCGGTGGACGATCCGATAAGAAGCAGCACTCCTTTCGCCGACCCATTCTGCGACCCATTCTGCGACCCATTCTGCGACCCATTCTGCGACCCATTCTGGCAACCTGATTCACTGTCTCGGCGCAACTCTGCTCTTGTCAACTCAGCTCTGGCATCGCCAGCAATTGGACAAGCTCTAGCTCAGGCGCTTGCTTCGCCTGTCTGTGACAACGCACATCGATTTACAAGGGATGACCCATTCCTCTTACGCTCTGATGTCGATCCGCATTCGCATCCAACATTGATTCCAGCCTCCTCGACACAAATGTTGCGCACGCAGACAGAAACAGCTCTCGACCCTGGGCCATCATCACAGCCCATCATCGGGCCATCACCACAGCCCATCATCACCACTCGCAAATCGCCCACCGGCTTGAAGCTTCAGCTGGACACCTCGGTGCCACGTAGGTCGGCTACCTTGAGTAGCTATCCGCATCCCTCGAAATCAAAACAGAAGAACTTCCTGCATCTGCCCATGCCTATGCTTACACCTCCGACTCCCATGCAAGGTCTCAAGCCTCGATCACACGACAAGGCCGTTTCAGAGAACAAGGCATCATCATCTACTGCGGCTGTCGCAGCTGATTCTGGCTCGCGACAGTCAGATGCCCACCTTGGCCGAAGTGACTTTAACTTGGAGGAGTTCACGTTTGAGGTCTCAACCATTCTTCCCGACTTTCTTTATCTCGGTCCCAACATCCAAAGCGAGCAGAACGTCGCCGAGTTGCAGCACAAGGGCATACGTCGCATTCTCAACGTGGCTTGCGAGATCGACGAACGCGGCCCTCTCAACCTGCGAGACAAGTTTGACAAGTACCTCAAGATTCCTATGCTTGACAGTGTCGAAGCAAAAGGCGTGCAGAACAGCATTCAAGAGGCTTGTTCTTTCCTCGATGACGCGCGCTTGCGGTCTGAGCCAGTGTACGTGCACTGCAAAGCAGGCAAGTCCCGCTCTGTCACCATTGTCATCGCCTATCTCATCCATGCACTCGGCTGGTCCTTGCAACGATCCTACTCGCACGTCATGGAGAAGCGAGCTGCCATCTCTCCCAACATCGGCTTTGTTGCCGAACTGATGAAGTACGAGGAGAAGGAGCACAAGTTGACCCGATCATCGGGCATCTATGGCGAAGCTCCAGCAGGCACCAATCTACCCACCTCAAAATCTTCAACGCATCTGCTTTCAGCTTGGAGTGACGACAAGGCAGATAAGCAAGCAAGGCCGAACGAGTCGGCGCCATCTCTGCCTATCTCCACGCTCAAAACGCAGCAACTGCGAGCATCACAGGACCATCGCCCAACTGACTACTTCTATGCCTTTAGTAGCTCCCAGTCACAGTCGTCACCTGACTTGCCTTCGTTGGCCTTCAGCAGTAGATGATCAAGATACTCTTCAACGTTTTTGGTTTCTGCACGGTAGTCCCAGCATCTACATCTCCGCAGATCATGTGTAACCCGATTTGACGGTGGCGTTCGCCACTATCACCACGCTACCAATGTCTCACTCTCTTGCTTCCCTTTCCGTATCCTATGGACTATTTCTCGCATCTATCCTGTATTGCAGCTTCACAAATTTCTCCTCACAATCACAGGGTCGGTCCTCTGTTGTAATTCTATCCCCATTCTCGCTCATATCAGCAGCGTCGCTCCTACTCAAACATCTAGTTTGGCTTGTCTGTCTGAAGTTGGTGCCTGTCACTTTTTGTCATGTCTGCGTGACCGGACTGAGATTTCGACGAGGTGAAGGATAAGACGAAGCCAGCTTGGTGCACGCTGAAAGGGGGTCCGAGGGAGGATGTGCATTGGACCCTGCATGCTGTTGCAACCTTCGACACCAGAAGCGAGCATCATGACGTTTGCAGCAAGTCATGTGCAGCAGACCGCAGCCTTCACATGATCTTGTAGGGCACTGTGAGGAGAGCAAAGACCCTGACTCATGCTCGCAGTTTCGATCGCCGTAAAGCTCCTAAGGAATGACGCTTTGCATCCTGCATTTTGTGTCTTATTTGTCAGCTTTTACCCTCCCCATCACAACACGCTCTCGAAATGCAGCGAACACCGGGTGTCAGGTTGTGCCACCTCAGTTTAATCACACAGGATCAGGCCGAGCGAAATCGTAAGCAGTTGCTTGATGTACACTCGGCATAGCGTAAGCCACTGCTGAAGGCTTGTGAGGCCACTTGATCGGAGCAGACATTGTTTCAGTTTGCAGTTTGCAGTTTGCAGTTTGCAGTTTGCAGTTGCAGTTGCAGGCTCCTTCCTTCAGCAGTTCACTTTGTCTCTTCACCACACTCGACCATACACTATCAACCATGTCGTCTACTACTATTGGACTCACCGTCCGATCGTTCCAGGAGGACAGCAACTCTGAACCCGGAACTTACTCCACTTCCAATGGTGTCGCTGTCCCTCATGCCTATGAAGCCCAGCGAGCCGGTCGCGAAGGCCCCCTTTTGCTTCAGGACTTTCACCTTATCGACCTGATCTCTCACTTCGATCGAGAACGTATCCCTGAGCGAGTCGTTCACGCTAAGGGTGGTGGAGCTCACGGTATCTATCGAACCACCCACCCGATTCCGGACATCTGTCTTGCGCCACTCTTTGGTGAAAAGACTGAATGTCCTATCACTGTTCGCTTTTCTACTGTTGGTGGCGAATCGGGTTCTCCTGATTGCGCTCGTGATCCTCGTGGATTTTCCATCAAGATGAGGACGGCACAAGGAAACATGGACTGGGTGTTTAACAACACTCCTATCTTCTTCCTTCGTGATCCGGCCAAGTTCCCTCACTTTATCCACACGCAGAAGCGAGACCCTCAAACGCACTTGACGCATGCCGACGATTCGATCCACTTCTGGGACTACATGGGTGACAACCCCGAGTCCGTCCACCAGTTCCTCTACCTCATGGGTCCTCGTGGTATTCCTTTCTCTTGGAGACACATGCAGGGCTACTCTGGGCACACGATCAAGTTCATCAACAAGGAGGGCAAGTGGAAATACTGTCAGATCCACCTTCTCTCCCAACAGGGCACCAAGAACCTCACCAACGACGAGGCAGCTCAGCAATCGCCCGATGCTCACCAGAAGGATCTCTTCCAAGCCATTGAAAAGGGAGACTTCCCCAAGTGGGACGTCAAGTATCAGATTATGGACCCCGCAGATGCTCCCAACTCCGGTGTCAACGTCAATGATCTCACCAAGGTCTGGCCTCGTGACAAGTTCCCTCTCCACCCTCTCGGCGAGATTGAACTCAACCGCAACGTCGCCAACTACTTTGCCGAGATCGAACAAGTCGCATTCAACCCAGCACATTTGATCCCTGGTCTCGAACCAAGCAACGACCCCGTTCTTCAATCGCGCCTATTCTCCTACCCTGACACACACCGTCATCGTATTGGCGTCAACTATCAACAGTTGCCAGTAAATCAAGCTCACCCAGACCACAAACCCGTCAACTTCCAAAGAGACGGTGCTATGGCCTTTTACAACCAAGGTCCTCGACCGAACTACATCCATTCCCTTGCTCCACCCGACTTTAGAGCTCGTCAGGTTGACGTCGACAACATCCACGCAGACTATGAGGGTAACGCTATTGCTTTCCTCTCTGGTGTTCAGGAGGAAGATTTCCTCCAGCCTAGGGCTATGTGGAAGAAGGTCTTCTCCGAACAAGATAGGAAGCAAACAATTGAGAATATCTCAGGTCACATGTCCACTTGTCAGAATAAAGACGTTCTCGCTAAGGCGATTAGTGTTTGGCATCAGGTCGACCCGCAGATGGCAGAGAAGATCGCTGAACCTTTAGGTTTGAAGGGCAAATACAAGACCGACTTGAGGGATGCAGTTTTCAACGGCAGTCACAACTTCCTCGGTAGGAACCTGGGCGACCAGGCTGGCTCAGCTGGTGGCTGGTCCAGGGCAGATGACAAACACGAGAAGGTCGAGAAGGTATATGGTCTCAGCAGCAACAAGCATGCTTTGGTTGATGGAAACCAGACCAATGGAACCAAGCTCGTTGATTTGTGCCTTTCCGTTAATGTAGCATCTGAATCAGCTTGAATGGATTCCTCTCATTTTGAATGCTTATGTGTCTGAAATGTTGGTGTGATGTAAAATGTTGCGTATCAACTCTAGACCACCATGACGGCCGTTTGAGAACGTGCGCCAAACTTCCAAGCGGTGTTCTCCGTTCCGTCGGGACAGGGCAAATGGAATGCAAACCAACACGCACCAAGCTGTGAACGACACTTACTGACAAACGAACCGCTACATGATTAGAGAAAGGAGTGTGGTTGCTAGCGGCATACAGCAAGAAGAGAGACATCAATAATGCAACGAATGAGTGACAAAGGTGAGATTAAAAGACAAAGTACGTCTATGTATGCGTATGAATAGCGACACTAGCAGAACTGCTTGTTCACTGAGACAATCATCTATGTATATGTGAATGAAGCAGAATTGTAACTATTCACCATCCTTGCAGAAGCCCTTTTGATGTAAGGCAAAGGCGAAACCAAACCAGTTGCACTTGAAGTTTGCCTTGCTCTCCTTGACATCGGTGAGACTCCCGCAACCTCGTTACCGTCACTCCTTGTGGCATGTGTAGCGCTTGTCCCTCTCGAGCTCCCACCACCTCCATAAGCCCTTTTATGATCAGCAGCTAAAAAAGGAGAGCTTAAACCCAGATCGCGGTATGCCTCGTTCGTACCACTTCTCTGCCGATGCAAAGGAGAAACAAACCTATGGAGGAGGTATTCTTGCGCATCCTCTTGAACCCTCGACATCTCCTCTTGAGGCAGGTTGGAGTATTCGTATTGCTCTGGACTCACCTGAACTTTAGTGCGGTAGTGCTGCGATGCTGAGGGAGAGGTAAGAGTAGGACGGATGTGTACGCGAAGTCCGAATTCGAGCAACGTGCCATCAGCGCGATGGGGAGTAATGTTGGGATGGGTAAGGGAGAAGCTTATATCAAATCCAGCTCCCGTGGATGCAGCTGATGGATAAGCTTCTGCAGCATGAGCTGGTATTGATCGGTTTGGCTCTAAACGATGATAGTTCCCTCGGTAATGCGTGCCCTGATTAGATTGACCTTCAGCATGGCCATACTCGAAGTCCTTTCGCATATCAAGATGCGCGTGAGGCGACCGTGGACGATTCACCACACCACCCTTCGGACGATTAGGCGAACGCTGCATGGTATGACTCCGTCCGCGACCCGGAACACCCTCGTAAGAAGTTCCCAAGACCTCTGCCCTTCGATCGCGCGCTCCTACCTTGTGACCTTGCAGGTTAGCTTGTCTCGTCTGCGCAGAACCCATCGACCCCGTCGCACAACTCTCTTCCGTAACAGCGGAATGAGCAGGATTGCTCGTGTTCGGAGTCCAAAGCTCCGAAGTCACCGTGCGTGGCGAAGTGTCGGTAACGCTCGCATCCGGTCTCCTTCGAGGCGTGCTAAAGGTCGACGAAGAGGTCGCGAGGCGGAGAGGTTTGAGTAAGCGACTAGTATCTGATCTTGGTGTTGTGGTCGGTGCTTGCTGTACGCAAGGCGATGATGGGTGTTCAGAGATAGCGGCGCCGACTTGTGGTTGAAGGATTTCTTGCGGCTCGACTTGCTGATCGGAGGCCGGGAGTGGTTCTTGAGCAGAGGCGAGGCTGCTGTATTGGAGCGAGGGACGCTCGTTTGCGAAAGCAGCCATCGTTGGAGCTCGCTTCCGCCGCAAAATCATTGACTTTGTCTTTTCTGGTGGAAGCGGCATTTCGTATGTGTGGACAAGGTTTCGAAGGGGTCGAAGCACTGGTTGGAGCTCGACCGTAGGAGCCGGCTCGAAGAGATGTTGTGAAAGCTTGCCGGGTGATGGTCGTGATCGCCGCTCAACAGAAAATGGTTGCTCAAAGATGTGATCGGGAAGCTTGTCGTGTGACGAGCGAACCTCGCTCGATCGGGGACTTTCTGGTTCGTACGTCGGGAGTTTGCCTAGAATCGGTCGAGATGCTTGTGCTGGCTCTGGCTTGAATGCTTGTCGTGATAGCTTGCCTGGTGTCGATCGCGGCTTTTCAAGGGTGGAGACTTGGGCGACACGCGGTTGCAACTTGCCTGGCAAAGATCGGCATTCCCCGGCAGGACCTGACTTCTGCTCGACAGAATCTCGTGCAAACCTACCAGGTGCTGATCTTGGCTCCGGAAGAGCAGCGCCTGAAGTTGGATGTGCATCGTATCGAGGCAGCTTTCCTGGTAGCGAACGTGGCTCTTTAGGAGAGACTGCTTCTTCGGGATGTCTTTGCAGCTTGTCCGGTGGCGACCAGTCTTTCTCGGCAGTAGTCTCTTCAGCCAACCATGATGACAGCTTGCATGGCGACGGCTGCGGCACTCGAGCAGAGGTATCTTCTTCTACAACCCAAGGCGACAACTTACCAGGTGATGATCCCTGCTTTTCCGCCAAGCCAGGCTCCGGCTCAACAGCTGCTATTGACAGCTTGCCCGGTATCGGCCTTGAGGTTCGAGAGGAAGCCGTCTCTGACGTCAGCGCATCTCGAGCGAGCTTACCCGGAAGCGGCCTCCGCTGATCCTCTGCATCTGACTGTGATTCCTCTTGCTTATGGTGTGCAAGCTTGCCTGGAAAAGGTCTCGTCAGCTTTGTAGGTGAAGCTGGCTCCATATTGGGTTGACGGAGCTTGCCAGGCATCGGTCGAGGTTGCTCTTCGGTGTCAAATCCAACCTTTGTAGGTTGAGGGGCGAGCTTGCCGGGCGGAAGCTGCGACACTGCAGGAGAATCGATGTTATGCAAGGTCTTCAGCAGCATCCGCTTCGTCTGTGGTTCTTCAGATCCGGATAACTCTACTGCACGCCGAGTCAGCTTGCCTGGCGACTTCCTCTGGATGTGCTGCGGTTTCGAGTGGGCATTCAGGTCAGGCATCTGCTTCAACAGCGTGCGCTTAGTCTGTTTCGCTGGAAGGGCAATATCTTCGGTGTCCACAACCTCTTCTCTCTGCCTTAGCTTCCCAGGCAAAATCTTGAGTTCACGCCGTGGACTTCCATGAACAGTGAACCCCGACATCCGCTTGAGTGTCATACGCCTGGCGACACCGACGGAGGCAACTTCTGCTTCTTCCTCCTCACTATCGTCCCAGTCCTTCACCATCCTTCCTACTTGCTGCCTTGTCGACGGTGTCACTGGCTCCGCAACTTTTGCTCCGGGCTGGGACCGTGCGAGGAGAAGGCACTGCAAGTCACCTTGATTAGTGACATCTACCTTTTGGCGAGGCTGCTCTTCGAGGGCTGGTCTTTTGGACTTGTTGAGAGCTGGTAAAAGATGCAAGCTCTCTTGGCGAGGTCTTGAGGCAACCAGATCTGGTTCACGTTGAGGGATGTTAAGTCGACCGGGAATCTTGATGGGCTTGAATGACGTCTGTCCGAGCTTCTTTCGTTGAGAAAAGGACCGAGACAGCTTTTGACCCAGGAGTGGCCGGTCATTGAGTGGTTGTGGAGGAGATGCTTGCTCTAACCTATTAACGTGTCGGTGGATGGCTTCATCCTTCTCGACAGCATCCGAATCGGAGGCACCTAGAGCGGACACTCCAGAAAAAGGTTGCAAGAGAACCTCGCCAGGAGCATTGTGCGTAGATTGCGGCTTCGCTTCCACTTGGCGTTCTGTGTCAGCTAATTCGAGCAATGTGCTATCTGCTGCTGTATGGATGTCGGCGTCGCCATCATCGCTCGCAGAGTTGACAGCTTCGTCCATCGGAGAACCCTGCTCGTCCATCGTGTGCTTGAGCCAAGAAGTGGTCCTTTCGATGAGCGAGTCTCGAGGCTTGACATAGGGCTCCGTATCCGCATCCTTCACTTCGTCTATAAGCTCTGCCAAGATCTCTTCGTTAGCCGACGAGCTGGCGTAGAACGGCGCCACTGACTGTTCTGCGTGAGCCGGTTGTTGGTCTTCTGGCACAGGGTGCACGTCGGTGGGAAAGAAAGCTCGCGCGTTTTTGCCGCCCGCTGAGACCAGTTCGATTACTTCTCCGATCACGAGATGATCTGAGGGGCCCGTCAGTCCGGATGGTGAAGCTTGAAGGATTTCTTGAGGGAAAGATTGCTCGCTATCGGCGTACACTCGGTCAAAGAGACCGTCTTCCCATGAAGCATCGCTTTCAGAGTCGGTGTCCAATCTTTCTACTATTTCCGCTGCATCTGGAATTTCTGCTCCACCAGATTCTCGGAGGGTGTTTGGACCTGTGGCCTTGCCAGGGACCGTCCCGTTCTGATGCGAAGGCCCTGACCTTTCGAGAGAGGGATCTGCTGTGCCGACATGATCTTCTGCAACCTTGCCCATCGACTGGCTCGTCCGCGTGGCCGATCTGTAGGGTAGCCTGTCGAAGGGGTTTGGCGACGCCGTCGGATCTGTTGAGTCAGAGAATGCTGACTTGAGAGTCGAGGAGGGATGGTGGGGTGCAGTTGTTGGGATGGTTGAGGGCAAGCTTGCTAAAGAGACTTGGGAGCGAGAAAGACTTTCTTGTGTCTCTTGGGTAGTAGTATCTGCTGTGATGAGCTCTCTCTGAGCAGGCAGTGGTTTTTGGGAAGTTGAGGAGGTCAAGTGGATGCTCTTTTCCGCCCCATCCTGTGCTGATGAGGGAAAGAGGCCCTCAATGTGAGCGGCTTGAGAAGCGATGCTGGTCTGGTCAGTCTGCCAAGTGGGATTTGGCGGCTCTTTCGAGCTGAGCAGCAACGAGGTCGTCTCATGGCCTGCGGAGGATGCTAGGAAAGTTTCCACGCCAGATTGATTGACACGTTGTGGTGATGGGTCGTGAGCTTTGATGTGGCTTTCAGAAGAGCTTGTCTGTGTCGACAGCTGATGGGCAGGGTTGATGGCTTCGCATTGCGAGGCGGGTCGAGAGTGAGAGCTGCGAGCCGGGCGGGTGAAGCTAGATCCTGCAGAGAACAAGACAGAGTTGTCGGTCGGGGTGAGGCTCTGTGTTTCCTTCAAACTTTGCTGCGGGGATGAATTGTCTGACAAAGTTTGAGCTTCAGTCGTCATACGACTATTTTGTCCAGCCGTAGTGGAGTTCTGGAGGATAACGTCAAGATCTGACGGCTGCGCTTCCTGAGACTTTGATGAAGCAAGAGGGATGCTTTCGACTGCGACAGCGCTCGTCGTTGTCATGGATGCACTATCATCTCTTGTGCTGGTCGAGGTCTGCTGGGTCTGCGGGGTCTGCTGGGTCTGCGGGGTCTGCGGGGTCTGCGGGATCACTGACTCTGTTGTGGGAATGACAGGGCCAATTGAAGCGACTTCTTCCTCGTCTTCTGCTGCCTTTGAAAAGTGCTGTACAGCCTTGGCCACCTTGCCACCCTGCTTTGCAAGATATCGAGGTGAGCTTGGTGGTTTGGCTGTCGATGGAGAGTTGGGGAAAGGCGTTGGTCGAAGTCTGCTGAGAACAGATTTGGACGATGGGAAGGCCGATGAGGTTGCTGATATTGGCATGGGTATGATATGCGACGATTGAGCAAGTGTCATACGAGGTACTCTGGAGTTGGTGCCGACGAAGAAGTTGGCAGCGGTCTGCGGCAGCTTACGAGCTTCTGAAGCTCGACTGTTCTCATCCATGGTGGAGGATGCTCGAATACGGGTGGACGAGAGAGCTTGATTGAATGCATCAGTGGCACTTGGGTGTGATCTGCATGACTAGGCCGGAAGTGTTTCGCTAGGCCCTATGATCTAGCACTGAATCTGGCCGAGCATTGCACTGTGAGAGAAGAAGAAGAAGTTGAAAGAGATGGTGGGGACAAGTTTGGAAGTTAGTTGGCATCTACATAGCAACCTTGCGTTCTTCAGCCCAAAGCGCGAATGTAAGTATCACTGAAAGAGCTTCGTAATGCATAATAAAGGAGCTCAGCGTGGCAACGACATCGGTGTGATCTTGTGTAGAGGAAGGTGACATTGTGATCTTGTGTGGGTCCATGCATGAGAGTAGCAAGCGAGAGTAAGGGATACGTCGAATTCTGCGCTTCAGCCTTGTGTTTTGCAGCGGGGCGTGCATAAGGCTGCAGCCATCTGCACCACTGACCCTTTCGCCGCCAACGATAAGTTGGTTGAGGATGATGCCTGTCCACCAAACCATCCTGGCTGCAGCTGTACCATCCGTCGTCTCCAGGCTGCAATGTCGTGGAAAGCGGCTTCTTCGGTGTTGATCTTGAGAAAATCGCCGAGATCGGGATCGGGGGGGGGGGGGGGGGAAATCAAATCAAAAAAATCAAAATTCAATCGATCGGGGCCAGAAAGCTGACAAGGATCGCGATCGCGATGCAACACCGCAACACCCTTAGAAGTACTTAGGCTGATATCTCCCGATCTCTGTCGCCAAGTGTCACTCTTATTCCCACAAGATACTCGTTTACAATGGCCACTCGGCAAGGCGGGCAAGGCTGATCGCGTAGCAGTCCGATTGAATCGTGACTCTTCCTACTCTTTCATCTGCTGCGCATTGACAAGAAGCTCCTTCTTTAGTTGAGGTTACAAAAGTCGAGTGTGCAAGCTCGTTCAAGAGAGTGCAGCGAAGTAACAATGTGGCGTACAAGAGCATTGAGCGTTGCAGCTTGCGAAGGATGAAGGTGCTAAAGATAACGATCCAGTGAGATGCTAAAGGATGACGCAGAGCCGATCTGGTCGGGGATCAGGCAGAGCCGATCCGGTTGAATGACCGATTTGATCAAAGATTGAGTCGAGTCAATCTCAGTAGAGATCGGGTGCAACACAGTCCTGCTCGTTGTCATGGTAAATCATTAAGTAGTAGTACTCACACATTCGGCATGTGCCATTCACTTGCTTCAGCTCGGGCAGCATCGGAGACCCTTTTGCAATTTTATCTTTTATTCATTTGTTTTCGATGTATCCTGATGTCCTTATTTTCTATCTCAATTCACGCAGCATCATCACTTCTTGATCCGATCGCGTGCGTCATCTGGAAATCATCCCCATCGCAATGAAGACTTTGCGTGATTATTTCTGAACGAAAGAAGAAGAAGAGCAAAAAAGAGAAGAAAAAACAAAATAAAATAAGGATGATAGCTTCGGGATCTTCCGAAAGGCGTGGGAAAGACAGCCAGATTGCACTTTACAAGAAGGCCTGACGGTCAAGCAAGAAAAACAAAAAAACAAAAAACAAAAAAAAAGGTAGAAAATATATATTTATTTATTATTTACTTTTTAACTGTTTCTATGTTGGGGTTAGCTCCAGCCCCACTTCGCCTGTCACAACGCTGATACACCGTGTGTCAGCCAAGGTGATATACGCAGTTTGCCTTTAGAACCCAAAGGTCTGACGGTGTCAGCCGACCCTCTCACTTGAAGAAAGCACAACTTGATCACAAGATATAAGTGCAAGCTATTCTCCGCAGCCTCTCTGATCTCTCGCAACCCTCCTCGACCTTTCCCTCTTCGACTCTTCGAGATCCCAGCTAGATCATTTGCTCATCTTGATCCCCGATACAACACATCTCATCCTTCTCCTGCTCGCTCTCGCCTCTTTACTAAAAATGTCGCCAACTGCTACTGGCCCGGCACCTGCCGGTGTTGCTCCTATCAGCAAGAAGGCACAGGTCACACCTGATGACAAGACCACCAATGACCCACGCGACTCAAACATTCACAGAGCTATTGCTCAACACCCATATGGCGGTGCCGCCAACCTTCGCGATGTCTTTACAAACCAAGGTGAGCTGTAGCTCTTTTTCGACAATATGCGATGCGATGCGATGCGGTGTTCATCCGTTTGCAGTTTCCAATTCTTTAGTGTCATGGTCTCGTTTCTTCACGCTGTCGAATTCGCCGGGTGCTTTGTGTTGATCCACCAGGTTCGCCGGTCCGTTCCGGTCATCCGCCAATGCTCTTCAAGGCGGTTGGGCCCGGTCAATTGATTGGGCATTGTGGGATCTTTCTGCATTTGATGCTTCCGGACCTCTCCGGCGGAAAGGGTCGGGTAGTTGATCTAAGAGGCAGCATTGCAGTCATTGGATGTTTCCCAGGGGAAAGGGCGAAAGATGCGAGCTTTGTCGGTCAATTCCTTGCCGCCATGCTTTCTCTCGCCTGCTTCTGTCGAACTTTTACGAGGGCAGCGGCACTCTCCCTTCTCTGCCAGTTGGTGAGCCAAGAATAGAGACTCTTGCGCACAGACACTTGCCGATGATCACACTTTTCTTCCCCGTCCTCTCAAGCCACAAGCCACAAATCACATTTTCCAATCTTTTTTTCTTTTTCTTTTTCTTTTTCGAATTGGAATTTGGATGTTTTCTTGGGCGTTTGCCTCTGTTACGGACTTTACCCCAACGAAGCATTTTTGATTTTGTTTTTCTGGAATTTCCTCAAAAAAGAAAAAGAAAATCACTATGGCGGTTAGGCTGTCTTGCCGTCGCGTCGCGTCGCGTCTCGCTTGCTTGCTCCTCCCTCTCTCTCTCTCCCGCCACGTTCCGAGTCACCTTTTCTTCCATTCTCGGCATTCTGTGAAAGGACCCTTTGATCATTTGTTCAAGAACGGGTCGGGTCAATCTTCTCAACCGAGTCTCGCCGACAGTATCACCTGTCAGAAGCCTCGAAAGAGATCATTGCACCAGTCACGCTGGCTCTCCCTCATCCCTATCTCTCCCCTCCGAGATCCGAGCGCGTCCGATCAGCTCGAGCAGCTTATCGCGTCCTATTAGCAATTATCGGAAGCGCCGCCCGCTGTTTCTTCTTGTTTCGCATCGAGCTGCTTCACTACCTTCCACCTCATCATTC
Organism: Ustilago nuda; assembly: GCA_022963125.1. NCBI lineage: Eukaryota > Fungi > Basidiomycota > Ustilaginomycetes > Ustilaginales > Ustilaginaceae > Ustilago > Ustilago nuda. Next base: position 589,850 of record JALCUS010000004.1, on the reverse strand, counting down.
CTCTCCCTGCCGTGTCCCCGATCATCATCATCATGCTTCGCTCGTCACATAGATCCTTACGCAGCAGCATGCGCTGCGCTGCAGCCGAGGTATCCCAAGCAGGTCCCTCTAGCTATGCATCCTCCTCAGCACCAGCTCCAAGGCCTCGTTCGACACGCAATGCATCCATCGCATCCTTCTCCACATCATCTCCCCACAATGACACGCTCGCTGACCATCGTATCATCTCCGATCCTTTCCCTAATCAAGACACCGGCTTCACTTACGAGCGCCGTGACCAGCTCGGCCTCCGCGGTCTCCTCCCACCTGCTATGCAGAGCCTTAACACACAAGTCCTTCGCGTCCTCCACCAGCTTCGCAGCAAGGCTACTCCTCTCGAAAAGCACGTCATGCTCGCTTCGCTGCGTCAGACCAACACTCGTCTCTACTACGCAACCATTCTCGCCAACAAAGAAGAGATTCTCCCTCTCATCTACACTCCCACCGTTGGTGAGGCATGCCAGAAGTTCTCTCACATCTACCGCCGTCCCGAAGGTCTTTCGATCTCGCTCGAGGACAAGGGCAAAATTGCTAGCATCGTCGAAAACTGGCCTGTTCCTGCAGGCTCTCCTCGTATTGCCGTCATCACCGATGGTTCTCGTATCCTCGGTCTCGGCGACTTGGGATGGAACGGTCAAGGTATCTCGATCGGCAAGCTTTCTCTCTACGTTGCCGGCGCCGGTATCCACCCCCGTGCTACACTTCCTATCGTCGTAGACTTGGGCACCAACAACAACAAGATTCTCGAAGACCCCCTTTACCTCGGTCTCCGACGCAAACGTGCCAGAACAGAAGAATACATCGAGTTTATGGACGAAGTCATGGATGCTCTTCACTCGAGGTATCCCAACTTGGTCATTCAATTTGAGGACTTCACCTCCGAAAACGCATTCCGTTTCCTCGATCGATACCAGAACAAGTACCCCATGTTCAACGACGACATCCAGGGCACCGGTTCCGTCATCCTCGGTGGCTTCGCGAACGCTGCCCGAATCGCAAGCAAAGAGAGCGGTCGACCTCTGCACGACCACCGCATTCTCATGGCTGGTGCTGGTTCTGCCGCCGTCGGTGTGGGTAAACAGCTAATGTCCTTTTTCATCCGTCAAGGTTTATCTGAGGACGAGGCTCGCGAGCGTATCTACATTACCGATTCTAAGGGTCTCGTTACTAAGGATCGTGGAGATAAGCTACCAGAACACAAAATCTTTTTCGCTAGAGACGATAACTCTGGTCATCATATCAAAGATCTTGTTGAAATCATTGACTACGTTAAGCCCACCGCTATTCTCGGCCTTAGCACCGTGAAGGGGACATTCGACGAGACGGTCATTCGCAAGATGGCAGCCTTGAACCAGCGCCCGATCATCTTCCCACTCTCCAACCCCACCGATAACTCGGAATGCACTTTCGAAGAAGCTGTCAAGTATACCGATGGCAAAGTTCTTTTCGCTGCAGGATCTCCCTTCCCCGAGATCGAAGCCGAGAACTCTCCCACTGGCAAGAGATTGATTCCTGGTCAGGGTAACAACTTTTTGGTCTTCCCCGGTATTGGTCTTTGCGCAGCGCTCTGCAAGGCAGGAAGGGTGACGAATGAGATGATCACCGAATCTGCTCTTGCGCTTTCCGACGCACTCAACGATGAAGAGAGGGCTGAGGGTAGACTCTACCCAAACACAGAGAGGATCAGGGAGATCAGCAGAGATATTGCCGTACGATGCATTCAGATGGCTAACAAGCAAGGTGTCGCGAGGGATGCAGGTAAGACAGCAGCAATGGACCAAGAGCAACTGAGCGATTGGGTTCACGGTGAAATGTGGACGCCTAAGTACGATACTCCTGAAGATCAGTAAGTTTGCTTAGCGTCAGTCGTCGAGGTTTATTTGTTCATTCGCATCTCCAAAAAAGGGCTACTCTTGTCAAACTGTCACGTACAGCCCTCCTTACACACCTAAAACAGATGGACATTCTGGTTTCATTTCCCCCTCCTGTCTGAAGTCACAGCCCGTGCGTAAGAATGAGTGTACGACTGGGTATCACAAGGCATCGACTTGGAAATCAGATCAGATCGCAACACCAACCGCACTCCTCCGCCTACCATCATCACCATACAACCGCACTCCTCCGCCTACCATCATCACCATACAACCGCATCTGATCTAAACTATACCTCCCTCCACCCGCACCCAAGCTTCTGAAACCCCACCCTTTCCCCCCACTCTCCACAGCATCCATCTCCAAGTTCGCATCATCGACAACAGGGTTATAGCTCAACATCAAGGCGCTCTGTCTTCTACTCCTACTAACCCCGCCCAACCCTTCTGCTTCCTCTTCTTCCTCCTCGACAATCTGTCCGATCAAGTAGGCTCCCGATGTGGTGCTCCTTGGCAGAGCCGCACTGCCATACGGGTTCAGCGGTGGAACAGGCTTTCTGCTGACTATGGCGTAGAGTTTGCTGCTCCGTCGAGGAGGTGGTGTTGGCATGGAACGTGGTGTATCGGCTCGTAAATGCGGTTCGGTGCAGGAGTCGAGTGAGAATCGTCCTGCGCTCGCTCCAGGAGCTAGACTTGTGTAGCTGGTGGAGCGTTGGAGGTTAGAGGCGAGGTTGGCTTGGGAGGAAGAACGGGTTGGCAATCGAGGCGAATTCTCGTCAAGAGATTGCCTTGCTTTGCCCTTACCCAACCCATTCCGGCCCATCCCTGTGTTTGTTGGAGCTGGGGCTGTGGCTTGATGTTTATCCCTTCTGCGCCTGACTATGTCTACAAACAATCTTGACTTGGTCACTTTCGCTTCAGAAACCAGTGCAACGATTTTCTGGGTTACCTTCTCCGGCAATGCCGGTGCGGGCGCAGGTAATACTGTAGCTCTCAACTCTGGTTGCAAAGCTGAGGAAAGATCTGCACGAGTTCTCGACCTGCCAAACCACCTTGGAAGGGTCAGAAATCCAATCCGCTTCTTCTTCGTTGAGGTTTCCGTCATGTCGAGGAACGGATGCAGTTGCTGCCCTTCCACTGTTGCTGTCGTCGGCTCGATAACTTTAGTCGTGCTCTCAAGGCCTCTCAACACCTGTGAAGTAGAGTCGAGCGATTGCACCGGAGCACTGCAACCAACTTCACAACAGATACAAGGTCAGCCTACCTTCCCAGCCGCTTTACCACTCTTATTCGTCCCCACAGGATCAGGAAACCTTGTGACTCCAGTCAACGTTTCAAATATCTCCTCTTTGATGCGTCCACTTGGATCATAATTTTCCGTTAGTTTCTCTTGTAATGACCTATATAGCTGTTCTTTGTGCTCTTGGAGTAGTCTCTCATCGAATCCGTCCTCTGATCCTTGATCTGCTTTCAATCCTTGATGTTGAATTTGAGAGGTGCAGGGTAGAGGATACCTGGAGCGTAAGGTAGCAGTCGGAGGGAGGATGGTATCGATAACGATGCGATCAGCCGTTATGCTGACGGCTGTTTGAATATCACTCGTGGGAACAAAGTTGACAAGCGTTGGTTGGGAGATGACTAGTGCTGTTCCTTTTCGTCTGTGATAAGTGGTTTTGTATTCCACTTCTGAGGTGGAAGAAGGTGAAGAGGACGAGAAAGAAGAAGAGTCGGAAGAGGAGGTACTGGATGAAGAATGGGAGGGCGAGAGTGGCGGGTGGTCATGTGATGTATAGTACGATGATGAGCGAGAGGCTGTCGCTGGTGGTGGTGGGTTGGTCAACATCGTATCAAGCAGCGTTCCGAAGGTGATCTTCGGTACCGTTGCAGCTCCAGAAGGACGTGCAAAAAGGAGACGGAAAGATGAATGGAGGAGGTGAAGATACCTTGGCTTTTAGCTAGTCCTCCAAAGCTCAGAAGCAAGGGGCTTTCCTTTGACGCGCACCAAAAGTGGAGGCAAAACGCACGTCCCACCGAAACCCTGCGTCGCGGCTGCCGTCATTCAATACGCTTGACCGCCACCGCGCGCCGATAAAACCTGACCGATGCGTCATGCCCGCCGACCCAGCTGCATCCTTCTCGCCAATGCTCAGAATGATACGCAGCAATGGGATATTCAAATGGCATTATGCTAGATGGAAGTGCATCAATCGGTATTAGTTGGCCGCGGTACTTCCTCTGCGGCTCGCATCTCCACTGCCAACAAGGTTAACCGATACGTGGGAAGCGTTTGATTCTCCTCCCGCAGGCGCAGCAGTCATTGGAGTGATGGAGCTTCGAAGACGACTACCGAATTTGTCATTGCGTTGTCGAGCATGCATCTGCGCCACTGCAGTTTGCATCGATTCAGGAGCTGTCGACATCGAGGTCGCTGAGAGAGGCTCGCCGAGTCGTCCAGACACTTTGCCAGTCGATCTGACTGTGCTCGGTGGATGACCGCCAGCTGTGCTGTAGCGTGCTTGTCTACTTGCACGCAAGCTTTCGGTGGTAGCAGCCGATCCTGCAGTGACAGCTGAATCCGTCGAGGCAGCAGCTGGCCTTTGTGCGCTTCGTGAAACTGAGCCAGTCGAGACTCCATTAGTACGTCGCGCAGATCTGTTAGCGGCTATCTTGACTTGGCTGTTGCCGCCGCCATTTTCCCACACACCAGCTATGGCACGTCCAGGCTCGATGCGATCGCCCCAGTACGTGAACGAAAGCTTGGTCGATCGGACATACTTTTCCTTCCCGGCTTGACCATCAACGCCGTCACTACTGCCAGAACCAGAGCTGCTGCTACTCGCGCTGCTACTATCAGCACTGCTGACACTGGCGCCGTCATCGTCATCTTCCTCATCATCCTCCTCGATGCCCTCGTGTGATAAAGGCAGTCCATCTGCAAAGCCTCCTTTCCCGCCTTCCGCTTGACGTGAAGCTGCATTTCGCCAAGCAACAACAGAGATGAACTTGTACAGGTTGCGCGTCTTTGCACGTAGCGTTGTGTTGCGCAAAGCTTTTAGACGTCCACGACTGTCTTTGCTGCGTGCAGTGAAATCACTCGTATCGATTTCGGCGGCAGCGCCCTCGTCTCTCAGAGCGGCAGTGCTAACCATTGGTAGAGCTGTTACACCAATACGCTGGCACTTTATCTCGACATCGGAGAAACGTACCACCCAAAGATCCTTCTTGCTACCCAAAGCTGGCGCCTTCGACGATCCTCCACCGCGTTCTTCCGATGACAACAAGTCTGAGAGTCTCCGATAAGAGCGCTTGCTTCTGAGCGTAGCTCGTAAGCCAGGCTGATTCGAGCTGCTCCATCGACCGCCTTGTTGACTACCGCCCTCAGGCCCACTTTCCCCTCCTTCGCTATCGGAAGCATACGTTTCACCTCGACCGTCCTTCGGCGCTGACTCGGAAAGTGTTCTGCGGGCATGCTCGTCGTAGAGAGCCTTCTCCTCGATCAAGGTCCTGTCTGGCCGGGGTCGAAGCACCTGTCGGTCAGTGATGCCGTCGATGCGAGCAAAGACGTCACGTGTCTTGTCTCTTTCCTCGGCATTGACCTTCTCGTCCTCGATGGAGCGGACAAGCCGTTCGATTTCGACTACCATAGCAACGGTGCTCTCGAACTCGTGAGTCGATGGATCGGTATGGAAGAGGAGGTTCTGGAACAACAGCGGGTATTTGAGCAGTCGCTGAAAGGGCATCGATGCGAAGATCGAGAGCCCTGCGTAGCCTTGCTCAGCTGCACATGTCTCGAGGGCCGCTACAGTACGCCCGAGTCCGACGGTGTTGCTGAGTCGCTCTTTCTTGAGTCGCTTGCCTCGGAATGCCCGCTCCATCAAAGCAGCTTCTTCCACCTCTTCCATGGCTCTCTGCAGGTGGCATACGTAGCTTGCATAGTGTTCGAGGATATGCGAGTACTTCATGAACACATCAGCCAAGCTTCGTACCAGTGGCCACTGCTCCTCGTATCTTGCTTTGAGAGCGTCCGACAGCATTCCATGTGCCTCAACCAGGCCATCGGACATAGCAACAAGGACTTGGCGCAGGGAAGGTGGCAGTGGAACCGAGAGCCGCAGAGGATCCGCGTCGCTGCTTGCCTTACTAGACAGCGCCCGCAACTTTTGTGCTTTGGACACTCTGGCCTTTCCCTTCGCAGCGACTGGCACGTCCATGTAGGCAACCGTGCTTCGATCCCCTGTCGCTGTTGTGCCGAGGCCAAGGGCGAGACCGAAAGCTGCGTCTGATCGGTTAGGTATGAGAGCATTACGTGCAGATGGATAGTCAGATGTGGCAGGGTCACCTACGCCGACCGAATACGGGCTTCGTGATCCTGCTGCTTGCTGTGCATGCCACTGAGATTGTATCTCGCGCATACTAGCATCGATTGAATTGCCTGCAGCTTTGCCCGCCGAGACACAAGACATGAAGCGAGCAGCAATAGGAAGGTCACCACTTGAAGTGGCAACGGCTGCTTTTGAGCTCGACGCGTTTGTAATCAGACTGCCGGTCGACAAAACGCCAGACTGCGGTGTCGAAGACCAATCTTTTGAACCGGACCGATCGGTGGAGAAAGGGGTGTTGAGTGTCAAGGGCGGTGGTAAGACGCGCTCAGGATCAAAGTGCTCTGGATGGATAAGGGCGTCGATATAGAGTTCCTTGGCCTTCTCGAGCTCAGCAACGTATCGCTCTTCACTGGCTACGATTTCCCACAGGACCTCTTGGCGTGTGCGCTCTCTTGGACCGAGGTTTCTGACGAGCTCCTCGTGAGTCATCTCGCTCCACGTAGGGAATGCAAAGGATCGAGCTGCGGCGGCGCCTGAATGTGGGAACACAACGGGCTCGTTGGAGCCAGTTGGCGACACTGGGTTGAAGCTATTTCTGCGACTTGCCGGTCGACTGCTGTTGGAGCCAGAGTAGCTGATACGCATGGGCTGCGAAGTACGAGTGGGAAACTGCAACGGCCCCGAAGCAGCAGCCGGACGAGATGCTTTGATTGGAGAAACTCTTCCACTTTGAGCAACATCGAGTGAGGTGTGCCTCCGGATGGACGATGGGATGTCGTGAGTCCGACTTGCCACAAGTGAAGAGATTGAAGCCAGCCCCGAGGGGTCACCATCCAGAGTTGCTGGACCACTTGAGTACGAGTAGCTGCGACGTGCACTGGATCGCGTCGAAGCGGCTTGACTCACTCTAGAGGAGCGCGCATAGCTGGAAGCGCTCTTATCACGAACGCTGTGGGAGCCGGCGGCCAAAGACACCTGTTGACTGGCATCGCTGGCTGCTGATCTGGTCCAGGTGCGTGATCGGGCCTGACTTGCGGCAGTAGGTCTTGCAAAGTTGCTATTTCCTGCAAATGGGTTGCTGTCGTTGGAGCTGCTGCGCGAGAGTGGCGGCGCCATAGACGAGCGCTGGAGAGCTGGCGAGGTGGATCGTTGCTTCTGAGGGGAAGGTGCGAAGGCAACGGTCTTGCTGGTATGAGTGGTCGAGAAGCCCGTTTGGTTGCCATAGCTGGCTTGACGTTGATCGTTGGCCTGCCCTGCTATATACGGCGAGTGTGATCTATCTTTGGGAGTCACAGAGTCGCTTTTCGAATGCTGAATAGGCGCATCAGCGGGCAAGCTGGATCCGGGCACGCGACTTGGTACGGATCGAGGTGCAGAGGAAGAAAGAGCATAGTCGAAAGGGTTGAGCTGAACGTCGGAGAGCGGCGATTCGAGGGAGGTGATGGGTATCGTCAGTTGCGGCGCAGGTGTAGCATTGTTGGTAGAGAGAGAAGGTGGTATAGGCTGGTGTAGAACAGTCGCTTCAGATTTGACAACAAGCGCTTTGGTCCGACCGACAGTGTTGTATGGTGCCTTGAGTGGTGGAGCTGGGCTAGGAGCAGCCAAGTTTTGCTTCTCTGAGCGATCGAAAGAAGCTTCTGGCGCCGGCTTGGCTGGTGAAATAGGCGCAGCTGTTGAAAAGCGGGAGAAGAAGCGTTTCATGGCCGACGGTGAGCGAGGGAGACCCTCCTGCAGGCTGAGATATGAAGCCGTTTTCACTTGTGTTGAGATGGAGGGGAAGAGTTTGCCACAAACGATCCTTATCTGAAAGCGATCATCCTCGCAAGTGTGAATAGCAATGGATAGACGGAGGCCAATTGGAGCAAGAGCAGTGTCGAAAAGGCCGCCTATAAGGAGACTGCACGTTAGTTGGTCGATCGGTTGATGTGATGCGATGCGATGCAGGCGCGACGTGGTGTGGTGAGGTGAGTCAGGGAGAGCGGCAAGGGATGCGTATATTCAGCTACGCCGACACGATGCGGATCCTGGAAGAGAAGGAAGTGATGATTGAGAGCAAGGGAGGTGGGCGAGAAGTGGCCTGAGATAGTCACTGTAATCTCAGTGTCTGTCAAGAGCATGCATGCGTGGCGCTACCTGTGATTTTTCATATCTCAGAGCAACATTGACGGTGTTGCCTGCTGTTTCAGTGTGAAAAAGTAGCAGCTTCAGTCCAGCTAGGAAGGCACGCGAATGCTCAGCTCAGGCCTCTTTCTGGTTCTCAAAGCAAACCGTCAACGCAAGGAAATGAAGAGAAGGAGAGTGCAATGATGGTAGTGGAAAGCGGAGCGGAGAAATGGAACAATTCGATTGTTAAGTCCAGCCGAAACACCCACGCCTTTCTTTGACGATCACGTGATGCATCCTCTGAAACGTGCTTCTTGTCTGTCTCTCTTACTCGCTCCACCAAAATGAAATCTCACATCGCACAATATTCGGGAGTCGGCTGTTTTCCGCTCCAATGGCAGTTTCGATGTACCTTGACCTATCATCTTTCGTTTCTCAGCGCAATCCTTTCTCCACTACCACCGCTCCACACACAAGCTTCATAAGGGTCCACCTTCTGTTCATAGCGCTCTCAAAGCTTTCGCCGCAAAGATGCCCCCCGCAGACGATCCCAAGTCAAAAGATAAGGGCAGAACCAACGATGATGGCGACCGAGGTACGTTCATCCCTCATCCCAACCTTGGCCTTTCCCGCTCGGTCCGCTTTCTTTGACACCCTTGCTAACCCTCCCTTGAACCCTCGCTTGATGGTCGCAACAGAACCAGTTGTCGATTTCGACGCGCTGCCGTCCGAAGTTGTCCAGTCCTACGTTTCATTCTATGACCTAGCACAGTCCTACCCACCACAAGAATCATCGCAGGATTCGTCATCCAATGGCCGAAAGCATAAAGCTCGTGCAGCTTCTCCTGTTTCAGCCCCATCAAGTCGAAAGCGTGCCGCTGCCGAGAACAGTGCAGCTGATACAGCAGCCGCGCTGGGTGCGAATGCCAGCAAAGCAAACCAAGACGAGATCGCATGTCCACCACATTTCTTCGACGCAGATGCAGCCACCAACTATCTCAGTCATGTCGCTACACAACACTTTGCATCGCAGCCGGCGCCAAAGGAAGGGGAAGTTGTCGTAGGCTTCTTGTACAAGTGTCGCGCAAAGGGCGAACTTAACAAGCCATTAGCTCACTACAGGCTCAGTGATGCTGCGGACAAGGCACGGGCACCAGATGCTATTGCGCAGCCTAGCAGGTAGCTTCCCCTCTACTGCGGGACGCATAAGCGTTTTCATCCCATCTCTGCCTCGCATCATACCCAGTGCTTCGCTTCCGCCTACGCTCCTCCTTATGCTTTTTGGTTGACCTGTATCGCTTCGCATCTCGTAATGTATTCTATCTCTCTCCTTCAGTCAGCGCAAACTTTGTCCGTGTCGGAACAGAACAAAGCGACCTGATCGTTGCGGCGGTCATGTGAGCTCGTATGTGCGTCGCACAGCTCTGAGAGGCAAGAGTGGACAGCGTCAAACCAACCTGTGAGTGTGAGCTTATCGGGCGCCCCCCCTCCCCCCCGATCTCACCGATCTGTGTGCCTGGCCAAGGCAAAGAAGAAGCATTATTGCTGATTTTCTGCCTCTCTGCGCGTGGATGCTTTGTTTCTTTCTTTTCACTGATGTCGCCCGATCTGGTCGGTCAAGCTTGAGAGCACCACAGCGAGACAGGCCAAATAGGAATGTCTGAAGATCGGGAAAGTCAGAAGAGTCAGTCAGAATCTCTTGTCCTTCTCGCATCAACCATTCTTGCTTGCTTGCTTTCTCCACCCCACCTTTCCGCCAATGCCTCAACTGTAGGCCAGGATCGTCTCTTCATTGGTTTGATTCCAACCGGAACCATCTTAGCAGCACTCGGACCTCAAGACGACCACGACTGTCAACAAATTTGGCCTCAAAGGTATTTGCTTCCACCAGAACATCCCTGCTTCTCCCAACAACCGAATCAGCACATATCGGCGTGGACGACCTTGTAGCATCACTGCATCCCCAGCACACCTTTCCGAACTCACTTCTGATTGGCGCGTATCTTCGAAATGCCTGCTCGACGCTCCCTCGGCGCTGTGGCTGGCCCGTCAGCCCCTGCGGCGCCGCCCGTCGTCGAACTTTACCCTATCACAAAGCGTCTTCGCAAGATGTGGAAGTTTGCTGCCGTCTGTCAATTCCTCTTTGTCTTCGACGAGGCTTTCGGCATGAGTGGCTTCGAGACCGAGACTCTCGAGACCGACTTTGAGAACAACGAAACCAATGTCGTGCCCGACCTGGTCAAGCGTCTCCTCTACACCTTGACACTGGACCGCACCATCGACCTCGACAACTGGCAGCACCATCTTCGTATTCAGTACAACCTTCGCGATGAACACTCGGTCAGCCGCTTTGGTACCGCTGAACAACCGATCGAGTGGGCACAGCTTTCGCTCAATGACAAGGTCGCCACGCTCCACAACTTGTGCGAGTGGCAGCTCATGGATCCGGAGAGGTTCCGAAAGCTGGTCAAGTCGGAAGAGGACATCACAACCTGGAGGGTCTCACCGATCGGATGGGATGCTCATGACAATGCATACTGGCTGTTTGACGACAATCGCATCTGGATTCAGCGCCCTGAGCCAGCACCGAAAGCACCAGCCAAAGCCAAAGCTCCAGCTAAGAAGGGCACAAAGCGAGCAAGGTTGGAAGCTGCTGCTGCGAGACGTGCTGCTTCCTCCGTAGTCAAGTCGTCGTCTGCACCGAAAGCATCCGGTGCGAAGCGAGGTCGATCATCAGATCTGACGCCAAGCTCTACTCCGTCAAAACGCACACGGTCTTCGCTTGCGGACTCTTCTGCATCAACACCATCAAGACCACCACCACCACGTGGAACGCGCACATCAGCACGATTCGCGCCTCAAGACGACGACTCCGCCGCCAACACATCTTCCAACCGCCGCACATCAAGATCAGCGACCGCCCCGTATTCCTCCGATTCGGAACTCAGCGAGCCGCCTGAGGATATGGACGAGGATGAGGACACCAAGCATGAACCCGTCGGCAAAGCTGCCAAAGATGACGACAATGACGCAGAGATGGACAATGCAGAAGCAGAGGACAACAAAGAAGAAGAGGAGCAGGACAACAAAGAAGAAGAGAAGGAAGCGGAAGCGGAAGCTACAGAGCAAGAGCAAGAATGGGTCGAGTTCGAGACCATTGTCGTCACCCGTCAAGAGTGGCTCGACTTTGCCAAGCGTTTCGCCAAGTCCAAGGATCCCAACGAGAAGAACTTTCATCAATTCATCAACAACGAGATTCTCGACCAGGTCCTCGCAGCTATGGATGAGATCGAGCGTCAGCATCAGCTCGAGCAGGCTCTTGCCAATCGAAAGCGTTCCAGCCGCATCGCAATGAAGGAGTCAGAGCGGGAAGAGCGTGAACGTGATCGCGAGGCCCGTGCCAGAATGGAGAAGAAGATGGCAGCTATTCGCAAAGAAGAGGAACAAAAACGTCAAAAGGAAGAGGAAGAACAGGAAGCACAAAAGTCAAGGGAGCAGCGTCTTCGAGAGCGAGAAGAGCGTCTTCGTGCACGCGAGATCGACATGGAGACAAAAGCAATTCGCGAAGAAGAGGAACGCGAGCGACGCGAAAAGGAGCGAGAGGAACGCAAACGAAAACGGGAAGAAATCATCGCCAACGAAGGCATCCCGCCGCCGTCGAAGGAATCGACTTCTGTCCAAGGAGATGGTTCCTTCTTTATCGATGCAAACGGTCAACCTCTCGAGGAGGAGGAAGAGGAATGGGAGCTCAACTGCGAGGTCTGCGGCAAATCAGCCATCAGCCCACCTGACGAGGATGACGAGATTGTCTGTTGCGAGCAGTGCAGTGTTTGGCAACACATCAAGTGTTGGGATGCCTTCGATAAGCAGGCCTTGGGTCTCAAGAAGAAGCGGGATTGGGAGTCGGTTGATTTCTATTGCTCGAGATGCCGGCCACCGCCTGCAGGTACACCTGTACCTCATCTCGGTGTCCTTTCGAAGCGCGACAAGGCCAGCCCACGAAGCAACAGTCCAGAGAGCCCCACACGCGCTGCGCCCGGTGGCAACGCAGAGTCGCCACGTCAGAGGATCAAACTCGTCTCCAACTCCAAGAATGCGGAAGCAACAAAGGCAGCACAGGCGGTGCAGCCACCTAAGGGCACAGAGTCAACGAACGCCGGTCTTGTCAAACCACCAACGGTCCGTTCGCAAACACTTCGACCTCCTACGGCCGGAGCACAGCCTGCTGAGACGGGCATTTTGGCGTCGTCTGGAGCGGCGTCCAGACCCTCTCGGGTTCCTGCTTCAGTGGGACAGCTCCTCCCACCTTCGAGTCATGCGGTTCCAACAAGAGCAGCAGGCAGTGACAAGCCCACCATTGGTCGCCCACTGCTCCCTCCAGCCTCTGTGGGCAGTAGCAGCAACAATGCTTTCGGTGATCCCAGAAAAGAGGCCGCCAGCGTCACCCTTAACAAGCCAACGAATGAGAGCGCTGTCAGTGGCGCTCCTATCAACGGTCCAGAACTGGGCATGGGAGGAGTGACGCAGAGGCGGCAAGTCGCATCAGTTGGTTCGCCGAGGTCGCCTTCATCTGGACCTGTCCCGAGCCCGGGCACGTCGACGGTGGGAAATGGTAGCGCCACATTGTCGCCTCGATCGCCATCGTACGGTGCGAACTTGGGAAGTGCTGGATACCGTCGACCTTGGCAGGCATCGGGTTCGTTCCCTATGCGTCACACGCCAGCCAAGTCGCCGTTGTCGAAACCCTACGAGTCTCGTCTGCAGAAGGGTGAGCGACCAGCAAATGGCTTCAGCCTGGGACCTGCTCGAGCAGCGAGTTGCTCGGCCAGTCGTGGTGCCGGTCAATACGCTAACCTAGGAGCAACGGCCAAAACGCTCCACCCTTGGACTGCTGTGGTTTCTGCCGCGCCTGTTGTGCCTGTAGCGCCAACGGCGTTGGGTAACGTTGCTGGTGGCGCTTTTGTTCCAAACATCTTTGAAGCTCCTGCTCCGCCAAATTCGAGCGAAGCAGCGCCTGCGAATGTATCAACGCTGACGGAATGGCCTACACGACCACAGCTCTCCTCGACCGGATCCGAGGGTGCCAATGGCCAACAGAAGGAGCCTGGCCGGCTTGATCTGGATGCAGGTGTTGGATCGACGAGTAGTCAAGGTGAGATCAGAGATCAAAGGGGAGGATCTTCAGCGGCGGCTCAGGCCTTCCGCACGCTAGAGCATAGTCTCAGTTCGGCACAGCCTGGAGAGAAGAAAGAAGGAAGCTCAGCCCCTGAAGTCAAGGTTGTCGAGCTTGCATCTACGCACATTCAGAGTGCTTGATGAAGGTACATGCTCTTAGGCAGTGCCAACCTTGCTTGTAATCGTACTTCTACCGTCATCATTATGCAATCGACGAACAATCGGAAGAGCCGCATATCCTTCCCTCGAGTGTTGGTAGCGGCTTTCGGCAACAGCCGACTTGAGATAAGGTTTTGAGGCAAGTGGTTGACATTCTGCGACGGGGAGCGGCTGACAATCACGCTGTCCTCTGGAAGCCAAGCGTGAATGTACCTCTGCGCCGTGAGATTCGATAGTGCTTCCGATCGCTGTCGGATGGAGCGATGGCCCTGCCAAGGATCGGCATTCTCGGCCGGCCGGTCGTCAAGGAGTGGAAGCAGGTTGATCTTCAAGTCGATCGACGATGTGGAAAGCGGTTCAAGTGTTTGAGGCTGATAAGTTGCATGCCGAGGCCCAAATGAGTCTGTGCCGCATCGAGGTCGCATTAGTGCGCCTCGTTTCGTTGATATGATTTCGAGGTTTGAGTTGAACTGCAAGCTTGGCACCCGGTCGAACCGGCTAGCAAACGAGTTCGACACCGAGTCCCTGAATTCAGCCTGAGATGAAGTGATCTCCACACAAGCAAAATAGTCGGAGCACTGTCGTTGGTGGCACGGATGTGGCATCATGGACGCTCGTTGACTGCAACCTTGGTGTGAAAGCAAGTTGAATACGGATCGGCCACTCACCCGCAAGACGAGATTGCCGCCATTGTGTTTTCACTGAACCAAATAAGGTTTGGTGGAGAGGAAATTTCATTCGCTCGAACAAACAGCGTGAGGGTGTGGGAAGAATGGCCAAGTGGCAACTGGATAATGTTTGGCTCCAACACATTCTGGCTTTCGAGACAACAGAAGCATTGACTTACCGCTTTGGCCTCGGTCGTCGTTTCTGGATCGTACGAAAGAAGCGGCAGGAGCGCTAGTGAACTCTACTCGTTCAGCACAAGATTACGAAGCCAAAACTAGAGTCAATTCAATGGCAACGCTAATGCTGGCGGTGATCGTGCTTGGGTTCACAAGTGCCTTCTCCTTTCTTCTCAGGATCCAAGAGACATGAAGCGGCAGAACAAAGGAGAAGGCACTTGTGAAGCGCTACAAGCTTTCCTTTCCTTGCTCTCCTGTCCGCTCTGCTAAGGCACATTGCCTTTGTCTGGATGCAGGGACCGCCTCTAAGCGGGAGATAGTCGGAACTGGGCCGAAATCGAACGCTTGTCTCCTTTTTTGCACCCCTTTTTCATCCTTTTTTTCACTCTTTCCGACCCTTCGCTTGCGGGATCGGTAAGCTGCCGAGGTGTCTAGACTTCGAGAAGGACCGTGTCTAAGCGAGGCAAGCTGACTTTGAAGGTTCCAGGCCCTCTACTATCTGGCGGTACAGCCGACAATTTCTTCTACGAGCCAATCATTGGCATAGCTGCTAAGAGACTGGCCGTTTGCCTTGCCGTTGCGAGATGGGTCTCAGCGTTGCTTTCCTTTCGTGAGGGCCGATGCTCAGACGGGATAGCCGAATCTTAGCCGTTCACGAGAGACCCAGCGTTTCCTTATCTCCAGCAGCACCTGACCAGTGAACAAAGTTGGCGCCTCATTTGGAAGAAGTGTTGCTAAGATCACAAAGTGCTGAGTCGTCGCCATGTCGTCGCGGATGTTGCTCCATCTCCTCGTCTTGGTCCCTGCCAATGTTTATTTTCACTTAATGTTCGAACTGTGTGCAGAGAGGTTTGAGGTGTCAAAAAGCTACTCCCGCAACCTGCCGCTGCCGCACGGACGCTTGGAGCGCTTCTTTAGCCAGGAAGAAGAGCGGATCAGCTCAAACATGCAGTCGATCACCAGAAGAGAAGTCATGGCTAAAAAATGTGATCTTCCGAAAGGTGAGAAAAAAATAATTAAAGGGCTTGCATTTTGGCGTGTCAACAGAAGGCGACGCGTTGTGTGGTGTGATGCAATTGAGAACATTATGCAGAGCGAAGTGATTATCACGCAGTGCAGCTGCTTCACGACCCACCATCGCAAAGAGGAGGTCTACAGTAGGCTCAACGTCCGGCAGCGTGGCAGACATCACGCCTTTCATTCATATTTTCCTCTGACTGCGACTGCGGCTGCGGCTACTTGCGGGAGAAAGAACATTGCAGCCATCCACGTTGGCAACCCACCTTACGCCACTCATCGGAACAAAAAAAAAAAAAAAAAAAAAAAAAAAAAAAAAAGCCAACTTCTTTGCTTTCTGAAACGACGAACAACAGGGTTGGCCGATGGAGAAAAGCTCGACAAGAGCCTTACAGTGCTGTAGCCGTCGGAGTCGAATCCTGTAACAAGCTTGTTTTGACGCTGTTCTTTCGCTGCCGAGGGAATTGGCTCGGCTTACAGACGGAAACTCTTGCTTATCTCCAGCTATCAGAAACGCGATCGCTCTTCAGCTGACAACGCCCAGATTCAAAGCTTTGCATGGTCAAAGGTGCGGTGATGGCACTACCACAAAATGAAGTGAAGTATAAAGTGAAGCACGGGCCTCGTGATCAGAAGAAGAGGCCCAAGTTCAAGCTCGAAGAGCGTGAGACAGCCGGATCGAGCTCCGTGATCTTCGCTGCTAACTGGCGAACTGTGTATGTATGGAAGTCGGAAGCCATCGGATCGTGGGACGGAATGAAGGAGGGTCCCGGACGGTCACATCACACCATTCAGCAGAACTTTTAGAGTTTCACTTCACTCACAACCCAAGCCAAAAGCAAGTAAAAAGCCAAGCTCGGTCACTCGCTCGTACACTCACACCAGAGCCAAAAAAAAAAAAAAAAAAAAAAAAGTAAAAAAGGAAAAAAAAGAAAAAGGAAACGACGCAAACCGGTGGGGCTCAGGGAAGGTCAGCTCGTCGATAACACAGCATTGTGGGTTCTTCGACAGCCTCCCCTCCGTGCGGAGAAGGGAAGGCTACAGTACAGTATAACAGCGTCGAGTGGAATCCCTCTTCGGATCGCTCTCGACGATACAGCCGGCAATCACAGTCCGAATTTACCGTGGTTATCAGCCCACCACACTGCTCAGCTTCCCGTTTGCTACATCTTGGTGCCTGCGTACAATGCTTGCGTGGGTGGGCTCCACTCTATCAAGGCGCTTGGTTGGCATGCGGTGTCTTTTTTATTTATTTTTTTGCCCCATCTTTGACCGTGCGTTCATTCGTGATCCAATTTGTGGGTTCACTTTTTTTTCTTTTCTCTTTGCCATGTGGAGCCGATGCTGAGATATTCTTTCTCCTTCATATTAGACTGACGCTTGCCAGGATGTGCGAATGTGACTGTAGCAAGGCAGCAACCTTGAGCCACTTTCCGACAGCTTCTGCTATCTTTTATCTTTTATCTTCTTTTTCTTCTTCTTGACTGTTTCTCAGTTCTTCTTGCTGTAACACTGCCGAAGAAAACCGATGAAGCACAATTCACACAGCACGCACCTCGTCAGCATAACGAGGTAAGGACATTCATTCAGCTGTCACACTACGCAGTGCGGGTCAGAAGAAATGAGAGCAAAACCCCTCTTCACTGCACCTTCGAATGAGCTTCTTATTGTGATTTGGCAAAGGATATATACTTGGACCCTTTTCCTGCTTCCCTCCCGACCTGACAACTTGTCCATCAACATACATCGCCATTAAAAGCATTTTCTTCCGCACCTCATACTTTTTCCGCATTTACCTCAATCCTTTTGCAACCCCCGTTCCAATCATCAGAACACTAGCCACTGCGCTTTCTGCTCGTGCCTCCTGCTATCGACGCCATTGTATCGTCTCTTTTATCACATTCTTGTTCCAGCCAGTCCCACTTCTTCAACCCTGCACAGTCTCGTTCTTGCAAACCTCTGCTACTCCTATCTTCTTCGACACATCGACACATCCACTTTTCTCGAGCTCATTCCCTCCATACTATCCTCATCCTCACGTCTGCTCTTGGCCAGGCAGCTTCTCCACAGTCACAAAGCAACAATGTTTGCTACCACTAACGACCTCAGTATGTGCTCCCGAGCGGTTACAAAGCCTCCCTGCCCTCAGACAAAATCCGAGTCTAGCATTCTCCCGACGAAGCACACTATCAATCGCAACAAAAAGCATCTCTTCAAGGCAACTTCTGTCGACTCTGCCGATGAAATTCAGGTCATCGAAAACCAGCAGGCCGCCATCCCTATTCAGACCGCTCACGATCCTAGACCATCCGATCGACACTCGGATCTCGACATTGGCAGTATCCACGCTCACAGACGGAGGTCATCTCCGCTCTTTGAAAGGCGAAAGAGAGACGACATCGACCTGCTTGGCGAATCGATGGATAGCAGCGACGACGAATACAGAGTCACCTCGGCCCGCGACTCGAACGACAGAGGCCGAGGACGACGCACCAAGCCCTTGCTACATCGCAAGCAGACCCACCCTCCTCATCGACAGCAGCGAAGCGATTACAACATGGCCGACATGACTGCCTACTCGCCGCGCCTCGGCTATCCCGTTGATTGCGGCTACAGTCCCGATGCTGTCTCTAAGCGATACACACGATATCACAACAACGAAAATATGCACAAGCATGCTTATCGATCTCATCAAGGCCATGACAAGCCTTTCAACGTCCCTCCCCCCGTGCCCTCTGGGCTTGAGCACGAGGCTATGGTCTTCGACAATTTCGAAGACATCAGCTCCATCTACTCGGCCTCCGAACAGGAGCAGGAGAACCAAGACCCCTTCGACACTCATCTCCACTTTGTGCGTCCTGCCATGCCGATTTGCACCAATCCAGGTGCATTTGTCACTCCCACCAGCTCGTCGAATGGAGGACTACAAGACACGGAACAAGCGAGCAGTCAAGCGAAACGGAATCGCCTCGGACATCACCGAACTGCCAGCGAGCTCTTTCCTACATGCTCTGCCAACTCCAAGCTGGTCGATGTCCGAGCTACTCGCCGTCGCGCTACTGTGGGAGCCGAAGCTGCTTACCGCTTTCCAACTTTGAGTCTTCGGGGTGACCTTTCAGCTTGATGTGATTGCCGGGCCAAAATCCGCTCAGCAGCCCGAGTCGGAGCAAAGATTTGTTTGAGTCGAATGATTCAAGTCACAGCTCAAGATGCCACATCCATTGGTCTTGCCTGTCTGCTAGCCTGCTACCGCTCATTCAATCGAAGAGATTGCGATCTTGATTTGATTTGCAACTTCTGTGTGAGAGACATCATAGATCCGGTGACCTGAGCTCGTGCCAATGAGATGAAGGGGGCATTGCTTCTCTGCAAGTGCACGATGGACGTAAGGGAAGACATTGAGGAGAGGGTTGGTCAGCTCGAGTGGTTACTTTGATATCAGCACGAACAGATGACTTGAACGTACGAGAGGTGTGGTGGAAGGTAAGGCTTTCCTTGCTCGTCGAATTCGACTATGTGAGAGACCTCGACCGCTGGTCGACCCTTGCAGCTGCGGGGTGAGAATGGACATCGGACAACAAAGGGATTCAGTATGCCTTGGCTGCCTCCGTCTCCGCGCGGAAGCGTATGTTGAAACTTACATTCGAAAGATCCGGTCAATAGTATGGCAAAAAGCCCGATTCATGTGAAAGTCGCAATAATGCTGTGTGAGCTCTGCTAGCCGGCATCCTGAACTCATTGCCTCTGCTCGGCTCTCTGGCTCGCATAACACCGGTTTGCCGAACATCCCGAGTGGAAGCATCGACATCAAGCTATGCCACAATGACGAAACTGATAAGCTTGCGCTTCGACTTTCTCCGCCGTTCAGCCGAGACCCCAGTGGTACAACGGGAACATCGATTCCAGGCCCCGAATCCCTTGCTTCTAGAGCATGCTGTTTGCCAGCATTGTATCCGCGATACGTACCCATCAGGTACATACAAGCACCCACAGACGTCGCAAGAGCAATCAATGTACGATTGGACCACTTCTGCTCTGGCCAGTTTGGTCTGCCAGCCCCTCGTCCTCTATTGAGCTCTTCGAGCCTTTGTGCTTGAAGCTTCGCTAGCCTTGACCTAGCGTCGCCGTCGGAAGCGTTGTTGTTGCGCTGAACTGCGGCGACACGAGCTGCGTGTGGGTTGGTCGATGTTGCCGGCTGTGAAGCGTTGCAGCGAGGTCCGGCCCGAGATAGACAGCGAATCGGAGCTGTTCGGGTCAAATGTAACGGTGCTATGCTGCGTAGAGCTGGTGGTGTCGCTATCGGGAACATGTTGTGTGAATGTGGTCGAGTGTGTCGAGGGTGATGGTCAATTGGCATATTTCTGGTAACCCTGAAAGTCTTTGTGGAGGCTCCTCGACTCCCCACTCCCGACTGCCGAAATATTGGATTCAGCGCTCTTGGCGAAATGGAGGGTGAGGAAATGGAGCCCAAAAATGTGGCTTGGAAAATCCTTCGAAAATAGGGCGATGGACTGGGTTGTGTTTGAGTTGAAGAGTCACCGGGATAACCAATATGCGAGAGAGCCGAGCGACCGACATACCGATCCCCTGCATGCATACCAAATTGAGTGGCGACCAATCAGGAGAAGCATATGAAAGGAAAACGCCGAGATGCTACAAAGTGGGCATGACTCGAAAGAGAATAACAGGCCATCACATAAACAGGACGAAGGTATATATATACACAACCCTGTAGCAATAGTGCACAATGAATCTTAAGCATTTTTACATCTACAATACACTGTTGCGAAAGAGCTAGAACGTGACTCAGACGAGGAGGTGTACGGTATAGCTTCAACTGTTTGTTTGAGTTGAAGTATATGCTCGACACCACTTCATCAGAGCTATTGCTTAGCTCCTTTCACACAGGTGTATTGTAGGTGCAAAATGCTTAAGATTCCAAATGGACTATCACTACAGGATTGCATGTATATATACCTTCATCCTGCCTATGTGACCATCTATATTCTCCTCTTGGTTATGTTTACTGTGTGGTGCTTTGGCGTTTTCCTTTCTTGTGTGTCTCCTAATTGGTTGGCACACAATTTGCCATGTATGCAATGAATCAGCCTGTCGGTCACTTGGCCTTCCTGCATATTGGTTATTCCAGTGATTTTTCAACTCCCTCCTTTGCCAGCATCACCAATCCCATTGATTGAGCTATCCTAGAGGTTTCCACTCCTTGTAATGGTTTCGTAAGGATATCTGCTATGTTGTCAGTGGTCCTAACATGTTCAATCCTTATATCGCTCTCTTGTACATGATCCCTAACAAAGTGATATCACATGCCAATATGTTTCAGTTTCCAATGTTTGGCAGGTGTCATGGGCCTGAATGCGCAGGAAGAAGGAAGGCCATTGGTTCATATGGAAGGAGCACAGCTATCAGGGATCAGGCCGATGGACAAGGAGATGCCATAGACCTAGCTGGTACCAGTGGTAAGCATGGCCATAGTACAGTCTCCATGGAGACCATGGGCCCCTACAAACTCACATGCAAAGGAGGACCAGGCCCATATGTGAGGAGGGCCAGGCACCACCACAATGAGGACCAAGCTCAAGGAGCATGCAGACGGTTACTACTCAGGGGCTCGAGAGATAAGGATCAGAGGATCCGTCACCGGTCGAAGGAGGAGGAGCAGTGTATAGGAGACTGGCAAGAAGGTCACTAGGAGGAGGAGCAGTGTTGAGGAGGACAGGAGGGTACTAGAGGGACCTCTTGTACAGTACTCAATGAAGAGGGTACTCTCTGCAGAGAGAGCCAGAGTAGCATCACAGGCGACACTACAAGGAGTGTATATAAGCATACCCTCTCATCATCAGTGGTCGAGTGGAGCCCCATCCACTCTACACACCATAACTAGTTATCACTTCAGCATAAGTATACATTAGTTTCAGTCAGCATAGCAGCAATCTATCAAGGTTGTTCCTCATTGTAGTGCATGTGTTGTATCACCACTCACTGACGTCCAAAGGCGGTTCATAGTAAACCTGTGGCCCGGATACAATAGAACCAAAGGCAGTTGTCCACTGCGGTCCGGGGATCAGTTCAAGCATCAGTCAACACACTGGACACTCATGTTGACACCACCAACCCTATCACCAACACCAACAACCTCATCACCATCAACACTCACACCAGACCTTGGTGTCATCATAACCTTAGTATCAACATTGATTGTGCCGAGCTACCCCTGAACGGAGTGTCCACAGAGGTCGCTGAAACCTATGATAGTATATACAACGAACACCACCCGTCACCACCATGCAATCTGATAGTCACTGAGTGATGTAGCTCACCGAGACAATAGCTGTCGCGCAGTTCGATAGTCACCGAGTATCTCGACAGACCGACCTGGGTTTCAGGCGCGAGACCCCTGATAGGGGAGTCCTCAGGGATGCTGACTGAGGCATCACATTGTCTAGCTCCATGTACGACATGCTTGAATACATAGCAATGGATCTTGCGTTTTTGCTCCATGTTGCTCTGGTATTGTCGGCATCTGCTTCTTTGGCCGAATTGCCTTTCTCAGTGCTACCAGCGATTCTAGCATTGGCTTGCTTGGGGTCCCATTTCTGTGCAGGTGCACATTCAATTGCCAACTGGCATGTACTGAGTGCAATGGCGAGGGTGTCAAAGTTGAGATGGTGGACTGTGGCGATGGTGTCTTTGTACATGGGGTGCCAGATTGTGCATTTCTGTAGGGTGGAGAACAGAGTGTCGTCTGCAAATGGCTTACCCAGGATGCTGCTTTCCACCTGGATGGTCCTGATCTCCTGGATGAGTTTCTGAGCATCAGAGTTAAACATCTTGACGTCACCCAGCTGAGTGATGAGGGCAAGTCAGCGGGAATTCCTGGTGGCTTCACCACCCAAACCATTTTCGATTCTCTTCCAAACTTGATTGAAGGTTAAGTATTCCTTGATGATGTCAAGGAGAATGTAATTGACATTGTATTCTCCTGTGGCATCAATGGTGCCTTGGGTGGCATTGGTCAGGGCATCATCAAAGGTGCAGCTCTATCTTGGGTGACTTGTGTTATACATTCCTTTGAGGTGCTCCATGGTGTGTGGCACCAATCTGAGGAAAGACCTGATGTGTGCACTCCAGCTATGGTAGTTCTGGGTGGTCAACTTGGGTACAGGTTTGAGGAGCTTTGCCAGAGTGCAGAAGTTGTATTGGTCACTGATGTCGTCATTGTCATTGTCAGAGCCTAGTTCTTCATTGGCTTTGTCTTTGTTGAATACATTCTTGGCTTGAGCTTGTCATATGGTGATTGTTTTCTTTCCACCTCGCTTTGATCTCTTGACAATCTTGCTGACACCAGCTTGAGGATCGTTGTCTTCAACCATGGTTAGTTGATTTGTTGTCCAGCTATGACTTCAGACTCTTAATCAGTTGAAGTATATGCTTGACACCACTTCGTCAGAGCTATTGCTTAGCTCCTTTCACACAGGTGTATTGTAGGTGCAAAATGCTTAAGATTCCAAATGGACTATCACTACAGGATTGCATGTATATATACCTTCATCCTGCCTATGTGACTGTCTATCATTCTCCTCTTGGTTATGTTTACTGTGTGGTGCCTTGGCGTTTTCCTTTCTTGTGTGTCTCCTAATTGGTTGGCACACAATTTGCCATGCATGCAATGAATCAGCCTGTCGGTCACTTGGCCTTCCTGCATATTGGTTATTCCGGTGATTCTTCAACTGTTTGTCAAGCTTTGCCGGGAAGAACATGAAATCTGCTGCGCGAGACGTCACCCCACAACACAGTCAAAGCCGGCGTAGGAGTGGACCCTGGAATCGACCACAACAGCAGCTCGACATCGCCGTTCGACCGTGAAACTCTCTTGTGCAGATCAAGACCATTGTACTCGAGTTTGTCGTGGACTGATAAGCGAGAGGGTGCAGTCCAACGGTACAGCCCAAGAGCTCGCTCGCCAAAGCGGTGCAGAGCGTGCTATGCGACAGCTCGCTAAGACGTGAGAAGATCCTGTTTCTTCTCATCTCTCTCTCCTCCCAGACCCTTGCCCTCACCTCCTCTTCTCGTTATAAGCCAGGCCGTTATCTTGCCTTTTCTTCAACCCTCTTTCCCTCACAGATCCTCACTCCTCCCAATCCCAGGAAAAGAACGGCAAGATGGCTTTCTCCGCCAACAAGCACTCGGACAAGCTCGAGCACAACTACACCATGATGCAAGCCTTCGAGTGGTACACCCAGGGCGAAGGCAAGCATTGGAAGTGGCTCGGCGAGAACGCAAAACGTTTTGCCGATATCGGCATCACCGCTGTCTGGATCCCTCCGCCCACGAAAGGAGCCTCAGCTTCGAGCACTGGCTATGACATCTACGATACTTGGGACTTGGGAGAGTTCGCTCACCCCAGAGACAAGGAGGCCGGTGTCCAGCCTCCTAACCGTACCAAGTATGGAACCCGCCAAGAGCTTGAGGCTGCTCTCAACGAGCTTCGCAAGAACGGCATCTCAATCTACGTCGACGCCGTACTCAACCACCGAATGGGCGCTGACGAGCTCCAGACCTTCAAGGCTCGCATGGTCGACCAGAACGATCGTTCCAAGCTTATCTCTGATGCCTACGACATCGAGGGCTGGACCAAATTTACCTTCCCAGGCCGTAATGGCAACTACTCGGACTTCAAGTGGGGCTTCGAACACTTTACCGGAGTTGACTGGGATCAGAAGGCCCAGACCAAGGCCATCTTCCGTATCGAGGGTGACGGCAAGCAATGGGCTACAGACGTCGACAAAGAGAATGCTAACTACGACTTTCTCATGGGATCAGATGTCGACCATGCTCACCCTGATGTCCAGAAGGATCTCCTCGACTGGGGTGCCTGGATCATGAGCAATTTCCCTGTTGCCGGATTCCGTTTCGACGCGGTCAAGCACATGTCGCGCGATTTCCTGCACGACTTCGTCAAGCACATCCGTGAGGAAGCTCGCAAGCTCCGCAAAGAGCGAGGCATCGAAGCTGCCGACGAATCCCAAGGTCCCATCGCCTTCAGTGTCGGAGAATTCTGGAAGGACAGTCTCGATTCTTGTCTCAAGTATCTCACCAACTTCGGAGACGAGCAGTTCTCTCTCTTCGACGCTCCCCTCCACTACAACTTCAAGGAAGCCGGAGATGCAGCCGAGAACTATGACCTTCGTAAGATCTTTGATGGGTCCATCGTTCAAGCTCGACCCATTGACGCCGTCACTCTCGTTGACAATCATGACACCCAATCCGCTCAAGCTCTCGAGTCGACCGTTCCGGCTCAATTCAAGCCTCTCGCCTACGCTCTCATTCTCATGCGGCTCGATGGCTACCCATGTGTCTTTCTTGGAGACCTTGACGGTTGCAACACTACCGGTATCGACAATGGTGAAGGCAAAGCCGAGCCCATGGCTGATCTGGACAAGTTCGTCAAGGCACGCAAGTACTATGCTTATGGAGAGCAGCGCGATGTTTGGGATCACCCCAACTGCATTGCTTGGGTTCGCACGGGTAGTAAAACTGACGACAACGATACTGGATACGATGCTTCAGCTACCATCATCTGCAATGGTACTGAGCAGGGCTCGAAGCCAGTCGAGGTCGGAAAGAGGTATGCTGGGCAGAACTTTGTTGATGTCATTGGATGGTTCCAAGGTGAACAAAAAGTCAATCATGACGGCTGGGTTGAGGTCCACTGCCACCCTCGCTCCGCTTCCATTTGGGTTCCTGAGAACTCCAAACACCGTCAATTCTTCTGAACACACACTCACGACAATGATTCTTGAACATAAACGAGCAATAGATAGAACTCATGTGACAGAACAAGTGTTGACTACATTAGTATTGCCTCGCCACAGTGGCTATTGTGCGCGCGACAGTTGCACGAGTGATCAGCTGCTAAGACATGAGGTAGCAAGACATGGGTCTATAGCTGCGCAGAGTTTCTAGCCATCCTTACGCCCAGAACGGGAGGGTCTCAAGAGCAGTTTGAGATCTACATCTTGACACTGCCCAGGCGGATGGAGGTACGATGGATGAAAGCCGGGCGGGTACAATGGCTCTGACTGCGATCGCCACTGCTACATCTCAGCTGCATAATGAGGTGGATGCTGGCGTAGGCGAGGCGACAGCTGCCCTTCAATGTTGAGGAAAGCACGTTCATCTCCTAGCTTCAGCATGCTGATCAACATATGAAAGTCAATCCAGTTCGGGGAGGACGGAATCGCTTCCTCGAAGGCGAAAAAGACCAGCACCCATCACAGCTTCTCTCATATGCAGGTCAGTCAGTATCAGAAGTGACACAGCAACAAGGGAGGCAGAAAGCGTGCGGATAAAGGTCGATTGCGGCCAGGAACTTGGATCCTCTCCCGCCCATTACTAAGATAGGATGAGTGCAGCGATGAGCGTTTCGGTAAACGAAAAGTTAAAGAGAAACAAACCGTCAAAGCTAGGCAAAGACTTGGAAGTCAAGGAGTGGTAGGTTGCAACAAAGCACGATTTGAATTCTTCACAAGTTCCAACTTACCTCTGACCGAGACCCAATCTCCAACTGTGAGAGGACTACTGTGCCCCGTCTTGTAAGCCTTCAGTTCTGGCAGCACCGAACGTACCGTGATGGTTTTACTCTCCAGCATGCCCACGAATTGAAACGCCAAGCGACCCTGCCGTGGGAGCTCATAGAGCTTCCAAATGTACATGTGATACTTTGCCTCTCGAACAGTGTTCATTTTCCCGTGCCTACGAGCGAAGTTGGACATACCATTGTTGCTCCCCTGCACAACAAAGTAGCCGGGTTTGTACTCTAACAAATGTGCTCTCCAGGATCCCATAGCCTCCTTGGCTAGCTCAATAGTGAGCCGCTTTCCATCAAAAGGGAGAGTGGACATGCCGAAGCTCGATGAGCGAGGCTTCAAGTTGTAGAGTTTCACTTCCGCTTCTTCGAGAATCGATATTCTTTCTGGTATGCTGAGAGAGGCTGGTAAGATGATTCGTCCCGAACGTTCGAAAAGGACACTTGATAGTACCTCTCGCTTGGGCACGTATTGCCTGATTTCAGGGATGGTAGGATGGTAAGGGCCGCTTGAGAGTGATGAACTTCCGGGTTCACTGCCAGGCGATGGCAGATAGCTTGCAAACCTAGGATCTGGAGCAGTGACAGGGTACGACGGAAAAACTTCCAGATGAGGATGGTGAGGGTTGTAGACTGGCTGGAAAGCCTGAGGAACAGGGTGCTGCGCTGCATGAACCTCGGTTGGGAGCCGCCCTGTCTCGAAGAATGATTGAATGCCGCCCGCATCATGATTTTTCACCAAAGCATTGACCTCTTGCCAAAAATCACCGCCGGCATGAGCGAGCCCAAAGAGCGTTGAGAGCAGCAGAGAGAGCACAAGGACGACCGTCTGCATTTTGGGAACGGGATTTCGTTGGAGCCGGAAAGCCGTACAATGTGATCGTTGACGAGAAGAGCGAGAACTATTGCGACCTTTAATACTGTTGGCTCGCTTCAAGATGGTACATAGAGCTCCTTCGAAAAGTCCATTGGTTTCAATTCAGAAGGCACAGTCCGACTCGAACATGAGCAGGGTATTTCAATGTACTCTCTTTGTCGATAGCTTTCGCACTTTGCGCCACAGCACTTCCGTACCTTCATGTCTCGGTGTCTAAATGCACCAACTCAAGTTCGCAACAGCACCAGATCGATCTCGTCATTGTACCATTTCATTTTGCATTTCTTGCAATCAAAGCAAAGCTCAAGCCAGGGCCCACAGGTTGGCAAGGTCATTGGGGAGCTGCATTGAGAGGTCTTCGTCACCTTCACTCGTGTTGTAGTGCTGCTCTCGGCCTAGCGCTTCACCCTTGATGGCCCTAAGCAGGTTCCTGTTGACTTCTCTTAACCAGCCTTTGGTCATTTCCGGGATTAAAGTAGTCTCCAGAGAGAGCGTCTTGCACTTGGAACGAGGCATGAAGATCGTGGTCACAAAGCACAGGCAAAAAATTGACTTAGCACTGCAAAATGAAATGGTACAATGAAGAGAGCGATCTGGTGCTGTTGCGAACTTGAGTTGGTGCATTTAGACACCGAGACATGAAGGTACGGAAGTGCTGTGGCGCAAAGTGCGAAAGCTATCGACAAAGAGAGTAAAAGCCGAATGAAGTGCATTCATGACTACTTCATCACAACAGGATTGCACAGTCACACCCGACGCATGACGCATTCATGTTAGACTGCTAGGTCCCACCCAAGTAACCACGCAAGATGCTGTAGAGCAACCGAGATCATTCTCGCCGAAACGACGAACGTACCAATGTCAGCTCACACCACCGGCAACGATGGCAATGACGTGTCGACAAACGCTAGAGATGCAGGCGTACCCCGGCCCGGATCTGTCGTGCTTCACCCACAATTGATCAGTGACGATGCCAAGCGTTTCAATATAACTTGCCGTGAGATGTTACCCTGAACTATTCGTCTGCTGTAGAATTGACGATACGCTGTTCGAGACTAAGTAATCAGCAGTGAAGGAGGGCGAGCGACTATCGCTATACTCTGGCTCTACTAGACAGTGGAATAGCTACTCCCGTTCTACTCTCCCATTCATCACGGAACAATTGTGAGGGAACAAGGACAGAGTCCGGTCCCACTACTTCTGCATTTTCACGGTTTATGACGTACCTGGGAAGCCTCGTAGTGTGTGTTTTGGTCAGTACGCCTGTTTCTAACATGCCAACGAGCTGGAAGATGTTCAAGCTTTCGACTCCTTTTACTGGAACATGTTTCCAGATAAACATTTGATACTTGCTCTCCCTCACCCCCAGCATCCCTGCTTCAAACTGATCTGTGCTTGGCTCAACCCCGAGGCGCCTTGGAATGACAAAAAGACCAGACTTGATGTTCTTCAAATATCTTGCTTTTTTGAACTCCCCCAAAAGGTTGGGACCTATACTATGTCCAGCAAACGGATGCTGCAAGGTGGCCTTAGTTGTGGTGGTAAGGGGAGTCGCGGCGCTTCTGAGGATTTTTTTTCTTTCTGCCGGAGTTAGAGGCGGTACTTTGCGAGCAATGCCCATCACAGGGTGGGATTCACGCCCGAACGCGCTTGGCGGCATGTCGCCATGAGTTGCAGCTTGAAGTGTTGCTGGTTGAGCTTGAAAGGAAGCTACTGTAGATATGCGCTGGCTTGTTGAAGCAGAGAGCGGGTTTGACAGCCAATACTGCGGCACAAGTTGTTGTGGATGAGACACAAGCGGGTCCTCGGGATGTGGTGTCAATGCATGAGCCGTAATGGTTTCTAAATCCACCGATGACGCCTTTGACGCTCCCAGATATTCTCGTGCCGCTTCGTGGTCTGTTGAAATCTCGAGTATTTTCTGCCAGAAGTTGCCAGGAGCTGCTCCGATGCTAAAGCCTGTTAGGATGATTAAGCACGGCAGAAGTGCAAAACCGCGCATCTTCATGGCAAAGGAGTTGGAAACGTTCTGGAGGGTGTTCATAACGAAGAACTTCCAAGATGATCACTTAGTCCTAGTCGCCGCAATAGTTTGCAGGAATGATGTACAGCTAACTTTATATAGACTTGACTGAACGGCAAATAGCTATCACATTACACCCAGAGCAGCGCAGGAGATAAACAAGTCAACGGCATCCTGACGGAACGCAGCTCCGGATAAAAGTTGCGACGCCGTTCTTGCCGGTGTGAAGCTGATCTGCGACCGGTTGCACGCATCACTTGGGAACACCCAAAGTCGCTGGATGAGGTTTGTGTAGCCTGTCAAAACTGTGCGGAATTGACAGCTTCTACTCACGGCGGGTTGCTGAAGACCTCCTCGGCACACTCGACCCTCGAGTCAACTTTTCTTCATTATGCGCTCCGGAGGGGACGGACGGATACCCGATTTTCTCACACCAGCTTCCCACAGCGTTTACTCTTGTGCTGGCGGGTACACTACAGGATCGATTACACAGTCAGGGCCAGGCCGAGTCAAAGTACAGATGAAATTTTATGTGGGCTGTTGCATCGGAGCTGTGAGAATTTGGCTATGACAATGTTACAGTATGCGCGTAAACTGTCCCAAGATTTTACATGTCACCATACATCACTCTAATGCTCAATAGCTATAAGTTGTATTGCCACATTGTCTGATATCATCTGAAAGCCCTGCTTCTTCTCTCCAAGACTGTGTAATTGATATTGACATTGACTAAAAAAAATTGTGCTATGAAGAAGAGCAGATTATTATTATTATTGTGGGACAGTTTATGGAGCGCTCCTCAAGAACACCTTAGTGTCATGGGCCTGAATGCGCAGGAAGCAGGTGTTAGCGGTCGTGTGCCTGGAACCCGAGAACTACCGGTCTGGGTGATTTCAACCAATTTCAGTGAACATGCTTGGGTATGCACCTGTTGGCCACTTTCACTAAAACTGCTTGGAGGGTTGTCTGCTTGACGAGTTTCGGCTAACCGCTGTGAACAATCTGTTCAGTGATAGCGTGGCACAGTTGGTTCCTGCTTACTGTATGTCAGGGGTCTCACGCCTGAAACCCAGGTCGGTCTGTCGATATACTCGGTGACTACTGAACTGTGCGACAGCTATTGTCTCGGTGAGCTACGTCACTCAGTGACTATCAGATTGCATGGTGGTGACGGGTGGCATTCGTTGTATATACTATCATAGGTTTCAGCGACCTCTGTGGATACTCCATTCAGGGGTAGCTCGGCACGATCAATGTTGATACTAAGGTTATGATGACACCAAGGTCTGGTGTGAGTGTTGATGGTGATGAGGTTGTTGGTGTTGGTGATAGGGTTGGTGGTGTCAACACGAGTGTCCAGTGTGTTGACTGATGCTTGAGGTGATCCCTGGACTGCAGTGGACTACTGCCTTTGGTTCTATCTTAATCTGGACCGCTGGTTTGCTATGAACCACCTTTGGATGTCAGTGAATGGTGATACAACACACACACTACAAGGAGGAGCAACCTTGATGGATTGCTACTATGCTGACTGAAACTAATGTATACTTATGCTGAAGTGATAACTAGTTATGGTGTGTAGAGTGGATGGGGATCCACTCAACCACTGATGATGAGAGGGTGTGCTTATATATACTCCTTGTAGTGTCACCTGCAATGCTACTCCGGTCCTCTCTCTGCAGAGAGTACCCTCTTCATCGAGTACTGTACAAGAGGTCCCTCCAGTACCCTCCTGTCCTCCTTGAGCTATGTGTCGACTCCTTTGACACTGCTCCTCCTCCTTCGACACTGCTCCTCTTCCTAGTGACCTGTGTCGGTCTCCTATGACTCCTATCTCCCGAGCCCCTGAGTGGTGACTGTCTGCATGCTCTTGAGCTTGGTCCTCCTCGTGGCTGTGCTTGACCCTCCTCGCATATGGGCCCGGTCCTCCTTTGCATGTGAGTCTGTAGGAGTCCATGGTCTCCATGGAGGCTGCCCTACGACCATGCTTATCACTGGTATTGACTAGGTCTCTGATACCTGTGCTCCTTCCATATGAACCAGTGACCCTCCTGCTTCCTGAGCATTCAGGCCCATGACACGGCCCTCCTTTGACTTTGGAGCATCAGCAGAGGCACTTTTGCTGATGCGAGACACCATAGACTTGCTCAGACCGAGTTGTTTAGCAATTGAACGGGTAGATCCCCCATCCTGGAGGTGAAAGATTGCCAATCAGCACTTCTCTGGAGTGGTTTTCATCATGAGGGTTTAGATATGATGGTGTCAGACTGGAAGTGCTGCCAGATTGCTCACAGTCATCTGATTGATCTGAAACTTTCCACATCACTACTTTTGATGTGTATGAAGGTGCTCACCAAGTTACATTGCAAGTTTCATTGTATTCAAAAGCCCACAAGGTCAGGAATGGAGTGGGGTCGCTATTTGGGAGCATGCTCCATAAACTGTCCCACAATAGTAATAAAAATTGGCTCTTCTTCATAGCACAATTTTTTAGTCAATGTCAATATCAATTACACAGTCTTGGAGAGAAGAAGCAGGGCTTTCAGACGATATCAGACAATGTGGCAATACAACTTATAGCTATTGAGCATTAGAGTGATGTATGGTGACATGTAAAATCTTGGGACAGTTTACGCGCGTACTGTATAAGCACCCGATTCAACATGTACCTAGAATAGCATTACTTATCGCAATCGACACTTGTGATCACTGACTTTGACGCTTCTCTGATTGATCTCGAAGACGCTCTTCAGCTGAGCTGCTCTTGGGAATCAATTTGTCAAAAACGAGAATGGAATCCGATCCAAGCGCTTGAGCGCCACCATTACCGGTCAAGTACTTAGGCATACTTGTAACAGAAGTACGGCTCACCACTCCTGCCTCTATCATGCCAATAAGCTGAAAAATGTTCAGGAGAGCCTCTCCGGGAACCGGTACATGGTTCCAGACATACATCTGGTACTGGCTCGCACTTACACCTTGCATTCCAGCTGTAATCTGCTCCGAGTTAAGTTTTTTGTCCCTGCCCCGTTGAGTGACGAAGAAGTTATGCTGAATGTTTCTCAGATACCTACTTGAGGTGAACTCGTCCAACAATCCCCGACCTATACTATTACCACTGAAGGGATAAATCAAGTTCGGCCTCACATGCGTTTTGATATTACTCACGACGTTCGTGAGTATCTCTTTCCTTTCGGTCTGAGTCAGAGGTCTGGGTATCTTGATCTCCTTTTGAATCCCTGTCAAATAATTGGTTATTAAAATGGATGTTCTTGACGACGGCTCAACATGAGAGGTTGAAGCTTGAGCTGAAGGCAGCTGATCCACAAGAGCTGCAGCTTGAGCTGTTGTTGGTTGAGCCCAACGAGGCACAGCTTGAGGTGGCGCCAGCTCAGTCGGATGGAAAACCAGGTTTGATTCATGCTGGCCAGCTGAAGAGGTGGGGTCCCAGCTATAATGTTGCGACGGGAGATACTGGGGACCCAGCGAGTTGGACCAGTGAGGTACCGAAAATCTAGACTCAGCTGGAATGGTTACAGGATTTGTGTGCAAGCCTGCAATGACTCCTGTAAGTGCTTGAACTAGTTCCAACTCATCAGCTCTAATACGATCGTCCAACGAAGGGCTGCCGAGCGGTAATCCGATGCTGAAACTCGCCAGAATGGCTACGAAGATCAGGAGTTCGAGGTTGCGCATGTTCATAACCATCCCGGGCAACACTTTCTGATGAAGAACTTGTTCAAGTGATGAGATCTGGTCATGTCAACATTGCTGGGAGCAGGCTTTAAGTAGACCTGACCGTAAGACAAGAAACTGCCAGACTGCCACCAAGTGAGTCTTCAGACGGACGGGAAGAGCTGTGTTCCTGGGCAACGACTCAGCGTCAATCGATGGTACTATGCAGCCCGGCGGTCGACGACGCACTGATTGTGAGCAGGCCCCACCATGCAGTACTCCCTGTAGGTCAAAGAAGACCTGATGGTCTATGTACAGTACTGTACTCCCTCTTTGTCGATTGCTTTCGTGATTCACACCAAAGCACGTTGTACTTTTGTTTCAAATGCAAGCCAACTCAAGTTTAAAGCTTCACAACACCATCCTTGTATTTCACTTTCTTGCATCCTGTGGGTCTTCTCCAAGCTGGTTCTTTCAGAACGAAGGCGCAGAGATCATTCCTCCCTTTTTGCGGGCGACGTCAGGGTCAAAGTAACCGCTGTGTTTGACGGCCCAAAGAGGATGGCCTAGGCCTTGATCGGAAAAAGCCCGTTGCTTGTGGATACCATTCTAGGTGGGATTGCTCCGCCGACACATGGACTTCTGCGTAGGTCATCATTCCTCGAAAACCGCTCAATCGCCTTTGCAAGGCTGCTTGTCCAATGACTTCCTCGTTTCGAAGCTGTGGAAGTTTGCTTTCAACACCTTCATAAAATGCCCACTTGGTAACAAAGATATCTGGACAATATGTGCATACCGATGTGGCAACCTCCGTCATCACATCAAATGACTCTTTCCTGACTATTAAATCAAGCCTCGACAACCCGATCCAACCTTCGGCCTTATTTGGGCCACTCTGCACGGTGCCTTCAATACATTCCCTTTGCAACAACGCAACTATCTGAAGTGCGCTCGTAATCGTCATGAAGCCAATGATGTTTGTTGTCACACCCCACCCGTCCCACTGCGAAACACAAGTTACCCATCCGTGTGAACGTGATTGCAGGCAACGCCTATTGTTTGCGTCAGGGATCCGCTGAAGTTGCTTCGACAAGTCTTACACTCAGACAAAGTGCAAAATTTCCCGGAAAGCTGCCAACGACACTCCTATGTTGAAATGTGAAGAATTTTAGTTGAAGATGCGCCGGCATCCTAACATGAATCACGGGGTCCACGGAGTACAAGCAAGATAGTGGTGAGTCAGAGTTGCATATCGACATGCATCGACATGCATGTGGGATGTATAAGCGATACAACCATAACACTCAGGAAAAGGCAACGCTCAGGAGGTGACAACACAGGGGTCATATGAAAGAGGAGTTCATTACGACCTAGCAGGTGCTAAGGGTGACGATCAAGTATATATATATGCTCACATTGTAGCACTCACTAATAGAAATACTAGCATTTTAAGAAGTTATACGCCTGTGTAGTTGAGCTTGCAAGTAGCTCCGATTGGTCACATTTTACTTGCAATCTTCAACTGATTAAGAGTCTGATGCTCTACCAACTGAGCTAGCCGGGATCATTGACAACATGGTATATGAAACCAAAGCTCAAGCTGTTGCAAGCAAGGCCAGAGGAGGAAGAAAGGGCAAGGTAGCACAACTGCAAGCTGCTGACAATGAGGCCACTAACGAGTCAGACACCGGGGTGATTGATGATGATGCCGATGCAGAAACTGACTCAGATTCGGACCACAACAATGATGGAAAGCAATACAACTTTCGTACCCTAGCAAAGCTACTTGAGCCAGTCTCAAAACTCACATCACACAACTATTATAGTTGGAGCACCCATATCAAGTCTTTCCTACGATGTGTTCCCCATGCTATGAAGCATTTTGATGGAGCATACAAGAAACATCCCAAGTGGAACTGCACATTCGATGATGCCTTAACAAATGCACTACGCAGTACCATTGACACCACCAAAGAGTTCAATATCAATTACTTGATCCTTGACATCAACAGGGAGCATCATACATTCCATAATGTATGGAAGAAGATCGAAAATGGACTCACCAATGAGGCTACTGCCATATCTTGTCATATTGCATTGATCGCTCAACTAGGAAAACTCAGGATGTACAACTCAGATGTATGAAAGCTCATCCAAGAAATAAGGACCTGTCATGGGCCTGAATGCTCAGGAAGCAGGAGGGTCACTGGTTCATATGGAAGGAGCACAGGTATCAGAGATCTAGTCGATACCAGTGATGGGCATGGTCGTAGGGCAGCCTCCATGGAGACCATGGACTCCTACAGACTCACATGCAAAGGAGGACCGGGCCCATATGCGAGGAGGGTCAAGCACAGCCACGAGGAGGACCAAGCTCAAGAGCATGCAGACAGTCACCACTCAGGGGCTCGGGAGATAGGAGTCATAGGAGACCGACACAGGTCACTAGGAAGAGGAGCAGTGTCGAAGGAGGAGGAGCAGTGTCAAAGGAGTCGACACATAGCTCAAGGAGGACAGGAGGGTACTGGAGGGACCTCTTGTACAGTACTCGATGAAGAGGGTACTCTCTGCAGAGAGAGGACCGGAGTAGCATTGCAGGTGACACTACAAGGAGTATATATAAGCACACCCTCTCATCATCAGTGGTTGAGTGGATCCCCATCCACTCTACACACCATAACTAGTTATCACTTCAGCATAAGTATACATTAGTTTCAGTCAGCATAGTAGCAATCCATCAAGGTTGCTCCTCCTTGTAGTGTGTGTGTTGTATCACCATTCACTGACATCCAAAGGTGGTTCATAGCAAACCAGCGGTCCAGATTAAGATAGAACCAAAGGCAGTAGTCCACTGCAGTCCAGGGATCACCTCAAGCATCAGTCAACACACTGGACACTCGTGTTGACACCACCAACCCTATCACCAACACCAACAACCTCATCACCATCAACACTCACACCAGACCTTGGTGTCATCATAACCTTAGTATCGACATCGATCGTGCCGAGTGTCAACAGTCGCACGCCTGAAACCTGAAATCTGTAATAGTACTGATACTACTATCGATCCTGTCGAATTATGCGACAGCGCTAATGGTATTTCGATTCCTAGTGAATTATGCAACAGAGCCGTCTCTGTCACTTTTCTCGTTGGAATCTGTGGTTGTATTGTTGGTATGACAGATTTCAACTAACTGCTGTGGACACTCCATCCAGAGGTAGCTCGGCACGATCAAGTATGATACAACTCTATGTGAACTTGGTATTGACACCAATGGGATGGTGTGAATATTGATTGATGGTGTCGACATGAGTGTCCAGTGTGTCGACTAACGCTTGAGGTGATCCCTGGACCGCAGTGGATGACTGCCTTCGGTTCTATTGTATCCAGACCACAGGTCTACTATGAACTGCCTTCGGACGTCAGTGAGCAGTAATACAACACACACGCTACAATGAGAAGCAATCTATTGATTGCTACTATGCTGACTGAGAAACTAATGATACTTATGCTAAAGTTATGACTAGTTTGTATGGTGTAGAGTGGATGCTGATCCACTCGACCATTTGTGGTGAGAAGGTATGGTTATATACCCCTTTGCAGTGTCGCCAGTGACACTGCCCCTGCTCTCTCTCCAGAGAGTACCTCCTGCATCAAGTACTACACAGGAGTCTTTGATGAGACTCCTCTGTCCTACTATGCTACCCTGTCTGACTTCCTTGAGCTGTGTCGACTCCATCGACACTGCTCTTTTCTCATGTTCCCTTTGCCAGTGTCCATTAAACAGCTCTCTTCCCTTGGACCAGTGATGCATCTATGTTCCTCCTATCCTGTGTGCCCCTGAGTGGTAACCGACTGCATGATGCTGAGCTCGGTCCCCCTCTTGGCAAGGCTTGGTTTCCGGCCCGGTGGAGCTTGGTCCCCTCTTGTATGCAAGCTCAGCACCAACCTGCATGTGAATCGACGTATGGACGTCCTTGTCACAGATCTCCACAGAATCTGCCACAAGATAATGCTTCCTACAGATTTTGACAGGATTCGTGATATCGACCATGTTCGTGCATGTCTTGGTGAAATCTGCACGAGAACCATGTCTATTACCAATCTCGCTGAATTCTTCTGCAATTCTTGAGATCTGCCCAATTCCACAATTCCTGTGCTACCTTCATATGAACTTCGGCCTTCTTTCGCTCTGTGCATCCAGGCCTATGAGATTATCCCCCCTCTTAAGGGCCGAGCTCCATCGAGGCATGATCTTCACCATGTCTGAATCATACCACCATCCCCTCGTCATTCAATTCCCTCACTATGCCACCATACTACACTCGTTCCAAGGCTACGGCTGATGCACCTACCATAGAGACGGCGACGACAACCCCTCCTTGTCGTCGAGTGGTACTGCAGCTGAAGCCTTGTGAGGGTCCTGTTGCAGAGGCAGCTCCCCTTGCTCCTTCCACTTCGGCTCATGCAGTCGAACCTTCTGTGGCTCCAGTGGTTCGTTCACCATTGGAGCCCCTTTTTCTGGGGATGGGTGACAATGCAGTCACCCCCAGTCCCCTCCCTTCCCCTTTCCTGGCTCCTGTCGTTCCTGACCCTGTGGGGAATGACCTTTCTCCTGTCTCCCCTGCTGTTGACTTCTATGAGGTCAATGCGAGACACCCTGGGGTAGAGGTGACTACCCCAGAGCATCAAGCGGCTTGGGAGGCTGAGTTGGCTCGCTCTCCAACTCCTCCTCCTACTGCCAAGGAGGTCGTTGACGCCGTACTAGCAGCGTCACGCATGAACACTCCGGTCTTTCGGCCAGAGATTCAGCCCTTGACACCTCCCCCTCATTGGGTGAGGTATCAAACTCCTCCTCCTCCTCCTAATTGTCACCATCCCTCAAATGGTGAGATTGCTTGATGGTCAGAGCAGTTCGTGGCTGCTGACCTCTTAGTTCGGGTCACAGATGGTTATTTTCCTCCTGACTGGGAAGTTCCAGCCAATTCCCTTCCCAAGCGACGTTTGCACCGCTTGGTCATGCTCCGCCTGACTGAGGGGTGTATGCCTTGGCCAAGTTGGCAGTGCCATCACTGTTTCAACTTGGGGGTTCCGTAAGTTCCTCCCCCTCTTCCTCTCTTTTACATCGCCGATACTGACCTTCTTTTCTTCATTTCTTAGTTGTTTTGCGTCAGCATTCACCAAACCTTTTGGTGAATGTCACTGCATCCCTCGTGCGTGCGTACATTGCTACCTAGCTGGTCTAGGCCGCTGTGAATGTAATATCCCTGCCCATCCCAGTATGGAATATCTCGGGGATGGTACTCCCAATCTGCAGCCCCGTGGTTCTCATCAGGCAGAGAGGGCCCATCTGACCGTAGCGGACAGCTATGGTCCAGGTTTGGTTTGTTCAGACGAGTGGGTGATTGATCCCATCAACACCCATGGTTGGATAACGGCGATGCGCATTTTGTGGCACCTGCGTGACCAACAGCTGGTGAGTTCTCTTCTCTGGTCTCTCCAGCTCTTTGTGCACCATCACAACCGGCTGCTTTCTGAACGGCAGCCACATGAGTCTGTGACTGAGGCCAGGGGTCCCTCTGACCCTATTAACGCCTGGGTGGAGTCCTCCGTCGAGGAGCAATGGACTCGTGTGGCCCTTGCTGCACCTCCTGTCCCTTCTGGACATGTTGACATGTAGCGACATGTCACCTTCTGCAATGTTGAGTCTTCTTGTCTCTTGAATTGAGCCTGTGGCTTGACCCAGTGATGTTGCCTCTGAGCGTGGCTGTTGATTACCATGCCCTTGGCCACTTCTCGTATGATGAGAGTAGTATTTGCAGGTCTTCTTCTCGAAATCTGTCATATCATCAGTACTGTGGCAGATTTCTGCGTAGTCTGTAATAGCGTCCGTGCTCTCGCATTTTCCTATGAAATCTGTAATAGTGCGCTTCTTCTCACAGATTTCACTCGAATCGGTTCCAACCCTCCTCTTACCGATTCCTTCTTTCCTCGTGCTTGTTAGTGTCATCCCCCCGCCGAAACCTCATACTCTGGATGAGGTCAGAGCAACTGAGATTTGACACTGGCTCCCAAGAGGCAGCTTCCTCTGGGTACCAACTCCATAGCACTTTGTACTCGGTTGTTCCATTGTTTAAATGTTTGCCCACAATGGCTTCAACCTCAAAGTCAAGGTCCTCATCTGGTAGTGATGGTACAATTGGCTGTGTCGATTGCTATGCAATGGAGCTGGTCTT
Source organism: Ustilago nuda (assembly GCA_022963125.1). Lineage (NCBI taxonomy): Eukaryota > Fungi > Basidiomycota > Ustilaginomycetes > Ustilaginales > Ustilaginaceae > Ustilago > Ustilago nuda. The sequence continues at coordinate 550,901 of JALCUS010000004.1, read as the reverse complement.
TGCTGGCTCAAGCAGGGATATATGAAACACATCGTAAACTCTGAGGTTCGCTGGCAATGTGATTCTATATGCTTGTCGACCCACCTGTTCTTGCACTGGAAAGGGTCCTGCAAACCTTGTATCCAGTTTTGGTGTAGGTTGTTGGGTCTTCCAGTTCTTCCGGTTGATGTAGACCATGTCACCGACCTTGAATTCGATGTCTTTGTGTTTCTGGTTATATCAGTCAACTGTACGACGTTGTGCTTCCTGTATCTGCTCTTGTAGATACTTGCAACATTCTTTGCTGTCGAGCAAGTACTCAGATCGTTCGGGATCATTAACTCCTAGGTGTTGAGGAATGTCAGGATGGGCTTTCGGGTTCCATCCGTAGCATGCAAAAAACGGCGAGACACCAATGCTATTGTGAACTGTGTTGTTGTACACAAACACTGCAGTGTCAAGCAGGTCGGCCCAGTCATTCTGTTCATAGTTGCAGTACATGCGAAGGTACTGCTCTACTACTTGGTTGACTCTTTCTGTTTGCCCATCCATTTGTGGGTGGTAGGCAGTGCTGAGCAAATGTTTCATACCCGTTTGGTCATCAAATGCTTTCCATGCCCCTGAGATGAATTTTCTTCCTCAGTCAGATACAATGTGATCTGGATAGCCGAAATGTCTGACCAGGTGTCCATGCAAGAGCACAGCTGTCTGCTTCGCTGTGACTGTTTTGTATGTTGGGGCCAATATAGCATACTTGGTCAATCAATCGACTATAACCAAGATTGAATTGTATCCTTTTGATATTGGTAATCCTTTGATGAAATCCAAAGATATTGAGTCCCATGGCCTGTCCGGAGTGGCAAGCGGCTGTAATAAGCCATATGGGCAATGGTGAGGAGCCTTGTATCTAGCACATACTTGACAACTTGCAACATAATCAGCAATCCAGGATGACATGTTTGGCCACCAATAATGCTGTTGAGCTGACTTGATGGTAGCATCTCGGCCCACATGTCCAGCAGTGACGCTGTCATGACATTGAGACATGACCATGAATTGCAAGTGTTCCACAGACAGTGATCACCCATCAACTTCTTTAGCACTGCATGAGCAGCGGTCATTTGTCTTTCCTGGCATCATTACCTTGGGGATAACCAAATGTCCGCCACTATGCCATAAGCCGTCCCTGATCTCGAATGGCTTCCTAAAATGGATCTCCTTGAGCTCGGGATCCAGGGGCTGAAAGATCCTGGCCAGATCCTTGATTCCTTTAATGGCTATGGACTCCATCATAAGGGTGGGGGCCATTAATACAGAATTGTCGCCCGAGCATGCAGTTAGGACCGATTCTGCTGAAATCAGTAATATCATGCTTGCTATGACATTTTCTGCCAAAATCTGTTGCAACTTGTTTCTTGTCGCGATTTCATCTTCGGCCTTTTCAAACACTCGTGCAGGCAATAGTTGCCAAATGTTGTGCTCTTGTTCTTCACCGGCCGGCTGCATATCAGCACGCCTGGTGAGAGCGTCCAGCTCACCACCCTTATCTCCCGGTCTGTATTGTAGCATGAAGTCGAAATCTGCTAACAATACTGCCCATCTTGCCTGTCGACCAGTGATACGACGTTGTGACTTGAAATATTTGAGCGCTTCATGGTCTATGAGAATGACTAGCTGACTAGGAAGTCCTGCTAGCATGTGTCACCACTGAGTGAGGCAGGTGACTACTGCTAGGAGCTCCTTGTCATGGATCTCGTAGTTCTTCTCGGCTGATGACATCTTTCTTGAGTAGAACACTACTGGGTGCCAACGGCTCTTGTGCTCTTGTTTGAGCACTCCAGCGATGGCAAAGTCGCTCGTGTCTGCTTCCAACCTCATAGGGAGGTGGTAATCAAAGTGTTGAAGCACTCCTGCCATCGTGAATGCTTGAATGAGTTTATGGAAAGCTTGTTGAGCTTCTTCCAGCAACTCAAACTTCTTGAAGCATTTGGTCAGTTTCACCAGTGATGTTAGGGGTTTGGCAATTCGGGCGAAGTGAGCAATGAATCACCTATAGAAGTTGGCAAAGCCAAGGAATCTCTGAATATCATGGATAGATTCCAGCACTGACCACTCTTTGATTGTTTGTACCTTCTTGGGGTCCATCTCTACTCCGGTGGGTTTGATGATGCACCCCAGAAACTCGACCATCATGGTGTGGAACTCACACTTCGACAGTTTAGCAAACAGCTGATACAATCTTAACCTTTTCAGAACTTCAGTGACATGAAGTATGTGTACCTCCTCCGTGTCACTGAATATAAGGAAATCATCTAAGTATACAACAACATATACTCTGATGATGTCCTGGAAGATGTTGTTGATGTATGACTGGAAATGAGCTGGTGCATTTGCCAGCCCAAACGGCATCACCAGGTACTCATATAGTCCCAATTGTGTGCCAAACGCTGTTTTTCATTCATCCCCTTTCACAATGCAAATGAGGTTGTATGCTGCTCGCAGATCTAGTTTAGAATAGATCCTCGCCTTTCGGAGTAGGAACAGCTGTGTCAGGGGTCTCGCGCCTGAAACCCAGGTCGGTCTGTCGAGATACTCGGTGACTATTGAACTGCGCGACAGCTATTGTCTCGGTGACTATCAGATTGCGTGGTGGCGACGGGTGGTGTTCGTTGTATAAACTATTGTAGGTTTCGGCTGACCTCTGTGGACACTCTGTTCAGGGGTAGCTCGGTGTCATGGGCTGGAGTGCGCAGAGCGGAGGAGGCCGAAGTTCATATGAAGGCAGCGCAGGAATCAAGGGATCGGGCAGAATTGCAGGAATTGCAGAAATCAGTGAGATCGGTGATAGTTACGACTCTCTGACAGATCTCACCAAGAGATGTGCGAACGAGACCGATATCACGTATTCCAGCGAAATCGGTAGGAAGCACGATCTTGTGGCAGATTCTGCGGAGATCAGTGATAAGGACGTATGTACAACGATTCACATGCAAGAATCACCACACTTGTACGGGAAAGGGACCAAGCTCCACCAGGCCCAGGGGGGGGGGGGGGGGGCTCAGTCTTGCCAAGAGGGGGACCGAGCCCTACGACATGCAATAGGTTACCACTCAGGGGCACACAAGGTAGAAATAGAAGAGGACCATCGCTGGTCAAAGGTAGTAGAGCTGTACAATGGACACTGGCGAAGAGGGCATGAGGAGAAAGAGCAGTGTCGATGGAGTCGACACAGCTCAAGGAAGTCAGACAGGGTAGCATAGTAGGACAGAGGAGTCTCATCAAAGACTCCTGTGTAGTACTTGACGCAGGAGGTACTCTCTGGAGAGAGAGCAGGGGCAGTGTCACTGGCGACACTGCAAAGGGGTATATAACCATACCTTCTCACCACAAATGGTCGAGTGGATCAGCATCCACTCTACACCATACAAACTAGTCATAACTTTAGCATAAGTATCATTAGTTTCTCAGTCAGCATAGTAGCAATCAATAGATTGCTTCTCATTGTAGCGTGTGTGTTGTATTACTGCTCACTGACGTCCGAAGGCAGTTCATAGTAGACCTGTGGTCCGGATACAATAGAACCGAAGGCAGTCATCCACTGCGGTCCAGGGATCACCTCAAGCGTTAGTCGACACACTGGACACTCATGTCGACACCATCAATCAATATTCACACCATCCCATTGGTGTCAATACCAAGTTCACATAGAGTTGTATCATACTTGATCGTGCCGAGCTACCTCTGGATGGAGTGTCCACAGCAGTTAGTTGAAATCTGTCATACCAACAATACAACCACAGATTCCAACGAGAAAAGTGACAGAGACGGCTCTGTTGCATAATTCACTAGGAATCGAAATACCATTAGCGCTGTCGCATAATTCGACAGGATCGATAGTAGTATCAGTACTACTACAGATTTCAGGTTTCAGGCGCACAACTGCTGACAGCTTGTTACTGCATTTTCTGCTGGAATCTGTCATAACCCGCTTCCTATTGCGTTCCCAGATTCCACCTTTTCGAACACCCAGGAAACCAGCAATTGCTGCACATTGTGTTCCTGCTCCTCACCAACTGGTTGCATGTCAACTCGTCTGGTGAGAGCATCGGGTTCACCACCCTTGTCTCCTAGATGGTATTGCAGTATGAAGTCAAAGTCAGCTAGTAATACTGCCCACCTTGCTTGTCATCCCGTGATGCGCTGTTGCGACTTGAAATACTTGAGTGCCTCATGATCCGTGAGGATGACCAACTGACTCGGCAGTCCTGCTAGCATGTGGCACCACTGAGTGAGACAGGCAACCACTGCCAGGAGCTCCTTGTCATGAATCTCAGAGTTCTTTTCCGCGGACGACATCTTCCGGGAATAGAAAGCCACAGGGTGCCAACGTTCCTCGTGCTCCTGCTTGAGCACGCCAGTGATGGCGAAGTCACTGGCATCTGTTTCTAACATTGTCAGCATGTGATAATCGAAGTGCTGAAGCACTCCTGCCATTGTGAACACTTGGATGAGTTTGTGGAAAGCCTGTTGGGCTTCTTCCGGCAGCTCAAGTTTCTTGAAATGCTCTGTAGGTTTGACCAAAGATGTCAATGGTTTGCTGATTCGAGCGAAGTGTGCTATGAATCACCAATAGAAGTTGGCGAAGCCTAGGAATCATTGTATGTCATGTATTGATTCTGGCATTGGCCATTCCTTGACTGTTCAGACCTTCTCTGGGTCCATCTCAATCCCAGTTGGGTTGATGATGTACCCCAAAAACTCAACCATAGTAATGTGAAACTTGCACTTAGACAGCTTGGCGAACAGTCGATTGCTTCTTAATCAAGTGAGAGATTGATGAAGGGCTGGAAATGGGCTGGCGCATTCGCCAGGCTGAATGGCATCACCAGGTACTCATAGAGTCCCAACTGTGTGCCGAACGCAGTCTTCCATTCATCCCCTTTTGCGATGCGGATGAGGTTGTATGCCGCCCAAAGATCTAACTTGGTATAGATCTTTGCCTTCTGGAGCAGGAACAGCTGCTCCTTGATGAGGGGCAGCGGCGCCTGGTTCTTGAGGGTGATCTCATTCAGGCTACGGTAATCCACACATAGCCTGAGGCCTCCATCTTTCTTAGGCACAAAGAGTACTGGGGATCTTGCCAGGCTCTTTGAGGGGCGTATGAACCCCTTTGCGAGGTTCTCATCCAGATACTTCCTCAAATCGGCCATTTCCTTTGGCCCCTTGGGGTATAGTGGGCCTTGTGGCAGCTTACTGTCTTCCATCAGTTCCAGATGAAGATCATGTTCAGTATGGTGGGGCAGCTTATCTGCTTCCACATCATCGAACACATCCCACAAGTGCTGATATGGTCTTGGTATCTCTTCTGCCAATACCTTCTGATCAACCTCTACTTCCATTTCTATGCCCTTGTCGGCACCAGTGGGTACAAACCCGAAGGCTGGGAGCGACAAGGGGGGATGGTCCAAGAGCATGAACCCAATGGGCCCGTCTTCCAGGGCAGCTTGTATCAAGTTTGCTGCTGAAACAAACTCATTCCTTTCATGGTCCTGAATGCTCAGGAAGCAGGAGGGTCACTGGTTCATATGGAAGGAACACAAGTATCGGAGATCTAGTCGATACCAGTGATAAGTATGGCTGTAGGGCAGTCTCCATGGAGACCATGGACTCCTACAGACTTACATGCAAAGGAGGACCAAGCTCAAGAGCATGCAGGCGGTCACCAACACAGCCACGAGGAGGACCAAGCTCAAGGAGCATGCAGATGGTCACCACTCAGGGGCTCAAGAGATAGGAGTCATAGGAAACCGACAAGCAGGCCACTAGGAGGAGGAGCAGTGTCAAAGGAGTCGACACATAGCTCGAGGAGGACAGGAGGGTACTGGAGTTACCTCTTGTACAGTACTCGATGAAGAGGGTACTCTCTGCTGAGAGAGGACCGGAGTAGCATCGCAGGCGACACTACAAGGAGTGTATATAAGCACACCCTCTCATCATCAGTGGTTGAGTGGATCCCCATCCACTCTACACCATATAAACTAGTCATAACTTTAGCTTAAGTATCATTAGTTTCTCAGTCAGCATAGTAGCAATCAATAGATTGCTCCTCATTGTAGTGCGTGTGTTGTATCACCACTCACTGACGTCCGAAGGCGGTTCATAGCAAACCAGCAGTCCGGATTAAGATAGAACCGAAGGCAGTAGTCCACTGCGGTCCAGGGATCACTTCAAGCATCAGTCAACACACTGGACACTCGTGTCGACACCATCAACCTTATAACCAACACCATCAACCTCAACACTCACACCAGACCTTGGTGTCATCATAACCTTAGTATCGACATTGATCGTGCTGAGCTACCCCTGAACGGAGTGTCCACAGAGGTCAGCCGAAACCTATGATAGTATATACAACGAACACCACCCATCGCCACCGCACAATCTGATAGTCACCGAGTGATGTAGCTCACCGAGACAATAGCTGTCGCGCAGTTCAATAGTCACCGAGTATTCTCGACAGACCGGCCTGGATTTCAGGCGCGAGACCCCTGACACAGGGCTCCCATGAGGTCATACGCGGAGTATCACCCGACGACGACGAGAAGATGCTGTCGTCGCCGTAGCAGGAGAAGCATCAGCAGCAGACTTGGAGCGAGTAAGGTATGGTGACATTGTGCGAGAAGTGGGTGGTGAGAGGATGGTAGTAAGATTCAGACATGGCGAAGAACATGCCTCGACAGAGCTCGGCCCTTAAGAGGGGGGGTAATGTCATAGGCCTGGATGCGCAGAGCGAGGGAAAGCCGAAGTTCATATGAAGGTAGCACAGGAATCGAGGAATTGGGCAGATCGCAGGAACTGCAGAAGAATTCAGCGAGATTGGTAATAGACATGATTCTCGTACAGATCTCACTGAGACATGAACGAACAAGGTTGATCTCACAAATCCTGCTGAAATCTGTAGGAAGCATGATCTTGCAGCAGATTCCACAGAGATCAGTGACAAGGACGTCCATACGATGATTCACATGCAGAACACACCACACTTACACAGGACAGGGACCAAGCTCCACCGGGCCGAGGACCCAGTCTTGCCAAGAGGGGGACCGAGCCCAACGACACGCAGTGGGTTACCACTCAGGGGCACACAGATAGGAGTAGAGAAGGACTGTCAATGGTCACAGGAAGTAGAGCTGTGTATCGGACACCGGCAACAAGAACATAAGGAGGAAGAGCTTTGTTGATGGAGTCAACACAGCTCGAGAGGGACAAACGGGAGAGCATAGTGAGGAGGAGGAGTCTCATCTAAGACTCGTGTGAAATACTCGACGCAGGAGGCACTCTCTGGAGAGAGAGAGCAGGAGCAGTGGCGCTGGCGACGCTGCAAAGAGGTACATAACCATACCCCCTTGTCACAAATGGTTGAGTGGATCCCCATCCACTCTACACCATACAAACTAGTCTTAACTTTAGCATAAGTAACATTAGTTTCTCAGTCAGCATAGTAGCAATCAATAGATTGCTTCTCATTGTAGCGTGTGTGTTGTATTACTGCTCACTGATGTCTGAAGGCGGTTCATAGTAAACCTGCAGTCCGGATACAATAGAACTGAAGGCAGTCATCCACTGTGGTCTGGGGATCACCTCAAGTGTTAGTCGACACACTGGACACTCATGTCGATGTAATCAATCAATACTCACACCATCCCATTGGTGTCAATACCAAGTTCACATAGAGTTGTATCATACTTGATCGTGCCGAGCTACCTCTGGATGGAGTGTCCACAGTGGTTAGTCAAAATCTGTCATAACAACAATACAACCACAGATTCCAATGAGAAAAGTGACAGAGATGGCTCTGTCGCATAATTCACTAGGAATCAAAATACCATTAGCGCTGTCGCATAACTCGACAGAATCAGTAGTAGTATCAGTACTACTACAGATTTCAGGTTTCAGGTGCGCGACTGCTGACACTGGGTATGTCGACATGTAGCGACATGTCTGCAATTCCAATTTCGTTTCCCCATGATCACCTTGAGCCTGTGTCCTGACCCTTGTGTGATCACTCCTGACCTTGTTCCATCAATCGCTTCACCCCTGGTTCCTCATGTGTGTGAGAGGAGCCGCCTCTAACCATCCTTATTGTGAAAAATTGTCATACCGCTGCTTCAACTACTGATTTCCTCGTAATCTGTAATTGCATCTCATTTCTCACAGATTCCTGCGAAATCTGTAATAGTGTGCTTCTTCTCACAGATTTCGCTCAAATCGGTTTCAACCCCCTTCTTACCGATTCCTCCTTCTAGGGTACATTAGAGAGATCATAGAAGAGTGGATCCCACTGCAAGAGAAAATTTGGACACCCATGGTTCAAACCCCCCCCCCCCTTCCCCCCAACACCTCCTCCAGACTACATGAGCGATGGTGACATCAAGACTCGATATCTAATCCTTGTCGGCAAATTGTTATGGGTAGCAACCACCGTTCGACCAGATCTCTCTTTCGCCATCAACACCCTGGCACGACACATGTCCAAGCCAACTGAGAGTGTGATGCAGGTGGCCCTCTGAGTTGTGAAGTACCTCAACCAGACACGTGACAAGGTCTTGTGGCTTGGGGGCGAAGGGAAAGACAAACTGGTCATCACAGTGTACACAGATGCAAATTGGGCTTCCAACCCCAATACCAACCAGCAAAGCACATCCAGCTTGGTGGTTAAGGTTTTTGGCAGTTTGGTGACCTGGAATTCACATCTTCAGAAGTGTGTATTGAACTCGGCAGTTGAAGCCGAGTATGTCGCTAGCTCAGTGGCGGCACATGAAGCCCTTTTCCACCAACATCTGCTGCAGGGCCTTGGCTTTGGGGACCACACACCGGTGATCCTCACAGACAATACAGGATGTATTCAGGTCACAAAGGACCAAGCTCTTCACTCAAAGCTCAAGCATATTGACACAAAGTACCATCTCATTTGACACCATGTATTAGAGGGTGACATAGTGATGCAATACATTTGAATGGACGACAACATCACGGACTACCTCACGAAACCAGTGTCACAGCATTTGCTTCAGCGTACTTGACAATGCCTTGGCATGGCCAACCTCCACTCCTCACACCACTCAGTTTGCGAGGAGGAGAGTAAAAACGCATGACTGCTTAGTCATTTTCGTGTTCCCGCAAACCTCGCTCCACGTCGCCACCCGTCAACTCCCACCAACGCTCAACGCCACCCACCAACGCTATCCATCCCACTCAACAACAGCACGCAGCCAGACATGCCACATCACCCATTCAAACGCACAGAGACCGACGTAGAAGCATATATAGTTCATGATATCACCTTGTACCTAGCCTCATGAATGACAACGATTTTGACCGCTCGCTATCTCGAACCGGCTGTTTCTCAACAGATACGCCGCACAGGCACTACAATCTTCGTGTGTTCAGTTCTTCTAATTGCGAACATAACAAGACAGCGAACTTCAGCTCAAGTGACCTTTAGTTACAGTGAAGCGACAAGCTATGCCTAGAGGAAAGACTACGCTTGCCGGACGTGCTAGCTGAAGCAAGCATGACCCCGTTCGCTCTACGGCGTCGGCCTCCTAAGCCGCCAAATATCACCGTGTTCTGAGCCCAGATGAAACACCAAGTCCTCTAACAGATTCTGCTCATGAGCATCTTGAAGGCTCGAATGCCTCGACCTGGACTGCTGCAACGAGTCATGATGCCCTGGCTCGAGATGTGCCTTCAGTTGGCCCAATAGGTTCGCCTGGCGATCATTCTGAAGGCTAGACTGTCTCGTTGCGTGGTGTCCCAAACGCTGGTCACGGCTGGGCCCTAGATGTGCTTCCAACGACTCGGGTATATCTGCCTGACGATCTGGTTGACTTGATTGTCGTTGAAAGCGAGGCGATGCACCGCTTCCCGAGAAGGGTATCGTTTGATGCTGCTGAGCGACGTTTGTTGCTCTGGCCTGATCATGGAAAGAGGGATCACGCCAGGGTGAAGGTGAAAAGCGAAAGCTAGAAGCGAGATCGAACTTGGTCGGCTCGTGCTGTTGAAAGGGCTTTGGCGGCGTCTGAGCGTACATTGAGGCAGGCGATTGATGCAAGTTGTCGTCGTATGGAGAGGTACCACTGACTGCTAAGGCATTGAAGGGATGCAGGTTGCGTTCGTAAGTTTGATCAGCGGGCATGTGTACCTGCTGAGAAACCTGTTGCGACTCCACGCCAGGAGGTGCAAGTATCGATGCACGGTGTGGGATACCTTCTCCTCCCGCAGAAGATATACCGAAGGCGTCGTGATGCAAAGGCGAGTGGTCTAGAAAAGAATTATCCAGGTGATCATTTGAAAACTCGCCGATTGGTGCCAGATTCGACCGAGTACTTGTCATTTGAGCTTGCTGTGGGGAGACCGGTCGATGCTCGCCTATGGGATCGGAGCCCAGGAACACCTGATCGATCGATCGAGAATTATGCACATCCGAGAAGTCGTGTACATTGGGAGGAGGAAGTTCGGGCGACCTTATCGAACTCAAGCGTGGTCTTTTTGTGGACGGAGCCCAATTGTGAGCAAGGCGGCCTAGCACTTCTTGCGTGGGAGAGCGATGCTCCCTCTGTGGCGCGTCGGGCTGAGGCATCGGCTCAAGCTGCTCAGAGCTTGATAAGACGTGCTTGCGGCCAGACCCAGAAGGTACGTCGGAAGGCGGAGGGGATCTGTGAGGAAAGATAGCTAGATTAGAGCCAGGTGTTGGCGGAATGAACCCAGGCTGATCATACAAGGGCTCTGGCCTCGGAAATTGATCGTGTTCCCAATGTTCGTCATCTTCGAGCTCTTGAGTTCTGTACTGAGGTGTTGGCGGAAGTGAAGCATCCACACGCTGATTCTCTGGAGCCGGAGGACCGAGGTCAACCCGAGGCTGCTTTCGTGATTCGGATTCGGGATTGTCGAACCTGCTGGCGACTTCCTTTCCCAAGTAGGGGCCGTGAGGAGCCTTTTGAGCGTCATTTAGTTCGCCTCTCCCCCGGCCTCGATCACTTTGTCGTGCTTCAGAGCTTTCTGCCCTTGTCTCCGACAACACTGGTTCCATCGCCTTGCGATCGTCGTGTTTGATGGCGGGGTACTTGAGTATCGATCCAGTACCGGATGGAATCTTCTGATGCGAAGCCCTCTTTTGTGGATTGAACGGGTGTCCAAGAGGTCGTGGTAGACCGAAAAGAGGCTTCGCCTCCTCACTTTGCGGAAGCTTGAAATCCCTTTCAAGCCAAAAGCTTGTCGACATGAAATTCGTGAACAAGATGTTGTGGTTTCGGCGGTAGCGTGGATTGATGTTATGAGTTTTCTTGAATCGGAGAGAAGGGACAACCCTGATGGGTCGGACGATTGCAATCGGAACTAACTCTAGCTTTCCTCCTTTTCCTGTTTGGGATCTGTACTGGACTCGATCAAGAAACGGGTAGCTCTGGCCATCGTTGGAAACATAATTCTTCAACTTGAAAAGCTTCTTCTCTAAGCTGTACTCGTCAAATAGGGGAACCTGAAACCATGCTTCTGATTTTTCTTCACCATCCACGGGGGCGAGCATGAGACTGTATTGCTTGAACTGCAATCCCCCATCATGACGATCGAACTGCCTCATGTACCATTGTGCTTGTCTTAGAATATGGGCCAAGTTCTTCCTAGTTGTCAAAAGCTGCATGTTGTGGGACAAGAGATGATTGTACGATACAAGTTCGCTCTCGATTCTCGTGGGATCGTAACCGAGCCGTTCGAGATTCTCCAGAACTGGCCATTTGTACACGTCCTTGACATCGCTCAGCCACAATGAACCAGCAGAGATTTGCCTTTCCCACAGAACACTTGGTCTGGAATCATCACCTCCGGCGGTATCGAGTGGCCCTCGGATGAAGTATTTGAGCTCGAGCGTGTACGTAGCTTTAGTAAGCTCTGAAACCTGCAGCTTGTGCATGAAAATGGCAACATCAGGGTTGTCCTTACCCATCGGATTGTTGTGAGAGAAGGAACGGACTTTGAGGAACAGCACGGGCGTATAGGAATTTTTTTCGAAGAACTCTGCACGCCAAGGATGGCGACGAAGATCATCGGGAGTGGTAAAAGAACCATCTTCTAGAAGCTTTCTGATTCCAGAATCCTCAAATCTTACCCAATACTTTTGATAGAACTCGTCCAGCTTAACTTGTGCGATCTTCGAGAGCTCTTGATAGCGAGCTGTGGTGATTAGGCGACGAGTGGACCGATCGGTGATGTCGTATTTGCGGATAAACCTTGAAAGGGGTTGATAACCACCGCTGTCAGACGGTCTTGCTGCATGTGGATCGTCTTGACCTACGCAGCCTGCAAGATTCGCCTTCAGGAGAATGATGATTGAGCAAAAGTAAAAAAACAAAAGCTGGCGCATCTTGTCTGGACAGTGAGAAAAGATTTAGGTGGAAGAGAAGGTGAGAGTTGATGATGCCCACAAAGGGATATTCCGGTGCTTGAGCCTTATTCGTTATAAACTGAAGTCGTTTGGTCTCGATACTGGCGATCGGGTAGAGTCTGAGTACGATGTCACTGCTAGTTGTTAGACAGAAACAAATATACTCAATTGACTGAAGGAATGTGGCGAGAGCCTAGTGCTCTCTGTGAGATATAGATACATGTGGGCGGCACATGCCGAAGGTGGGAGTATCCCAACTTAATGACCTTCCATGACAAAGGCGAGACTGTGTTGCATTCGATCTCTGATGAGATCGGTCATCTAACGGGATCGGCTCTGCCTGATCTCTGATCAGATTGGCCCGGCGTCATCCTTTGGCGTCGCACTAGATCGCAATCTCCAGCATTATTCGCCGACGAATGCAAAACAGGAGCTTCTCCTTCAATGATTCCTTTGCCTGACACCGAGAGTCTTGTTGCACACTTCATCTTGGATCAGAGGTTGTAGAGAAGCATGTGATCCTTCCGGCATGATTTAATTTCAACCTCATTCAGGACTGGTATCATCAGAGCAGTGCTTCTTGTGGCGCTGCATTAGGGTTTGGATGCTTCATTTGACCGGCCGGTGATTCTTCCAGCCATGATCATCCTAGCCAACCGATGTGGTCATGATAGTAGGCCTCGCTATACTTGACAGCAGTGTCATGCCTGGGTACTCTCTCGTGCGAATACATCAAGCGATAATTCCTTTCGTCAAACCACACCTCGCTTGTTCCAAGTATGCCTGATGCCAGTGCATCGCCTACGGGCACCGCACATACAGCCACCCCGGCTTCCGACTTCGAAGGCACACATGCACCGGCTTGGGTCTGAATCCTCCTGGAGCAACAAGCGAGAGCCAATCGAGTCATGGCCGAGTAGCAAGCGAGCCTGCTCGAGCAACAGGCTAATACTTGCCGCCTCCTCGAGGGCCTCTTCGTTGGTGAAGGTCCCTGCGGTCAATACTCTCGATCGGTGCCCGACCGCAACTCTCCCTTCTCTCCGCATCTCCCCGATGATGCCCGCGACGAGCGTAACTAGCTGTTGGCCAGTGGAAGTGAACAGCACCTCAAACATTTGCTCTCAAAGATCATGCACTAATGCACTGCAATGCTGTGTCATGCTTTGCATACTTACCATGCTCTCCTCCTTGTACTGAACTTGATTTGCCTGCTGTTGACTCTGTATGTCCCCACTCTGCCTTGGGTTGGTGCTGAGAGTCTCAGAAACATCATGGACTACTTCCTCAGAGAAGGATGGCTGAAGGAGTTCAGCAACCATGTCTGGACCATGTCATGGCTGTCAGCGGTCGCGCGCCTGAAACCTGAAATCTGTAGTAGTACTGGTAGTACTACCGATTCTGCCGAGTTATGTGACAGTGCTAATGGTATTTCGATTCCTTAGTGAATTATGTGACAGAGCTGTCTCTGTCACTTTTCTCGTTGGAATCTGTAGTTGTATGGTCATTATGACAAATTTTGACTAACCGCTGTGGACACTCCATCCAGAGGTAGCTCGGCACGATCAAATACAATACAACTCTAAGTGAACTTGATATTGACACCAATGGTCTGGTGTGAGTATGGATTGATGATGTCAACATGAGTGTCCAATGTGTCAACTAATGCTTGAAGTGATCCCTGGACCACAGTGGACTACTGCCTTTGGTTCTATCTTAATCTGGACCACTGGTTTGCTATGAACTGCCTTCGGACGTCAATGAGTGGTGATACAACACACACACTACAATGAGGAGCAACCTTGATGGATTGCTACTATGCTGACTGAAACTAATGATACCTATGCTAAAGTTATGACTAGTTATGGTGTGTAGAGTGGATGGGGATCCACTCGACCACTGATGATGAGAGGGTGTGCTTATATACACTCCTTGTAGTGTCGCCTGTGATGCTACTCTGGCCCTCACTCAGCAGAGAGTACCCTCTTCATCGAGTACTGTACAAGAGGTAACTCCAGTACCCTCCTGTCCTCCTTGAGCTATGTGTCGACTCCTTTGACACTGCTCCTCCTCCTTCGACACTGCTCCTCTTCCTAGTGACCTGTGTCGGTCTCCTGTGACTCCTATCTCCCGAGCCCCTGAGTGGTGACCGTCTGCATGCTCTTGAGCTTGGTCCTCCTCGTGGCTGTGCTTGACCCTCCTCGCATATGGGCCCGGTCCTCCTTTGCATGTGAGTCTGTAGGAGTCCATGGTCTCCATGGAGACTGCACTATGACCATGCTCATCACTGGTATCAACTAGATCTCCGATACCTGTGCTCCTTCCATATGAACCAGTTACCCTCCTGCTTCCTGAGCATTCAGGCCCATGACAGAAGGTACTCTCTGGAGAGAGAGCCAGAGCAGTGTCACAGGCGACGCTGTGAAGAGGTATATAACCATACCTTCTCGTCATCAGTGGTCGAGTGGATCCTCATCCACTCTACACCATATAACTAGTATTACTTCAGAAGCATAAGTACTCATTAGTTTCAAGTCAGCATAGTCACAATCAAATAGATTGCTTCTCATTGTAGTGCATGTGTTGTATCACCACTCACTGATGTCCGAAGGCGGTTCATAGTAAACCAGCAGTCCGGATTAGATAGAACCAAAGGCAGTCATCCACTGCAGTCTGGGGATCACCTCAAGCGATAGTTGACACACTGGACACTTGTGTCGACACCACCAACCTCATCATCAACATATACTCACACCAGACCTTGGTGCCAACATAACCTATGTATTGATATTGATTGTGCCAAGCTACCTCTGGATGGAGTGTCCACAGTGGTCAGTCAAAACCTGCAATAGCAAACACACTACTACATCTTTGGGCAAGAAAAGTCGTAGAGGCTTCTCTAGTACATATCTTGACAAGAACAGTAATACACGACACATTGTCACATATCTCAACAGGATTTGTAATAGACACGTTTCTACTACAGATATCAGGTTTCAGATGCGAGACCTCTGACAAATTGCATGTTGGTACAACTCATTGATGTAGATTGTGTCTACAAGGTGCTTGATGTCCTGAGCCTTGCAGGCAAAGTTCTTCTCTGCCCCATTGATGGTGGGCCTTGTGGATTGGGCAGAAGGTGTATCAGACATCCAATTGATTGGGGGAGTGACAGGAGAAGGGCAAGGGAGGATTGTGCTGCTGCCCATTGCAAGTGAAAGTGCAGGAGGTGCACCTTGTTCTTGCTCTGTGTTGGATTGGGGAGTTGGTGAGGGGGAAGAGGAACATCCCAGCTTCCAGCTTCAAATACTTTGTCAATGAATGACATGGTGCACCAGTGTGATGAAGTAGTAGAGTTGAGGAGGAGAAGCAAGCAGATGCCCATCCATCTGCACATCATTTTGGAGAGACCAAAAAGTGAGTCCATTTTACCAGGTCTGGAGGTGTGTTTTCAGAAACATGTGTTTTTTTCAATTTTGAATGAGCTTACGTAAGGTTTTTTGTGTGGAATAAAAACACATCAAAATTGAGAAACAGGGGGTATCAATTTTCGAGTGTTTTTAGAAACACGTGTTTATCGATTTTTACGAGTTTTTATTTTGCACAAAAACCTTACGTAAGCTCACCCAAAGTTGAAAAAACACGTGTTTCTGAAAACATGCCTCCGGACCCAATAAAATGGACTCACTTTTTTTGTCACTCTCAAAATGATGTCCATTCACACGATAAATCTTTACATCATATGAACACACCTGTGACATATATGTTTGGTCTCAAGAACATTCAGCATTCATTGCACAAAGAAGCAGTACCAGAAACAAAGTGCATTTCAGGAAGACAAGCACAGCGAGATGGTACTGAGAAGACACTTTTCCTGACCATCACAGTCTAGAGCATTGTGGTCTTGGCAATTGGACCATCGCCAAGACTGGATGTCAAGGCGATGGCCCTCCTCATTGCTGAGTGTCCATCATACACATCATTTCAATGAATACATTGTGATCCTCTGAGCAAACACATTCATCACACTCCCTTTCCTGAGCGCGAAGATGTTCTTCTCGCTCCCTTTCCTCGCACTCGTGCTGTAACCACAATTCTTCCTGCTTGGTGTGCTCTGCTTCTTGCTTGGTGCGGGTTGCTAGGCTTTCTATCGAAGATCGATAGAAAGCCTCTGCAAGGGAATCCCGCTTCTGTTCAACATTGTTATGCTTGCGCTTGTAGCCATTTGCTTGCGAAGATGAGGCCCGGTTTGAGAACGTTGACGGACTTGAGACCAGGGCATCCGATTGGAGGGGATGCAGGGGTGGTGTCGAGATGTCAAAATCGGTGCAATCTCCTGCATTACTGGGAGCGGCATCCACCAGGTCATGGATCAGGGGTAGGTTCTGGGCATGCACTGTGTGGTCAAGGTCTGCATCTCTGGATTCCTCCATGGGATCACCGCCAGGGAGCACATGATCAGGATCCTCGTTGCCAGTAGCATCCAGGCTAGGTGTTGTGAGGAGGACAGCTGGCCCTGCCAACACATGTTTGTTCATCATCTCGTGCATCTTCTCAAACCAAGGATACTTGGCTGAGAGAGCAACCCGAGACATGTAAGACTGTAGAGAGAAAGTGTCAGCTAGTACTATTCACAAGTAATATAACTGACCATCTTAAAGTACTTACAGGATTTTTTGCATCCATGTCCCTCAGCAGTGTTCCAGCTCCTGTAAGCGAGAGAGCTTTCTTCTCCCGATGGTATGTTTCTTGAAGCCAGTGTACCTTGAACTTGATGCGAGAGGGATCAACAGACCTGGCAGGGACGACCGACCTGCTGAGGTCACGATAGACCGTATCCTTGCAAAGCTTGTTGGCAGGCTCATTGGCTTTGTTGTGATGAGAAGGGAGAATTGCACACTGATATGACTCGTTGATGTAGATCGTGTCTACAAGGTGCTCAATGTCCTGAGCCTGCCAGACAAAGTTCTTCTTGGCCCCATGGTTGGCAGCCCTGGTCGATTGGGTGGAAGGTGTAGCAGACATCCGATTGATTGGGGAAGTGACAGGAGAAAGCACAGGAGGTGCACCTTGTTCTTGCTCTGTGTCACATGGGGGAGTTGGAGAAACAGGAAAAGAAACCTCCCAGCTTCCAGCTTCAAATACTTTGTTGATGAATGACATGGCACACCAGTGTGATGAAGTAGTCAAGTTGAGGAGGCGAAGCAAGCAGATGTGCATCCATCCACAAATGTGCAAATTTTTCAAAGGTGTGCACAGCACTCTACATGCACAATGCTTTGCGCCATCTTTCTCTCTCTTCTCTCGTCCTTCTTCCTTCTTCACCAACACCATCACCTTCCCTTCCATTCTAACCATAACCCCCTTCCCTTCCTCACAGTCCTCTACACCATGGTGCACTTCAGCACAAAACAGGACCAGCTCAATAGCATCATTCAAACTCTGGAAGTATCATTGCCTGCTGAACTTGATCAGTATGCAGAAGAGTTGCAAAACCTGGACTTTGATATGGATGATTATGATAGCAGCTCTGACACTGACAATGGCCCAACACCTCTTTCGGCAGGCCTCATTCGCATGTACACCCTAATTGCCCAGCAGCGATACTCAGTCCTACAGATTCACACACAGGGCCGCTCTGAAAAGCTAATTGAGCTCCTCGACTGATACACCTCGACGAAGCCAACCCTTTTCCGAGGCTTGGTACGAATGACGCCTTTGGCTTTCAAGGAGCTGGTGAAATGCCTTCAACAAACAAAATCATTTAACTCAGGTCAGGACTCGATCCAATGATGCAGAGAAATCCTGTCAGTGGCTCTTTACCGGCTTGGGTGATCAGGAAATGGAGCTGGAGAGCATGATGTTTCCCTGCAATGTGGCTACAGCACTGGAACTGTGATTGGCTGGACTGAATGGACTGTCAGCGCACTTCTTGAACTCAACAAGGAGGTTATGCGATTTGCATCGGAAGCAGAGAGGCAAAGTGCTTCTGCATGGGTGCAAAGGACTACTGGAGTAGAGGAATGGGGAAAAGGCTGGCTTGTAGTTGACGGTACTCATGTACTGCTTGCATGGAAGCCAGGGATGATGAGCCGGGAGCACTTTAGCTACAAGGGCTTTTACAGCATGAACGTCGCCCTGGTCATCCTACCTCATTCTCTTCACATTGTGGAGTCAGTTGTTGGACAGCCTGGTAGTGTCCAAGACTCAAAGGTTTGGACTTCAGGCAACAACATCCTCAAGAAACCTCGATTGTACTTGGATGATGGTGAGTTTATCTGGGTTGATGGAGGGTATGGTCACTCTGCCTTCATGGTTGGACCTTTCTCGCATATAGCTGCTGAGAAAAGCTGTGACCTGCGTTTCTTCAACCACACTCTCTCTCAAGTCCGGGTCCAGGTTGAACATGCCATTGCCTACCTCAAGAATTGATTTCAGTGCCTGAACGGGTACAGAGGGAACATGTATTGTGTCAAGGATCATAAGACAGCAGCAAGGACTATCCAAGCATGCATTGTCACCCATACATTTGCAAGCCAATATGATGGTCCAGACATGGTTGCTGAACTCCTTCACCCATCTTTCTCTGAGGAAGTAATCCATGATGTTGTTCAGACTCTCAGCACCGACCCGAGCCAGAGTGGGAATATGTAGATTCAACAGCAGACAAATCAAGCTCAGTACGAGGAGGAGACCATGGCAAGTACGCAAAGCATGACACAGACTGCCTTGACACGACTTCACAGCTCATTGGCACATGATCTTTGAGAGCAAATGTTTCAGGTGCTGTTCACTTCCACTGGCCAACAGCAGGAGGACACAACCACATGCTCCAGGAGCCATGAGAGGACGGCCAAGGACTACAATGCAATGTTGGCATGGGGCCAGTTGCCTAGGCAAAGTTGCCAATTGTCAACACCTTCACAACTCTAGCACCTGTTCATATTCATCCTTGAAATGTTTCCATAAAAGAATTGATTGACTATGACTGTCTGTAACAGTGTGAAGCACATGCTAACATGATACTGATGAGCTTCAGTATTAATAACATACATGTTAAAATGTACCAAATGTCACATTTGCTGTAGATGTGTTTTTAGAAACACATGTTTTTTGGATCCTTAAAAGGGGTGTTCAAAAATGGGAAAAACTTGTCAAAATTGAGAAACACGTGTTTCTAAAAACACTCGAAGTTTGATATCCCCTATATCGCCTGCGCATGTAAGAAGCAGTTGAAGTTTTCGTGTGATTGATGATGATGATGGAGCTAAGTACAGATGCGAGTCGAGAGTTTTCAGATTTTCACTACTTGCGCACGCTCGGAGCGCGCGCGCGCGCACTGCTGCACCCCCCCTTTCCGCAAACCCTTTTACTCGGCCGTGAATACCACCTCTATGCTTTGTGCGGCTTTATCTACTTCAACTGAAGCAGCCTCTTCCGGATTCCGAGCTTTTTTTTTTGTTTTTTTTTTGTTTTTTTTTTTGCCTTTCCTCCAAAAATCAATTTCCTTTGCTGCGCTTTGACACCGTTTTCTTCTGAAAACGCACAGTGGAGGTCCTTTCCTTGCCATCACCACCACCAGTCTCGGGCTCAACTCTTGCCATACATCCCGCACTTCATCTTCACAGCACGCCTGCGACGATGGAGACCACGCATCCGGTGGATGCGTCCACCGATAACCTCCCACTCACCACCTTCCAACCGTCTACCCACCGTTCGCGCTTTCTCTATTTCAAAACAACCGCTCGCCATGCCGGCTCTTCAGATCCAACAACACGCACCAACAACATCCTCGCCCTTCTCGAAGCATATCGCAATACAACTGAGCACACAACTCTTCTCCCGCACGACTGGGATCTCTTTCTCTCTCTTCAGACATGGTTAGCCGCTGCGACGAGTCCTCTCACACCAGAATCGCTGCACTCCCTCTTCGAATTGCACAAGAATACGACAGCTCACTATGCCTCATCGAGACTGATCAAGCGGTACATTAGCTTTGTTCTGGCGAACTTCGCTCAGCTGCACGGTGTTGAGTTTCAAGTCTTTGCGAGAGAGGGGAAGGTTGAGGATCCAGCGTTGAACTGGACAAGTCTTGATTCGTGTCCCACGTTCAACGACGCTAGTTCGATATACCATCCTTCATCGCTTCCTTCTCTTGCGGTGATCGATGCAAGTGCATGGGAGCCAGTGCTGGGAGTAGAAGCGGTCAGATGGCGCATCCGCGAAGCATACATACGCTGTGCCTACCAATTACAGGATAGCCAAGATGTGTGGAAGCTCTATCTCGCATTCGAAGAGTCTCTCCTCTCTTCACCGCAGACCGCACGAGAACAGCAACTCGAGACAATACGACACGTTTACCTTGCACGCCTGCGAGTACCACACGCCGCGATCGAAGACACCTTCCAAGCGTTCTCTGGCTTCGTTACCCACAACCTTCCCCCACAGCAGTACGAGAGCGAAATGACAGCTGCTAACACTATCGTAGCTGAATCACGGACGATTTTGAGGCAGAGAGAGCAGTACGAAGATACATTAACCTCGCTCTTTCGGGCTGGTCCTACGCACGTTGCTGATTCAAGGCAGGACTTGGACAACTTTGCTGCCTATGTCAAACCGTATGTGCGATGGCAAAGCGGTCGAGCCACACGAGCGTTAAGGGGAAAAGATAAAGCTGCAGCGCAAACCGAACTTGATCTTACATGCGCACTCTACGAACGCTTGATACCCTGCTTCGGACTGCATCCACCCAGCACTCATCGTGAAGAGTTGGTGTACTACGCAGGAGACGTGGAAGGCTCCTTGCACTCCTCTCGACAATTCAAACGACTCACTCCAGCTGAAAAGGGGGCCAGAACACGACAAGAACAGCAGCTACACTCAGAACGGCTTTCTCTCGCAACCGAACTATGGCTCGATTACATCTCAATTCTCACTTCAGCTCCTAAACCTGATGCGTCACTCATCATGGATGTTCTGACCCGGTCTGTTCACTGTCTACCAACTGCAGCAAGCCTGTATTGCGGGCTGATGAGGGGTATGGCACGTTTTCGTCGGTCAAAGCCATCCGTCGAAGGGGTATTTGAGAAGGCTATCTCACCCGGATCTCTCACTCTTAGTGCCACCGACCTCACCGATCTCTGCCTTGCACGCATAGACTGCGAACGAGAACTGGCGACCTACGAACGAACTCTTTCCTCCGGCGAACAAGTAGTGGATCTAGCAGCTGATATGGAAAAGTTCACCGAGATATACGCTTTGCTCAGCTACTCCCTTTCCAAAGCTTCCGAACTTGGGGAGGCAACTAGAGGGTGGGATCCCACCTTGCGATTGGAGAAATGTACGGTCGGCTGGGTTGAGCGCGCAGTACTGTCTCTCGGCGGGCCGAATTCGGAAGGTGGGCAGAGTCTCAACGAGCTAGCGGAGGCAGTTTGGGTGACAGGAGTGAAGCAGCAGCCAGATAACGCGCTGGTATATCGTGAAGCTGCAGGATACTGGGTGAGGAGAGGGGAGGGAAAGAAAGCACGTGGGTGGTATAAGAGTGGAGTGAGTAGGTTAGAAAGGAAACAGCAGGTGGGGGAGAGTGGAGAGTATGGGAGGTTGTTGGAGGATTGGGTTGGGTTTGAGCATGGATGGGGTAGTGTTGAGGAGGTGGAGACTGCGGAGAGGAAGGAAAGGGAGGAGAGGAAGAGGGTTGTGGATGCTTGGTATGCGCAGTATGCGCAGTATCAGGAGCAGGGACAGACAGTGGCAGCAACGAATGGGCAGGAGGCAGCTATGCAAGTTGAGTCATCGACCTACGCCAAGGCTAACGCTGAAAAGAGAAAAGCTGAAGACGATGAGGAGGAGGGTGACACATCTATGGCAGTTGCTGAAACGGCTACTCTAGCCGCAGTGCCGGATGCTGCCGGAGATTCTCGTGTAGAGCAAGCGAAAAAGACCCGCACAGCCGACAGCGAAGGCTCCAACACAAGGGACAGAGAACACTGTTCAGTCCTAATCTCTTCCCTCCCACCCACTACAGACGCCGCTTCTATCCGCACCCTCCTCCGCGGTTGCGGTCGAATTGTTGAGCTCTCCGGCCCCATCACCCTAGGCACAGAATCCGCAGCACTAGTCGAATTCTCCGACCCAGCCAGTGCAGCCTCTGCTCTGACTCGACACTCCAAACTTCTCCCCACCTCCTCCTCACCCGTATCGATCTTCATCGGGTGGAAATGCACACTTTTCGTCACCAACTTCCCTGAAGAATGGGACGACTCTTCCATTCGCTCCACTTTCTCTCCCTATGGCCTCATTTTCAATGTTCGATGGCCAAGTAAACGGTTCTCCTCCAGCCGTCGATTCTGTTATGTCCAATTCACAACGCCTTCTTCTGCCTCTGCTGCTATCGAAGCGCTCAATGGTAAAGAGGTGGCGGAAGGTAGAACGCTAAATGTTGCTTTATCCGACCCATCCCGCAGAAAGCAGAGAAGTGATGCGAACGAAAACGCAAAAGAACTCTTCGTCTCCGGTCTCCCGCGCAACATTACCGACGAAGAACTGAGGACATACTTTGAAGCGTACGGTAAAGTCACTGGAGTTCGTCTCCTTCGCAACGCGGAAGGGAGTTTGAGGGGAATTGGGTTTGTTGATTTTGAAAATGCATTGGACGCTACGAGAGCGATGAAGGAGCTCAATTCTACCAAATGGAGAGGTAAAACTATCTCAGTAACACTCGCGGATAGTCGCTCTTCCAACTCAAAGCAAAGTGGAGTTGGCGGGGGAGAAGAGAGGAGAAAGAGAAGTGCAAGGGTGATAGGTTTGCCAGTGGACGCACAAGAAGCGTTGATTCAACAAGCTCTAGAAAAGGAATTGGGGAGGGGGAGTGTTAAGCAGGTGTTGTGGAAACCTGATGGGAGTAGGACTAGAGCGACGGTGGAATTCAGGGAGGAGAAAGATGCGGGGAGAGCAGTGTTGGTGGGTGGAGCAGGGGGGTTGAGGTATGCGGTTGGGGGAGAGGAGGGGGTTGTGTTGGGGGTTATGGCGATGGATGATGAGGCGGTGCAGGTTGGGAGTCCGACAAGGGAGCAAAACACCGGCGGAGGTGGAGGAGCACAGGTGTTAGGGTTCGTTCCGAGGTCATCGAGAGGAGGAAGGGGAAGAGGGAGGGGGAGGGCTTTTGCAACAAGTGGGTTTACGCATGCTACAACTGCTCCCACACCAGCACCAGCAGAATCGAGTGCAACTACGGGAGCGGGAGACGATATGGAAGTTGAACCACCTTCCGCCGCCGAAACAAGCACAAAGACCAGCGGTCAAGATAGGTTCCGAGCAATAATTGCACAGTCTTCACAGCCGCGCTAACCCGCCTTTCTCTCATCTCATCGATCACAAGCAATAGTAACCTTGAAATCCAAAAGCAGAATCTGCAATGTCCTTATCCACATCAATCTACGAAACCAGCTTGAGTTCGGGCTTAAATCGCAACAGCAACTCCACCCTTCCTACTATCACTAGCAGCCCAAACCCTTCTCCTCCTACCCTTTCCTCCTCCCACCGCGATGGCTTGCACCTCCGCAATCCCTAAATCAATATCAATCCAACTCACCTCATGTCCTCTCCCCTTCAAGCCAGCTAACGTCTTATTACTGTAGCCCGTCTCAACACTCAACTGTTTCGGTAACAACTGATGATGCACTCTAGGAGCTTCAATCGCTTCGCTTAGATCCATCCGCCACAGAACCCAGTTGAAGATGGTTTGCAACACTGAACTAAAGATCCTGCTCCCACCGCTGCCGCCTAGAACCATCTCTACCTCTCCATCGCGCTCGATGATTGTTGGGCAGGTTGAACTTAAAGGTCTTTTTCCAGCTTCGGGGTAGTTGTATGGAGATGGGGCGAGGCCAAACGCATTGGGTACGCCAGGGGTAGATGTGTCATCCATCTCATCGTTAAGGATGACGCCGGTATGGGGATCCATAACATGGCTACCGAAGATGAGGTTGACGGTGGAGGTGAGGGCGATGGCTTGACCGTGCGAGTCGAGGATAGAGAGATGCATAGTTCCATGATCGTTGATGATGTCGAATTTTGGATTGTAATATTCTAGCGGATGTGTTCTGTCGTCTGTGATGTTGGGTACGATCCTCTGAGCTTCTTCTATAGTCGATATCTCTGCTATCCTTTCGACATCTTCAGGTGCGAGATAAGCGGGATCGGCAAGCTCGGTTCGGTGACCAAACCCGAATTTGAGTGTCTCGATGAACCTGTGCATGTTCAAACTTGTCGGTTCTCCCGTAATGAAGCCTGGGATAAGACTGAGCTGGTTTAGGATCGACAGCAGGATAGGTCCAGAAGTGGGTGCGTCCGTAGTGTAGACTTTCCTACCAAGCCAAGAACCTGAAATAGCGGGTTTCACTACCACTTTATACGTTGCCATATCTTCCATTGTCAGAATCCCACCGTGCGATTGAGTCGTATTAACGAGATGTTCCGCAATCGGACCCGAATAGAAAGCGTCCGGACCATGATCTGCAATCGTCTGCAGCGTTTTAGCATATGCTTTTCTCTCCAGGATATCGCCTTCTTTCTTAACCTCACTCGTGGATTCATCAACGAAAATCTGCCTCCAGACCGGATCATCCAACATAAAGCCACCAAAATACCCTAACCTCCTCGCCAATTCCTTCGACACACGTGAACCTTTGGCCAACTCAACACTGGGTTGCACCAATCTCTTCCACGGTAACTTTCCAAATCGTTTATGCGCTTCTTCCAAACCTCGGAGTTCGCCGGGAATTCCTACAGCAAGACCTCCGAATTGAGCTTTTGGTACGCGCCCAACGTACATGGTCTTATTCGCTGCTGCTGGTGCAGTTTCTCTAAAATCGATGGTCAGTCTCTCCACACAATCGCCACCTCCTTCCCCACCCTTACCGCTGTGGACAAAACAAGGTGTTGCATCACGAACAATCATAAACCCACCCCCACCAATTCCACTACTGAACATATTCAACACTCCTACGCACAAGGTACCAGCAATAGCTGCATCCACTGCTGTTCCCTTTTCCCGCAGCACATCCATTCCGATTTTGCTACAGATTAGATTTTCAGTAGCAACTCCAGCTTTGCGCCCCGTGGCTAGGATCGCTGGATGTCGATGTCCGCGTGGGTCTGTACCGGGGAAAGGGGAGGTGGGGGAGGTTGGGTCGTCAAATTCACCTAGAAGGTTCTTGAGAATGATGGAAGCGGTGATAGCGAAGAAGAAGATGGAGAGGAGGATGAGGATGGAGTTCCATACCGACCGCGGTTTTGCTTGAGGTTGAGATTTGGGAGAGTGGAGGAGATACTTGTCGTAGAGGTTGCGACGAGATTTGGGGGATGGGAGGAGAGAGGATGTTTCGGTGAGTGGAGCGGCAGCGGTGATGGAGCCATCAGCAGAGATGGTTTCTTCGGCGATAGGGTTGATGGGTGAGGAGGCAGAGTCGGTGGAGCGGAGACTGGATGGGCGGTGGCTTGGGGTTCTTGTGGATGCCATCTTGAGCAAGGAGGCTAAGAGTGCCAGTCACGATGCTCGCGCGAGATCCTCGAGCGGCGACGAACAAAGGTCAATGTCGAGACGCAGCAGTATGAAAGACCCAACTTTGATGGCAGTGATGTTGGAGATGGTGATGAGGAGAGAAGATAGGGAGGAAGGATGGGAAAGCGATGGTTGAGAATGCGCTTCCACCGAAGTTCCGAATCCCGAAAAAAAAAGTTAAGTCCGCTCACGGAAGCATTTTTTATTTCTTTCGGAAACATGTTAGATCCTGTAATCTCACAAT
Source organism: Ustilago nuda (assembly GCA_022963125.1). Classification (NCBI taxonomy): domain Eukaryota; kingdom Fungi; phylum Basidiomycota; class Ustilaginomycetes; order Ustilaginales; family Ustilaginaceae; genus Ustilago; species Ustilago nuda. Next base: position 524,678 of record JALCUS010000004.1, on the reverse strand, counting down.
GCAAAACTCGAACCAAATCAAGAACGGCGGAAATCGGGACTTGTCTCGTCTCTGTGCGACTTGGCATGCGAAGAATTTCTCCCAACGCTCGTGCCATTTACCTCTCGCTCTCCTCACCCTACCCTCCCAATCTCCCCTCTGCATCAAGTTGGCCCAGGATGATCGCCTTGCGCACAACCTCGCGCATCGCAACCCGCGCTATGCGCACCACCACCCGCTTCGTCTCAACCCAAGCCACCATTAAAGAAGAAGCCGCCTCCGTCCGCGGTGCAGCCAAAGAAACGCTCGGAGAAGCCAAAGGAGCGGGAAAATCCGTCCAAGGATCAATCAAATCCACCGCTCAATCCGCCAAATCCTCTCTCCCTTCGCCACCCTCTCCTCCTTCAGGCCCTATCGTCGTTGGTAAACCCACGATCCGTCGACCTGTAGGATCTGTTCGAGGTGGTGTACTGGGTTTCTTGTTCGGTTTCGGCATTGCTTCCGCGTACGGATACTACTACCTCTTGAAAGAGTATAACGCTGCGAGCAACTTGACGTTGGCTTCTGTTGAGGAGCTGCAGACTTCGACTGAAAAGGTAAGCGCTCAGAATATCAAGGTTAGATGACGAGAGGAAGAGAGGAAGCTGACAATCATGATTCTTTACACTGGCCGGCATGGGTAGATTACGGGACATTTGCAGCGACTGAACAAGTTGGAAGCAGATTTGAAATCCTTGTCCAACCAAGCTGCGAGTAAGGCAGAGTACGAGAAGAATAGGGTGGAGATGAAGAAGATTGTTGATGGGATCCATGATGAAGTTTTGGATGTCAAGAAGCAGGTTCTTGGTATGTATCACCTCCACCGCCTCGCAGATCGAGAAGCGTTCGCAACTCAGTAAACTCGAGACTGACCCTGATCTTCATCTCGTTATCTTTGCCGCCAAGAGCAGACCTTCCGAGACCAACGAAATACATGCAGTGACCGCTTCTCACCCTGTCCCAAACCAGCCGTAGATCGCACACGCACACAGAATGCAATTGGTCAAACGCATTCTTCTTGGGCTGCATGACCGTGTTGTTCATACGAACGGCCTGCCTACGCTATCTATTTGCTGATTGAAGGAGCTCAGAACAGAACAACACCAACCATAGACCCATCCCTTGCAACTTCCAAAACCATGCTTTGCCTCCCCACCAACCTCGTACTGAGATCCAGAATCACTTGACTCGCAGGATTAACCTCCTCTCCACGCTCAGGACTATTTGCACTCTCTCCACTCGCATCTCTTCTCTTTCCCATTGCTTGCTGCCTCGCTCCTCCCTTCCTACCGCTCTTATTCTCTGATCCACTTGCTGCTGAACCTCTAAACTCGGCACAGGTACCGCGATCGAGTTCCATGCCACGATCATCTTGCCCTGCATTTAGGGTGCTATCAAAGTGATCTTGGAATGAGAATCCACCCTCGCCCGCACCCCTCTGATCAGTGGAAGTTGTGGGTACAACACGCCAAGGACACCTACAATATCTCTGAAACAGTGCATCGCCCAACACATTGGTATGACAAATCACCTTTTCCAATCTCGCCTGACCCATGGCAGCAGCACCAAATGCTTCCGCCACCGACGGCATCCTACTGATCTCTTTTGAAAAAAGCAGATCTATCCCCAGGTCAAAATAGTTGTAAAAAAATGCTGAATCGTCGTTATCCGCTGCGCTGTTTCCCGAACCATGATCGGCGATGGTCGAATTACTATTCTCTGAAGTACGATCTCTGGTAGGCCGCGGACCATGAATTCGCATCCGATCATCTTCTTTATAAAACACCTTTTGCGGTGTGCCGAGATCAGAAATCGCATCTTGAGGAGTGGTGAGACCCAGCACAAGCTCTACCGCATAAGAGTTGCTTGGCACGGGCAACGGTGTTGACATGGGACTCCCTTCTGACACAGGTGAAGGTTGGCTCAACATGCCGGCCACCGCACAATGCAGAACAACACCTCGACCAGGTATGAGATCAGCTTCGAGTAAAGGACATCGAACATAAATTGCTTCTGCGTCAAGCGCTGCACGATCACGCTCAGTGTTGAGCTCTTGATAGTCGTTGACCGCAGCAGTGGGGGAGAGTGTGCCTTTGTGGGTGCGGGTGGGGAAGGTGATGGTGTCGAGAGGAGAAGGGGCGGTGGAAATGGGTGCGATGACGTCTTGAGGGTTGTTCGGATCGGAGCCGGAGAAGATGTGGATGGTGGATACAGGTTGCAACTTGTCGACGTCCATATCTTTGGAAGCTTTGGATTTGAGTGCGAAACCAAAGGCAAGACCGGGATAGGTGAGGAGAAATTCGTTGGGACCCTTGCTCGCTCCTTGATCTTTACTCGCGTATGCAGTTGCGACTAGACTGTCAGGCGAGATGGACGATGGTTCAGGATGACCGGGATAAGTGGGGCCCAGGATCTGGTGCAGAGTGGATCGGTTGAGAGCTACTGCTGGTGATCGGGATGAACCTTTGGAATAGATCAGTTTGCCGTTGTAGATGAGGTTTACCTGTCGATGACTCGGTTCAGCCGCGATGCTGGAGGATGAAGAGGCTCGGATCTGAGCTGCACTATGTGTCGAGCCATCGAGGTTCTCGAGGGTGATCATGACTAAGCGCTGTGTAGCGCCGTGAAAGATGAGATGCAGGTTGGGCTGAATTACCACTGCGACAGGCGATAAGCGAGGATTCGTCTCATCATAAGTGATGTTGATCTGCGGGAAGAGGGACTGCTGTGATCTCAAGTAGTTGAGGATGTGCCAAAGAGAGTGTCCAAGCTTGAAAGGACCAAGTGCTTGAGATGGGCGCAGGACAAGATCGAGGCTGGGTCCGGCAAAGGATGAAGAGCGATGGCGCACATCTCTTCCATGCGGCAATGGAGACGAGGCATAGATAGGGCTTGACATGATGTCAGGGGGATGCCCAAGTGTTCAAGGGCTCAGTAGGGTGGATGGTAAGGTGGGTGGAATATATGCTGGGGACTGATAGTGGATGCTGATGATGGTGGTGGTACGGAGAGTGCACTTGATTCAGGGTCCAACGGGCAACGCCAACGACAGCGGAAGTGGAGCAGAGCAACACAGTAAGAGCCCACTTGACGCGTCTCGAGTTGGGGCGTGTTGTATATTATGATGATAATTTAAGTACAAGCTCGAGTCTAAAGGTTCCCGCGTGCGGAGCCGAGCTGATGCAAAGAAACTTTCACTCGGCCGTAATGTTTGCTTCTTTGCTTTGTTTCGGTTCCTTCAACTTGAACTTCTCGTGCCTTGGTCTGAGCGAGTCTTTGCTCGGAAACAGGCAAGGCAACACAATTCCTCCTCACCATACCAACGCCTCGATACGATACGATACGATACCATACCATACCATACCATACCATACCATACCATACCATACCATACGATACCATACGATACGATACGATACGATACGATACGATACCATACCATACCATACCATACGATACCATACCATACCATACCATACGCTCGGCTACATCTATAGTCGATCCATCTCGGCGCCTCCGATGCGATCAAGATGAAGGTCAAAGTCAAATCTTGGAATGCTGTAGCTTATTGGCGTGAGTCGAGGAAGGCAAGGCTCTTGCTTGAATCACGCAACACGCTGACATGTCCCTTTTCCTTGCTCTTGACATCATCCCATCCATCCTCTTCCGGCTTCAGTATGGGACGTTAAAGATCCAGACGACATTTGCGGTATCTGCCAAAGCAACTTTGATGCATGTTGCGCCAGTTGCAAGGAACCCGGTGACAGTTGTCCGCTCCGTAAGTCTCGTCAGCAAAACCAGGCTAACATGCGAGGCTTGCAAGCTTCGTCCAAGCTGTTACTCATCCGATCTCTCTTGATCTTGATCCCGCCTTTTCCGTCGACAGTATTCGGCATATGCAGCCACGAATTCCACCTTCACTGCATCATGAAGTGGCTTCAAGACAATGATGGTTGTCCGTCTTGCCGTCGTCCTTGGGGTGAGTACCACGGATCAAGGTGCGCCTCTATGATACGATTTCCCTGCTGAAAAGCTTTCACTCTTGGCCTTCTCTCGCCCCATCTTGCTTTGTACATGTTCCACCGACAATCTGTCTCGGCGATTGCAGAGCAAGTCGAGGGTATAACCATCCGTACAGCCGCTAACACAGGTGCGGCTACGGTGGCAACCTAGCCGGCGATCTGCATTCCTACGCGGCCAAAGCAGGCTTACATACATTGCAACATGTTTGCTTTCCAACATGTTTGCTCCCGCATGTTTGCAATCCGTTGAGCTCTGGACTTTTCCAAGCTGAAGCTGTGAGATCGCGGATAGGCACACATGAAGCTAAATTCGAAATTGTTCAACGTTTGCTTCGGCAAAAGCTGCTGCTGTATGCTGTAGAGGCAATCTTCGCTGGCCTACCATAGGAAAGCAAGTGAGTCAGCTTGCAAGCGGAACAAGTGGAAGGCCGATGATGCTCAGCATGGAACAAGGGCCCAGAATGACGTCGTTGACAGTCAGCCAGCCCGGCTCAGCAGCTGTGGCGTTGAATCACCTTTTTTTAGCAACTTTCCACCTCCACTTTGGCATGTCGAATACTGCAAACACAAAGTAGTCATTGTGCAGGATTCGCTAGCTCAGTGGCACTGTTGAGCTGCTGACCCTGCTTTGCATGCTTTGCAATGCTTTGCAATGCTTTGCAATGCTTTGCAATGCTCTTGCCCTTGCTTGCCTGGTTTGCCTTTCTTGCCTGGCTTGTGACGGAATTGCAAGCTGCCGCAAGAACTGACAAGACGTTCCGAAGTCATCGTTCAAAGTACCCCAGAGCTTCACGTTTCCCCTTGGTGGCTATAGCAACTTAAAATTCGCCCCTCTTCTCTCCTCATCACCACCACCATCATCATCCTACCACAGACTACCGTAACTTCTTTGCCACCACCATCGTTCAGTATACCCTCTTCTTGAACACCAACTTAGCTCCATCGTACCTTTGCCACCATGGTCAAGCCTAGCTTCATCTCTGCCGGCTTGCTGGCACTATGCATTGCCCTTGCTACCGCTCCTCAGCCTGTAGCCGGCGACTGGCTGCAGGACTTTACCAAGGGCGAAAGCAAGGCCTTTGACTCTGCTTTCACCACCTGGTCCGAGTAAGTACCCTTGGAAATTCCCTAAAGCATTCATCGCCTCTTCCACACCAGACTCTAACTCTTGTTTCTCCCTCTCTCTCTCTCTTTCTCTTGGTGATGTCAGGTCCGACCTCCGAACCTATCTCCTCGACCGAGGCATCATTGCCCCCTACAGCGCCGGCGAGCAACTCCGTCAGATGGCTAAGCAGGATTACGACAAACTCGTCTCTTCCGCTAGCTCTGGTTCCGGTGCTGCCAAGGCGGCTGCCTCTTCGCAGTTCAACTCAGCCTCAAGTGCAGCCGCCTCTGTTCAATCTGCTGTAAGCTCGTACGCCGCTCAAGCTGGCAACTCGGCTTGGAGCCTTGCGCTCACCAATCTTTACTATCCTCTTTTCAAATCCGCCGCTCTGCTCGGTTCACAGGCTTCCGCATACGCCGCCAACGCTTCCGCCTCCGTTTACAGCCTTTCCAAGAATGCACCCGGCGCTTCCGATGTCAGCAAGAGCGCCAAGAGTGCTGCTACCCAGGCCAGCAAGAGTGGCAACTCGATCTACAACGCCGCCTCCAAGAGCGGCTCTTCGGCTTACGCTCAAGCTTCGCACGCCGTCAACAAGGCCATCGACGACAGTACCGATTACGTCTACTCGACTTGGAACGATAACGACTTGCGCTCATTCTTGGAGTCCAAGGGTATTATCACGTCCAACACCCAAGCTACTCGAGATGAGTTGCTCGCCAAGATGAAGGATGCATACAGCACCACTGTTGATGCTCCTTATGAGACTTTCAGTGATAGCTACCTTCACAACTGGCTCGTTGATCACGGTGTTATCAAGAGCCCAACTCAGAAGACACGAGATGAATACCTCGCTCTCGCCAAAGACTACTACACTACCGGAACCGAAAACGTCTACGACACCTGGAAGGAGAGTGATATGCGCGATTGGCTCATCAAGAACAACTACATCAAGTCTGACTATCAAGCCAAACGTGACGATTATCTCGACTTGATTCGAAAGAACTACAACTCGGCCGAATCTGAAATCTGGTCTTCCTGGACCGACAGCGATCTGCGTAACTGGCTGATTAATAACGGATACATGAAGTCCGACGCTCAGGCTAAGCGCGACGAACTCTTGAAGCTGGCTCAAAAGCATGGGAAGGAGGCGAACAAGGAGGCAAAGGAGTACATCTCTTGGAGCGACGCTCGTCTGCGTGAGTATCTCAGGAGCAGCGGTATGCCACTGGAAGCGATCCCAAAGAAGAGGGACGAGTTGTTGAGACAGATGAGGGCTAGATACACCGGTCACAGGGGCATTTTCAGTTATATCAAGGATGGTGTCAGACAGGCCTACTTTGGTGTACAGGATATTTTGGGTAGTGGACAACAGACGGCGGCCCATGCCAGCATCAGTGCTAGTGGAGCAGCTAGTCAGGATAGTGCCAGTGCTGCCAGCGCTACTGCTAGGGTTAAGGACGAGTTCTAAGCCAAGCACCACCTCGCTGGTCTCGTTCAAATCCTCGTCTTTGAAACAATTCTAAGCAGAAAATCATGTAGCCGCCTCGACAGAATGTATATCCCTCGGATCTTCACTTCCCTCTTTGGGGGTTGCAGTGAGAGCAAAGGCGAGGCTGCATCTCTCCAAATGTATCCAAGACAATCGTCGTAGTGCAAATTCAGTCTCTACTTTGTAAGCATGCTGAGAAGATAAATAAGGCGCAAAAACTAACGTGGTGATATTGAAATATAAAGAAGTTTGTTCCCCATAACTGGCGATCGGGGAGAGTCTGAGTACGATGTCACTGCTGCTTTAAGGCAGAAACATGTATACTAGATTGACTAAGAAGCATGGTGAGGGCCTAGCGTTCCCAGCTTGATATATATACATCTGGATGGTACATGCCGATTGTGGGTGTATCCTCCTTAATGACGAAGCCTGACAACGAGCGGGACCATGTTGTACCCGATCTTTGATCAGATCGGCATCTCCCGATCCCTCCCGTATTGTCTTATGTCATCTTACATCATCGTATTGGATTGCTATTTTCAACAGGTGAAAGTACCAAAAACGCGGAAATCGGTTTTGAAACTCGCTGTCGCACAGACCACTCTAAACCCCTTGTTCCTCTTCTCATCTTCAACCCCATCAGGCACAGTATCTCGCACACCATCACCGCGAACTTCTCCTTGCTCAAAACCGACAAGCAACCTCCGAACAGAGCTGCGAAAGTAAAACAGAGATGCCTCCTAAACCACGTCAAACACTCGCTCGCCCCTCTCAACCACCCCGGCCTTCCACCAACCCCACCTCCTCCTACCCCTCTTCAGCCTCACCCGCTCCACCACAAGTTAAGCGTCGTAGATGGTTTCACTCCAAACCAACCCTAATCCTTCTCCTGCTCCTCCAACCCTCGATCCTCCTATTCGCATTCATCCTCCTAACCGAACCATGTTTGAACCCTTCATTCAAGCCTTCGTTGTGGGATAAACGCAATTATCTCTCCCTACTCTCTACTCCTGGTGCTATACCCCAGGGGGAATGGAAGGCAAGGTTTCGTAAGGCCGGGCTGAGGGCTTTGTTCGGGAGTGGAGTTGTGCAATGTTGGTTTGCTGCTAGGTTAAATGGGTATGTGCAACGGGCTAGTTTGGAACATGAACAAATCCTTACTGCTTTAAGACTGGGCGGAAGAGTAAAGACGGACGAAGGGAATGTGAAGGGGAAGGGGGTGCAAGTAGGATCTTTCATCCGGCAGTTAGAAAGTGTATCCCTAACACTTCTAGGCCTTCCATTTATAATCGCAGCATTTTACCTAGCGATAGTTCTAGCTGGAGCACCATTATGGGAGGATGCAAAGGCAACTTTGATTGTTGCTACTCAACTATCTCTTCTTATCGGTCTTCCTTTGGTTCACGTTCTCGGTCTACCTGCTCTCGAATCCGACCCACTCTCTTCCAACACCAACACCACCGCACCCACCTCAAACACTAAAATTGCGTCAACAATCGCAACAGAACCAGCTGAAGCAGCCAAGTCCAACTTCTACTCAGTAACCTCTCCAACACCAGCAAGTTCGACATCAAACACATCCATCCCCAACACATCCAGATACTGGATTTCACTACTCACCCTCAAACCCAACCCGACTTTCCTTCTACCCCTCTACTACCCATCCATCTTTACTGTGATAGGAACGATAGCAAGCACGGCCGTATTGGCTTTGGATTGGCAAGTCAGTTATCAAACCTTCCCTTACCCTCTCCTCGTAGGCAGTCTTTTAGGGTTGGCAATCGGCAATCTCTACACAATTTGCATCGTTCTGCTCGGCTAGAAACGACACCTCTTTCGCTCATTGGGAATAGTACAAGGTTGCTGCGAATTGTTGTAGCCTTTTGTTTTCCGTGTGTACGGATAAAGTATTGTGTTTTAGGGTTGCGTCGAGGATCGAGGAGGACCAGGAGAAACAGGATTTTCTTCATTGGGAAGATCCAACATCACTCTACCCCCACTCCTCTCCTTCCCACTCGCGATGCTCGCTGGAGGCAAACTCAGAGACTCCATCTCTTCGTCTCTCTCCCTAGTAATCTCTCTCCTCAACCCGCTCCCCTGCGTTGGACTCCTTCTCGCACTCCCTTGCTCACCATTGTGACTGGGGAACAAATGAGGATGAGAGCTAGGCCCAGGATTACCCATCCCCTCCCCCTTCGGCGCAGTAAAGTTGCTGAAGAATGCACCAATCTTGTTCATTCCATCCCTAATCCCCATTCCTCCATGCCTTCGCTTTCCCTCGCTCTCCTCATCACTATCCGCTTCCTCATCATCAGTGTCATCGAGCGAGTATACTCTGGCGTCGCGAGTGAGTTCTTTCCCACTGGAAGAGGAGCCGTTGAAGGTGCGAGATCGACGAGAGAAAGCGTCTGCTCCAGCAGCGTTGATCGGTCCACCCCTACGAAGATGGTCGTGGGAGTGATCGGCAACGTCTGACCATTGCACCGAAGAGTTTCTGCTCATATCTTTTTCCTCTGCGCCAGCTGCTCCGCTAGAGCCTAGACGAGAGGAAGAAGGAGCGGCGGTAGCTTTGAGGATGGGTGAATTGGATGCTTCAGATCGGAAAGAGGGAGCTAATCCTGCCCCGGCTGAGGAGGATCGAGGGAAGAATTTCTCCCCTTTCTTGCCGTTCCCACCTGCGTTGCGGAAGGAAGAAAGCGGACTCATCCGCTTCGAAGAGGAAGAAGAAGAAGCAGGTTCGGAGATCATGACTCTCGGTGTCGTATACCCTTGCTCCCCTACTTCGGACGCTGGATCATCGTCGAGAACTTGTTCATCAGATCCTTCCTTACTAGCTGTAGACTTGCGTCTACCCGACAACCCAATTTGACCACGAAGCACCTTCTTTCTCAAATTCCCCCTTCTAGCCACCCCACTACCTCGCCTACTTGCAGCTTGTAATAATCTTGGTGCACTCCCTGAAGGTGCCGCATTCGGCATCTTTCTCTCCCCCTCTGTATCCTGAACACTAGTACTTGCAACCGGAACACTCGAATCCCCCACCTGAACACCTTCTCCTCCCGGCACATCATGTATAGCCCGAAACACAACTGGAGCCATCGCATCCATCTCGCTCTCCTCTTCCGTCCTATCTCTCCTCTCCATAACCTCCTTCCCCTCCTTCCCCTCCCTTCCTTCCCTCCCCTCCTTCCCCTCCCTACCCTCTTCCTCACCCCTACCGGTCCAGTTCATAGCACCGAACATCAAATTCATTCTCTCATTTCTCTCTTGCTCCGTCTCCTCCTTCGGTTGTTCGGCCTTTACATAGTGTTTCTTATTTTTGGTAGGCCACCATTTATGTACTTTATTCTCCAACAACTTGCTGATCGACTCGGTTGCGTCCCAACCAGCATGATCGTTGTGTCCGAAAAAGGCAGCTAACTCGTGGTGGTTTCGTTTGACCCAATCCTGCGCCGGTGCATCGGATCCTTCGAGGGAATCACGCTCATCATCGGTGAGCGGGATCACTTGTACTTCCGGATCATCGGAATAACTCTTCTGATACTCGAGAACGAGGTTATGCCCTTCAACCCAAGATCGGAGTTGAGGGCAATTGTGGCTATCTTTTTCGCTCGTAGAGTCGCGGGCACAGGAGGTATGCGCTTGACCCTGGCGATCGTCTGAAACAGCAGGATCTTGTTCGTCAGAGTGAACTCGACCAAGGATGATGTCGCGATCCATAGGCGCCTCACCGAGGTCTTGCTCTTCTTCGCGGGAAGCACCAAGTCGACCAGCTTCCTCTGCAGAGCGACGTTTCGCTCGTGCGTATGCCAGCTTTGCTTCCCTGTTCGCCTGCATTCGCTCTCTGTAGCGACGCATCTCGCAACAGTTGTCGCCGAGATAGTCGGATGCTGGGTTGAAGTCTTCCTCGTCAGCTTCCCAGTCTTCGATCCCATCCATGTCCTTACACGCCTTCTGTCTTCCCTCCGCACTAGGATCCCCATCCTTTGCATCGACCTTCTCATTGAAATGCTGCCCAACTGCATACCCCTCAGCCTTCTCCAAATCCCTCTCAATCCTCCTATTCAAGAACCCGACCAACCCTCTCCCCCCCTCACCTACCTCCTGACTACTACTACTACTCTGCCCGCCCTCCCTCTCCTCCTCCGCATCCTCCTCACTTCTTGTCTGGCCCCTCAACTCATCCTCCCTATACCCGCCAATCGCGCCTCTTCCGATCAACGCCAAGTGCTGAGCACTCATCTTCTCAGCACTAATATCATCGGTATTAATCACAATATCATCCCCCTCCTTGACCCTTCTCACCCTACTCATCCAACTGGGTTCATCATCCCTTATAGACGGATTCCTACTCCAGGTCCTAGTCAACGTATGTGCTCTTCTCCTTGCATTCTTGCCAAACGCAAAGAACGGAATGGTGAAACCATGAACGATGATCGAGCACAGAACGAAGAAGTATACGATCGGCTGAATTGTCAAGGCTAGCACGTCGTTACTCGTTTCTGGCGGATCGGGGATATCGTGAGGCATAAGGGTGCGACCGAGGGTAGCGATAAAGATGGCTCCAACGCCCATGGGGCCGAAATGGCCACAGAAGATGGCCTCGCGGAAAGTTTTGATGTCCGGGATGAACTTCCATAGGGCTAGGATGATCGGGATTCGTTTTGTGAGAAGTACGCATATCGTCAAAACAATGAGTCTCCAGATGGATAGTCCGATGCTCGCATCGACAAAGTCATGCCACGGTATAAGCGCACCGATGTAGATGAAAGTGGCAATGTTGAACAACAGATCAACAATGTTGGAAAAGTTGGAATCTTCGGTCTGCTTTGTAAACCATCCATCCCAGGCAAACGCCGTTCCACAAGCAAAGGCGGCCAACAGATCATCGGATCCCAGCAACACGTTGACACCCATACTAGCAATCGCCAAGGAAATATACTGGGCAACGAAGGATTCTCGATCTATCAGCTTGTTCCTTTCGGAGAAGCGCATGAACTTGCGTGCTGCATATCCTATCAACGCTCCTAGCAAGGTGCCGAGGATGATTTCGTATGCCCAAGTCTCATAGAACCATTTGCCAATGGCATAACCCGTATCCTCCCTGCTTTGCGTCAGGTAGAGGGCGAGGTAAAGGAAGGGGAACGCCGCACCATCATTGCAACCCGATTCGCACATCAACATATGCCTGACGTGCGCCGGGACATGTTTCTCGGCCCAAGGACCACCCACGACGGCCTGAGCCAGAATGGGATCTGTGGGTGAAACGCAGGCGGCGACAACCAAGGAATTCAAGAAATCTAACCCAGGAATCAAAGCATAGATCAAGCCGGCCGTCACCAACCATCCCCATGCCATAACGGGACCCAACAAGATGGCAATCGACTTGAAATGTCTCAACAAATACTTCCTGGGCAACTCCACCCCGATAGCAAAGACGGACAGTGCGATCGTAACACGCATGATCTCGAGGGTGATTTCATCGGTAGCAACGCCTCCCGGGGTAATGCCATCTTGGTGCATCCATGCTGCAGGATTGAAAAGACCAATGGCGATAGGGCCGACGATGATGCCGAATGCAGCTGCAATGGGTGCCTCGCCAAGATAGAGACGTTCTTTGATAAAGAGGGAAAGATAGGAGAAGATGCAAATGAAAAGACCCAGACCGACATAGACGAGATGAACGGGGGTGACTTCGAATGGATGGAAGCCTTTGTGTTCGCCTGCGGCCATTCTTGTCGATGTGGCCTCCCTAGGCAGGTGTCTGACTTCAAGTGCGGTGGTGTTGGGCGTTGCTCGACTGTAGGAGTAGCACGAGTTTATGGTAAGGTGGGAGGTGACGATGAAGATGGTGTCGACATTCGCGGAAGTAAAGGCTGATTCACCAGCGACAAGGCGAGAGAGAGAGAGATTACAGATGGGTGCCGAGCGGGAAGCTGAAGCGGTGTATGCGATCAAAGGTGATGTAAGCTGTCTGAACGAGCGGCGATGTCGGTGTTGATAGCAGAGCGGTGATGAAGATAAAATAAAGCAACGTCGAGAGCAAAGTCGTGGACAAGAAGCTTATCGACTGAAGCTGCGTGATGGTGTATAGCCGGCAGCCTGGTCAACGGATTGCAAAGGTGTATGCTAGGTAACGGTGATGATGGTCAAGACGAATGCTTGCGAGGGCTGCCCAACACATGGCTCAGCAAGATTCGAGTGGCAAAGCCAGCCCCGATAAATTCGCTTCCTTCGGGACTTGAACTGCAAACGGCGATATCATCATCCTCATTTTATCAAGCTCCGTCAATTCGGTCGTTTGACAGACGATTCTTTTCGACTCTGTTTGCGATCGAAGCAAGGTTCCTTGTTTCGAACCGAGGTGGCAGTGCTTCTTGTTGGTGGGGTTTGAGCTCTTTCCGCCTTGTTGTGTTTGGAAGCATCCTCGTCACTTAATGCTTGGTTACACGGCGTGACCAAACTTTCCATGCCAAAGATAAAACGACTTGGCAGAGTTGAAGATTCGTTGGCATTTCAACATGGTTCACGGGGTCTAATTGATTGACGATATGGCAAACTCATGCATAAGCAATATGCATGTGGGATACATGAGCATTGCCATAGCAACAAGTCTGGAGTGACACAGGAAGTGACAACTCAGGAGTAACTCAGCAGTTGACTCATTTCAGCATAGAGCACTCATAGATAGCACTAAGGTATATATATATACATTTGCATGGCCATATCCATCCATAGTAATCTATGCATTCAAGAAGTCATACATCTGTGAACAAGAGCTTGCTAGTAGCTCCAGGCAGCACATTGTACTTGCAATCTTCAACTGATTAAGAGTCTGAAGCTCCATCAACCAAGCCAAGAAGCCCCATCAACAAAACATGGTAGAAGAAACCAAAACCCCAGCCGGTGTTAGCAAAGCCAAAGGAGGCAGAAGAGGCAAGACAGTCCAACCAAGAGGTGGCAACAAAGCCAAAGTCAAAGTGCACAGCAATGATGCCAGCAAAGAAACTGACTCCAACTTGGACCTTGATGACGATGGCAAGCAGTATGTAAGTGGTCGCGCGCCAGAGACTTAGCTTTCGGGTGATATATTAGTAATGCTTGAGTAAGGTCTACTCAGTGTGTTCCGCCTAAACGTAACCAAATGTCGCCATCTGGTGAGTCTCGGCTGACTGCCTTGAACACTCCATTCAGAGGTTGCGCAGCACAAACAGTGATCGTGATCTCTCTCTCTTACAGTATGAGTGTTTGTGGTACTGTTAGTGATGCTCTTGGATGTCTTCTGGACTGCGATATGCTGATTGCCTTCAGATGACAGGAGTTACTGGACCACAGGTGAGGTTCACCGCCTACAATAACTGGCTGGACCACTGGTGTCGAGCAACACTGCCCACAGCAAGGGTCTGGACCGCAAGTGTTGAAGAACACCAGAGTACTGGACCGCAAGTGTCAAAGGACACCACCTACAGTTGATGTCTAACGATGATACAACACACACATTGAGAGTCAGTGCAAGAGCGTGGCTATTGCAATGAAACATAACAAGAAAGTATAGTATAGTATGTTATAGTATAGAGTGGATGCCCCATCCACTTGTATGCTGTGGTAGAGCAGGAGTATTTATGTGTTTGGTTGGTGTTGCCCACGACACCTATCCTGCTCCTCCTGAGAGGCCTTTGTCCCCTGTTTGACACTGTTCTTGCTCTACTGGCATCAATCCTGTTGACACTGCGCTCCTACCATTTGCGTGGCATAAGGGTTATGCAACACTGCCCTCTTGCCTTCATGCTCTCCTTCTACCTGACAATGTGTGACACCCCTCACCCTTTTTGGCCCAGCTCCTTCTCATCTTTGTCTTGTGAATCCCTTTAGTCACTTGTTGGACCTTGTGACCAAAACCCCTTGGTCATGTGGTCACTTCTGTGCTTGGACGTGTGTGACTTTACATGTGCACCCCTTTGAGTGGTGACTGTCCCAGTGATACTGAGTCTCCTAGTACTTGCTTGTATCAGCTGACTTTGTTGAGGCATGCTGATCTGTCTGATTCTGACCGATCTCTGATGAGATTGATCTGAGATCCAGGGTTTGATCGATCTTGTAATCGTATGCACTGCCCACCTGATTGCCTCATTGTTCCCTGATGGTCCAGCACCGATCGATCTGGTGCGCCCTTCATAAACTGCTCCATTGTGCAGCCTTCATATACTGCCATTGATCAATTAGGCGCACTCTCTTGTGCTATCCTGCTGACCCTGTGAAACATATATCCCTTTACCTGATGGCATACATCAAAGTGATGGTGCACAAATGGTTGAAACAATGAAGGAAAAGTCCTGGGTACCCATGCAAGGAACAATGAGCATCACTGGAAGCAACAAATGTGACCCATCATGAGCAAAGCAATGTCAAGAACTGGTGGGGCAATTACTATGGGTATCCAATACAGCATGGCCAGATGTATCATTTGCAGTAGGAGTATTGGCACAACATATGATGAGCCCAATCAACAGTGCATGGAAAGCAGTGATTCACATGGTGAAGTATCTGAACCAGACACGTGAGTACCAATTGCATTTAGGTGGCAAACCAAACAAGCACATGGACCACCTGATAGTAACATACATGAATGTGAACTGGGCTTCAGACCCAACAAACAACTGCAGAAGCACATCAGGAGCAGTAACCTATGTGTATGGGTGTCCAGTCAGCTGGAAGTCACACGTTCAGAAATGTGTAGCATTGTCGGCAGTGGAAGCTGAATTTGTAGCTGCATCACAAGCCATAAGAGAAGCACTATCCTTTTCATATCTTCTCAGGGACTTAGAAGCCAGAGACAATTGGCCAGTACTGCACACAGACAGTCAAGGATGCATTCATGTAAGTAAGGACCCAGCTAAGCATTGGAAGCTAAAGCATATTGACACCTGGTATCACTTTGTTTGGGACCATGTCCAGGAAGGAGATATCACAATTGAGTTTGTAGGAACAATCAACAATGTTGCAGATATTCTGACAAAGCCATTAAAGGGGCTGAGCACAACCTGGCTAGCTCAGTCAATAGGATTGGAAATGCCATCAAGAGGGGGAGTTGAAGATTTGTCAGTATTGCAATGTGGTTCATGGGGTCTAATTGATTGACGATATGGCAAACTCATGCATAAGCAATATGCATGTGGGATACATGAGCATTGCCATAGCAACAAGTCTGGAGTGACACAGGAAGTGACAACTCAGGAGTAACTCAGCAGTTGACTCATTTCAGCATAGAGCACTCATAGATAGCACTAAGGTATATATATATACATTTGCATGGCCATATCCATCCATAGTAATCTATGCATTCAAGAAGTCATACATCTGTGAACAAGAGCTTGCTAGTAGCTCCAGGCAGCACATTGTACTTGCAATCTTCAACTGATTAAGAGTCTGAAGCTCCATCAACCAAGCCAAGAAGCCCCATCAACAAAACATGGTAGAAGAAACCAAAACCCCAGCCGGTGTTAGCAAAGCCAAAGGAGGCAGAAGAGGCAAGACAGTCCAACCAAGAGGTGGCAACAAAGCCAAAGTCAAAGTGCACAGCAATGATGCCAGCAAAGAAACTGACTCCAACTTGGACCTTGATGACGATGGCAAGCAGTATGTAAGTGGTCGCGCGCCAGAGACTTAGCTTTCGGGTGATATATTAGTAATGCTTGAGTAAGGTCTACTCAGTGTGTTCCGCCTAAACGTAACCAAATGTCGCCATCTGGTGAGTCTCGGCTGACTGCCTTGAACACTCCATTCAGAGGTTGCGCAGCACAAACAGTGATCGTGATCTCTCTCTCTTACAGTATGAGTGTTTGTGGTACTGTTAGTGATGCTCTTGGATGTCTTCTGGACTGCGATATGCTGATTGCCTTCAGATGACAGGAGTTACTGGACCACAGGTGAGGTTCACCGCCTACAATAACTGGCTGGACCACTGGTGTCGAGCAACACTGCCCACAGCAAGGGTCTGGACCGCAAGTGTTGAAGAACACCAGAGTACTGGACCGCAAGTGTCAAAGGACACCACCTACAGTTGATGTCTAACGATGATACAACACACACATTGAGAGTCAGTGCAAGAGCGTGGCTATTGCAATGAAACATAACAAGAAAGTATAGTATAGTATGTTATAGTATAGAGTGGATGCCCCATCCACTTGTATGCTGTGGTAGAGCAGGAGTATTTATGTGTTTGGTTGGTGTTGCCCACGACACCTATCCTGCTCCTCCTGAGAGGCCTTTGTCCCCTGTTTGACACTGTTCTTGCTCTACTGGCATCAATCCTGTTGACACTGCGCTCCTACCATTTGCGTGGCATAAGGGTTATGCAACACTGCCCTCTTGCCTTCATGCTCTCCTTCTACCTGACAATGTGTGACACCCCTCACCCTTTTTGGCCCAGCTCCTTCTCATCTTTGTCTTGTGAATCCCTTTAGTCACTTGTTGGACCTTGTGACCAAAACCCCTTGGTCATGTGGTCACTTCTGTGCTTGGACGTGTGTGACTTTACATGTGCACCCCTTTGAGTGGTGACTGTCCCAGTGATACTGAGTCTCCTAGTACTTGCTTGTATCAGCTGACTTTGTTGAGGCATGCTGATCTGTCTGATTCTGACCGATCTCTGATGAGATTGATCTGAGATCCAGGGTTTGATCGATCTTGTAATCGTATGCACTGCCCACCTGATTGCCTCATTGTTCCCTGATGGTCCAGCACCGATCGATCTGGTGCGCCCTTCATAAACTGCTCCATTGTGCAGCCTTCATATACTGCCATTGATCAATTAGGCGCACTCTCTTGTGCTATCCTGCTGACCCTGTGAAACATATATCCCTTTACCTGATGGCATACATCAAAGTGATGGTGCACAAATGGTTGAAACAATGAAGGAAAAGTCCTGGGTACCCATGCAAGGAACAATGAGCATCACTGGAAGCAACAAATGTGACCCATCATGAGCAAAGCAATGTCAAGAACTGGTGGGGCAATTACTATGGGTATCCAATACAGCATGGCCAGATGTATCATTTGCAGTAGGAGTATTGGCACAACATATGATGAGCCCAATCAACAGTGCATGGAAAGCAGTGATTCACATGGTGAAGTATCTGAACCAGACACGTGAGTACCAATTGCATTTAGGTGGCAAACCAAACAAGCACATGGACCACCTGATAGTAACATACATGAATGTGAACTGGGCTTCAGACCCAACAAACAACTGCAGAAGCACATCAGGAGCAGTAACCTATGTGTATGGGTGTCCAGTCAGCTGGAAGTCACACGTTCAGAAATGTGTAGCATTGTCGGCAGTGGAAGCTGAATTTGTAGCTGCATCACAAGCCATAAGAGAAGCACTATCCTTTTCATATCTTCTCAGGGACTTAGAAGCCAGAGACAATTGGCCAGTACTGCACACAGACAGTCAAGGATGCATTCATGTAAGTAAGGACCCAGCTAAGCATTGGAAGCTAAAGCATATTGACACCTGGTATCACTTTGTTTGGGACCATGTCCAGGAAGGAGATATCACAATTGAGTTTGTAGGAACAATCAACAATGTTGCAGATATTCTGACAAAGCCATTAAAGGGGCTGAGCACAACCTGGCTAGCTCAGTCAATAGGATTGGAAATGCCATCAAGAGGGGGAGTTGAAGATTTGTCAGTATTGCAATGTGGTTCATGGGGTCTAATTGATTGACGATATGGCAAACTCATGCATAAGCAATATGCATGTGGGATACATGAGCATTGCCATAGCAACAAGTCTGGAGTGACACAGGAAGTGACAACTCAGGAGTAACTCAGCAGTTGACTCATTTCAGCATAGAGCACTCATAGATAGCACTAAGGTATATATATATACATTTGCATGGCCATATCCATCCATAGTAATCTATGCATTCAAGAAGTCATACATCTGTGAACAAGAGCTTGCTAGTAGCTCCAGGCAGCACATTGTACTTGCAATCTTCAACTGGCAGGCACTGTGTCATCGTTCTAGCGTGCCAACCGCGCATTTGTAAATGGAATGTTAGAGCTACTTTCGACTCACATCCCGCGTCCGACACTTTGTTTGTGTAGCTTCTAATGCAGGGTCCAACACTTGTTCCTACTAACCTCACCACCCTCCTCCTCACCACCATCCACACCTCCCCACCGCACACATCATAGAATAGCGGCAAGATGATAGATCGCGCCTCCCACTCCTCCTACTCCTCCCTCCTGTCCACCATCAGCACAGCCCTGTCCTCCACCCCGCCTTCGGTGTCCGCCGGAGGGAAACTCCGAATCCACACCCTCTTTTCCATCCCACGTCAAGTTCAATCCCTTTACCCCCTCGCTCATATCCACCCAACCGATCTGGAATACAATAAGCGGGCACAATCCATTGCGGCACTCGAAGAACAGGTTTTTGTCACTGCTATCTACACTCCCACCCCGCACCCCTCCTCCACAACGCCTTCCGACGCGAAAGATGCTCCGCTATTGGTGCTAGCAATGGAGCTCTATCTGTATACAATCCCCGAATTCTCCTCTGCAGTCCTCTACATCTCCAAGCTCGATACTACCGGATATGGCCCAAACTCCATCCCTTTGTCGCTTCGATCTCGTTTATCTGACCAGGTCTTCGGTAACGTCGAAGGGGGAAGGAGATTCGGGGGTACACTTACCGCCACATTAACAGCAGCGGTAACCGAGCATTTTACGAGCTTTAAACACTGGGATGGAAAACAGTACCCCGTTTTTCATCTCTCGGTGCATATACTTGCGAGGAGTCAGAGGGCCTATTTGTTTCCTTCTAGCCCCGAGAACAGGGATAAAAGGGTATTGAGTGATGGAGGATTGATTAAATGGTGGAGAGGCGTGATGAGCCATGTCGTTGTTTCCACTCGCAATACTTCTTCCCGTATGAGGCGGAAGAAGACGGGTGAGGGGAAGGGGGAGATCGATGCAAGAGCGTACTATCTTATCCCGGGGTACAATCAACTCGAATCACATCCGCTTGTGCCTCTTATCCGAGACAGCTCCAACTCGGCCTCTTCAATATCCAACCATCACACCGCAGAGGATATAGCAAGAGAAGCAAGATGGACATACGGACATCCATACAGCCCCCTGGGGGCACATTGTGCGCAATCGGAACTTCCGCCTTTGCCGCTGCATTGGAGAAAGAGCAAGTTTGTGATAAGCAAGAGTGCAGGGGACAGGGAAGGCGAGGATAAAGTGCAACAAGATCCAGAAGGGCAACGTTACCATCCGAAGAAAGCTCGAACGGTGCCAACTTTGATGCCGCACTTTTCAGACGATCCAAAGACGAGGTTTTTAGACGAAATGGCTCGTGATGCTCATGAACACTCTGGTTGGAAGAAGAAAGGCACTGGGAACAACAGCAACAACGTTGCGCAAGAAGGCATGGTAGCATCGGGCCTGACGGAACGGAAGGGCATCGAAAACGAAAACGAAAACGATATTGCCAGCCTAGAGGGAGAAAATGGCGCCGAGGAACACACAAGAAGTGGTGAGGAGGGGGAAAAGGCCAAAGAAGGTAGCAAAAAGCGAACAGCCTCAAATGAGAGAACCGCAGGAAAAGAGGCCAGGAGATCGAAAACGACAGAAGCGAGTTCAGCAGACAAACCAACATCCACGACTTGGGGCATACCCCTCACCACCCTCCGTGCATTGATGAGAGAGAGACAGGCCATGGACGATCTGCCCATCGACGAGTTCTGGGAACGGATGGCGTTTCGACAAGAATGCTGTTCTGGAAATGCTGTTGGCGTCATTGTCGTTCTGTTTACCCGCGTACCACCGAACTGGCCGATGGATGTGGAGAAAAGGTTAAACTTGGAGCGTCAACCGCTCTCACTACCCTACAAAGTCCTGGGAGACCTGGCGTTCAAATGTCTGATGAAGGATAGCTGTGAGTGGAACAAGCCCGCTCTGGCTCGTACACTGACCGAAGCTTGGTCTCAAGGGGTAGATAGGCAGGTTAGACGCAAGGGAGGGTTGAAGCAGTTTCTCGGAGAAGAAGGAAGAGCGGAGGAGGCTGAGGCCGAGGCCGAGGCAGGGTTGGTGGGTGAGGGAGTGATTTGGGAGGATTTCGAATTGGTGGCTCCGAGTGAGGAGCAGTTGGAGGCGGCGAAGAAGGAATTACAAGGGGGAGCTGTGGGAGCGAATGGGCAAGGGATGGCGAATAGGTTGAGTGTTAAACGGAAGAAGAAGCCTCAAGCCTAAACACACACACACTGTAATCAGAAAGAAATGGTTTTTGAGTATCGAATGGTATTGCAATGTATGTGTAGAACGAGGGTGTATCGATTATGATCTGTGAGAAGGGGAAGCAGGGGGAGGGGGAGGTTGGGAACGATGCGATTGTGAAGCGTGAAGATAAGCTGGGAACAGGGGGGATGCTATCCTTCCTCCCCTCTGACTCTCTCCCTTTGGCTCTTCTCGCTCGGCCTTACCATTCTCTTCTTCTCCACTGCGTACTGTGTTCACTATTGAGGGCTTCGCTTGGGGTACAACCAGACCCACCTTCTTCTCCCCTCCACCAGTAATCGTTCCTCCCAGCCCCTCCTCTGCCACGGGCACAGCGACTAAGCTCAACAAGTTTGCCGCTTCCCAAACTCTGCCAAACCGGTCAGCATCCCCTACAGCCATCTCCATGTCCACCCATCTTTGCATCAAGTTATTCTTTATCCCTTCTTTCCTCGCTCGCTCCCCTACGATACATGCCCACGGCGGCGGAGTTGCATTCCAGCCACCGTCGTTGTTGCGCATATGGCTCCTATCACTGGCAAAGCAACTTGAATACTCGCTTGCGGCAACCGTTCTGAACATGGGTTGGAAGTGCTCTGGAATGCGACGCATCTGTATTGCGTCTGGTCGGAAAGTTTGCTCTTTGTACATTTCCCACGGAACCACCGTCAACTGCTGCGTTTGGGTGGGTTGGGAAAGGCGCGAGTCGGGATCGTATACCCAGCTCCTCCCCCACTCGAAGCGCGACATCTTGAAGCAAGCCGGTGTTGAAAGCTGGCCAGAAGAGTCGAGGCAGAGGTGGGTGATGGGAATAAGATGACAGGTTGCAAGCGCAACGACGTGGTAATCCCAAATCACAGGCCAGCCTGCGTTTGGTAGTTTAGACGCCTTTTGTTGATACAGTAGCACGCTTTTGTTAGAGTTGCTGATGAAGGTCGGTTCGAGGTCCCATACTGGAACGAATAGCGTTGGCGTTGGCGTTGGCGTTGGGCTTGGACCTCGACTCTTGCGATCGCGCTTAGACTGTGTGAGGGCGATATTGACCGCTGCACGATTAACTTTCGCAAATTGAGCGCCAAGTTGCTGGACGAGGAGATAGATATTCTCCTCGCAGTAGCAAGATGCGTATTGGAGGGGGTCGGGAAAGGGCGGCGGAGTGATGGTCGACCATGCTGCGTTGAGGTCTTCTGCCGATATCGCATCCTTAGCCGCCGGATGGGAAATTGGAAGCGGGCGGTCGAGGCTGCAGTAAGAAGCAGGAACACTCGGCACAGGAGGCTCTGCACTATCTCGAAAGTCTGTAGGCGAGAGTCGGGCTCGTATTGACTGCGTGAGAGACTTGCGCCGTTTGAGTTTGGGAGTGGGATTGGAACTGCTGCTACACCTAGCTGAAGTCGCTTGGTGAAAGGCGGACATTGCTTCGAAGTGTGCTTTGACCTTGACCGGGCTAAAAGCTGGGTTGCTTTGCTGCTTACGAGTGTAGGTGCGTCATGGTGGAGATCAAAGCTGAGTCAGTGCGAATGGGGGTTGTGACAGTGTTGCAACCAGATGGAGTTGGGATGGAAACAAAGGCACGATTGCATTTGAAAGTTAAGTACTTGCATGGAAAGGGCCCTTGTCAGCAGGTCTGAACTCAACCATCTCATCTCATCTGTGTCGCACAGGCTCGATTCAGATTGCCAATCCCGGACCTCCAACTGATATCAGCACTTGTCTTCACAGCGCGATAGGGCACAGCAAGTTCTACCAAAGTGTTCGCAAATATCGATACAAGTAGACAAGGTCGTTGGCACCAAAAGAAGCCAGGATCGCCAGTGGTGAGGCAATCAAGACTAACAACAGCCGCTTAATAGATCGAGAGCTTGTGCTACAGCAACATATGCCCCGACAGTACTGGTTTAGTTGGTCTTGCCTCGTTTCGCCTTTCCCTTCTGGGTCCTAAACTTGGTGACCAAGATCGCCACCTCGTTCTTCAGCTCCCTCTGCAATTCCAGTCTGTAACCAAGATGAAAGATTACTTCCAAGAACACAAAAAAGGGCGC
The DNA here is from genome assembly GCA_022963125.1 of Ustilago nuda. Lineage (NCBI taxonomy): Eukaryota > Fungi > Basidiomycota > Ustilaginomycetes > Ustilaginales > Ustilaginaceae > Ustilago > Ustilago nuda. The sequence goes on along the minus strand of JALCUS010000004.1, from coordinate 501,712 downwards.
TAGCACCACCGCTCCCAACAAATTGTCCAACAACGCAGGCGCCCTACGCTCGTGTACACCATGCCCATAAAACTGGCTGATCCATCCCAGCGCTTTGATTGCGATTGCAATCTTGGTTGCATCCGGGCGGGTTCGGGCGAGGAAAGTCGAGCCGTACCACAAGCCGTACCAAATCGGAGCCAGCATGAAGGCGGCGGTGGTGTCAAGGATCGAGTAGTAGAGCCAGTAGCTGCCCATGAAGAGTGCGGAAAGGTTGAGCTGCGCATATTGGAAGATGGAGGAGGGGAGGAGCGAGGAGAGAATGGAGCCGAGTTGGGAGAGGTATGCGGCGAGAAGGGGGGAGTGCTCTTGAATCAAGGGCAAGATTGAACCTTGTTTGGCCAGGAGTGCTGATGTTGTGCTTTTGCACGCAAGTAGGTAGGCGAGGAAAAACACGAGTTTGTGTGAGAGAGAAAGAGAGATAGGTGGTTATTGTCAGCATGTCGTTGGATTGCGAAAAGCAAAGGTGAGGAAAGGGTGTTGAGATTGGAATGACACTTACAAAATGATTGAAGGGACACCGATGATGTGGATCCCTACATTGACCGGGTTGGTGTGGTAGGCGCCATAGAAGGCGAGTTGTTTCTTGAGGTTGAATGGGTTTGCTGTGGCCGACATGTTTGCCTTTTTGGCTAGATGCTTTCGCTAAGGCATGTCGAGAAGATGATGGTCGAAGGAAACAAGAAGGTGACATCAGACCATCCCGTGGTAAACTGAACCGTGCGCGATACGCTCTTCCGGCTAAATGCTCGGGAATTGCCATTCCCATCTGGTAAAATCGGGCATCAAACATCGGGTCTCTCACATCGGGCCCTTCTCCCAAATCGGGCATCGGGCATCGGGCATCGACTCGATCTCAATCTCGATTGGTTGCAAACTATCCACGTCGAATCCATATCGAGAGGATCTTGCACACTGAGCCTCGTCAACTGCTTCACCACCACCTCATAGCAGAGGTCATCGGTGACCACACCATCCCTCCTCGACTCACCTCGTGCAGCTACAATGGACCTAGAATCAATCCCGCCAATAACCCTGTTCTGGGCCTCCTCCATCCTCATCATCGCCCTTCTGGAACACACGCACACCATCTCTTCCTTCCAACTCTTCTATACCCCCTCTCTCGTCTTCCGCAAATATCAATTCTGGCGACTCCTCACGACCTTCCTCTATTTCGGACCATTGGGGCTCGACTTTATCTTCCATCTTTTCTTCTTTGTGCGATATTCGCGAATGCTCGAAGAAAATTCTTTTGGCGGCCGAACTGGTGGTAGAGCCTCGTACGTCGTTCTCCTCTTATTCGCCACAGTTTGCCTGTTAGTCCTGTCGCCGTTAACAGCACAGCCGTTTCTGGGCAGCCCGTTGGCGTTTGTACTCGTGTATATCTGGGCGAGAAGGAATAGACATGTAAGATTGAGTTTGTTCGGATTGCTGGTGATAACGGCGCCTTATTTGCCTTGGAGTTTGGTGGGCTTTGGGTGGTTACTACATGGAAGTCTCAAGGCGGTGGTGGGAGATCTGAGCGGGATTGCTGTTGGTCATCTTTGTAAGTATATCGCAATCGCACACAGGAGAGACGTAGGGTTGAGGTTCAAGCTGACCTTTCCAAGTTGCAACGGGTAACGGAACAGATTACTTCCTGGTTGATGTCTGGCCAAGAGAGTTCAGCTCGGGAGGTGGAAGCCTGTTGGCTACTCCGAACTTTCTGTAAGTGTCCACATAACCGCATTCTGCTGGCATTTCAACGAGGGACAAGCTGATTCGAAGGTTCTCTCTTGCGTGGTGGCACACAACAGAATCAGACTGCTTGACGGCCAAGTTGAAGAGCAGTGAGGTCCTTTCTTTGCACACTGTACTACCGGCATATCACTCCTCCCTCGCATACTAGCTCTCGTTCCTGGTCTGCTCTGTCTGCGTGTAGCTGTGTATTGGTCTCCCGCACGCTATGTCGAAGTCTTGGCCGTGAAAGAAGAGCAAGGTCGAGCCTGAGCCTTGTCCAGCTGGAATTTTTCATGTGGCGAAGAACAGAAAGCGGAAAATTGCAACCTTGACCTTGAGCTCTTCTTGTATCACCACCACCACCAACCCTCTTCCTCGCCCTCACCAAACACCGTCTCGCATCCTTGCAACGTGCCTCGTGACATTGCCCATCATGGCGGATAGACCAAACAAACTCGCCTTCCTCTCAATGCCAGCACCCCCCGGTTACGTCGCCGGTCTAGGTCGAGGTGCATCAGGATTCACCACTCGAGCCGATATAGGTCCTGCTCGACTCCCCGCCTCTACCTCCTCCAAGCCTTCTGACGATGCTGGATCAGACGAGGGCAACGGTGAAGAAGAGTCTGGTAGATTTGACGATCCGGAAAACGAAACAAACCTATTCGCCGGCACCATCTACGAAAAAGATGACGAAGAAGCAGATCGAATCTGGCAGTCTGTCGATGAGCGAATGTCTCAACGTCGACGAAAATTTCGTGAAGCACGCCAACGAGAAGAGCGAGAGAAGGCTCGTTCAGAGAAGCCCAAGATCGGAGCACAGTTTGCTGATTTAAAGCGAGGATTGAGTGCGGTTACGCAAGATGAATGGGCCCGTCTTACAGAGAGTGGCAGTGTGACGGGGAAGAAGAGAAAGGCAGCGGCGAAGAGGGAAGCCAGGAATACGAGGAGTTTTGCGATCTCGGATACAGTTTTGGTCGGCAATAGGGATCGAAATGCCGTTCAATCTGCACTAACGGAGGATCAAATGCGGGAAGGGGAGGGCGAAGGAGCTATGCTAACCAGTCTAACCGAGATAGGAAAGGCAAGAAATAAGATCCTCTCCCACCAACTTGATGCTGCCTCTTGGAGCACCTCTGGTACGGCGACTTCGATCGATCCTACGGGCTATCTTACTCAACTTTCCTCGTCTAACATCAAGACCTCGGCTGAGATCGGCGACATCAAAAAAGCACGCTCTTTGCTGGATTCGGTGATCAAAACCAACCCCAAGCACGCTCCAGGATGGATTGCAGCAGCACGAGTCGAAGAAGTCGCTGGAAAAATGTCCAAGGCCCGTAAGATCATCACGCAAGGTTGCCAACATTGTCCTCGCTCCGAAGATATCTGGTTGGAAGCAGCTCGACTGAACACGAAAGAAAACGCCAAAGTCATCCTCGCCCGCTCCATCCAACATGTCTCGCAATCGGTCAACATCTGGCTTAAAGCCGTCCAACTCGAATCCGACCGGCAAAGCCAAAAACGAGTGCTGCGTAAAAGTCTCGAATACATGCCCAACTCGGTGCAACTTTGGAAAGAACTCGTGAATCTCGAAGAAAATGCGCAAGACGCACGCATTCTCCTCTCTGGAGCTGTATCTGCCGTGCCTCTAAGCATCGATCTCTGGCTAGCCCTAGCAAGGCTATCCCCAGCGGAGCAAGCGAAAAAAGTGTTGAACGAGGCGAGGAAGACGATCCCTACCTCGCACGAGATCTGGCTTGCAGCCGCACGACTATTGGAGCAAGTGGAGGGAGATGGTGGTAAAGTGGACAAGACTCTTGCTGCTGCGGTGAAGGCGTTGAAGAAAGCAGGGGTTGAGTTGTCAAGAGACCAATGGTTGCAGGAAGCGGAAAGGATGGAGAAGCAAGCAAGCCCGATGGTTTGTAGTGCGATTGTCAAGGCGACTGTTGAGTTGGATATTGAAGAGCAGGATAGGAGCGCAGTGTGGCTTGAGGATGCACAGAGTGCTTTGCAGCGAGGTTGTGTGGAGACGAGTAGGAGTATCTTAGCTTATACCTTGAACATTTTCCCGCATCGGCCTGCGATTTGGACTCAGGCTGCCATGTTGGAGAAGCAGCACGGTACACCACCAAAGCTGGAGGCCTTATTGGAAAGCGCCGTTAGTCATTGTCCCAAGGCAGAGCAACTTTGGCTTATGTACGCTGGCGAGAAGGCGGATGCAGGGGATATTGGAGGAGCGAGAAGTGTACTCATTAGAGCCTTTGATGCGAATATCGGATCAGAGAAAATCTCGCTTGCTGCAGCCAAGCTAGAATCGGAGAATGGACAATTGATTGCAGCAGGCAAACTGTTGGAGAGAGCAAGGGTGGAAGTGGGAAGCGAAAGGGTATGGATGAAAAGCGTTGTGTTTGAACGAGATCATGGATCCCCCCAACGAGCGATGGAGTTGGTGCAAGAGGCGATGACCAAATTCGCATCTTTTGACAAACTCTATATGATTGCTGGTCAACTGCAACCGCTTCTCCACCCATCTGATCCAACGCAAGCGGTACGATCTGCCAGGGAACACTACTCCCGCGGGATAAAAGCATGTCGACACAGCATCCCACTCTACCTACTTGCTAGCCGACTTGAATACCAAGCTGGATCGACAATCCGCTCCCGAGCGATCCTCGAAAAAGCGCGTCTCCACAACCCGACCTCTGAAGAAATATGGTACGAATCGATCCAACTGGAACATGGAACGTGCTCCTCGTCAACGCAAGCCTTCACGCTGCTCTCGCGTGCTCTTCAAATCCTGCCCACCTCTGGACTACTATGGACGTTGGCCATAGCATTTGAACATGGACGCGGACGAAGAAGGAAAATGGCTGATGCACTGCGAAAAACGAGCGACGATTCGAAAGTTGTCTGCACTGTAGCACAGCAGTTCTGGCTAGAAAGCAAATACACACAGGCAAGGAAATGGTTTCAGAGAAGTACACAGGTAGATGCAGATAACGGCGATGCATGGGCAATGTGGTATCGATTTGAACTCGAACAAGGCCACCAATCGAGCATAATGGCCCTCAAGGAACAAGTGCAAACAGCAAATCCCAGACATGGCATCGTTTGGCAGAGTGTAGCGAAAGACCCGAGGAACAATGGCCTGCGGACGGTGCAAGTGTTGGAGAAAGTGGCGCACAAGATGGTCCCTCTCAAGTAGCCGCAGCCTTGCGTTGGTAAAGGACGCTGGGTGCAATCGAGCCCAGATGAGCTTTTTCACACCATCACACCTTAGGCCGTGCAAAGTTTGTGAAAAGGTATCAACAATCCATGAACAAAGATAGAGGAATAGAACAGAGATGCTGAACAAACACAAAAGAGTAGAAAGACAAACAGACAACTAGAATAGATAAGACACACAACTAGAATAGAAAAGACATCAAGGGAAAGGTATCAATCGACCACCAACATGCCCTGACCTCCTTTTGCTCTCTCTGAAATTACAATGTAAAATCTTCCTCATCTGTCTCATCAGCACCGAAACTGTTATCTGCTTCCAAACTCCTCGCCATAGCACCACTACCGGCGTTCTTTTTCGGCTTCTTACTTGACCTAGGCTTCATCGTCGGCAACAACTCTTCCCTACCTCTCAAGAACCTAGAATGAGCGAAACTGGAGTGTACTCCATACAGTTGTACAGCCGTGTTCAAGGTTGAGCTCGAGGCGTTGCCTCCAAGTTGGGCACGCTTGGCAGCAGCGATCTTGATCTCTGCTGCATCGAGCAAACGTGACGAGGGGATACGTTGGAACCCATAGAGATTGAGTTGACGGATAAAGCTGGCATTATTACCGTGCTTGAAGAGGCGTGGAAGCACATCGGAAGCAAACTCGTTAGCAACGTCGGGTTCGCTAGAGAGGATGATCGAGGTTCCTGCTTGGTCCCATCGGATGTACTTGCTGTATTGATCAGGGTTGATCATTAGATGCCAGAGCTTCGAGATGAACGCAGAGCAGCTGGCGGCGCCTCCGAGCCTGTCACGAATCGCTGCGACTTGTGCGGTCTCGTCCGTGTTACCCGTAGCACCCGTGTTGCCGGTTGATCGAGCACCAGCCTTGCTTACAGAAGACTTGCGCATAGAAGCATGCAAGGCATCGCCGATCTCAGTGGCCTCACTTGCCATGCTCTCGGAACGCTCGTGCTTCTCAAAATGTGAAGCAAGCGTCAAAGTCGACTCTTTACGTGCACTGTAGCTTTGTGAGTAGCGTGGCGACTGGCTGTAAGCACCACCTTGAGCGGGACGGTAGTAGCCAGCGGTGGCGTTGAGTCCACGAGCACCAGCAGCGTTGTAGGGGGAACCAGATTGTGCGCCATACGGCGACTGGCTGAGACGGTCGACGTTGACATCTTCTGGGCTTGGGCCCATGGCTGCAGCACTGTTGGCGAATCGAGGAGAGGTGGAAAGGATGCCAGCTGCGTAAGCGGGAGCAGCAAGACCATTGCCTAGACTGCTTCCTCTTCGGTGTGCTGGTCGGTTGAGAGGTGCATTGGAGCCGGGAGAGTAGGCGAGACCCATGGAAGCACTGAGTGGACCGGTCGTTGCCGAAGGACTTGTCGCGTAGGGATGATGACGGAGGGGTGCAAGACCACCTGCCATCGCATGGCGGTCCGAGCTGTATTGACGGCTGAGACTGACGGCAACATTGGCGTTGGACATGACTGGAGAGCGACTCGAGTCGAGAGGATGAGCTTTGGCCAGCGTGCAAGAGTTTCCTGGGCTCATCTGGAAAATAAGACCGAGGCTGGCGTTATTGTTGGAAGGATTGTTGGCAGCAAAACTGGAAGGAGTGCTACCGAGAGCATATGCCGGAATTTGTCGCAGAGGTGGCTGGTAAGATGGGCTGCAGTCTGCCTCGTCCTCGGTTGCATCGTCGTCGTCATGCATGCGCATCTCCTCGTCGGTCTCATCATCGTTGACGAGAGCAGTCGATCGAGTGGCCCTGTCCTCGGTGCGGTACCTCGATCTGGACCTTGATCTAGACTCGTTGCGGTGAATGGAAGACAAGCTCGAGCAAGTAGGCGTGCGTGCGTAAGGGTGATCTCGGCCAAAGCTGGAAGAGTAAGTGTAGCTGCTGGGACCAGGCGAGGCAAACGAGGGACGAGCGTGCTTGTTGTACGAGTAACGTCGCTGCTTGATGGCTGCGGCAGCTAGATCTGCGGAGGAAGAGAGGGCACCGTTGCTGTGAAGATGGAGCAAACGAGATGGCCTTGGTGTGTTTGCGGAAGTTGGCGAGCCTCGAGCTTCGTTGCCGCCGAGAGAGAGCTTGCCGAGAGAAGCAGTAGCCGAGCTTGGGCTCAAGATGGCAGCAGGGTTGGAGGAAGCAGAGTAAGGAGGAGAAATCGCCTCGTGGAACTCAGGAGAAGGCAGATCTGGCAAGAGCTTGGGACCGAAGCAGGGACTTGAGAAAGCAAAGACTTCATCGCCATCGAGCTCCAGGCCTGGCTCGGCAGTGGCTCTATGCGTTGTGGTCGAGTTGGGTGGGTATCGGGAAAGGGGCTTGCCGAAGCTGTCGTCTTGGTCGTCTTGGTCGTCTTGGAGTGTAGGAGCTCGCATTCGCATGGCAGAAGTTTTGAAAGAGGTGCTGAGTGAAGGCTTGTTGAAGGTGGTGTAGCTGTGCTTTCTGCCAGTGGAAAACGCGTAGAGGTGAGGATCGGTGCTTCTGCTTGGAGACCAGTTGCTGGATGTGAGGGATGTGGGACCACTGGAGATGCTAGAGCCTTGCAGAGTAGAGTAGCGGGGCGAGAGGATGCTAGAGCCGAGAGATGGCAATCGGAGAGCTGGGCTGTGTGAAGAGGGAGAAGCTTTGTGTGGCGGCAGAAGCGATGTTGCATGGGGCGGCGTGGACACATGGTTGGGAGAGCGAGAGGCATGTGTGGGCATTGCAAGAGGTTCAAGCTTGGCGAAAGAACCGGGGATGGGCAGAGGGGGTTGGGATGGCTCGGACATGACAGCGTCACCGTCGTCGTTGAGTGTTGATGATTTGGACAAGGTGGGCTTGGCGTGAAGAGCGGCATTCAAGCTCGAGTTGGAGGAGCGCATCTTTGGTGAGAGGACCTGATGAGCGACGGCGACTGCATTGACCTCGTTGGTTGCTGGGGCCGAGGCGGTAGGTACAGCAAAGCCGGTCTGACGGAAAGTCGGGGAGGATAGGGTGTTGGCACGAGGAGCGCGGGACTCGGTATCGACCGACATTGTGCGGGAGTAGGATGAGGAGGAAGGGAGCGAGGCAGATGGTATTGCTGCTGCGAAGAAGTGAGCTCGGCCAGACAGGTTGCGATTCCGGGATGGGTGTTGGTAGTAAGGCCGGATGGTGATGGTGAGAGAGAGAGAGGAGCAAGGAGAAAAGAGAAAGGAGAAAGCCAGGGCGTGAGCGGCTAAGAAGAAGAGCATTTGGTGGGGCTTTTGGGGCCATGGAGGGACGGAGGCACGGAGGCACGGAGGCCGAGCGAGTCTAGCTGTCAAGGCATCTTACCAGTGTGTCTCTTGCACACGCCTTTCCAAAAAGCTGAGTCGAGACCAGTCGAGGCACTGCAGCACAGTCGTCGTAATTCTCTAGCACAATCACACACACGCAGGCACATGCCCTGTCTGTAAATGTTCTCTGCTCTAGTTCGAGTGGGCGCGATAGGCAACAAGTATCGCTTCCCAAAGTGGCGACCTCAAATCCACGCTCTGACTCGGCTCGACTTGGCTCACCCGCTGCCTAATCAGTGCTTCTGTATCGCCTCTATCGCCTCTATCGCCTGTATCGCCTCTATCGTCTCTTCCTCCACGCTAGACCAGAAGGAGCTCCTTCTTGCAACGCTAACTCGACTAGCTTCAAAGAGTTGCCAGCAAAGGCGATGCCGACGACGTCTCCTCTCCCATGCTCCTTTGCAAGCGACGATGCTGTTCAAATGACAAAGAGTGTAGCGCAGTCAGCCAAGGAAACGAGAGCTCGGTTGGGTCTACTCTTTTGCCGATGCGGAAATCGATCGACGAGGACCTTGACTGGAGCCCTTCTTTAAGCGCTCTCAACTTACCCCGCGAAAAGAATACTCGATTTGCAACGGTGGCGAAAGAAGCGGATACAGCTTCACTTGATCTCAGCCTCGGAACTTGGCAAGGGACACCTGTATTGAGACAGCAACGAGTCATCTTTTTTTTTGGGCCGAGATGCCGGCATCGAGCGATTACGATCTCCGAAACAAAGTTGAACACATTCACCGCAAGCTTGATTATAGCACAGACACTCAAGAATGAAGCCCTCCTTCTCCCTCGGCATCGGTTGGGACTGGCAAAGATTCATCTTGCTCTTTCAACGTGACACCGATGCCGTTTGATTGAAGTCGATCATGTCACTTGTCCGGACGACGCAACACGGAGAGAGAAAATGAAAGCTCTCTTCGAAATGCGGGGTAGACCAATCAGCGGCCCCTTTCCTCAACCAGGCGCAGCATCGACTCGACTCAATCTGCTGACTCCACCAATCCTCGCTCCCCTGACCATCTCACCTTTCCTTCCTATCCCGCTGCTAGCTCCCGTGTCCATCAGATTGAGTGCCGACTTATACCAGCCAACTTATACCAGCCAAGCTTGTTGAACCAGACCCATCATGACGCACAAAACCACGAGCCAAGTCTCGGATTTTTCCAGAGACAGTTTTACTGTAAGAGAGGCAGAATCTAACAAAACGCTGATCTCCACAATACTTGACCCCGCTCGCTTCTCGTACGGTATTTCCTTTTGTTTTCTTTTCATATTCATTCTAAAGTGTGACTTCTGAGGTGTTTGTAAGTGTTTCTTTCTGCAAAAAATGCAAAACTTCTTCTTGACTGATCACACTACCGAAGCCTTGGATTGGCGTGTGTCTGTGTCTCACTTTCGCTTCTTGCTTCCTCTCTAGCATCGACTGCACTTGCTCAACGACTACTGCCAACTCTCGTTGCTCTCATCCTTGTCCCCATCTGAAGAGCCACGCTGACTGACTTGCTTTGCATCATCACTCCTTGGCTGCTTATAGGCGCTGTCAGGATCGCTTCTTTGAAATCGCATCACAGTCCGATCCAACAGCTGCTCTCGTCTTTCGACTCAGCTTCATCCTCAACCACCTCTTCTCCCACGAACAGGCAACAAAGCCAGCTCCGCCTCTGATAAGCTCCCTCCCAATGTCGGCATAGCTGAGCACTCAACTCGTCTCCTCACCACCATTCCATTCTCTCCCAACTCTGGTCCGCCACACTTGGACTTGGCGACCAGATCAGTGCACTGCTGAAAAAGGAAAACCCCCAATCGATAGAAGCCGCCTGGAGTGGTGTGCAAGTAGCAAGCCATGGAGGAGCAACTCATAAACGCTGTCCAGATCGCCTCGAACCCACAGGCCAATGCTCCTCCCGAGGTCTCCTCGCAGGCTTTGCAGTTCCTAGAGCATCTCAAGACCACCACACACCAGAGCTGGAGCCTAGGTTGGTCCGTATGGTCTGCACGCAATGCAGAGGACAATGCTCCCAAGTACAGCCCCAATGCTCGTATGTTTGCTCTCATGCTTGTCGACGACTTCCTAGGCAACCGCATCAGCATGTCCAGCGACCCAGCAGCTGCAGTAGCTTCCCTTCAGCAGTCAGCCATCCAGTACATTCAGAAGGAATATGTAGCAGGCTCTGGTGATGTCCAAGTATCGTTCATCAAGAACAAGTTTGCCCAGGTTCTTGCTGTCCTCTTGCTGCAGACCTACAATCTGCCTCCACCATACACCTTGCTACCAACACTTCTGTCCATGTTCCGCGCCCACCCTGCCGCCTCACCCTCCCAAGCTTCCACTTCTCAACTGCCGCTCAACCCTTACACCACCGACCTCATCTTGCGTGTTTTGCACGACCTTTCCATCACACTTGGTTCCGACGTCTCCTTGCGCGCTGTCCGATCGAAAGAACGTCTTCAGCGAGATGCCGTCATCAGGGACGAGATCCGAGCCAACCACGCATCCAACATCGCCCACTCGTTATGGCGGGTCGTCGAGCAAGCTTTCGCTCGTGTCAATCTTGGCCAGCAGGCTGCCGACCCCACCACCTCTCCCGGCGTCCACAGCATGACCTTTGCCCACGCCCTCGACCTCACTGCTGCAGCGACAAAGATCATTCACCACTATGTCTCCTGGATCGACATCACTCTTGTCGTCACCAACGAGACCATCGCATTGCTCTTCAACCTCCTCCATCATCCCATCCCAAAACTTGCTACAGCAGCCGCAGATGCCTTGCACGGCATCATTAGTAAAGGTATGAAGCCCGCCGACAAGCTCAGACTCGTCCAAGCACTCAACCTCGCACAAGTCATCACCCCGCTCCAGTCACGCACATGCACCGGCCACTCGGCCGAGAAGGACAGAAGCGACTCCAACTTGGACTTCCGCCAACATCTCGCCCACCTCACCAATGGCCTTATACTGGAAATCTGCAAGATCCTCGAAGAGAGTGCAGCAGAAGATTCGACAAAAGTGACAGCTGAAGCTCTTCTCGACTCAGTCTATCCGCTTCTTCTTTCTTTCCTGTCGGACGAGTACGATGACACATCGGAACAGATGTTCTCTGGTGTCAACATGATCCTCGCTATCTACAAAAAGGCTCGTCGACGAGGTGCAGAGTTGACAGCCGCTCGAGCCGAGTTCCTCTCCAACCTCATCCGAGTTGCACTGCAAAAGATGAAGTTTGATGACGAGTCAGAATGGCCTGCTATTAGTTTTGGAGCTGCTGACAATGATGACGAGGAGGAGGAGGAGGAGGAGAATGCTGACTTTCTGGAAATGCGAAAGAACCTACAGACCATTGTCGGTGCGATTGCCGCAATTAACGACAAGCTCTTCTCCACTAGCGTCGCTCAACTCGTCTTGTCTACCTTTGCATCTTTTGAGGCCAACCCGACAGGACTCTCGTGGCAGCAGATCGAGCTTGCATTGTACGTCATTCACTTTTATGGTGATGTTATGACGACGGCAACAGCAGCACCCAAGGTTGGCTTGTCGCCTGCAATGTTTGTTCAAAGCCCGCAAGCTGGTTGCAAGGGTCGTGCTCCCAAGCTCGGCAACGAGGCTCTGGCCAACCTTGCTCTCAGCAACTTGGGTGAAATGGTGCAAAAGCTGGTGCAGTCCAACGTCTCTTCCTTCCCTCATCCCGCGGTGCAGCTGCAGTACTTTGAATGCCTCGTTCGCTATTCCAACTTTTTTGCAGCCAGGAGTGCAAGTGTATCGGATGCATTGCCAACGTTCCTCGACTGGCGAGGTGTCCACCACGAGAAGCTCGGCGTTCGCAAGCGCGTCAACTATTTGCTCTATCGATTCCTTCGAGATCTGCGAGCCGTTGCTGCCGTGCCGTTGGACTTTGTGCAGAGGCTGTTGCAAGGTTTGCAGGATCTGCTCGTCGTCCAAGCAGAGCTACCGGAAGTGGCACCTGATGAGGATCCATTGATCAAGGCGACCGCATCTGCAGGATACTTTGACAGCCAACTCTACCTCTTTGAAACGAGCGGTATCCTGATCTCGTTGCTCAACAATGCTCCTAACGACCAGCTGGTCTTGCTGAAAGCTATCTCGGAGCCACTCAGCGAGCAGATGCAACAAGCTGTGCAAAGCTTCCAGCGCAATCGCTCGGACCTGGCCTCGGTGCTGCTGGTGCACCATCTCATGCTCGCCCTCAGCAGCTTGTCCAAAGGTTTCCCGGATGTCAACCCCAACAGCTCGCAACCAGAACCGCAGTGGGTTGGTGTGTTCAAGAGCATCACAGAGCAGGTGCTGGTGAGCACCAGTTCGATGAAAGAGTTCTCTGTAGTACGAGAAGCTGCACGAGGTGCTTTTGCTCGCATCGTCTCTACCTGTGGTAAAGCAGTTCTACCCTACATTCCAGCTCTCATCGATGCATTGTTGAGTCAAGTGACATCGCAAGAGCTCGTCGATTTCATCAACTTCCTTTCGCTCGTCGTCAACAAGTACAAAGATGATGTCAAATCCACCGTCGACCAACTCTTGCTCATTCTAATCCAACGAATCTTCTACTTTCTCAACCAGAACATCACAGGAACCGACGATGCAGTGCAAAAATCAGAACTGCAAAAAGCATACATGAACCTCCTCTCCTCCATCATCCATTCCGGTATGCAAAGCGTTTTCATCTCGGACAAAAACGCCGCTCAACTCGAAACTTTGCTGGAAAGCGTTGTCTTCTACTCGACCAACTCGGACGCAGCTTGCCAGCGAACCGCCTTCTCCATCCTACATCGTCTCGTAGGCGCCTGGGGTGGATCTGCTGGCAATGCTAGCAATGCTGCGCTGCCAGGATTCGACAGATTCATCTACCAAACCTTGATCGCATTGGTCTTTGAAGCGCCAACGAAGGAAGCCTTTGATCTTGCAGATGCTCAAACCCAAATCGTACTGGGTGAGATTGCAACGCTGGCGAGAAGGATCTACTTGGAGAGAGGCGATGAGATGATCAACTATCTCTTGCACGTCTACTTTCCAGCGATCCAGTGTCCCGTGGAATTGGCGCAGGACTTTGCACACAATTTGAAGGCATTGGATGCTAAACCGTTTAAAAAGTATTTCGAGGCTTTTGTTGCCAAATCTAGAGGAGGCTAGGAGGAGCTAAGAAAATCTTCATGTCACATCAGTATCGATCATGCATCAACTAGAAACCACAAGAGCATCATGGCACACATGACTCCCAGCCTCGTAACGCCTTTCACATGCTGGAATGATTGCAAACACGAATCTGGATTGAATTGCAGAGTTTGGAAAGCGTCGAGACGAGATACGACGAAACTTGCAACTGGAAAAAAGAGAAAAAAAAAAAGAGAAAAAAAAAAAAGAAGAAAAATGGCCCTGGTAGCGACCATGTTGCTTAGTGCTTAGTACAAACTACTTCACCGTCGTGGATCTCGAGACTATCGAACAACTTGATAGCCTCATAGGCAGCTTTTTGACCGCTACCGATCATGCCGCCGAAGCTGGCGCCCATTCTGGGATGTCCGTCGTGTTCGGAGAGTTCCATGCCGCTGACGATGAGGCCTGGGAAGACTTCTCTTGTGTTGTTTACGATTAGACCTGCATCGATGCATATCGTTAATGCAAGGTCAGTAGTGTTTTAGCATATAAAAGAGGTTGCGAGTGGGGGGTTTGGGGGGATGAGTGCTTACCTTCGGAATGGTTCATATCCATAGGTCTCATGTCGCCCAGTTTAATCAGGCCGGCAGAAGAGAGACGTTTGACAGAGAAGGCGCCAAAGGGACCATCATGACCACAGGCGCCAATAACGACAGGAGCTGTGATGGTTTGAGGATCCATACAGCTTTGTAAACCGTGAGCCATTGTAACTAGTGTCCAGTTAGTTACCACGCCATTAACCCTCTGGACGCCTTGGCTGTCTTTCTTGATGATGAGATCCTCGCAACAAGTGGCATTAAAGAGTTTCACGTTATCCATGACAAGTAGCTTACTCATAAGAGTCGAGGTGAACAAAGCTGCGTGTTTAACAACAACATAGCTACCTTGGTCGTCAAAAGGCACACCTAGTTCGACCAAGAGGTTATGAGCAGGCTTGCGAATCACCATTCCACTCATCAATTGACCGCCCAACCAAGCACCTCCTCCAGGAGCAACACTAGCTTCCAAGATGGTAATGCTGAGGTCGGGACGAGACTTGGCGAGCGTGTAGGCGCACGTTAGACCAGCAGAACCAGCACCGATAATGACAATGTCGGATACGGCACAAGAAAGCATATCAGCCATATAGCGCGAAGTCATTGCACGAGAGGTATGCGATTCTTTGATAGGGGCGAAACGGTAGTTGCCTGAAAAGTCCTCGATCGGCTCCGAACCGGCGGGGATGGGAACATGCTGGGTCAAGGTGGAAGGCGACTGATGGGTAAACGTGCCTTTGGAGGGGTGTACGACGGGAGGCGCCTCGGACGAGGCGGGGTGAGGGAAGGTGGCGATTGGAGGAGTCATTTTTGAGATATCGTGTTGGAGGGGTGATGGAGAGTGATGGAGGGGGGTGCAAGGCATATATATTCAACCCCTTCGCCTGCGAGAGGCTCAGGGTTGGCACGGACCGTCACTTCTGAAAGCAGAGAGATGTAAGCGTATGCCCAACAAGCTTCTGATCGCGGCATTCTTGGACAACAGGCAAGCTTGCCTCTGCCGCCATTTCATTGTCCAAACCGCTCCAGAGAGGCTGAACAGTGCGTCTCGAGTGGGATCTCGGCACTTTGATCGGCCCACAATCGCTCTCTCCTAGGGTAAGGTTGCCTGATCCTTTCCCACGGTCTGTCAAGCCCACTTTTGCCCATCTGCATTCCGAGGCAGTTTCCCTCGACTAGGGTAGAGGAGCTGTTAACTAGCAAAGAGTCGGAGAGATGGCACCAGTCCACGGTTTGGATAGCTTCAGTCAAGTACTGCTTTGCCTGGCTGACAGCTGGAGAAAAAAGAAAAAGAAAAGCAAAGAAAAAACAAATACAAGTACAGAAACAAAACAAATACAAATACAAATACAAATACAAATACAAATACAAATACAAATACAAATACAAATACAAATACAAATACAAATACAAATACAAATACAAATACAAATGGATTAAAAAAAAAAAAAGGGTCCGAGAAAGAAGTCGGCGCAACTGGGTTGGAGCGGAAAGTTCCGTCGGAGAATACAAAGCGGCTGGAAAGAGCGGCAACCTTGATGGTGATGAGAATGCGAAGCTTGTTGCCTCTTCTTTCCCACGGTCTGTCCTTTGACTTTCGGCTGACCCTAACCCAAGCGAGAAAGCATATCCTTGACTCAGGCAGAATCATTCAGCGCTGACAAGGTAACTGCAAATCTAAGCAAAGCTCCATCGTGAATCGCAGCCGCCACCGATGGTCAGTGCACATTCACCGCAGATCCACAAGTCAAGTCGATTCAAGAGAGAGACAGAAGAGAGAAAGAATCCAAGCACAAATGCCCCAAACCCATCCGCCGGCACAAAACGCAGAGACTTTTCCAACTCAGCTCGGCTCAGCTCAGATCACGTTTCCATAACGGAACGCCACGTTGTAGGCAGCAAGAAGAGTAGCACGCTATTTTTATACATCAAAGGTCTTTCTTGACGGTGTCCCTGCGCGGCTTACCATCGATGAGCCTAGTAAAGATCACAGCATTGCGCTCAGGGTGATCCTTCTTGATGCCACCTTATGTTTCACGCTGCCATGGCAAGATGACGGAAGAAGAAGAAGAAGAAGGAGAAGAAGAAGCAATTCCAATTTCATTTTCTTGTTAGCAGTGTGAGATTCGGGTAAATGCACATCTCGGCTAGAAAATACCGCAGATCGCCGATATGACTCCAGATCGTTCAAGAATTCAATGAGAAAGATTTGTAGCCAAGACGTCTGAGCTCGGCCGACACAGCTCATCACGTGCAGCTGCTTTTTTTCCCTTCCCTTGCGCTGCCGCAAAACTGCACAACGCTAAACTCGGAGAATCCAGGCAGCCAACCGCCAAGCCGATCGGCCAAGGGCTAAGCGTTAGACACTTCGAGATTGCTAGCGCCAGTATCACTGCTTCTCTTCCTCCAAGCCATCAAGAAAAGGTAAGTGCATCGTGACCAAAGCGTTCTACAGAATCAGCCCTATTCTACATCCTATTCTACATCCAACGACGACGAAAATACAGACACAACCCAGCACATTCGATATTGGTAAGAAGCACCACCATTGAAATCGCATATCCATAGCAGTACTCGACAACCAACCCTACCGACGCATGGCCAGTCGCATATCATTGGCAGAGTTTGACAGAGCAGCCAGCAGCATCACATACTAGACCGTACAACGACGATCGAGATGCAAGGACAAGGTGAAGACGAGCTCTTCATCACGATCAAGCATAGCCAAGTCTGCCTACCGCTAGAGTTGCAGACAATGTACCTTTCCAAAAGCAACGTCCAGGACGCCGATACATGCTCCAGCAACAAAGGCCAACATCCATCCTCGGAATGCAACGATGACATGGACAGCAACAGAATAAGACAGCACAGACACGAACGATACTCTCGCCGAACCGCAGCAAAAGTCCAGAAAGTGTTTCTAGTATAGGATGCAGAATCAGGCTTGACTCGATAGCGCTCCAGCCCAAGTTGCCAGTAGTTCACAGCTCAGGCTCGTCTGACACGTCTCTTCTCCCTTCTTTTCCCCTTTCTCCTTCCGTTTCGACCACCACTCTCAGCACACATTTCCCGACACAATGGCCCGCAACCAAGTTCGATCGAATGTGGCCCGCTTGGGCCGCACCAAGGCCTTCCAGAAGAAGGGCGGCTACAAGAACATGGAACGTCAGGGCGCCAAAAAGGTTGAGGAAGAGACTCCCGCTCACAAGCAAGTCCCTGTCAAGGGTGCCAAGAACGGCAGCAAGCGTCTCGTCCCCACTCAGAAGGCTCCTCGCTTCTACCCCGCCGAAGACGTTCGTGTCCCCAAGGCCAACCGCAAGGTCAACAAGCAGACCAAGCTCAAGCCCACCATCACCCCCGGAACCGTTCTCATCCTCCTCGCCGGTCGTTTCCGTGGCAAGCGCGTCGTTTTCCTCAAGCAGCTCGACTCGGGTCTTCTCCTCGTCACTGGTCCTTTCAAGGTCAACGGTGTTCCCATTCGACGTGTTAACCAGGCTTACGTCATTGCCACCTCGACCAAGATTGATATCGCCGATGTAAAGGTTGACGAAAAGATCAACGACGCTTACTTCAAGAAGGTCAAGGCTGCCAAGGTCAAGGCTGAGGCTAGCTTCTTTGCTGACCCTGCTAACAAGCAGGCTCACCCCGAGAGCAAGGTTGCCGACCAGAAGAACTTGGACAAGGCCGTGATTGCTGCTGTTAAGAAGGCTGGCCCTACTATGGCCAAGTACCTCGCTGCTACTTTCTCGCTCTCCAAGGGTGAGAAGCCTCACGCTCTCAAGTTCTAAGTTTGGAGCAAAGCAAGTCCATACCCGCATGTAGCGCACATGACGCAGCAACACTCGATCTGACGCAGTAGCACAATAACGTTTTGAATTGACCAAGGAGACTAGACAGGTTTGGGTTCTGGTCGTTGGATTCTCTCCCACTCGTCTTTCGCATACAGAAGGGTTTTGTGCGATGCCAAAAGATCATCCTTTTCAACTTGTTTCAACTCGTGCGGAGTTGTTGTTTCCTTTTACGCATTGCCACACATCCAGTGTCGCTTCTTTTCACGGTTGGATGCATATAGACGGTTGTTATTTGCATTCTATAACCAACTTCGCCTCCCCGCTTCCCCAAACACCTTTTCGATCAGAACCCAAAAAGGCGCATAAACACCGCCCCTCGCCCTCCTTCCCTCGCCACATCCAATCTCCAATCCCATATCCTCATGGTGAAAAGGGATTTTGTAAAGCATAACAAAGAGCTAGCACTGCAGCTTTTCACCATCACATCATAAAACACGTGCATTTCGTTTATCCATATCCTGCCTCCTGCCCTGCCTCTGTGTCTTGAGGGCAACATGTCTCGTTTGTCTCTCGAGTTGTACCTGTGAGAGCAAGACTCGATATATGCAGTCACATGGACATGCAGTCACATGGACACGCTGTTGCAGGCGGATGTTAGCATCTATTGCAGATGGAAAAGCGTTTAGGATCTAGGACTGTACATAATCCTCTCATCGAGACTGAGGGAATCCTTGGCATCCTTTTCTCCAAGTTTCGCCAGTTCGCGTAGTCTCAGAGTGCGCATGTTGCGCATACGGATGAACCTCGATTCTGCCTGTTTTCGACGTGCAAGTTGCTCGGGCGCTGGAGCTGCTAGGTTTTGCTGGTCTTGTTCAAGTGTTGCAAGAAGCTTGTCTGCGTTTAGCAAGTGTTGGTGTTGAGTAGTTTTGTGTGATAGAGTTTTTTGGTTTGCCACCTGTTTGGCCGAGAGTTGACCAGGAGCGAGAGGCATACCAGCAGCAACACCGCTTGCTCTTTCTTCCAGGAACCGTTCAAGAGCATCTGGGTTGGTCGCCAGTTGTTCGGTACGATACTGTTCTCTAGCATTCAGCGCTTCAACGTTGGGTAGAATGAGCGAGGTAAGCGAGGATTGTTTCCCACGAACCGTATCTAGGTTCGATCGAACTTTGGCCTCCGTAAGATCGGGTCGCGGTGAGATGGAGTAATCAATCTCCCATCTGACGGGCGGAAGAGAGGATCGCATCCGACGTTCGATCTCGTCTTCACTCAACGGATCAACTCTTCGTCCGGGGAGCAAGGAAAAGTCGACAGGACCTAGCATCAATCCTCCATCCAAGTATCTATCCACCGTAATATCCAGTTGTACAATACTCCTCTCCTTGGTCTCTCCGCTATCACCGGTGCAAAGCACGTTGCAGGGTTCAACAAACACTGTCATCCCAGTTTCCGACTTCTCCTTTGCCTCGATCGTAATCTTCAAGGTCTCTTGCGGAAACATACTAGTCGCCGCATCTAAAACATTCTCCATCATTCCCAAACTCAACCTAAACGCCTGATCCGCCATTTCCTGACTGCCAAACAACCTTTCGTTCATCTCCTCCACGGATATATACTGAAACCCGAAAATAGTCGAAGTGGTGTGATAGGCAACAAAGATGCCATCCATATGTCCAATCCTCGCTTGGAAGTTATACTTTAAAAACGCAGCTCGAATCATGTCGTAATACTCCCTTTCAAAGCTCTCCAAGACTCCGGTCGCTCGACGAATTTGATAGCCGGATCCTTCTACATAGTTGGCTCGGTCGTTCCTGATGCCAATGCTTGCTCTCGTCTTGAGGTCGAATGTCTTCCGAGGCAAGCGCGGGTCATGGCAGTCAAGTTGAGATCGCATCATCATTTTCCCCGTCGACGCATAATGATATGCCTCTGGCTTTCTTTTCTCCTCCTCCGTGAGTTGCCAAGAATTGATGCGCATGTATTTGGCATACTCTTCCGGAGTAGTTGTCAACATTTTCTCCATTGATTTGCCTAGAGAAGTGAGGACGTAGTTGGAATTCTCTGCTTCACCAGTCGCAGCTTTGTCCGCATCAATCGCATAATGCCCATCCTTCCAATGCAGCAATATACTTGCCGGAAGTTTGGCGCCTACACTAAAGCCACTAGGAAGCCCAGCGAAGGGAGCGGAAAAGCCGCTACAATCCGGATTCCTCCAACCGGAAATCAAAAAATAACACTGACTCAACAAAGAAGTCATACTCGAAGTACTGCCGCAATACTTTTTGCCATGCTGCTTTGTAAGTGTTGCCAACTCCGGATCTTTACTAGAGGTGATGTAAGGTGGCAGTGCAGCGTAATCGAAAAGATCGACATCGAGGATATCTTTGATATGCGGGTCGAAATTGTATATCCCCGACCTGGGATCTCTTAGCCAGTAGATACCCGGGTTGAAGAGAACCCGGTCTAATCCATGTGAGAGGGTGGCAACTTTCATCTCTCGGAGGGGTGCAACTTTGTCGATGGGGATGTTGTTTGCCGAAACGCAGCCGGTGATCGATTCGGTCCACTTCTTTTGCTCCTCTGCAAATGGTCCGGAGTAGGAGATGGTGGGATTGGGTTTGCCTTTGCCATCTCTCCAACCAAGGTTTGATTCGGAGAGAGCATCGTTACCGAATACGAGACGAGTTTTGACCTCGTCGGATCGCTTAACGTTCTGCTTATTGGTATGCGGTGTGGGACTGGAAGGTGCTGCAGACCCGGTATCTTCCGTGGTGCTGCCAGCGGAAGGTGAGAGTCGATCTGGTCCCCAGATATCTTCAAGCTGGTTGAAAGAGCTACCTTTACGAGTGAGTTCTACGTCCTTGAGCCATTGTGAGATGGAGGAAGCTTGACTTTGCAGCGAACCGAGTAGCTCATCGAGGTCGTGTAGTTCTTTGAGAAGCGATGCTTGGTGTGCTGCTGCTGCCTTTGCTTTGCCCTTATGGGCTGAAGTGCTGGGAAAACCTTTCTCCTTGCCCTTATCGGCTGAAGCTCTGGGAAAACCTTTCTCCTTGCCCTTATCTGGGCTCTGGACGAATTTGAGCGATTTATTACGGACAGCGGAGGTGGAAGCACGAAGTAAGCTTCGCAATGCAACTCTGCGTTGGTTGGGCGGTGGGTTCGTTTGAGCAGTGGGGGATGCTGCTGGTTTGGAGAAGCTAGAGCGAGCTGGTTCCGGAGTCGAAGGATCGGGTGGTGGTCTCCAAGTTCCTGCTCTTTGTATGTAATTCGTTGAGGATAAGGGGGCTTTTGCTTCCTGTTTAGAGGATCCGCTCCATTGCTTTCGTAACCGATCAGAGAGCGAAGCAGCACTGCTGGTTGTCGAGAATCGTCGATGTTTAGACAATTGCAGACTGGCCAGTGCCAGTTTTTTTGCGTGTCGTCCGTTCATCGTGCTAAGAACTCGGTAGGCGTTGGTGGGAGGAGAGCAAGGCAGAGTTCAGCAAGTTCTGGTCGGACAGTTTTCGAGATGGCTGGAGCTGAGTTGAGTTGTTCTCCAGTCAGACCAAAAAAAAGGGAGAAAAAAAAGGAAAGAAAAAAGAAGAAAAAAAAAAACTCCGAAGAAAAGTGCTGCAAAAAGTAAAGCCAAAAAAAGCAGTTGAAGATTGCAAGTGCAACGCGACTGAATGGAGCTCCCCCTCTTGGCAGGATCTCCAGTCCTATCATCCTAGCTAATCATGAGGTATTGAGGCCCTGTAAAGGTTTTGTCAAGATATCTGCAATGTTGTTTACTGTTCTGATGAATTCAATCACTACATCACCCTCTTGCATGTGGTCACAGACAAAGTGGTACCAGGTGTCAATGTGTTTTAACTTCCAGTGCTTGGCTGGGTCTTTACTTACCTGGATACACCCTTGACTATCTGTGTATAACACTGGTCAAATGTCTGTGATCTCCAAATCCCAGAGCAGATATGAGAAGAACAGTGCCTCTTGTACTGCTTCGGAAGTGGCAACAAATTTGGCTTCAACCACTGATAATGCTACACATTTCTGAATGTGAGACTTCCAACTGACTGAGCATCTGTATACATATGTTATCACTCCTGAAGTGCTCCTCCATCCATTTGTGGGGTCCAATGCCCAGTTTGCATCAGTATATGTCGCCACTGGTTTGTCTGCATGTTCTCTTGATCCCCTTCCTAAATGCAGCTGGTATCCACTTGTCTGGTTTAAGTACTTTACCATATGAATGGCTGCCTTCCATGCACTGTCAATCAAGGTTGACATGTATCATGCCAAAGTGCCTACTGCAAAAGCAATATCTGGTCAGGCAGTGTTGGAAACCCATAAAAGTTGGCCAACTAACTCTTGGCACCTCTTTGCTTGTTGAGAGTTGCATTTGTTGCCTCCAGCAATGCTTGCCACACTTAGCATAGGTATCCAGAATTTTTCATTTGCTCCCTCTAACCATTTGTTTACCATTGTCTTGATGTATGCCATCAAGTCCAAGGATATCCTCCTCTGTCTTCTGTCACGTGTGATCTTTATTCCTAAGAACTCTTTGATTTTGCTGTTGTCCTGTGTTTCCCATTTTTTCATGATTTCCTGCTTGGCACAATCAATTTTGCCACAATTAGGTGATGTTATCAACATATCATCTATGTACACTGTGATGATTGTGATTCTGTCACCTGTTCCTCTTGAGTATAAACCTGGTGTGCTTGGCATGCAATGAAACCTGATTGTTTGTAGATGTGAATCTAGTTTGATATTCCACTCATGGCCCGACTGCTTTAGACCATACAGTCCCTTCACTACTTTCAGTGCTTTTCCAGGTGGTATTTTGATTCTGATTGGTGGTTTTAGATATACATCATGGTGTATTGTCAAGTTTAGGTAAGCTTGTTTCACATCAATTGAATCCATTTCCCAGTTTCAGATTGCTGCAATAGCAAGTATCCCTCAAATGGATTGGATGGGTGCTACTGGTGTGAAGACCTCCATGTAGTCGATGCCCTCGCATTGTGTGAAACCTCGCGCCACAAGTCTGGCTTTGAACTTTGTTGGCACAAGGTTCACATCTGTTTTGATCTTGAGGACCCAACGTGTGTTGATGGTGTTTGCTCCTTGTCACAGGGTCGGCTGGCCAGCGCAAGAGAGTGTGCCAAATGAGCAGTGGCAGTTATGGTAATGTCATGTACGGAGCAGTATATGAAAAGGTGCGCAGAAGATCAACATATGAAGGGTGCACCAGATTGATCAGAGCCCAAAAACCATCGGGGATCAACGCGATTAATCGGGTTGGCAGTGCATATGAATCACAAGATCGATCAAACCACAGGAATCTAGATCAATCTCATGGGATCAGTCGGGGTCAGTCGGATCTGCATGCCTCAACTAGTCAGCTGATATGAACAAGTACTTGGAACTGTGCCGACACGACCACATGACCAAGGGGTTGGGCCACAAGGATGAATAAGTGACTAAAGGGGGTATCACAAGACAAGTCGTGACGGGACTGTGCTGATGTGACCACATGACCAAGGGGTATGGTCACGAGGTTCAGCAAGTAAAGGGGGGTCACAAGACAAGTTGTGATGGAACAGGGCCAACGTGACCACATGACCAAGGGGTATGGTCACAAGGTCAAGGAGTTTCACAAGATAAGGTCGAGAGGAAGCTGTGTCGAAAGGAGGGGCATCACACCTCAGGAGGAGAGCATGAAAGCGAGAGGGCAGTGTTGCATAACCCCTGCGCCATGCAAATGGTAGGAGCACAGTATCGAAGAAGTCGGTGCCAGCAGGGCAAGACAGTGCCCAACAGGGGACAGAGGCCCTTCAAGAGGAGCAGGATAGGTGTTGAAGGAGAACACCCATCAGATGCATAAATACTCTCATTCTACGATAGCATACGAGTGGATCGGCATCCACTCTACATACTACTTGCTTATACTTTACTTACTCAGTTATGTACCATCGCAATAGCAGTGCTCTTGCGACAACTCTCAATGTGTGTGTTGTATCACTGTTAATCGACAACTGTAGGTGGTGTACTCCACACTAGCAGTTCAGTTCATCACTGAAGGTGGTGTTCTTCAACACCTGCGGTCCAGTCCCTTGCTGAAGGCGGTGTTGCTCGACACCAGTGGTCCAGTCAGTTACTGTAGGCGGTTATTCACACCAGCGGTCCAGTAACCCTCGTCCTCTAAAGGCGAATAGCATATCGCGGTCCAGACGACGTCCAAGAGCATTATCAACAGTACTACGAACACTCGTACTGTAGTGGTGGGTGTATCACCCACTCACCAACAAACAATGTTTGTGCCGTGCAACCTCTGAACAGAGTGTTCAAGGCGATCAGTCGAGGCTTACTAGGTGGCAACGCTTGGTTACGTTTAGACGAAACATATCGAGTAGACCTTAGTCAATCAACCTCAGTTAGTCTCTGGCGCATGATCGCTTACACTCCTCTTGGAAGGTTGACGATTTTCCATGTGCCTATAGCCTCTAATCCATCCAGCTCCTTTTGCATGGCCTCTTCCCAATGTTTCCTATCCTCTCCACCTAATGCTTCACAGATGGTCAGGTCCAGGTTCCTTCTCTGTTCCAAGCGCATCACCACAAGTCCAAAAGTTTCATCATTGGTCTGGGTCTCAGTTTACCTGTTCATACTCACTCCTTCTCGCTGTGCTTCCACTTGGTTCATCTTCTGAGCTTATAACCATGTCCACATACTCTACTGATAGTTCCTTATCAACTTCATCAAACAAGTTTTCCTCTGTGTACCCTAGATTCTCAATGTCTTCTTTAGTTGTTATCATTGTTGGTGTTGGTGTATTGACCAGTTGCCACTCTGTTCTGTCTGACCAACATTTCGATTCCATGAACTTTGCTGAGTTACTCCAGAAGATTGTCAGGCTGTAACCTGGACTATAGAAGAGCCAACCTTTTTGCTCCAAGCTATATCCTAAGAAAATGGATGTGATGGCTAGCTGATCTAAATTTTGTTATCTTGTTTAACCTTGGGTCCATTCACCCATGCCAAGCATCTGAACACTTGTAGGAGGCTTATGAAATGCTCTGGCAACTTCCCAAACATTGTTTGGTAAGGGAATTCATTGTCAATGCTTGGAGTGAGATTCATCTTGAATGCCGCTGCTTGGATCACATATGGCCAGAATCTCTTTGGCAGTCTCCTTTGTGTTAAGAGTGTTCACATCCTCTCACCCAGGCTTCTGTTCATTTGCTCCACTCACCAATTTTGTCTGCTATTGTATCCCACAGTGGTTTGCCACTCTATACCCTTATCTACTGACCATTCCAATGCATCATGGCTTTTCCATTTGGTCCCTTGATCAGATTGGATTGCTTTTAGCTTTCTATCCATCTGTGTTTCTAGGAACAAAACAATCTTCTTGAGTTGTGTGAATGTGTGGCTCTTTCACAACAATGGCTGTGCATGCACATACTTGCTATGATCGTCGACCAGCACAAGCATGCATGTATACTCTGTCATGTGGGACAAGTCTATTATCAGATCAATGTGGATGATATCTAGGGGCCCTGCAGCTCTTTTGCCACTACCTTGCCCCATCCAGGTGGCCATACTTTTGGATTGTATGCACTGCTCACACTTGAGAGCGGTGTCTGGGTCCAATTCCACAATGTGTTTGCCCTTCAGTTTGTCTAGGATTGCCTTTGACTTATCTTGGCCTGGATGTCTGAGGCATTCATGCCATAAGTGTTCTTTTGAAAACTTCAGCTCATCCTTGTTATGCTCGAACTCTTCATCAACACCTTCAAACAATGGTGTTGATGTGGTCATCACGCTCTCTTGCCATGTGTCGCCTCGGAACTCCAAAAGTCCTTGCTCACAATTCTTTGCAATCTTAAGTGTCATGCTGTTTATCAGATAGATTTGTCCGCCGGTGTTATCCAATATCACTTGTGCTCCATCATCCGTCAATGAGTTTGTTGACAGGAGGTTGACATTGAGATGCTTGACATATAATACATTTTGTAAGGGAATGTCCCTGTAATCTATTGATATGTTAATATCTCCTATGGCTGTCACCTCCAGAACCTCGTTTCTGGCAGTTATCACACGCTTTTGGCAGGTTCTTGGGTGAATGAGCATACCATAAGAGTTTACCATATGGTAGCTCGCACCTGAGTGAAGGATCCAATGAGCGGTTTCTTTCACATTCAGAGGTTCTTGCCATTTTGACGTGTGGGTGATGGAGCACCACACTTCCTATTTGGGTTTAGCGAGGGGAGAATCTTTGGGGATGGTGACTGAAGCATCGCACTGACTAATACTGTGGCCTGTCTGTTTGCAGATCCAGCAGTGGATTTGTCAGGGTTTGCTTGTGTTCTTCTGGTTCATGTTGCTGCCACCGGCTTTGGTCTCTTCAGTCTGATCATCTTGATCATCATTGCCGGCAGTTCTGGTGCTGGCCTGTTGTGGATCGACTTTTTGCATGGGGATGCTCTCAATGGCTCTCTGGCAGATGCTCAATGCAGTGGCAAGAGTGTTGAAGTCGATCTGGTGGATGGTGGTGACTGTCTCTTTGTACACTGGATGCTGGATCATGCATTTTTGCAATGCCGAGAACAATGTGTCATTGGCAAATGGCTTCCCAAGAAGACTGCTTTTGGTTTGAATAGACCAGATCTCTTGAATTAGCTTCCTTGCATTGGAATGGAACATCTTTACATCTCCAAGCTGCAAGATGAGTGCAAGTCTGTGGGATGTCTTGGTAGCTTTGTTTGTGAGTCTGTTTTCAATCTTTCTCCACACTTGATGAAAGGTAAGATACTCTTTGGTTACATCTAAGATGAGGTAATTGACATTGTGTTCTCCAGTGGTGTCAATTGTTCCACAGAGAGCATTGATCAAGGTGTTGTTGAGGGAGCGGCTCCATTTTGGGTGCTTCTTGTCATATGCTCCCTTGAGGTGTTTCATTGCATGGGGAACAGATTGGAGGAAAGACTTCATGTGGGCACTCCAGCTGTAGTAGTTGTGTGACATGAGCTTCGGCACAGGTTCAAGGAGCTTTGCTAGGGTGCAGAAGTTATATCGCTTGTTGCCATTGTCGAAATCCGAGTCAGAGCCAGCCCCTTTGTCAGTGTTATTGTTGATGGCTTCCAGCTCATTCTTGTTTGTGGTGTCATTGTCAGCTCGTACCTGGGTGGTCTTGCCTTTCCTGCCTCCCTTGATCCTCGTGCTGGCGCCAATCTGGGTTTTGGAGTCTTCTACCATGTTTGTTGATGGACTCCAATTAGCTGGGTTGGTAGCTTCTTGAGACTCTTAATCAGTTGAATATTGCAAGTGCAACGCGACTGAATGGAGCTACTAGCAAGCTCTTGTCCACAGGTGTATGACTTCTTGAATGCTTATAATTTCATCATGTGAACCTAAATGACAAATGCATATATATACCTTATTGCCACCTTGATCATATCTGAGTCAGAGTGTGTCACTACCTTTGTGCCCCTATGTTGCTACTTTGCAAAGTGCCCCTGAGCCGTTGCTATGACAACCCTCATATGTCTTATTGTATCTCTTGCTTATGCAGGTGTTTGGTACTTCAGTGTCTCGGCTGTGGCTTGTGCATCCCTCTTGAGATGCCGAGACATTTTCAACTAAAGCTCAGCCAAATTTTGGCTCAGCAGAAAGGCAGGAGCGACAGATTCTCGGAAGTCGGGAAAGCCTGAACAGATATCTCGCTTTTGCCTGTCTTTCTCCTCCTCTTCTTCTTGCCACCAGGGATAGACACTCTCCTACACGACCACAACCATCGTCGAGGCGACCGACCATCATCCTCACACGGAAAACTCGCCAATATGAGCTCAACTATGTGCAAGGCTTTCGCCAACCTCAAAGGCAAGAGGGAGATGGTGCAGCCAGAACAAGATAATCAAGCACGAGCAGCTCAGCTAGCACAATTGGAAGCATTTGGCAACGCTTTCATGTCCTCTTTCCAGCTCCCGGGATCAAGCGGCCCGTCGTTGGATGATTCCGGGGAGCGTGGAGGCAAGAAAAGGCTCTCGAGCAAGAAACGCAAGCGACTCGCACAGGAGCAAGCTGCCGACTCACCAGACATCGAAGAAGAAGCGGCGGCGGCGGCGAAAGAACAAGACGAAATGGATCTTCTCTTCAAGACCACCAAGTCCTCCTCGCAAGCTGAAGCATCAGGCAGCATCTCAAAGCAAAGCAGGAAAAAAGCACCAAAGTCTCGAGCCATCGAAACCGTCGTCTTTGGCGGCGAACAGCAGGCGGACGCAGATGAAGTCAAAGATGCCAAAAAGGGATGGAAAGCCTTCATGTCATCCAAAATAGACAAGATAGCCACTGAAGACCAAGCCTCTACCACGAAGCTCACCACCGCCGAAGAAGAGCAAGAGAAGCAACTCGTCGCCAACGACCGTCTCCTCTCGGAACTTCTCTCCACCACCCTCTTCGCTCCTGGAACAGGAAACACGTCGAAAGGCAAATCCAACCTTTCCTCAAGCGACACCATAGCGCGTATCATGGAACTTTCAGCGACCGAATCACAGCGTAAAGGTCAAGCGATGGGGCGAGGATGGGGCGAAAAGGAACTGAAACGTCAACAACTAGCCAAAGCTCCAGCAGCCATTCGACAAGGAATGAGAAAAGCAGCGGGTGAAAGGAGGGATAAGGAGAGGGAAAAGGCCAAGGAGTTGGGTACTTGGCATCCTAGCCTGAAGGCTGGATATGGGAACCAGGCCACAGCAACCGAGATGGGACTTAAAAAGGAGACGAGGAAGAGACAGAGAGGATTGGGGATGGGAATTGGAAAGTTCCAGGGAGGGATGCTTAAGTTGTCGAGTCAAGAGATTTCCAAGGTCAATGGCAAAGGAAAGTCAGCCAGTGCTTCTAGGAAAGGTGGCAAGGGGAAGCGTAAGTGATGTACTGTACAATAGTGGATACGATGTACTACAACTTTTGTCGACATCATGAGGGCGAGGCAGAGCTTAGTGTCTGTGAAATGGATGGGATGTGATATGATGTGAGGACGCAGGATCTGACATTTTGCGTTTTACTGGCGGAGGATTCAAGGCTTATGGACGCTCTCTCTCCCCTCGCTACATAAACACTTGTGCCCGCCACCACCGACTGTTGCGACCAGAATAGGTGGTAGCCAACTCGATGCGGGAGCTTGTTTCGGCGGGTAAAGGATTGTTTGTCGACAAAAGTGGCAAAGGAGAGAGAAAGAGAAAGAGGTCATCGAGATCGAGTTGTGGATGCAGTTGGGGATGCTGGAGAACAGGTCTGAGTTTGCTTATGAGATGCTGAGATGAGATGCTGAGATGGGATGACTCTCTCTCTCTCTCTTTCCGCAATCTGTCGGAGCTGCTTTCTCTTGCTGCTTCCCGATCTCTACATATGAACTTGCCAACATACCCACAACCACAACTACAACCACAACCACACCCACATACCGCTGAGCTGAGTCTGAGCTGAGACTGAGCTGAGCTGAGGCTGCTTCCCCTGCGCCTCTTTCCCTTGCCTCTGGCCCCCAACTCATCCCATCCCTTCCCGCTCAGTCACTTGTCGTCATCGTTCCTTCAGCTTCTCCTCCTTTCTGCCACCACCATCAATCTCGTCCTTCTTTCCAACTGACATTTGGTCTCCGTGCTGTGTGGTCGACAAGTCGTTTCTCGCCATCTCACATTCAACAGCACAACCGCCCCACAGCTCGTACTACCTTGCATTTTCTCTCAATCAGCATCTCTTCGACATGACCTTCGCTCAGCATACCTAAATTAGACCATCACTTGCTCTGATACTTGGCAGGCCAACCTCAGGCGCACACACACCATCACCTCGCCCTCGTTCTTGATAGCGGCTTTCTCGATAGCCCTTCGAACAACACTTGGACGTTGACCACCCCCTTCCCTCCCCCATTAGCATCGCTTCCGTCAAGATGGGTTCCTGCTGGTCCAAAAACACCGTTCTCGTCGAAGAGGTCAACCCAGTGCCTCACCCTGAAGCACGACGAGTATGGCTCATCTCCACCCAAGTCGATCCCAAAGATATCCCACTCGACCTGGTCGGTATGGAAGCAGACAGTCTCAAATCTGCCATGCGCAATCGTGGTCTCCAAGTCGAACATTGGGCCCTGAAAGTGGATCCCGCCTCCAACCTCAAAGCCGAAGCCAGCATTTTCGACATCACTGTCCAAGGCGGAAAAATGGTCTCTCAAACACACTCCACCTCGAGTCCCTACTGGAGCATCGTTCTGCGCAGAATGGCGATCGGTTGGACGATTTGGAAGGACAATGAGATCTTCGAGGCGAGTAAGCTTTTGATTCAGGCTAGACCAAAGTATGATGGCAGGGCGAACAACAGTGAGCATTTGGCTAGGTTGTTGGGCAGACATATCCAGTTCAATCCTCCCGTGCACCAGCAGACGACGACCAGCGAGACGGTTGCTGGCTCAAGGATTAGTGCTGCTGGAAGCATTCTCAAGCCTGATCCCCTCACTCAGCAAGCGGCTTTAACTCTGGCGAACCATCGATCGCAAAACACACTCGTGTCTGGTGGACACAGTCAGAGGAGCCAATCCATCCAAGACTCGGAGACCAAGCTGACAGTGGGCGAGTTAGAGAGTAAAGTGCTATCACGTATACCGGTAAACATCCGGCACAGTCAGAGGATGAGCATTGCAGCATTTGCTTTGAATCATCTTTCCACCGCTCCATCATCGACGCGATCCGAGTTGGCCGCCTTGCCATCGCCGTCACGACCAACGCTCTATAGGTCGGCAGAGACGGAGCATAGTTGGTCACCAACAGCGAGTGTCAGGATGTCTGTGCCTCCTCAGCCTAGACAGTCGTCCTTGAATCCTAGTTACAGATCTCGTAGGCAAACAGCGAGTGAGATGAGGCGTGTCGATGCAAGGGCGAGGACCAAGTCGGATGCTGCTAGTCAGCATGATGCTACCGTAAGGGCAGGGCCTGGTGGCAGAAGGATGTTCAAGGGTGGCGCTAGAAGGAGGAGTGAGGCTCAGGTTGACTTGCCCACTGCTACTGCCACCAACGGGTCCAACTCGATCAGAGTTAGGACAAAGAGCACTCATCAGAGGGATTCGATGATGAGTCTTGGAGAAGGAGGAGGAGGTGGTAGTTGGCCTCCTGCGATGGCAGCTGGAGCTTTACCCACTTCTGCGTCCATGATGCCAGGTATGCCAATGATGGGCGGTTTCGGCACACCTCCATTCCCCATGACCGCTCAAATGGGAATGCCAATGTGGCCACCACAAATCAACACAAGCCCGCCAATGATGTTTAACCCGGCACTTCAAGCTCGCATCCCACCTTACTTTGGTCTACATCCAATGGGAGTAGGAATGCCTTTCTTACCTTCCATGCCTATGCTGACTCCTGCTAGTCCAGGCTTTCATAGTCATACTTCGAGCGCCGTTCACACTCCGCCTGAATCCCCGCATTTAGGTACGACGCAGATGCCTGGGAAGGGGGTGTCAGAGATTAGGCCTTTGCACCAGCAACATCAGCACCAGCAGAGGGTCTAGCAGGTTTGCGTTCAAGATCTAGGACTTTTATATATATACTTTTTGCACATACCCGCTTCCTCATCGTATCACATAGTCTACGCACATTCATTTTCCGTTTCAGTATCTTGATCGTTCCTTTTTGTTTATGCCTGCTTTGGACGCAAATAGCAGGTGCCAGGTTTGCCTGATATGCAACAGGCGATTGTGTGGTGTCGCAAGTTTGCTCCTGGCCTGAGGATGAGTTGGTCGATCGAGACTACAACTCGATAATGGGCTAAGATAGCACAAGTTGACGCCCTGCGTGCCGCCCAACAGCTTCTATCAGCACTTCGTCCCTTCCCACGGCCAAGTTCTTTGGTCCGCTTTTGAGAGGCTTGATTTAGATGCAGCATTTGTTAGGTATTGCTTGGTCAAGAGTTGTACAAGAGATGCAGATCTCGAGAGATGAGATGGGATGCAAAAGTTCGAGCAGGTTTTGAATCAAGTGCAGTTACTTGCCAGTCTTTGCAGCTTTTCCATCATCTCCATTTCCTTCGTCAGAAGCTTTTCTCTTGTTTCCTACTTCACTTTCCTCCTGGTCCTCGTCCTCGTCTTCTTCATCCTCCTCTCTAGTAAGTCCGGCAGAGATTAGAAAGCGAGAAAAGGGGTGGTTAGTATGGGTTAGAAGATATGGGTATAGGAGGTTCGGGAGGAAAGCGTGTGGCGTGTAGACTTACTCTTGTGCCTCCTCCTCT
Source organism: Ustilago nuda (assembly GCA_022963125.1). Classification (NCBI taxonomy): domain Eukaryota; kingdom Fungi; phylum Basidiomycota; class Ustilaginomycetes; order Ustilaginales; family Ustilaginaceae; genus Ustilago; species Ustilago nuda. The sequence continues at coordinate 469,701 of JALCUS010000004.1, read as the reverse complement.
TCATCATTACCTTGCACAACTGCTGCATCATCTTCATCCTCCTCCTCCTCATCGTCTTGAGCTGCTTCTTCGTCGTCGTCTTCGTCGTCGTCTTCGTCATAGTCTCCCTCTTCATCGTCTTCTTCATCTCCCTCCTCCTAAAACCAGCACACACAAAGCACATATCCCGAGAGAATAAAAGCGTCAGCGAAAGCAAAGACAAAGAAAAAGAAAGAAAGAAAAAAGGCGAGGTAGTGGTAAGAAAGGGGTGTACGTACGAAATCTTCATCCTCTTCATCATCTTGGTCTTCGTCAGCTAAACCTTTTGCTGCATTCTTCTCCGAGGTTTTAGCTGCAGCTCGTTTGTTCTCTTTGACGGTCGCTTCGATGTGGCCTCCCGTGGTGGAGTTGTTGGCTTCGGTGAGGGACGTCATGCTTGCTTGCTAGACCTGTTTCGGCAAGGGATGGAGAACGATTCTAGGATGGTTTGATGATGGGTGGTGGTGTTAGCAGAGAAAGATGTTAAACGACGAACGGAAGGGGGGAAGGGGGGGGGGGGGGGGGGCAAAAGTGGAGTTTTGAAGGAGAAGAGGGCAAGGAGAATAGGACACCTTACGCCATTACACCGCAATTTCACAGGCAGCCTTCGCAAAAGGGCAAAATCATGACAGCAGAACGAGAGAGACAAGGAGATCTATGCATAAGGCTGCATCTTGGGCAGCGAAAGGCAAGCAAGACAAGCATGGCAAGGAGAAGAAGAAAGCAAAGAGAGACGTGGTCTGAGCGCATCACCCTGGAGAAAGAGCCAAAACAAGACCGCGCTGTGCAGTGGCGTGAGAGCAAGGAAAGAAGGGAACGCGTCACGCTGCCAACGCTTCTCTCTGCTGACTGTTCTCCTCGCTCTCACACAACCTTGCTGGCCTCATTCTATGTCGTCGTAGGAGTCTCATCGCTAGCTGCTCGCACTGACCATTGCCCATCCAAGGCAGGAATGCTGCGCTCAACTTCTAATCCTTTCCATGCACGTCGCTTTTCCATCGCAGCTTCATCATCAGAACCCTGCTTTTTGGCTCCAACGCCGATTGGTGAAGACCTTGGCTTCAATCGGGCCCATGCATGAACCCGATTCCCACTTCACACTCACCATGACGCCTCAACATCAAGATTGATGGTGACAGAAAGACCAAGTTGCAACATTCACTCCCGTACAATGAAGATGCCAGCTAGATGTCGAGCACCAGATTCGGAATCCGACCATTCAAACAACCCAACGGAGTTGCCTTCCATCTCTCAGGTGCCATTGACCAACCTTTGGGCATCCCTAGACCCTTTTCCCCGCCCCGATCCACTCTAGCAGCCGCTTTACTAGCTTCAACAGTACTCTCTCCTGCGTTTCCGACAGGAGGCGCATCTTGTCGCATCTCCTCCCCTTCCTCAGTCCAAGTATGAAGTGGACAAGTATTGTCGCGTCCAACACCATCCATCTCTTTCAGTCGGGATTGCATTTTTTCCAGATCTTGTTCGAAACCTGATTTCTCCCCCTGCCTCTCTCCCTCTCCTTCCTTTCTGTCTGGCAATTCAGGCAACTCCAGTTCTTCCTGTGCAACAAACTGTGACACTTTCAAGAGAGCAACCAAAGCTCCAATCCTCCCCTTCAACTCCTCATTCCTCTCACATAAAAACTCCAGCAGGCATGTGGAAGCGGCCGATTGCATGGGAAGACACATCTCCACCACTTCCCTATCCGTAATCAGCATCGTCGGTGATAAAGTAGCCGTCGAGGCAGAGTTGTGCATCTGACTGGGAGGAGGGATGGTGGTGGCTAGGTATCGGATCCAAGCTTCAGCGGTCTTGCGATATGAGATGTCGGAAAAAGCGGCTTCTTTCCATCCTTCCCAACTCGCATCTTCACTCTCGTCCACAGCCGTGGCAGTGGCCCAAGTCGGTTCGTCGAGCAAAAAAGTCTTCTGCGTGTCTGGGAGGTGAGGATCGGGTTGAAATAGCACTGCTTCTAAGAGTTGTTCGGTGAGAAGCTGGCCGAAGATCCCACCAAAGCTATCACGGAGGTATCCGAGGAGAGGGGTCCAAACATTGGCGATCTCGGTGGGGAGGGTGATGGATGGTCCTGTTGCTGATGGTTTGACTCGTTTGCTGTCCTTCCCGCACAAGATGAGGTGGAATGTTGTTAGGACACCAATCTGCAATCCTTTATCGCTACGTCTGAGAGGAGGGAGGGGGTTAACCACTTACGACTTGCTCAAAGGAATCAAACCACCAGGCATCAACAACAGATTGACCAAATCTGCCAATGCCGACTTTGTACATTCATCCACATCATCCGGATCCAACACCATGTTCCTCACATCGATCTCTTCATCTTTTCCCTTCTTGTAAGCCCCGGCATTGTCGATGAGCTGGGTTGCAAAGTCAGGTTCCAAGGTTCTAATTCGAGAAACGAAGAGGGCGAATTGCTTGTAAAATCGACGGAATTGATCTTTCGAGGTGTTGATGAGACTGCGATCGCGAGTGACTTGTTTAGAGAGTTGGCGGTAGCTTTGAAGGGTGAGACGGAAGTCTTGCAGTGCTTTGCGACGGTGTTTTTTGCGTGATTCTTGTTCGGGATCAATTGCGCTAGTTGCGTTGGTAGAGGTGGAGCCAGCAGTGGCGAGGGTGGAAGCGGCTGCTGTTGTGGGTGCATCGACATGCATCGCACTGCCACTTGCATCATGGCTTTGTTGCTGATTCTGAGCAAGTGCAAACTGCAAAGCATTAGGACCAGCGAAAAGCTGTGGGACCCAAAAATGTCGATCAAGCCAGGCAAGCGCTGCACCTACTGCTTGTCTACAAACACTAATACTCGGCAGCTCCTCATGCGTAACTGCGTGACGGATCTCGACGAACCACAGCGGCAACCCAATCCGAGTAGCAATGGCAGCAATGGAATGCGCAAACCCGCCTGTCTGATGCGAGTCAACCACGCTATTGACAAATCGAGTGAGCGCCAAGCTGTAATTGAGTCTAACGCCGAGTTCTGCGCCTCCTCCCATCTGCTCCAGCGCATAGCGCAGAGAGGATGTTGAAGCAGCACCATGGTGAGTGGAGGCGGCAATCCGTTGCATGTGCTCATCCAAGATGACACTTTGAACCAAGAGCGCCGTGGTTTCGACGGCGAAAGGACATGCAGATCTGTTAATCCACATTTGGACGACTGAGAGTGCTTTGTGGGCGTCTTTGACGGAACAAGTGTCGGCGGGGAGGAAGGTGGAGTCTGGATAGAAATGGCGGTAGATCTCGAGCAGATCTGCTTGCCTCGAGTGGAGGAAAGGGGACCGTTTGGGTGGCCTCATCGTGGCAATATTGGTGGTCAATCTATGGCCCGATGGTGTTGCGTTGAGTGGTAGGGAAGAAAGGTCCTTCTCTCTCTTTCTCAACAAAAATCATTCTCTGACACTTCCGTCTTCCGAAATTCTAAAGCTGAAACGTCATTCTCGCCCGGCAAAAATGCAACTGCAGGGGGTGTGTGCGCTCTCGTGCGACAAGACACACTACCCACATCGCACGTGATCGTCATGAAGGCGGCGTGCGCGTCTGGGCTGGACTCAAGAATCGACTTGCTGCGCTTCTTGTTTCTGCGCTTCTCCTCTCTTCACTATATCATCTTTACCAAGAGCCAGGCGTACTATTAGCAGTCTGGTTCGTCGTTAATGACAACTTCCTTCATCACCATCACTTATCGACGAGGCACTAGCTCCAGCCTCGCTACAGACCCCCTATCGGTCCATCAATCACAAATCCCACGCTCGTTCTCGTATCGTATTAGGCCGATAGTGACTCGGTACTGCCAAGGATGTCGTCCATCGTCGTCTCGTCAAGACCAAAAGAACCATACCAATCCGTATCATGCCCAAATACAGCGTGTCGAGCCTCGATCGAATACCTTGCACCTCCTTGCTCCGATCTCGCCGCCTTACCATCCCACGAAACTTGGTTCACCGTCACATGTTGCAGCTGTAACAAGCAATTCGAGCCTCCCGGAGCCACCAAGATGGTTCGCGAAGCTCGCAAGTCCGGCGGTAAAGATGTAGCCCGTAAACGACGCATTGGAACGGACGAAAAGCCACTCGATATGAAGTACTACGACATCCTTGGTGTTCCAGCCAGCGCGACTGTTGAAGAGATCAAGAAAGCGTATCGCAAACTCGCAATCAAACTTCACCCGGATAAAAACCCAAACGATCCAGAGGGAGAGGAAAAGTTCAAAGCCCTCGCTACAGCCTACACCGTCCTCTCCGACCCGGAGCTGAGGCATAAGTACAACGAGTTCGGAGCAAGTACACCTGGTCTCACGCCCGAAGACGGCTTTGTTGACCCAGAGGAGGTGCTTGGTTCGCTTTTCGGTGGTGAGCGATTCGCAGATATCATTGGTACTATCTTCATCGGTAAAGAGATGAAAGATGCTCTACAGCAAGATTCAGATGATCTTGAACGACAAGCAAACGGCGACAGCACCGCTGGTGGACAAGGGGCTGATGGTTCTGCTCCGACAAAACCCACTTTAACAGCAGAACAAAAAGCAGCAAAGGAAGAAAAAGAACGCAAACAAGCAGCCGAACGCGAGAAACAACGTCAAGAACGTGTCGAGAAACTCGTCGAGAAACTCATTTGCAAACTTAGCATCTACACTGAAGCCGCCCGGAACGCCGACGATCCAGTGCCGGATAAAGAGGTGGAGAAGAGTTTCCGCGAGATCACACGGTTGGAAGCGGAAGAGCTCAAGCACGAATCGTATGGTGTGGAGCTGTTGAATGCCGTTGGATTTGTTTATTCGGCCAAGAGTAAGCATTATTTGGCTAGTACAGGCTTTTTGGGTTCTTTCGGAGGTGTTTTTCATTCGGCTGCTTCGAGTATTCATGTTGTAAGGGAAACCGTTTCCACTGTAAGGGCGGCGTTGGAGCTTAAGAAAGTGTTTGAGGAATTGGCCAAGGCCGAAGAGTCTGGCATTACAGTGGAGAGAAAGAGAGAGTTGGAAGAGCAGGCGGCCGAGAAGGGTATGCGGGCGCTCTTCAAAGGTGCTAAGCTGGAAGTCGAGAGTGTGATTAGAGAGGTCAGCGAAGCTGTATTATACGATGGTTCGGTTGGCAAAGAGACTCAGAGGTTACGAGCACAGGCCTTGGGCATTGTTGGTGAGATCTATATGTCGATCAAGAAGGGCAAAGAGGATGGTATGACGAATGAAGATGCGAATGCTGCCCATGATGATTATGTCAAGATCGATACCAAAGCTTCGAAAGAGCGAGACCAGAAAGAGCAGCTGTCATCATCGCATCAGCAACAATCTTCACAACAACAGCCTTGCTGACTCTCACTGTTGCTTTGCAATTCCATTCCACCACAAGGCACTACTCAACATGAGACGTAGAAGACAAGATAGGAGTGTAAAAAGTCTGTGGACCCGCGATAAGGCTATGATATGGTGTTGAATTGCATGACTAGATGTCAACAATAGTTTGTATTTGAGTTACGTTGACTGCTCTGTTCTCAGCCAAAGGATGGCGTACTCCATCGATGCACCGTTCTCGGTCTCACCCGCCACGAGCTCGGCACGGAACTGGCGCTCGAACAAATTGCATATCCTGCTTGCCTCTCGCCACCCAAACTCTTAGCAGCATCCCCATTGACAGCGACTGCACGAGCGATAGCCTTCTGCAAAGTAGCATAATCAGCTCCACCGGGTAGCTCAAGCTTATGTTGTGGCGCCGCATCCGCACTACTTTGCGGTAGAAGCTCGTAGAAGAGCATGTAAGGATTTTCCTGTTTGACCTGCTGGATGCTTACTCGACTAACACTGTCATCCGAGATTCGCAACCAGGTATCACTTGGGCCCTCATCGCCAATACGATTAAAGTCGCTTTGAGCACCAGGTACACGCTTGAAAGCAATGTAGTGACCAAATGAGTGCGAGCCGTAATGCACTACAATCGCAGCCAACCTGTAGACGGATTCTGCTTTGCCATCTTCTACTTGTTTTGCGGTGCCTGGTTGAAAGATAGCTGAGTTCATCGTCTGCCGCCCATCCAAAGAGATCGATCCTTGTAGTGTGACATGACTGAGATCGAGATACTCGGGAAAGAGCACATGTCGATTGTTCTTGGCTGGTGCCCAGGCTGCTGCAGCATACGACGATCGATTCAAATGTAGCGCCAAGATGCGCGGTGGCCGTGAGATCATGATCTGCTTGGTGGATAGCCTACTGAGCGTCTTCTTGAGTTGAATATTGGTGAGAATGTTGTGCCATGGTGAGCTGGGGTCGTCGGAAGCTTGCTTGAGCTCATCCTCGGAAAGGCCAGATTCGATGATGCGGGTGAGCTTAGTCTCTTTGGATCTGAGTTGCGCCATGCGCTTCTTCTTTGCTGGCGTCAAATTGCCGTCTGCTGATCCATTTGAATCGTCATTCGCGGTACGACCGTTCTGCTTGGTGGTCGCTGGAGATGGACGCTTGGCGGCAAGATCGCTCTTGACAGAAAGCAAAGTGCTTCGCAAAGTACAGTTCCAGCAGATCCAGTCAACTTGTTCCAGATCAGACCATAGCTCGAGGCATTCTTGCAATGAACAGGCGGAGGTGCCGGTGATGTCGGACGTGTGGGTTGCAACGTTGATCGGCGGTACGGACAAGGAGATCTCTGATGTGGAAAAGTGTCGTATCGCTTCGCAATAGCCGCAGTCGAGACAAATGGTGCGTTGAGCCAGCAAGGCATCAAAGGGTGAGATCATGAACGTATTGTCGGCGTTTGCTGCTTGCCTTGCATTCACCGATTCTGCATCTTCTGCGCCATGTGCGATTGCAAGAGCTTGCAGCGGAATGTTTGGTTGACTCAACGGCAGACTGCCTTTTACTTGTGCATACACTCCACGTCCGTTCCATGGTAAGGATGGGGCCATAAGAGCTCGAAGGCCTGCTTGCTCGGATTCGAGTGCGTTGGATCTTTCGTACTGAATAGCTTTTGCTTCCCTGTCAACAGCATCGTTGAGTAGGGCAAAAAGCTCGTGTGCATCCTGTTGCTGGTGGGCGCCGACGAGACTGCGGATGGAGGACAAAGGCAAGTTTTGTAGCGCCCTGACGAGATGGGTAGGGTTGATGGCTGAGTTGCGGTCGCCCGGTGCTGCCAGCTCCTCTACCAACTTGAGCAGCGCATCAATGACGGGTGTCTGTGTATCCCAGCGTTCGGCTTGCTTTACTAATAGATAAAGATACCGGCGAAAGAGTGTCAAGGAGGATATAGACTGCAGCGTCGAGTTGAAGAAGCAAGTGTTGCCAGTATTGCGAAGACCCTTGTATTTGGGGTTGGTGGGCGGTGCTGATGTGGTGGAGGAGGCCGAGGCGGCAGCTGAGCGAGCTCGTCTCACAGGTGTCGAAGATGCAAATGCTGGATGGGTATATGAATGGAGTCGAGCTTGTAAGCCTGGCTTGAGCATGTCTCTGTATGCTATCAACGCCAAAAGGATGGCGAGGAGTGCGCCAATGCCGAGGTAGGCTTGAATGGGTACTGAGGAAGGCTGCGGGAATAGGCCGAATAGAGGATGATTTGCCGCTGTTACAGGTGTGTTCCAGCTGCCCATTTCTGATGCAAGCAGAATACAGCCCTTTTGCCCTGGTCACTTAATCTTGAGGGTGTTGCGTGACGCAAAGCTGATTCAAGTAGCAGATCCGTGCACGCTGTCATAAAAGCGCTCCGACTTGGTACTCCGAGGTTATGCGAACAGGGCTTGAAGACGATGCCGACCTGTTACACATGTGGTGTTGAACGTCGGCCAGCTGCTGAGTGATTCAGTGACGGTGCCAACGCGGGAGGAAACGCTGAATGCCTCGCTCGGCTAGCTGAAGCAAGATCCTGAGCTGATTCGTTGGTGGACAACCAAGACGCAAAAGAGTGTTCGGGTGTGCTGTTGCTTGCCTGAGGGTAGAGACGGTTGAGGTGTGAAGAAGATGATGGTGATGAAGAAGAAGCTGAAATCAAGGTGGTCCAGCAAAATGTCGAGAAATGCTCCGCTCAGCTGCGGATGTCGTCACAGGCCGGCTAACTTAACACGCTTCAGGCAAAAAATAAAAGAAGAAAAAAAGGCACAACCCATGTTAAGCCACCACTTCTCTGTCATTACAATCGCATAAAGCGATACTCAGCTTTGGCAATAAAAAAAGTGTGTGTGTGTTGAATTACTACTTACTGATTTCCTTTGTATCGAAATGAAGCTTCTAATTCATTTTCCTGCTTCAAGCTTTTGGTCGACTTTGCCCCGCAAATGATGCTCTGCAACCCCCCGTTGTCTTTTTGTATTGACAAATACAAAATCTCACTTCACCTCTCTTAGTCGCATGGAGTGATATAAAAGTGATATAGAGGTGATATAAAAGCGATATATGAGTGAAATAGAGTGATTTTAAAGCGATATTAAAGCGATATATAAGTGAAGTAGAAGTGATTTAGTGTGATATTAAGCTATATTAAAGCAATATAAGAGCGATATATAAGTGAAATAGAAGTGATATCGATTGATTTTAAAGCAATATTAAAGCGATAAAAAAGCAATATAAAAGCAATATAAAAGCAAAATAAAAGCAATATAAAAGCAATATAAAAGCAATATAAGATCAATATAATATCAATATAAAAGCAATATAAAATCAATATAAAAGCAATATAAAAGTGATATAGAGTGGCTCTTGCTCCCCCCGCGTCCGTGAGCGTGTCCTTGCTCTGACCGTCTCCTCTCTGTCAGAATCACGACCACGATCACCATCACCATCACCATCACCATCACTCTCCGTTCATCCATCCCTCATCCATCCCGTCGCCATCGTCTTTCGGCCTTCCGCTCGCTACTTTGCGTAAGCCTGCTTATCGCTCGCTCCGTCCACTTCAATCACGCTTCTTATCTCGGCGATATCGCGAGTATCGACCTTGGCACACTCTTTCCCGCTCTCTTTGACGTTGCAAGCTCATTCAGTCACTTCTAGATCCTCGCATTCACTCGGTTGCGTCGTGTCGGAAGCAGTGCTGCAACCCACATACACATTGTCGGCTTCTCATCGACTTCATTTCTCTTTTGTTGCTCGATTTCTTCATCTTGCGAGCTTCTGACATTCGCCTCACCACACGCTCGGCACTTGACCGAGTCTAATGGAGATGGACATGAATGCAACCATGTCCTCTTATCAGGGTTCCGGTGCCAATAGCCCTGCCATTTGCCACGCCCCACTCCAACAATATAGTCAGCATCCCATCGGTACATCTCTCACCGCACCAGCCTCACCTTCAGGAGCCTACAGTGCTTCAGCGCTTGCTTACGCGAATGCTCAGCTTTCTCAGTATGCTGCCACGGGAGGCGCTGCTGCCATCCCTGCCCATCTCAACCCACACGCCCTCAGCTCTGCGCTCTCTGATTACTCGATCAGTCTTCCCAACTCGGCCGCCTCATCTCCCGGCGCTACACCGCGTCGGCTTCCAGGTGCCGGGACATCAACACCTGGAGGCAACTCGCGTGTAGCTGCAAGTGCTATCACTGGAAAGCGTCTCAACTGGAGCGAGATGATCTGTCAGACCATCGCTGAAAGCGAGAGCGGTCGTCTCGTCATTCAAGATCTCTTCGAAGGCATGTGCTCCAAGTTCCCCGAGATTCGCGAGTGGGCCTTTGGCAAAGACTGGGAGGCCCGAGTCAAGAACCGAATCAAGTCGACTCTCTCCATCAAAGGCAACCTCTTTGTCAAAGTTCCAAGACCGAGCTCTGCAGCTGGAAAGGGCAGTTGGTGGACTCTCAGTCCCGAAGCGCAAGAAGCATGGAAGACCGGACGCGTGGCCAATGTTGTCAAGAACAACGCACACAGCCGTGCTGGTAGTGCAGGGCCTAGCAGCATCCATGGCTCGCCCGTTCGAACGGTTAGCTCCAAGTTTGGCACCTCTTCTCATACCACCAATCCACCTTACCTCATTCAGGCTTCGCACACCCATCAGAACCACAGTCAGCGCACTTCGCCGCTCGGTCTTGGGCTTGCTCAAGCTTCCAACTATCACAGCCCTCTTGCCAACAATTTCAATTTTGGCGATCCTTTGCCCATAGTTGGTAGCAACTCTCAACCCAGCGCACTTGGCAGCAATCTTGGACTCGGCAGCGATGACTCGAACTTGAACCTGGCTCAGGGACAGAATGTACAATCGCAATCCATGCAAGACCAGGCACAGAATGCTCAAGCCAACATGGCGCCTCAGAACTTTGCCAACCTGAGCTTTTTGCAATCCAACGCACCTCAACCGTTGGGAACAGCGCAGAGCGTGCCACATCTTGGTGGCCCACAATCTATGCCTTTCCCAGCACAGGCACATGATCTGTCGGCTGCCAATTTGGCCAATTTTAGCAACAACGATTACTCGGCGCTATTTGCTGGCATTCCAGGTTTCGATGCTAATGCTTTTGCGCAAGCTGCTAACAACACCAATAACGGTCAAGTCAATCTGGCTATGGGTGCTTATAATATGGAGCAGAACAACCATCCATTTGGCGGCAGCATTCCTGGTGCGTATACGCTGTTGCAGAACCAGCAGCAGCAGCAGCAACAACAACAGCAACAGAATCAAGGCAACAACAATAATGCCTACCCCATCTTTGGCAGCCACATGTACGCCAATCTTGAACAGGCAAGTCAGCAGATTCAGGGTCAAGCACAACGCAATCCCAACCAGGGCCAAGGTCAGAATCAGGGTCAAGGTCCACCATCCCAACAACAACCTCGATCGCAACCGTCGCGGCCGGGTCAACAACAGCAACAGGCACAGCAGCAACAATCGCAACCGCAACCGCAGCAGAACAGCAACAACATCAACAACAACAACAACAATAGCGGTATGGCTTGTTCTGGTTATTCTGGCAACTTTTCAAGTTCATCACCTTTCCCACCAAGTAATGGACTTGAGGGGCCTTCTCCGGCGGATTCGACATGGTTTTCATTTACACCTCTTGTTCAAGCGAATGATTGCAATGATGGTGGTAACAACAATAGTAGTAGCAATAACTCCTCGTCCGTATTGGGTCAATTGGGTGGTGAGGGTTCGAGAAAGAGAAGGACTTCAGAAGGTTTACGCGATTTAAACGATTTTCAATTGCCTCCTCCTCGGTCTCAATCGTAAACTTCTAACTGCTTCTCCTCCCGACGCACACCGTCCTCCTTTCATGCTTCCGGGATAGATACCTCTCTTCCTCTCTTCCTCTCTTCCATTCTTCCACTCTTCCACTCTTCCACTCTTCGACGTTTTGACTTTTTGTTTTTGGTTTTTATTTCGCTTCAGATGTTTCGACTGCCCCTTTTTTTGGCATTGTTCTTGAAATGTATCATCTTAAGTCATTCTGTTGCTCTCGTAGACTGTTGGATTGGTTTTGTTGTTGCTGAAAGCACATGTGTTGGGTGGAAAATTGAAATTGTTAAGAGTCACTACTGTGGCCTTTTTCAGAGTTCAATTGCGCCTGTGAAGGGTCAGTGGAAATGTCTCGCCTAAGTGAAATCACATGACCACTTAGTGATATTCCGCTTTTCGTAAACCTCGCTCAGCATCACTGCCTGTCAACTCCCACCAGCTCGCATCGTGGCCCACCACCAGCGTGCATAGTCACCCACCAATGACCCCTATCCTACTCAATCATATCATGCAGTCATATGTGGCAGCTCACCATCACACACTCACAGTAAAGCATATATACTCTTGACATTGCTGTATCTAGTCCTCATAGAATGCTAATGATTTTGCCGCTTGCTTGCCCGCCCCCAGACTGTGTTTCCTCAACAGAAATGTCTCGCCTAAGCGCTGATGGGGAAATATAGTAGACCGCAATTGGGGTTCAGATTGTATCCGATCATAATCATCGCCAGGACAAGGAATGAGGTGATGAACAGACACACAAACGCACAAGCAGCTCCCCTCTCGCAACCAGACCAACAGAGAGGCTCATATTGGGAACACATCAAGACATTACTTGCATTCTGTTTAAAGAGGTATGATTGTGACAGAGGATGGCGTGAGAGGAAATAAAGGTGTCAGTCCTACACTTGCGCCAAGCAGTGAGGCTGTCTATTAAGAGCAGACTGAAAAAGGGTCAAAGGGGAATCAAAACGTATGTCGCTACTGCGGAACGGGGGAATCATCGTGCATGATCGAACCTTGTCGAGTTCGAAGGGTATAGCCAGACTAGGGGCAAACGAATTAACAAGCCCAAAGCGAGGAGTAGACAAGAGAGAATCAAGAAAGCCGGAAGACCCTGAAACGGAAAAGGGCATGCAAAAGAATCCAAATGGTTGTTGATAGATGGAGAATAGTCCAACTCATGATGCACACTTAGGCAGCGGCAGCGACGGGGGCAGCAGCCTCGGGAGCCTTGTTGACGATGACGGGGGCAGCAGCAGCAGCAGCAGGGGCAGGGGCGGCAACGTCCTCAGCGACCTTCTCCTCGACGGGGCTGACCTCTTCAGGAGCAGCGGGCTCCTCGGCAGACTTCTCGGCAACCTTCTCCTCCTCCTCCTCCTGCTGCTCGGCGGGCTTATCTTCCGACTTCTTGGTGGCCTTGTGGAAGAGGGCACCAAACTTGCCGCTGAGACGACGTCCGAGCTTGATCTTTTGGGCAGCGACATCGGGAGCGGGAGCGTCAGCCTTGGCAGCCTCGTCGATCTTGACGTCCTTGGCCTCCTCAGTAGCGGGGGCAGCGGCAGCCTCCTCGGTAGTGGCGGGAGCAGCGACCTCCTCAGCGGCGGCGGGCGTCTCTTCAGTGGTAGCAGGGGCGGCAACAGCCTCCTCAGTAGCGGGAACGACAGCGGTGGCCTCCTGAGCAACGGGCTCCTCCTTGGCGGCGACGGCCTTCTCCTTTTTGGCAGTCTTTTCCTTGATGGCACCGAGGATCTTGCCGAGGAACGACTGGCGCTTCTCCTTCTTGGGGGAGGCCTCCTTGGCGGCGGTCTCTGCAGTGGTGGTAGCAGCGGCAGCCTCGTCGGTCTGAGGCTCAGTGACAGCCTCGGCAGCGGGAGCAGCAGCGGCCTCCTCAGTAGCAGTGGCAGCGAGAGCAGCCTCCTCTACGGCAGCGGGAGGGGCCTGATGTGATGGGAGAACAGAGTTGCAGGGGGAGCGATAAGAAGTGTAAGTATGCTTGTGCTTGAATGAGAGCAGCATGAGAAGAGGATTAGCGGACAATGGTACTTACAGCCTCAACAGGAGCAGCAACAGGGGTCTCCTCGACAGCGGGAGCAGCAACCTCCTCAACGGGAGCGACGACGGCAGGAGTGGTCTCGGGAGCGGCAGACATGGTGAATTGTATGAGTTGTGTGAGAAGAGCTGAGAAGGTGTGGGTATAGAAGGTTGTAATCGAAGTGAAGATACGACGAAGATGGTGACGATAGGATAGATAGAGCGTGGAAGAGAGGGAGGATGTAGGATGTTGCGCAGTCGAGTTTATAAAGGAGATTGACAAAGCGCTGTTGACAGGCAGGCTGAGAGAGCGGGGACAAAGGCGGGCAAGGGAACCAAACTTTTCTTTTCTTTCCTTTTCCTTTTTTATTTTATTTTTATTTTTTTTTTTTATTTTTTTCTCTTTTGTTTTTTATTTTTTATTTTTCTCTCTCTCTCTCTCTCTGTGCTGCTGCTTTCCGCTGCCGCTGGAGTTGAGCGCACACAGGCAGTCAGGCAGAGGGTGAAAGGGAAAGGGAATGCTGAATGCCCCTTTCTCTCCTCAATCACACACCAGACTAGGCAAAGTGCGCTGCTATCGGTGCTGTTGCTGTCAAATCAGAAAATCTTGGCTTCATCTCGGCTGAGTCGAGAGAGAGTGAGAGAAAGAGAAAAACAAATGAGAGGGCTCAAGTGCCGGTTAGGAATGAGATGCTGCTGCAGGAGAAGCAAATAGGGAAGCAGACTTGCGTGCTGTGATTGGTAGCAAATGAAGCCAAAGTGGGTTCTAGGCCTGTGTGTGTGATGTGGTGTCGGATGTGGTGTGTGATGTGATGGGCCAGTGAAAAGAGGTCTGCGGAATAGCGCCGTCGCGAGAGTCTTGTAGACACGCAGGCAGGCAGAGAGCTTCACTGTATACAGTATGTCTCCAACTCAGGGCGAGAGGGACAGAGCGCCAGGAGACCTCCGCCGCCGTGACGCTGTTAATCTCAAGCTAGAAGGCCACGAGAGAAAATACGAGAACCATTTGTAGCAACCAGACCATTCAAGAGCGACGCAACGCAGGGGAAGCGGGCCGAGCGAAAGCGAAAGCAAAGGAGAAAAGGAACAGTGCACGGGGCCAAATGCAGCAGCCATCGGACAGGCCGACGACATGCGTGTGTCCAACAAGGGGCATCCAAGAGTGGGACGATAAAGAGAGAGAAAAAGAAAAACATTAATTAAAATTTTAAAGGATTCAACTCGAACAAAGGCTCTCGGACTGTCAACTGGATTGCGTGCCGAGCAACGCTTTCGAGCCTCTGTCTGTGAAATCGTCAGCATCCGAGCGAAAAGCCAGCAGGCTCGGGTAGAGGGTTGAGGGCGCCGAAAAGAGGCAGCTCTCGACAGCTCTCGACAGCTGGACCCGCGCCGATTGGTTACTTTCTCGACATCTGGTCCATCTGCCGCTTTTGAAATCGAGTTTCCAACTAAAAATTAAAAATTAAATAATAATAAAAGTGCTCAGAGATTGTGCGCTTATCCTGAGATCCTCTCCGCCTATCTCTCTCTCAACTTGCCCGGCCTGTTCGAGATGGCGGGACACGACTCTTGCTTGCTTTCGCACGCGGGTGTTCCGTGGTCGCTGTGTGCTGATCGTCGGTGACATCCGACATGACGGTAAGTTGGTGAGATGAGATGCGAGTCTGGTTAGTGGCAAGCCGATCGTTTGAGCTTCATGGAGCCGCTCTTGGTTCTGCATTACGCTTGCAGTCACTTTGCAATAGAACACAAGTTTGGCTTCGCCAACTATTGCTCTTTTCTTTAGCTTGGCTTCGCCTGCACCCACAGAGCAAAAATAAATAAATAAGAAAAAGAAAAAGAAAAAAAGAAAAAGAAAAAGCGCATTCTAACCGAAACAGAACGCGACATGCTTGCTGCTCCTCTCCCTGACTCCGGCAGGGGGTTTCCAAGGATTGCAAATCTTGAGAGCGCGACCTGATCAAAGCAATCAATACACAAGATGCCATTCAGCGATCGAGAGAAAGATAATGGCGCTGATTGGCGACTCCTAGCAAACATCGTCAGATGGTGTCCGAACAAGGAGCAGGCCCCTGAAGCATTGCTTGATGGCATTTGGCTGGTGCCATTGCCGCAGACACCGTGGATATCTGCTTTCTCCTGCTGGGCCGACATCAGAGGCATTCTCTGACCTACTCAACCCAAGAACCTCCTTGTGGCTGCATCCTCGCAGCGCGTCTGCGGTCAATAAGGTGCAACTACGCTTCCAACCCGCCATGCCCGAGGCTTGTTCTGGCCGAGGTGTCTTCTTTCCTCCTTCTTCGTCGGTTGATTTCCTCCAAGGCTCCAAATGCTCAGATCGACTTGTTTCAATTGAAGATAACAATTAGCATACACCGTTATTGGGGGCCACAATCAGGCCCCCTTACCACAGTTGTATGCTTCTTGCAATGGTTAGTATTTTGTTTGTATGGATCACTACCAAAGGCACATATATATATATACCTTGTTGCTACCTTTAGTCATGTCCAAGTCAGATGACTCACCTCTTCTGTGACCTCCTGTGTTGCCATTTTCTGTGATACCCCTGGGCCATTGTCATGCCAACCTTCATGTATTTCATTGTGTTCATTGCTTATGCACACATCCAGTCCCTTGGTGTCTCAGCTGCAACTTGTGCATTCTTCTTGAGATGCTGACACATTTTCAACTCCCCCCTTTGGCAGTATCTCCATTCCTATCATCTTAGCTAATCGAGAGGACAAAGGAGACTAACGGAAAGTGCTACAGGCTAAGCAAGGCACTCTACGGCCTCAAACAAGTGGGGCACCTATGGAATGCTGCACTCGATGAGCAGTTACGAGCCTTTGGCTTCCAACACTGTCGATCAGAACCATGTGTATACACACGTGGTTCATGCAAAGCAATGGTATTACTGGAAGTCTACGTCGACAACCTGCTTGTTATCAGAGCAACTGCTGCACAGGTACAATCGGTCCGACAACAACTCTCTAGCATATTCAGTATCACTGATCAGGGAGAGGTAGCTCACATTATCAGCCTAAGTGTAAACTACAACCATCAAGAACATACACTCTCAATCAATCAGAGCAGGTACATTGAAGGAATCCTGGCGAAATTCGGAAAGGGTGAAGCTTGGGCAGCCTCAACACCCGCAACCGAAGCAATCAACACCCTCAAACCACGAGAGGGTGACTTTGCAAACGCAGAGGAAGTCAGGTACTATGCTTCACTCATAGGATCATTATTGTGGATTGCACAAGGGAGCAGACCTGACATCGCCTTTGCTGTTGGCAGGTGTGCAAGATTCGTTGTGAATCCATCAGGAGAACACCTGGCGGCAGCCAAACGCATCTTAAGGTACCTCAAGGGAACTACAATGGTGAGTCTCTGAGCAACAACCCAGGCCGGCGGACAAATGCTCATGGGATGGGCTGATAGCAACTGGGCCAGATCATGCAATTGTAGGAGGTCTACCTTGGGGTATGTGTTCATTATCGACAGGCTAGTGTGCAGCTGGTCATCTCAATTCCAGCCAATGGTAGCCAACAGCTCTGTGGAAGCAGAGTACGTGGTGCTAGTGGCAGTGGCTAGGGAGCTGCTATGGACCTCAATGTTCCTGCATGAATTGGAACAACCCATGAAGGCAACTGAGATTCACATAAGTGTTGAAACATTGGTCCTACACTCCCGCAACTGGGATCTCATCTTCAATCGAGACATCCCAGTACTACATAGTGACTCGTCCAGCACTTGCACCATCACAAACAACCCTCAACAATTCAAGAGAACGAAGCATATCGACATTGCACACTTCTTTCTGAGGGACGAAATTGCAAGTCGGCAGCTCACTATCGCTCCAGTTCAAAGTAGTGAAAACCTGGCCGAAATCATGACCAAACTGCTAGCAGCACCAACACTTCTGCTCCACTATCACTCATTTGGGTTAACAACATCAGATAGACATGCTGGATCGAGAGGGGGTGACAATGGTAACGATCAATCATGATAACGAGAGGTGACACAAGCCAATGGTGAAGGGATCGGGATAAGCTGATCTGATCAAGGATTCAAGAGAACAGATCTAGGAAGGAATCGGGTGCAACACAGTCCTGCCGGTTGTCATGGTAAATCATTAGATAGGAGTACTGCCACCTTCGGCATATGCCGCTAACATGTATATATATCACACAGAGAGCACTAGGCTCTCGCCACATTCCCTCAGTCAATTGAGTATATGTTTCTGCCTTAAACAAGTAGTGACATTATACTTAGTCTATCCCCGATTGCCTGTATCGGGACCATAAAACTTCTTTATTTGTATCAATGTTATCACTTTGTCTGCGACCACGTGCAAGAAGGCGATGTGGCGATAGAATTCATTGGAACAGCAAACAATGTTGCAGATATCTTAACAAAACCTTTACAGGGTCTCAATACTTCACGATTAGCTAGGATGATAGGACTGAAGATCCTGCCAAGAGGGGGAGTTGAAGATGTGTCAGCATCTCAAGATGGATGCATGAGTTACAGCCAAGACACCAAGGGACCAAAAGCATGCATAAGTGAGAAACACAATAAAAAACATGAAGGTTATCATAGCAACGGCTCAGGGGCACCTTGTGAGTAGCAATGTAGGGGGTATGAGGGAAGTGACTGATCCTGGCCTGGATATGACCAAGTTGGCAAAAAGGTATATATATGCATTTGTTATTTAGGTTCACACCACAAAAATACTAAGCATTACAAAAATGTACAAATGTGGTAAGGGAGCCTGATTGTGGCCGCGTTAACGGCGTATGCTAATTGTTATCTTCAATTGTTTCCCAATCACGGCGACCGCCAAGTCGATGATTTCGGTTTTCCATGTTACGCCTAGCTTTTTAAACAGCGGCGACAAAATTTTTACGGACGGGGCCTAACATTGTTTTGCTCGCCTTGAATAAGCTACACGTCACGTGGTACGCATGGGACACCGAGAAATCAGAGAAAAAGAATCTCATCCGCTTTCAGCGCGTTCAATTGAATGGGCACATTTTCTCTCTCTTTGTTGTCGCTCGCACTGATCGAAGCTCTGATTTTGCAAATGCAACACAGCTTGTACCTCCTTCCAATCCTTCTCGACTTTCTTCTTGACCTTACCCTGTCACCACCTCTTTTGTCGACCATCACTTTTTCTTCCTCGGCAGTTGTCGCTGATACTCGATAACCAATCCCAAAGCTGTACGCAGTCGTCGTCAAGCAATCGGATCAAAAATACAATATACAATATATATATATATAATGGCATCAAACCGAGGCCGCTTCGCCTCTCGCACCGCCTTCGAGGCCCTTCAGGTCGAGGAGATCGAGTCCGATGCGGAAGAGATTGTCCAGGAGCAACCCAAACAAGTCAGTCAGCCTACTTCCAAAGCTTCACCCTCCAAGAACGCTTCTGCGACCACCGACAAGAAGTCCGCCAAGCACAAGGCTAGCGTCAAGCCTGCTACCACTCCCGAATCTCAGCCGCCCAACACCACAACAGAGACTTCCAAGCCAGCCAGCAGCAAAGAGCCAACCAAGTCCGCTGCCACGAATCGCTCTAATGGTGTAAATGGTCATAAGTCCATCGCCTCTGCCGCAGTCGAGAAGCTTGGTGCACAGAGCAAAGTTGTCCCCACTCCTCCTGCACCTTTTGCCGCCCAGGCTCCCAAGCAAGGAAACGAGACTGTTCGGCATCCAGCACCTTCCCTTCAGCCACCGCAGCCTAAGGCCGAGTCCAAGACCGAGCCCAAGACCGAGCCCAAGACCGAGCCCAAGACCGAGCCCAAGACCGAGCCCAAGACCGAGCCCAAGACCGATCAGCCCCAATCAATCCTGAATGCCGCCATCAAGACCGTCAGCGCCCAACGATCTGGAGAGTCCAAGGTCCAGACATGTCAGTCTACTACTCAGAAGCAGCAGAGCCAGCAAGATGCGGCCGCGGCCTCCAAGGCAAAGTGGAAGAAGATTTACGAGAGAACACTCTTCACTCTGATCATGATTGCTGGCTTCGTCGCACTTGTGCTCCTCGGTCATCCATATATGATCTTGCTCGTCATGGTTTCGCAGACGCTCGTCTACCGTGAGATTGTCGCCCTTTTCAACATCCCTGGCAGACCCTCAGTCACTGGCGGTGGAGGTACAGGACGTTCGAGCCGTGTGTCTTCGGCTCCCACCAGCGCTGCTACTAGCGAGGATGAAGAGGAAGAGCGTATCCAGAGCCGTCTCGAAGGCCGTCGTGAGGAGCTTTGGAGCAAGGCACTCAGCTGGTACTTCTTCGCCGTCGCCAACTACTTTCTCTACGGCGAATCGATCATCTACTACTTCAAGCACATCGTCTTTGTCGATGCCTACTTTATTCCCTTTGCCAGGCACCACCGCTTCCTTTCTTTCATGCTCTACGTGTTCGGTTTCATGGCCTTTGTCTCGAACCTGAAGCGACGCAACCTGAAGCACCAGTTCGGCTTGTTCTGCTGGGTACACATGTCGCTCCTTCTCATCGTCTTCTCGAGCCACTTTATCGTCAACAACATCCTCGAAGGTCTCATCTGGATCTGGGTCCCCGCCTCGCTTGTCATCTGCAATGACGTCTTTGCCTACATCTGCGGTATGAGTTTTGGAAAGACACCCTTGATCGACCTCAGCCCCAAGAAGACGGTCGAAGGCTTCGTTGGTGCATTTATCGTCACCGAAATCTTTGCTTATGGCTGGGCCACCTTCTTCCAGCGATACAACTACATGATCTGCCCTGCTGTCAGCCTTGGCATGAACGCTTTCAAGGAGATCACCTGCGACGTCAATCCTGTCTTCCACTGGCACTATCTGCCTCTTCCACCCGCTATCGCCTCGTTGGCCTCTTGCCTCCTCCGTCACCGCGTCGCAGCATTGCCCTGGTCCTACTTCCAGCTTCACGCTCTCGTGATGGCTTCTTTCGCAAGCTTGGTCGCTCCTTTCGGTGGTTTCTTCGCCAGTGGCTTCAAGCGAGCCTTTAACATCAAGGACTTTGGCGACAGCATCCCCGGTCATGGAGGCTTGACCGATCGATTCGATTGCCAGTTCTTGATGGGTCTCTTCTCCTACGTCTACTACTCGTCCTTGATTCGCGAGCACCACGTCACTGTGGGCTCGGTGCTGCAGACCGTGGTCACTCAGCTTACGCTCGAGGATCAGATGGAGCTGTACAACGAGATCAGCCGCTACTTGGTCGGTCAGGGCAAGCTGGTCAAGTAAGCTGCCACAACCTCGACCGCAACGGAAACAGCGCATCCAAGCTCTTCCTTCCTTCCTATCCAAATCCTCTCCTGTAATCCTACTCTCAGAGCCCATCAATGCAAAACTGTTCATCATCTGGAACCCACAGCCTCGATCTAGCGATGTACCTGATCCAATCGTGTTGTGCCAAGCGGGCCATGCTTGCTCAGCATGTATTCCAAATTTGACCAGTCGCGAAGTTGGATGCCCTTTTTCCGACCTGAATTTGTGAGTGAGTTTTTTTTGTTTGTATTTTTTGGAGGTCTCAAAATTAATTACCCGTTGTTGCTACGCTTGATTTAACAAAAGCGTCGCTGCGCCGCCACTTGCACTTTTCAGGGCAGAGAGTTGAATTTAGGCATACAATACTTGAGGCCACGATCAGGCGCTCTAGTTGTCAGTCAGATCTAAAACAAAAGGCTTGAATTTTGTAAGGAGGTAACGACTAAGCTAAGAGCATATATACATGTTCTCAGTACCTGACTGTGCTCACTTTGTTGAGTCATGCCCATGTGCCACATATCTTCTTTCATGAGCATTGTCATATCAACATACCCCCTGCATACCATGGTGTCAATCCTTGTGCATAGGCTGTGTTAGCACCCAATAGCTTTGCATTCTGCTTGTCCTCCTCATCGCCCGATGCCTCCTTGATTCCCCGATCCTGTGAGCTCCCATTTAATACATCACGCGTTGGCAATGCCGGTGCATCTTCAACTCAGAGCCAACAGAAAACATTCAACCACAGACGGTCTCTTCTCATCTCTACCTCATCAACACCATCCTTTACCATCTCTCGCAAGCAGTCACGCCGTCTTTGTGAGCTCGGTCGCACCCCTTGGTACCTTCCTGTTCAAGGCTCTGCTATTCTAGCGCGGATCTGAGCCGCTTCTCAGCTCTGGAGGTCGGCGCATCAACAACAGCTACCGTCGATCGTCCCGGCCCCCGACACCTTCGTTTAGCGGAAATTGCACTCGATAGCTTCACAGAGGCGTTTTAGCTCCTTGACAGCCTTCCGCATCCCGCTGGGCACTCTTCATAGCATTCATCATGTTCCACCCCGCATAACACTTTCGCCTACGCGCCAAATTTGAAGGGCTCAGAGTCCGCGGAGGATAGCCAAGACTTGGCCTGCTGCCCCTTCATAACAACAGCACTGTATGTCGTTCTGGTCAACATCCGCCGAAGCGGGCCCATCCCGCTCGCCGCCGCACATGTCTTCTAAGGCCTTTGCTTATCAGGATGCTCTCTCACCCGCAAAGGTTTCCATGGCCTCAGGGTCCAAACACGAGTCTCATGTCCCGACCTTCTTGGTCCGCTCTGCAACCGAGCAGGATCTCTACCATGCCGAGCACAGGTCGCTTCACACCTTCGCATACGCTCGTCTGCCGCAATCATCACCATCAGCAGAAGCATCCTCATCAGCCATGACACCTCCCGCCTTTTACCGCACCACCTTCTCCAACCCTTCGTCCTCATCTGTCTCATCTTCAGGTCTTGCCAAATCGCCATCTCATCGCAACTCTTTCAGCTCCGTATCCATTTCCGAGTTCGGCGGATCGGTCATGAGCGACCGTCTCAGCTGGGGCCGCAGCTTCAAGAGACAGAGCAAACGAGCCTCGCAAGACGCCAAGTGTGCCAGCTCACGCGCATCCGACAGTGGGCGGAAGAATGGTGGAGCAAGACGCCGTAGATCGCATACAGAAGGCTCGCAGTTCAGCCTTCCCAACAGCGGAGACATCTTTCTCTACTCCAGCCACAACCTCGAGTCCAATCCGGACAAGTCAAATCAGCCTCGCTTCATGCATCAGCGACGCAAATCAGACGGTCCTCAGCGATCCAGGCTTGATACTCGTTCCGATTTCTTCCATCTCGCACGAGCTCATCCTATCTTCCGCTCCCAATCCTCCAACTCGCTTTCCCATGCTTTTCAAGATCCGCGCGGCTATCGACATCAATCGAAAGCCAGCACAAACAGTCTCAGCTTTGTTGAGGATGAGGACGAGGAGATCCTCGCTCCCCTGGCGCGCACAGCCATCCCGAGCTCCCCACTGCGAGACTCCGAGACTTTCGCCGACTCGGATTCTCACCTCCCCTCTCCAGATCAATTGCCACCATCCTGGAGAAAGATTGATGATCCGCACGCGCTGGATCGCACTGCCATCATGGCCTCGAGTACTTCATCCAACGCATTACGTCGTACGTCTGGCGAGATCGTCACTGTCGCAGCTCGATCAGCTGCCCAAGCGACCAAGAAGAGCCTGCGCGTCATACGTAGAGCCGGAAGCTTCGATGTCGGCTCGAAAGCTTCGATGGATGCAGCGAGGGAACCCAATCGCTCTCGGTCCAACTCGTCCTCTTCGCTTCTGACCAGCCTTGGCTTGGTGCCAAGACTTGACTTGCGGCATCAGCGATCTCAAACTCTACACGAGATCCAAGTGCCGAGGAACATCGATCGAGCAACGTCGGATAAATGCAAGCAGGCACCGCTCTCGCTACCCCCTTCCGCGATGCAGTCACCAAAGTTGCAAGGTCTAGGGCTTCATGGAGATGGTGATCGTTCTCATGCCTGGCGCTTCTCACAGATTACTGAAGCGGAGGATGAGGACAGGTCTTTCTCGAAAGAACTGCCGCGTATTCCGCAAGATAAACAGTCCACGCCAGAGTCGGAGGGTGATCAAGGTCCGTTGCTTCTACGTCGACTCAGTCCGGTACCCTCGCTAAAGAGAGACGAGCTACTAGAACCGCCCAAAGCTCAGGAACAAGCTCCACCAGCGCCACCGGCACCGATCCGACCAGAGCCCACATTCCCAACGCCCTCTGAACACGAGCGGCGGCAGGGTCTTGCCAAGCGCTCGTATGCTGCACTGATCGATCTTCTGAATCCAGCTTGGCACAAGGAAAGCAAGCAGCAATCTCGTAGTCGCCAAGCTCCTCTCGGCGGGGGCAGCAGCGGGCCGGTTCAGCTCACTGCACATGGTGATCATGGTGGCAGGACGACGTCTAGTGGAGGCGGTGGATATGGCGCCTCTTCAAGTAATGGCGCTGGGAGAAGTAAAGGAAATAGCGGTGGGCGTTCAATTGGCATGTCTGGTGGTGGTGGTGGTGGCGGCGGCGGCAACATGAACGGTGGCGGTGCAGGAGGAGGTGCGGGAGGTGGCGGTCCACCCGATCGACGAGGCCCTCCTCGTGGCAGCAATGGCCCATCCGACACAGCTCCACCCGTTAACTCTGTCTACCGCCGACTCGAGCTTGTCGGTAGAGGTGCCTACGGTGCCGTCTACCGCGGCGTCCACGTTGAGACAGGTTCAGCTGTTGCACTGAAAGTCGTCAACCTCGACACGCCTGACGACGATGTCAGTGACATTCAACGAGAAGTTGCTCTTCTCAGTCAACTGCGCGAAGTAGCACAGAAGAATGTCGTCCGATACTGGGGATGCTGGTTGAAAGGTCCAGAGCTCTGGATCGTCATGGACTTTGCAGAAGGTGGTAGCGTTCGCACCCTCATGAAAGCCGGACCCATTGCTGAGCGATACTGCGCTGTCATTGTTCGAGAAACCCTCGTAGCACTCAACTACCTCCACAAATCCGGTATAATCCATCGCGATATCAAAGCAGCCAACATTCTGCTCACCAGCACGGGCAAGATTCTACTTTGCGACTTTGGTGTTGCTGCTTCGCTCGCCTCTAACAGCGGTCATAGTAAACGAAGCACTTTTGTTGGTACCCCGTACTGGATGGCCCCTGAGGTTATTACCGAGGGTAAGACGTACGATCAGAAAGCCGATGTATGGTCTTTGGGTATTACTATCTACGAGATGGCGACTGGCAATCCACCGCTTGCCGATGTCGAGCAGATGCGGGTGATCATGCTGATTCCCAAATCCAAGCCTCCTCGATTACCCCTAGAAGGTGACTTCTCTCCAGCCATGCGAGACTTTGTCGCAGCATGCCTCAACGAAGAGCCTAAAGAAAGAGCTACTTCGGAGGAACTCAACAAGCTCAAGTGGATCAAAACTTATACCAAGACGCCAGTGAGCGTGCTAAAAGAGCTCATCCAGTCGTACAATGCTTGGACGAAAGCAGGAGGGATGAGGATGAGTTTGATTGGTGCCCAAACGGCCGATTGGGGTGAGGCAGGGAACAGGGATTCCTTTGCTTTTGAAGGAAGAGAGACAGGCGAGGGTTGGGAGTTCAACACGTTCAGGAGTGCGAAGGAGTGGGAGGAGGATGAAGCTGATGCAGAGGGTGCGAGAGAGATTCCGATACGCGATCATCCTCTGTTGAGGTTGTTTGATGTCGAGGGAGATTCTGCGATAACGCCTAATACTGGGATATATGGAGGACAGCAGCAGCAAAGAGGTCGGGTTGCGAACGAGAATGCTAATACTCGGAGACAAGGCTCTTCTTCTACTACAGCAGGTGGTGGTGGTGGTGGGGCTGGTGCGACATTGCGAGCACAACAAGCTCCTCCACAATCTCTTGCTGAAACCGCCAAATCATCAGCTGCACCTCCAGCAACAGTCAAACCGACAATGCTAGCCAACATGCAGGAGAAAGCAAGTTTCACAGGCACTGGAAACACTCCCTTCCGGTTCGGTATGGGTGGTGCACCTTCCTCCCCCATGTCCGAAGTTCCACCTTCTCGGGCAAACTTGCCAATGCGAAAACGATCTCAGTCTCTTACTCGACCCAGCGGATCATCCACATCAACCACTTCCTCAGACCCAATCACACCAGCAGCAATTGTCATCCCCGATTCTCGCTCTCTCCACGACCTAGCCTCACCCTCAACCAAACCAACCGCTCCTCCTCCCCCACCTCCACCACACGTAACTTGCATGGCTCGAGCGGAAAGCAACACCGACTCAATCCACTCTTCCCATCGCACCCCCGCATCCGCATCCGCATCTGCAACCGAACTCATCGCCCACCATCGACAATCGCACGGTGGATCAGACCCCACAACAGCCGGAACTCACGCTTCTTCCTCTCGACATCTGCAAAATCTGTGGGATAGAGGTGCCAACGCACAGGCATACAGCAGGTTGGCGAGATTAAGAGCTGGGTATGTAAGAAGAGAAAGTGCAAGTCTGGGAAGTTTAAGTGCAAGTAATGAGGAGGTGGAAACGCCGGCTACACCGACTAATATTATGCAGGCAGAAAGGGGTGTAGGGACGGGAAAAGGGCAGAATAGGCAAACAGCGCTCTTAGCAACAACAAGATTGTTGCAAGGACCACCATTGAGGCCGTTGGATTTTACAGAGTTGAAGACGAAGGATGAGGTTTCAGCATGTTTGGGTAAGACGGTGGATGAGTTGGGGAAATGGCTAGATGTTCTTAGTTTGGCCTTGGGAAGGGCTGTGCATGCTGAGTCTTAGAGTTGGTGCATTTGGTTGGGTTGCAATAGACACTTGCCTTCTGTTCCTTCTCGTGTGTGTGGTGATAGGGTGTCCTGTCTAAGTGTTTGCAAATGCTCCTCTGGACTTTGCGCTGATGAAAAGCATGCTCGAGGGAGCGGAAAAGCAAGGTGAAAGTCATCACAAGTCGCATCTGTTCGGCAACTACTTGGCTAAGGGCAACCGAATAAAAAAAAGGAGCTCAATCTCACAAAACTCGAGGCAGGACTTGCATTCTTGAACTTGTTGAACTACATCTCGCAACTCTTTGTTGCACTATCTCACCAACAGACACTCTTTGTAGAAGCACAAAGACACTTGCTGTCTTACTAAAAACGCCCAGGGCTTGAGCATTTTAGAAAGCGTTCGGAATGCGACTAGGACCAAGTAGGGTTATGTTGGACATGAGCTGCAGTGCGACCTTGTTCATAGTCCAGTACAGGAGGTTTCGCGTTGCTTTGACCAGCAAGTTCTGCGGCCCATCGTCATTGGCATTCTCATGGTTATTGGCATCCTGGCCATCATCGTGATGGGAGGGAATATCGAGTCGATTTGGAAACAGAAAGCTCAATGTCAAAACCAAGAGAATGATGAGCAATAATACACTAACTGTGCAAATTGTCCAAGTGGCCATGCATTGAAACCTAGCTCTACTTCTCGCTCTTCTCCTCTCCCTTCTTCTTG
Source organism: Ustilago nuda (assembly GCA_022963125.1). Lineage (NCBI taxonomy): Eukaryota > Fungi > Basidiomycota > Ustilaginomycetes > Ustilaginales > Ustilaginaceae > Ustilago > Ustilago nuda. The sequence continues at coordinate 443,150 of JALCUS010000004.1, read as the reverse complement.
CGACCAAGTCTGTTGTGTAGAAGGGTAGGAGATGTGGACCTGCTAAACGCCGGTAGCCGTATGGATCCGAGCGATCTTCTTCCTCCTCTGACTGCGGAGAGGCGAGCTTGGGGATTGGTAGAGTTCCATAAGACGTCCTACTGGCGATGGTGTTGGTGATAGGTTGGGAATGAGAAGAGTTGCGCTGAGCAATTTCCTGGATAATGGATTGCGTTATACGGTCATCTTCCTGCTCCTCCCTGTTCAGTTGGCGTTCATAGGGACCAGCAAAAATGGCTGTTAGAAGTCGTTGCCATGCCGCACCTAACCCTGAACCTGCACCACTACTCGAACCAGATGGACCTCCCCTATCGCCTCTCCTTCTCAGCGTAACAGGGTGTGGAAAAGGAAAAGTAGTCATGATTTTACTATTCCTCCCGCGCGCATCTTGAGCATTCTTCACGCCAGCCTCTTTATCCTTCCCCTTCTCCCCCTTCTGCTGCTTCTGCTGTTGAGCGGTTACAAGTGTCGATCCGGTACTAGACCAAGGACCGAGGGCAACAGGATCTGAGGGCAGGGCAAGGTAAACAGGTCTTCGCTGCGGAGCAACTTCCTCTGCCATATATCTACTCGACAATCTCGAAGAACACCTGGACGAGCCCGTAGACAACACAGATGCTTGGCTTGGGTCGGTAGCTGGATGACTTTCGTTTGTGCTTGAACATAAGAGCTGCTTTCTCTCTCGTCCTGCAACGTTTGCATCTATGATGGAGTTTGCTCCAAACCCGCTAGCTACGGAAGGAGGAAAACGAGAAATGCTGCCAACATTAAGAGAGTACCTGTAGGCGGATCCATCAAGAACAACGCTACTGCGTCGACTGGAAGCAGCACTGCCAGTAGGCATGGGCAAACGAGACCAACTGGAGCGTTGCAATTCAACCCTTTGCGCAACGCTTACATCTGGAGGCGAGCGAACCATCGACACTGGCCTTGTCGCAGATGACATCGAGGAACTACCTCTACCTGTAGCGAGAGAGACAGATGGTTGCGTAGTCGACTTACGCCCTTGAGCATCGAGAGGTCCAGTAGGCTTTGGATGCGCTCGACCAGTCCTGTTGCTACGTGCTGGCATCTTTGCGAAAGAGCGTGAGAGACACAAGTGATACAGATCTGTGTAACACCGAGCAAAGGGGTTCTATGTAACCAAGCGCCAATCCTTACTTCTTGATGATGGAGCGCAATGCATCTATCGTGATGGTGTTGGCAGCAAGCATGTAGAAAGGCGAGTAAGATGGCGAGTAAGATGGTGAGTAAGATGGTGAGTAAGATGGCGAACGGGTTGGGTGAGTTTGCAAGTTGGACTCTTTGGCTGTGTGTTAAGCTGTTAGATCGTCATTTCTTTCTTTTTTTTTTTTTTTTTTTTTTTTCGTCGAGCGGAGATGCAATTTCTCACTAAACGCTCATTTTCTCAAATCCATACACCACAGTTGAAGATGCATCAGCATTCCAATGGGATTCATGGGGTCCGCAGAGCACAAGCAAGACATTGATGAAGCAGAGCTGTATATAGATGGCATCCATGTGGGATGCATAAGTGTTGCCATAGCAACACTCAGGAGTAGTACAGGAGGCAACAACTCAGGGGTGATATGAGGAGTGGCTCATCACAGTCCAGCATGTATTGGAGGCAATGATCAAGTATATATATGCTCACATACATAACATCCATTGATAGAAATGATAAGTGTTCAAGAAGTCATACGCCTGTGACCAAGAGCTTGTTAGTAGCTCAGGACAGCATACCGGACTTTGTAATCTTCAATTACCACACAGATTACACATGTCCACCAACTCTACAACAGCATCGTTGGATAGCGTAAAAGCATTTGCGGTTAGTATGCTCTATCTAGGTCTGAGCAAGACAACTGCGCTTCTCAGCCATATACCATGCCTCTGGCGACACCGACATGTATCACTACATGCCACTGTTTCTGCAGGAGCTCTGTATAGGCATCAGGATACGACTCGCCTTCCTTGCCAGCCGATATTCCGTCTAAGCTATCATCATACCAAAACTTGGCTTGGGGCAAAAGCGGCTTGCCACCATGTATCCTAGGAACCAAATCCAAGAGCGACGCATAATGCACTGGGATCTGCAAACTCTCTATCCTCGCCCGCCTCTCTTCGTATAGAGCTTCATCTGCTCTCTTGGTTCGACGAGATGCAGTCCGAGAAGAGGATAACGCAGGAGGCTGGTTAAGATCGAGAATCGTATTATGAAGCGCTTTGACTGCAAGCCAGGAAGGATTCTTATCGATGCTCATAAAAGGCCCAAAGCCTGTAATTAGGATGTTCACCTCCCGTTCTTTGTGCCTTGTTGCCAAGATACAACCAATGGTGCTGCCTGCCTGAGCAAGCAATATGACGAGAGGGATAGGAATGATCGTGTTGGTCGATGTCGAGCTGAGGTGTTAGGGATGATCTGGGTGAAGCTTTTCTGGTGCAAAAGCGAGGAGAGTGCGGGCCAGATAAGTGTTTAGAAAAGCGGATCGCGCAGACTCAACGCCATCTCGCTCTCACATGTTGGCTGTATCAAATCTCACCGTATGTCGCATTGCAATAGACACGACAATGATGAGAAAGGCAAAAGCAACTGCTGTTGCTATTGCAATAGACATGAGTGTCTTGAAAGGTAGACTCACATATGCTCGTCATCACTTGCACCAAGCAAATGAGCATAGTCATCAGCACTGGCGAAAGTGGGCAAGTTCTGCATCGACTTGTTCCTCTTCTTCTTATCCTCTTGCTTCTTGCGTCTCTTGGCATCGACACCTGTCAGCTCGTCTTGCTCTTGCTCATCGAATACAGCAGCACCGCGCTTCTTGCCGCTCAAGTCGGCGAAGGGAAGGAGATCATCCTCGTCCTCTTCAAAGACGTTGCCGGAGTCGGATTCGTCGTCTTGCCAGTCGTTAGCGTCAGCAGCAGCTTTGGCCGCCTTTGTGGATTTGGCAGGAGCAGAATCAGCCTCGTCCTCATTCTCAGAGTCGGAGAAAGTCTTGCCGGGCATGACATTCGGTTCTTCTGCATGGCTCTCTTCGTGCTCATCATCCTCCTCGCCCTCAAGGGCAGGTAGATCTTCGTGATCGCTATCAATATAATCAAACTCGTCATCATCCTCTCGATCACTATCATCAAAGGCCTCTAATTCCTCCTTAGCAGGCATAGTAGCCTTGATCACCTTCCAAATCTCCTTCTCATCCGGATCATCGTCACTGTCCAGACTGGAATCGCTCTCGTCTGTCTCCAACTCGATCTGCTTGGCACCGGCCGACAGCTGCTCATCATCGGATCCAGCAAGAGCACCAGAGTCATGGTCAGCACCAGTCTGGATGCTAGCAGCAGTTGGCCGCTTAGATTTGAGATTGAAGAACTTGTGGAAGAACAGCTGGTCGGCGGGGATAGAATGGGCGCGCTTCTTCCAGAAGGTTTGCGTGTTGAAGAATTCGTCCGACTTCAAAGCATGAGTTCGGGATCGAGTGACACCGGAAGCAACTTGTGTCATGGGTTGCATGGCACTTGCTCCTCGCAGGGAGCACTTTTGCTTGGGATTGCGGTAGACAAATCGATCGAGGAAGTGGGAAAGCGTGTTGAGGCTGAGATCGGCATTGGTGGTGATTTTGTCTCCTTCGACGAGTTGGAGTGCGTGGACAGAGACCGAGGGATGGTAATGTGAGAGTAGTGGAAGCACCTCCCAAAGGCAGGTAGTGCCAGCGTTTGCGAATCGAGCTTCCCGTTTCCTGCCGTCGTACTTTGTAACCTCCTTCTTTGTCAGGGTGGAAGAGTGCTTCTTTTCGGCAAGAGCCTCGTCGTCATGGTCGCTGGAAGCAACGTCTTGGAAGTGTTCCTGATCATCTTCCTCAGGCTCGGTAAGCATCGCTCTTAATCCAGGGGTACGCTTGAAGAGCTCTCCAAGCAAATGCAAACATGCACATATAAAAGATGGCTGATGCAAGGAAAGGATCTGACAAATACGCTTGACAAATGCCTTGACACGCTCTGCATCCTGATCTGCCTTGAGAGCCTGAAAGATAAGATTGAGATACATGGCCTGCTTACTTGAATCCTGCAACCTTGGATCAAGAAGCGAATCGTAAAGCACACGATAGAATCGATCCGTAATAGCCAGGGATATCAAGACACGCTCAGAATCCTGCTGAGCATTGCAAATGGTCAGCTGGAAAATGAGCTGCAAAGCCTGAATGCAAACGTTAAACGATCCCGAGTGTAAAATGCTGAAGATCGTGTTAACATGCTTCTCAAACACAGAAGCTTGTATCTTTGCAAAGGGAAAAGCTCGACGAACACCAGTGAGGATAGCAACAACCATCTTCGACTCGGCCTCTTTGACAAGCTTTGCCTCTTCGACCATGGTGCTTTGAGCTCGCATGCCTTTGCCTTTAGCTTTCTTGCCCTTGCCTCTGTGCGATTGATGCTTCCATCGCTTCTTGTCCTTCTTTTTGCGTGTTTCCTCGCCCTCTTGGCCTTCTGCAGTGCCGTTGACTTGTTTGATCTCATTCTGTTTGAGGATATCTTGGAAAAGTTCCAAGTAGAGCAAGATCAGCCGGTTGGCGGTAGACTCATCTTTGATGGTTAAGAGAGTTTGGTTGAGTGTGACAAGACCGTAGTATCGGGCGTGTGTGCTGTGGTTGCTCTGCGCCGGTGCCTCTGCATCCTTCTCTACACTAGCGACGGGTGTGGGTCGCATGATCAGATTGGCAATCTCGCCAACGACGATCAACTTGATCGCCGGGTGAGCGGTCAAGAGCTCGAGGATGTGATTGCTTGTCTTGGAAGCAACGCTACGTTCTGGATCACCGAGCTTGTTGACGAGCAAGCGGAGCAAGTTCTGTTCCTGCTCTGGTTTGTCACGGAGAAGAATGTAGATCTGAGTTGTGGCTTGCTTGCGAGTGAATGAGATAGTGTCGTGTGATTGAAGTTGGAGGATTTGAAGGAACTGGAAGTAGAACTTCTTGAGGTGGTCTTCGAATGCCCATAAGAGGATATGCGACTTGGCAGCTTCAGCAGCGACAAGATCTCCCGAGGAGAGTGCAGCAGAAGCGGCAGCTAGCTCAGGCTGGTCACGGAAGTATCGCAGCTTTCTTGGACCTAGACCACCTTGACTGGCGAGCCAATCGGCAAGAGCTCGGGTAGCACGACTGGCCTCTTGACGACTTTTTTTGCGGGCCATATTGAGCAAGTTGTGCATATGCTTGACGTTGTGGACGGGGCTGCTCTGGACCAAGAGAGTGAGGGCAGAGATTCTGTCCGAGAGGGTGCCACCGCCTTCTGAGGAGAGAAGCGAACGAACGAATTGTGCATCGGAAGCAGTGAGAGTGCCGATGCTACCACCAGCCTTGTTGAGCGAGGTCTCACTGCTAGTGATGTCATCGTAGGCACGGCTCTCTTGTCGCAGAAGGTCAGCACCCATTTCGAGGAGCTGAGTGATGCGGACATGCGAGAGGGAGTCGTTGGTGGCATTGGTGGGAGGAAGCTTGGGAAGAGATTGCGACATCCACGATGGTACGGCTCCGAGTCGTAATGGCCCCTTGACGGTAAGAGAGGGATGGATGTTGGACTCCTTACCGACACCTTTGTCGTCAAAGACTATCTTCTTACCCTTGGCGATGCGTTGTAGAGTTGTGCTCTCTGTGACTGTATTATGTGCGTTTTGTTTGGGTGGCTTCTGCGACTTTGTTTCGGCCTGGTTGCCGGTCTCGTTGAACTTGCCATTGGCTTTCGACTTGTGCTTGACATCCTTGCTCTGCTCAGCAAGGGGCTTGACATCCTTGCTCTGTTTCTTGACGGGTGTAGCCTTTGTGGAAGAGGGAGAAGCGAGCGGCTGAGAGGAGTTAGGGTTTGTCTGGAGCTGCTTCAAGAAGGCAGCTACTTGTCCGGAAAAGGCAACCTCATCAATCTGAACATCCGACTTCTTCTTGCCGTTGACGTTGGAGATGAGCTCAAGATCTTCTCTGGATCCACCGAAGCTCTCAATCTCGCGCAGCAATGTTTCCTCATCGGCGCTGTCATCAGAATTGTATGCGGCTTTCTTCTTGATGGCCTTGCTAGGTGTCGCAGCCTTCTTTGGTGTCGACTTGGAAGGAGCTGGTAGGTCGACGAGTTGTTTTGTTGATGTGGTCCTGACGGCAGGAGAGGAGGCGGCAGCAGTGGGTGTACCACCACCTTGAGATGGTCTGTCGGCCGCCGACCTGGCGCCCTTTGGTCTGAAGTCCCTCGCCATGGTGTCTAGTGAGGGTGTGATGATGGTATGACGGTGGAGAAGAGAGCTGGAGGAGAGAGCGAAAAAAGCGTAGTCCTTCTTTGCTGGATAGAGGTGAGATCTGGTGGGAATAGAGTTGGCTCAGTTCAAGTAGAGAAAGCGGCACCAAGCGTAGAGGTGAGGTTCACGGCCGAGTGAAAAGATTTGCTCAATGGCCGCCAAAAGGAAAAAGAAAAAAGGAAAATAATGTCATCAATTGTTACTTTATGACGGCCTAACATCCTGTACCCCACTCACTGGACAGCATGGTCGATTCAGACACCAAGTCAGCGAGAGCCTCCAAGCAAGGGCTGTGAGTGGATGGATCGAGCTTTTGCCTTGTCTGCTACTCGCTTTGCTCATACTCTTTCGCCTAGAACAATGCCACGATTCTCTCGGTCGAGAGTATGAGTGTGAGGCGTGGTTCGGTAAAAACAGGCTTGGCTGGTCGCTGCTGGCAAAGCGCTATTTCTGCCATTGTGAGCTCGGAGATGGCATACCTTGTCAAGAGGCTACAAGGCGCTCGGCGAGGGCGTGAGAGTTGGGATGCGCTACGATGCACCTCTTGCAGCTTTCTCCCCAAGCTAACGTTGTGCTGGCGACGGCAGCATGCGCATGTGCGAATCCATCAAGCAATGCATCCATTGGTTTCTGCGCCAGCTGCCGTTGTCGATGTCCGTTGGTGACGTTTTTTCGCTTTGGTATGATGGTCTGCTGTCCCTCGCTGTCTTGTCATGTCCTGCGTTTGTCCTGTTCTGCCTTTGTCCTTGCTGATACATATACTCTCCCTAGTCTTTCTGCCATCGTCTATCTCACTCTCTTCCCCCCTGTCTCTTCCCCCCTGTCTCTTCCCCCCTGTCTCTTCCCCCCTGTCTCTTCCCCCCTTTCCACTTCTACTGCCCATCTTCTAGATCCAGCAGCGTTGATCGCGCCGGTATCACAAAGACTTTCTCTATATACAGTCCTGTTATCAGGCTTTTGCACTGGCATCGCTTTCAACTTGAATCGACTGCCTCATCACCAAGCCTTCAGTGCACATCTCGAACCACATTTGTTTTTTAAAACACAATGATCTGCGCCAAGACGATCCTCGTCGCCTTTATGGCCATCTCGATCAGCCTCATGACTGTGACGCAGGCGGCGGAGCGGACCATCTCGCAAAACGCAGCTGTCGGACGACACACACGGATGATGAAGAACCGAGCGATGCGTCGCTCGATCGCTGTTGCGCAGGGCAAAATGATCCCTCAGAGGAGACAGACTGGCGAGCAGATTGCTCAGGCTGCTGCTCTTAAGCAGTGGGACGATGACTTTCACGCTAAGAACGCTGGATGGCAGCAGGCTGCTATCGCTGCTCTTGGAAAGGGTCAGACACCACCCACTTTCGATGAATATTGGCAGGGCAAGTCGGGCGTAAGCTCTTCATCTAGTGCCGACTCTTCTTTGTCTTTATCTTTTGATTCCCCGGCACCTGCTCAGAAAGAGAAGAAGCAGCAGGAGCAGTCTACTACCAACAACAGCAACAACAACAGCAACAACAACGATGATGCTTCGTCTCAGGACAGCTCGGAAGACTGCTCTGATCAGGAGGAGGAGGAGGAGAAGGAGAAGGAGGAGGTTTCCGCTTCCACCACGACTGGTGAAGCTTCCTCTTGCGCTAAGGGTGTTGCCGCTGCCGCGGCTACTGGTAGCAAGAACCAAGCCACCAATGGTAAGGGCGGCAACAACAACAACAACACCTCGGCATGGTCGTCGCAGGCTACTTGGGGTCACTACAGTGGACAGGCCACTTACTACGCTCCTGGCTTGGGCGCTTGTGGTTGGAGGAACGGCGAGGCGGACTACATTGTTGCCATCTCTGCATCGCTCTTCGACTCGTTTGGTAGGGACAACCCTAACAAGAACGCGGCGTGTGGACACAAGATTGCTGCTACGTACGGAGGCAAGACGATTACAGTCTCTGTTGCTGACCGATGTGTAAGCTGTGCACTGGGTGATCTCGACTTTACCTCGACTGGCTTTTCGCAGTTTGCTGACAAGTCTCAAGGCCGTCTTGATGGCTTATCCTGGTCATGGATCGGTGATGCACCACAAAAGCGTTCTAACGAACCTCGTTGAGATGATGAACTGCTCTGTGGAGAGCTAGAAAGGAGTTTCAAAGCTCGTCTCCACATTTGCTCTAGCCTTGTTGAAAGAGGACTCCTAATCACTGATCCTCTGAAAGTCATCCATACTATCAGCACTTGTAACTATACTTTTTGTCTTGGCGGTAGCATCGAGACAGTCTTTGCAATCGTCTTGATCGTTTACCACGCTGCCTGTTATCGTTGAACGGCATCTTTCTTTTTTTGTGCAGCTCCGAAAGACATTGGATTGTCAAGCGTGGCGAGGAGGTTGTTATCGCGAGTTCCGGGGCGACAGATGATATTTGCACAACCAAGTATTGTCTAGAGGGATATTTTTATTTTTTTTAGATGGCATAGATCGGGAGGGAGGGAGGGAGGGAAGGTGCTTGTAATCGCGTCTTTCGTCGAATTTTGCAAGGAAATTGCAATCGCTTTGTCGGGTAACAGAAATCTGGCTCGTTTGACAGGATATCCGCCCTTTCAAACGAAAGAAAAAGAAAAAGAAAAAGAAAAAGAAAAAGAAAAAGAAAAAGAAAAAGAAAAAGAAAAAGAAAAAAAGGGGTTGCGGGCGTCGTTCTGTTAGCCGAGACGCCAAGAAGAAAGAAAAGCGCAAAAGACGCAAAAGACGCAAAAGACAACACTGTCGATGCGGTGCAATGCTGCCAAGTAAAGGTGAGGTGGAGAAAGGAGTGATCGTGATGAAAGTTGACAAGACCCCCGTAATGGCTCTTCTCCTTGTGTACCACTGACACAATGCCGCAGCAATCTTAGCACAATGTTATTCATGGCCCTTTCCACAGAAAGCATGTCATTCTTAATGAAAGCTGACGTGCAGTGACAGCGGCTCATGTGGCTTTTCGCCTGTAAGTCATCTCATAAGTGAAGTTGCTCCAATCGCTGCTGCTCGGCCCCTTTGTACAAGAAGCAGTTTGTGACAAGAGCATCTTGGAGAGATGAGCTGCTGAATGCATTCATTCATCTATCGGGCTGTCGAGTTGCCGCCGTTGTTTGGAATTGTCTTTTTGTAATGTTTTTGTAATGTTTTTGTATCCTTGTTCTATCCTTTTTGTATTGTTTTTGTATCCTTTTTGTATCGTTTTTGTATCCTTTTCCTATCCTTTTCCTTTTCCTCTCCTCTTCCCCCTCTTCCCCTCTATCACAATGCCCAACTACGTCCGTGCGTCGCGTTTTTGACTTGAGCAATTCTGCCTCTTTATTTTCTCTTTTGGTTCCACGCAAGACGCGGCACAGAGAGGCAGTGAAGCACTGAAGCAGCGAAGCTGTGAATATTATTTCTCTCCGTCACAAAAGATTAAGAGGCGAAATTAGAAACCGACACAAATTCAACTTTTTCAGAAGAGGCGATATAGCTGAGACAGGCTCTGCTGCGCCATCTTTTTCCAGGCACTTCTCAAGAGGCTCTTTGGCTGTCTCGAGCCAAAGCTCAGCCAAGTCATTCTCACTTTCTCACAGCGCCGGTCTGTGCTCCAACCACCATCTCTCGTTGCATGCTTATCCTTTCCATCGTTTCCACTCATACTCGGATCCACGCACACTCCTTGTCCATTTCGCCAACTCTTTGCTCCTCTGCCACAACGACAGCCAAGTGTCAGATTGGCTTTACGCTCGGCTTTTCCTTGATTCGACCAGTCCTTATAGCCAGTTGGTTATTTAATCTTAGGCTTCAACACCTGCTCCAGCTCCAAGCCCCCTTCCCAGCCACGAACTTTGCTTGGCTTGCGTCATGTACAGCACTCGACTCTAGACCTACTCTGGCGACCACCTTTCTGCAGAGGCCAAACTTTGTCATCTCGAGAGATCAGCGTCCACTGCGTGTATGTTTCTCGCCGGCCTCTTTCCAAGTCGTGTCCGTTCAGCTACGTCTCCTCAAGCCACGACCCAGCTTTCCTCGCTCTCCCTCTTTTTTCCACCCGACCACTACAGTTGCTGTCGCCACAAGCTTGTGTGGTCATCATGCCAGGCACCAACTCAACAGCCTCACCATCCGCAGCAGCGTCCAAGTCGCTTTCAGTCCATCCTTGCACCAACTTGGTCCGCAAACCAACCTGGGCTCAGATCAGCTTCGATGATGGCTTCCACCTCAATCTCGCACCTATTTCCACTCTAGCTGCAACACCTCAAAAAACTCTCGCTTCTCCAACGTCGAGCTCAGCTCAGCATTCTCCACCACTTGGTAAGTGTACATGCTTGGGCCCTCTTGATCCCACCAACTGGCGACGTCGACTTGCCTAGGATTGCGATACGATCTCTGCTCTGCAACGTCCTACTGACACTTTTCTTTCTGCAATCCATTCCAACTCATAACAGAGACCAACGCTACGCCTACGCCTACCACTTCAGCACTTCCACCGGCTGCCAACACCGCACTCAACCGCACAGATGCACTGCCGCTTGCTGACCAGAACATGCGTTTCTCTGCTAACCAGAACAAGCGTTTCTCTGCAAGTCCAAATGCGTCTAACAAGGCTCTGCCTCAACTGCCACCCAGATCCAATCCCGCAATGAATTCAACTCCTTCCACGCCCTCCAGTCGTCCTCCGCCCTCCAGCGACACACAAGCAACAGCAACGCTTCCTACTTCCACCACCTATGCCAGCACCATTCACCCGCGAGCAACATCGTCCCAGGATGGAGCGCCAACATTTAAACCGCCTGGATCCCCGCAAAACTTCTCGGTTCCTTCGCCTATCCTTACAGCTACTACGCCAGAACAACTGCATTACCTAGATCCATCCGCAACACCAGTCGCTCGTTCTACTATGCATCAGCCTTCGCCATCTCGGTCGGGTGGCATTCTCTCCTTCAAGCCGCCTCGTCCCGTTTCCTCTGCCGACGCTTACATGCAACCTGTTGAGACACTTCAGTCCGAGGCCTCAAGCCGTCCAGCCACCGCCACGAGCCATCTCAGTGGTTCCAACTGCATGCACGATGCAACCGGCAACCGCAGCAGCGTTGGCACCACCTCCACCACTCCTTTCAACCAGGCCAAGCGCGCTTCTGTGCTCTCCTTTCAAACAGCCAACAGTGCTGGCTTCACCAGCGGCGATGATGCTAGAGGTTCAGATAGAGAGCATCTCACCCACCATCTAATCCCAGCACGCACATCTGCAGCTCTCAACATTGCTCCATCACAGCTCAACTCGATGCGTCCCTGGCTCGATCAAGCTCACTCTGCATACGCCTCCTCGCCAGACGAGCGTTTTTTCCCCGGAGGTCTGCCTGGCTCCTACTGGGACGAACCCGCGTCTCAAGCGCCCACTCGAGCTCTGTCCGCAGCCGCCTCAGTAAGTCAACCCGTATCTGCCTCAGCGTACAGATTTCCTCCTTCCCTGCCTGCTCCATCTGATACGCCCTCACGAGTGCTGCCTCTGACCAGCAAAACACCCACAGCAGCCCTGCCAACCGGGTCTGCTGATGCTGTAACCAACGATACCATCACAAATCACCAAGCGCGGCAAAGCCCGTCTGTTGCGCCATCCTCCAACCTCGAACCGACCCTAGCTCCGATCAACACGCATCCACTGGCGCCAACTTTGACAAAGGCCCCTCTCTCTTCCATCACCATTGCTCCTCCTTCCGACGAGACTGCTCAAAATACGCGTCGATCACCCCAAATCACTCAAACACGCAAGCAATCCTTACCATTCCCAGAAGACGATGCTCCACCGCCAATTTCCAAGGATGTTGGCATCGATGAACCTGCTGGTCCCTTGTCCGCTTCTAACTCACCTCCCAATGCTGGCAATGCTGGCGATGCTCTTCTTGCCGATGCAACACCAAGCCCAACGCCAGCTGACAATGTCATTCCACCACTCTTGCCATCCGAGGCAGTCACGAGCCGCCCACCACTTGCGCCGGATATGCTCATGAATGGTCCTGCCGAGCAGAAACCTGTCTCCGACTATCGCAAGAGACCTCTAGCCAATATCAGCCCAGCACAGAAGGCAGCAGGTCTCGCCCACCTTCAATCGCAGGCCAACATGGAGATGCATACACACTCAACAGCTTCACCCACTGCTCCACCGGACGAGACACCACCCATCCCTCTCCTTGGACGTGGTCGTCGTAAGTCCACTGCCAGTCTCACAGCGAATGTGGCATTGGCACAGGCTGGTGCAACCGGACTAGCCACGAACGACATGGTCTATTCCTCAGACACACCAAGTGCCGAGAGTGCATCGCAGGAGTCGAGCGCACCCCCGGATGGTGAAGTCGAAGCGCGAGCAGAATGGGAACGAAGACGCAAGATGAAACGCAAGAATGGCAAGAAGCAAAACCAAGCGACCAAGCCGCACAAGCAACGCTCCGACACATTCAAGAACCAACTCAAGCCCTTGCAGCTTGTCCCCGCAGACAACTTGAGCAGCTTCTCTGATCGTAATCCTCTGCCCAACTCGGCCTCGAATGTTGCTGCTCGTGGAAATGGTGACCGTCAAAGTATTGCTGTCGCCAATCGTGCTGCTAATGCCATTGCCTCTTCCACCCCCGATGTCCCTGGATCCGCACAGACGTACAGCACATCTCAGCTGCAGAGACTGCAAGCACGCGAGCAGAGAAGGAGCGTTGGTGCTTTCAGCGCTGCTATGGCTGCAGCCAATGTCGTTTCCAGCGGCAGTAACGGGCCCTACCCTCTCTTTGCCTCTCCCAACTCTGCTCCGCAAAAAATTGATGCAAGACAGTACGCCGGTCTCATGGCACAGCGCTCATTGGTCCCACCTTTTGAGCTGCAGCATCGGCCAGACGGCTTGCCATCCGGCTTGATCGGCCCAGATGGTGTGCGAAGGAGCATCAACGATCCCGAAGTCTGCTTGGAATGCATGATGCGAGACGAAGACATGATCGACATCAATGTAACTGGCCAAGGGGTATGGGAGCGCCAGAGTGACAAAGAGTTTCAAGAGGCCCTTCGACTTGAGGCTGAAGAAGCAGCCAACGGCAACAGCCTCTACAGCCGTCCCAACAGAAGTAGCGGCCACAGCGATAGCATCAGCAGCCACCGAGACTCGCCAGGCTCCCGCAAGCACCGCAACAAGATCGGTAAAGGTGAGCCTCTTACAGCAGACCGACTGAAACTGCACACTCAGATGAACCCACCCGCATCCTCATTCCGATGGCGTACGCTTCAGACATTCTTGGCTGTGCAAGCCAAATACATTGCTATGGAACAGCAGCGGATGCGCTTGGAAGCAGAGAAGAGAGTTCGACACAACAATGACTCGATCAGCAGCCGTGGCAGCATCTTGGCAGCCGAGTCGCCTCTGCCTGTCGAGCGTGGTCTTTCTTCACCCTTCGCGTCGCCACGCGAGGCCTCCGCTGGTCAGCGTCAATCGATCATCCAGACCTCTGCAGAAGACAGCCATCTCACACCTCTGCAGAAGCAGGAGAAGGAGCGCGACATTGCTGCAGCACAAGCTGCACGCAAGAAGATGGCCACAGGCGCACAGGCAACGCTTCCAGCCACGACACCACCTACCGGCTTGCCTGCCTTCCCAGCAACCCCATTGCAGACCCTCACACCTCCTCAAGCTATCCCTGGTCGTCAGAGCAGCGACCCGGTCGACTTGTTGGCAGCATTGCCCACAGCTCTTGCAGCCGCGCCTGGCGCCATCTCGACTGCTACCAGTGGCCGCCGTGTGCCCTTGGGCTCCGGCCAGGCTGCTCGAGCTGCAAGTGTCCAGGATCTGCGGTCTGCTTGTGAGCAAGGCCGATCCGCTTCGGTCGGCTACCCACCAAGCCCACCCGGCAGTCTAATGCCGCCTTCTCGATCTTTCATGGGCACATCACCTACCGCTACACCTTGGCCTCTCGCTGCTCGTTCGGGCGCATCTCAGCTGTCTTTGATGCACAGTGGCTCGATGATCGACATGCATGTTGGACAGGAGGATCGCACAGAGCACCGACTCAACCAGAACGGATTCTTGCCAGGAACGCCTTTAGCTGCCGAATCGCCCTCCGCTATCAACCGATCCTACTACGGATTCCCCGGGGACGGCGATTCTTCGCTACCAGATGCAGCCGCATTTGAGCGATCGCGCATCGTATCGGGCCAAGGTTATGTGGATCCGATGGAAGCAGGACCACGTGGACTCGGTCTGGATTGCGATGATAGCGGCAAGCGCAAGAAGAAAGGCTTCCGTGGTCTGTTGTCCAAACTCACTAGCAACACCAATGGGCCAAGTCGTCAGAGTTCAGCTGGACCCGCAGATACCAGCATCAATGGCAGCACCACCAGTCGCAACCCAAGCAAGCGCTCGCAAGGTTCGGGAAGCCCTCGTCCACGACAGAACTCGTTCAGCGCCGATCGCTCTCTCGATGCAACCGGTCCGACGATAAACGGCATGCTCAGCAAAGCACGCAGATCAACTTCTTCCTTCTTCCGCAATGGTGCCGAGCCAGATGTCGAGCCAAAGTCGCGCCCCATTGCTAACAACAGCAACTCCATCTTTCAGAGCCCTCCTGGTATGGCTAGCCAGAACAGCCTCGACCTTGGACCATTCCAGCCAGCCTCTCCCCAAAACAACACTTTCAGCAGCACAAATGGCAGGATCGTCCAGCAGCAGCCACAGCAGGCTTACGGAGGTTCCGACCCAGCCAGGATGAGAAAGGCATCCAACCCATTAATGCAAAAGTATCTCAACTCGCCCTTACCTCAGACTCAAGCTTCGCCAGCGTTGCAGGCGTCCAACGGTTGTTTGACAAGCGAACAGAGGATCCCCCTTCACCCAAGCCAGATCTCGCCTGCCGAAGCACGCAACAACCGAATGTCAAGCTTTGCTAGCATACGAGAGCTACATCCCTTGGCTTTGCAGACCATTCCGGACGATGCAGTGGACGACCCTCGGCAGTCGGTGCGATCCAGTGCCGGCAGTGCAAGCTTGCGCAAAGAGCTTCCTTCGATGCCGACCTCCTCTGCTGGAGGTGCTGGTACAGGTGATGCTTCGTATGGCGCTCCCACTGAGCACCAGCGCATCGGCTCAAACGGTACGAGTGGAGTCAGAAGCTCGGTCGTCGACTCAATTCCATCCGCTAGATCTTCCGGTCTCGCGCCAGCACAACAACTCGGTCGACCGGTGCCTGCCGAATCCACTGGACGTGCAAGCATGCAGGCTTCGCGGGGTGCAGCTCCGCCAGCCATTCAGACAGACAATGGCTACGGCAGTATCATCCCGGACAATGCCTCTATCAACAGCGCATCCGGTCCCCAACGTCCACCCAAGAACCCTCGTCGACCAGCCGATGGAGCTCTTCATTCACCTAGAATCGTCGATCTCACCAATGGCAGTACCAACACCGGTCTTGTCCCTCCACCCCGCGAGTTCCCTCAACACAGCCAATACGGTTCTTCATCAGACTACAACTCACCCGAAAGCACAGGCAAAAAATCGCGCTTCCGACTTGCCTTTGGTCGTAAGAAGCGCGAGTCGACCTTTGGACCCTCTGCAGGCATCAGCAACGACTCGAAACCATCCATCGTCATCGCTGAAGCTCCACCCGGAGCCAGTAGCACCTTGTTGGCAAACCTTGGCATGCGTAAGAGCTACGCAGGAGGGTTGGATGTGCCGAAACAGAGCTTTACGATGGAACGTCAACGTGTGATGTCTTCGCCCGCACGCGAATCGACCTCCTTGCCGCCTAGAAGTCAAAGCGCATTCGGTATAGCTCCCACCCAACGCTTTGTCTCAATGGACATTCCACGACGCTCAATGAATGTAGGTAGGGGTGGAAACAGGTTGAGCACAATGCCTTACGAGCAAGATGAACGATACGAGGAGGACGACGATGATGAGATGGAGAGAGAGCCCGGATACGAAGCTGAGTTCGAGAGGTATGCCCAAGAAGCGGAAGAGGAAAGATATGCTGGTGCAAGAGGCGCTGCTGCTGCCGCCAGAGGAGGAAGAGCAAGAGATGCCAGTTTCGGTAGGAAGAGCTTGAATCTCTTGCGAGAAGGTTTCAAGATGCCTTTGAGGAAAGGTTGAGAGCGCTTCATCTTATTCGCAACTTTTGGGAGACAGTACAGTTATTCCTGTCATCTCCGAAACATGTTTTGCTTGGAATGTGTGAGGTCTCAGTTGCAAAGTGGGGTTGGTGCAAGCTTGCTCATGTACTGGAGCGGCTGTTTTCTTTTGTGTCACGTGACTCCAAACGCGTCCTGCCGAGAAGCGCATGTGTTGACGAAGAACGCGCTCACGTGAGGCGAGCTTGTCCACTTTGGCACACCACCATCTTGGCACACCACCATCATTGCCGAAAACATCAGGAATCAAAGCTTGGCACTCCACCATCTTGGCACACCACCATCTCTATAGTTTTGCTGGCACACCCCCGTCATCATTATCTTGATCAGCACCGTATACACGACTAAACGCAACGACCAATTCAACCCCATCTTAGATCAGTCGTCAGCAAAGCCGAAAAGGCAACAATGCCAGCCTCAACACTGTCGAGCGAGGCGAAAATCACCATGCACTCTGCCAAGGAGGTATATGAACACTTGAGCGATCTATCGACAAACCTGCATTTACCTGAAACCGAACATACATGGCAGAAAATAGAACAATCCCTCTTGCACATCCAAGCGATCACCCGTGGAGGAGCAACAAAGTGGCCAGACTTTATTCCACTGCTAAGAGAAAATGCTTCGCCCATCAACGATGCTCTTCTGTCGGAACGAACAAAGCTATCCGGCACAGCAGCGGACTTGTTGAATTCAATAGCTCCAAGGCTAGGCGAGAAATTCGAGCCATTGGTGGCAGTGTTCGTGCCCACACTCTTGTTGATCTGTGCAAGGACCAATAAGGTTGCCGTGAAAAGGGCCGAGAAGACTTTGCATTTTGTTGTGAAACATTGCAGACCCACCAGTGTTATTGCGTATCTCAAGGAGGCTATAAAGGATAAGGGCCAAGGCTTGAGGGCCGTTGCTGCTCGCACCCTGGTGTTGGCGCTGGAGGTTACGGAGAAGGAGAAGCTGGCAAGGAGGGTAGGAGACGTGGAAGCTTGTGTAAAGAGTGCCGCCACCGATAGCAATCCAGAGGTAAGAAAGTTGGCAAAAAGGTTGTTCGAGCTGTATCTTGAGATCTGGCCAGAGAGAGTAGAGGCCTTTACCAAACCCATGACACCGACGATCAGGAGGTATTTGGCGCTGCCAAAGACAGGAGGCCTCCTTGTGGATATCCCACCACCATCCACACAGCCGTCTCTCTCAGCACAGCCTTACAGCTTCTTTCCCGACGTGCACAAGTCAACTTCCTCTTCCATATCTTGTTCCCGCGCAGGTCCAGGTTTCAGCATGAACGATGCCACTTATGTTAAACGAGGTCTCTTGGCTGACCAAATCTCAGCAGCTCGAAGTGCTCGATTGGCTCGCATGCCATCGTTCAACCTTGACGACATGGCCAAATCTTCATCCGACAATGCAGCTCCAGCTGCAATCAACAGGCAACCCAGCTTCGAGCAGTTGCGTGGTCATGGTCAGACATCATCCAATGCGCCCACATTCCGCGTGCACAGCTTCGACATTGGCGTTCAGGCCGAGGAAAGCAGACCGCGTAGCATTCACGGCCACCAAGCAGCCGTGCGCGGCGACATCAATGCACATACGCCGTCGTTTCCTTCAACATCTGGAAGGAATGGAAAGACTGCCCTGTTGGCTGCTTACAAGCAGGCATTTGTCGGTGATGCCGGCGGAGCAAAGCACAGTAGCTCTTCATTGGGCGAGCGTCGACACCCCGATCCATCCGAGAAATCTTTCAAACACGGCGACAAGAGGCGAGAAAAGACGGTTGCTGTCCGATTCCACTCTGAAACGGAGGTCAAGGATATCTCAGATAAGCAGAAGGCAAGCGACCATCTTCATCGATCAAAGTCGGTCCCTCCCATCGCCATCCAAAGCAACACAGCGACAGACAGCCTTGTCGCTGAAGGGGCAAGCTTCAAGCCCAGCCACAGCGACCTAGCAGAATCCAAGAGAAGAGTGGAGGAGTGGGAAGATGACCAAGATGACAGGCCAGCAACTCCGTCCGAGCGGATCTTGCATGCACAAACCCCAAGAACGGGCGTCAAAGCGAGCCGAGTACCTGCGCAGAGGGTGGTCATGCAGTCGGCAGTCAAGGTGCCAGCTGCGCGCCTAGCTGCACCAACACCATCTGCTAAGGTTGCTGCCAGCCGTGTGACAAACGATTCGGCATCGCTCGAGTCCAGTCCTGAACCCAAGGCCAGAGTTGCTCCTCGTACGCCAAAAGCTCAGCCCGCCAAGGTGGACGTGGCCATACACACTCCATCTGAGGAGACTAAGGAGCATGTCAAGCAAGACGAGAAAGCAGTGAAAGAGGCAACAGAGGCGGAAGCAGCCAAGGCAAAGGAGAACAATGACACTAAGGCAACTGCTTCTAAGAAGCCAACTACCTCGACGTTGACTGCGCAGACCTCAAAGGAGCCGGTCAAGCCCACCACAGCTAAAGTAGCACCGGTCAAAGCGGCTCCATCAGCAGCAATTGCTGCCAAGGCGATTGCCAAGCCTGCTGGCACTGTCTCTAAGCCATCAATCACTCGAAAGCCTCTCACGGCTTCGACTGCAGCATCTCGCGCAGCGCAAAAGCCAGCCGTCTCGTCAACATACAGCAACAGAACTGCCAAACCTACAGGAATAGTCAAGCCAGCAACCAGCGCTGCCAACTCAGCTACTGTAGCTCAAGCCAAGCTGGCTGCACCTGTGAAATTAGCAACGTCGTCGTCAGCACCATCGTCGACGGCAGTCACGAAGAAGCCAGAGACAAGCCTGAAATCACTTACATCTCGACTCACTGCCCCAACCGCCTCGACACGCAACAAGATCGTACCTGCAGCTACAATCAACAAGTTCCAGCGGAAGCCGTCGAGCTTGCTATCGAGTTCGTTGGCCTCGAAGCCTAAGCCGAAAAGCTCGATCGCCACTTCGCTCAACGCCAAGTGCAAGCTTCTTGGTGCACAGTCTGGCACTTCGCACAAGGCCAAGGCAGTATGTAGGGCGAGTATGAGAATGACAGCTCGCATCGAGAAGCATCGAAGAGTTTCAGCGACACCTCCCCATGTTCACACCAATGCCGTTGATATGCCTGCCACGAATACTGAGGAGACCGGTGTTGATGGTACAGTAGAGCCCGTAGTGGAGGCGCAAGCATTGCGAGATGTTGCTGTCGAAGTGTTGCCGATGCAAGATTCCGAGATAGCAGAGGAGAAGTGCGAGCAGGAAGCACCGAAAGAGGAGGAAGCTGCTGCCCTGTACCAGGAGACAATCTCGGAGGAGACAATCTCGGAAGAAGTTGACGCTACAGGGCCTAGTCGCACGGAGGAGCCCACAATTGCTCAGTGCGACACATCTATGAAGAATGATAAAGGTCAAGTCTCTGAAGCGCAAGAGGAGCCCGTGGACAAGGTAACTTCATCCAACGACAAGGTGCAAGAGACTGAAGCTACTCCAGTCAAAGCGCCGTTGACCAGGGAGACGACTCCGGCCAGAATTCGCACGCCCTTGAGCGCCAAGCATGTCAACCTGCCCAAGGCTATATCAATCGGCAGTATGACGGCTGAGAAGGTGTCATCACCTCTTCTCTCTGACCAAGGCTCACGCTCACCGTTCGTCTCGTCTCCGCTGCGTCGCTCGGCTACCACCAACTCTACACTGCTTGCCCCATTCGAAACGGAATCGTCGTTCCAAGAGAGCGAGTCAGAGTCAGACATGCACTTCGAGTCAGACAAAGTAGTACAGCTCAACTTTGCTCCTCGTCCGACCGTCTCGAGGCCACCAATGACCAAGACGCAGCTGCAAAGAAGCAGCTCCTTCTAGGCTTGGACTCTTCCAGTGACGCCTCGCTGGTAGAGGCTAATGCTAGCGACCAGACTGTGCTCCTGGAGTCGGCCGCCAAATAGAAACTCACGACATTAGCGTATACCCTAGCAACTACAGTATCTATCCTATCCAAGTGCTCTCCGTCATCGCTGTGCCAAGGAACAGTGGTTGAGTTTTCCACAGACAGGCTGTGTTGATGTGAATCATGCTTGTCGATGCTGTCTGAGCCGATATCTAGATCGGGCCCGTTTGTAGTTCTGACGTCAGATTTGGCCCGATGAGAAGACAGGTCTAAAAATATTGCGATTGCTCTTCACTTGCTCAGCTTTGCTCCTTACTTGTCATCCTCCAACAACCAGCTATACCGCATCGCTCCTTTTCTTGCATCGGACCGCCTCAAGAGCGGTCACGATCACAGGCCTGCGATCATATCGACGAACCTCTCTCGATCGGCTTGAGATCCCGGGGATCATCTTCCTTTCTGCTATCGTTATCAGGCTTAGATGCGGCTTGGATCTTTCTACCGCTAGTCTGATCAGCTCTCTTCAATCATGTGGCCAACGGCCACTGCCCTTGTTGGCGTCCGCTCGTCCGTTTCAGCGGCCGAGCTCAGAGTAGCCTTGGGCTCAACACGGTCAATATCGACTCGTGCAGTTGCCATATCTGCACAAAGGATCCCATGTCAGCCTGTCCTCTTTCCCAAACCATCGATCTCGGCAACGGCTCTGTCTAGACGCTCTTTTACGACTTCATCCGTCTCCTTCAACAAGGCCGAGCCAGTCAAAGCAGTGACGCCAGGATCTCAGGCTCAACCAACACAAATTGACAAATCCGACCCCGAAAAGACATCAGCGGCTCAACAAGCTGCCTCGGGCTCGTTAGCTGCAAGGCTCTCTTCACGCATCCGGGCACTCCTTCATGCTCAGCTGGCCAAGTCAGCGCCCAAGTCCAAGGATGGTGCCTCGCCCGCTCCGACCAATTTCCCAGACCTCAGGCGTTTGTTCTCCCTTGCGGTGCCTCAGAAGAAGAACATCCTGATCGCTCTTGGTCTGCTTCTCATCTCGTCATCAATCACTCTCACAGTTCCTTTCGCTATCGGACGTCTGATCGACTTCTTCACTTCCGGTCAGAACGCACTCTACGGTCTTGGCTTCGGCACGGTCGCCGCCCTAATGCTTTTCACTTTTGCTCTTGGCGCCGGAGCGAAAGCGGGGAGCAACATTCTCCTCGAATTGTCCGGTGTTCGTGTCATCCAGGGGATCCGCAACCAGGCTTACCGATCCGCTCTTCGACAGGACGTCGATCTTGCTGACAAGGGTGCAGGGGATGTTGTCAGTCGACTCAGCGTCGATACCAACATTGTCGGGGAGTCGCTCACTTCAGACATTGGCGATGGTCTCCGTGCTGGTGCAACCGTGTTCTTTGCTGGTACTGCCATGTTCATGATCTCGTCCAAATTGACGCTTCTCATGATGGCTGTCGTACCGCCTGCTGCCATCGGTGCTGTCTTCTACGGTCGATATTTGCGCGATTTGACCCACAAGACACAGGAGGCAATCGGCAAGATGACACGTCTTGCAGAGGAACGCCTCTCGCCTCCTGCTTTCAGAACGTTGACCGCCTTCAACACTCAGCGTCAAGAGGCACGCCGTTTCGAAGAAAATATCAGGGCAATTGTTGATCTGCAGACCAAGGAGGCGTACGCATCTGGCTTCTTCTACGCCGGTACCGGCTTCGTCGGCAACTGTGCTATCCTGACACTCTTGACATACGGTGGGCACCTGGTTAGCCGAGGTGAGATCTCGGTCGGTGATCTAACTTCGCTGCTTATGTACACCGCATATTTGGGCGGAGGCATGGTCAGTTTGACCTCATTCTTCGCTTCGCTCATGAAGGGTCTCGGTGCAGGCGCTCGAGTCTTTGAACTCATTGACCGCGAATCCAACGTTGTGCTTGGCAAGGGAGAGACACTTGAGATTTCCGGCACCTCTGCTCGCCTTTCGGTGCGTTTCGAGAAGGTTCACTTCACCTACCCATCGCGACCTCAGCAGCCTATCCTGCATGGTGTTTCGCTCGACATCGAGCCCGGACAGTCGTACGCCCTGGTTGGTGGTTCTGGCGCAGGCAAATCCTCTATTCACTCTCTCTTGCTCCGATTCTACGACCCAACAAAAGGTAAAATTCTACTCGCTGGCCAAGACCTCGCATCCTACCGTCCTGAAAGTGTCCGGAAACACTTGGCCTTTGTACCGCAAGAACCCATCCTCTTCGATGGCTCGCTCGAAGAAAACATCAAATACGGCACCGAGTCAGCTACCCGCGAACAAGTGGAAGAAGCAGCTCGTATGGCAGGTTGCGAATCCTTCATCTCAGAAATGCCCAAAGGCCTCAACACAATCATTGGCTCTCGTCAACTTTCAGGTGGTCAGAGACAACGTATCGCCATCGCACGAGCACTGGTTCGTAAACCTTCAATCCTTCTTCTTGACGAAGCAACTTCTGCACTCGACTCAGCATCAGAATTGTTGGTCAACAAGGCAATCAAAGAGATTATCAAACAAGGCAGAATAACCGTTTGGATAGTCGCTCATAGACTCTCGACTATCAAGAGTGCTAATAATATTCATGTCTTGCAGGGCGGGAGAATCGTCGAACACGGTACTTTTGCTCAGTTGGATACGCCAGGTTCGAGGTTTAGATCTCTAATGGCTGCTCAGTTGAATGCTCGGCCTAAGTTGGTACAGGCAGGAGTGGAGGATTGTCGACAGGAGAGCGAGGGGAACTCATTATGTATGGTACGTTGATTTTATTCTCACTTTTCACAATAATCGTTTTCATTCCCAAATCCATCACCTCCCTCACCTCCTAGTCTGTGCTACAACAGACCAACTTTACCCCCCCCTCCCCCCCCCAAAACCCTCACTGACACACTCTCCTCTCAACAATCCCCCCCCCCCCCCCTTCCTCCACTCAGACGCCACATCCAGCAATCCCAGAAACACCAACATGGAGCCTATCCTCCCTCCTCCCCCCCCCCCCACTCTCCCCTCTCGACGCAGAATCTGATCCAGAATTCGACCAACATCAGCTCGACAAACTGCACAGACTCTCAGCGCTAACTGCACCACCCTTGCAATCCCAAGAACGTGCATTGCTCAAATCCAACCTCGCAGCCATGTTGAGACTAGTCAATGCAGTTTCTACCCATCAAGGCGCTCTGCCAACTGCGCGAGGTCCAGTTGACGCGAGACCATTAACGAGGTACGATGGAATGTGGAATTTCTCTTTGCCTAACGAGTGCGAGGAGGATCGCCACCAAACAAGCGAGAATACTGCAGAGAAGGAGGAGAAGGAGGAGGAGGAGGGGGGTGTTTTGCCTCGGCAAGCATTGCTGGGCAGGGTGGATGCTGCGAGGAAGTACGGGCGGTTTTTCGTTGTTGACCCTGGCACCTAGAGTTGTGTATTCAAGAGAGCATATGTACATATACCTGTACAGCATAGCATAGAAGCGGAAATGCAGTTTCATCTGAAGCAACAATCAAACAGCAAAGCCAACTTGGTTTGAAAAAAGAACCATGCTCGTCGTACAATGCAGAACACTGATTACTCCCTTACAAGAAAGAGGGCAACTGGCATCTGGGAATTGAGGCGGGAAAAGCATTATCCTACATCAGGAAGCATCAGACGCCAGTGCACAATGCCAGCACCTTGATCCTCCAAGTTGGAAAGGCAATGTTGAAAGAGTATTGAAACACGCTACTCGTATAAGATGAGACTAGAAGGGTAGAGGTACAAATAGAACGACATGTGCGGTAGGATATAGCGGCAAGATATAGTCCGATGAAAAAGGAGAGTCAGGAATGCAGACGAGATTAGATAGGCATATCATCAAGAGCGAAAGCAACCGAAAGCACGACATTAGTAAATTCGTCCGAGTTATCGAACAAAGTGCAAGCCCAAGGCAGGTGATCAAGTTTAGCCTTTACAGCGTCTGACTGTGATACCACAGCTGCGAAAGATTTCTTGCGAAACTGAACAAGATGACGCAGAGTAGGTTGTTTGAACGGTATACCTGCCTCGGTGAGAGCGTTTTGGTTGGCCTGACGAGCTTGCAACCAGTCGGCTTGGTTATCCGCTTCGAACTCGCTAGCGCCTGCAGGAAGAGGAAGGTCAAGAATAAGTGAGCAAGCGACCAATCGCTCTGCTGTGTTTCCGGCGTTTTCACGAAAACGCTGAAGCATCAGAAGCGAGTACGAAGCAAACAAGGTTCGAACCATAGTTTCAATCCATCCGAACATGGCATAACTGTGTAAAGACAATTCCGACTCTGACTTGCATGCTGCGACAGCATGGTTCAGAAGCGTCTGAGATAACTCAGATAAGACCAAAAGTGCCTGGTCGAGAAGAGAAGCATCGACATGGTCCGTAATCGCTGGCTCATCCGTAAAGACAATGAGGACGAGGTACATCCACAGCGAAGCGACAGTGCCAAAGACGACTACTGCATCGCAATCGCGCTTGCCAAGTTCGGCTTGCGAAGAGACAAGTAGTCTGATTTGTTGCGAGATCAGCTTCCAGACAAAGCTCTGACTTGCGGGCAAACGGACGTAGTATCCAGCAAGAATGGAACGAGCACTAGCCAGACATTCAGGCACTCTAGTGCGGTTCTCTTGCAGCCACTTGCGGTGGATGAAGGGTGGGATAGGAGCTGTGGGATCAGTGAGAACCATTAAAGCAGGGTAGGAGACAAAGTGGGCAGCACTGGCCTGAGCGATGGAGGCCTTCACCTCGCCGTTCCGGTTAGGTTGAATCCACCACTGCTTGGCGTTGGGTAACTGCGGAGCCGGTACGACCAGCTGGCCATTGCAGTCATATCTTGACTGGGGCCGTGTCTGAGCATCGGACAGAGAGCGACTGAGCGGATGACTGGATGCGTTGTTCGACGAATTCGAGTTACCTGCGCCTTGGGTGGATGGCTCCTGAAATGTTGGGAAGAAGCCTGGATTGTTCGAGAGACCCATAGTCTGAGCGAGTGATGCTGCAAACTTGGCTGAAATAGGTGTCTCGGCCACAGGAGAGTGTGAGATGGCTGCAAAGTTGCCGCTGATGGCTGAGTGCAAGCTAGGCCCCATCCTGTAAAGGGGAGATGGCACCACTGGCTCTGCAAGCCAGCCGGAAAGGTCGATACCGTGCTGGAAGACACCGGATCGCAGAGGCGAAGGGTTGGGCCATGCGTTGCGGTTGTTCAAATTGGAGGTGATCAGTGTAGGAGGTCGTGGGGGCGGCATCATCGCATTGGCTGTTGCAGCAGAAGCTTGCTGTTGCATTTGACGAGCGTTTTGTGGCTGGAAAGTGGTGTTGCTCATGGCAGTACGAGCATTCCAGGGCTCCTGCATGACGCTGTCTTCCGGTATCGTGTTGTCTGGTGTTTCAGGAAGGCTGGTAGTCCTGTGACGGCTGGAGGGCGCTGCGAGATAGTGGTTGTTGAGGGTAGCCTGCAATCTAGAAGGATCGGATCGAGCGTGATTGATGTTGTGGTTGTTGAGACGTACGATTGGCGTTTCCTCGCCCTCCTCGTTGGTAAAAGTGACGTCGGATCGGTTGATATTGGTCACAATAGGACCGGTGTTGGTACGTGAGAATCCGCTCGACTTTCTCGAGTTGATGCGCTGGGGACCAGGAGCAGCATCCGAGTCGAGGGTGAGGTCGTGGGAAGAGTGAGGCGACTTAGTGCGGATGGGTGGAGCGATGGAGGGGTATGGCTGATCAGAGATGGAGAAGCTGGCAAGGTTGGGAGAGACCGATTCAGGTTGTTCCACGATGCTATGCTGCGAACGAGGCGACCCAAAAGCTGAGCCGGAAGCAGAGGATGCTGGATCATGCCATGAATGAGGCTCGCTGTCACTTTGGCTATCATAGTGGAATTCTGTTTCTCTCTTGACGTAGGCTGGATTGAGAGTCATAAAAGAGTTGGAGGACATGTCGAAAGCGGGAGTTTGCATCGCCCAGTTGGAGTTGGGCATGGTGGATCCCATGGCAGCTCCTGATGGGATAGGAGGGTGCATCTGAGGCGTCATGGAGTGCACCTGAGGCGTCATGGAGTGCATCTGAGCATCCATAGCAGACATAACTGCAGCGGTTCTTGCCTTGCGGACGTTAGGATTACCAGATCGAGGGGCATAGACGCATTGCTTTCCTCGGGCACGGCATCGACCACAGGAAGGGACCTCGAGATCGCATCTTGCCTTGGATCTGGCACACTCGTAGCAGCTCTTTTGTCGGTCGAAGGAGGGCTGAGCAAGCGCTCTGGCTTCTCTTGCGAGATGGCGGCGAAGCAAGTCATCGCGTGCAAAGGCCTTGCCGCAGTTGGGGCAAGGAAAGCCCTGAGAAGAAGAGGAAGGACCTGGGCCTGAACGACTCGAGGAGGTTGCGCTGAAGCTGGCGTCTCTTTGCGGCTCGAAGGAGCTCGAGTAAGATTCGTGATCGCTGAGTTGATCTGCAAGCGAAGAGGAAGACGCTGAAGCGTGAGAAGAAGCGTAAAAGGGGTTGTGAGCGGTAGGGGCCTGTGCAAAGGCTGCAGAATGTTGGAGCGACATTGTCGCCACGTCCTGTAAACTGGGATGCGATGAACTCTGGTGAGCAAAGCCAGGATTGCTTGCGCTCATCCTTGTGCGATAGTCGACTGAGCCATCGAACGGCGTGCTAACGAACGGAAGAGCAAGGGATTGAGAGCTAGAACATTAGCCTCTTTCTCGAAGCCGGAGCGCGGCGCTGGCCGTGTTAGAGACGATGATGGGCGGAATGCTTGTGCCAAAGTGAGCTGTAGAAAACAAGAGCAAGCCTGGCTGGCCTGACTTTTGATGTCGGCTCCGAGAAGCGCTCAACCTGGGATCTAACAAAGAAATCATATTGAAAAAGAATAGCAGTGGGCGCCGTGTGGGCAAAAAGGGCACTAAAGGTGGGGGGACTAAAGGTGGGGGAAAAGGGTGGGGGGTTGAAAAAGGTGGGCGCGGGCGTAACAGCACATCGCGTTTCCGACGACAGAGTTGCCTTTTTGCTCAACTTTTTCGCCTTTTTGTTCGAGCAATCCCGATGAGATCGGAATCTTTTGGCAGGAACCGATCTGGATGGGCCCGATTCACCCCACAAATGAACGTGACCAAATCGCGAGCTTCGCGTCGCAGAGTGTTGTTGTCTTCTCTGTGTGTGTTGGTCTGGAAGGTCCAAATGTCAAAGAACGCAACAGCTCATACAGACAGTAGAGTAAGTAGCATATGTGCTCCGCTTCGTCTCTCTCTCACCTCCATCCAGAATGGCAGCCACAGCTTCTAGTGCCTCTTGATCACCTCCTTCGATCTTCCATCAAGTCTCTCGACAACATCAATCCCGCGTACAAGCAGCCAGCCACTACGCGCGAACAAACATCCTCCAAGCGATCTCGATATTCTTGACCACTCGCATATCTTGCTGGTCGCAACCACAGCATTCAATCCTCTAGGATGCACCTCAACTTGGGCACACCCGCTCGACTCGAGCGTCAGATCGCTCAGGATCTTTTAGAGACACAGTCCGAGTTCGATCTCTCCGTCCCAGGTGGTGACATGCGCGATATCAGCGCTTCCATCACACGGACACCTCTAGCTCCCTCAAATCGTCAGAACTCGTCATTCTCCAGCCCATCAGTTTCATCCGAAGCATCTATCACTTCGCCTTCCAAACATACCCATCTCGCCACCCCTCATGCTAACAGACAGCCTGTCACCCTTGCCGCCGCTATACATAATGCGCAAGATCGTCGCAACAACAACGCTGGTCATTTAGCCAACGCCATGTCAGCTTCTTCATCCACATCGAGCCTCTCCGACACGCCTCATTCGGCTCAGTTTTCAGATCCATATTCTCACGTCAGGAGCTCCTCGCCACCACTCACTTCCACCCCTCACCGTACTATCCGCACGCCCTCCACCGTTGGCTCCCGATCTCGCACAACCGTGACAGCACGTCTGCACCGTCCATCGAGCGCAGATGGCACCTCAACCCAACCATACGACGACACGACAAAATCTTCTGCTTCTAGGGCAACTCGCTCCGCCCGTTCTGCATCCGTCGTTCTCGATGACCTCACGGAGTCATCCATCGCCCCGCAGGATGCCCCCCATCAGCAACGAGATGCCACAGAGCCGGAGACACATGACGTGGCGCAGCAGAATGGTCAGGAAGATGGCCGCGACTTTGTAGTCTATAATGCGCCCTCTGCCTCGTCAACCTCGCAGCAAACCTCGTCTGCTATTAGTCAGCATCAAGAAGGCGCAGCCGGCGATGCAATCGATTGGCGCCAACGACGAGCGCAACGGAGGCAATTGGTTCAAGTCGATGAGTCTGCTGTCGATGATGACGAGAGTCAAGTTCAGCCCGATACAGAAGCACACACCCTTGCCTCGTCACAGCAAATCGCAACTATCGCAACGTGCGCCAGCTCTGTTGCCGAGACCGAGGATACTGTCGCTGCCTACTCAAGTCCTGCTGCTGCTCGTCTGGCCCGTCAGGGTATCATTCCAGCTTTAGCAGCTGCAACCAGGCCCGCGCCAGGCTCTGCAACAAGCACACCCAGTCGCCCGCTTCAAGAGAACTTTGCTACACCAAAGCAGGCTTCAGCCTCCGGAGAGCGCGCCAGAATGAAGCAGTATCTCCTCAACAGCGTCAAAGCAACAGGCAGGACACGTCCACGAAATGGCAGATCTTCCGACACCCATCACGAGGCAATCGAACGTCTCAAAGCTCAAGCACAACTTCAAAGGACACCAGCTTCCCTTTCACAAGGTGACGCCAGAACCAATCAAGACACTTCCCCGCTCACATCTACCCATCCCACACCGCGCCGTAGAATGGACCGTGTAGGCAAAGCCAACACATTCGCTGCTGGCCGCACACCATTGCCCAAGGGAGGCGTCGCCGAGCTGCTTCGACGAGGCGCACTCTTTGGTGTTTCCGACTCGAGCCATTCCTCGAGCGCACTTGTCGAGAGTCCTCTTCGGGAAGGACCAGAGGCAGGCGAGCAAGCCAAGGATGATGAAGCTGCGAGCGCCCGCGGCTCTACAACCTACTCGGAGGCCTCATCCAATGACCTCGCCCTTGCTCCCAATCGCTCAAAGCATGGCGTAATGGGCTTGAGGGCCAACACATCTTTCCCAGGCTTGGGCGCCGCTGCTGCTGGAACAGAAGCTAACTCTGTTGCAAGGCCACGTGTCGACGCTGCAAAGTTGGCATTGTACCAAAGCAAGCTCAATGCTCGTTTGGATGCCGAGAATGAACAACTTAAATGTGAACGTGATCAGCTGCTGCAGAAGCTTGCTAAACTCGAGGCAGCATCCCCGGCTCAATCTGCACAGCCAGACGTCGAAGCGATCAATCAGCAGCTGCAAAGCCAACGAGAACGAGCCGATGTTCTCGACAAAGAGGCACAGGACCTTGCTGACCTCCTCGATGAGAAGCAACGCCAACTTGAATCCCTCCGAGGCCCACAGAGCCCAACACAAGCCAGAGGCGAGAACAAGCAGGAACTGCGGGACGAGATCGACGAGCTTCAACGACTGCTCAAGGAAAGGGACGAGGACATCGAAGAACTCGAAGCTCGCCTTGAGAGGCAACGGACACAAATGGAAGAGCAGGTCCAGCAGGCCAAAGCCTTCTCTTTCCAAACGCTTGACCGGATCGAGACCGAGAGGGACCAAGCACTTGAACGCATTCAAGCCTTGCAAGCAGAGCTTTCGGAACTGCAAGAGCGCCAACAGCATTCAGGCACTCAGCCACGCAGCGACATCAACGAGCAGTCTTCAAATTTGCAGCGTCGCATCGACGAGCTTGAGTCGGAGCGAATCATTTTGAAGGAAGAGCTCGAGTCGAAGACAGCGTCAATCCAGCAAATGAGATCGCAAATGGACCAGCTTCGAGACCAAGCAACAAGCGACGCGGCCCGCATCCGTGGTCTCGAACGACGCTTGAATGCCGCCACCGCTCAGCTGTCCAAGGCAGGACACGCAGGCCAGGACGTCGACGACAGCCAACTTTCGCAGCTTGAGTCCCTCAAACACGAACTTCGCCAGAAACAGGCGCATATGGCCGAGCTTGAAGCAAAGGAGGTCGGCCAGAAGACATCCACATCAGGTTCCGTGCAAGAGGAGAGGATTCGATTCCTTGAGCGCCAAAAGGCAGACCTGGAAGAGCGCGTACAGCAGTATCGGGAGATGATCAGCAAGGGTGTTGGCACGAACCTGGCAAACCTTTCCAAGGACGGTGAGATGGGCCATGCCACACCTGTCCCACCAGCGACACCGGGAAGAACAGCTCTCGGATCTTCGCCACTCCCAAAGTCGGTTATGAGCTTGCGAAACATCTCGGCTGTCAAGACGCCTCGCTCTCCCGGACCTCTCAGCGAAGCTTCGTGGCTCTACAACGAATCGAGCCTCGGCGCAGCCAATGTCGTGGACAGAATTGCCTACCTCGAAGGTGCTCTCGACGACGCCAATGCCTCCATCGACGCTAAACTACACCAGCTCGACGAAGCAGGTGTTGCCCATCTCACCTTGGCCGAACGACTTCAGCAGGCGCACGAGCGTATCGCCGAGCTCGAAGCCGAGATCGAAAGGCTCCGAATGGCCGGTGGGCACAGCGCAGATACCTCGACTGCTAGCCCAAGCAAGAGCGTCAGCCAACGACAAAAGGTCTTCGCCGACGTCCATGCTCAGCTGGAAGCTCTTAAGAGCCGGTGGGCTGCCGACCACGACAAGCTGCAACAGCGCCAACGCGAAATCGAGCGTCGCGAAAAGGAGTTGCAAGACCGAAGCAGCGAGAAACATCAATATCAGGAGGTGCTCGCAGAGCTCAACCGCTTCAAGGAAGCCGCATCTTCATTGCAGCAAGACTTGCAAAATGAGCGAGCCAAGCAGAGGTGCAAGCTCGCCGAGACTCGAGCTGCTAGTCACCAGAAGGACTCGATCGAAGGCAGCTTATCCCGTACGCAGGCCGAGCTGGATGCGGTCAAGCGCAAGCTGCAAGAGAAAAAAGGCGGACTCGAGCATCTTGGACGTCAATACATGCAGAAGGCTGTACAGCCGGACAGCTCATTAGGCCATCGTGAGAGGGTCCAGCTCGATAGCCAGACTGAACGTCTTGCTGAGCGCTTCCAAGCAGCACAGACTGAAGTTGAGCTGCTCAAAGCCGAACGCAACGATCTTCTTTCTCAGCGAGCCGGCCTGCACAAGAAGTTCGCTGACGCCAATGAAAACTACGAGCAGGTCCTTGCTGACCTTGCTGCTTCTCGAACTGCCTTGGCTGAGCACCAGGCGCAGTTGGACGAGCAGATCGTACAGATGGAGGCGGCGCACGCTGCATTGCGCTCTAAGAAAGCTGCTTACGAAAAGATCGCTGGCGATCGGGATAGACTCAGGGCGGAGCGCGACCTCATCGTGCACGATGTGGGCATGTTTGAACAAGAGCTACGCAAGCTTCGACGTGAAGCTGATCGACAGGGTCAAGACCTGCAGGCACTCCGAGCAGAGCGCGAGGAGGCTCGTCAGCAGCTTGCATTGGATGGAGCTGCAAAGGACCGAGAGCGTGCCGAATTCATAGTCCAGCTCAGAAGCCTTGTGGATCAGCTCAAGTCCAAGACGCAGGAGGTGGATCGCATCAAGACCAAGCTCGACGAGCTGGAGCGATCCAGGACAAGCTCTGTTCCTCCAGCATACGCTGAAGAACCGTCGCTTATCGCAGCTAGGAAGATGCACCAAGCCGAATGCAAGGGTCTCATCCTCCAGATCAAGTATCTCAAGCTCAAGCTCAATCGTGAGATGGACCTTCGCGCTGACCTAACGCACCAAAAGCAGTACATCAGTCTGCTCCTTCAAGGCCTCGCACGCTCCGACGCCGAGCTTGGCCGACTCATCTTCGATCTCGACCTTCAACATCACGCAAGAGACACACGAAGAGGGCAGCCAGACGCCAAGAGAAGGTGGAACAAGGCTCTCAATGCAGCAACGGCTGTAGCGAGGATGCAGTTGCTGGCGAAGAAGGCAGAAGAGGTGGTAGACATCAAGCAGAGCTTGCAAAAGGCTCACCAAGAAGTCAAGTCGCGTAGGAATGTCTTGCCTTTGCAGGACCAGAAAGCAGGAACGGCGACCGCTGTGGACTTGGTTGGCTTCGAGGCTGAGTTTGCCAGCAGAAAGTGAAATCACATGTCCTCTTCTCTTCGCTCTAACATCTCCTCCAACCTCGCTCACCGTCGTCATTCATCATCACCTACCACGGTTGCTCAGATCCACATTAACAGCCTCCTATTCCTATTGTACTACCACGCAAGCCCCTACATCACTTCATCCCACACACTGATCATCAGCGTTGAGGAATGCACAAGCAAGGGCGGCAAGTAGATAGCAAGATCGTCATAATTAGGAAAGCCTAAGTACAAAGCAATGCTACATACATATGTCTCTACTCATGGCTAGTGCGTGTGTGTGAAATGAGATGACACGTAGGATTGCACACTGTCGTAATAGGGGTAAAGGGGCATTGGTGGGCGATGATCAACATTGATGAGCGTTGGTGGGTGGTGATGAGTGGCGACGGTGAGCGAGGTTGGCGGCCATGTTAGAGCGATGAAAGGAGGTCATGTGATTTCACTATCAGGAAAGATATATATGCTTCTCATTGTTTTGTACCTACTTACTCTTGATATCAATTAACGATCGCTATCTACTCTGTCGCTCCTCGCTTGTGCACTCCTCAACACAGAATACGATGATTGCCATGTACTTTCGCTCTTGTACGACACAAACATATCCAATCACTTTCTCAAACCACCATCGTAGCTGTGCGATTTCAGAGTGAAGTTTGACGGCGAGATTGCAGCCGTCGGCAACTGTGCGTGAGAAGGAACTTTCGGTAGACTCTCGACCGTTGGCAAAAAAACTTTGTCTTGAATACCATCGTTGAGTGCAAGCTGTCAGGTGTATCCTCGCAGCGTCGCTTACGGACATCTGATAACGCTGCGAGGCACATAAAGCGCAGCAACTACTGCCGGCAGCGCCGAACCTCTTGAAAGCACCAGCGACGTATGCTTTCAAACTGTCGCCAATGTCCGCGAGTTAGGGGAACATGTCTGTCACCGTTCTATGCCCGCTCGACCCAGCTAACTTGGACAGGTTGTTGTCGAGCTTCAGCATGCGACATTCTGATGTCCCTCACGTCACTGTAAAGACATGTGTCCTCGGTCTGCTGTCTGTTTCGCCTGTCTCTGCTTCTCCGTCAGGCAACGGGATGCCTTGATTCAACGGTACTCTGACACCACGGACGAGTCCACTTGAAAACTCACACTTTTCTGCGCTATGCAGCGCTGCTCGTGTATACCAGCTCTTTGACCGACTGATTGAAGGCTCACTGTACAAGACATCATCAGCGAGACGGACATCACACGCACTTGACATGTCTTTTTATTACATGCTTTCCGTGTCTATGGTTGCCTGAGGTATCATACACTGTCCAAGTTGGATCTCTAAAACACTTTGTGCATTCATTCTGCATGATCGTCACCATTGTTGTCGTCTTCCGCGTCGTCGACGTCTTCTTCCTCTTCTTCTCCTTCTGGCTCGTCAGCGTCACTGTCGCCTCTCTGTACGGCTTGCAGCTCGGGTACAAGCGTGAGCTCATCCTTCTTTGTAAAGTCCATGAAAAGCTGCGTCAGTTCGAACACTGCAAAGTCTCGATGTGTCCAATACGCAAGGTGGGCTCCAAACATGTCGAGGTATCCACTGAGACTGATACTCGCCGAAAGATGGTAGTCGATACACCCATGAGGATTGAGAGCACGGAAGCGACATTCGCCACGCTCGAGCGAGTCCAGATCAAAGCCCTCTTCGACCGACTCCTCACTTAGGGCTGAAGCATGAATGGCTGCTTCAGGCTGAAGCAACTTTTTCCGGGTCCCAAACTCGGTCTGAATCTGACGAGCCTTTGGTGAAGGAGCTTGAGACGAGTGAGAGGATTCCTCTTGGAGATGCTGCCACTTGCGAACAGTGTCGATGTAGTCAGAGTCCTCGACGACTCGTTGGCCTATCTCTCTGTCTTTAACCTGCTCCTTCTCATCACGGGATAGGTCAGCTGGAAGGGCTCCTCGGTCGTTTTTAAGGATTTTAGCCTGTCTAATGATCTTGCCGACACCTTGGAAAGGGTGATCCTTATACTTTTCGAAGATGCGACTGACACTGATGCGGGGCAGAGCCAAGCTGCGAAGCAAAGCCTCCGTGGCGTTCTCGATTGAGATGGGTTTCACGAGCTTCGCATAGGCTGAGTCGACTGTTGGAGCCAGCTGGAACGCCACAGGGTCGTTCGGATTGAAACAGTTGTAAACGTTCTCGGCAGCAAGGCAGCCATAACGGTCCGCCTCGGGGTGGACGGCGTCCGAATCGGCTTCACAATCAGGATGACGGTCGGTCCCACTCCTCGCAATGAATTGGCCACCGTCGAGGTGGAAAAAGAAGGCTAAAGGAGATCCTATCAAGAAGAGGTTCTTGGTATTGAAGTGAAGGCAATCGTTGCGACGTAGATCTTGATCTGCATGTTGTGCGAGGGGAGCCACCTTGGAGGGCTGTGCTGACAAGATATCGGCTGCTAGCGTTGAGCCTAAGGAGTGACCAATGATTGACACACGGCTGCCCAGACGCTCAAAGTCTGGGTTCCGCCTGCAGAAAAGGCGGTATGTCCGGTTCAATTCAGACCTGGCTAAATCGATCATCTTCTGGAGATGATGTGAGAGATAGAAGGGTACGTCGAGGACAACCTTGGTGATGACATTCCGGACCAACGGAATCGCAGCGCTATTGGTGATATCGTCTAGCGTGTAGAAGTTGTCGTTGCCTTGGGGCCTGTCGTTGAACTCCATATGCCTGCGCCAGCAGATGGGGAGGAATTGGGCACGGCGACCTCGTGATAAGCGGCGAATGGCAGGATCGCTGCTATTCTCGCTGGCAAGATTGCGAAGATGTTCGACGTCATAGATGAAGTCAAGAGCCTCGAAGTCCTCCGTGAGCTGTTGACCCATACCGTGGATGGCGAAAACGAGCTCCGGAGGCTCATCCTTGCGGTCGTCCGGTAATAAGTCAAGATCATTCTCGGAACGTCTCTGTCGATCAAGCTCATCTTGAGTCATTTGCTGCTTGACTTTCCGCTTCTCCTCATCTGCCGCTTCATTCTCGTCATATCCGAACAGCTTCTTGAGCGTTACGAGAGGTCTGAGTGCAGCATCGCTGGACGGTATAAGTTTTGCGGCAAAAGACCTTTGCTCATCCTTGTCTCCATTCGTCGAGGGATCCGCCTGTTTCGATCCGTCGGCACCTCCTCCGGATGGCGGCTTGGAGGCAGTCTGTGCTGCACCTTGGCGTTTGGATACAGATTGAGCTCCGGCGCTGGAAGCCTTTCTTTGAGCTTCGGTGTACGTGGACAATGCTTTGCTTCGTGAAGCGCCATCTTTCTCATCATCGCCAGCCCAGGGCAGGGAGATATTGAAAAGGGGGCTGAAGGATTTCTTCTCTGCAATCTTTTCAGCCCGATCGAAGCCTCTGACGACAATGGATCCACCGACGACCGACAAGAAGCGCCCGCGCAGGTCCTGGGAGAAGATTCGACCGACTTCGGCGTCTTGAAAAGAAACGCAACCTTTGTGCTTCATGCTGGGAAGTGCGTAGAGATTAGACTTGTCTGTCTCCTCTTCAAGTTCCGGACCGTCATTCTCATTGTCCTCTGTGGAATGCAGCCAGGGTTGAGCTTGAGAGTAAGCATTGTCCAGGTCGCGTGACAGAGCGTCGTCGCAGCTGATGGGGACGTACGAGGAATCCGTGAGACTTGAATAGAACCAAGTGGCGCGAACAACTTCCAGTGCGACACCCTTCCAGAAACAAGGAAAGAGAGTCATAGACTCTAGGTCGACGTCGAACAGGTTGTCTTCCATGACCTCTACTTTGGCCTTCCGCGCAGTTTCGGGCTGGTCGGGATCAAGGATATAATTGACTTGGACCTTGTCGGAGACTTTCTTGTGCTTGTCGCCGTGGTTGTTTGACTCTGTTTGCGAATCTCGATCGTGCTTGCTGCGTTCCTGTCCAGCGAAGGACATATAGTTGCGCAGCCCACTGAGTCAAGAAGAGTTTGAGGGTGTTTGTTCTGACCAACTTTACCTTGATCTTGTTGCTTGCAACGTTGCCGCGCCCCCCGGTCTCCGCCGAGCTGCTGACATCTCTTCTCAAGCTTTTCATCGTCGTGTGGATGGAAGGTGGCCCAGGAATCTCCACGAGCGCACATCCATCTTGCTCTCTGGGGAGGTGGAGAAGTCCTTCCTTGATGGGAAGATGACGGGAATGATTGCGCTCGAAAGGAAGATGCATCTGATGTTTCAGTCATTTCGACGTTAGTGGCAGCAGGAGAGCATCGGTCCTTTGGAATAGAAGACATAGATGATCTGGTTGAAAAGTTGCAAGGCTTGCCTTGGAAAAGTGACAAAAATAGCCGAAACAAATTCCGCGTGATATGTCAAATGACGACACGTCGACTTGGGATCTGCACGTGTGCATCTGATCTCCCGATCGCCTCCACCTTCCCGATCAGGCCTTCGGGTGGAAAGAAGCAGCAGCTAGGCCAAAGTTTCGTGAAAAGGAGGCGAGCCAAACAACCCGGCCGATAGCCCAAAATCCGAAAAGGGGGTTCGAGCCACAGACTCGCATGTTGTTGGTGTCCCCTCTGCAATTACACCATCATCGTCATTCATGTCCACCACTCAGCCAACGTGCGTTGCATCCTCTTCTTCACCTATGCTATAAACCCTTCGCTGTTTGGCCTCTTCACCTTTCGGCACCATACAAGCTCGGGTGTCAAGTGTGCTCACATCCATATCCGCTGTCATGTTGACACCACCAAGTACAGCCGTGCTACTCCTAGTGCTTGGCATCGCTCCTTTTCCTACAATCGCACAAGCATCTAATCAAGCGACACTACTAGCTACCTCACCGTCGCAATCCTCTACCAGCCCTTCAGCTGTTGCCGGCTCCTCAGACTCTACCGCCATGTCGTCCTCCTCTTCCCAGTCCTTCTGGGACAATCTGAGCAAGCATTGGACAGAAGCGGACAGCACAAAGCAGACGTTCATGGCTATTCTGCTCATCATTCAACTTGTCGCTCTCTTTTTCTTTATCAAAAGCACCCTCGACAAGATGTTCGGAAGACGTGCAGAGTATCGCAACCAGCGAACAAAGAGGTTCGCACGCAGAGCTGCCATTGCCGCCGCTGGTGGTTCCTCCAAAGCCGGCATTCCTCTCAGCCATCAGCGCCCTCTCTATCGCTCTGACGCCAAGCCACAACTCCCGCCGAGACCAACGCAGGACCATCCGCTTGCTCGACCTTCCACTTCCTTGTCTCCTCAGTCCGCTTTCCAGACCACCTCCACCGGCGACATCATTCTCCCCTCTTGGACCGAATCGGGTCCCACGCCACTCAACATCATTGTTGAAGAGCCAGAAGAGGGCCTTTCCCGTAGCAACTCTCCTCTCTCATCACGGCCACACTCGCCGCTTTACTATCGCGACTCCCCTCTTTCGCCCGTCTTTCCTGCCCGCCAGGATATGCTCCAACAACCCTGGTCAGCCCGCTCCGCCTCACCTCGTGACAACACTTCCCTCAGGCTTCGTGAACGCAACGACTATGGCATGCTTCCCTTCTCCATCGACCGCTCCTCTACTCCAGACACTCGTCTCGAAGATGTCAAACGTCCCTTCAACCGTTCCATCTACCATGATGAGCCATCCTCCCACTTTCCTCCTCAGTTTCCCTTTCCAGAACCTTCCTCTTCACAATTTATTTCGCCAGCTTAGAATTCACCTTTGTACATAAGATACCCGTTCATTCACAGGTCACGCCGTACACTAGTTCATCGCCATGCTCCCCCCCCCCCCCCCTCTGCAACAGTCACCTTTAATTAGCATTCACCTTTAATTCTCCATCTGCTCCACCATCTGTTCGCTTGTCTCGCATTGTTGATTCTTATCGCATTCCATTCACCTTGTAATTCTAAGAAATCTTTTCATCACTTTGCTCTCGTCCCTTGGACTGATGTGCATTGCTTCTCATGTTGCAATCCGGAAGAGTTCGAAAGTCATTTTGTATTGCATCTTGGTCTATGATGTGAGAACAGCCGCTTCATAGGCTAGAAGACTTCGGGGACAATGCTTCAGAATCATCCCGGCGCTTAGCAAACATGCACCGCTCCAGTCTTGCCGCTTGTGCTGTCCGAGATGGCTGTCCATACGCTAATGACAAGGACAATAGAGCCAAAGATGGCGCAGGCTACACTAAGTGGTCGTGTCGACTGCCACCACTTTCGGTTGGCTGCTGCTGGTCGGAAGCGTACACTTGCTCCTGGCCGTAATGGCAGCTCAACGTCATCAACGTCGACCGACTCTCTTGCGGCACCAATGCCTCGGGCTGTGCGACCACCTTCCATTCTTTCCATACGATCGAGCGTTGATGGCTCTTGGTCGTCTGCATTATCATACTCGGCTGTTCGAATAAGGTTCTGACCTCGATCGATCGAGCCGTTCGACTGGTCGATGAGCGCTTCGTTCTCTTGGTCGGCCCGATCTTGATTGTTGTTGTTACTTTGACCGCCCCTTGTTTGCCCTTGATCCCTCCAAGAGGAGCTTGTCAGATGAGGAAGATCCGCGGTAGGCACTCGCTTGCCTGTCTCACTCGTCAACTTGAGGTAGCAAATGCTTGGGAAGATGAAAGCCAACGCCGTCGCACTGAGTCCACCAGTGAGCTCTAATACGATTCCAAGATCGCAGGTCAAGAGTGACACGATCATAGCAGTCATCACGAGACTCGAGGTGAAGATGAGATGGCGATTGCGGTCGAATTCTCCTGCAAAGAAGTAGGTCTCAAGTACCTCGCGGCAGACGAAACACTCGAGTGGCAGAGTGGTGAGCATGTTGAGACCAAAGAGTCCACGGGCGATATTGACGACCACGTCGTTATCCGGGAAGTTGTTCTATTGAGAGCGATGCGGATGAACGTGTAGTGTCAGTGAGTTGTTTGGCAGCTTCTCAAGATGAATTCGCGCAACTTACGAGAACGTTACTGAGGGTCCTCTCTTCGAAACTCCAGTAGCCGGCGACACTCATTGTGATAGTAGCAGCAGCAGCAATGACGGTCGAGTAGTGAGTCACTTGCCCAAACTTGTTCATCGAGGGCTCCTTCAACGATCCGTAGATGACTGTCGATCGGTGACAGTAGAAAAATGGATGAAGTGTATGTCAGCGAATCTGAGGACGAAGTTGATCAATGAGAGAGCAGCCAGAACATACGCAAGGAGTTGTGATGGCAGACGAAGGCAAAGCTGATGACAGAGATTGAACGGACTAAATTCGACACGTTGACGATGGTGAACTGTTTCAGGGTAGTGTTGAGATGTGGGTCAGTACATTCAATGCACCGGCGTTCAGGCGGGGGAGCATCTACTTACTCTGAGGCTAGGATCACCTTTGAGCTCTGCGGGCATGGCAGGACCGCGGATGGTGACAGCAATGATGATGACGACCATCGACACGAGTGCGATGGCACTTGCTTTGCTAAGCTTTTCGATGTTACGATAGAGCGACAGTGGATAGGATACTGCCAAGGTAAAGAATGTGATAACGAATTGTCGATTGGCGAGGAAGCTTCCGGCTAGAGACGGAAAGAGCATCCTGATGACGTGTGGAATGGTGTCGCCGATAACAACGCAGAAGGCACACATGCCGCCAAAGCCGAAGGCAAACTGGAAAATGGAGACAGCAGCCTTGCCGTTCTGACCGAAGCAATGCTCCATGATCTCGATGTAGGTGATACGGCCGCTGAGCTTTGCATTGAGTACGATAAGTCGAATCGTCCAGTCTGTGAGGAAAGAGAGACCGACGAGAAGAACCAGACCAGCAATAAAGCCAGACTCCCGCATTGAATATGGCAGACCAACGATACCGGCGCCGAGAATACTGTTGGCCATGTTGACAGTGGCATCGAAGACGCCCGCGCCTCTCTTGAGCCAGTCCGGCATACCTTCTCCATCCCAGCCAGGTACTCCAAGCGATTGGCGAATATTACGAAGATCATTGCTGAAGACGTCGAGAGAGGCACGGATGCGGGTTCCCGGTATGCGATCGATGAACGACTGAGCACCTTCTCTGTTCAGCTGCGTGCGCTCATCTGAGCCTGCGACAGGAGTATATCCAGTGCCACTGTTCAGTCTCAGGCCGATGTGAGATGACTGAACAGCAACGATGTCGTCTTGATCATCGATGTCGTCTGGATCCGCTTCGAACTGGGCTTCTTTGGACGACGTCAAAAATTTGAGAGGTAGAGGAGCGCGGCTGACCCCTGCTGCGGTGGAATAAGAGGGTAAGTCTATGTCTGATGATGTTGAAGATGATGCTGGCAGTGCGTGGCTTTTTGAAGCCTGATGCGACGGACAGTTTGTGTTGTTGACTTCGTCGTCGAATGAAAAGATCGTGGTGTTCGCGGCGCCTCCATTACCGGGACACGGGATGGTATGGGAAGGATTGCT
Source organism: Ustilago nuda (assembly GCA_022963125.1). Classification (NCBI taxonomy): domain Eukaryota; kingdom Fungi; phylum Basidiomycota; class Ustilaginomycetes; order Ustilaginales; family Ustilaginaceae; genus Ustilago; species Ustilago nuda. The sequence goes on along the minus strand of JALCUS010000004.1, from coordinate 402,255 downwards.
CATTGCGAGCTATGGTGCATATCTATCGACTGATCACGATTGATGGTGGTGCTCGCTCGCATCAAGATATGGGTGTTGCGATGCTGTTTGTGGAAGGTGTGGCTAGCGCAGCTTCGAACGGCAGTGCTGAGATGCAGCTTCTGCACGGCTATATGGGATGCAGTGTTGGGCCCGTCGTACTAAGGCTGTAGCAATGATGGAAGCTTTGATGGAAGAGATGCAAGTTATCAGGATGGTTGGTCTGTCATTGACAGGTGTGACCTGCACTGCCCGCATGAATCGTGCTCAGAGCCCAATTTAAGATCCATGTAAGATTTTTTGTACTAACATTCACAAGGAAAATTTGGCCGGAAGAGCCACGTGATGGAAAGGAAGCAAGCCGCCTGCTCGACTTTTTTTGGAGGTTAGACACTGTTCTTCTTTCAACAACTTACCTCCACCATACCTCCTGTTCGACAGTCATCTGCCACGCTCCCGACAGATAGCGTTCGTGCCCGGTGTCGACTCATCGATATGGCCGCCATCAACTCCGGCCCAGCCCAATCTCACCCTTCGCTGGTCCAGCCCATCATCTTTTGCGGTCCCGGCAGCAACCTTTACCCACTTTGCTCCAACACCGTGGCTACAGATGTCTCGAATGATGCCGCTTCATCCGCTCAAAACGGCCTGCCAAAGGCCATGCTGCCTATATTCAACCGCCCCATGATCGCATTTGCGCTGCAGCAGCTCCTGTCTGCCGGTCTTCGTCACGCCATTGTTTTCGCACCCTCCGAGCAGCACTCTACAATCGCCGCCGCACTCAAGTCGCTCATCCTCATTCCACCGACACTGATCCAGTCCGGCAAGAAGAATGTGTCCACAGCAGCCGCAGCTGCGGCTGCTGCCGCCGTCGAAGAGGCTTCGAGGAATCCCAACATCTCTGTCTCGGTCGGCCTCAACAGCACTTCCGCATCTTCCAACACTCCAGCCGCTAGTAACCCTTACCTCTCAGGCAATACCTTCGCTGTCTCGTCCACGCAGCACGAGACTGTCATGCGCGTGGATCTTTTGCCTTTGGGGCCTGAGGATCTTAACACCTCAAAGTCGGGCTCGCGCAACTCCAGCGCAGCTAGCAAGTACAAGAAGCTCGGCACCGCTGGCCTGATTTCGTGGCTTCATTCCATCGGCAGGCTCGACAAGGATCCTCTCATCCTACCCGTCGACTTGGTCACACAATCGATCTCGCTTACGAATATTATCAACAGCCATGTCTCCGGTGTGCCTCATCCACCTGCTCTCACTTGTCTGATGTATGAAAGGGGTGCCGGTGAGGGCACCGGCAAAGAACGCGAGAAGGATGGTCCTTCTAAGCTCTTCAGTGCCTACCGCCGCACTTCGTCGCAATCCAGCAGCTCCGTCTCCGGTGGAAGCGATCACTGCACAACGCATCAGCTCCTTCTCCTCCAGGACTCCGACGACATCTCTGATCTCGATTCCTCGGATCTTCATCTCCGCATGTCTCTCCTCTGGTTGCATCCTCACGTTCGCATCTCGACTTCCCTTCTCGACTCGCACGTTTATCTCTTCAATCTCCAGCAACTTCTCGGCTTGTTACGGTCCGACGGTGGTCAGAAGATGAAGAGTCTCCGCGAGGAAGTTGTTCCGTTCATGGTCAAGTGCAGCTGGATGACTGGTCTGCGCGAAAAGGCCGGCTGGCTGTCGAACCTCTCCGCAGCCGAGCACCTTCCTTCGTGGTACACTCATGCCGGTAAGGAGAACGCCACTTCCGCTTTGAGATCCAGCACCTTTGTCGAGTCAGAACTTCTACAGGCAGGCTCGCCCTTCCGACCTGCTCTTGTCGACATCGACAACCGTCCCTCACCTCTTTTCACCCCCGATCGTTCCCACGTGGCATCACCTTCCGGCAAGCATGAAGATCAGAAAAGAACGGCCAACTTTAATAGACAATCAAAAGCATCAGCTAAGAAAGCCGCAGCTGAGGTTCAGGTCAATGCTTTGATCTTCCGACTCTCAGCTGACCGCAAGCACCCCATCGACCCTTCCACATCCGTCGAAGAGATTCGAGAACGCGAAGAGAGCGCCAAGCGGGAGCCTTTTATCGCTCGAGCAAACACGGTCCCGACCTACCTCGAGTGCAATCGATACGTAAGTGGTTATCACTTCATCCCGGATCTTCAGGCTCAGTGAAGTTCTGACTCTGTGAGCACTTATCTCTTTCTTATTTACAGCTTTTGCGATGCTTGGCCAGTGGTCCAGCAGGGCAGGTTGGCGGCATGGCGCCCGGCGCTTCGGCATCCGCTGCCCTACCTGCCTCTGCCCTCTCGCACCCTCTTCCGAACCAGTCTTTGCCAGCTTCTGCCACTGCAACTTCCGCGCTGTCTATGGGATCTGCACAGTCTGCGATCGACTCGGCTTCAGCTTCGACCGCTTCAGATGCTGCAGCAAAGGCTCAGTTGGTGGATTCCAAAGCGCAGATCTCGTCCGATTCCTTTGTCGAAGGCCATACACGTGTGGGCGAGCGTACCACCATCAAGCGAAGCGTTGTAGGACGTGGTTGTGTCATTGGCAAGAACGTCAAGCTCATCGGTGCCATCGTCATGGATGGAGTTCGGATCGGCGACAAGTAAGTACCGCACAATGTGTTGCTGTATCGTGACCGTTTTGGCTGCTGATCAAATTCTCCCCTCTTTCCCACTTCTGCTTCCGTCATCTCTTCGCAGCGCCAAACTTGAGAACTGCATTCTAGCCGCCGGCTCCGTCGTCGAGGAGAAGAGCAACCTCAAGGATTGCGATGTGGCTGCTTCTGTTCGAGTTCCCTCGGGCACAAACAGCAAAGGCGAGAAGTTTGACGAGTGAGTTCGCTCGTACGCATGCATCCTATCGCAATCGCAATAGAAGTAGGGAAGCAAGTCTGGTTGTCTTTGTCCTTATGAACGGTCTTCCTATTCCGCCCACCTGGCGTTGCCATCAAAAGCCCCTTGTATGAGATGAGATGCGCAGCGTCGTCATTGACATGAAGGCCATCGGCAGTGCGTGACACGCAGCATTAGGCTGGCTGGTCCTGAGTGATGAAATAATAATAGAAGGACGGGTGTCGACACTCAGCGCTCGACGACAGTCAGAGCACAGTGTTCAAGCTATTCAGCAGAAACACTATACTATATTGACCTAGGGAAAGAACACGGTGGCAGCCTCGAGCTCTCAGCTCGATATCTATATACAGTTGCGGCACATCCCCAAAAGTCCCTCTTAATGTCGAAGTACGACAACGAGCGGGACCCAGTAGTACCCGATCCCTCACTTGTACCGGCTCTGCCCGATTCTCGATCAGGTTGGCTTTGCCCGATCCTTCTCAGATCGGCTCATGTCATCTTCAGTGTCTTGCTGGATCGTTACCTTCAGCACTGAGGAGCTGTTGTAGAACGGGCGGCAAATAACGGCGAACACAAGTAGCGATTGCGCCAATTTAGAGAACTACGTGCAATACAAGGACAAGTATATATATCTCCTCAGCATTCTGTGCATGCGTGTACGATACAGAAGCATGCTACCCTGTAGATGAAGCTGAAACATGACCGGGCAACTACCTTCTGGCATCGGATAGCCGGTATGTCGATGCCTATCGCGATAATCGGCCCAACGCTAGCCGATACGACCTGGGACAACAGGCTATGGTTCCGAGTGAGCGAAGGTGGCGAAGATGTGAGTTAAATTTAGATATGACTAATCAGAGGCCACGGTCAGGCACTCTCACAGTTGTACAATCTAGCTGAAAAAGGCTTATATTTTTATCGTATGGTAGCAAGTATACTGGGAATATATATACATGTTCTAAGCACCCACCTGTGCTCACTTTGTCGAGTCATTCCCATATGCCACGTATCTACTTTCATGAGTGTTGTCGTGCATGGGCTATATCAGTCCCCACTAGCTTCGCATCCTGCTTGTCTTTCCTCTTCATTTGATATCTTCCTGATTTCCCAATCCTGTGAGCTCCCATTTAATATGTCATGCATTGGTGATGCCGATGCATCTTCAACTCCCCCCCTCAACAGCATATCCAATCCCATCATTCTCGATATCCTTGTTGTGTTGAGTCCATTGAAAGGCTTTGTGAGTATGTCAGCCACATTGTTGGCCATTCCAATGAACTCAATTGATATGTCACCATCTTGTACATGAACCCTGACAAAATAGTATCTGGTGTCGATGTGCTTGAGTTTCCAGTGCTTGGCTGGATCCTTGCTGACCTGTATACATCCTTGACTGTCAGTGTATAAGACTGGTTTGACTTCCACAATTCCCAAATCCCTGAGTAAGTATGAGAAGAAGAGGGCTTCTCTCGCTGCCTCCGACACAGCGACCAGTTCTGCCTCTACTGCCGACAACACTACACATTTCTGCACATGCAACTTCCAGCTAACTGGGCATCCATATATGTATGTGACTGCCCCAGATGTACTCCTTGGTCCATTGGTAGGGTCTGAGGCCCAATTTGTGTTGGTATACATAACCACTGGCTGTTTTGCATGCTTCCTATGCATCCCTCCAAGCTCCAGACGATATTCACTTGTTTGGTTCAGATACTTTAGCAAGTGTATTGCCGCTTTCCATGCACTATCAATTGGTTCTGACATATGTCGTGCTAGTACTCTGACTGTAAATGAGATGTCTGGCTGTACTGTATTAGATACTTAGATACCCATAGTAGTTGACCCACCAACTCCTGATATCACTTAGCTTGCTCTGGAGTACACTTGTTTCCTCCAACAGTATTTGCAATGCTTTGCATTGGTATCCATGACTTTTCATTTGACTTCTCCAACCATTTGCTTACCATGCCTTTAATGTACACCATTAGATCGAGTGAAATTTTGCTTTGACTCCTATCTCGCATGATCTTGATACCTAAGAACTCCTTCACTGGTCCATTATCCTCTGTCCCCCACTTGCCCATGATCTCTGCTTTGGTACAGTCAACTTCCTTTCGACTAGGCGATGCAATGAGCATGTCGTCCACATATGCTGTTATCACTGTGAGTCGATTGTCTGTCCCTCTCGAGTACAGGCATGGGGTGCTCAACATGCAATTAAGCTGATTCTTCACAAATGTGTATCTAGCTCTATGTTCCACTTGCGGCCTGATTGTTTTAGGCTGTAGAGCCCTTTCATGAGCTTTAGCACCTTCCCTGGCAGTGCTTTGGTTCCAATGGGTGGCTTGAGGTAGATGTTGTGATGTAGACTCGAGTTCAAGTAAGCCTGCTTGACATCAATCAAGTCGACCTCCCAGCCCCATGCAGCAGCAATCGCCAACACTCCTCTGATCGATTGGATGGGTGCCACAGGTGCAAAGATCTCTGTGTAATCTATGCCCTCCCTTTGCGTGAACCTGTCAGCGGTCACGCACCTGAAACCTGAAATCTGTAGTAGTACTGATACTACTACCGATTCTGTCAAGTTATGCGACAGTGCTAATGGTATTTCGATTCCTAGTGAATTATGTGTCAGAGCCGTCTCTGTCACTTTTCTCGTTGGAATCTGTAGTTGTATTGTCATTATGACAGATTTCAACTAACCGCTGTGGACACTCCATCCAGAGGTAGCTCGGCACAATCAAGTATGATACGACTTATATGTGAACTCGGTATTGACACCAATGGGCTGGTGTGAGTATTGATTGATGGTGTTGACACAAGTGTCCAGTGTTTCAACTAATGCTTTAGGTGATCCCCGGACTGCAGTGGACGACTGCCTTTAGTTCTATCGTTATCCGGACCGCTGGTTTGCTAAGAACTGCCTTCGGACGTCAGGAAATGGTGATACAACACACATGCTTCGATGAGGAGCAATCTATTGATTACTACTATGCTGACTGAAAACTAATGGTACTTATTCTGGAAGTAATACTAGTTATATGGTGTAGAGTGGATGGAGATCCACTCAACCATTTGTGACGAGAAGGTATCAGTTATATACCTTCTTGCAGCGTCACCAGCGACACTGCTCCTGCTCCCTCTCTCCAGGGAGTACCTTTCTTCGTCGAGTACTACACAGGGGTCTCCAATGAGACTCCTCCCCCTTAAGCTGTCTCGTCTGTCCCTCCTGAGCTGTGTCGACTCCATCGACACTGCTCCTTCTCCTCTCGTCCTGTTTGCCGGTGTCCTCTACACAGTTCTCCTGCCTTTTGACCGGTGATACTTCTTCGTTCCCCCTATCCTGCATGCCCCTGAGTGGTAACCAACACCATGTCGCTGAGCTCGGTCCCTCTCTTGGCAAGGCTTGGTTTCCGGCCCGACGAAGCTTGGTCCTCTTCATTCATGAGCCTAAAACTCAGACTGCATGGGGCTCATCGTAAGGGTGTCCTTGTCGCTGATCTCTGTGGAATCTGCCACAAGATCATGCCTCCTACAGATTTCACCAGAATTTGTTATATCGGTCTGGTTCACGCATCTCTCGGTGAGATCTGTCAGAGAGTAGTAACTATTACCGATCTCACTGAATTCTACTGCAATTCCTATGGCCTGCCCGATTCCTCGATTCCTGCGCTGCCTTCATATGAGCTGACGGTTATTCTTGCTTCCTGCGCATACCGTCCCATGACAGAACCCCCATGCCACTAGCCTCGCCTTGTACTTTGTGGGAATCAGATTTGTGTCCATCTTGATCTTCAACACCCAATGTGTGTCGACTGTGTTTGTACCATGCGGTAGGTCTGTGGTCTCCCATGTATCCATCGCTTCTAGCCCTTTTAGCTCTTTGTGCATTGCTTCCTCCCAGAACCTCTTGTCCTCTCCAGCCAGTGCTTCCCGAATGGTTGGGTTGAGATTCTTCTCCTTCTTCTGAAGCCCTGTTGTTACTAGCCCAAAAGAGGTTTGTGCTTCATACTTCGGCTCCTTGTGCTCCCCTTCTCTCAGGATTGTCTCCATGCTCATGTGTTCATTCAAGGGCTCTTGATCATTCTTGCCAAAAAGGTCCTCCTCTGTATACCGCAGGTTGGCTAGATCCTCCTCATTGGTCAGGATTGGAGGCGATCGGATGTTCACTGGCTTCCATTTGGTTCGATCCGACCAACATTGAGTTTCCATGAACTTCGCTGAGTTGCTCCAGAAGATGTTCGGACTGTAGTCAGGGCTGTAGAACAGCCACCCCTTTCTCTCCAAGCTGTATCCTATGAATATAGCTGGACTGCTCTCTGATCCAATTTCTTGTTGTGTCTCTTGGCTTTTGGGACATTCACCCAAGCCAAACACCCAAATACACACATGAGATGTATGAAATGTTCTGGTGACTTTCTGAACATCAGCTGATAGGGGAACTCTCCATCAACATTAGGGGTTAGATTCATCTTGAATGCTGCTGCCCAGATCATGTACGACCAAAAACTCTTTGGTAGGTTCCTCTGTATCAATAATGTCTGCATCTTCTCACCTAAGCTCCTGTTCATTCATTCCACTCACCCATTTTGCCTGCTATTGTACCCCACAGTAGTCTGCCATTCTATCCCTTTCCTGAGTGCCCATTCTAGTGCTTCATTGCTCCTCCATTCGGTTCCTTGATCAGATTGAATTGCTTTCAATGTTCTATTCATCTGCATTTCTAGGAATGAAACGATTCTCTTGAGCTGCACAAATGTGTGACTCTTTTGCAATAGTGGCTGTACGTGCACATACTTGCTGTGGTCGTCAACCAACACTAATATGCATGTGTACTCTGTCACATGGGATGAATCAATGATTAGATCGATGTGGATGAGATTCAGGGGCCCTGCAGCTCTCTCACCGCTACCTTGCCCCAATTGAGCGACCATACACTTGTATTGTATACACGGCTCACATGTCAAAGCTGTGTTTGGGACCAATGCTTCTACAGGTTCACCTCTCAATTTGTTAATGATTGCCTTGGACTTGTCTTGACCTGGGTGTCCCAGTCGCTCATGCCAGAGCTGTTTAGTGGAAACTTTTGGTCTCCGTTTGGCTAGCTCGAACTCTTCATCAACCCCTTCAAACAGCAGTGTGTCAGCAGTCGTGTGCCTGAAACCTGAAATCTGTAGTAGTACTGATACTACTACCGATTCTGTCGAGTTATGTGACAGTGCTAATGGTATTTCGATTCCTAGTGAATTATGTGACAGAGCCGTCTCTGTCACTTTTCTTGTTGGAATCTGTAGTTGTATTGTCATTATGACAGATTTCGACTAACCGCTGTGGACACTCCGTCCAGAGGTAGCTTGGCACAATCAAGTATGATACGACTTATATGTGAACTCGGTATTGACACCAATGGGCTGGTGTGAGTATTGATTGATGGTGTTGACACAAGTGTCCAGTGTTTCAACTAATGCTTTAGGTGATCCCCGGACTGCAGTGGACGACTGCCTTCAGTTCTATCGTTATCCGGACCGCTGGTTTGCTAAGAACTGCCTTCGGACGTCAGGAAATGGTGATACAACACACATGCTTCGATGAGGAGCAATCTATTGATTACTACTATGCTGACTGAAAACTAATGATACTTATGCTGAAGTGATAACTAGTTATGGTGTGTAGAGTGGATGGGGATCCACTCGTCCACTGATGATGAGAGGGTGTGCTTATATACACTCCTTGTAGTGTCGCCTGCGATGCTACTCTGGCCCTCTCTCTGCAGAGAGTACCCTCTTCATCGAGTACTGTACAGGAGGTCCCTCCAGTACCCTCCTGTCCTCCTCGAGCTATGTGTTGACTCCTTCGACACTGCTCCTCCTCCTTCGACACTGCTCCTCCTCCTTCAACACTGCTCCTCCTCCTTCAACACTGCTCCTCCTCCTTCAACACTGCTCTTCTTCCTAGTGACCTGCTTGTCGGTCTCCTATGACTCCTATCTCTCGAGCCCCCTGAGTGGTGACCGTCTGCATGCTCCTTGAGCTTGGTCCTCCTCATAGCTGTGCCTGGCCCTCCTTTGCATGTGAGTCTGTAGGAGTCCATGGTCTCCATGGAGACTGCACTACGACCATGCTCACCACTGGTACTGACTAGATCTCCGATACCTGTGCTCCTTCCATATGAACCAATGACCCTCCTGCTTCCTGAGCATTCAGGCCCATGACACTGCGCACACCTTTGAAAAATTTGCATGTTTGTGAATGGATGCACATCCGCTTGCTTCACCTCCTCAACTTGACTACTTCATCACACTGGTGTGCCATGTCATTCATTAACAAATTATTTGAAGCTGGAAGCTGGGATGTTTCTCTTCCCGCTTCTCCAACTCCCCCATGTGACACAGAGCAAGAACAAGGTGCACCTCCTGCACTTTCTCCTGTCACTTCCGCAATCAATCAGATGTCTGCTACACCTTCCACCCAATCCACCAGGGTTGCTGACAATGGGGCCAAGAAGAACTTTGTCTGGCAGGCTCAGGACATTGAGTGCCTTGTAGACACGATCTACATCAACAAGTCATATCAGCACATAATTCTCCCTTCTCGTTGCAATGAAGCCAACAAGCCTGCCAACAAGCTTCACAAGGATATGGTCTATTGTGACCTCAGCAGGTCGGTCTTCCCTGCCAGGTCTGTTGATCCCTCTCACATCAAGTTCAAGGTATGCTGGCTTCAAGAAACATACCATTGGGAGAAGAAAGCTCTCTCACTTATGGGAGCTGGAACACTGCTGAGGGACATGGATGCAACAATTCCTGTAAGTACTTTAAGATGATTGGTTATATTACTTGTGAATATGTACTTGCTGACACTTTCTCTCTACAGTCTTACATGTCTTGGGTTTCTCTCTCAGCCAAGTATCCTTGGTTTGAGAAGATGCACAAGATGATGAACAAATGTGTGTTGGTAGGGCCAGCTGTCCTCTTCACAACACCTAGCCTGGATGCTACTGGAAACGAGGATTCTGATCATGTGCTCCCTGGTGGCAATCCCATGGAGGAATCCAGTGATGCAGACCTTGACCACGCAGTGCATGCCCAGAACCTACCCCCAATCCATGACCTGGTGGATGCTGCTCCCAGTAATGCTGGAGATTGCACTGATTTTGACATCTCGACACCACCCCCGCTTCCCATCCAATCAGATGCCCTGGTCTCAAGTCCATTGATGTTCTCAAACCAGTCCTCATATTTGCAAGCAAATGGCTACAAGTGCAAGCATAACAATGTTGAACAGAAGCAGGATTCCCTTGCAGAGGCTTTCTATCAATCTTCAATAGAAAGCCTATCAATTCACCTCAAGCTTGCGCAGGAGTGCACCAAGCAAGAAGCAGAGCGCACCAAGCAGGAAGGATTGTGGTTACAGCACAAGTGTGAGGAAAGGGAGTGTGAAGAATGTGTTCGCTTGGAGGATCACAATGTATTCATTGAAATGATGTGTATGATGATCATTGAGCAACGAGGAGGACCATCACCTTGACATCCAGTCTTGGCAATCAACAATTGCCAAGACCATGATGCTCTAGACTGCAATGGTCAGGAAAAGCGTCTTCTCAGTACCATCTCACTGTGCTTGTCTTCCTGAAATACACTTTGTTTCTGGTACTGCTTCTTTGTGCAATGAATGCTGAATGTTCTTGAGACCAAACATATATGTCACACATATGATGTGAAGATTTATCGTGTGAATGGACATCATTTTGAGAGTGACAAAAAAAGTGAGTCCATTTTATTGGATCCGGAAGCGTGTTTTCAGAAAAATGTGTTTTTTCAACTTTGGGTGAGCTTACGTAAGGTTTTTGTGCAAAATAAAAAGTCGTCAAAATTGAGAAACATGTGTTTCTAAAAACAATCGAAAATTGATACCCCCTATTGACTAAAAAAATTGTGCTATGAAGAAGAGCCGATTTTTTTATTGCCATGTTATAATCATCATGACAATATAGTATAGTGTTTTGTTCTCAATAGCTGGAACTCCGTACTCAGACTGATATCTCCCATTCTTCCTCATCACTAAGTGTCGTTTTCCTTTTGTCATTTTCGTCTCGGTTTTTGGTGTTCAAACCCTGAAATCCTAAACTTTTGATCATTGCCAACATTTCCGGAATGCAAAGGTTCCCAACTCGGTCGCCGTGAATCCAATAAAACTTGACACGAAACATCTTGCTTAAAAGCCATGCAATCGTTTTACCAGGGCAAAATAAGATATGTCGAAAGGTGCTGAAGAATACAATCCAGCAAAGTATTGATGGGAACTCGGGCCAATACGGCTAGACATAGGGTGTGGCTTGGTCCCGCACGATGCAACGCCTCATATTAAATGGTATACACTCATGCAAGTTGTGGAAGGCCGATACTCCCACCTTCGACGGCTCCTCTCTCCCATATATATATATATATATATCGAGCAGAGAGCTCCAGTCTGTTACATTGCTTGATCTAAGTCAATAGAGTTAAGTGTCTCTGCGCCAATAGCAGCAGTACTGTGCTTTGACTGATTTCGCTTGTTGAGCGTCGCTAGCTGTCATCTTTTATCATTGATCTGCTAGATTTTTCAACTTGACAAAACCACGCGGACACACCATGCTGAAGGTAACGATCCAGCACAACCCTGAAAATTGGGCAGAGCTGATCTAAGTGAAGGATCGGATACTACTGGGTCCCGCCCGTTGTCGTACTTTGTCATTGAGGATGATGCTCCCACATGTGGGATGTACCGACACTATGTATATATATCAAGGGAAGAGCTCGAGGCTCTCACCACATTCTTTCCTTATGTCAATATAGTTTAGTTTTTTGCTCAATAGCGTGAACACCTTACTAACACTGATATCTCCCGATAAGCGTCGTCGCTAAGTGTCACAACTTTTATCACTTAAACCCCATGCGGGTAACAATGTGTAATCAAATGAAGACTTGCGACAACATTGTTCTTGAAACTTGACGAAGAATTAAGTTATCGAAAGTATGACTGTTTTTACTTATCAGAGTTAAGTAATTTGCTGCCTTCCAAAATCTCTTTGAGGACGGTCCTACAAAGAATATGTGACTGCGTGTTGTGTGGCAATGCTTTATCAAATTCACGACAGAGAAATCATCAAGGAGCAATAAACGGAACAGACACATAAATCCTCGACAAATGATTATGTTTGTACATGTCATGGAGCAAGATTAAAATTAACATATTACAGGACCCATAACTTTGAACAAAGATATATGACACTTAGCGATGCTTATCGGGCGATATTAGACAGAGCACAGTGTTCAAGCTATCGAGCAGAAACAATATACTATATTGACCATATACATAGTAGTGTCACATGCCAAAGGTTGGAGCTTCCTTCTTCCTGACGAAATGTGTCAACGAGCGGGACCCAGCAGTCTCCGATCCCTGCTATATCGGCTTTGCCCGATCTCTCATCACATCGACTTATGTCACTTTTATTGTCTTGCTGGATCGTTATCTTCAGCACAAAGTAGCAGTCTCGAGCTCTCGGCTTGATACATATATATACAGTGGTGGCATATACCCAAAGGTGGGAGTGTGCCCCTTAATCACGAAGTGCGGCAACGAGCGGGGCGCAGTAGTACCCGATCTCCCCCATAACAGCTTATATTCCCGTCATTATCTTGCTGGGTCGTATTCTTTAGCAGGGCACACTATTCAATCACTCGCTGCCACTTTTTTTGAGCCCGGCAGACACCAAAACAGAGTGTCTGGAAAAGACGGAAGTGCACTTTGCGTTTTCGAGCCTCGCATGCCTGACTTTGACTTTGTGATAATCCACTGTTTTCGTTAGACGGCATGCAGACTCGCCATCAGACGACATTCTTGACAAAAGATGACAGCTGGCGATGCTGAACGAGCGATATCAGTCGAAGCATACAATAGAAGAGGACATTTGGCGACACTCTATTGTGATGTATTCCGCTTCGACCGAACTGTTCACTGATAAAAGTGATTAAAAGGGAGGACAGTTTGCTGAAGGTAACGATCCAGCAAAGAAACTAAAAATGACGTAAGTCGAAATGGCAAGAAATCGGGCGGAGCCGATACAGCAGAAGATCGGGTGCTGCTTAGCCCGCTCGTTGTCAAACTTCGTCATTAAGAAGGATGCTCCCACCTTTGGTATGTGACACTACTATGTATATGGTCAATATAGTATAGTGTTTCTGCTCAATAGCTTGAACACTAGGGGGTTTCAATTTTTTAATTTTTTTTTCTCGAAAACTTTTCAAGACTGCTAGTTCACAAGACCATCCATAACTTTAAGGAGTGTGGTTTCTTTAAAACAAAAGCACAATCTGGCCATCCACACTCCTGGACAGCTACCTCAGACAGATACCTTCAGCATGAGGTACTCAAAAACCTGTTTCTATCATGGCAACAGCTGTCAGTATTGCTTGGCAGCTTTCCAATAACACAGCTCTGGAAAGCAGTATACCGGGCCAGTATTAACTGCCAGATTGCACTTCAAAAGTCATTTCTGATAGCCAAAAACTGGCATAAACATCTAGAATGGGCCAAGGCTAACAGCACCACTGATTGGAGGGGTGTGCTGTTCATGGATGAGGCAGCTGTCGAGGTTGGCTACCAGCCCAGATGCACATGGGTTAGTCACCAGAAAAACACTTGAGAAGACATCAACAACATGGTTCCGACATTCTGTTCTGGCCATTTCAGTATCCAGGTAAGGGCCAGCATTGCATACAACCTTAAAACCCTGTTGGTTGTGCTCCCATTGGCTCCAAGAAAGAAGCGGCCAGGGTTGGCTAATCAATGGGATCCCACCAAGAACCTCACAGCTGTCAGATATAGTGATTGGATCATCGACAGCCTGCTCCAGGATGCCATAACTGCTGTTAGTGCATACCCTGATGGCCTGTCAGTTGTCAAAGATGGCAGCAGCTGTCATCAGGCTGCTATCTGCAAACAATGGCAGGCCAAATACCACATTAAGACACAGGAACACCCGTCGGCTTCGCCAGATCTTAATCCTATTGAGAACATATGTGTCAGCGGTCGCGCACCTAAAACCTGATATCTGTGACAGGAACGCATCTATTATGAATCCTGTCGAGATATGTGGTAACGTCTTGTGTGTATTATGATTATTGTTGAGATATGTAGTAGGGATGTCTCTATTACTTTTCTTGTCTGGAGATGTAGTAGTGGTTTTGCCATTGCAGGTTTTGACTAACCACTGTGGACACTCTGTCCAGAGGTAGCTCAGCACGATCAATAACAATGAATGTGTTGCAACTACACCAAGGTCTGGTGTGAGTGACATGGTTGGTAGCACCAACACTAGTGTCCAGTGTGTTGACTGAGTGCTTGAGGTGATCCCTGGACTGCAGTGGACAACTGCCTTTGGTTCTATCATTATCCGGACTGCTGGTTTGCTATGAACTGCCTTTGGATGTCAGTGAATGGTGATACAACACACACGCTACAATGGACACAAGCTACTTGATTGTGACTTTGCTGACTGGAAACCAATGTATACTATGTGAAGTGATAACTAGTTGTGTATGGTGTAGAGTGGATGGGGATCCACTCAACCACTTATGGCGAGACAGCATGGTTTATATTTATCTTTGCAGTGTTGCCTGCAACTCTGCTCTGGCCTTCTCTCTCCAGAAGGCACCATCTTCATTGAGTACTGTGGCAGAGGTCTTTACCAATGCACCACTCCATTGCTGAGCACTGCTTCTCCTGCTCCTGAGTACAGGAGAGTCAGCATCATGTCATGGGCCTGAATGCGCAGAAAGCATGAAGACCTGTCAGTTCATATGGAGGAGCGCAGGAATCAGGGGATTGGGCAGATCATGGGAGTTGCGGCAGAGTTCACTGAGATCGGTTCAGCAGTAGAATCAGCTCTATGACAGATTCCAGCAAAATCGGCATGAGCATCATTGATATCACGAATCCTGCCAGAATCTGCAGCAAGCATGATCATGTGGCAGATTCCACGGAAATCAGTAGTAAGAATGTCCATACAACGATTCACATGTAGGGCGGACCAAGCTCGTCTACAAGGAGGACCAAGCTCTGCCAGGCCGAGGACCAAGCCTCGCTGAGGCAGGGACTGAGCTCAGCGACACACGGACAGTTACCACTCAGGGGCACACAGAATGGGAGTAAAAGAGAACCGTCGCCAGTCGAAGGAAGGAGAGCTGTGTCAGGGACACTGGCGAGAAGGACAGGAGGAGGAGGAGGAGCAGTGTCGAAGGAGTTGACACATAGCTCCAAGAGGACAGCAGCGGTACGACAGGGGCCCCTTGTACAATACTTGACAAAGAGGGTACCCTCTGGAGAGAGGGCCGGAGCAGTGTCGCTGGCGATGCTACATAAGATGTATAAAAGCATACCTTCTCGTCATTGGTGGACAAGTGGATCCTCATCCACTCTACACACCATAAAACTAGTATTACTCAGAAGCATAAGTATTCATTAGTTTTCAGTCAGCATAGTAGTAATCAATAAATTGCTCCTCACTGTAGTGTGTGTGTTGTATCACCACTCAATGACATCCAAAGGCAGTTCATAGTAAACCAGCGGTCTGGATTAGATAGAACCAAAGGCAGTCGTCCACTGCAGTCCAGGGATCACCTCAAGCGTTAGCTGACACACTGGACACTCGTGTCGACACCACCTAGTATCAAACTCACACCAAGACCTTTGGTGTCATCATCAAGTTCACCAATGTCATATCATTATTGATCGTGCCGAGCTACTTCTGGACAGAGTGTCCACAGTGGTTAGTCAAAATCTGCAATAGCAATATTACAACTACAGATTTGAGAGGGAAAAGTGATAGAGGTGACTCTATCACATATTCCACTAAGAATCGAAATACCACTAGCGTTATCGCATAACTCGACAGAATCGGCGATAGTACCAATACTACTACCGATCTCAGGTTCCAGGCACGCGACCGCTGACACATCATCTCGTTGCCAATAGGGGTCGCCCCACTTCATCCCATTGACAATGCACACCCTGTCACCGGAATGGTTCCGTTCTCCGAGTCCGGAGCATTTGGGAGTGAAAAATGCTTATACTTCAGTGTTGTGTGAATTGGGTACACCAGCTAAGGGACTAGCTGGTGTAGTAGTTTTGCTGCTCACTATGTTCGGTTTGGTTACCCGATTTCCTGATCCCGTGACAACCCCCTTCTTCCACCCACCTCCTGATTTCGGCCCCCATCTCCTTACGCCAAATTCATCATTGTGGGGAGTCCCTACCTCATCTGGTGGCAACCCCAACTGTCCTTGCCACTTAGTCTATACTGGATCTGTTGTATGATTGTCCTTGCCCCTCATCTCTGCAGAACATGTCATACCATCTTTGTTACTACAGAACCTGGCAGGATTTGTGATACTATCTTGGCTCATGCCAATCTAGGTGAGATCTGCCATAGAGCCATTTCTTCTACAGATCTTGGTGAACTCTTCTGCAAGTCCCACGATCTGCCCAATCCCTCGATTCCTGCGCTCCCTTCTTATGAATTGACAGTTCTTCCTGCTTCCTGCGCATCCAGGCCCATGAAAATATGGTATGTATTCAAAAACTTGCTTGGTAAGCACTTGCCGGTACCGAAAACCCAGGATGAACTTGCCAGAGCTGCAGAGGAGCTGTGGAACACCCAGATCACGCTCAAACATATCAACCCTATGATCGAGTCAATGGATCACTGTGTGGCACAAGTGCTTACTAAGCATGGAGGTCCACTCAAGTATTAGTCAGCTCCAAGACTCACTGCAATCAAAAGCCCTTCTTCCGAGCTTGCTCACTGTGTGTTTTGCTCAGTCTGACACTTATGAGAGATCACTCCTCCAAGCAGATGGAAGGTATGCTATCAGACAGTTGATTTATTGTCTATTGGACCCTGTCCCCAAACTTTGGGAAGGGACTGTACCAATGCTGGGTTTGACATTTGATGGAGTAGGGGCCCGATGTCTTGGGTCTGAATGCGCAGGAAGCAGGAAGGCCGTTGGTTCATATGAAGGGAGCACAGGAATCAGGGGATCAGGCAGACCTGCAGAAAATTCGGCTCTATGACAGGTCTAGGTGTACAGACAAGGACGATGCCACAGATCTCGCTGATATCGGTAGTAAGCATGGTCATAGTACAGTCTCTGTGGAGATCATTGGCAAGGATGCCTGTACAACGAATTCACATGCGAAGGAGGACCAGGCCCATATGCGAGGAGGACCAAGCTCATATGCGAGGAGGGCCAGGCACCGCCAAGACAGGGACCAAGCTCAAGGAGCATACAGACGGTTACCACTCAGGGGGCTCGAGAGATAGGAGTCAGAGGAACCATCACCAGTCGAAGGAGGAGGAGCAGTGTATAGGAGACCGGCAAGCAGGTTGTCAGGGGTCTCGCGCCTGAAACCCAGGTCGGTCTGTCGAGATACTTGGTGACTATCAAACTGTGCAACAGCTATTGTCTCAGTATCAGTCTTGGTGAGCTATGTTGCTTGGCGACTATCAAGTTGCGTGATGACAGCTGGTGGTGTTTGTTGTATATACTATCGTAGGTTTCGGCTGACCTCTGTGGACACTCTGTTCAGGGGTAGCTTGGCATGATCAATATCAATACTATGGTGGTAGCACCAAGGTCTGGTGTGAGTGTTGATGGTGATGAGGTTGTTGGTGTTGGTGATAGGGTTGTGGCGTCAACACGAGTGTCCAGTGTGTTGACTGATGCTTGAGGTGATCCCTGGACCGCAGTGGACTACTGTGTAAGCGATCGTGCGCCAGAGACTAACTGAAGTTGATTGACTAAGGTCTACTCGATATGTTTCGTCTAAACGTAACCAAGCATTGCCGCCTAGTAAGCCTCGACTGATCGCCTTGAACACTCCGTTCAGAGGTTGCACGGCACGAACATTGTTTGTTGGTGAGTGGGTGATACACCCTTCACTACAGTACGAGTGTTTGTAGTACTGTTGATAATGCTCTTGGACGTCGTCTGGACCGCAATATGCTAATCGCCTTCAGAGGATGAGGGTTACTGGACTGCTGGTGTGGATAACCGCCTACAGTAACTGACTGGACCGCTGGTGTCGAGCAACACCGCCTTCAGCAAAGGACTGGACCACAGGTGTTGAAGAACACCGCCTTCAGTGATGAACTGGACTGCTAGTGTGGAGTACACCGCCTACAGTTGTCGATTAATGGTGATATGAAACACATGTTGAGAGTTGTCGCAAGAGCACTGCTATTGCGATGGTACGTAACTGAGTAAGTAAAGTATAAGCAAGTAGTATGTAGAGTGGATACCGATCCACTCGTATGCTATCGTAGAATGAGAGTATTTTTGTGTCTGATGGGTGTTCTCCTTTGACACCTATCCTGCTCCTCTTGAGGGGCCTCTGTCCCCTGTTGGGCACTGTCTTGCCCTGCTGGCACTGACTTCTTCGATACTGTGCTCCTACCGTTTGCACAGCACAGGGGTTATGCAACACTGCCCTCTCGCCTTCATGCTCTCCTTCTGCCTGATGTGTGATGCCCCTCCTTTCGACACAGCTTCCTCTCGACCTTATCTTGTGAAACTCCTTGACCTCATGACCATACCCCTTGGTCATGTGGTCACGTCAGCCCTGTTCCATCACGACTTGTCTTGTGACCCCCCTTTCCTTGCTGAACCTCGTGACCATACCCCTTGGTCATGTGGTCACATCGGCACAGTCCCGTCACGACATGTCTTGTGATACCCCCTTTAGTCACTTATTCATCCTTGTGGCCCAACCCCTTGGTCATGTGGTCGCGTCGGCACAGTTCCGAGTACTTGTTTGTATCGGCCAACTAGTTGAGGCGTGCAGATCCGACTGACCCCAATCAATCCCATGAGATTGATCTAGATTCCCAGGATTCAATCGATCTCGTGATTCATATGCACTGCCAACCTGATCAATCACGTTGATCCCCGATGGTTTTTGATTCTGATCAATCTGTCGCACCCTTCAATGTTGATCCTCTGCGCACCTTTTCATATACTGCTCTGTACGTGACATTACCATAACTGCTGCTGCTCATTTGGCTCACTCTCTTGCGCTGGCCAGCCGACCCTGTGACATACTGCCTTCGGTTCTATCTTAATCCGGACTGCTGGTTTGCTATGAACCGCCTTCAGACATCAGTGAGTGGTGATACAACACACGCACTACAATGAGGAGCAACCTTGATGGATTGCTACTATGCTGACTGAAACTAATGTATACTTATGCTGAAGTGATAACTAGTTATGGTGTGTAGAGTGGATGGGGATCCACTCGTCCACTGATGATGAGAGGGTGTGCTTATATACACTCCTTGTAGTGTCGCCTGCGATGCTACTCTGGCCCTCTCTCTGCAGAGAGTACCCTCTTCATCGAGTACTGTACAGGAGGTCCCTCCAGTACCCTCCTGTCCTCCTCGAGCTATGTGTCGACTCCTTCAACACTGCTCCTCCTCCTAGTGACCTGCATGCCGGTCTCCTATACACTGCTCCTCCTCCTTCGACCGGTGACGGTTCCTCTGACTCCTATCTCTCGAGCCCCTGAGTGGTGACCGTCTGCATGCTCCTTGAGCTTGGTCCTCCTCGTGGCTGTGCCTGGCCCTCCTTGCATATGGGCCTGGTCCTCCTTTGCATGTGAGTCCATAGGAGCCCATGGTCTCCATGGAGACTGTACTATGACCATGCTCACCACTGGTACCAGCTAGTTCTATGGCATCTCCTTATCCACCGGCCTGATCTCTGATACCTGTGCTCCTTCCATATGAACCAACGACCTTCCTGCTTCCTGAGCATTCAGGCCCATGACACAGCACTCCATATAAGTTTAAGGCCCGACTTTTCGCACGAGGATTCTCACAAAGAGAAGGGATAGATTACATGGAGATTTTTGCACTTGTAGTACCTCGAGATGCAATATGAACAGTATTAGTACTCGCAGCAAGGCTTGATTGGGAGATTGATTTGATTGATGTCAAACAGGCATACCTGAATGCTGATTTGGAGCATGACATCTACCTGAAGCCTCCAGAGGGAACAACCATACCATATGGAAAGGTTTACAAGCTAGTGAAGAGCCACTACGGTCTAAAACAGTCTGGGCAGGAATGGTATAAAGAAATGGACTCACACTTATGCCATCTAGGGTTCTTCTCGGTACGAGGTACCCTGTGTGTATACTCCAAGGGGGCTGGTGACAAGCAGGTGATTATCATAGTGTATGTTGATGACATGCTCATTACCACTCCCTATCAACATCAGAACGATGCAGTAAAACAATCAATAATCGACAAATGGAAGATAGAGGATAATGGACCAGCAAAGGAGTTCCTCAAGATAAAGATCATGCACGATTGGGCAAAATGGACAATCGATTTGGACCAACGAGCCTATATTAGAGACATCATCAATGAATGGATCAGTCCTGATGATAAAACTTGGGTCCCCATGACCACAACACCAGCCAAAGCAGGAGCAGATATCCAAATTCACCATGACATCAGACAAGATTACCCAAAACTAGTAGGAAAACTGCTTTGGGTATCAACCACCATACATCCAGACATCTTCTATGCGGTAAACACACTCAAAAGGCACATGTAGAAGCCTACAGAGGAAGTGATGCGAGCAGCACTACGCATCATCAAGTATCTCAATCAGACACAGGACGATGTCTTGAGAATCAGTGGCAATGATTCCAACGATGACGTTATTGAAGCTTACACGGATGTGAATTGGGCTTCCGATCCCAATACTGATCAGAAGAGTACATTGGGCTCAGTTATCAAGATTTACAGTAGTGACGTGACCTGGAACTCACATGTCCAGAAATGTGTTGCCAGCTCAGTGGTGGAAGCCAAATACATTGCTGGTTCGGCAGCTACAAGAGAAGCACTTTTCCACAGGCACTTACTCCATGGCCTGGGATATGGAGACCATTTACCTAAGGTGCTCACCGATAATACTGGATGCCTCCAGGTGGCAAATGACCCTGCTTTGCATTCAAAACTCAAGCATGTTGATACAAAGTATCACCTCATCTGTGACCATGTACAAGAAGGGGACATCTCAATAAGGTACATCAACACCAATGATAACATTGTGGATTTCCTCACCAAACCAGTCTCCAAAATGCTTCTGGCCCATACACAAAAACAACTAGGGATGATAAATGTCAGACCATGCTGCAGCTCAGTTGGTGAGGGGGAGAGTTGAAGCATGTGGCACCTCGGTGACTGGAGTATATATATGCAGCTCTTACCAAGCCCACATCCAATCACCAAACCTCACTTCCTTGGACTTGATGCAGCACCTGGCCTGATCACCGAGCCTCAAGATGCTGGTCAGCAGCAGCTGGTGTTCTTCTTCACATATTAGTCTCTCACTCACGCTCTCACTCTATCAAGCCATAAACACTATATATGCATGTGAAGGAAATTGATACATATATAAGCAAGCGATTCACGATGTACATAGATATGATTACTCATCGCAATTGAGACTTGTGATCATTGACCTTTGACACACGTACGATCGACGACGCTCTTCAACTCACACAACCTGTTTGACAGGACGAAAACAAGTGCTAGGAGTGATCATAAGGTATATATAGACATGTAGTTACACTCATACATTGAATGAAGACTATGCGTTATCTACACCATTCACCTGTGTGTAAGGAGCTAGACTGTAGCTCAGACGAAGCGGTGCACTGTACAATAAACTTCAACTTGGATCGTACCCTTCAGCAAAGCAGTGTGCGACAAGGCTGGTCACGGAAACAAAAACATGTCCCAGGCGGTCGACATTGCCGACGATGCTTCCATCCACTGCCATCGCATCTGCCTTTCGATCGGGGCGTCTCCAATGCGAATTGATCCTGAGCTGAGAAGCCGATGACGGCAGGATTCTATAAGTCACTGCAAGGACATGGGTTCCGGAAGACTGTCGGTACTGTTCGTCTGTTTCACTTGGGTAACGCTGATCCCTGGGCTCGGAGAGCGATCTCGGCGTCATCGTATCATCATCTCACCACTGGCGTGTAATTAGCTCAGTGCCCGAGACAGAGAGAAGAAGGCGCGACACAATCTACTATTCACACAGTCGCTTTCATACTGCTGCACTTTGGGCTGACGACAAAGGAAAGGTTATCATTGCAAGCCGCTAATGGTGCCCTCAACGCCTTTCCTTACACGGCTGAAGATACCGGTGGCCAGATCTTTGGCGCCACTTGCTGCCTCGCCCAGGTATTCCGGGTGGAGAAGATTGGCAGCCGCGCCGGCAACGGAGCCATCCTGCCTCGAGCCACCTGCTCCACCTCCGACCGCTAATTGCACGGGCCCAATGCTTAAATTCAGCGCCGATCCACCGCTGCCCAGGTTGGCGGGGGGTTTTGCAAATCGCCCATCGAAGCGGGAAGCGGCATCTTGTATCATATCCAAGTATGTTTTGCTGTTGTGTATCGAGGTACCGCCGAGCAGAAATCTAGTGCCAGTGCCAACCATGCCACCGACAGGCGACTGTTGTGCTGCGACCTGTGCACCGCGTTGATGCTGAGCATTGAGGAGCGCGATCGAGCGAGCTTCTTCGTAGGTTGCACCACCAATGATGAACAGGATGACGTCTTGCGGTCTCTCTGCGGGATTAGATGGTGTATCAGTTTGGCTCGGAGATACGAAGGGATAGCTTGTTTCTCTTAACCTTCCGCGCATCAGGTTGTCCACCGTTTGGACCAGATGAGGGGTGTGCTGAGTGTATACATTTTCAACACCCTTGAGACCCTTGAGAGCGCTTCTGCCTCTGGAGAAGAAGTTCTCATTAGCGAACAGGTCATCCTGCCTTTGATCCGCTCCGGCGATGTTGAGTGTAACAAAAACTAGTGCGGCTCGACTTTCTGGAACGCCAGCTTGGAGCAGATCTTGCACCACCTTCTGGATCTGATTGCTAGGTAGCTTTTGATATCTCAATGCATAGAGGATAGCGACGCGGATCTTGGCGTCATGGGGAATCTTTGGTGATTCGATCTTGGCCTGAACAGCCTTGAGATCTGCAGCGTGACTTTCCACGCTGGCAAGACTCTGCTCCAACTCCGAGATCTCCAGCAGCGAGTCTTTCTCCACCCGACGACTAAGTTGGCCCAAAAGTGCAACGTGCTTGCTGACATTGCCGCCAAGTTTACGGAACTCTGGATACTCTTCAACGAAGCGTTTCATGTCGGCAACAGTATCGATGGTGGCATTCGAAGCGGTCCTGGACTGGTATTCTAGGACATACTTCTTGATCGAGGCGCCCAAATCTCCGAAGTTGTCATAGAGGTTGGCGCAGAAGAAAGGATCCTGATCTCCGGACAGAACGATTTCCTGTAAAGAAGAGCAGGGATAGGTCGAGGCAGCGGCGTACCGCAAGGTCGTCAATCAGAAGTCGCTTCGCACCTTGGGCCTGCGCGTATCGATACTCACCTGAAGATCTGGACGTACACCATCGGCGTCAGCAAGGCTAACACGCCCATTGCGGATACCGAGAAGCTCGTGAACCATTGCCTGATATGTCCATTGCGTCAGCAACGGTGTGACAGGGTCATTCCTGCGATCTAAGATTAGGAGCAAAGGGGCCGTTTCTGTTCTCCTGAAGTCGAAAAGACCCGCTTGACTATTGTTGATTTGGTACTGTGGCGGGGAGCCAGAGCAGGGGACACATTGTAAATAAGTACCAATTAGTCTGACTTAATAGGTGTGGCAAGCCCCAAGACAGACAAGAGGTAGCACTTACTGAAAGCTCTTCTCCCAGCTTCTTTGCGAGCGAGCTCATCCTCTCGTATCGTATGATGGGGCGCTTCTTGAGGCTGAGCAAGAGAGCAAGGAGGCCTTTGATATGTTGGTCGAGACCTTGCTGATCCCATGCGGCGGGGCTGTCGGCCCAGATGCGTGATGGGGGGGTATCAATATTGAGTGAGAAAAGATCGGAATTGACTGGAAGGTAATCGGCAAAGAACTCTTGAATCTCCCTGACCACCTCATGCTCGTCTGCTTCTGCGAGAAGTTCAATGTCCTGCTTCTGGAGGACGTTGGTGAAGTAGAGCCAGTAAGACTTGTATTTTGGCTGGCGAAGCTCTCGAGTCAGAGCTGAGATCGATTGCGGTGTTGGACGAACTAGCGCGATGCAATTGAGATGGCGCATACGGTCGCGATTGGCATTGTCGACACGATCGGTGAGGTATACCTCATGGCTGAGTAAAGAAGACTGCGTGAAGGAAGTTGAGATGATGGGTGTGGTGTGCTGGTCGAGCAAAAGAACTTTGATACCTGTAACCTCGGTTATCATGCGTTGAATGTACGCCGACACGGCCTTGGTGACATCCATGGCGGCGTCTAGCAGCGCGGTGTAGACCTACAGCGACAGCCTTGATGTGTCAAGGACGTCAGTGGACGATCCGCGGCGATTATGGGAGACGGTCGAGAAGATGCTTGGATGTGTATGTGTGGGTGAGAACAAGGCAAGGTTGAGGCGGACGTGTGTATTTGTGTGGACGAGCAGTGCTGGTCCGTGCCATCGCCTAAATCCGGAACGTGGAACCCGGAAACCGGGATACGTAATACGGAACCCGGGACTCGAAACCCGAAAAGTGCAACACAAGACACCAACATGTTGGTTGGTTGGTTGGTTGAATGCGTGCATACCACCATCTTGCGCAAGACCTCCTGTCGAGTGCCAACGCCTGGACCACGATGCCATCAACTATCAGCAATGTGGTCCCCTACCATCCCAACGAGTACATCCAGACCGCGCTGACGGGCAACAAAGTGTCACGGAAGGCGACAATTCTGGGTTCACAGAACATCATCTTGGGCGGCAAATGCGTGATACAGCAGGGCACCATCATTCGTGGGGACCTCAAGAGGATAGCACCGCCATCGACTGCCTCAGCGACGGCCGGAGGCCAAGCGCAGCAGGCACAATCAGTAACCATCATGATCGGGAGATACTGTCTGCTGGCGGAATCGAGCGTGGTCAGGCCACCATATAAAACATACAAAGGGTGAGTTTGGATGCTCTCGGCACATTTTTATCTGTTCAGCAAACATTGAAATACTCATATCTTGCCTTGTCCTGTCTGCAGGGTTTTCTCCTACTATCCCATGAAGATAGGCGATCATGTTTCAGTTGGGGCTAACACGGTGCTCGAGGCAGCATCAGTAGGCGCACACGTCGAGATCGGCGCCAACTGTCTCGTCGGACGCTTCGTCATTATCAAAGACTGCGCACGCATCTTGGATGGCAGCGTAGTAGCGCCCAACACTGTGGTTCCCTCCTTCTCCATCTTCGGAGGTAGCCCAGCCAGACTGGTGGGCGAGCTGCCCGAGACTTTCTCTGAGAGCTGCGAAGCCAAGATGAAGGACTTCTATCAACGCTTCAGGCCGGCGAACGAGCGTTGAGGATGATACTTGGCCAAGCGTGCATCCCTAATCCACTACCTCTACTTGTTGTCAACGGCTAACAACAGCGTCCAAGTGTCATATCTGCTTCTAAGCTACTCAGAAATCCCAGAAAGGGAGGGCAACTCGGCTTCCTCAAGAAAGGTTTGTTTCCTTCCAACTCCGACCACTTGTACGTGCTTTCCGGCTTCAATGCTCCCCACATGCTCACTTTGGACCTTTTAACACCGAAAGGACCAAACACACGCACCTCTTTTCGTCGAACGAGATGGAGAGTAAGAAACTCGGTTAACAACACCTTCTCCCACCGCACCACCATATCTTGCGCAGCGCCAGCGAACCAATGCTCGCTTCGACTTGTTATGCCAGCACGCATCTTTCTGTAGAGAAACGCTGCGACTGCGCTTCTTGTCGACCTCGACATTGGCGACTCAAGCAGACGTAATGAAGATGCAAAGGTACAATCTGTTGATCGACTTGAACGGAACATGCCATATTGGAGATACTCCTACGCAGGGAGCTATTGAGGCGATATCGAAACATGGTCGTCTGCAGCAGCGGTTTCCAGGCCGTGTCAACCTTGGCTTCTGCAGCAATACCAGCAAGGAATCGTCATCTTCGCCGCTCTCACGTTTGCGACGAGTGGGCTTGGGTGAGATGGTGTTTGGTGTAGCGGCTCTTTGCTTTGAAAAGATCCACGTTGAACCCTTTTCCCAGTCTCTTGGCTTGTCTTTCTCGCCGACCTGGTTTATGCGAGTTGAGGACCTCACTGCAGCATTGGCTCCCGATTCATATACTGTAGGCTTCTGCCGTTGCAGTAAGAAGACTTGACATGCTGCGTATGAACAGCGTCAAGCCTTGATACCGCACCGGCCACCACCATTTTGCCATGCCATGTTACATTTCGAATTTAACAGCGTACAATACACTTGAAAATTGCCTCCACCTCTGCCAGCCAAGGAACCATAGGGCTTCCTTTCCCCCTTCTTCCCTCATCTCCTTTTCTCATCTCCTTCCCTCGCCTCCTTACAACCATCATCATCAAAAGTCGCCGCGACTGATACCCGCAGTCTATACTTTTCGCACAATCTTCAATCTGCCCCATCCGGTCACGCAGCCGCTGTTACTCATCCTTGTGTTGTACAACAGACACCACGGCTTCAAAACAAGAGAACCACATCTTTCTATCCGCTCGTTATTGGCTTCTTGACTTTCTTGGACTACCAATCAAAAGCGGAATCACGCTGCACTTGCCCGGTATCAAGCCGTATCCTTGGTCCCCACCGTGTATCGAGAGCCAGGATGTCGCCCAACTCGATAGCATCGGGTCCGACCCCATCACCGGCAGCATCAACCAAGAGAGATCGTTCCAATACTGTTCAAGATGCAGCAGCTCGTGGTCAAAAGCGAACCAGAGTCCGTCAAGCCTGCAACCGTTGTAAAGCACGCAAGATCAAATGTGGCCATCTGAGACCTTGCAAGAACTGCACCAGCCTCGGTCTCGTCTGCCGCGACTGGCGACCTGGAGAGGAACCATACGAGCAAAACTCGCTTGCTCATCCCGCTGGACGATCTTCATCCGCACTCACCCAAAACCCCTCAGCTCCATGGCCTTCGACAGACTACCACTTTCGTCCACACTCTAACTCGGATCCACAGTTCGATCGTGCCAGCCGACATGCTGAGATGGATGCTAGAGCCGAAAGGTCGGGTTCCGCCATCCCTTGGCCCAATACCCCCTATGAACGATCACATCACACTGTAGCTTGGCCTCCCAAGCCTGATCCAAAACGTCACCGCTACCTTGCCTACCCATATGTGAGTCTCTTTTGATTCTACCGAATGTCGACTTGTTGCTCTAATACTGACCCTGTTGCCCTTGCTTCCCTTTCGAACCTGTAGGACTCAATCTACCGCAACGAGTTTGGCCACTTGAAGGCTCTCTCCTTGTCATCCGGTCTTGGCACGCTCTCTTATCTTCACGAATATCACAAACTGGCCAATGAGCAATTCCTCGATGCCCTCTGGCAGGTGCTCGAGGGCGAAAACCAAGAAGGTGCCAACATGCAAATGTTTGCTCTTGAAAACGAGTCGCTCTCTCCTCACTCTCATGCCAGTCACATGGGCTCTGGTCTTGGTGCGCCAACTGGTGCCTTTCCCGACTCTCTCGCAGCTGACTGGTCACTGGGCGGTGCTCCTTCTCTCAATGTTCCTTTCACCTTTGATGCAGCGGCTGGTCCCACACCGCAACGGTTCGCTTCCATGCAAATTCCCGCCAAACCTACCCTTTCCATCGCCAGCACCTCGTCCGCAGAGACCTCACCGGCCAACATAACTCCACAAGAGCCTCGTCGGACTCGCTCAAAAAGCCACACTTTTTCCTCAGCCGCTAGTAGGAATGGCGAGCCTACATCCACCTCAGAGCAGAGCCAGCCAGCAAAGTCTTATCTCGAAGCTGGCCCACCGCCTGAAGACCTTTGGACTTTCATCAGCACCAAGATACCACAGCAACACCGACGCTCTCTCCTCCATACCTTCTTGTCCACCACCTACGTGCTCTGGCCAACCTTTATCCTCTCCGAGTTTCTTGTCACTCTCAAAGACGAACGTGAACGTCAGAATGCCACGTTTGTCTGTCTTGTCATCGCATGTTGTGCGGTCGCTGCTCGTCAGGAAGCAGGCAGCGTCAAAGGTGGACAGGCAGCAGAATGGGGTCGCAACTTTGGCTTCTTCGAGCTTTATCTCGACATTCGTAGGCTTGCTCCACGCAACACCGATTGGGCAAGCTTGAATCACATCCAGGCTCTCTTCTATCTTTCTCACTATTGCTTTGGTGCTTCTGGACCATTTGGCGTCACGAGGGCGCATTACCTGATCAACGGCTGCGTCTCGAAATGCTTCGACGTCGGACTTCATCGATCTGCAGAAACGTACACTGAGGCATTCACTGCTTCAGAGATCGAAGCCCGCCGTCGTACACTATGGGCAGTTTATTGCGGTGACAAGATTTCAGCTGCTTATGGACGACCTGTTATGCTGCGTCTCTCCGATATCGATGTGCCCGAGCTGGATGTCGACTCGGAGGAATACACGGAAAGGTTACCTGCTGCGACATCCTTTGACCGTGCATGCACGCTACGGCCATGGCATCGCGCTGCTGTTCGCCTCTTCTGCGTTCTGGAGCGTGTTATTGACAAGATCAATCTTCCCGCATGCAGTTCGTCGGCAGCTCTTGAGCGCGTTATGCGCAAAAAGCCAAAGCGACCTAGGCAATCGCAAAATCATGACGATAGTTGCATGGCTGACCACGAAGCTATTGGCTTTGATGAAGAGCTGGAGCGTAAGTATTATCAGCGTCCAGCTTTCACTTATGATGCTTGATGTAACTGACATTTACATCTTTGTTTCTTCTTCATTGATCTCTTGGTTGTGCAAGTTGTCGATGATTTCCGATTCGCCGATACTCCCAAGCCAACATCGGCTCATGAAGATGACGCTATGTATCAAGCTCACGTAGAGCGTCTGCGGACAACAGCAGCTTTCATTAAGATCTTTATCTATCGTCATCTTTTTTGTATGGCAAACACCAATCTCTCTCGTCAACCACCGCGTATCGATTATCGCGATGAGATGGTCAAATGGTGTCGAGAACTTCTTCTTTTTCAACGCAAGATGATCCAACGCGGTGATTATACAGACTTTGGTTCTGTTATGTCTTATCAACTTAGTCAGACTGGTTGAGGTTTGATTCCTGCCATTTACATTACCTCTCGTTTGATCGATCCCTCGCAAGATTCAAAGTCGACGGCTATTCTTAAAGAGGCACAGGAGTTACTTGTGCTTGCGTATGATTTGCTTAGACAGTTGTCTAAACGCTTTACAGCGTCTAACCGACAACTTCAGATTATGCAATCTGCTTTCCGTCGTCTAGATCTCAGTCTTAGGAAAAGACATGATGTCCGTCGTTCGTCAGGCGAGCATCAGGCTTCCTCCCGGAGCCGTGCTCACGCTAATGGAGAAAGAAATGACATTCAGGGTGTCACTGCACCTACATGTACGCATAAGGAAATCACTAGTGGTCTTGACCTTATCGCAGGTGTTGCTCGAGCAGAGTTGCTTGGCACAGAAGGTCTTGGAGAATCAACGGCGAGTAATGAAGAGGAGGACGATTTTGACGATCTTGATAGAGATAAGAAGCCTGGATGTAAGTTGACTTGTATCAACGTCCCTTGGCTTGCTTTGTTGGGTTGCGCATGCTGACTTTTACCTATGACAATTGCCATGGGTTTTGTATCGACAGGGATCTCGGATTTGCCCATCAATCAACCGGCGGAGAAAACAGCTCCGCATCCGGTGAGCGCTTTTGTAGGATGGCCTCCTGCATCTGGTTCAGGGAATGCCTCCTCGTGAAGAGGCATCTGCCTCGCAGGCATGCACACGCCAAATCCGTTTGGCACTTTGCACCATTCCTCCTCTGTGAAGCGTGATGTTGAGTCTGTGCGCGGCAGACTGTGTCAGCTGGAAGAAGGCCTCATGGCTGGAATGCGTGATACGATGAGATTGCAAGGAATGTAGAGCGATTGCAGCTTGAAGATGCTAAGAACTGCCTTCAGACCTTGGCAGCAGCCACCCAGGCAGCAGAAACGAGGATAATAAGCATCCCTAAGCCACTCAGTGGTTGAATCGGCACATGTAGGAAGACTAACTGATACAAGGATGCATAAACGATCTGCAAATACGTCAGCGATACAGCCCTTGCTGCCTTTTCTCGCTGTAGACCCATAGCCAGCAAGATCTGTGCAGCGAGACCAAAGATTCCGACGCACACAAGAAGTGCGATCCACTTTGGCTGAGTGGGGAGGACGAACTGTGTCCCTGTAAACCACATTAGGAAGCCGCTAACGATGGTCGAGTAGAGCGAGAAGTAAGCGACTGAATGGGTTGCTGATGCTCGACGACCGATAGCACGGATGGTGATGTACGCTCCCGCGCCTCCACAGACTCCTAGCAATGCAAGACTGATGTGCGGGGAAGAAGAAAGTGTATCGTGGAAGTCAGTATTTGGCATGCAGGAGAAAGACTGGCAAGGGTTGTATGCTTACCCAACAGCAAAAAGACGCTGCTTCTCAGTGACGCCGTCAATGGTGACTAGGCCATCTGCGCCGTTAATCAGCGTCGTATTGGCGCTGTTTCGTCTCAAGACATCAGTTGCAGTCAAGTTGTGCACGAGATGCTTGAGGAGGGCGAGGCCTGCTTGGAGGGTAGCGTTGTGGCCATCAGTGTCGGTCACATTGAGGAGATCGACATTGAGTGGATGGTCGAGGTCGGAATCAGCAGCCTTACGACCAAAGATGAAAGCAGGTCGTGCAATCAAGACGACACCTGATAGACTGATGATACCAGCGAATGCCTCACGAAGGGTGAATGGCTCACCAAGTACGAGCAAGGCGAGCAAGCCAGTAGCGAGAGGAGCCAAGAAGGTGATGACAGTCGCATCGGCAAGCGATAGGAACTGAAGCGAGTAGTATAGACCGACTACAAGACAACAAGCAAGAGTAGGATGAGATGAGTAGAGTGCTCGAATCACGAGGAGCGGGATGAGAAAGTGACTTACAAAGACCAAAGAAGCCAACAAAGCCTCGCAAAGCCAAAAGCTTACGAACCTCCTTGGGCCCCAAAAATGGGTTCTCGACACCAGAAACGAGCATGAAGCCGACACAACCAACCCAAGTGATGGACATCCTGATCAGGATGATTTCGAGCGGCGTGACGGGTGCACTCTCTTCTGGTGGAAGCATGTTAATCAGCTTATAGAACAAGTTCATTGTCAAGAAGAACAACTGAGCCAGACCGAGGAGTAGGATACCCTCATTGCGCTGAATAAAGCCTCTCAACTTGGAAGCGGTGTTCTTGATGCGATAGTTCTTCGGACGTAGAGGCTTTGAAGGATGGTGTTGGGATGGCAAGGCAAGCTCGTTGATGCCATCGTGATCTTGGAACGAGCTACCGCGCTCAATGTCGCCAGAGGCAGAGATGGAATGACGACGGTCTTGAACTGGACTGCTGTCTGGAGAATGATCGAAAAGGCGTGCTGTTTCGGGTGCATCTTGTTGATCGAATGATGGCCTTGTGGTGATCGAGACTTTACGTGAACTTGTCGCGGATGCTGGAAGCGCAGAGGCTTTGAATGCAGGTGAGAGGGAACGAGAAGGGATCGCATCTTCTGAAGGCCGACTTGATGTGGGTTGCTGAGCGGAGAGAAGAGGGCTTCTCTCGTTGCTCCGTTGTGAAGATATGGACGTTCTCTTCATTGTGTCTGGATGGGTGGGTTGGGTTGGCCACTTGACGGTTGTCGTCGTTTAGAACAAAGAAGCAAGTGCCAAGCGGCACAAGATCGCACAAGCCTCTCCTACGGCTAAAGTGGGCGAGCATGGCCGAATGAAGTAAGGCTTTATAAATGTTAGATCTGGATGGAGGAGGTCCGGTGATTACAAATCCTTACCTAAATTCCAGTCAGCGTGTCTTGGAGCGCTGGGTCTGTGCAGAGAGCGTTGGCTGATGCGCTGGAAGCTCTGAAGTCTTGGGATCTCGTGTTTGCTTGCACACACCATCCACCTTTCGAACAAGCAATTGCAGCTCGACCCGG
This sequence comes from Ustilago nuda, assembly GCA_022963125.1. Taxonomy (NCBI): domain Eukaryota; kingdom Fungi; phylum Basidiomycota; class Ustilaginomycetes; order Ustilaginales; family Ustilaginaceae; genus Ustilago; species Ustilago nuda. Next base: position 370,251 of record JALCUS010000004.1, on the reverse strand, counting down.
TCAGCGTTAGCCGTGCTGCACATCGATCGTACCTATCATAGCCTCGAGTTGATCGAATAGCACACTATGGCTACCATCACTTGCCCCTCAGCGGGACTCTCGCTCTCTGCCGAGCGCGCAAAGAACATCGAAACGCAACACGAAGACATGGTGCATGACGCTCAACTCGACTTCTATGGCAAGCGTCTGGCAACTTGCTCCTCGGACCGCAGGGTCAAGGTGTTCGACATTGTCAACGGCACGCCTTCTACCAACGCAGAGACTCTAGAGGGACACCAGGGTCCAGTCTGGCAGGTCGCTTGGGCACATCCGACTTTTGGCGACATCCTGGCTAGCTGCTCGTACGATGGCAAGGTGATTATCTGGAAGGATAACAGTGCAGGCTCGGGCAGCAACACTGCTTCGGGAGCGTACGGTTCTCAGACAGCATACGGCGCTTCTGGATACACAGCGGGCGGATGGACAAAGATCAAGGAGCACACCCTTCACACGGCCTCTGTCAACTCGATCTCATGGGCTCCTCACGAGCTGGGTTCGATCCTGGCATGTGCTTCTTCGGATGGCAATCTTTCCGTTCTCACCTTCAACAATGATGGTACTTGGGCTGTGGACCTTGTAGCTGCACACCCTGTCGGATGCAACGCCGTCTCTTGGGCACCTGCTGTTGTGCCTGGCTCTCTGATCTCGGCAGAGTCTAGTGGTGCTAACGCATCCGGACCGAGTGGGCAAGCCAAGCTGGTGAAACGATTTGCATCGGCTGGATGTGACAACACGGTCAAGATTTGGCAGTTTAGCGAAGAAGCCCACCGCTTTGTCGAAGCCGAGTCGCTGCAAGGACACTCGGATTGGGTTAGAGATGTGGCTTTCGCTCCCAATGTCGGCCTTCCGCGCAGCTACCTCGCCACCGCTTCGCAAGACCGTACTGTTTTGATCTGGACGCAGGACTCTGCCAATGGAGCATGGACAAAGACGGCATTGAACGCGAGACCTGCTTCCGGGGCTGCGGGGGATGGTAGTAACAAATTCCCGGATACTGTTTGGAGGGTAAGCTGGAGTATCAGTGGTAACGTGCTCGCAGTGAGCTGCGGTGATGGCAAGATTACGTTGTGGAAGGAGAACCTTAAGGGCGCTTGGGAGTGTGTTAGCGAGATGGACTCGTAGCGCAGGGCTGCAAAGGCCTGTTCATTGGCTCGTCGTTGTAGTATCGTACATCTGAGAGATTTGTTGTGCAAAACAAAGCATAACCCACTAATCGCCTCGGGAAGAATGTGTGCAAGCTCAACGCTCGGAACTCAGTCATTGGCAATGAGCTACTTTATGAGGATTGTATATGTCGCAGCAAGCTTCTAGGCGTTGTTCTGGGTGGGCAGTGGGTTAGTAACTTGGACCATGTATGAAACATGAATTGGCCGCTCAAGGTTTCATATCAGTCATGCATCTCCAGATCGCACCGAAACATCCTAGAACTATGTCGAAGCTGAGCAGAGACCGGTGGGTGAAAGTATTAGCTGCCTGTATTGTAAGGTGTAGTGAGATATGAGATGCGATCATGCGACCAACTCGGAGTAACTTTTTCTACCAATCGCAGTCCCACCGAGGAGGAGGTTGAGGAGATGAAAAGGGTTCGTGAGATATGCTTTTGTCATGAGCGAAAGCGAAAAAAGGGTTGGGGTGGGGGGGAGGGGGAGAGGGGGGAATGTAAGATTGATGCAAGCTTACTATGGATGCCGGATTAGACGAGGCTGAGGAATGCGAAAGCTTGAATGTAAGGAAAGCGACTCAAGTGTCAGAAGATGATGCCGAGAAGTCGCAACTGCGTCAAAGACTGGTATACCGGGAGGAAGGCACTACGGACGGAGTTGCAAGCTCGCTCAGATGGGGCATCGACAAGATCTCAAGGCTTTCATGCCGAGTCGTGCTCGCTGTCCTAAACGCACAGAATGGTAGGGACTAGCGACTCGGAGGATGTGACGCTGGAGATAAGAAGAGGAAGCATGATAGAAGAGGGAGCATGATATGATGAGAGACAAGGAGAGGGCAAGGGGAGATGAAGCTTGTTGTTATCGCTGTGCCGCTGCGTCTGCATTCTGGTGCCATGTGATGATGATTGTCGCTCATGTCTCGCTTGCACTGGCATTAGGTCTGGGTTGGTGCGCAGATACTTATGAAAGTGCATTCCAGTTATCACTAGCTGACAAGCAAGTGGAAGCTATGCAGCTGAACAATGCTTATACGGTTGCAACCCGAGGGAGAGGCGACCATCTTTCCAACAGAAGGCGAGAGCATGAGGTCTGGGGATGGCCAACTGCGTCTGCATGGGTCTATGCTTGACTAGGATGGAATTAATATGGATGCAAATATGCGAGAGCCTACTGAGATATAGCCCCTGAGCGTGAGTCTGAGCGTGAGTCTGAGAGGGACTGTATAGCAAGATACGAGAATCTTGGAGTCTTGGTAGCGGGCAAGTTGGGTCTTTGGATTGTCGATGAGTAGTCTCTGACAGCGACGTTGTTGCAGCTTACCTCTCCGTACGCCGGTCATTGGACATAGCCGCCGACCAGATTAGCAGCCTGGGATGATGCAGGGGCAAGAATCTTGCGCAGAGAGTGCCAAGGGGGGCCCTGCTTGCTGACCGAACCGAGATGGCGCTAGTCTAGGAGAAGCTCACATTGGCGTTTCATTGAAAGGTGGGCATGCTCTTGGAGACAGACTTGCCTAGTCTAGTGACAAGGTTGTCCTTGGAGGGGAAAGCAGGGAGCAAACCATGAACAGGAAAGCTGTATGCAGCAGACGATCCTCAGACCAGCTGATCATATGAAACGTGACACTCTTTAGCCACACCAGGGGCCAAAAGAGATGTCTGCGATCTGACAGATTACGCTGAGTGTTTATAATCATTTTGTGATGGTGTTTTTTTCGCAAATTTTTGTCCCTTTTGTGTGTTTCTGTGTTTGTGTTTTCTGATCGTCTGTTTCTCTGTTTCTCTGCTGCTTTGTTGTTTTGCCAAGCGTGACAACCGATCCTCGAACAGTGCGGACAGAAGCCGGGTGTGCATTTTCTTTTTTCGAAATGATTTTTGGAATTTTGTGGGTGTTGACAATAGTATTATTATAGTTGTTGTTATTGTTATTGGGAAAGAGGCGCGCGCTCTGTCGGCTGTGTGGAAGTGATATTATTGAATAATGGCATCTCAGGAGAGGCTTGAAAGTTGAATTTTGTTTTTCAGATAGACTGGCAATCGAGCACTCTCATCCTTTCTCTCGTGCTTTCCTGCCTTCCTGCCTTCCGTAGTGACAGTCTGGATTAGGATTGGTCATGCTTTGCTCAACCGAGCCTTTTCGGAAGCGTCGGCGCTCTTTCTCTCTTTCTCCCTCTCTCTCGTCTCCATCATCCCCATCCTCCTCAGCCTCTCCATCTCTCCATCTCTCCATCCGCCCCCAGCACCGCATTTCCCATTCATTCACAGCCCTATTTTGCTGCTTTTCCAACCAAAGTTTGCTGAATCACAAGTGCATCATCCCATACAACCTTGGAGCTTATCTTGTTATCCCTTTGGTCGAACCCCGGTGCACCTCGCATTCGCAGCCACATCTCGATTCGCAACTGTCGAGCTATCCCCCTCTGCCCCCTCCCTCCCTTTGATGTACTTTGTGATCCAGCTCTAGCTCAGTCGCAAGCTTCCAGCTCAAAGGTCGCCGCTCATTTCCCATGCTCGCCATTGCTTCTATTGCATTCAAACCTTAACTTGTTCATCTCTCGACCAAGAACATCCTAACCTCATTCTCCAGTGAGTATTGCTTTCCCACCCCATCCTAGCCCTTTCAAAGGCCTCTACCAACCTCTCAACATTATCCTTTTCTGCGATCTGGTCAGCTGCTCCTTTCCTCCTCAGCACCGAGCTAACCCTTTTGGCCCTCAATTCCGCCTCCTCCTCCTCAACACAGTCCCTAACCCCTCCCCGGCCAGACAAATCTCAAAAAGCCCGCTCGGGCAGGGATGGAGGTCAGCTAAACCTCTCAACTCTCTCACATTGGCTCTCCACCGCCAATCCCTCGATTCTGCAATGGCTGCTGCGACAGCTACCATCTTGGCTTCGCCTCCCGATTTCGCCAGTATGGAGCACCGTACCGCTGATCCCCATCGCCATGCCAAATCCCTTCGTTCCCAAAGGCCCGCACCATCGCCATCCACACCAGCATCTCCTTTCCGACTTTGTCCAGCCTCACATTCGCCATCCATCCCACATCGTCGCATCTACAACATCGATCACGAGTCTTCATCATCTCAATCTGTCCCTCCCGAGCCTCGATTCTCTTCTACCTCACTTACACCCTCTCTCTCTGCATCCAACCCTTCACCGACAAAGTCTCTTTTACCTTTGGCCCTACCATTGCCTCCAGGCTCACCAACACCTCCTCTCGCTTGCAACAAGTCCCCTCAACCTAGCAGCAGAGCAACCCGCAATCAGCATCTCACCAATCTTCAAGCCGCTTCCCTCTCCACGCCTGAGCTTCATCTCGCTTCAGATCCCATGCTTGATACACAAGAGCCATCCTTCTTACCCAAGCTCCTAAGAGCATCGCCCACTCGCCCCAGCCAAAGTCAGCCAACCCCCCATGCCCCATCCGACAGCGCCTCTCCCTACACAGCAGTAAAGCCAGGTCTAGCCTATGCAAGCTTCCGTGCTGCCATGGACGCCGTCGATTCCCACAACTACAGCTCGCCCTCCCTTGCCATCCCCGCCATCCCCCATATCCCTGGCATCCCAGCTGATCTCCACTCACGGAAGCAGAGCACTGTTACCTTGCGAAGTACTGATTCCTCCACAACAGCATCCTCCTCGACCAGACAGAACGTCAGCACAGATACTCTCAGTCCACCCAAGCAATCCTGCTCCCGACCTTCATCTGCCAAAGGCACGCCTCAATTCAAGTCCTCCGGAGCTACTTGGTTTCGACGCAATCGCAACCAAGACAAGACGAGTGGAAATATGCATTTCAACCCTTCCGCCCATGACGACGGTGCCTCCAGCACTCCCGTAGCAGACTCTTGCATACAGATCTCGATGCAGACGAGCGCTACGACAGCCGGCTCTGGCACAACATTCTTGTCTGAAACCAACCTCACCATGCTTTCGACTGCAACCGACGCATCCTTTGGCATGTCTGATCTCGCATCGTCTCAAGCCGCACTCAACAGCATCCGTAAGGCCCGTTCCTTTATGATCAACCAGCTCGCTCGTCTCGCCGAGCCAGAGCGCAGCCTTGACGAGCAGCGCATCTCTACGCTTGTTTCTCAGATGAAAATTCACGCTCACCACCCCAGCATCGAGGCTTCACGCTTCTGGCACAGCATTGCCGACGGTGTCCTTCTCTGCTTACTTGCCAACAGGCTTCGACCCGGTAGTGTCGATCGCATCGACCGCAGACACCAGCAGTGCCTCAAGGCAGACAACATCTCGAACTTTTTAAGAGCAGCACGAGACCATCTCGGTTTGCGATCCAAAGATCTCTTTCAGAGCTTCGATCTTACCGATGGCACTCTTGAAGGCTTGCTTCGTGTTGTGCACACGCTTCAAGCAGCCGACAAGATGATCAAACGCACCTCCAAGGTGTCTGCTACACGAGCCAACCCTATCAAGATTGAGCCAAGAACCACCTCCATGACTCCTCCTTCCTCACCCCGCCTCCAAGAGCAAAAGCTTCTCTCTGCCGGCAATGGCGATCTCGAACGCATCGACAACAGTTCCGAGCTCTCCCTCAGCCAAGACACATCCAAGAGGTCTATGCTCACCATTCAACAGAACAGGCGTGAGGCCGAACGTATCCTCATTGGCAGATCCCACTCGTCGCGCTTCGATTCTTCTTCCTCGGACTCGAAGCGTCCTTCCATCGAGCTTGCCTATCCAAAGCAAAAACCTTCTTCAATCACCTTTGCCCACTCGGTCAAACAGAAGAGCTACAATGGCGACGAAGAAGGTCGTATGCCCTACCGCGATCGCAAGCTCAGTGAGTCAGCCATCAGTTTGACTGGTGTCGCCGAGGAGCCAGAGGACGGTGTGGCAGCCAACGGTGACGTCTTGCCTACTGCCGACTCCTTCTCCAACACTCCATCTGCCGCCATGGAACGAGGTCAAGGTAGGAGGGGCAGCAGCGAATCCGACAAGTCTAGCAAGAATCACGCTCCCAGGCCTGTCATGCTCGCTCGCAGCACATCTCAAAAACGAATCAGTCAGGAGCTCGCGCTTGGACAGCTTCCAAGAGCGGTCATTGCGTCCACTGAGAACCTTAACGACTACCTTTTCACATCAGGCAGCCCTTCCCGACACGCTCCGACCAGACGACACAGTGCTCGACTCTACCCTGGTCCTTCTCTGCTCAACCCATCGCGCGAGTCACTTCTCAACCTCAGTGCTCCATCAACCGGCGAGTCGGATGTATCGCCATCCGCTCGCGTGCCCTTCCCTCGCGGAACGAACGACTCGCCAGGTGCTCGTAGGATGGCCCGTCACCTCTCTATCAACGCTGGCAGCCTAGACTCGTTCTCTCTGACATCCGGGCCCAGCTCATTGACTACAACCAACGGCAACAGTGGCTCGCCCAAACTCAGTTCTCGACCTCAATTTAGGCACATGCGCTACTCTTCTGATCTGCATCTACCGCTGCTCAACCGTCCGACATCGATCGGAGCACGCTCGCCGGACCCTTCCCTCGACGAGCGATCCTACATCTCGACTTCTCGCAGCCGCTTCGACTCGGAGATTGGATCCATCTACACCAATCCCCTTGGCAGTCTCACCACCGATGAGAATGGCTCTGCAGTCACGCGTGCAAGCCGCGATGCTACAGCTCCCAAACACAAGCTTGTCGTCACAGAAGCAGGCAAGAACATCACCTACCAGCTTGGCAACTGCATCGGACGTGGTCAGTTTGGATCCGTCTATCGCGCTTTGAACTTGAACTCCGGCCAGATGGTTGCCGTCAAACGAATCAAGCTCGAAGGCCGCACTGATGACGAGGTCACCGAGCTCATGGGTGAAGTTGACCTCCTCAAGAGCCTCACACATCCAAGTGTCGTCAAGTACGAGGGTCTCGTCCGTGGTCCTGATGTGGTCTCCATCATCTTGGAGTACGTCGAGAATGGTTCTCTCTTGCACACTCTCAAAGCGTTTGGTAACTTGCCCGAAAAGCTCGTTGCCAGCTACGTTGTCAAGATCCTAGAGGGTCTCAATTACTTGCATGAGCAGAACGTAGTGCATTGCGACTTGAAAGCGGCCAACATCTTGACGACAAAGAACGGCAACGTCAAGCTTTCCGACTTTGGTGTCTCGCTCAACCTCAAAGCGGTCAAGAAGATGGGCAACAAGAATGATGCGATTGGCACTCCCAACTGGATGGCTCCTGAGGTCATTGAGCTCAAAGGTGTCACTACCGCTGCCGATATCTGGTCGCTTGGATGCACAATCATCGAGTTGATCACCGGAAAGCCTCCGTACTACGATATGCTCGCCATGTCGGCCATGTTCAGGATTGTGGAGGATGACTGCCCACCTATCCCGGAGAAATGCTCGGATGCCCTTCGCGATCTCTTGCTGCAATGTTTCAACAAGGATCCTACAAAGCGACCCAGCGCCGAGACACTCTTCGAGCACCAATGGATTCGACAGGTATGGACTGGACACAAAGAGTTGCGACCACAGGACAGCGTCCCCTTCCTGCGTAGAATCAGCGCCGATGTGCGCCGACTTGATCCACGCATCTTTGAGGAGAAGGAGGAAACCTCTGCAGCTCAGCCAGCCACGCAAAGATCCTCTGGTTCGCCTCCTCGTGCCATGCTGCAGCGTCCCGACTTTCAGGGACTCCGTGCTCACACTTCGCCAGCCGAGTCGTCTGCTGGAAGCGTCACTGACAAGGTCAATGGCATCTCACCCACCACTTCTCCGCCTAACCCCACATCTTCACTTCCTAGCCTCGACACCACATCCACGCACGCCTCTTCGAAAGCGACAAACCAAACAGCCTCGCCGACACTAACCAGTCCGGCGCTTCTCTCGCCTATGGCTGATTCCTCTTTGCTCGATCTTGGCTTGATCGCCGATGAGCAAGCCAAACCGCACGCTTTCGTCAAGAGCACCTTCAGCAAAGCTGTCGTTTGCAAGATCTGCCGCGAGCCTGTCAAGAAGCATGCTGTTCTTTGCGAAGAGTGTGGTCTTGTGTGCCATGCTAGGTGCGCAGTCCATGCTCCTTCGCCCTGCAACTTGCGTGCTCAGCTGCTCCTATTCCAGCAGCGAGCTTCTTTGGATCAAACGAGTCCCGTATTATCGGCAGCTCATCTTGCCTCGGTCTCGCCTCTACATGGCAGCGGCGGCGCGACAAACGGCTCTGCTCCGATCAACCTGCGCTTCCCCTTTGGTATGAGGAGGCAGTCCAAGTCGCCCATCGTCGAGTCGCAGCCTCAGGTGGCTTTTGGTGCAGCGACGTGTCCAGAGAATAAGGCTGGAATACCGCCTTCCCCTCGGACCAGCAACGGTGCTTTGGGAGGCAAGGCTGCCAAAGATCCCAATCTTGTTCGCAAACGTCGTATTTCGTTGATCCCCGGTCGTCAAAGATCGCCTTCTCCTTCGCCTGAAAGCACGGAAGCTTTGCGAAGTCCCTACGGCAATGCCGCGCTGCATGGCGTTCGACGACATAGCTCGATGAGCTATTGCAGTATTAGTGGCAACAGTAGCATCTCAAGTGGTGGAGGCCACATTATCATGGGTCACTCTAGCTCTCGGGCTTCTTCGTCCCAGCAACAACTGACGCACCAGCAGCAGCAAGGATTTGCACAACTCGCATCAACACCAGTACTGCCTATGGAACAAGAGCAACTTCACGATCGTCCACCAATGGAACGATTCCGTCGACGTTTGAGTTCTGGTGTAGCACGTGGTACTCCTGATGTGATGGCGTCAGCTAAGAAGAGGGGTAAAGCTGGCATCGCTACAGGACAGGTTACGCCAACACTTCAGACGACGATCGAACGCAAAAATTCTCGTAGAGTCTCTTCCAAGTCTGATTGCATTGTTATGTAGGCGCCAAGCGCAACTTGCTCTCGTTCCCTATTGCACATTTGAGATGCTTTGCTTTGCTTAGAGCTTTGATATACCAACTCTAGCATCTACACTTTATATTGCTCCATCTCATTATACCTATCGTCTTGTCCTATACCTCGCTTGCAAGCAACGCTTTTTTCTTTTTCTTTTTGTTGTTGTTGTTGTCTTTTGTCTTTTTTCTTCTCTGTTGAAGACGACGATTGCAAAATGGCAGAGAGTTTCTGCTGGGTTGAGACTTTGTTTGCTCATCTTGGTGCAATTGGATCTTGTAGCTTTTGATATCATGCTACATTTTAAGTCTCTTGCATTTTGCTTCATGTCACACAGGACTGGCGTTAGCCGTGATATCATGGTGGAGGCTCAGGCAAGGCGGAGGTTCAGGCAAGCAAATCGTTCTCAACCAAGGCGAGTATCGCCCAAGTTTGTGGCGCTTGGAGTGAAGGTTGATGATTGGTAGGCTGATGGAAACTAGTAATACAGACGATTCGGTGTACAGTTATGTTGGAGGGGGATGGTCAAGTGTGTTGCGATGTGATGCTTGGGTGGGGCGGGAGGTTTTGGGGTTGGGGGATGGCGAGTGTGGTTGCGTTAGAAGGTGCATTGGGCGTTATCTTGCTCCTCCTGCTCCTTCTCCTGCTCCTCCTGTGTTTTCCTTGCAATGGTGATTAGCTCGTCTTGTACTAGCCCAATCCAACTGTTCCCTCTCCGTGCTTCTATCTCTTGGAAGTGGTTTTGCATCTTGCAACGACAACCCTGGTACCAACCTCTGCATATAACTTCCCCCTGCAATCACCTGCTCTCCCGCACAACTATGATCAAAACAATCATCCTGCTCCTTGAGCTCTTTCTCCTTCTTCCTCCTATACATCATGCCTATTACCAACAGAAGAACCAAAAGAAAGAAGGCTCCCAGTACAATGCCTATGATCGTTGCAACCATTGTCTTCTGTGCCTCCGTTGTCTTACGTCTGCCTTTGTCTCTGGCCAAACAGCTAGTGTTACCGAGCCCGTTGGGCAAGATGGCTGCTTGAGAAGAGGTGAGAGAGGTCGTAGAGGGAGATGTCTGATCGAGGATGGAGATTAGAGCGATTGAATTCGGAGGTAGGTCGACAGGGTTCCAGGTGACATGATCGACACCTTGGTCGATATGTTGATGGAAGACAAGTTTGTGGGTGGCAATGTCTCGGCCTTGGATGGTGTAGTTGCCAGTGGCGGATATGAGGATTTCAGCAGGTTCGCATGATGTTAGGGTTGGCAGAGTCACGTTAGCCCCGTGAACTAGCAGGAGGGGAAGAATGCTGAGTAGCAGCGTTACATAGGCATGGTTTGATTTGATCTGCATTGTTAGTAAGTGTGAGATGGGGATCGTGTATGCGATATCAGCAGGAGTGATCCGTCTAGCAAGGCCGTGTGATGGTGAATTGGCTAAGGATGATGTCCAGTATAGATGAGAGTGCGCCAGCGTTTCCTATATCACCTAAGGAGAGCAAGCCAGCCTCGCCTTTCGCCTTTCGACTCAGCAAACAGGGACCTACGACGGCGCAACTCTACTTGGCAGTATCCTGAGGCCAAGCTTCACTGGTGGGTAGACGGGCGTTCAAGGTGGGTGGCAAATGAAATCAAACCTTTCCCTCTGTAAGTTGACCCTCCGAAACACACTCATACTCATACTCACACTCACGCTCACACTCACTTTACTCATGCTCCTAGAGGTTTGGATCGCATGTCAAGTCTCTCTTCTCTGCGCTGGACAAAAGGGGACAGAGAAAGCGGAGGGTTAGGGGGGGGGATGAGGGGGAGGGGGAGGAGGAGGAGGAGCCCATGGGGTTGGAGCAACGTGGCAAGAAGCTCAGCGAACTTTTGAAACTTTAATGGCCGAGTCGTTGAAATCGGATCGGGAGAAAGAGATATGCCTTTCCCGATACAGACCCGATTAGACTCGTAGTCTCCACATCATAACCAAGCTTGTGCTCACCTTGTCTTGCTCCCTCTCAACGACATACTAGCAAACTTGATCAGAACTTCTTGGCAGCTACGAGCCCATGACAGGCACTCTGCCACTGCCTATTCTCCTACCATCTTCTGCACGCTCCTTCCGGCAGCTTCGTCCGCTTTTACATCCACAGCCGAGCCATTCCTCTGCAACCATGTCCTCCTCCTCCTCCCCCTCCCCTCACCCACAAGCCGAGGAGCCAGGCTTTCCAGATCGAACATTCACAACCCAACTCCTCCCCTGCGATCCCACCTCTCTTCTCTCATTCTCCGAAGCCGGTCCGTCCCGCTATACCCACGCCTCAGAACCATACACGAAAGCGATCCCACGGATCACCTCTCCTCTCACCCGTTCATCCCTTTCCACCGCAGCCGCACATCTTCGCTCCAACCAGCTCGTCTCGTTCCCCTCAGAAACAGTCTACGGTCTCGGTGCAAACGCTTTATCCCAATCCGCCGTTTCCAAAATCTACGCCGCTAAGAAAAGACCTGCGGATAACCCGCTGATTGTCCATGTTTCGGACCTATCTATGCTCGACACCCTTCTTCCCGCCACCTATCAACTCGGTGCAGCATACGAAGCGCTGGTCAAAGCCTTCTGGCCAGGAGCACTGACGCTTTTGTTTCCCGTGGATGTGGACAAGCCGGCGGTGCCGAGCGTGGTAACGTGCGGACATGCGAGTGTTGCCGTTAGGATGCCCTCCCATCCGATAGCCAGAGCGCTTATTGCAACCAGTCGCTTACCGATCGCGGGTCCGAGTGCGAATGCCTCTGGTAGACCGAGTCCCACTACGGCGGCACATGTTATGCGTGATCTTGGTAGTGCACTTGATTCTCATCCCAACCAAGAGGCTGGTCGAGAGCACAAGGGGAGGTTGAAGTATATTTTAGACGGAGGACCGTGCCAAGTGGGTGTCGAGAGCACCGTCGTCGATGGCATCACAGCGGAGAATGAGTTAAGGGTCTTACGACCGGGTGGTGTGACGGTGGAGCAAATCGAACAGGTGTTGAAAGAAGCAGGATTGCAAGACATCCTGAAATTATCCGTTTACGGCAAAGATATGCAAAGAAGTTCAGAACAAGAAAGTAAGCCAACAACACCAGGGATGAAGTATAAACATTACAGTCCTACTGCTCCAGTGGTAATGCTTTTGTCAACTAAACTCTTCCCTAGTGCCATCGCTCGACCTTGCCATTCTAATCCAACTTCATCCACTCAAGCGCTCAACTCGCTCATCAACCAATCCCCTACTCATTCAACATGTACAACACCTCAAACTTTCGCCAAGGTCGTTCGGGACCAGATTGCCTCCCTCCTCACCTCTTCCAACGCTGGAACAGGAATGATCAATATCGGACTAATGACTACTCGGGACTCAGACCTCTCCCGACACATCTTTTCTTCCTTCACCGCTTCTCTCTCCGTACACGATAGTAGCGGAGAGAGTATTCATCGCCTTCTCCTCCCCCCACGCCTCCTGATTGGATGCGAACGAGTCATGATCCACCCCTTCGACCTCGGACCTTGCACCACAACAGAGGTGTACGCACAACGATTGTTCGATGGACTTCGAACCCTCGATGAAGGTCCATTACTCGGACGAGTAGGGCGGTGCCATCTGATCTTTGTAGAGGCCCTAGACGATGCAGGGGTTGGGTTGGCAGTGATGAATAGACTCAACAAGGCTGCCAGTGCTACTGTTCTATTGGATTGCTAGTTCATCTCGACCGAATAGAGTTGCTTGACGAAGAAAGCGATCCAACAAGATAACGTCATGTCTAAACGCGATCGGCGATCGGATGGGATGGATCAATGTGAAGATCGGGTGCAACATAGTCCCAATCGTTGCCGTACTACATCATGAAGGAGGATATTCCCACGTTCTTTAGACATCACGCAAGTTGTATATATATCAAACTGGGGACACTAGGTCCTCACGATGCTCCTTGGTCAATTGAGTATATGTTTCTGCTGTAACAAAGTAGTGACATTGTGCTTAGACCATCCCCGATTACCAGTATCGGGACCATAAAGCTTCTTTACTTTTATCATTGCTGTGTTATCTGTTCAGATGCTCCTTTTTATATGGCTGTTTGTGTTAGAGTGTTGCGATGTGCAAAACGCATTTCAAAAAAGAGGCTGCGCAACCAGTTAAAGCATGTCGTTTCTCAGCAAGAACTAAGAGTACACATGCATCTATACCAAGCTCATATATAAACACCAACCTCACTCACTCTTGCTTGGCACATTACCCAAGACTGTCTTCTGAGCAACACAACGCTGCCCAATAGATAGCTCGTGTCTTTCCTTCACTATAGTTTCTCAAATCATGTTTAAGCCTGATCAGCTCAGTATCACACATGCATATTTATCATTGCAATCAACACTTGTGATCATTGACTTTGACAGACACTCTTCAACTGATTAAGAGTCTCACTTGCCTTGATAACTAAGACCACTGCACCATGCCTTTGCAATCCAACAACCCACACATTGCCAACGTCCCCTTACTTGAGAATCCATCTGGCAATCAAGCCGAAATGATTCATGTACTCCCCAAACATTATGAGGGTCTGCACAGAGGTTTGTGTCTGTGCAAAATGGTCCGAAATGAGACATAGGGTGCCTGATGCACACAAAATGTGAAATCAACAGGATTGCGGGTTTCCAGTTGATTTCGCCAAATGCACCTCCAGAAGATCCTTTCAATGCATAACAGGTCACACATTCACATGGAGGTCATACAGATGGTTACCATCACTAGGGGGCAAGAGAGACATATTGGAGGAGATCACATGCAAAGAAGGGGACTGAGCTCACAAGCACAAGGTTGGTTACCACACAAGGGGGGACATGCTCTTGACCACATGAGGCTAACCACAGGGACAACCACATGGATGGGAAGCAGGTCACTAAAGTTGATCCCTCAATCAGGGGATTCACAAAATAGGGGTCTGGAGAACGGTCACAGCTTAGGCAGAAGGAGAGCTGTGTTAAGAAGACTGGCATATAGGCCATGGGGAGGAGGAAAAGTGTCGAAGGAGTCGACATACAGGTGAAGACGAGGAAGGGGTTAAGGAGCAGTGTCGAGAAGATCAACACACAGCTCAAGGAGAGGAGCAACAAGAGGGCGAGGAGGACAGGAACACTCCTCAGAAGGAGCAGGAGCTGTGCCGCAGGCGACATCATACAAACACATAAATACTCTCACTTCTCCATAGCATACAAGTGGTTCATCATCCACTCTACTCTATACTTTACTTACTCTTTACTTGACTCTTAGTTTCATATCATTGCAATAGCAGGGTGTCACCAGATCGGGAATCGGGTAACCAAACCCAACATAGTGAACAGTAAAACCACTACACCAGCTAGACCCTTAGCTGGTGTACAGTCCCTGGGCATAAGTTTGGGGACAATCAGGTAATTTCCCGATTTAGTCAGTTACCCTGCATTCTCATCGTTGTCATCATTGAGCAATAGCACCACCATCATACTAATCAAGAACACTTCAAACACCAATATGGTCTGTGGAAATGAGCTCTCTCCAAGCAAGTGTGCTTCAATCATGGCAATGCATGATACTGGGCTGCCAATTTGATGAATAGCAGAGCTAAGTGGTGTTTCCAAAACAGCAGTTCACAAGACCATCCATAACTTTAAGGAGCATGGTACCTTCAAAACAAAAGCACAATCTGGCTGGCTGCACTCCTGGACAGCAACCTCAGACTGTTACCTTCAGTGTGAGGTACTCAAAAACCTGTTTCTATCATGGTGACAGCTGTCAGCATCGCTTGGTGGCATTCCAGTTATGCAGCTCTGGAAAGCAGCATACCGGGCCAGTATTAACCACCGGATTGTGCTTCGAAAGCTGTTTCTGACAGCTAAAAACCGACATAAACATCTAGAATGGGCCAAGGCTAATGGCACCACTGATTGGAGGGGTGTGCTGTTCATGGATGAGGCAGCTGTTGAGGTTGGCTACCAGCCCAGATGCACATGGGTTAGTCACCAGAAAAACACTTGAGAAGACATCAACAACATGGTTCTGACATTCTGTTCTGGCTGTTTCAGCATCCAGGTATGGGCCGGCATTGCATACAACCTTAAAACCCCATTGATTGTGCTCCCATTGGCTCCAAGAAAGAAGCGGCCAGGGTCAGCTAATCAATGGGATCCCACTGAGAACCTCACAGCTGTCAGATATAGCGATTGGATCATCGACAGCCTGCTCCAGGATGCCATAACTGCTGTTAGTGCATACCCTGATGGCCTGTCAGTTGTCAAAGATGGCAGCAGCTGTCATCAGGCTGCTATTTGCAAGCAACGGTGGGCCAAATACCACATTAAGATGCAGGAACACCCACCGACTTTGCTGGACCTTAACCCTATTGAGAACATATGGTATGTGTTCAAAAACTTGCTCGGTAAGCACTTGCTGGTACCAAAAACCTGGGATGAACTTGCCAGAGCTGCAGAGGAGGTGTGGAACACCCAGATCATGCTTGAACATATCAAACCTGTGATTGAGTTGATGGAGCATTGTGTGGAGCAAGTGCTTACTAAGCATGGAGGTCTGCTCAAGTATTAGTTGGCTCCAAGACTCACTGCAATAGAAAGCCCTTCTTCCGAGCTTGCTCACTGTGTGTTTTGCTCAGTCTGACACTTATGAGAGATCACTCCTCCAAGCAGATGGAAGGTATGCTATCAGACGGTTAAATCCTTGTCTATTGGACCCTGTCCCCAAACTTTGGACAGGGACTGTACAAGAAGGGGATATCGAGATTAAGTATATTAAGACCATTGATAATATTGCTGCTTTCCTTATGAAGCCAGTTTCCCAGAACCTCTTATCACACACTCAAAATAGACTGGGAATGGACAATATCAGACCATATGATCACTCAGTTGGCAAAGGGGGGAGTTAAAGCATGTGGTTCCTCGGCGAGAAGCATGTGACCCCCCAGAGTAGACATGCATCTATGCCAAGCCCACATTTAAACACCAACCTCACTCACTCTTGCTTGGCACATTGGCCAGACTGACTGCCAAGCATGATGACACTGGCTAATAGATAGCTGGTGTCTTTCCTTCACTATAGTTTCTCAATCATGTTTCAGCCTGATCAGCTCAGTATCATACACACATATAGAGGGCATCGAGGCATATATAACTGCTTGATTCATCATGTACTTAGGAATGATTCATCATCGCAATCGACACTTGTGATCATTGACTTCGACGCACGCTCTTCAAAGATCGGCACGGGCCAACTCCTTGCCGTCTCTTCCCCTCCCCCTTCCCCCTCTCTCCCCTCTTCACTACAACCACCACGCACTCTCAAACCATCTTTTACGATCTTCTAGCAACAATGAAGCCCGTCATTCTGTACACCGCGGGCACGCCCAACGGCCAAAAATGCTCCAACTTCACCGAAGAACTCCGCTCGGCTTACCCTGACTTTCAAGTGGAATACGCTCCCATCAGCCTGGGCAAGAACGAACAGAAAGAAGCCTGGTTTCTCGAAATCAACCCCAACGGTCGAATCCCCGCATTAAAAGACCCCAATAAAGGCGGCCACTGCGTCTTCGAAAGCGCTGCGATCCTCCTTTATCTCGAAAAACACTATGATCCAAAACATATCTTTAGTTGGACGGATCAAGGAGATGGCACTGATAAACGCTCTGAGGTGCTTAGTTGGATCTTCTTTATCCATGGTGGAATTGGTTTGTATCAACTCTTATAGCAGGTGAGAAGAGAGATGCGATTGTCGCTGACGAAAACCATTTTTTTGCTTTTGGCGGGATTGAATAGGTCCGATGCAAGGTAAGCCTTCCTTCTTTGCACCCCTCTCTCCCTCGTCCCTTTGCTTTCTCAAAGGCTAACTCGGTTATGCTTTGCATCTTGGTCTGTGATGGTAGGTCAAGCGAACCACTTCGTCCGATATGCACCAGAGGACATACCATACGGCAAAACACGCTACGTTGACGAAACTAAACGGCTCTACTCCGTTCTCGATTCTCGGCTTCGTACCCACCCCTGGCTTGTCGGTGACAAGTACTCCATCGCCGATATCAACGCCTATCCTTGGTTACAGTACTACAAATGGGCTGGCTTGAAGGATGAAGATGTTCCCCAAAGCGTCAAAGATTATATCGATAGAAACTGGGAAAGAGCAGCGGTGAAGGAGGGGATGAAGGTTCCAGGTGGCAACTTGGAGTGGATCGAAAAAATGAGAAGCAAAGATTTCTTTGAGAAACATGCGGACGAGGCTGAGAAGGTAAGTCCATTACTCACCAGAGACCGTGGCTATCCAGAGGAATAGCATAGCTGACCAAAACTTGTGCTTTGTGTGCCAACGGCGAATCAGAAAGCAGCTGAGGCCTCAAAGTGGATTCAAGATGCAATGAAGAAAGATCCCCAGTCGAAGGTTTAAACGCCCTTCCAACTTGTCACCATGACATGCTTCGTCCCAACATGACCGTCTATGCTCTACTGAAATACGAAACCCAACTGTGTCCCTTGACCAGCGTCGATCGGCCTACTTTCCTGTCGCACACTCAAGACGGCTCCTGTTGAGAAAAGGATGCAATGTAATGCTAAGCAGCCTGAGATTTGGTGCGGTTGCTAGTGCTACAAAAGAAAAAGAAAAGAAGAAAAAGCCTATACGACTTCGTAAACAGCCATCACAAGACAAGCCAAAGCGACGTACGGACTTAATCGTTCACCTGTTCCAGCGGAGGTTGCAATGGACTAAAAGGTCAGCTTTTCTTTCATTCACGTTGGAAACCAGAGAAGGGAGGCAAGGGAGAAGCTTACCGATGCGAGCTGATTTGAAAAACACTCCTAAGAACCCCTCTTTGTTCCGATCGATTAATGCTGGTGCAGTAGCTCGCACATATGTGCAGGTGCAAATGATAAGCAGGACTACGCGGAGGAGCGAGTGAAAGTTGAACAGCGCCGACTGCCGCAAGACAAGAAGCCAAGAGCACAATTTTCCATCATAAACAAGTACACAGCGTCAGTCAAGTAGCAGTTACACCAACGCAAGCAACAGTCAGCGACGAAGAGACCTACCATTCTGACCCTGTGTTACTGTGTTGAACTTCAGGCGACTGCACGTGCCGAAGGGCAATACAGCTAGCGATGACGGGTAGGAGCGGCTTCGAAGGCGTACCGAATGCGAAGATCGCCTGGTACCCTGCTCGTTGCTTCTGGCAGCAAGCCAGCTGTGGGAGGATGGGTAGCGAAGCGTCTGAGGAATGGCACGATGGCGGACTGCGTGGAGATGATGATGGTGCGGGTGGAAAACAGGCTTGTCCGTGCGATCTTGGACAGTCTGTGCACTGAGGCCAATTTCCGCGGGGGAAAGGGTGTGTGTATGTTGGAATGTAACACCCTAACAAAAAAAATTGCTGGCAGCACACGTGACTTTACTTTTAGAAGAAATCGGACACAGAATCGTACGATCGGGCCGATCTTGCTATGCCATCGTCCTCTTATCGCATCATTCGAAATGGCCTCGCTCCCCTTGATCAGAACTACCTTCCCTACACACAAGCCTCAAACACGTCAAACCTCGAACTCGTCAAAACACAGACCGTATCGCCTGCAAACAATGACATGTCATGGCCCACCCCTCGGTCGAAGCGACTACTCACGATGGCGTCTACGAGTTTCCGACGGCGGTCGACATGTATGGCACTACCTCCGTGACGATGCTGAATGCAAAGCGTGGCCGCAAAGCATTCAAGACAAGTACTGGCTCGGTCTTCCCACCGACCTCCCGCAACTGCCGAGAGCCAAAACACCGCTTGATGCAGCCAAAAACGGCCTCTCGTTCTACCGCAACCTCCAGTCTTCCGACGGTCACTGGGCAGGCGAATATGGAGGACCGATGTTCCTTCTCCCCGGTATCGTCATCGGGATGTATGTCACCAAGACTCCGATTCCGGAAGAATGGAGGATCGAAATCGCTCGCTATTTGTGGCACCGAGCAAATAAGGATGATGGTGGCTGGGGGATTCATATTGAAGCATCTTCAACCGTCTTCGGCACTGCTCTTAATTACACCCTGCTCCGTTTGATCGGCGTGAGTGTCGATCATCCTATGATGGTCAAGGCGAGGGGGACGTTGCATAAGTTGGGTGGTGCGACGGGCATTCCCTCTTGGGGGAAATTGTGGTTGGCCATCCTGAATTGTTATGAATGGGAGGGGATGAACCCTATTCCTCCCGAGCTTTGGTTGTTGCCCGATTGGCTTCCCATCCACCCCTGGAGATGGTGGATCCATACACGCATGGTTTACATCCCTATGGGCTATCTTTGGGGGAGGAGATTCAAAGCCGAGATGGATCCACTCATCGCTTCCCTCCGCGAGGAATTGTACGTTCAGCCGTATGAGTCGATCGACTGGCCATCTCAACGTGGCAACATTGCCCAAGTAGACACCTTCTACCCGCACACCAAAACTCTCAAAACCCTCATGGCTCTCGTCGGTGCCTACGACAACTGTCACATCCCCGCTCTCCGCAAAGCTGGCATCCAACGTGCATACGATCTTTTGGTGCTGGAAGACGAAAACACATCCTACCAGTGTCTCGGACCGGTCAACAAGATGCTCAACTACATCGCTCGTTGGGATGTTCAAGGCCATGATAGTCATGCAATGCGAATGCATCGTGAAAAGCTCAAGGATTTCATGTGGATCGGCGTAGAAGGAATGATGATGACAGGTACCAACGGCTCTCAGCTCTGGGATACTGCTTTCATCGCTCAAGCTATGGTCGATTCCGGTCTTGCTGCATCCCCGGAAAACAAACAGCTCACCCAGAAACTGCTCGATTGGCTGGACGACTGTCAAATCCGCTCCAACCCACAGCATCACAAAACATGCTACCGATTCGCCACCAAAGGCGCATGGCCATTCTCCACCAAAGAACAAGGATATGTAGTATCCGACTGCACCGGAGAAGGCCTCAAAGCAGTCATCATGCTGCAAGAAAACGTTGCTTACCTCGGCAAGCAAGTGTCTCGCGAACGCATGCACGACTCGATCGACCTCCTACTTACAATGCAAAACAGCGGTGGTGGATTTGCGAGTTACGAGAGGATCAATGGACCTGCGATGCTCGAGCTGATCAACCCAGCAGAGGTGTTTGGAGATATTATGATTGAATACACCTATCCCGAATGCACTACTTCCGTCGTTACCGCCCTGCTCAAGTTCACCAAAATCGACGACTATAGGAAGCAAGATATCGAAAGCACCGTGTATAGCGCAGTCAAGTATATTCTAAAGGCGCAGAGAAAGGATGGAAGTTGGTTCGGAAGTTGGGCCATCTGTTTTACTTATGCGACCATGTTCGCGGTGGAAAGCCTGATGTTGGCTGGACATACGTATGAGAATAGCGATGCGATTAGGAAAGCCTGTGAATTTCTGGAGAGTAAACAGATGCTCGATGGCGGTTGGGGCGAGACTTACGAGGCAAGTTGTCCATCCTTCCTTGCTTTCTTGAGTCGATGGAAGCGGTGAGTGTAGAAGGCTAACATTGATTCTTTCTTTTCATGTTGTGGTGGTGGGCAACAGTCCTGTGTGAAAGGAGTCTACACGCATGCGGCTAAATCGCAAGTTGTACAGACAGCTTGGGTTGTTATCACGTTGCTTCATGCCAAGTATCCGAAGAAGGATCAGATCAAGAAGGCCGTCAAGGTGATCATGGATCGCCAGCTTAGCGATGGATCTTGGGCCCAAGAACAGATCGAGGGCATTTTCAATAGGTATGTCGCCAACACCGATGCAGACCGATGCAGCATTACAACCGAGCCTTAACGTCTGCGCTTTGCCCCATTTCTCAATCTCGCTCGCTTCGGTCCCCCTTTGCGCAATACAGAAACTGTAAGTGTTTCCGCTCAGCAAGAAGAGCTGACCAAAGATTGGGATAGTCCGAGCTGACCCTTGCCACACACTACACACTCTGTTTGATGTGGACGACAGGTGCGATCTCCTATCCGAACTACAAGTTCAGTTTCACCATCTGGGCGCTTGGGAAAGCTGCTCGCGAACTGGACTGGAACTGACCCGAGCTAGGCATCTAATGGAATTGTCTTTCTCTCGTCTCTTTCGACCAGTGTGCGAGTGAAGCTAAGGTGGGATCCGGGGTTCAAGCAGGTCCGGCCTCTTGAGCCGCTTCTGAATTGTTTGGCTCTGGTAAGGAGCGAGCAGCGCCCTGCTTGTTCTGCAATGGAACGACAGTTTTGAGATGCGGGATACCCATCTTCGACTCCAGCTCGAACCATGGGTTTTCCATGAAAGAGGTCCGAAAGAAGCCGAGTTCCGGTGGTTGCGGTGCCAATGCCGGGTCTCGAGATGGGTCGGATAGTGGGGTGAATGGTGCTGAGCCGCCGCCTCGGTGACTGCCTCGGTGACTGCCTCGGTGACTGCCTCGGGTTCCTCGTCCACGACCACCACCTCCTCCGCCACCAGGGCTGCCCCGATGTGGTCCATGTCCTCGAGCAGCCTGTGATCGTCGGCCTCGATTGGGTGGGGTGTAGGAGTTCATGATGGCTGAGCAACCAAAAAAAGCACTGCTGGGTTGCTGGCTTTTGATCGAAATGCCAATTCAACCGACGAGGTGGTGTTGAGTGGCAAGAAGATGATGGTTGGCAAGGTGATGGTTGGTAAGGTGATGGTTGTCAAGGTCAGTTGAATGGGTTGCGATACGTCACGTGCAACACGTCACGTGCGACACAGCCGACTGACCACACAATTCCACACACACTGCTCTTGTGCATCGGTAAATTACTGATTTCTCAGCCTTGACCCATTTCTCTTCTTGCTTGCTAACTTCCTTCCCACTCACCACCATCACCCCTTCCTCACCGCATAGGAAAGCTGGACCATACAGCATGTCATCAGGCTCAAATAGCAAGGGCCTGTTGCCCACATCCCAAGACAACCCGAGCAACACCGCCTCCAATGTTGCCAATCCACCTCCTTCCGTCCAACGTCGCTCCTCCCAACCGCTTTCCGGTATTTCGGCCACTGCCTCCTCACTCCGCAGTCGTAGAGTCCGTTCCACCTCCGCTGATTCGACAGGCTCCATTCCAGAACTCAGCGGCATCGATGATGAAGCTCCTGGTGACTACGATCCTGGCATGCAGCCTTCCACTACCAGTCGCTCTGCTCGAAGCCATCTCCCCGCCAACTTGCTGAGAGCTGCTCTTGTGCCTGCTGGCTCATCCCAGAACCAGTCCAACAAGCCAGGATCCAACGCAAGCGCCCAAGCACCCAAAAGAATCGCCCCTGCTGCCCCACTCTCGCCCCCTCCTGCACCATCGAATCGTTTCAAGGGTACTCCTGCTCGTGCAACTCGCTACTCGCTTCCCGTGCGGGCAGAGAAACCAGTCCGAACCACAAAGACATCTGGAAAACACGTCGTCTTGCCCTCCGAATCGCAGCTTGCACCTTTGCCTGGTGAGGAAGATGACGATGACGATGACGATGACGATGACGACGAGGAAGAGTCGGAGGAAGAAGAACAAGTGACGGATGATCAAACCGATGATGCAGATCAACCTGCTGCTGTAGGAAAGACAGCTGTGTCTGGTCAAGATACCAAACCAACCGCGGATTCACAAGCTGTTCTGCTTGGGGGTCGCGGTGTTGGTCGAGCCCTGGAAGTCGTTGGTGCTACCAAGCCACCTGCCAAAGTGCCCGTCACTACTCCTCGACCCGGTCCTACCATCCCATCGAATCGACACACAGCACCTGCTCCAGTATCCGGCAAGCTCGTCACCCCAGCTGCTAAGGGGTCGCAACGACCTGCAGCGTCTTCCGCCCTTGCTCGTGCCGCTGTCTCTTCCGTCTCTGCTGCCCAGGCACGTCATGCACAAAAGGCGAAACCGAAAGCTGCTACTACTTTCCGTGGCGCTGCTACCCGTGCCCCGCCTCTTCGACCGCATAAGTCGGGACCTGTGTATCACACATTCGAACGCATGCCTCCGAGTGCTAGACTCATGACTCCACTCCCTCGCTTGACCGCATACAGTATCTCCACGTCCATCCATCTAGGTACGCTTCTGGGCTTCTTGCGTCGTGAGCACGGCGTCAAGCCCCGTCTCTACGACGAGTGTGCTTATGCAGTCTATACAAAGCCTCTCTTGCCTGGGTTCGGACGTGCAAATGTCAGGTCTGCTCCGGAACCACGCAGTGCTAGCCCCGGTGCCGAGTCAAGGCGCGAAAGGGAGTTGGAACAGCGAGAAGAGTTTGGTTACCTCGGAACGTATTTCGAGCATCGGCAGGAGGAGGAAGAGGACATTGATCAAGATGGTTATATCAAGGGTGGTGAGGGACGTGGTTCCCATAGCGAGAGTCGAAGGAGGGGTGGTGGAGAGACTTCGGCTTGGGAGAGTGAGGCCGAGAGGTGGACTCCCGGTGAAAGAAGAGTTAGTCGTCAAGAAGCAATGCTGATAGATCGAGATCAAGCTCAACGTATTCCAGAGGGTAGCGGTAACGCTCATGCTCGAACGCAGTCGACGGATAGCAGCACTCTTCCTGTCAGCAGTAGTCTGGATGATGAGGATCAAGGTATGCTTGCTACTCCACTTGCTAGACCTGCTCGTGCTCCACGTAAGGCTTCCGATAGCGATACCGAAGCGGATGCGGGTGCGGGTGGAGAACCAAGATCTTTCTTACTCGAACGTCGTCGTGCAAGTCAGAGCTCTGTTTCTGACGTTGAAGCTCTACCGCCCTACCGTCGTTCTGCATCCCGCACCGACATCGCAACTGATCAGAACGAGCTAGCTATCAACATCTCCGACTCAGCCGGTGCACGCGATATGATGCTCCAACAACGTGCCGAAGAACGAGGCGAAAGCGAACGCATGGCTCATTCCTATCCATCTAACGAACTCAGCATGAATTCCGATCTGGACGAAATCCCCGCCAACCCTTCTCCCTCCCCCCACGAAACTCAAAGTGCTTGCTTAACACAACCTTCGGCCCTTAACCCCCTCCAATCTCTGGACGAAACAACCGTGGCCGACCGCTTCCCCACCTCCAACGCCAACGCCAACGCCGAACCCCCTTCCTCCTCTCGTAAGCCTGATGACTCGCAAAACGAGGCATCGCAACCGAAAGAGCGCCGAACGCGAAAGTTGCGTAGACGAAAACGTCGTTACGCAGGCCCCAACATGGCTTCTCACAATCACGACACTTCCGCCAACCTGGACACGGCGCGACCTATTCTCGAAGCGCTCCAATCCGCCGAACTCGTTATCCTTCCCTACGGTGTATTGGTAATGTACAACTTTTCGGCCGCCGAGGAGCGAAGGATCATTGAGGATGTTCTCTCCTCCGGATGTACAAGAGAACGGATGGATGAAGGGGCAAGAGAGACGGAGGCTTTCCATTTCTGTTACGATCCCAACATCTCTGCTCCTAGGATCTTCAACGATTTCTTTACTTTCCGTGCCCCCAACCACCTCTTGAAGCTTTCTCTCGCTCATGCCATTGCCCAATCCACGAAACTTTCCGTGTTCGAAGAACGAATGCAAGCAACGCTAGAGCTCACAAGTCATATTCCAAAGCAAATGGCCAGCACTGGCGAGTTGAAGCTAAAGAGGAGAGAGGCACTACGCTTGACTGGAAGGTTGTTCAAGTTGAGGGTAGATGTCAACTTGACCAGTAACGTCTTGGATACTCCAGAGTTGTTCTGGTCCGAAGCAAGTTTGAAAGCGTTGTACGATGCGATTAGGGATTATTTGGAGATTGATGAGAGGGTTGAGAATTTGAATGAAAGGTTGGCCGTTGCCAATGATTTGTTGGAGATCATACATGAACATATTGCCAATACGGCCATGTCGAAGATGTAAGTAGTCCAACCCGCAGCAGCCTTACTCTACTCGACTTGGTCAGGATGGGATTGATTGCTGACGCTGATTCTTATTCTTTCTTTTTCTTTTTCTTTTTTTTTTTGGTGATGGTAGTACATGGATTGTGATTATCCTGATCATCGTGGCATGTGCCGTAGCAGTGGGTGAGATCTCAGCAAGGTTCATTGTAGGAGCGAACAGAACCGCGGAGGAAGGGTTGAGGATCATCAGGGCTGCACAGCTGTTGGTTGCTCAGTCGCAGGGCGAGGCGCAGTCGTTAGGGATTGGGCAAGGCGGGTCTTATCTTGCCTTGCCTGTGTCGCTTTAGTCTCTCGCGATGTGGATTGCGCTAGCAAGCAGCGCTTTCTTTTCTATTCCAGCATGTGTGTATCCTTGATGCCCATCTGAGGATGTGTTGCTTGATAAACTCGCCTTCATCGATGATTTGTGATTTGGATATGGTGTCAGTCTATGGCCTGTCTCTTTCGCTGCATGGTCTGTGCGCGCAACTTCGGATCATCGGCAAGAATTAATTTTCTGTTTTACAGTCGTGTCCAAAATTGCCTGCCATCTAATTAATTTGATATGGTCTTCTCAGGTCCTTTTCATGATTATGACCAGTACCCTTTGTTCTCTTTGACAACACCCACTTTGGGTGGTATGATTGCAAAGCTTTGATAGCCTGCTATCAGAATACATGAGAAAAAAGAAGGGTCCCACCAAAGAATATGCTGGATTTTAGGTTGGCACTTTTTGAAGCTCCTCCTCCTCCTCAATTAATTCTGTACCTTGTGTAACTCATCACTTTGCACAGAATTGAGCTAACAAACCATGCTTGAAACTTTGTATGATTGTAGTATGATACAATTAAAGTTGTTTCAGGGTGTTTTGACATGCTTAGGACAACATCTGGAAATACTGCTGCCAACATGGCAAGGAGGGCATAAAATCGATATGGGGAGGACTAAATACACCACTGCTCACCTATTACAGATCAAAGAGCTGTTCCAAGCAGGTTTCTCAACAATGGAGATAGCAACTAAACTGTCTACCAACACATCTAGCATTGCTGAACTGGCAAAACAGGTACCAGAGAGTGAATATGTGAAAAGGACCCCTGGGAAGCCCCTTCCCTCTCCTTGCACCAACAGGCATTACTCACCAGAGGAATTAGCAAGGATTCTTATACTTTGGCTACTGAAGCTTCAGCCTACTGGCTACAACACTATCAACATTGTTTGTCCAGACAAACCATCACATGTGTGCTGAAGCAAACTGGACTTAAGTTTAGGGCAAAAGAAGAAAACCTTTGCTCACAGATAAACATAGAAAGGCAAGGAGGGTCTTTGCCAAGGAGTATAGACATTGGACTGTTGAACAATGGAAGAATGTCCTCTGGAGTGATGAATGCAAGGTTCAATACATTGGAAAGGGCTTGGAAAAGCAATACTGGTCCATGGATGTCAACTATGATTTATTTATTTATTTATTTATTTATATATACCTACACTGCAGGAGGGTGGCCACAGCATCATGATTTGGGGGTGTATGACCTGGGAAGGCCTAGGTCTAATGGTCTATATAGATGACAAACTGAATTCAGAGCATTACATTGAGTTGCTGGAGGAAGCAGTGCCTGGTAGCCTCTTGAAGTGGAAGAATATACAGAGAATTCCACCAAGGGATAAATTGATCTTTCAGCAAGACAATGTCCACCCTCACACTGTCAAAGTTGCCAAGGAGTACCTGGAGAAGGTCAAACTCAATGTATTGCCCTGGCCTGCAATGTTTCCAGACCTGATCCTATAGAACATGTGTGGCAGCAGCTGAAAAAGTGGCTATATCAGCAAAGATATACTATCAACAATAAAGCTCAACTCATTGCAGCTATCAACAAGAAGTTTTCGGTCCCGATAACTGGTGATCGGGGAGAGTCTGAGTATGATGTCACTACTTCTTTAAGGCAGAAACATATATACTCGATTGACTAAAGGAATGTGGTGAGAGCCTAGTGCTCTCTGTCTTGTATATATACATCTGAGTGGCACTTCCCAAAGGTGGGAGTACCCCTTAGCTAATGATCAACCATGACAACGGGTGGGGCTATGTTGCGCCCGATCTCTTGTCAGATCGGTCCTCCTGAATCTCTGATCAGATCGACCTGTCCCGATCCTTCCACCATCGGCTTGTGTCACCTCTCATTATCATGTTGGATCGGTACCTTTGTCAACGATGAGCTTCTAAATTTTTTACATTCCCAACTCAAGCTCAGCTGCACACCTCCTTCCACCACCAACGACCATCACCCACCAACCTGGCCATTTTGTTGCAATTCAAGATGGCCGACACAGCCACGGCTAGCGCAACGACCAGCAGTAGTATCACCAACAGTCTCTCCTCCACCATCCCCGATTCGGAATGGAAGCACCCCGTCTACGGCCCAACTGAGAAATATACTCCTGGCATCGCCCCCATCAAACCTGAATACCTCCTACCCAAACCATCCTCCGCCGCTCTGCAGACGAAAGCTAATGACGATGATTCAGCGGAGAGATGTACGAATCCAGCCTCCAACTCGTCTTCTTCCAACACCAACATTGGCGCTGAGAGTGGGGGAGAAGCGGGGAAGAAGTTAAAAGGAGCAGCACGCAAACGAGCACGAAGAGAAGAAGCTGCCGCACTAGCCGCCTCCCAACCTTCTGGAAAGAAGAGCAAGGCAGGGGAGAAAGGTGGACAGAATAAAGCTCGTCAATTCACCTCCTTCAAGGATGGTAAGCGCTACTGTCATGGGTTCCTTTCGAGAGGCGAGGAGGGATGTAAGTTCGCCAGAGAGGGCGGGGAGAAAGGGTGTAGGTTTAGCCATGATTTGGTAGGGTATCTCCAAGCCAAAGATAAGGATGTCTTTCTTCCGCCTGTACCACATGCAGAATTGGAAAAGTTATCAGAGGAGCAGAAACAGCAGTGGTTGGGAGAACGATACTCTTTAAGCCTCCTCCCATCGTCGGCGGGCGATGGAGTTCAAACCTTCGTCCGAGCCAACACATCCCCCTCAACAGAGAAGGCGGAAGAAGTGGCAAAGGCTCAAGTGGATCCAGCACATCAGAGCCTGGACCTAACCACATCGTGTCCCATTTTTGCGCTCAAGGGATTTTGTACTATGGGTTGGAAGTGTCGTTTCCTTGGCTCCCATGTTAGGATTGTAGGAGCTTCGAGCTTGGTTGATAAAGACGGAGGCAGTGGGTTTGCAGCAAGTGGATTGGAATTGGTCAGGGATGAACAGAGGCTTCAAGCTTGGAGAGAGCGACCGCGTGCGTTTACCCTTGCAAACAAGCATGCGGAGCATGATGCGGATCAAGAGGAGTTAAATTTTGGCACAGGCGCAGGGATGAAGTCTATGCGTGTTCGCAAATACCCTTTGCCCAAGACGAAGGCTGTATTGAGGTATTTGGAGCAGGAAAGTAAGCAGTTGGCCAAGGTGCATCCTCAGGGATCGACTGCTGGGAAAGCGCCGGTTCCGGTCGAGATTGTGGAAGAGGCTGTTGCTGCCCATAACAACCGCCCTTTTCCCGCTGCTCCTGCTGCTGCTGGTGATGACGGTGGTGGGATGGGAGAGGGCGATATTGAAGAACTGGAGAACACCATCCGCAACTCCACTTGCTCTGCTGTTGCTACTCGCGTAGCTGAAGCAGCCAACGCTTCGACCGGGATTGATATCGCGCGCATCCGTCCATCAGAAAAACGTCGTCTAAACTGGAAAGGGGAACTTTATCTCGCTCCCCTAACCACCACTGGAAACCTTCCTTTCCGCCGGATCTGCGCCTCGTTTGGCTCCGACATTCACTGTGGAGAAATGGGTCTCGCCGAATCTTTCCTCCACGGAAACGCTTCCGAGTGGTCTCTCGTTCGCCGCCACGCCTCGGAACGAATCTTTGGTACTCAATTATGCGGTGGCAAACCCGATCTACTCGTCCCCGTAGCCGAAGCGTTGAAGGCCGAGATCGGAGATGGTTTGGATTTTGTCGATGTCAATTGCGGATGCCCCATCGACTTGGTTTACAACAAAGGGGCCGGTTCTGCTCTCCTGGATCATCCAAGCAAGCTTTCTAAGATCGTCAGAGGAATGAATGCAGTCCTCGGGGATACACCTCTCACGATCAAGTTAAGGACGGGAACAGGAGCAAAGCAGACAACCCACAAGATCTTTGCCAAGGTTCAAACCGAATGGAGTGCCTCTGCTGCCACTTTACACGGTAGGAGTAGGAAACAGAGATACAAGAACGATGCCGATTGGGGCTACATTGCCACTTGCGCCCGCACTCTGCGATCTTCTGTCCAACAATGGAACGAAGAAAGTCGGTATGCCGACGAACCAGAAATGGTGCCCATTCCCATCTATGGAAATGGAGACGTGTACAGCTGGCAAGACTACTACGAACGCCTATCCCGGACCGCAGTAGACGGCGAAATGATTGCGAGAGGCGCACTGATCAAGCCCTGGCTGTTGACGGAAATCAAGGAAAGGAGGGATTGGGATATTAGTTCCAGAGAGAGATTGGATGTGTTCAGACAGTTTGCCGAGTATGGTCTGAGTCATTGGGGAAGTGATACACATGGAGTGAACACAACTAGGAGGTTTATGTGTGAGATGATGAGTTTCACTCATCGCTACGTTCCCACTGGCTTGTTGGAGTTTCTGCCCGCGAGGATGAATGACAGACCGCCGCTTTTCAAGGGGAGGGATGAGCTGGAGACCTTGTTAGCTAGTGCCAGAGGAGAGGATTGGGTCAAGTTGAGTGAGATGTTCCTGGGCAAGGCGACGGAAGGTTGGAGTTTCACTCCGAAACACAAAAGTAATGCCTATGGGGATGCGGAGGGGCCCGAGCAGCAGGGATAGGCAGAGGGTCTAGCGATGCATTTGTGTTGCGAATGATGATTGACTTGTATCCTGTTGCTACTGCAGTTGTATGTGGCAATTGTGTGCTGTTTGATGTTGAAGAGCGTAGCGACGATGACGACGGGAGTCCAACTGAGAAAGGGCTGTTAGAGCGTGAGAGCGAAACATGCTTGATTGGTCCGATTTGGGCGATTCTAAAAGTCATTCTTCATCGTCCAAATCGGACGTTTTCAATGCAACTCGGCCATTTCCTTGATGATTGCAATCAATGTTACTGCCACTGGAAGCTGCAGCCTCGTTTGGCTCGTATTGACTCAGATACCACAGCCAGATGGCACATATCTGATAGAAAGACGACAATTCCATTCTGGAACACCAAGGTAAAACTATATAAAAGGAGCCAACCATTGAGATCGACTACATGTCCAGAGTATGACAACTGCTGGAAGACTCAGCTTGATCCCTTGCCACTTTTTCCCCCACCTTGCACCTCTTGTCAGCCTTGCTCTTCCTCTTCCTTGAAATCCAGGTCATCTTTGACCCTCTCTGGCTGTTCCCTTGCCTTTGCAGCATCCTTACTTCCCTTAGCCATTTTTTCTTCCACATTCATGCTGGCATTCCACACATAACAATGCTCCATATTCTTTCCATTGTTCTCTACACACATTGCTTTGGCCACCTCCTCATCCAAGAACTCCTTGTATCCCTGCTTGTACTCCATCCTTTTCTTACTCTGCAATGCTGGCAGAGCTTTTTTGGAATGCATGACTGACTTATATCCTTTCTTGGCTTTCATGCAAAGTGTATCGTAGTTCTGCTGGGCATAGCAGCCATTGAATTGAGGGTACAAGTGCTCAATCTCCATATCACTCATGGCTTTCACACTCAGAGGAATGTATGGCAGTAATTGTGAAAGCTTGTACTTGTTGTTGGTGCTGACAGCCTTGATGACACTATTGTCACCAGCATGAAGGATCAGAAACTTGTGGTCATTGGCAAGATGGGGAACAAAAGTGATCTTACTGGCTGAACCTTGGTTCTAATGGTGGTGACAACAACAAACAGGACAGATTATTGTTTTTTGTCCAAAGTCAAAAGGCAACCAAATGGAACTTTCGAACTTCTTTGTATTGTTGGCCTCAACAATGGTGGTTTACTGGTCTGGTCAATGATGCCTATGATGTACAAGTATGCCTTAGCATCTGCATCTGCGAAGCAAGCTGGCATCAGAACCATGTCTAACACTGCCATTGTTGAATGGATGAGGTTGCTGTGCAACAGATATGAATGACAGCATGTTTGCGCTTGTCAGTGCCAAGAGACCAACTAGAGCATCTTTGAAAGGGAGCTTGACGCCACTGTTGACCAGGCGGAATGTGTCGATGATCCCATCTGTCACAGGGCCTGCGCAGAAGACCCTGGACAGGTCATTGGATGTGCAGAGTGCACAAAAAGCGAAATTGGTCGAGTCCTGGGCTTCTGACCGATTTCAGCGAAAACAATCAGAATGGGCCCATTCGAAAGATATCGCAGGCTGCACCGCAAAAGGAGGTCATCAATGCAACAAGTGTCATGCGACCACATAGAATTGAAGAGACACCTGCCACTTGGATGAAGTGGGTGATACCCCTCTTCTACAATGAAGTCGCAGGCAGGACTGGTGGATTTGGTAGAGGCAGAAGCTCGCTTTCACACAAGGCCAGGAGAAGTAGGAGGAGCATGGGCAGTGTCAAGGAAATGCCCACACCACACTGTCCATACATGTATATATATCTTCACTTTGTCACATTAGAAGAGTGGAACCTCATCCACTCTTTATTATGTGGCTATAGGTGCAATAATAACAGTGCTTTCAAGTAATGTATTCAGCTGCAATCCAGTCCTGGCTAGCCAGGCATATGCAAGCATGCACCCTCACAGACACACACATGGAAGCAGCCAAAACTCTAACATTATTTTCTGCCATTTCTTCCTGACAAATTCCCCTGGGTCGAATTAGCGGCGGTCGCTAATTCTGTTAGGCACGCATCGACGCCCCTCTCTTGCAATATTTCCAGACAAATGCACCGACCACCACCACCACCACCAGACCAACATTAGATCTCGTCGACATCATCAATCATCATCACACCATCAGCTTCCCCCTCGATACCTTCACCAGACCTCACACCCTCATATTCCCCTCGATACCTTCACCAGACCTCACACCCTCAGCTCACTCTCTCACATCAACGTTGAGTAGAGATAGGATAACTTCAAAGGAAAGGGTATCGGTGGTTAAAAAGGTCGTCAGAGATGGTCTCAACTTTATACCTCGCCGGAGGATCCGGCTTGACCACCCTTTCCGCTGTGGGATTGTATATGCTTTTGACAGGTAAGTTTCAATCGCCTTGCCCTCCCTTGTTCGTTCTGATGTGCTGCTGTGCTAACACCTTTCCCCGCTCTCTTACTTTGTGCTCGCTCGCACAAACAGGCAAGGGTGAAGCATTCAACATAGGACAATTCCTGGAAGAAACCTCTCCTTACGCATGGGCAATGATCGGTATCGGACTTTGCATCGGTCTTTCTGTCATCGGTGCTGGGTGGGGAATCTTTATCACAGGTGCAAGCATTCTGGGTGCTGGTGTAAGAGCTCCTAGGATTACAACCAAGAACTTGGTTTCGTAAGTTGACCACCCCTTCCTCACGATCAGGTGCATTCTGGTGTGTTCTTTTCGGCTGACTTTGGGTTTTGCTTTCTACCCAACCCTCGCTGTCTCTTCCGGGCACGCTTCTTTTGGATCGTCTATCTGATACACCATCCCCGCTTACGCTCGCTCGAATACACTCGAATGCTCCTTGCAACCTCGCTCGTTGCAACAGAATCATCTTCTGCGAAGTCGTAGCAATTTACGGCGTCATCATGGCCATCGTATTCTCCACTAAAATCACAGGCAACTTGGAGGGGGGAACAGATGGGTTGTGGACACCCAACAACTATCTCACTGGACATGTGCTCTTTTGGGGTGGCTTGACCGTTGGAATGTGTAATTTGTGTTGTGGAGTCGCGGTGGGTATTACGGGTAGTAATGCTGCGGTGGCTGATGCAGCTGATCCACAGTTGTTTGTCAAGATCCTGATCGTAGAGGTTTTTAGTAGCATCTTGGGCCTGTTTGGGTTGATTGTCGGATTGATTATGACGGGGACTGCTGAAGAGTTCAAGTGAAATCACCTGGGCTCGATGGTGGTGGGGGACGGGAGAAGAGTAGGAGAAGGGAGAGCAAGGAGAACAAGGAGGAATTTGTTCGTACGGCTAACTTGTATCCAAATGCCATGTTGCGACGTATTACAGCTTGCACAAGCTTCTGCTTGACGCAGGCAAGAGACGAGAGACACTCTTGTTCCAGCATAGTGCGCAGCGGTGCGAGTGTCGTTGCGCTCAACACCTCTCAGATTCGAGATGCTGAAAGTGGATCGTATTCCCCGTATTGCCGTTGATCAAGCTCAGATCTGTTGGACAACTCAGAAGCACCATCTTTCGCACACACTGCAAGAGAAGATTGTGAGATAAGGATGCAAAGTGTATGCATCCAAAGTATAAGTCCGCTGTAAGCCTTTGCTTATCCGTTGCTTGCTATCGCTGTCAGCATAGCTCATCCTCCGAAAGCCACCGCCTACGATTTCACCTAACAAAAGCCCATCTAAGACACCTTTCTGCGGCCCAACTCTCTCTCTCTCTCGGCTGTATGTTCAGTGACTGAGTTTAGCTTTCCCTCGGAAGCGTCTTCTGGTGATGGTTTTTTTACCGTTTTTGGTTTTGATTCGGGCCAAGAATCCATGTCTACGTTTCCGGATTCGTTGAGATGGTTGATATTCGGATCCGTAGGTTACTCTTCTTACTTGCTCCCCGACTGTTCCTACATTTGCGTTCGATGCGAGTGGGGAGAGGACTGAGCTTGTGCTTGTGCCTCCGAAGAGAAGTGATGTGAATTGTGGTCGACGGAGTAATGGGCAAGGTACGAGTTTTGGTGTAGATGTGCGAACAAGTGGTGTGGTGGGGGAAGAGGTTGATGCGATGGGTGTTGGGATAGCGGTAAGTTTAGGTGTGGTGGTGGTGCGGGTTGCTGCCCGTAAGAGGGGACGGAAAGGTGATAGACGAGGCATTGCTTGCTATGGCTTTTGAGGGATGATCCTGTGCATTGGTTGATGATGGTAACGAGGAAGAAAATGGCAAAGATATATGGAAACAATTCTTGCACACTTTTTGCACGTTTTTTTGCTCACGTGACTCAATCTAAAACTTAACAAAATAAATCTTCGTTTTTTGGGGCTCCGTGAAAGAGGCACGTGATGAAGTGAGTTCTTCTTGGATTGCGTGACTCGGCCGTGTCCTAACCACCACCCCACCACCTTCTTTCTTTCTTCAGACCACCATCATCAACCAACACCTCCTTTACCCTCCTCTCCACTCTTAGAAGGGGAAGAAACCAACCAACCCCCCCCACAACATGTCCGACGCAAACCAAGCTGCCTCATCGGCAGAGCAAATCGCAAAAAACGCCCGCCTAGCATTCGAACAATCCTCCCAACTGCTCTCCACCTCCTCCTCCGCCGACTCCATTCGTTCTTCCGCTCTTCTCTCCATCCGTTCCGCTCTCGAACACAACAAATCTCGAATCCAGGATGCAAATTCTCTCGACATGGAAGCAGCTAACGCTTTGGTTGCTACTGGAAAACTCTCCTCCTCGCTCGCCTCTCGTCTCGACCTATTCTCCAAACCCTCCAAATGGCAATCTCTCCTGGAGGGAGTATGCGATGTAGCCTCACTCCCTTCTCCCCTTGACCACGTACAGCTTGCACGACGTCTAGCCGAACCAACGCGCACTCAATCTGCCATCGATCTCTACCGCATAACTTGCCCTATTGGCGTGTTGTTGTGTATATTTGAAGCAAGGCCGGAAGTGGTGGTTAACATTGCCTCTCTCGCGATCAAGAGTGGAAATGCAGCGATATTGAAAGGTGGCAAAGAAAGCAGAAACACAGTGGCGGTGTTGAGTGAGATCATCGCTGAGGCATTGAAGCAGGCTGGCTTGCCAAGGGGATTGGTGCAGAGTGTTGAGGGGAGAGAGTGTGTCGGAGAGTTGTTGAAGTTGGATGAATACATTGATTTAGTGATTCCCAGGGGTAGTGGGGAATTGGTTAGGCGCATTAAGAGGGATGCTAGGATGAGTGTTATGGGTCATGCGGACGGTCTTTGTATTGGGTATGTTCATGAGGATGCTGATCTGAAGCATACCATTGGAACTGTGGTGGATGCCAAGACGGATTATCCCGCTGCTTGTAACGCATTGGAGACACTATTGATCAACCAAGCTTTGGTCCAAGACTCTGCCTTCTGGCCTTCTCTTGCAGAAGCGCTACTCAACGCTGGAATCGAGTTGCGTTTGGACTCGGCAACTCTATGTGCTCTTAAAACTTGCTCGCCCGATCTCTTGACAAAGTACACAACCGAAGGGAAAGTGAAACCCGCAACACCAGAAGACTTTACCACCGAATTCCTCGATCTCACCCTCGCCATAGCCACCACTGCCAACCTGGATTGCGCAATCTCGTACATCACAACTCACTCCTCAGGCCACACAGACTTGATCCTAACCTCTCCGATCCTAAGCCCCAACGCAGCAGCCGAGAAGTTTGTGAAAAGTATCAACTCAGCAAACGTTTTCGTCAACATTTCCACCCGCTTTGCCGATGGATTTAGATTCGGCCTGGGTACTGAGGTCGGTATTAGTACGGCTAAGACGCATGCTAGAGGTCCTGTTGGTTTGGATGGTCTGTGTATATACAAATATGTTGTCAAGTCGACTGTGGAGGATGGCGAATGTAGCGAGCGAAAGAAAGGCGCTCAGATAGCAGCAGAGTTTAATGGTCCAAGGAAATGGTGTCATAAGCATATGGAGGCTAAGTATCCCACTTTGTGATCCGATCCTCTTTGTTTCGTCAGTATCGCTTTACAAGATTTACCAATGCCAACGATCTGGTTCAAACGAGCTGGTATGATTGCTCTGTTCAACTGCACATCGATCCTTGCATACACTCAGTCGAACTGAATGCGATTCAGAACCTGAAACGACGACGGAATCTTTGTTACACAACATCGACGACGGAACCTTCGTTACACAACATCAACAGACGGGAAAAAAAATCAAAAATTCTACTTGTCTCGAGAAAACACCTTTGAATACATCCCCACCTCTCCAAAGATCTCTCGCCCTGCTACAAGAAAGCGTCGAGCTGAGCTTAGTCAACGTCCATCTCGCCAGGACCATCAGCCTTGTCATCCTCGGCGTTCTTGTGAGCCTCAGCCTGGTTGGACTTTTCGTCGTTCTTTTCGTCCTTGGCAGGTGTGGGAGCTGAAGTTGTATCGACACGAGGCTTGACCTTGCTCATGCTGTTCGAAGTTCGTGTTGCCGACCAAGGATTGGAAGGGAGTAGGAGAAAGGAAAGGTGGAGATGGGTGTCAGTTTTTCAGCTTTGGTTTTTAGGCAGAATCGTAGGGCTGAGGGCTATTCCTTCTCCGACGTTGACGATCGGGTCTACCACCAGCGCATTTGCGGGGAGAGAGAGAAGAGTTTGTGTTGCTTTGACTTCCCGAGGCAGATGGAGTTTCTGATCTGGGTCTTGTGCGATCATTCGCCATCACCGCTGCGGGAATGGTAGGAATGTCAACTTCACCATCATCCTCGAAATCCTGCTCGGTGGACAGAGCCATTTGAGCCGACGGCCCAGGATCAGCGTCAAAATCGCTCAATTCGCTGGGCAAATCCAACGCTGAAGCAGGAGTAGACGAAACGTTGGTCAACCCTTCACTACTGGGTTGCGTTTCCATTTCGCTTCCTCCACTAACTCCAACACCACCAGTAGTAATAGCAGTGGAAGTAGTGGCAGTAGTGGGGATGCTGGTACTCCTACTCCTGGTGTTGCTACTCCTGATGTGGCTACCACTGGCCGCAGTATTGGTAGTCTTGGTCGTCGAGGAGGGAATAGGAATAAGGGGTCTAGGGGATACGTACATAGGATGGCAGAAGTAAATCACCTCATCCTTCTTCTTGAGCATATCACTGCTCAAAATCTTAGGATCGGCATTCTTAGGCAATTCGCTCTGCTTGTAAAGTCCATCATCCAACCATTTCGCCACGGTAGCACATTTTTCAATCACCTTCTGCTTGTCCTCCTGGGAAATGTGACTGTAAGCGTCATCACCACTCTGAGCCATCTCCATGTACTTGTTAATCGCCTCCCTCAGCGCGGAAGCTGCTTTGGGACGATCCTGGAATTCGCTGTATCGGAATTGAATCGGACCGCCGATCTTCTGCAAAGCATCGATTCTCTCGACGTAGGCAGACTTGTTGGCATCCTCACCTTCTTCCGAGTAGAGCCACTCCTCCTGTGCGTTAAGAGCAGCGAGATACTTGTCCTTTTCTTGAGGAGTAATGAAAAGCTTGTATCGATCGTCAAGCTTGGATCGCTGGTCGTAAATCATCTCCTCCAACGCGTTTTTGCGGTCTTCGGTGTCGATGACAAGCTTGTCGTTCGAGTAGAGCTGACCTTCGACCTCCTTCATATCGGCAACGAGAGCGGCATCCTTGCCACCAGTGAAGCCGGAGACGATGGTGAGATCAGCCTTGCGCTGAAGCTTCTTGACCTTGCGGATCTCGGTCTTGGGAGCGGCAGCATCTTTGTTGTCACCGTCGGTCTCCATAG
The DNA here is from genome assembly GCA_022963125.1 of Ustilago nuda. Classification (NCBI taxonomy): domain Eukaryota; kingdom Fungi; phylum Basidiomycota; class Ustilaginomycetes; order Ustilaginales; family Ustilaginaceae; genus Ustilago; species Ustilago nuda. The sequence continues at coordinate 332,652 of JALCUS010000004.1, read as the reverse complement.
CAGTGGGGTCGGTAAGGGGAACCTCTTCCTCCTTCTCAACCTCCTCAACAGTGTAGGCGGACTCGAAGTTGAGAACACCGTGGAGATTGAGACGAGCCTTGACTTTGACGATGGAGTGGTCACCGTCAGCGTTAGGGGTAACACCCTTGATGGAGAACTTACCGATCCAAGGGTTAATGCCCTGAGGGATCTGATCGGGAGCGGCGTAGTGTGCCTCGAGGTCAAAGTTGTCCTTGCGATAGAAGGTGAGGATCTTGGTGGAAGGGATGGGGTTGTTGGGCTGGAAGACAACAAGCTCCGTGTCCTCATCGGGGACATCGGCAGCCTTGTCCCAAGTGACCTTGATGGAGTAAGGAGTGGCATCGTGGATGGTAAAGTCACGGACCTTGAAGACGGGAGAGAGGACGGCACAGGAGAGGGTGCAACCACGAGCCACAGCCTCATCCTGGTTCGAGGTGAAGGAAAGAGACTTGCCGAAGAAGTCAGCAATGCGCTCCTTGAGGGCGGGGACACGCGAAGAACCACCGACCATCTCGATCGAGTGGATCTGGTGCTTGGCCAAGCCAGACTGGACAAGAGCAGCCTCAAGGGGAAGAGTGACACGCTCAAGGAGGGGAGCAATGAGCTGCTCAAACTCGTCACGCTTGAGCTGGGAGCTGGCGTCAATGTCCTCCATCAAGTTCTCGACGTTGAGAGGGGCAAGGGCGTTGGCGGAAAGGACCTTCTTCAAGCGCTCGCAGCCAGCAGCGAGACGGAAGGTGGCCTTGGGGCTGGAGAGAACATCGATCTTGTACTTGCCCTTGAACTCGTTGGCAAAGTGGAGGAGCAAGGCACGGTCAAAGTCACGGCCACCAAAGTTGCGGTCGGCAGCGGTGCCAAGAACGGTAAGTTGACCCTTGCTGAACGAGACAAGAGCGACTTGGTAGGAAGAGTGACCAATGTCGCAGAAGACGACGTTGCGCGGGTTGTCGGCGTCGGGCAAGTCGGTCTTGGTGATACCGTAACCGAGAGCAGTGGCGGTGGTGTCGTTGAGGAGACGGAGAGGGTTCAAGCCGGCAATCTCGGCGGCGTCGAGGTAGGCACGTCGCTGAGCATCGGTGAACCAGAGAGGAGTGGAGAGGACGACATCGCTGACACCGGCACCACCGAGTTCCTTGGAGGTAGTGTCACGGAGCTTGACGAGGTACATGGCGAGAAGCTGAGTAGCGGAGAAGACCTGCTCGTCGCCGGCAAGACGAACCTTGATACCGACCTCACCCTTGGCATCAACAAGTTCGGCATTGATGAAGTTCTTCTCGACCTTCTGAACTTCAGGGTCGTGGAAGGTGCGACCTACGAGACGCTTGAGGGAGCCAATGGTGTTTTTGAAGTTGGAAGTCTGAGCGGTGGCAGCAGCCTCACCAAGAGCTCTTGCCTTTTGACCGAAAGAGACGAGAGAAGGAGTGGCACGGTTGGAAACCTCGTTGGCGATCACATCCACACCACGAGCACGGGCAACGCCGATCTTGGACGAGGCGTTGCCCACGTCAATACCGACGACGGACGACATGTTGTGCGGAAAGGATGAGTTGGTACAAGGACCAGCAAGACGACCTAGATGCGGAAAGAGAGACGACTGTGATTAGTTGGACAGAAGCTCTAGAGTACCGAGATGAAAGGATGCGGAAAAGGAAGCCGACAGTGAGCGAGTTAATACGAGAGAGGGGGTATATTCTCGAGTCGAAGGGAGTGATGGTGGATGAGAGTGATGGATGATGGTAGTGGCGAGTGAGCTCTGCTGTGGCTATGAATCTTCCTGAGAGGGGGAGAGTTACACAAAGTTGGTCCGTGCGGAAAAAAAGAAGAAAAAAGAAAAAGTTCTTCTCGCTTCTGCCAAAACCTTCTTGAAGATTCGCGATCCTCTTTCCACTCGAGCCTTTTCCACCCTGACAAGTAGTGAAGAGCAGAGCCATAAGCACATGTAAGCCATAAGCACATGTAAGCAGAGCAAGCTAAGCCTCGTGGATTGCTAGCTTCTCTTCAAGATCCGCCTCTTGGTGATCGTCCTTGGAAATTTTCACGAAAGGAATGTAAGATCGGCACAAACTTGTCGGCCGATTGAGACAAGATCGAAAAATAAAATGTTGGATGTTAGGTTACGGACGAGCTAACATCAGCATCCTTTGCTAAGCTTCCTGCCTCATGACCTCATCCTACACCAACAGCTGAGCTCTACTTGGACATGTCCGACCACCTAGCTCCTGATCCCATATCAAGTTGCTTCGTCTCTTTATCTTGCTTTATCTCTTCATCATGCCGCTTTCGACTTTATCGTCCTTCTTCTCTAGCTGGCTCTTCCTTTGGGTCTGCTCTTCTCGCATTCTTCAACACCACATAACGCAAAGCAACAATGACTCGCAACATCCTAATCGCCCTACTCCGGAATGACCTTCGGCTTCATGACCATCCCATCTTGCATCTTTGTTCCGACCCCACCCCCTCCAACGCCGAGTTCCAACAACCCGTGACTCACGTTTTCCCCGTCTACGTCTTCGATCAACGCCATATTGAGCTATCCGGATTCCCCTCTCTCATCAAAGCTGATCGTGCCTTTGGAGGAAAAGGCTCGACCCAATTCGCCAAAACATACCAACTAGGCTTGTGGAGAACTGGAGTCCACTGAACCAAGTTCATCAACCAATCTGTCTTCGGCCTCAAACAATCTCTCCGTTCCATCGGAAGCGATCTGTCGATCTTCGCTGGAACTCCGGAAGCTGTTGTGCGCATATGTTTAGAGAGCCAGTGCAGGCTCCCAGTAAGCTGAAACCTTTTCCTAAGGACGTAAGCATCCCTGATTCCGCCGGGGTCTTTTCCCTCTCTACAAAGAAGCAGGAGGAGGTGGAAAAGCATCTACTCAAACCTCTAATCGAACAACCAGCGCTGGCTCATAACGAGTTGCTAAGTAAGGTATTCAACCAGTCTACGGGCCAAGTGAATGTTGCTCACTCTGCATTCCCCTACAAGGGTGGAGAAACAGAAGCATTGAAGCAACTCGACTACTATTTTGCAGGTGGAAAGCGTTCCCCTGGTGCATCGTACAAAGAAACTCGAAACCACATGTTGGGTGCAGGCTACAGTACAAAACTCGCTGCCGCCCTCGCTCATGGCCTTCTCTCGCCCCGACTCATCGCTCAGAAAGCCAGCGAACTGGATCAAGCCACTGGCACAGCAAACGCAAAGGGAGCAGGTTATTGGATCATCTTCGAGCTCCTCTGGCGAGACTACTTTTATTTCGTCGGATGCAAGTTGGGTTGGCATCTCTTCACTCTCGGTGGTATTGAAGAGCTTCCATCTCCCGAGAGTGCTCGATCGAAAGCTTACGATTGGAAGCATTCCAACTCACTCAGTGACCAGAAAGACCCGTTTGTTAGGTGGGCAACAGCAAAAACAGGTGTGCCCATGATCGATGCCAACATGATCGAACTCGTTCAGACCGGGTTCATGAGCAATAGAGGAAGACAAAACGTAGTATCCTTTCTCACAAACCATCTCGGCTGCAACTGGAGATACGGAGCGGAATTTTTCGAAACTTGGTTGGTCGATTACCATCCCAACTCCAACTGGGGCAATTGCCAGTATGTTGCAGGCGTTGGCAATGATCCAAGGAGTTCGAGACAGTTTAACCCGATCAAACATGGCAAGGATTACGATAATAGGGGAGAGTATGTTGCTACTTGGATCACTCAGTTGAAGCTGGTGGGTGAGCAGTTTAGACATCATCCTTGGACGCAGACGGGAGGTGCAGAATTGCGAGATTACCCAAGTCAGCCCATGTTGGAGCAACAGATGTGGCATAAGCATTACTCCAACCTTGGTCGTGGAGGAGACCGAGCTCCCGGTAGAGGAGGTCGTCGAGGCGGAGGAAAGAGACATTAATCCTCAATACCCTTCTCACTCATCACACAATGCACACCATAGACTAGACCAAGCCAACAATTGCAAAGCAATACAAGCTTCGATTCGAATGATATGGGTAGACAAATCTCATGTCGGTCTGCCTACAGAGAAAGAGTAAGTATGCCTGTAGGTATTGTGTTGTGATCTTTCTGTGCGTCCATCTGGTACTTCTGATCGATCTTACGGTCGTGTGCTAGTAACTGCAGATCAGAGAGGTTCCTGCTTCACCTCTTGCTCGTTGCTCGTTTGTATCTGCTCAAGCTTCACCAGGCCAAATCTGTCGACCACCAAGCCTACAATATCGCTCCATTCGACCATGGCACCCATACCTAAATCTCCACAAGCCAGCTTCTTTTCGATCGGAGGCATGACTTCATACCCCAAAACCTGCCTCACTGTTGCAAGGTGCAGCGAAGTGAGCGGATGGAGGTACATAAGAGTGTTCATCGCTGGGAATAACACCACCGAAGGAGAGTTCGAAGTGGTGGGCTGGGGTAGCGCTCTCAGAAAGCATGTAACCAAATCATCACATATCCCAGCATTCAACTTGGCCAGCGTATTAGCACTGCACGGGGCTACCAGCACTATGTCTGCCCATCTTCGTAGTTGGATATGTAGGATGGGATCTCCTATCTTTGTGAAGCTCGTCCATTCGTCGGTGTTGGTCCAGACCTTAGCCCTTGGTAGGTGTTCGCTTGGCGATGAGTTTTCACTTGCGCCAAGGTTTTCCGCAGCCAGATCAGCGACATCGTACATCTCATCCGCTTGTGCTTGCGAGGAGTATTCTCGATTGAGCTCCTGTATTCGTTCCTTGTCGTAGAAATGCAGTGAGTTATCAGTAGCAACAACCATCACCCTCACTCGTCTATATCTCAGCAACTCTTCCACCATCAAAGGCACCTTGACACTCGCCACACTACCCGTGCTGACTAGGACCACATGTAATGGTCTATCCTCGCTCGGCGGTTTGCTGAGGGGTGGGTAAGGAGATCTTAGCGATGCCGGCAACTCCCTCTCCTCCACCGCTTCTGTAGTGATTGCTACTGCAGGAGCGAGGAAAGTTGAGGATGCAGATCTGGGTGTACCGGTGATGCGGTTTAGTTGAGCAGCTAGGTAAGATGTTGTTCTACCCAACTGCGGTTTGGAGGGTGGTGGTGGGCCGGACAGCTCACGAGATACGACGCGGGGCGATGCGATGGATGGAGATGCACTACTGGTGGTGGTAGAGGTGGTAACATCTGAGGGGTGACCGAGACCGATGCCGATGCCGAGCGAGGTAGATGAAGGTGAGGAGCCTAGACGGGATAACATGGAGAGACTTGCTAGTCTGTCTCCAATACTAGGCTTTCCTTCGGTGGGCGTGCTGGCGATATCCCCAACATCCGTGTAATGAGTAGCTTTGACGTTGGCGAGGGTGCTATTGCTCCATGTCGCACTGCCCAGTGTCGGTCTACTGGTCCCTGTAGACTCTGTTGAAATCGCCGCAGTGTCGCCACCATTGACAGGCGGAGCGGGCGGTGGATAGGCACCCATCATCCTCCGGCCCCAAACTCCTACACCACTACCCATAACTCCAGCTGCCAATTCTCCTATCTCTTGCGCTACTCGTCCTCTTAATAACCCCTTACCCCCCGTTCCTACTCCCCCTGCCTCTTTAACCCCCTCGACACCTTGACTGCCCTTGCACTCCTTCTCGGCATCATCGACTTTCAATGGCCCACCAATAACCCCAGCGTCCAAACCTAAATGCTTGACATCCACGCCTTGCAAAAACACCACGGCAGCTTGCACATTCACCAAGCAATAACTGGCTTCCCCCCTCATCAACGACTCTCGCCTGAACCTCTGGACATATAACAAATTACTCGCCAACCTGGGCGGATTGGACCTGACTATACTGTAAATCAGAATCGGTAGGATGAGATCGGCGCTTGTCCCTTCTCCTCGTGCTGCTTGATTCTCGTCGCTAGTACCAACAAGGTGGATTTTGGGAAGTTTGCCTAAGCCCTCGACGAGGACTTTATGAGTCTCAATCAAAACATCCACTTTATCTCTGGGAGAACGGCGATGTTGAAGTTTTGCCAGCTCTGACCCACATGCTGAGACTAGAGCTTCTAGCTGATCCAGGAAAACCTTTTTTGCACCAGTTGAGCAGGGTTCGGGGAGATCTAATCCTAGATGCCTCATCGATAAACCGAGAAGGTTCAAGGCAGCAATACGGGAAGATAAGGTATGATCTTTAAAGTCATCTTTGGATGTGGTTGGGTTGAAGATTCGATCGTATACCTCTTCGCATAATACTGCTTCGATTGTTTCTAGCTTTGCATGCATTTGCTTTGCCGCATCTTGTTGCTCTTCTTGTTCATGGTTAGTAGCTGAAGTGTGTATCTTATCTAGATCATCTTGAACTGAAAGGAATAGGTCCTGAAAAATCGAGGCCAAATCCTCAGCATCGACCAAGTACGCCGGGTTAGCAACATTGAGCGGCGAGTTTAGCCTCTGGCCTCCTCCGCCTTCAGACCTAACGCAATCGATGGGAGGCAAGAATGAACCAGCAAAGGCCGCTACCATTTGCCTCACATCCTCTTGTATTCCTTGGTGCGCAAGACGAGCTTTGATTCTCGCATCTAAAGTGTTTCTTATCCCACGCATCACTGAAGATCGCCGGACGAGATGGTCGACTACCCAGACTGAAATTGTTCTTCTTCCTTTCTCGTTTGCCTCTATACTTGATTGGCTTGGGGCGCTTTCTGAGATCTCAAGGCCCAGGGTGCAAGATGGTTCGGTATCCCAGTTCTCCTGAGGTGTAACAGCATTAGGCGAGAGTTTCTGAGCATCAACCATCTCCTCCCCGACAGTGCCAGCCTGAAGTTGTTGTCGTCTTCTCTCCCTGCCACTACCGCCAAAGATACTTGCGAATGACGCTGAAGCTCGAGATCCAGCTGCGTTGAACTTTGAATTTGATCTCGCCCTGCTACCTTGACTGTTGTGCTTACTTGCATTGATCGACAAAGGCAAAGGAAAAGCAGTGTTTCTCTCTCGCAACTTGAAACTGGGATACTTGACTCCCTCTACCTCGGTTAGATGCGGCAATGGTGAAAGCCGCTCGATCACTTGTTGCCTTATGGTTGCGTCTTTGAGGTTTGAATTTGGTTTGGTAAGAAAGCTCTGCATTACTAGCTCTGCCTCTCCTTGTTCTGAAGTTGCTAAAAGAGTGCCTCGAAGACCAGAAAGTGTTAGCGCCGCAGATTCTTGTTTCGTCGAGAGAGGGAATAGTGTATGGTCATACGCAAAGCTGGCACTAATCTGATTCGAACTCGTAAATATACTCGGTGCATCCCGGGGCAGTAACAATGTCGCTTCACCATTCGCTAGCAACTCGGCAACAGAGGCCCATTCTCCATCAGTAGCTGCTTGAAGAGCTTCCAATATGAGCCAACCGGCAGACTTGTGGTTAAGCCCCAATCGGCGCGCTTCGTCTTGAATCTGTTGCAACTGCATTTTCGCTAAAGCTACAGCAGTGTCGTTGTGTGAACTATCGCGTGGTGGTGGAGCTGCGGCATCTGGGAGGGAGATGGTGGGGTATGAAGGTGAAGATCGGGTTGAAGGTGAAGAGCGGATTGAAGGTGAAGAGCGAATTGAAGGTGAAGGTGCTGCTTGTGAGAGCTGTGATGAGTGAGATTGGAAGATGGAAGCTGCGTTCGGGCGGAGTGAGGTTCGTTGTCGTGGTGCATAGTTTAGGCTGTGGTAGGCTCGAGGGGGTAGTGCTGAGGTTGTAGGAGTGGAGGATTGGGTGGAGTCGTTAGTAGCCGAGGTAGAGGCTTCGGGGTTGAAGTTGCGTCCGATGGTACTGCTTTGCCATTCTGCTCGGTTGGCGGCCTCGAGGCGGGTGATGGGGAAGCGTGGTGAGGTGCAACGAGAGGAGGATGAGGTGCTTGTGCCAGGTTGGGAGGTGCTTGTGCCAGGTTGAGAGCTGCTTGTGCCTCCGCCGCGGGTAGATTCGCCGCTGTCGCTTGGTGTACGCTGCATCCTTCAAACTTTCCGCACCGTACACAACTGCTGATGTGGTAAGATGGAGGATTGGAAGGAGTGGTCCAAGTGAGGATGGTGATGATGGTGATGGTGATGAGCGTGTGGCAACGTCTTAACTTTCCCCTGAGAAAAGGCATGACAACGAAAGCGTGTTGGTCGCACAAGGCCAATTCCAGACTCTTTGCATTTCCCGCGCTTCTCGCACGGACATGAAGCTCACCAAGATCCTTCCTACCTACACCTCTCAGACATGAATCGACACAGAAGGGTCTGGATTGTGAATGGGCATGGTACAGATAGATGAACAAGTTGGAGAGCTGCAACGCTTCCTGGCTAGGGACTGGGATGTGGGTATAGGTTGTTGTTCGCCATGTTTGTTTTCCTTCTGCCTTAACGTACGGCGGTGAGACCTCTAGCCAAGCGCTCATCTATGCCAACCGCACCGACACTAGGTGGATAGCCAGTCTTGATCGCAAAAGTTGGACTCCTCCCCTTGCCACCACCGGCCACCTCTTCTTCCCTGCCCAACCAGTATTCATCCCTTATGGGCAACTGCAGAACATTCATCTTGGGTGTTATACAGACGAGTGTATTCGATGGAATCTCCATCCAATCTGCCTTTTCAAAGGTCAAAGGTTCGCTTGCGACGACAATGATCTTCTCTCTCTTGTCCATCTTTACCATCCTATACGTTCCCGGACTGTGTTCGTAAAAGCTCGTCCCGGAGGAGAAGTAGAGTGAGGCAGCTTGGTCGTGTTTACTGGAAACGTAGCGGGTGCAAATGATGCATTCGCCGTCCGTGGCGCAGAAGTTCATAAGTGAAGGCTCGGTTATTCCTGCCTCGCGGGCCCAGGTGTTCAAGTCGGAGATGGTGGATAGCATTGCATCTCGCAGCTCTTGATATGAGAAGGACTCGGTCTGGAGTGGGTTGGAAAGGTGAGAGAGGAAGACGGCGAATGCGAATTCCGAGTCAGTGTGTCCTTGTGGGAAGAGGAATAGAGGTTCGGGTAGGGAGGCAAGCACCTTCCTCTTGATCTTGGAGAAGTCGGAGATCTGGCCATTATGCATCCACATCAACCTGCCGTATCGCCAGGGATGACAGTTGGTCTCGGATAGCGCACCAGCGGTGGAGGCTCGAACATGAGCAAACACTAGCGGCGATTTGATCTTGTCGGCGAGTCGTTGGAGGTTTTGATTGTTCCAAGCGGGAGTGACGGAAGTAAAGATGCAAGGGGCAGTGCCGAGTTCAGGGTCGGGGAAAGGGTCGTACCATCCAACACCGAAGCCGTCGCCGTTGACTGCCCGGGTGGCGTCGAGACGAAGACGAGAATCAAAGGCTTGGTTGATGATTGAATGGGCAGGACGGGTTACGAGGTGGCAAAGTTGGATCGGGTCCGCGCCTTTGAATACTGTATACGGCATGGCGAGCAGAGCGAGCAGAGCGAGCAGAGTGAGAAGAGTGAACGAGGAGAGTAAGTGAAGAGGAGGAATGGTCAGCTTCAAACGCATACAAAGCTGCGTTGAGGTGTGAGAGGCTTACCGAGTAAACGACACATGACTTCCCAGCCTCGTGTCTAGCAGTGTACTTGCTTTCCCGGTGACGAGCGTGATCGGGAATGTTGTGAGATAGAAGATGGTGTGCGAGAGTCAAGAGGAACAGACTAGAAACGACTCGGCTTGCATGTCATTTGCCTATCTTATCGCGCCATAAATATTCCTTATCGTTTCAGCTGTGACAAAGATAACGATCAAACATGATAATGAGAGATGAGGCAAGCCGATGGCGGAGGGATCGGGACAGGTCAATCTGATCAGAGATTCAGGAGGACCGATCTAGGAAGAGATCGGGTGCAGCGTAGCCCACGCCCGTTGCCAAGTCAATTGAGTCGATGTTTCTGCTGTAACAAAGTAGTGACATCGTACTTAGACTATCCCCGATCACCCGTATCGGGACCATAAATCCTCTTTACTTTTGACAAAATATTCCGCCTTTTTGCCCGATCGGGAGTTTAATCGTTCCAAAAAAAAAAGGATGAAGAAAAAAAGGATGAGAAATTGAGGCACAAAAATGTAACCTGAAATTCGTCGTGTTGGTCTCTGGAGAAGTGGGTCGCAAACACTGGTTGCATTTCCTCTTCTCAACACCATCCATGATCCAAGCTCGAACCTCGTCCGCTACAAGCATTCAAGATGACATTGCTAGCATCGTTCGACGACGACCTCGACCAACACTCGAATGCCAGCACTTCGAATCAAAAGCTATCGGTCGTGGGTGGAAGCCTCGGCTGGAGCCCGCAAGTCTGGCCCTCAATCCTCCGTCCGCGCAAGTTGATCTCACATAGTGATGGACTCTGTAGCTCCGTTTACCGCCTCTCTCTTACCTCTCCGCCTCCATCATGGCCATACACACCTGGCTCAACGTCATCGTCCCATGCAGTCTCGTCGCTTGTGCCTCTGGCAGATGCAGCAAGCAACGCAGGAGGCTTGCAAGGATGGCTATGTGTAAAGAGAGTCAGCCCCGACGAGCAACCGCAGCCGCACAACGTTAGTCGAGAAATAGCACTTCTCTCTTCTCTACCTCAGCATCGAAATGTCGCGATGCTGTTAGCAGCGGTCTATGACGAATCAGATGCCTTCGGAGCAACGGTAGATTTAATAATGCCATTGTATGCTGCAACGTTGGAAGAGGTGCTTTTGGAGCCTAGCCTTCTCCCACCTTCTCTGCGACCAAATCAAGATGCAGGTGAGCAGCAAAGGCCGGCCAAGTCAATAGAGCATCTTTGGACAGCAACCAACACAGTACAAGGCTTCATGATCAACGTAGCAGAGCAGTTGGTCGAGGGGATAGCCTTTTTGCATGAACAAGGAGTCGCTCATAGAGACATTAAACCATCCAACATCCTACTAAGTCACACTGCGGTGGTCAAGTTGGTCGATCTAGGAACCGCATACACCGGCAAGCCGCTAAACGATCCATTGGAACAAGGCGGGAAGATGGTCAAGAGTGAAGGAGAGAGGGGAAGAATGGTACATCAAGTGGGCACCGGAGTGTTTAGGGCACCCGAATTGCTATTTGCTCCCAAGACCGGTTATGATGCATATGCGATCGATGTTTGGTCTCTTGCTGTGACCATAGCACATTTCTTCACTCCACTTACACCCACCTTGAGCACGAATGTACAAGAGGAGGACATCTGCAACCAGCTAGAAGAGAAAGAATCAGTCGACGAGAGAAGAGATTGGGAAAAAGCATTCGATTCTGCTACCAGCCTTGCTGCTCAAGATGCGCAAGGGGAGGCGGATAGCCCGTTGTATTTCCAAGAATACCATCCGCACCCAGCCCTGGACCATCCTAGGAGTGCTTCAGGCTACATTCGAACTCAACTCTTTCAAGGCGAGAGGGGTGACATAGGTCTAGCTGCCTCCATCTTCGCTCTTCTCGGACTACCCACATGGATCGAGCAATGGCCTGAAGCAGAACATTTTCAACCTCCTCTGTCAAAGCTTCCTTTCGCACCGACCAGCGGTACTGGCTTGATGGATGCTCTTCCCCTAGCCAACGAGTATCAAGATAAGGCAACGGTGCGAAAAGTAGTGGAGAAGGTCCTTGTGCCTTGTTTGCAGTTGTCAGCTGCAAAGAGACCGATGGCAAAGCAGCTGTCGGCTAGCATCAAGTCATGGTAGAGACGGGTTGGGCCCAATCAATCTCAAATCCAAGCCAGCAGAGACTGTGGAGTATAAGAAGAAAAAGAAAAAGAAAAGGTACAGTATTTCATGTGACCATCATGACAAACGAGAAAACAATTAGCCCTTGGGAACAGTGAGAGAAGCCCTGTAGCGCTATCCCTAGAAATATCGAAGCGAGATCCCATATAGGTGACCGTACTGCGGCTCCAAATACTGCTAGAGAGTTTGCGCGACCAGGCAGAATGATGCTGGGTGGTGTTGGTACATAGGGTGGCGAGAGTTGCATCAGCTTCCCTTGGAGCCTGGACGAAGCAGTCATAACAGGTGCAAGAGGGGGTACAGCTGAACAAGGTATACTAGGTGGTCAGGATTAGCCAAGGTGGAGAGATGTGTGCGATGATAATGGTGGTACATGATGCAAGAGGAGAGAGTGCGAGAGTTACAGAGGAGAATGCCATGCTGACGGGACAAGAGAGTAGAACGAGGACGGAGGGACAAGCATACTTGTACACGGGAGTTGCAGGCTACGACAACAGATTCTCAGTCGACGTCAATGCGAGAGAGTGAGCCAAGAAAAGGGGCGAGGCGAGAAATGAGAGAGGACAGGTGACCGATGCCGCTACTGTGTCCATTTGCTTCCCCAACCAACAACGTTTGACTGCAGATCTGATTAGATCTCGGCAGAGACGACGGCAGGTGCAGCGCGAGGCAAAGGCAAAGAGATATCCACGCCGAGTCTGGGCTGCGACTGCTGCTGAGCATCACCAAGGTGACGATATTTGGGCTGCACCTGGCTAGGCAGGCGTGGGCTGGCAGCGCGTAACTCGGTGTCGAGAGCAAGTTCAGCACCGGTGACGTTGTCAGACTGCGAGCGGCTGAGGTTGCTGCGTCTGCCAGCAACGCCCTTGTTGCTGCTAGCTTCGGCAACGGAAGCGTTGCTCTGCGCAAGCTCGGCAGTCCACTTGTCCCATTCGACATCAGATGTCATGAGACGGTAGTCGATTGCCTTGAGAAAAGCTCGCTCGAGCTTGCCGAGATCTTTGGCAGGAAGGCCCGAGATCTTGGCCCAAGCTCTGTTCGAGTAGGTGCGGTCCTGAACAAACTTGGAAGCGACCATGATGGAAGCGAGGAACATGCGTCTGGGGCAGCGAGTGAGACAGAGCTCTTCCTTATTCATGCCGTGCAAAGGCGAGCTAGACTGAGCTTCGACTTCGACCTGAACGCCGGCGGCGCGAGTGGATTGTCTGAGCGACATCTGTCTAGATCGCTTGCAGGCTTCACCGAGACGAACGCAATAGAGCAACGAGGCCTGCAAGGTGGAACAGGATGCACGGGCTCGACGGAGCGTTTCGCGGATGAAGACCTGAAGAGGAAGCGCGCTGTTGCCCTTGGCGAGATCACAGGACTCGGATGAGGTGGAGGCATTCCAGATGGCGTCGAGCGTTCTGACGGCGGCATCTGCAAGTAGAGTTAGAGGGTCAAGATCAAAGACGTTCTCACCGTGGTCAGCAAGACTGTTCACAGAGGCGGAAGAATGCAATGACAGGGGCAAAGGAACACCGGGGCGGGAGTCAGTGGAGATGGTGTATTTACCAATAAGAGAGTCTACCAAAGAGTTCTTGGTGTCGTCGGATGCAGACGACGAGGAAGAAGATGCAGAAGAGGAGGGAGAAATGCCACAAGTGTTATTGAGAGGTGCAGATGTAGATACCACCGGGGCTGCTGGCTGCTGGGAAGCAGTGCTAACAACTTGGTTGGCAAGTCTGAGGACCTCACCCTGCAAGTCGCGAAGACGCTTGGCACAACGCTGTTGCTCCTCCTGAGAAGCAGCAAGCAAGTCGGCACGCCATGAAGCGAGGTCGTGTTCAATCTGCTGAGACGAGCTTTCGCTCATGGAGCTCTTGCGAGACGAAGGAGTCTGCTCGCCAAGCAAAGTGGTCTGCGTCTCATAGCCGGACTCAAAGAGGTCATTCTCGGAGCAAGAGAAGACCGAGGCATGGCTGGAGGCGGCAGAAGACGAGGTGGATTTGGATCGAGATCGCTTGCCGCAGACAGTAGGAGGCATCAATGTGAGACCGCGATGGTTGGTGTTGGTAGATGAGAGATGCGGTTTGCCAAGGACCGATTGCTCAAGGGCAGTGGTGTGGGAGGCGAGGTTGAAGCCGTTGAGCTCAACGTAGTCGGCGATGGGTACAGCAATGCCATCGACAGCAAAAGGGCCAAGAGGCTGCATGTTGGGCAAGGGGGGATGCGGGGGGTGAGGTGCGATTGCTGGAGGCGGATGAAGCAAGTAGAGCGTATCTAGACTGAGAACAAGGCAGTCGAGTTGGACTTGACTGGATGAGCAGAGAAGCTGGCAGACGAGACTGACAAGGTGCAAGTGTCGGATCGAGAGAGTAATGAAAGACGGAGGGTTATAAGCCAGTGCGACGAAACCAATTCACGTAGATGAGGACCGGATGGATTGGCGATGAGGACGGCAATCCTTATAGTGTTGGTTGAGAAGCGAGGACCCTAGAAGAAAAGTGTAGGGAGGCTCGCCGAGTGATGATAGCTAGAACGCTATGATGACGTTCTTGATACCAAGAGTGAGGGTGAGATCAGCTTCAATGAAGGAGCCGACCAAGAAAGGTGAAAAGGGAGAGCTTGAACAATGTTTGTGTGATGCAGAAGGCGTTACTTAGAGTCGCCACGAAGGGCGGACGACATGGGAGATCATTGTGTGTGTGTGTTCAAGAGTATGTCTGTGTTGGTGGCTTAGAAAGTCAAAACAGCAGGCTGAGTGGAAAGTGACGAGACTGAGGGTCAGGAGCTAGGAAGAGACTAGCAGAGTTGCTCAGTCTTGGCGTCGAGGGATGGACGTGAAAGGCTGAGTGGTGCCAATGCCAAGGAAATAGAAATGACGAGGAGGAAGGATGAATGGCCGAGTGGATGTGGAAAACTACTGAGCGTGAGATGGGGGTTGGCAGATGGACTAGGAAAGACGATAATGATATCAAGAGCCTAGAGGTTGGGGCGCGTGCCTCGTGAGCTTTTGAAGTCGGTGCTATGCTGATGATGTCGAGTGGCTGAGTCTTGATACTGAGCGTTGAGCGTAGTTGAAGATGGGAAGAAGGATGACGACTACAGCGGGTGGTGGTGAGAAGTCGAGATGGAGGAGGAGGAGCAAGGAGGAGGAGGAGCAACTGCCAGGCAGACCAAAGGGCTGAGCGCAGCAAATGCTCAGTTTTGTGGCTCAGTTTTGTGGCTCAGCTGATTGTGCTGTGCTGTGCTGTGCTGCTGTTGAGCAGTGTTCAAGTTGAGTGGCGACGGAAATGAAAGTTGCGGCAAGAAAGGACCCTAAAACTCGCCCGCAATTTTGCCTGCAATTTTGCCTGCAATCTCGTTCTCGAGCTCAAATCGTCCAAGCGCAGGGGGAGTCACCTCCAAGTGCGCGCGCACTAGAACAGTCAAAGCGGGCGTCGCGTTTACGCACTTGACTTGTTCAACCTTGAGGGCTGGCACTTGAGCAGAGGGGCCGGCGCGTGACTCCTTTCCCTAAAATCTCCCTGGAAAATCATCCGCTATTTCGTGCTGTTAGGGCATATGAGCACAGCTTTCAATTCTTGAGCTTTTCTTTACCCAATTTTGCCTCTACTTGACGCCATTAACCCCCAAATTCCAGAGGAAAATCATCGAAAATTGGCGAATAATTCCATCGAAATCCAGCGTCTGGCGGCACAGAGTCATGATAAAAAGGACGAGCCCCGCGAAATCAAGTCTCGCCTCGAACTAGATCGGGCAATACCCGATCTCTCACTATCTCTGCCCTGCCCGATCTCTTAACATATCGTCTCATGTCATCTTTTAGCATCATCCTGGTTTGTAACCTTCAGCAACTCATGGGCCTCCACATCGAACAGGGTAACAGCAGTTTCATCTTGTAGAGAGAAGAGAATATTCGTTGAGAGCTCTGCAATAAAAAGCTGCGACCGAGATTGAACTGCGCTGAAAGCGATTTCTATGCACCCCACAGCCAGAATCGCATCTCTCTCTCTCCATAAAGCCGGTCTTTCTTCCAGATTGGGCTTCGGATTTCAAGGCCCAATTATTTCTCGTGCGAAAAGTGTTCCAGCAAAATATCGCCGATTGGAGCCCCAAAATTACCTCAGCATGACAATTCAAGATGCTTAGCCTCCACCTTGTGCGCCTCAGAAGCATGGCTTAGTTCATCAGCAGCCTTGGCATTTGCCATTTCTTTCCAAGCTGTTGCTCTCCTCTTGAACACAATCTTGTCCTTCCCGCATCCACATACATAGCTAGCATCTATCACATCCCAACCGCAGTGCTTGTATCGGCAACCATCACCATGTCGAAGCTTACACGAACCACTTTGACGACGAGACCTCTTACCGCTCCTGCGAGTAAGTCGCTATCCGCTCCTCGTCGCCCTGCTGCCCCTGCT
This sequence comes from Ustilago nuda, assembly GCA_022963125.1. Classification (NCBI taxonomy): domain Eukaryota; kingdom Fungi; phylum Basidiomycota; class Ustilaginomycetes; order Ustilaginales; family Ustilaginaceae; genus Ustilago; species Ustilago nuda. The sequence continues at coordinate 316,553 of JALCUS010000004.1, read as the reverse complement.
TCAGCAGTCAAGGCTTCAACAATACAACCACGTCGACTTGCAACCCAAGCTACAATCTGCCGTGCCAGCGCAGTAGCTCTTCCATCTCGTCTGGTCTTCGCAGCCACACCTTCCTCAAGTCGCAAGCTGGCCACTTCAACCGCCCTCCCGAATACATCTCACCACTTTGTCTCAGACATTGCCATTGTCGGCGGTGGGGTCGTCGGCCTCGGTCTAGCTTGCGATCTCGTCGCCTCCAAATCCTTCAACCCCTCCTCAATCCCCAACTTCAACCCCATCACTCTCATCGAAGCATCCGACCTTTCAAGCCTACGCACTTGGGCAGACGATCGAGCAAAATACCTTTCCTCCCAGCAAGCATCTTCCTCTTCCTCCTTCTCATCCTCCTCTGCACCATCTTCGACCGACAACTTGGACTGGGAGAACCGTGTAATCTCCCTCACATCTGAAAACCTCAACTGGCTCAAACGCCTCGGTGTCTACCCTTATCTCGTCCAACATCGGCTGCGATCGATCAACTCTATGCGTGTTTGGGATGGTCTTTCAGGCGCTCTACTCGATTTTGATGCTTCCGACCTTTCCTCTTGCTCTTCCTCCAGCCCTAGCTCCACTTCTCAGATCAGCGTGATGGTTGAAATTTCCAACCTCCAACAAGCTATGCTGCAATTCCTCGAACAGGGGCCCGGCAAGAACATCTGCTCTATCAAACATGGTGCCAAAGTGCACTCTATCCTTCCCGGCTCCAAGGTCCAAGCAGACAGCGAAGCGGTGGAGCAAGATCCATGGCCACTCGTGCAGTTGAGTACTGGAGATGCTGTTCAGGCAAGGTTGTGCGTTGGTGCAGATGGACCTAATTCGCCCGTTCGAAAGTATGCTGGCATTGGTGATTATGGTTGGCCTTATAACAGCAAGGGCTTCATCGGTACTCTCAGGTGTAAGGGGATAGAGAGTGGCGAGCCGATGGTGGGAAATACGGCATATCAGAGGTTCTTGCCCAGTGGAACGATCGCCTTTTTGCCATTGAGCCATTCGAGCGGATCGATGGTTTGGACATTAGAATCGCAAGTAGCCACTGCCTTGACTCAGTTGCATCGTGATACCGCCGGCTCTGTAGATGAGCCTCTAGCGAGGTTGGTCGATGCAGCTTTCCGTTTACCCTGGTCTCACATCGAAAGGCTCTTTGAAAGAGTAAAGGCTTACACTCGATACCCCTTGACCGAAGGTCAAAAACGCGATTGGAGCTGGCTCAATTCCGAGATCCCAACCGAAGCTCAGTGGGCAGAGCAAAGCCTCGGTCTTGCTTTACCAGAAAGTGGAACAGGTCAAGTACCGCCCAAGATCGGGAGCATTGATGTTAAGAGTGTTGCCAGTTTCCCTTTGAACCTCAAACATGCGGATGCGTATTTGGGGGCTTCGTTGAACAGCTCCTCCTTGTTGCCCTCTGGATTTTTGGTTGGAGCGATGGCAGCTCTTGGCCTAGCGCCCCAGGGTGCAGGGCAGGGGTCAGGGAGGACAAGGACGGTGTTGGTGGGCGATGCGGCTCATACGATCCATCCTTTGGCTGGGCAGGGGTTGAATTTGGGTCTTGCGGATGTAAGAGCGCTTTCACAGACGTTGAGCAAGGCCTTGGATGCAGGAGCAGATGTGGGCAGTTACAATGCCTTGAAGGGGTACGCGAGGCAAAGGTATTGGGAGAACCAAAAGATGATTTCTGCCGTCGATCACTTGCATTGGCTCTATGCCGCTACGCCGGTGCCACTCAGTCAGCAGGCTGATGGTGGAATGGCGCAGAGAGAAAGGGATGGCTTGGTGAAAACCGCAGCGAAAGAGGCAATGGGTAGAGGAGTCGTTTGGGCTAGGAGTACCGCGTTGGAAGTGATCAATGAGTTGGGGTTTGTTAAGAACGCATTTATGCGTCAAGCTGGTTCCACGGCTACCTCTGCTTCTAGTGCGCCATGGCCAACTTGGAGAAGAACTTATTCGACTTGCACCCCAAGAACGACTTTACCCAAGTTCTCATTAGGCCAACAAGTGCGAATGCACTCGTCGCATCCATCTGGTCCTCTTGCTTCCGATGCATACACCTCTCCAGCGAAGCAAGAGAGTGCAGCAACAACCTCGACTCCCTCTCCCGCCTCCCTGACCCCATCCCAACGCCGTGCATTAGTCGACATGCTCCGCGTTGACCACTCAGGCGAAATCGCAGCAAACACCATCTACCAAGGTCAAGCAGACATCTTCGGTGCACTCGGCGACACCAAAAACAGGGAGATGGCAAAGGAAATGTGGGAAACGGAAAAGAAACATCTCCAAGTCATGCGTGCACTTCTGCGTCAACACAATGTCCGTCCGTCGCTTCTTCTACCCCTCTGGTCATCAGCCGGCAGGGCGCTGGGTGGTCTTACCGCGCTATTGGGACCCAGAAGTGCCATGGCCTGTACAGAAGCAGTCGAGAGCGTTATTGGAGAACACTACGACGACCAATTAAATGAGCTCAAGACAATCTTGCAGAAAGAACATGTGCATGATTCCTTACCCTTGCTGAGTGGCATCATCAAGGAGTTTAGAGATGATGAATTGCAACATTTGGATACTGCCGTTCACAACGAAAGTCAGCAAGCCGCTGGTCATGCTCTTTTAAGTGCCCTCATCGCAGTTGGTTGTAGAGGTGCCATTTGGGTCGCCAGTCGTGTATAGTGCATCACAACGATTTCTCGCTTTTCAATCCAACTTGATGTAGTTCTTATCCCTGTCAGAGGTGTTGCGGGGAAGATATGGCGTTGGTCGATGAAGTTGTCTATTTGTGCTAAGCGGGAGCACGGTTGTAGCAACTAATGCATGGCCGAGCTGCATTCGCAAGTTAGTAGGTCCTCTGCAATTATCACTAAGGTCGTGGTCTTCGCAAGAGGGGGACCGCTCGCTTGCTCGATCAACTCTGCGTTTGTGGTAGTAGAGCTTCGCCGTCGCTGCGTGTTCATAGACTGTGTGTGAGATGAAGAATGTAGTATCGTAGCGTGCAAGAGATGAAGGTGTGTGTGTGTGTGTGTGCGTGTGTGTTTCACTTCTTACCCTTCTTCTTAGCGCCCTTCTTGTCCTGCTCTGCTTTCCTCTTCGGTGCTGCTCGCTCGTGGTTGACAGTAAAGAAACCATCGAGTCTTCCCTGCTGTTTCTGACCTAAACTCTTCTGCAATTTCTCACACCCCTTCCTCACCCTATCCTCGCTAAATCCCTTATCCTGACAAAGGAACTTAACCATTCCTTCGACGTCCGGTGTTTCCCACTTCAAATCCAAATCTTTCCCCTTTTGTACATGCGGATTCTCAAAGATCTTCCTCGCCTCCTGAAACGGCCAGTGTTCTGGAATCTGGACTGATTTCTTCGCCTCGTCCTTGAAATGCTCGACTACCTTCTCCAATGTCTTGTGTTCTCGGATCAGCTTGAGCGCTGTTTTCGGCCCGATGCCTTTGATGGGATCGAGATAATCGCAACCGAGAAGAATGCAGAGATCGATGAATTGAGCCATATCCATCCCCAACCCCTCCAAGGCCTTGGGTAGATCCACCTGATGCACCGGTAACTTTTTCTGCTCCGACGCAGTCAGATGCTTGAGCAAGATAGGAGTGCCGAATGTGAGTGTGTCCATATCTTCGCTTCCCGCTGCGTACACCTTGCCTGCCCTAGCCAACTCGGCACATTGAGCCTCTGCTTCTGATGGAGCAATGACACAGGGGATACCCATTAGCTTTAGCAAATGTCTGACCTCTTCATTGTGCTGTCTCGTGGGGCGGACTTGTCGTCGAGTCAGTTGATCCATTTTTTCCACATCGGCAACATCTTTCTGTTCTTCTTGCTGTTCACGAGCCTCTTCTCGACGACCGAACCTTTTCTGAAGAAGCTCTTTTTTGAGATCGGGAGGAGTTCCGTCGAAAACATACATCGGTTTGATGCCATAGTCGATCATCCTAAGTGTTCTGTAGAAGAAGCCGAGGAGATGGGAAGTGGTTTCGCCGGATTCGGTCATGAGCTGTTGTCCATCGTTTTGACGTACGGCGATGAGGAACTGGTAGAGAGACATTGAAGCGTCGATGGCTACTTTTCGACCGAAGTAGGTTTTGATTTCCATTTCTCGGATTGCGCCGGGCGCTTCGTCCGAGATGAGAGCTGTGAGGCCCTTGATTCCCATCTTGAACTAAGCCGTGTGTTGCGGGTAAGGGGGGGGGGGGGGAATGGAGAGAGCGAGGATGATGGTGGTGGTGGTGAGGTTGCAATGAGCTCAGCTTGAACGGGTCTGTGCTGAAAAATGTGAGATTTCATTTTCTTGTGTTTGTGCTTTACGCGTTCTCCTTCTGTTCGCCTGCCTGAGGCAAACAAGATGACTAAGACATGACAAATCATCAAATTGCAAAAGAAAGAAAAAAAAAGAAAAAAAAGAAAATGGAAAAAAAAGCCCGAGTTCCGAACTTTGGCCAGAAGTGTTGCTCCACCCAGCCTTGATATCAACACCAACTGGCGAGCTCAGCATGCAACCATCAACCAACAACTCTTATCGTCTCTCATAGACACTGTGGGGAAGAGCTCGCAGGCATGTCTGCAACGGCTCACTGCGACGACGACGAGTTCGACTCTCTCTTCGATGATCAGCACTTTCTCGATCCAGAGTTGGAGGAGAGCCTCGCACACGCAGAGGCAACATATACCGCTTCGCAAGCAGTCCAACAATCCTGCACGCCCTACGCCGCAGTGGAAGCTCCAGCTTCGAACTCATCTTTTAGACTCGATGCTGGCGAACCATGGTCTCGTTCCGCGATTCGCAAAGGCACATTCGTTGAACCTGCTGCGAAGAAGCAGCGTTTGCATCCTCGACCTTCCAGCTTCGGCCGTGTCACCGCCGCTCCACCAAGGCAGCGTGAGCCGGAGGTAGACCAAGTGATTGTGCGAGATCTTCGCGAGCACGAGTCTGGCGACAAGGACGACGAACAATGGTGGACAGGCAACAATGCACTCGATCAAGTCGAGGAAGAAGCGATTCGCATGTCTCAACAACTACCTCCATCTCACCTGCAGCATCAACGGCAGAACTCAGTAGGCACATCACACAAACCGCCAGATACCAAGCCACCACCACTACTACCGGCAGCAACAACCCATAATGCAGCGGACAGCGGCGAGCTCGCCAAGCTCCAAGCCCAAGTAGAGAGACTCCGCAGCGCACAAAAAACTCAACAAGAGATTGTCGACAAGCTCAAACAAGAAGCCTATCGCAAATCCGGTGAAGTCGCTGTCGTCCGTCAAAACTTGAACAAGCTCAACCAAGAGAACATCGAACTACGAGAGCGAAAAGCTGCAAGCGATCGAAATCACAAGATTGCAATCGAAAACTTGCGGAAAGAACAGGAGCAACGTTTGCAACGGCTCGAGACCGAAACTGCGTTTAGAAGGGTAGAACAAGATACCAGCCGTCGGATATGGCCCTCTAGCGTAGCCAGGTTGCCGCCTATTGGCTTGGGTAGTGTGGTGGTGGATAGGAGGCAGGAGAGTCAAGTCAGGGCTGGCTTGACTACTCCGACCAAGCAGAATAGGTTTGGGGTGAGGGCGAGTGGGGAAAGTTCGGGGAGTAGACAGAGATATGATGGAAATGTGGCAGATAGGGAGGAGCCGGGGACGCCGTCTAGATCGGCCGTGAAGGGTGCCAGCAAGTTTCCCAAACCTCCTACCATGGGGACGAGGTCGGGGGGGAAGAGTAAGGCTTTTAAAGGGTTGCAAAACTCTTTTGCTGATTTTGCACCTGTGCAGGACAAGCTTAGGCAGCATCAGCAGCAGCAGCAGCAGCAGAGGATATCGCCAACAAAGACGATGGCAGTGGATGGCAGTGCAAACAAGGGTAGGACGTTGGCGCCGGCAGATTGGGATGCGGATCAGTCGATGGAAGCGGGTATGGGCGATCAGGATCAAGTTGTTATGACTGATGACCACAGTCCCACGCACAAGTCTCCTGCAGGGCAGCAAGATCAATTCTTACCTCGTCCCGAACTCGAACGCCTGAATCAAATGGAGCATAATTACCTTGCAGCAGTATCCGAAATGCTCGATCGTCGTACCACAATCGTCTCACTCCTCCTCAGCCATGCTTCCCCTCCAGCTGCCGCTCCAACCTCCTATCCTACGAACCGCTTCAACCCTACCGGCTCACATCCCCTTTCCCGCTCAGATGACTCCTTGTCAAGCAATGGCACACTCAGCCGTCTCATCTCGGCCAATCTGCCTTCCGATTGCCCTAAACTCCTCGTTTCCCGCTATCGCCACGCAGTCGAATCTCTCCTCACCAGCCTTGGTCGCGCTAAAGTCATGGAACGGGAAGAACGCAATGATGCTCTCCATCTTCTCTCTGTCCAAGGTAATGCCGAAGAAGTAGACTTTTCTTCTGCCACCATGCATCTCTCGCACGCGATAGCTTCGAGTCTAATGACGATGGGAGGGTTATTGTTGAGGTTGTGTCAGACGGATTTGTTAGTGGATGTGTTGAGGTTGGTTGGCTGTTTGGTGGCCTTGGTGCCGAGGTTTTGGATGGATTTGCAGTCTTTACAGGTTGATGCGGGGCAGAAAGGCGATGAGCAAGCGAGGTGCGGGGGATGGACAACGCCGATGGAGATAAGGGAGATTTTGGTTCATTGTATACATGATTGTCGGCCATCACACGGAGATGATGATGCGATGTGCGAGTGGAAGCTAAGCTCAGATGCACGAGAAGACTTACTCTTAGCAGCAGTGTCTGTGCTTGAAGCTATGTCGCGGTATCCAGATGCTAGTCTTGCTTGCGCTCATCATCCTTTGCGGTTGCTTGCAAGGCCAGGAGTGTTGCATAAGCTGTTACATCCTGATCGGAGCAGTCATGTGATTGGGTGTATTGTTCGCATGCTCAGTTCGATGGTATCCAACGCACCACTTGTTCACGAATGTCTTGCGTCTAAAGCTGATACTACGGCAACAAGTAGGAGCGCCACTCACGCGTTGCGAGCCAAGGCACGATTCCCTGTTCTCGAGCTTTTGGTCAAACATTTGGTGGACCGAAGATTCGATCGACCCCAAACAGAATGGCATCCTTTACATTGTGCCATCTTGACCTTTCTCAGCCAAGCAGCGCTCAAGTGCGCAAACACATTGGTGGTGTTAGCTGACAGTGCAGCACTTTTGGCTGCGCTAATTAGGTGTTTGTCGTTGGATTCGGATTTTCTTTGGTTGAAGAGTCGACCGTCGTTTCTCCTTCCCCATCGTCATTCTACATACAAGTCAGGCTCGGATAAAAAAGTAGATCAGACAGGAGCGGATATTATGCAGGTAACAGAAAGGATAGTCATGGATACGAGACTTCTCAACTTGCTCTACAACTACCCCCTGCCTTTGCCCGCTGATACAAGGTTCGAGCAAGGTGCAGGCGAGCAGAGGATGAGCGCGATCTCGTTAGCAACTAAGCTCGATCAACCGGAGACGTATAGTATGTTGAATGGGATTAGGCAAAGTTTTGTTGTAGCCCTATCGAGGGTTGCGTTCTGTAGCGAACCTGATTGGATTGGTCCTGAGCGAAAACTACTCTCTTGCCTTCTCACTGATCTACGCCGCAAGACCGACTCATCCCACAAGCCGGAGGCAGAAAGATTAGCGGAAGAGCTACAAAACGAAATCAAAGGATTGGACAGGGTGTCGATGCTACTCGAAGCGATTGCGGACGTAGCAGGCGACTTGGCAGATATCGTTCTAAGTCCGGACGAGATTGACAGCGTTTATGATCTTCTTGCGTCAGAGGAAGATGAGGAGGAAGCAGGGGAGGGAGCAGGGAAGGGAGAGATGGACGTTGATTCTGAAGAGCTGCAAACAGCAACGGTCGCAGGAGGGCAGATGGAAGAAGATACAAGAATGGTAGCGCAAGAGGTGGAGGAGGAGGAGGAGATGGGGAGCGAGACAGAATCCGAACCTGAACTAGATACTTCTACTCCACGGAGGAAGAAGGCCGAAGTGAAGAGGAGAGGCGGGAGCAAGTCGGTCAGTCCAACGAAGGGGGACAAGGTTGACGTTATCGTTGTCGATGACTCGGATTGAGGGCTCAATACTACACTGACAGTTTGCCATGTGTTGTCTTATCAGAATGCAGTCATGTGTTTCTGGGGAATCAAGTGAGTCTGTGAGATGCTTGTCGTCAAATGAATCTGTGAGATGCTTGTCGTCAAGTGAATCTGTGAGATGCTTGTCGTCATGCGATGTCTTTCGCCAGCTTGTGTGTCTTGCTGATAAATGAATTGAAAATGAAAGATGTGTGCTAAAAGTGAAAGAACAAAGGCGAAAAGACGATAGACTTGGTGCTAGGCGGAATCAAAGAAAACCTTGCTGGCTACTGGGCACATTATACAGCAAAGGGTGCCAGAATTCTGCATGCTGGCACTGTGCGCTGGTCTTACAACCACTGATCCTTACTCCAACCAGCATCCTGCAAGAAGGCCGCCATGACCTTACTTCCGGTCTGCAACAGTGGATGACCTGCCACCACCTGCAAAAATCTCTCCAATCCTTCCCTTCTCGCCTCGATCACTTCATCTGTAAATCTATTCGTAAAAACCTTGCCTGGTAGTGGAGGGATGTTGACCCTTGTACTTTCCCTTTCGAGAATATCTCTGAAGTACTCGAAATCGCTATACCTTCTCCTCACTGAGGAATACCTCAGCTTGAAAGCAGGGATGTTTGTACGGGTGATGATTTCATAATCGGTGTACATTTTCCGACCTACGCCGTGAGTGAGTGGGTTTCGGACTTCGACCTCGAGAAAGTTTTCGGGGACTCCGTACATGTCTTGCATCGTTTCGTGGCGTGGGGTGGAGAGGGAATCGACTCGGGCGAAGGGGGAGTAGGAAGGGATGGTATAGTTGGAGGATGGGAGTGGGTAGCCTGGGGTAAGTTGGCGGGGAGCAGCGGCACCTGTGGATGATTGAGTGGATGATTGAGGGGCGAAAGAGGAGTGTTCGTTTGGAAGGAGGGTGGAGGGTGTGTGAGATTGGAAGCGGGAGGCCGAGGTGGAAGGGTTAGTGGTGGGTTGGTGGACGTTGATGTTGGATGGGAATGCTCCGGTTTGCTGCTGAGGTGGTTGTGGATGGGGAGAGGCAGGTGTGATTTGCTGCTGCTGATGCTTCTGAGAAGAAGGATGCTGGTCTATGGAGCTGATAGCTGAGCCGTACATGCTGGGAGAAGAGTGTGCGTTCGAGTGCTGAGATTGGGTAATACCTGCGGCGATCGCCGATGCTGCTGCTGCACGGTATTGATTGGCATTACTTGCTCCAAAGCCTGAATCAGCCGTTTGCAGTGCTGGCCCACTGCCAAAACCTGTGTCTTGGTCGTAGGGATCTGTTTCCTGCGCTAAGCTTGCACCGCCAAAGTAGGAGCCTGGTTGCTGACGTTGCTGCTGTTGATGTTGAGTCGAGAAAGATGCGAAAGCACCAGGCGGGGAAGCTGCGAAGCTGGTGGAAGAAGTTGCGGTTGGAACAGCGCTGGCAGTGGCAGAGGAGGAGGAGGAGGCGCCAGGAGCAGCCCAAGGATCTTCTTCGGCAGTATCGGTACCGCCCCAAGCCGAAGTGGAGTTGTGGCCTGGGGAGAGCGGGCCTGCGTTATAGAATGCCATGGTTGCGATATGCCTTGCGTATGTCTTGCGTATGCCTTAAAATGAGCTGCTTGTGAGCGATCAAAGTAGTGGGATCGACGATCGAGTCAAAAGCTGAGGATGGATGATGGAGAGAGGTCAAGGGCGAGGCGGGTGACGATGGATCAACTGTCAGCTGTCCAGTTCCGTGGCTTCTGTGTCCGAACACGCACGCTTTCTCTCTCTGTCGGCTTGCCTATGGATCTAGAAATCCATCAAATCGGGAAGATCATTTGGAAAGATCAAATCGGAAAGATCAAATCGGGGTGAACCTTTGGATATGCTCGGATTTCGGGTGTTGCTTGACACGTCAAAAAGCTGGAAGAAAGCATTCCGCCTCTTTGCGTTTCGGTCGCCATCCGCTTTCAACTTTCACAGACCGTCGCACACACGGAAAGCGAAGAGATAAGGAGACAAGATGGGCACAATCGGGATCCCAGTCAAGCTCATTCACGAGGCAGTTGGCCATGTCATTACGGTCGAGCTCAAGGGCGGCGCTTGCTATCGCGGCACTCTTTACGATGGTAAGTAGCGCAACTCTCGCCAAAACGATCCCAGGTTAGCAGGACGGCTGACGCTCTTTTTTTTTTTTTTTTTTTTTTTTTTTTTTTTTTTTTTTTTTTCTCTTTCTCTTTCTCTTTCTTTCTCTCTTCTTCCTCTCCTTTTTTTCCCTTTTCTTTTCCCTTTTTGCTTTCTGTCCATGATCGGTGCTGACAGCGGAGGACAGCTTCAACGTAGCAATGAAGGATGTTACAGCGACAGCACCGGATGGCAAGCAATCGCATCTGGAAAACATTTACATTAGAGGCAACATGCTTCGATTCATCATTGTGCCAGATATGCTGCAACAAGCGCCCATGTTCAAACGTATCGGACCAAATGCGATGAAAGGCCGTGGTATCGGAAGTGCTCGTGGCCGAGCGACTATCCTCCGAGGTAAGCACTCCTCCTCCTCCCCATCTTGGAGTAGATGGTTGGTTGAATGGATCTGGCTGACGATGCAATCTCTGATGATGACAGCGCAAGCACGGCGTGGACGAGGAGGATCTACAGGTCTAACCAGCAGTGGTCCCAGCGCACGACCTGCCGTTCGAAGATAGGATTGCAAGGGCTCTCGAAACAACAAGCATTTCCTTTCTCTTTTGCCTTTCTTTGAAGGGTCTTGTACTTTTAGCAGCAACAGCCACACTCTCGCCAATCACACGATCCCAACAAAGCCGATAAGTAAGAGGTAAGTACGGGTCAAGACTGGTTGGAAAGCTCTAAAGAGGCTATTGAGGCTATTAAGGCTATTAAGGCTATTAAGGCTACTAAGGCTATTAAGACGATTGTGTTGCGATTTTCGGAAGGGTCCCGACAAAAGACTCCCACGCCTCGTCGAATTTATCTATATCGGCTCGGTTTCTCCGATAGCTGTCGAGCTTGCTTTGAGCCTGCTTAAGGCAGCATTGCTGTCTTGAGTCTTTACGGCAGTCCCGTGGGGTTCAGAGGGTGAGTCTGGCTGTGAGAAAGAATCTTCTGTTGCCGTCTTTCTAGTCGGTAATGCCGACAATTGATGACCAGTGCAAATCCAATCGTGCTACGAGAGAGGTTTGTGAGAGCGATGCAATGCTGCAGTAGATCGCTGTTGAGTTCTGAGAGTGATCCTTTGCCATCTTGTCTTTACGCGATCACCTGACGCTCCAGCGATCCAGAAGAAGAACTGACGCACATTTTGCTCAATTTTCAATGCGTCAGCCTGCTTCAGGTGGGCAAAGTCAATTCACAACAGACGCTTCCTTCCACTGCATTTTCTTTTCTTTTTCCTTTTTTCCTTTTTTCCCTTTTTTCCTTTTTTCCCTTTTTTCCTTTTTTCCCTTTTTTCCTTTTTTCCCTTTTTTCCTTTTTTCCCTTTTTTCCTTTTTTCCCTTTTCCTTTTGGTCTTCTCGCTGCTCCTCAGTTGACCGCGCAGAGCCAGCGAGCCTTGTTTTCCACATCTCCACCTCATCGTTACCTTGTTGCTCCTTTTTCCGCTTCCACATCCATCATCTCTCATCTTACTTTCTTTTCATATATCGCCTCTTTAGGCTTCTTTTCGATTGCTCTCCATATCGGTCTCTTTTGTCACCAGTCACCAGTCATCGTATTCAATCTCACCCTCACCAACCCCATCTGCACGCACGAACAGGTTGCCTCTAGCGTCCGCACTTGTCCTTTCCCGGCACCTGTTTTATACATTGGTTATCCACCACCCAAGTCACTCGCTCTCGACTGCCATCCATCACGAACGAAAAGCTTGCTCAGGCACTATCATAGCTTCATCCTGTATTGCAATCGCTGCTCCATACCCGTAGCAACTTGTTCACAAGGTAGGTTCTCTTTCCGCATCTTCTTCCCGCCCTTATCTTTCCCCCATCGCCCGCACCGCCTCAGCTTTCCGCAATCACTGGCCCAGTCATCATCGATATCGATGGTAGCGACAACTGCAATTAGCTCCGCTTCGACTCTTGCTGCCCCAGCTTGCCGATAAGGTCGCCCTGTAATCCTTCCTCCTATATCTCCCCTTCCCTCAGTTGCTGAACCTTCCCATCTACCCTCCTCTCCACCACCATCCCTTCCGCACCCTTTTGCTGGTGCTTGTCTCCAACAGTCGTACGCTATCCCTTTCTCCAATCCAATCTCACAACTTTCCATCCTTCAGGACCTCCTCAACCCGCACAAACCCCACCACCTCCATCCTTCTTCCTCAAACTCCTCCAACTGTTGCCTCGACAAGGCTGGTTTGCCAATACTGATCAACTCAATCCCTTCTTTGGTTTCCAATCCCTCCTCCTCTTCACACCATGTCAGAAGTTGTCAAGCGTCAACGAGATTCATCTACTACTCCTCAACCCGAAGCAAAACGTCCTAACCTAGAGACCCACAATACTTTCCCACAAGTCCAGCGCGAGAAAACGGACAACGACGACAAAGATCAAGTCAAACTTGAGAACGAAGACGACGACGACGACGCCCCGGGCTCCCCTATTGACCACACCCATCACACCACTGCTGACAACATGGCTTCAGACGCTTCGACCAAGCCAACCAAGGAGGAGAAGGACGCTGTCGACCTTGGCTCCGCTCTCACCGCAGATGCAACCTCCAGCAGCGACGTCAAAGGCGACAACGGTTCCGTCTCTAATGGCGCTGATGGTGACCAGGCCGCCGGTAGCGTTGGCGACTCTTCCGAAACACAGGCCACTCAGATCTCGATGCGAACCTTGATTGTTACCAGCGACGCCAGTATCATCATCGGCAAGTCCGGCAAGCACATCAACGAGATCCGTGACAAGAGCAATGCACGTCTCAACATTGTAAGTCTGCCACCATCCAAGCTTCAGTCTGCAGCCCACCCAAAGTTATCGCGTACTGACTTGGATCGTGTCTCCTTTGCTCTCTCATAGAGCGAGATCATTCCTGGCAACCCTGAGCGCATCTTGACGGTTTCCGGTCCCCTCGATGCTGTCAGCAAGGTAAGTCCTTCAATCCCTCAAGTCTCACACCTCGAAACTTGTCAGCTCGACAAGTAGAACGCCCAACTGACTTGTGATTCCTTCTCTCTCTTCCCTTGCGCATGCCAGGCCTTCGGTCTCATCGTTAGAAGAATCAATGACGAGCCATTTGACCAGCCTTCGGTCCCCGGTTCCAAGTCTGTCACCATCCGTTTCATCGTGCCCAACTCGCGCATGGGTTCCGTAATCGGCAAGCAAGGTTCCAAGATCAAAGAGATCCAGGAAGCCTCCGGTGCCCGTCTGACTGCCGGTGAAGCCATGCTTCCAGGCTCCACGGAACGTGTCCTGTCTATCTCTGGTGTCGCGGATGCAGTCCACATTGCAGTCTACTACGTCGGTACCATCCTTCTGGAACACCAAGACCGTAACGCCAACAACCTTGCTTACCGTCCCACTGCCGGTGGACCCTCCACTCGTCCACCGGCCCCCGCCAACCCATACGCGGCTGCCCAGCAGCCCTTTGGTTACGGCGCCCCTGCTCCACCCTTCGCTGGCGCCGCCGCTCCCGCAGTAGGCGCAGGTGCAGGTGCACCACAACTCCCACCCGGCTCCCAAACCCAACAAATCTTCATCCCCAACGATCTTGTTGGTTGCATCATCGGCAAGGGAGGCTCGAAGATCAACGAGATCCGAAGCATGTCTGCGAGTCAAATCAAAATCATGGAACCCGGTGCCGGTATTGCTGCAGGTGGTGGAGGTAATGAGAGGCTGGTCACCATTACTGGTCCTCCGCCCAACATTCAGATGGCTGTTAGTCTGCTTTATCAGCGTTTGGAGCAGGAGAAGATGAGGCTGGCACAAGGTGGTGCACCTTAAGTATTGCCAAGTTAAAGAGCAGTCTCATCTTCTGGTCGGCTCGAAAGTCTAGTCGAAAAAGGGGGGGGGGGTTTTTTTCTCTGAAAAAAACAAAACAAAAAAACAAAACAAAAGCCAAAAAAAAAAAAACAAAAAAAAGAGATACAGAGCTCAGCTGTTAAGGGCAATATCTCGTCTGTCCGAACTGTCTTCTGATCCATGTAAAATAAGCTGCTTTGTTTCAGTGTTTCTCACCTTGCCGTTTCTGCGATTCGGCGAGTTTGTGTCACTTTTCCCTCTCGATATGATCCTTAGCAATGTATGTTGACACAGGCCTTGAGACACACGTTGCATATGAGATTTCAGAGGAATTGCATTTGAGAAAGAGTATGTGTACAATGCAATGCTAGGATCCAGCTCATTCCTCCTTCAATGGTGGAAGTTGACTCTTATCAGTAACATCTCCGCTTCGCATCAATGTCTTGTACCTCGTCAACTCATCAGTTAGATACTTTAACCTCTCCACTATCTCTTGACTTTCTCTCTTCTCCAACGCCTTTTGTCTCTCCAGTAATGGTTGCAACTGTTGGTTGAGATAAGCTTGCATCTTTGCATTCAACCCTTTGATTTCCTCAATCATTTTGCTTGTTCCTGATGCATGGTCGTCTTTGCTATAGCCGAACTCTTCTTTCAATCGATCCTTGAAAATAAGAACCTTCTCATACTCTTTGGAAAGTTGACTAACACTCTTTACATGTTGCTCTTTCAATTCTCGCACCTCGCCTACTAATCGGTCCCTAGCACCCTTCCATTCGGAACTTAGTGCTTCATAGCTTTGTTCGGCCCTCATTCTTTTAATTCTTTCCTTTCCCAATTCTTCTTCTACCTCGCGAACTCGTGTTCCCCACTCTCGTGATGCTCGTCCTAGTTCCTTGGCTTCGGATTCTGCTTTTCGTGCGCGCTCGAGTGCTTCAGATATTTGACGGTCTTTGCGGGCGAGGATGGTGATAGAAGAATCATTCTCCAGTCGTGCACGGGATAGCGTGCAACGCATTTCTTCCGCCTGTGCTTGAAATTGTGCACCTTGCGATCGGGCAAGAGTGAGGGAGCAAAGGGTGGAAGAGAGTTGAGTCTTCACCAGCTCAAGTTCGGCTGTGAGGTGGGAAAGTACTTTTCCTGTTCCAGAGGGAGAGCGGGTCTGGGAGGCGGGAGAAAGTGCAAGTCCCGAGCCAAGGCTGGCTTTGGCAGTTGTGGTGATCGTTGTTGTTGGTGCAAGTGTTGCAGCTGGTGTAGCGGTGTTGGATCGTTGCTGCTGGGAGAGAGAAGCCAATGGTTGAGCTGTGGTTGGGATTGAGAGTGCGTCTGATGCTGATGATGCGGGTGTGGGTGCGGGTGCGACGGGTGTTTCAACTACTGATGAGGCTATTGGTTCTAGTGTCGGTGCTGCTCGAGCACGATCTGGTGTCGTTGGGTCAACTACTTGTTTCGCAGCTACAGCAGCTGTTCGCTGATCCTCAACTTGCTTCGCAAGCCCAGCTATCCTCGCATCTCTTGCTGCGAGCTCTCGCTTGAACCTCTCCACCTCCACCTCGCCCTTCATCCTGCCCAGCTCTACCAGATTCTTATCCGACAAGCCAGTGGGAATATTCGACATACTAACATCAAAGCCCTTTTCCACATTCCCATCAGCGTTCGCATCTCCGTTCCCATTCGCCAGCGATTGACTTTGTTCTTGCTGAACTTCATGCAGCAGCTCCAGCCCAAACAGCGTTTCCTCCACGTTAGGTGTCCAGAGTGAAGACCAACGAATGGGAAGCGAAGTTGTGATCTGCTTTGATCGTGCGAGATCGTGCAACGTACTCGCTGAGGCTGGAGTGAGAGTTCGTACGAGAACTGGGTCAAGCAAGATCGTTTTCAGTGAGGAAGAGGGTGGGGAGAGTAGAGCTTCGATGTGGGGCTGTATTGAACCGGTGTGTGCTGTGCCGATGAAGATGGCTTCTGGCTTGAGGCGATTTACTAGCTCAGCTAGGGCTGGGGGCTCAAGCCGGTCGCGGTGAAACTCCTGCCTGAGCTGGTCTGTTTGAGCTGCTGGTGCGGAGAGAAGCGTTGAGGATGCAGCTCTAGCCACGAGCCCTTCTGCATTCTCTATCGCAGCCTTTGTGGCTGAAGAAGTGAAGGCGAGATGGACTGTCATCGGTCCACTGACCGCTGCCGGCGCTGGATGCTCCTTGATAGGCGTTGGTGGATCGACCATATTCCAGCTAGCCGAAGACGACATTTGAGCTCCATTCGCCGCAGGATTAGGTGAACTAAACACGCTAGCTCCACTGACACTTCCACCTGCGCCTCTCAACTTTGACATGAACCCTCTCCTCGCCGTACTTGCGCCTCCTGCGGGATGGTGGGAGAGGGACATTCGCCTATCCTTCTCCGCTGCTCGCGTCGCTGCATTTGTTTCTGACGGTGGGTCGATGAGACCATTCTCGTACTTGATCGCTTGGGACTTGACCGAAGGTTTTGAGGCGGTGGTGTTGGTTGATTCAGTGAGCCTTTCTGTGCTACAAGCTGCTGGTGAGGTTGAGCCGCTGGCTAGAGGAGCCTGTGGGTGTGTATGAAGGGTTCGGATGAAGGGGGATGAGGTGTCGTCTATGTCGATGAGGAGCCAGGGTGAATAGGATTGGCGAGAATAATCGGCCGAGGAGCAAGAGGCGGTCTTGCGTGATTTGAAAGGGACCGAGCAGGGAGCTGCTTCTGATGAGGTGCTGGCTTTGGGAGCCGGGATGGTGGAAGAGGCTCTTATGGCCGCCATGGTGAGGGGCCATCGGCCGAGCCGAGCAAGTTAGTCGAAGCAGTAATCAGGCGGTCAAGGTGACTTCGGGTCTGCCGAAGTGGGCGAGAGTTGGCGTGGGAAAGTTCGATCCTGGGATCAATCGCTATCGGAAACGGCGATGCCAGAGCTGAGTTGTGCCGGGTTGGTGCGGTAGACCGAGCGTCGGACGATGAGAGATGTGATGGAGGAAGAGGAAGCCACAAAAGCAGCTTGCCTAGGTAGCCCAGTTCTGCACTGGCTCTTCTATCACCGCTTTTGCATTCAAGTCGGTCGTCGAAATCGTTCGAAAGCCTCTTATGTGATCGCTTTCGATCAAGCTCAGCTCTGCTCTGGAAGCCGACGACAAGATTGAGTGTTGTTCGTGATAGAGTGGAACGTTGATTGTGTGTGCTGCTTTGCTGTGTTGCTGTCGGACTGCGCAAGGGTGTGTGCGCTTTTCGCCTGCTTTGCGTGCGTGCCTCGCAGAACACAAATCACAGACAGACAACACACACTTGCACGCTTGCCTGGCGCTGTGCTCTGTCTCTGTCGGCGCGCGTTCTTAATTGCATCCTTTTCTTATCGGAAGAAATTCGCCATGAGACAGGACAAAGAAGAGAGAGAGAGAGAGAAAATAACTTTAAGGCCTCTTGCCGCCTTCTCTCAAAGTCAGGTTGAGAAGAAATACAATCTTTATTCTGTGTGATGAAATGGTCCCAAGTCATTCTTACAAAAGCGTCGAAACCAAACTCTTACTAAACAACCTCGCGTTGCCGTTCGTCTCGACCAACTTCTCCAAAAACAACTCATCATTCACTGCGCTCCAATGTCTTCTCTCCTCCTTCAACTGCGCAAAGATCGCCGCCGCCTCCTGCTTCGACAGTGGCTTACTCGTATCAACAACATCGGCCTTCTTTACCACCTGTCTCGCATGTTCGAGATGCTGTGGTGTGAGCTTTGTGTATGCGTTGACGGCTTGAGTCGTAAGTTTTGACCAAGTCTTTTCTGCAAGTGCGATCTGCAGTTCAGGTGGCGAGAGAAACTCGGTGTGCGTTGTTGAGAGAGCCGAGATGAAGGCACCCCGCTTGATAACGGATGAGGTGAGCAGGCAGAGAAGGGCACGAGCAAGACCCAATTCGTACGATTCCAGAGCCAAGAAATCCGGATCTTTGTACAGTGTTGTTCGGAACAAGGATTGAGCGTCATCGACAGCTACTAGAACGGGACGTTCGGTTTGAGTGCAGAGAGTCTTGAACGTGGCTTCCAGGATGGTCTGTGTTGTTGCTGCTGATGAAGAGTCCCCCGTTCCACGCTTTAGAAGAACATCAAGTGAAGTGCCTGCTTCAACCTTTCCACCTTCAACCTCAAAAGCTTCCGTAGTCTTGATCGTTTTCAAAGCACCACTGTTGACCTTGAGGATGGCAGAAAGGAGTGCTCTGGTCGCTTCAGGTTGAAGGTATGCCTTGTGCTGAGCGTTGTAGGTGTACAAAGTTGACGAGTTGATCAAGTTGATAGCGCGTGGAACCGAGATGACCACCCATCCATCGTCAAGAGCGTAGGCGATACATTGAACCAGGAGCATCGACTTTCCAGATCCCCGGCTGCCATCGAGAATGATGCTTGTTCCTTTGTTGTCTTTTGCTGCTGCATCGAGTTTGTCGAGAACGTCGAGGGTTTGTTGTCGGACGAGGGAGCGAGGTTTGGGTTGTGTAGCGAGCTCGCGTTCAAGCTCCTGCGGCAATCCGAAGGTTTTGAATGCAGAAAGGGTCTCCTCGGAGAATGCAAAAGTCTGGTCGGCAGAGGTACGGGTGACACTTTCGGCGTGAAGAAGGGGCAGATGCGACATGTCAGGAGACCCGATGTGGAACTCGGATGTCTTGGAAAGGCCCACAGAGGAATCGGCACCTCCTTTGCGACGACCACCGGTAGAGCGAGGTCCCGAGTGAGCGGTCTTCTTCTTGACGACGGCTTTCTTCTTGACTGCGGCTGGTTTCTTGGCGGCTGCCGAAACGATTGCGGAAGTCCTGAAGTTGCGAGATGGGCCAACGAGGGGAGCAGAAGTCATCAGCCGCAAAGAGCTACCGATGCGGGCAGCGGAAGCCATGTTTGCGGATCTGTATCAGATGATAGGGGGGTGATGGGGTGATGATGGTGATAGGCTGATGATGGCGCTGAAAGATGAGACTAGAACAAAGTCGGAAAGTCGAAAGCTCGAAAATTGCTTTGCAGGCTCTTATCGGTTCCGATGGGTGCAGAAGCCAGATCTCGCGTGAAGCTGACCGATGTCAGATCGGGAGGCCGATTCTCGATTTTGCCAACAAGGTGCAGTTTCGCCAGGAGAATTTGTGCCCTCCTGCGCTGCGATGATGACGGTCTGTTTGTGCGCACGGGCCATCCAAAACGAGCGTGTGCAAGCAAGGCACTCGATTCTAGATAGCTACATCACCGCTCCATCCATCCTTCTCCATCCATCCTTCTCCATCCATCCCTCTCCACCACCGCTCCATTCAACATCATCTCCTCTCCTTACATCTGGGAGTCGACTGCTAGTCCTTTCAGCACCTCAATCTTCTCTCTTACCACTTCTTTGATTCAAGTCACCATGGCCACCCAAGTCCACCAGCTATCCCTCGGTCCACTCACGGCGCACTCATTCAACGCTGATCGAACCAAAGTCGCTGTCTCTCCCAACTCCAATGTCGTCCACATCTACGCCCAATCTGCCGCCGGCTGGACCCTCGAGCATACTCTTGCTGAACACGACAAGCTCGTCACCGGTATCGACTGGGCTCCTCAGTCGAACCGCATCGTCACCTGTTCTCAGGATCGAAACGCCTATGTCTGGCAGCTTCAGCCTGGCTCCCAGGCCGGCGCTCAGGTCTGGAAGCCCACGCTTGTGCTCCTACGTCTAAACAGAGCTGCTACGTTTGTACGATGGAGTCCCAACGAGGACAAGTTCGCCGTTGCATCCGGTGCAAGAATTATCAGTATCTGCTCGTTTGAAGAGGATAATGACTGGTGGGTTGCCAAGCACATTAAGCGTCCTTTGCGATCTACGGTGCTTTCGATCGAATGGCACGAGAATAATGTGCTCTTGGCTGCTGGATGTGCTGATATGAAGGCTAGAGTATTCAGTGCTTACATCAAGGGCGTTGATGCTAAGCCTCCCCCCAGCGTTTGGGGTGAGAGGTTGCCTTTCGGTACGGTTTGCGGAGAGTTCTCCACTCCTGCTGGAGGTTGGGTTCACGGAGTCAGCTTCAGCCCCAGTGGCGATGTGCTTGCTTTCGTTGGCCACGACTCGTCCCTTACTGTTGTTTACCCTAGTGCTCCTGAACAGCCTCCTGCAGCAGTCCACGTCATCCGTTCTCCCACTCTGCCGTACGTCACTCTCACCTTTGTTAGCGAAAACCAGATCGTAGCTGCAGGACATGACTGCCAACCAGTCCTTTTCCAAGGTGACGCCCAACAAGGTTGGTCCATTGTGAAATCACTCGATGCTGCCGGAGCTGCCGCTTCCAAGGGTGCCCCTCCTCCCAAAGCTCCCGGTCTCGCCGGTCCAGGCAGGTTGAACAATGAAGCGTTCAACAGATTCAAGTCTGCTGATAGTAGGGGCGGTGCTGCCTCGCCCGCTCCTCCTACTCCAGGTGGAAGCATAGCTGGCGCTCTTGGTGCAGTTGCCGGTGCAAGCGTCGCTGCGGATGGTGAACTACACACTACGCATCAGAACACGATCACTAGTGTGAGACTTTTCTCGGGTGCAAAGGGCAGTGTTGATCAGGTGTCGACTTCCGGTGTCGATGGAAGATTGTGCGTGTTCAGTTTGGCTAAAGGTATGCCGGTGGGTGGTATTCAGAAGGGCTTGTCTAGTTTGCAGATCTAAGATCCTTATCTGATGGGGGAGATCGTGTTGTTCTGCGACCGACTTTGTATGTTTACTTTCCCTCCCAGAAGAGGGTAAGTTGCGCTTTTTGTTTTTGGTATGCAATCTATAAGTTAAGTTTCTTGACACGATTCGCTCAATCGTGCTTGTAGCCAAGCAAGCTTGACCTCCTATGGTTGTTTCACACAGACACGCACAGTGAAGCTAGCAAGAGATTTATCGACTATCGACATTGTCTGTCTGTGAAGTCAGAGAGCGAGAAGAAGTAGTAATACAGTGTAGAGACAGGAAAGACGATAGCATAACAAACAAGAAAATGAAAATGCTGCAAAGGAGAATGCTACGCTGAAGATACTCGAAGGTTTGTAAAGTCGAGTCGAGCGTTTTGATGTGAGTAGGGATGCAAAAAAAAAGGGGGGGGGGGGGCAGATGCTGAAAGACGAACAGATGCGATGCGACAAAACATTACAAAGAATAAGAAAGAAGAGTACTTTAAAGTGAAGAGGAAGAGGGAGTTGGAGCAGGCTGGTTGAGTTTAGCAGCGCGTTCCTTCCATGCGCGGTGAACCCAAGGATGATCGCGGATCTGGCTGATGGTAGCACGTCGTTCTGGATCAACCTCGAGACAGAGGAGGAGGAGATTGAGTGCGTCAGCAGACCAAGCACCCTTGGGTTTGCTTATGCGACCTTTGATCGCAGCGGCTGCGTCTGGGAATGGACATTGACCGGAAAGGAGGATGGAAAAGAGAACACCGAGCGACCAGATCTCAGCCTGGGGTGCACGGTATGGTTTGCCTTGGAGGATCTCGGGACTGGCGAAAGTCATTGTGCCAAAGAAGCGGTTGAAGTAGGGCTGAGGCTTGCGAACGTCGGTGATGACAGCAGAGCCGAAGTCGATTAGCTTGACATTGAAGTCAGCGTCAACGACGCAGTTCTCGTCCTTAATGTCGCGGTGGCTGATACCGATGCGGTCAAGGTGCCAGACAGTCTCGACAACTTGGGCAAATACCCAGCGTGCTTGCTCTTCAGTTAGACGAGAGTGCTGCTCGATACATTCGAACAAGTCGCAGCTGGTACGGCGCTGCATAGCAGCTGGGCGGAGCTCCTTGCTTGGTACAAGGGGCTCAGGTGCAGCCGGCTGCCAGGGCGTACCGTGATGCTCCATGACAAGGTAGAAAAAGTTACGGTCATCGAAGAGATCGATAAACTTGACTACACCGGGGTGGTCAACAACCTTGAGCACAAAAACCTCCATGGGAATCACGCCGAGCTTCGGGTCGCGGACCCAACCGTGGGCAGGCACCTTGTCCTTGAAGATAAACTTGACGGCGACGGGGAAGCGATCAGTGTTGCGCTTAGCTGCGACGACAAAGCCGAAGCCACCGCTGCCGAGCTCGTCGCCAAGCGTGTAGGATGAAGCAAAGCGAGGATGGAGCTCGTAGTCGGCCAGATGACGAGCTGAGACGGTCTGATGAGGAGGCAAGGGAGCGCTGAAGGACTTCTCCATTGCAGGTGCCTTGAGTGCAGAGCAAGGCGAGAGTAGCGAGGAGTCCGGCACAGGTGCAGCACCGACATCCGAGGAAGCTTGCTCAGGGAGCATAGGCTCGGGGCTCATGCGCTGGTCAATCTCAATCTCGGTCTCTTGGTCTGCAAAAGAGATCTTCATGGCAGGTGCCGAAAGAGGCTGAGGGCTCGTTGCGTTGACATTGAGGGTTTGAGACTCGGAAGGGAAGGCCTTGTCAAGGTTGAAGGGCTTGGGAAGGGCCTTGGTGCGTGTGCTTGACTTGAGTCGGTTGGCACTGAAGGATCGCGAGAGATCGGCGCCGCCGCCGAGAAGGCTCTCCTTAGCACGCAGCTTCTTGCTGCTGGATGAGGAGACACCGCTGCTCGGGCTGCTCGATCTTCGCTGAGCCATGCCGGAAGCCTCATCGGGAAGGCTCTTCGTCAGGGTGAGGGGCGAGTAGGGAGGAGTGAGAAGTGTCCAAGGCGAGCCAAGGTTGCGGCCGAGAGAGAGCTCCTGAGCGCGACGAGGGATGTGAGAGCCCAATAGCGAAGGATGCTCGTTGCTTTTGGACTTGCCACGCATGCTGACGCTTGCAAACTCCCTTGAGAGAGGTGACATACCGAGCGAGCCGTGACGCTGAAGAGGAGCACAGACAGGCTTGGACAGACGAGGAGTAGAAGCGAGAGGATATGGTAGCGAAGCCTTGGAGAGCTGGGGTGACAAGGAAGAGGTTGAGGCGTCATCGCCACGCATCGATGAGTCGGTAGCATCTCCGAGACGCTTGCCCTGCTCAGCCTCCATCATGGAAGCGACGAGGGGAGTTGGTGGCAAGAAAGGGCTGAGGGGAGCGCCTGTAGCAGCACCATCGCGAGCACCAAAGAAGAGAGTTCCTCCAGGAGTTTGCGGGAAGTTGGGACGAGCAAATGCCGAAGGCGTCAAAGCAGGGAGAGTGAGCTTGGGCTTGTTTGAGCTGTTCAACGGCAACGAAGCTGGTGCTTGGCTCTTGGGCGAGAGGCTTGCGAATGCGGGAAGGGAGTTGTGAGAAGTTGATAGTGCAGCCGAGGCATGGTCCATGATAAGGGAGACAGTTGGGTTCGAGGCAGGACGAATGTTTCTAGCGGCGAGGAGGTTCTTGGTGGGTCGCGAGGAAGTCGTCGAGGCGACATGCTTGGTGTGAAGACCAAGGACGTTGAAAGACTCGCTTGGGTCGTAGAGTTGGTTCGCAGCAAGGCTAGGCTTGAGCGGTGTACGGAGGTCAAAGCTCGAAACGGAGCCGAGCGATTGGCTGAGCTCGGGCTCAAAGTCACCGGAACTGCTGGAAGAGGAGACGGAATGTGTTGACTGGGAAGAGGCCATGTTGGTCATGAGGGTGTTGACAGCACGTTCGATGACAGCTGCCTTGAGAGGGGCAGCAACACGGAACTCGTCATAATCGCAATCCATATCCTCGGCGGGGCACCAGGCGCGCTCAGGCTGGGCGAGGTGCTGAAGCGTTTGGTTGGCACGGGAATTCAATGTGGAAGCATACATCTGTGTATGTGAGAAAAGTAGGAGCGGAGCGGTGGAGGTCAGCTTGGACGCTGGAATGCTAGTAAGAGAGGCGAATAAGAGCAACGAGAGAACGGAGACATACCTTGGGAAGGAAAAGGAGCAGTAGCGCAGTGAGCAAGTGATCAGACAGAAGTCGAAGGCATAGATGCAAGGGGCTGTGGGCTGTGAGACAGCTGGTAAAGTGTGTGACTGCTGGTAAGGCGCGCGGGTGCTAGCAAGTGTTGCTGAGGAGAAAGGCGCTGGATGGAGTCTGATGAATGCTGGCAATACAATCGTTCCTGACGCTGCTGCTGGGCTGGAGATGGGACAAACACAAGAGGTGGTGTTGAAAGTGAGGTTGACAAGCAACAAGCTACGCCGTGCAAGCAAGAGAGTGAGCGAGTGAAGGGAGATGTTGCAGAGGCACTTGCGAGGTCAAGAGCGAATACCGACGACGATGGTGATGGTGGTGAAGGTCGAGAACGGGAAGGAGCATGTAGGAGAGAAGCAAGATGGAATGCTCTCCGTTGCTGCTAGCAGGACATTTAGCGCACACCAGCAACGAGAAGCATGTGCCAAGAATGAATGCTTTTTTTCTTTTTCTTTTTCTTTTTCTTTTTCTTTTTCTTTTTCTTTTTCTTTTTCTTTTTCTTTTTCTTTTTCTTTTCTTTTTCTTTTCTTTTTCTTTTTTTTTTTCCTTTTCCTTTCCTTTTCCTTTTCTTCCATGTCCCCTCATACCCAAATCTCCTCTAGGCTTGAGTCATTTTGATTGTTATAAAGAAGCGAGCTGCCGCCGATCGTGGGCTCCTCCTTCGCACATCCTTCTTGCGAACCTCGCCGGAATACCGGAGGCCGCCTCGCTAGAAACTCGAACTGCAACGCCAAAAGACAATCCGTGTCGATCTTGGTGTTTCGAGCTAGTCAGCTTTGCTGCAAGGCTAACAAGGAATCAAATTCAGGAACCATGTTCTTCTCCTCTTCTCATGCCTATCTCCCCGCTGTCAATCGCGATGGCCTTCTTTTCTTCTCAGCTCGGCGTCCTCGACATCGCCGATGAGCGCCATGCCCCTTTCCTTTCATGGCGTTTCGAATCATTCATGCTTAATGCGATCATGTCCTCCACATCTCAGTCACAGTACGATGCTTAAGACTAGTCGCAGACCCAAACAAGGTTGCTCGACATCTGGCTGTCTCTTTCAAATCCAACACAGAGGATACAGAGATACGCTCGGCGAAGATCTCGTCATGGGGTATGCTACTCCATCTGCACCCATCACTTTGTTCCAGCATCGGCGTTCCTTCGACATGCTCATCCTGAACCAATCGCGGTTTTGCTCAACACCATTCCAGACAGACATCATCCTCCACAATGAGAAGATGTCAAGGGTGAGGCCATGGTACTCTCAAGATCGCGACATGGGGCCTTCTTATCGACCCATGCTAACTCATCTATCTGAACACCTCCTTCTTTCGGCTCCTCTCATTCCGAGCATAGTCATGATGTCGTTACATGGCCGAAGTCTGCTTTCCAGCGAGCTGGACAAGCCAAGCTTCTTCATCAAGCACAGCTGGGTTGTATGCAATCCACATTCCAGCTGCCGATCGGTCCATCTTATCCGCCTTTCAGGCAGAACCAAGGCAAAAGGATGTCGAAAATTTGACCTTGTTTGGGTTGCGATACTGGTGATCGGGGATAGTGTTAGTACGATGTCACTGCTCTCTGTGAGGTATATATACAAGTGGCACATGCCGACTGTGGGAGTTAATGATCTATCATGACCACGATCGGCACTGCCTTGCACCCGATCTCTACTGGGTCTGCGTCATCCTTTAGCGTCTCATTGGATCGTTATCCAAAGGAATGCCGATTTGATTTGATTTTCGAATTTCTTCATCTTTTTTTTATTACCGATTTGCAGGTTAACGGTTACATTTACGCGATTCCCAGGAACGCGTCTTTTGACGTGACGCGAAAGTGCCCGCAATCCGAACATTTTCTAGGATCGCTCGACAAGGTGATACCGTATCTCGTTCACCTCATCTCTTCCGATCCACGCTCAGTTCGACACACAGACCGCACCGTTGTCGACACCCAGCTCCTTGCATCCTAACGTCATTTTCAGAAATGTAAAGGAGGCGGGATTGTAGCTGATATGGCAAGGGGGTTGCTGATGTCGGAGAGAGAGCGAGTTTTTCTTCGCCAGTATAAACTGCTGAAGATAACGATCCAGTGATGACGCTAACAAGTGACGCTAGGGCGACGAGATCGGAGATCGGGGACAACGGAGCATGTTGAGGATCGGGTACAACCAAGTCTCACTCGTTGTCAGGCTAGATCATTAAGTGGAAGCACTCCCACCTTTGGCATGTGCCGCTCACATGTATATATATCTCACAGAGAGCACTAGGCTCTCGCCACATTCTCCAGGTCAATTGAGTATACGTTTTCTGCTATCGAAAGTAGTGACATCGTACTCAGGCCATCCGCGATCACAAGTATCGGGACCACATACGACCTCTTTTTCTCATAAACACGCTGCAAATCCCTCAAGCAATCACGAAAATGCCCGGTCAGGAAGGCAACCGCGAAAGTCGAGTTTTCAGACTGCTGTTGTGCTGTCCAGCATATCCCACTATTCACGCATAGAGTACCCTAAATGTCGACAACCATACAGTACGCCACTGACAAGATCGGTTCGCAGATCCCACCTTCAGCATGCCTTCGCCGTCCCGTGCGATGCATTCTGTGACGGAGGTGGTGAAAGCAATAGTGGGTGGCGGAGAGGCTGACGCGGGTAAGTGCATGTGCTTAGCCGAGATCAGACTATAACTGCACCTCCTCCCTATGTAGCATTCAGCTCGCCGGCTCGTGTCCCAACGAATCCAGCTCTGGCCATCTGGTGGTGCTACTGTCTTGAGACGGCCTTTGGAGAAAAGAAAAAAGAAAAAAAAAGGTTGAACAGATAGGCGCCACCCGTCCTCGGAGACGGTGATCATTGCAAATGAGCGGCAAAAGAGAGCTCCACGAATTATTGCGGACAATAGCCAGGGACTAAACCACCGAGCACTTGCCGCCGATACTCCGCACCTTATCCCTCCCATAACTATTGCACAAGCCGCACTTGGTCGAAGCGGAGCTGGAATAAGTTAAACGCAATCAAAGCATGGAACTCGCTGGTGGGCTTTCCAAGCGCTTCAGATGAACCCGATACAAGAGGTGGAATCTGAGTTTCAAATTCCCTATCTTCTCCGAGAGGGTGAGAAGAATTCAATCTCCTTCTCCCAGCCAGTGGTGTAGACTCTGTTACAGTGCGGGCCTTGGAGGAACGACACTTTTCGCTTTTGTTAGACTTCAATACTTTTTCCCCCCCCCCCCATTCACTGTCTGTAAAGGATATCTTAACAGTAAAAATCTCATTTAATGTCCCGCACGAAAGCAAGTCGGACGCGCATCAAACGGTTCCGAATTTCGCTGAATGATTGGTAATGCGACCATGCTGAGCCAACTGCACACCGCACATGTTCCAACGCAACTCAAGCTGGCTCCGTTGCCACTCGTTGTCGTTGTCGTCTTCGCCACCACTTCACCACCACTAACCGACCACCGGTCATACCTGTTGTCGTAGTCAATCGTCACAGTAGGTCATTGCAAATATGGCTGCTCTTCGTTCACTTTCCCGAGTCGGTATGTATCAGATGCAGCAGCCAACTCTGGCGGCCCGAAACTCGCCACTTTGTCACCTTGTTGTTTGCTTCAAGGTGATACTGACTTTGTCTTTCTTTGATCGATCTTCTCCAACTCACACGCCTCTCCAACTCACACGCCTCTCCAACTCACACGCCTCTCCGACCCACATTGTGCTCTCCACTCGATCTTCATTTCCGACTTGCAACTCTTGACTTGCATCCAACCACGGACGTACACAAACTCACACCAACAACTACCATGATGCGCGCAATTGCACTTCGATTTTACTTCCTGTCGCCGCCTGCAATAGGCCTCGCCACCAAGCCCACGGCAAGCATCGCCTTGACTCGCTCTTTCCAGACTTCGACTCTCAAGTCGGTACCTAAGGTCGCTGCCAACAACAACAACGCTGCTGGACCTTCCAAGTCGAAGACCCGCTCCATCTCCTCCACTGCCCCGCGCTCCGATGCTGGCCCCGACGGCCCTGTCCCTCTCATGTCCGTCGCTAATCGTTCTTCCAACCAGCTTTCGCTCGAGACCCCCAAGAACGGGGTTGAATATGTCCTATCCAGCATGGACAAGATGGCCAACTGGGCCCGTCAATCTTCCTTCTGGCCCATGACCTTCGGTCTCGCCTGTTGCGCCGTCGAGATGATGCACGTCGCTACCGCCCGTTACGATCAGGATCGACTGGGTATCGTTTTCCGTGCCTCGCCTCGTCAGTCCGATTGCATGATTGTTGCCGGTACCTTGACCAACAAAATGGCACCAGCACTTAGGAAGGTGTACGATCAGATGCCCGAGCCTCGATGGGTCATCAGCATGGGCTCGTGTGCTAACGGTGGTGGATACTACCACTACTCGTACTCGGTTGTTAGGGGCTGTGACAGGATTGTTCCTGTTGATCTGTATGTGCCGGGTTGCCCACCTACTGCAGAGGCACTGTTATACGGCTTTCTGCAGCTACACAGGAAGATCAGGAGGAACAGGAAGACTACTCTTTGGTACCGAAAGTAAGCTAAAAACACACAGATACTCAATCCAGCTGTGGGGGTAGGTAGGTAGGAGCATTTTGTCGTTGTCGCTTGTAATACATTCTTGATTTTGCACGAGCAGTGTTCGTCTCCCTCAGTCTGACAGGTGCAACGCTTTTACTGTTTCTGTAAGCTCGACCTTCTGAGATGATCTTTGTCTGGCGCAGGGCAAACGTTTGAACGAGACAATGCTCTCTTGAAAGCGGTTGAAAAGCTTGTTGGGACGTTGGAAGGACAATTCTCTTGCACAATACATACCATCAACACAAAAGAGAGCAAAGAACAAGATGCACGTCTAGTGTATGATGTAATTCAATGGGTATTACACTACTATCCTGCTGCTTCTTTTGCCTTCTCTGAGTCTGGGGTTCAACCGAACCACTTATAAATATACCAAAAGCAAACAAGCGTAAAGATGGCACCTAGCGCAAAAATCATGTTATCCTGTGTACTTCTTCTCTCGATATACCCGATCACATCTCTACTCAACCCCAGCGTATTCGCTGCATCTCTCAACCTCCTTTGTGTACGCTTCAGAATGCCTCTCTGCTCTACCAAGTTCCCAAAGACCTCTCTACCCTGTGCAATAAATGTATCCAACTGTTGCTCTGTCTGCTGAATGAAGGAATGTTCTTTCAATGCATGACTTTCTCTTACTGAAAAGCCTCCACTTGCTCCACCACCGAACATGGCAGCTGCCGAATCATTCATCTTGTATGCCGCTAAGGGATCATGTTCTTGTGGGTTTGCCGAGTTGCGTGCGTGAAGAGAGAAGGGGGATTCAGCCAGAGCGATACCGCTTGCTCTTCTATTCGCTCCACCACCGAAAGCGTTGCTAGTCGGGGACCGTAAAGTAGATGTAGAAGACCCATTTTGTGCTGAGCCACGGTTGGAGAGGGAACCTTTGGTTTTAAGACGAGCGAGCTGGCAAGAGAGTTCGGAATAGTCGGTGCGGAATTTGGCGACACGGTTTAGCGCTTTCTCTTGTTTGGACTGGATGAGCTCTTTTTTGGCGAGCTTTTCGTATTCATCGATAGTGCGTTCCAGAGAAGAGAGTGAGACAGTGACCGGTCCGAAGGAGGTAGAGGGGCCAGAATCGCCTTCAGAGTCGATGCGAGAGATGTCGGATTGGATCGAGGAGAATTGACGTAGTGCTTGGTTGTATAGTGA
Organism: Ustilago nuda; assembly: GCA_022963125.1. Classification (NCBI taxonomy): domain Eukaryota; kingdom Fungi; phylum Basidiomycota; class Ustilaginomycetes; order Ustilaginales; family Ustilaginaceae; genus Ustilago; species Ustilago nuda. The sequence goes on along the minus strand of JALCUS010000004.1, from coordinate 286,932 downwards.
GTTCATCTTGGTAGATGCTGTCCACTAACCTGCCGATGGATGCGACTAGGGGTAGAAGTGCGACCTTCACTGGTGCTTCGAGCAGGCGCGGATGAAGAACTGCGTGGTTGACGAGACAAGGGGATGATAGAGCTAAGTGTAGGTGTATGAAAGCCAACTGAAACACGCATGTGCATTTCGAGTGTTGTTCTCGACGATGATGCAACGTGCGCCGAAGCTCGGGCCAGTTGATGATTTTGGGAGAGCAACGTTGTGAGATCGTTAGTTTCCTCACAATTAAAAAAGGGAAAAAAAGGGGAAAAAATCAAAAAAAAAAATCCAGCTTCAAATTTCAGAATTTTCTTCTCAGGCAAGCGTGGAGTTGGCATACTGCGCTCTGCGCTTCGGTCACTCTTCTGGGCAAGGTTATCCGGTACATCCTTCTCCTCACTACTTTTCCACTTCTTCCCCTGATCATTCCCCCTCCTCTTCTCCTCTCGTCTCGACAGCAGGCCCTTTGTCATCAAGATGGCTTCCTCCTCTACTAACGGCGCTGCTGCTGCCTCCGGCTCCCGCTCCACACAGACCGCCGACATGACCTCGCGCGACTACTACGCCGACTCGTACGCCCATTTCGGCATTCACGAAGAGATGCTCAAGGATGAGGTTCGAACTCGCTCCTACCGCAACTCAATCATTAACAACCCTCATCTCTTTAAGGATAAGATCGTCCTCGATGTCGGCTGTGGTACCGGTATCCTTTGCATGTTCGCTGCCAAAGCCGGCGCTAAGAAGGTCATCGGTGTTGACATGTCCAATATCATCGACCAGGCCAAGATCATCACTGAAGTCAACGGTTTCAAGGACACTATCCATCTCGTCAAGGGCAAGCTCGAAGAAGTTGATCTCGGTCTCGGACCCGATGGCAAGGTCGATATCATCATCAGCGAATGGATGGGTTACTTCTTGCTCTACGAGAGCATGCTCGACACAGTCCTCATGGCAAGAGACAAGTACCTTGCTCCTGGAGGAATGATGTTCCCTGACAAAGCCACCATGTATATCTCCGCCATCGAAGACCAAGAGTACAAGGATGAGAAGATTGGTTTCTGGGACGACGTCTACGGTTTCAACTACTCTTGCATCAAGGACATTGCTCTCCGTGAACCTCTCGTAGACACTGTTGACATCAAGAGCGTCGTTTGCGACCCTTACCCCATCAAGCAGCTCGACCTTCTCACTGTGACAAAGCAAGAGTTGTCGTTCGAGTCAGAATTCAATCTCAACGCAACAAGGGACGACTACGTTCACGCATTTCTCGGCTGGTTCGATATCTCCTTCGACGCCTGCCACAAACCAGTACAGTTCTCCACCGGTCCTCACTCGCGTTACACCCACTGGAAACAGACTGTTTTCTACACAAAGGATGTTCTGGCTCTCAATCAGGGCGACTCTATCACGGGCAAGTTGGTCTGCAGACCTAATGAGAGGAACAACAGGGATCTCGACATTACTATCGACTACCAGGTGCACGGCGCTACAGCTACAAAGGGGAGGATGGAGTACAAGATGTCCTGAACTACCTTGCCCTTTCATCAACTTAGCACAGTTCAAGCCACCAACATTGCAGGCTTTTTGTGGCTTTTTATCATTTCTCTTTGTAACTAGGTTGCCCTCTCTTCTCCTGTAGAGGGTGCGCAATATGTAGATCATTCCAGCTATCGAGATGCCGGTGTGTCTGCTTGCAAGACGATGCAGCCGTTAGAAAATATTTGAATCAAGTCTCAACTTGCTCACACAGAGTCATTAGAGGCGCTCATTCGCACATCCTTGGTACAGCAGAATGAATCTCTTCAGCAAAGGTGTCTATTGTAGCCCAAATGAACAGGAGCTCAGAAAGAAACAACCTTGGCACCACTCTTCTGCTTCTTCGCACTCTTCTGCCCCGACGCCGATTTGCCCTCAATCTCAACCTGTGCTCTCTTCCTAGCAAAGTTATGGAAGTCATCCTCATCTCCACCCAATCTTCTCTCCTCCTTTGTCGATCCAAAAATAACCTGGTTGACCAACTTGTTTGCCTCTGGATCATTCTTTTTGCTCTTGCCCTCGTTCCTCAAGGCTAGTGGACAGTCCTTCGCCAAGTGCTCCACGGAGCTGCAAAGTTTACAGCTTCCTCCTTCGGGGTACACACCCCTACCTGCATTGTGAGGGCACTTTGAGGAAAGGTGACCTTTGGAATGACAGATGAAACAAGTGGCGTAAGGAAGTTCGTCGTTCTTCATTTCAGCTTTGCGGCACTTGGAGAGTGTGTGTTCCGTAGATCCACAGCGGAAGCAGATTCCCACTGCATCACGACCGATCATGGGTCTATCGCCTGAAGTGTCGTCCGAATTCTTCAGAGAGATGGATTGGGCATCGAGAGCGTTTGGACAATCTTTGGCGGAATGACCCATTCCACGACAAGCGAAACATTTCAGTTTGGATTGACGTTGTTCTGCTCGTTCCTCTCGACGCACATCGCGGCGATCCATTCTTTTCTCTTGGTCTGTTTTGTTGTTCCAGCTATCACCGTTGCTCTGGCCGTTCCTGTAGGTGTTGGTAGGGTTGCCTCCGCGTGCGCCCCATCCTCCATCACCGCCTATACTGGAGCCATTATGGGAGTGAGGGTGGGTGGGAGCCGACCAATCATCCTTCTGCCTAGACTGCCACATGGTATCTGATTGTGGTGCACCCAAACGGATCAGTTGACCTTTGGGTCCGTATTCGAACGATCCAAACATCTGCTCGACTTGTCGTTCAATATCGCGCGTCATCTTTTGGAACCTCTTCTTGCTTTCTTCCTTCTTGGCCTTCTTGGCTTTGAGTTTGAGAAGTTTGGCTCGTTTGAGGAGTTTTTCTACTGTTGGTGTTTCAGCATGGGCTGCGGGCTTCTCTTCGGCTTCATTGGTGGTAGTGGCCGAGGCGGAAGTGGATGCAACGGGTTTGGTCGACTCAGCATCTGCCTTTTCGGCGGTGGATTCTGTGGAGTCAGTTTCCTCGCTCTTGTTCTTCCTGTTCTTCCTGTCCTTCTTTTCCTTCTTTTCCTTCTTTTCCTTCTTCTTGCTCTCCTTTGAGCGAGACTCGGTAGGTTCGGAAGGCTGCATCTCTACTTTGGCGGGAGAAGCTACCGGTGTGGAATTGATCTCGGGCTCGCTATCCGAATCGACGGTCTTCTTGGCGAGCGACCGCCTTCCATCGAGCTTTGTATATCTTGTCATGGTATCCTGTTTGTTCTATGCGGTTTCGTCCAGGGTCGGGGTTGATGTATGGTGGGAAGACGAACAAGTTGCAAGTCATTCTAGCAAGAAGAGAGTGCGAGCACCACCAAAATTTCCAAAAGTTCACCTTTCTCCACCAAAATTTTCCCAGACGACATCGTTTTTTTCAGGGTCCAATTTTCTCTGTTATGTTAGCTTACTAACTCTAACATTGTCAAATACTGTCGTGACCGGCGGTGGAGGTTTCTAGACGTGTTCGGGCCACGTCGACGTTGCGCACCCTCAGAAAGCTCAGTCTTCTGAGCGCTCGTAATCCTCTGTTCTCTTCACACCATCATCCTCAATCCTTCACTCCCTTACCGCAGGATCAAGATGGACGAATTACGCAAAATCCCGCCCGTGACACGCTTCCTGCTCGGTGCCACCGGGGCCGTCACCCTACCATGCGTTCTGGCCATCACTACACCCACTCGGTTTGTCCTATTCTGGCCTTGGGTCATTTCCAAATTCCATATCCACCGACTCTTCTCCTGCTTCTTCTTCGCCGGCAGCGGTCTCAAGCTCCTCTTCGATCTCTTCTTGCTCTTCCGTAATAGTCAAGATCTGGAATTGAACCATTTTGGTCGTCGTACAGCAGACTACACTTGGGCTTTGCTGGTTATGGGAACCGTGATTCATGCTGCCAACTATCCCCTTGGATCGGCGGTGCTGTTTGGTCCCATGCTGAACGCGCTAGTGTATGTATGGGCGAGGGCGAATCCAAGTAATAGCGTCTCATTCTTTGGGATGGTCAACTGTCCGAGTAAGTGGTTGCCATATGTGTATATCGGAATAGATCTACTCCAGGGAGGGCCTGCATTGGCAGTTCAGAGTGGAACCGGCTTGTTGGCTGGCTATGCTTACTGGCTTTTCGATCAGCTTCTCCCAGCGCAAAGAAGAGGCAGAGCTCAGGGGAGGAGCTACATCCCCACCCCAGGCTTTCTGCAATCTCTGCTTACGGACTCGGTAGACCCAGCACTGGCAGGACACAACATGGGAGACCGCAACGCACGCCGCTTCGCAGGAGGCACAGTCTGGAACGCTGCTCGTGACCGTGGTCATCGACTCTCTGATCGAAACGCCAGTAGTGCTTCACCTCGCCCAACAAGCATCGCATCCGCTCTTGGCGCAGGAGCGCGATCTACCTTGTCCACGCTCAACCCATTCAACCGCAGCTCCTCGTCCAGCTCTTCCCGCACCGCAGGTCCAAACAGAGAAGAAATGCTAGCAGCAGCCGAACGTCGTCTTCGCGCTTCTCAATCTTCATCTATTGTAGGACGAAACGCTGCTGGAAAAGCCCCCTCAAAACCAGCAGGATCAAACACAGCAGGTAGCACCAGCTTGAACGCTCCTTCATCAGCAGCAGCAAACCGTGCTTCACCAAGTGCGAACTTGAGAAAGACAGCCGCTGGTGGAGCACAGTCGAATATGTTCACTTTCGGTCAGCTCAATGAAAAAGGTGCCAGGAAGCAAGGTGAGGGGGAAGAGGATCATAGCTCAAGCGGAGGAGCGGTGGCGGAGCAAAGATGGTTAACGGAAAAGGCGAAGGCGAAAGATAGCGATGATGAGGTGGAGGAGGATGTTAGTACGGGTCATAGTTGGGGTGGGAGTGGTCAACGACTCGGTGACTAGATACTACACACTCCCATCTTTGGAGATCATTTATGCATTGCAATCGTGGCAATATTGCAGTACTGATGTGCGCGAAACGTGTGACTACAGATTGTGCTGAGACCCGACAGCTTGAATGAGAAGCTTGTAAAACTCAGTAGCCTTTACCAACCCATGAATTGTCGTCCTCTCGTCGACGGTGTGAATGTTCTCCTCCTCTCCTTTGATCGGGAACGGCAAATCGGAACCAGGACTGAAACGGAAGATATGCTTCGTAAGCTTCCAATAGCTCTTTGTGTCTGTGTTTCCACCCATTACGTCCGGGGCAACCAGGATGTCTTTCCACACAGCTCGCATGACTCCCTGCAATAGGACCCAGGGTTTGGCGCTGCCGAGTGGTGTGAATGGTGCTGGCTCTAGTGCTGAGTTGAATGCGTCCGAGAGTACCACTCTGCCTTTCTTTCCTTTCGTTGAAGAAGAGATGAATGACCACTGAGGCGTTGCATCGCCCTCCACCTCTAGCCCGAGCTTGCGTGCAACAGGGGAGATAGTACGATGCATGTGTTTCCTCACATCATCAGTATTCAACGTCACGTCAATCCTATGGTTCACCACGGTAGAGGCTTGTTCGGGTAGAGCATTGATCTTGACGCCGCCGGAGACAAGGTCGACTGCTTGCGTTGTTTGAAAACCGAACCGTTGTTCTCGGGACATAAATTGAAGGACCTTTTGGGCTTGCTTCTGTAGCTTTCGCTCTGCCCATTTGCAACGAGAACTGACCTTGCGCTCGAGATGAGCGAGCTTTTTGAGCGCGATGCTAAGTTCATGATCTGCTTTGGGTGCATCTCGTGTGCATTGAAGATACTGGAGAGCTGGGTTTACTTCTTGTGGGGATTTGCCGAAGAGTTGGATGGCGGGAGTGAAGGGCTTCGCTTCAATGGCAGTAATGAGCTGGGCGAGCAGGCCGATAGAGGTATGAGGTTGAGGCGCCGAAGAATGGCCACCAGGAGTGTAGACAGTGATTCGGGCATCGAGGTAGCCCTTCTCAGCAACTGCGGGGGCAGCAATAGGAATGCCCAGGTTCAAATCGATCTGACCGCCCTCGTCGACAATCATCGCTACTCCATCGTCGCCGTATCTCTCATGAAGGAACTTGGCAAGCTCGATGCCTCCTTGAGTACCTGCACTCTCTTCGTCAAAACCGAATGAGCATACAACCGTTCGCTCAGGTGTAAAGTTAGACTTGACAAGGCTCTCGAGTGTAGCAAGGATAGAGATGAGGGATGCTTTGCAGTCGCCTGCACCTCTGCCCCAGACCAGGCCAAGGTCATTGTCGATGAAGCCTGAAAACGGTGGGTGTGTCCAGAATGGGATGGTCTCGGGCTCGACAGGGACGACGTCTTGATGGGCCATCAGCACGAGCGGGGAAAGTGACTCCTTGGAGCCAGGGAAGGTGTACACGAGACCCCATTCGTTAACCCTTTCTAGCTTGATGGGCGAGTCATCGACATGAATTCGCGGAAAGGAGGAGCGTATATAGTCGTGGAAGGGAGCAAAGACCTTTTCCCATCGAGCTGGGTCTTGAGCAACACTGGGCCAGTCATCGCCCACGGTGGTGTCAACTTGCACCGCGCCGGAGAGGAGTTGAGCCAGTTCGGAGCTGGATGGCAGCTCGAAATCGTTGTTAGAGCCGTCTAAGAGCGATATATTGGATTTTGGAAGCTCAAAAGCGGGAACTTGTGGGCATGCTTGGTTGTCGTGAGAGATCGTCTGCTTGGGCCATTCGACTGCTCTGTGGAAGAACATGAAGCAGATAAGACCAAAGGTGCAGTACTGCAGCCATCTCAGCCACCACTTGTGATGAGGATGATGTGCTGTTTGGCTGAGAGCGGTCGGTAAGGTATGCTTCGTCTCTTCATGTCGACCCATCTTTGCGAATGTTGTCGATGAAAGTGAAGGTGGAAAGGCAAGATAAGAGAAAACGGCTATGCAATGCGTGTGGTCGCGTGCACGGTTGAAAAGTGTGAAAGACTCCGCGGATTCTTGGCAAGTGGGTTTGCACAGCTTTGCTTCTGCACCACGACCATCAAGACCTCGAGACTCGCAATTGCTTTGGGTTCCGCGACCGTCTCCATCCCTCGCTTTGTCGGCGAAAGAAGCTTGAGAGGCTTTGAAAGGATGCAAGATGGCGATCAGCTGGCTGCAGAAATCGACAAAGCCATCAAGAACGTGACACCTGCACTGCCGGCAGAGGTGTTTGCTCGCATAATCGACTGACTCGTAACGCCGATAGATCCCAATGATTCGACACTACCGCACCCGTCAGGCGCTGACCTTGACTATGCCCCTGCACTGCCATCATCGACAAGTAGCGACCTACTCTCGGCCGCATCCTCATGCACATTACTCCACCAGATCGCAAGACGAGCTCTCTACCGAAGGCCGCTTCTTGGGACACTCAAGTCGCTCAACTCTCTAGCTAGCACCATCTTTGCAGACGCCAAGAAGCTGTACAGTCCTGACCATGGTCAAGCCTCGGCACGCGCCACATGGATCTGTTCGCTCCACCTGCCGCCTGGCGACGGACTGCTTCAACCCGGCGATACGTTGGCAGACCAGGCGGACTACGTTGAGAGCCTGCGGACGCTCTTCAATCATGCAAGTCGGCTTGATTTCGTCTCGCTTGAACACCGCCAGGCAGGTGCAGCTTTGCTTGAATTTCTCTATCCTGCAACCACCTGTCGACCTCGCCGACTCACGCTTTCGAACCTCTCTTTCTCGGCACCACCATTCTCGACGATGCAGTCTTTGGCAACCAACGCGAGAATGACCCCTCTGCTACGTTGTTCAGGGTGGGAAGGAACGCTGCGGCCTGGCCAATGCTTGAGGCTCGCGAAAGGGGGAGAAGAGGAAAAGCGAGTGTTGCTGACGTCAGAGCAAAACGCTGGAATCTGCATGACTTGAAGAATGCGATGCAGATATCTCCAGTGGCAGCAAAGCATCCAGATACGGCAGCTGCCTCCCCTTTGGGATTGCCAGAGGAGGAGGATGGGTATCGATCCAGTCGACAGTCTCGACGAAGAGTCTTAGCCAAGTGCCAGCCGTGAGGCCAGAAGAACTACACACGGCCGAGAGAGACAAGTATTGGCGTCTCGTCGAAGAAGGCAAAAGGGCACTCATCAAGCTTTGGCGACCGTCGCAAACTGAGCCTCATGTGCCAGACATTCGTGTCGTGACTGCCAGAGAACACGATCGAAGAGAAGTCTTTTTTTTTCGATTTTTACTGTCAAGCTCAGCACGAGCCATGCACAGCCACAGCCAGCCGCTCGAATGGTCACAGCTGCTCAGCAGAAGCAAAGCGACTTTACGGACAAGCCGACGCGGTGGGATGCTGCGCAGATCCAGACGTCTTTTCGCTCGTCACAAGTGCGCCGTTCAAGTCACTCGGTGAAGCCGATCGCGGCTGGTATTGGACAGGGGAGCTGCCTCGCCAGACGAGTGATCGACTGAAAGTCGTGCTCCCCTCGTAAGTCACACAGCCATGAAGCCTGAGTGCAATCCAAACTCTGCTTCCATCCGCACGACAAGGCTCGGAAGCTCAACAGCCCGCGCATGTCACACTCTAATCACAAGACAGGTCTGCGCGGCATGACAGGGGCACACCCTCGGTTCTCGCGACTTGATCAGGCTCGCTCGAATGGCTGGTGTGTTTGCCAGCTTTGTACCTTGGCTCCCTCGTTGTTCAGATAGGCAAGTGCCAACTAGTATGGCTATGGGATGCTGCTCGACACCATCATTCTGCAGACATGCCTCGTTCCGCAAATACGCCCAGAGCCACTGCACGGGTCGAGACCGAGATCCGCATCGTGCCTACAAGGCATTTTTTCGAGTTCATTCACGATCCCATGCGAGAGCTGCAAGCCTGACGCTTAGCCAGTTGATCATGTCAGAAAAACCGTGTTGCACTGCAGGAACAAAACGCCAAGCCGCATCAGCTTCTGCCGGCGAGGGGCGTGATGAGGGGCGACGTTGGGGTCGGCGCCGATCCGGATGTATCGTCATGACACAGCCTTGGCTATCGTATTAGAGAACAAAGGATGGCAAGGTAGCATTTTGGAGAGCTTTCCTCCCACGACCTCCGGGCAAACGGGTATTCTACCCTGTACTTTTTCATCTAGATCGGGCAATTCTCGATGAAGAAGGACAGCAGGAGCTACTCCAGCTGCAAGCAGGTGGTCAAGCCAGCGATGACGATCATAGCAACAGCAACAATCACGCGGTCACTTGGTAGCAGTGACCTGTGCTATACGTGGACAAACATCCCAATCTTGCCTATTGTACAGATGTAGTTCGGCCATGCAAATCAAATCGAGCAAATGAGGCTGGGCTCCTCAGCCAGCCATTGAATGTCGCAACAGGTCCCCTCTGGCCATCTGCTTCTTCCTCTTCCAGCTCTTCATCGACTTTGCCAGCATTCACCATCGAATTCTTCTCTTCCTCCCGGCGTTGCCCGCCTCTTATAGCTGTCGCATCCCTCGCCCGACTCAGAAACCTCTCCACCACTTTCTGCGCATCTTCCCTCGAACCCAGTAGCTCATCCTTTTTCTTTCTGTGCGCCTTAGTCCCATCTCCAAGCAAACCTGCTTTCGCATCGCAGTATAGCATTTCTCCCTTCGCCTCATCAAGATCTTTTCCGCTTATTGAGCTATACAACGTCACAACAGATTGATAATAGTTCAACTTGCACACCATCGACCTAGCTGCTGACTTCAATGGCTCGCCCAGGCCTCCTTCTTTTGCTTTTGCCCGTTTTGTGGGTGCACCCATCTTTGTGCCCGTTGCCAGATTCTCCGTCTTGCCACCCTCAAAAGTCGGTGAAGCAATGTGAAGGACTGAGTTCGGGCAGCTGCTTGGATCATGATTCGCTCTAAACGCCTCCGTCTTATCTCTCGGTCCTTGTTGAGCGTTGGTGATGTCTGAGGAGAAAGCAGACCAAGCTTGTTCAAGCTTGGATTCTCGACTGTCTGCAAAGGGTTGATGTGACCAGCCTGCTTCCATTTCCTGACCTTCTTGCTGCGTTCGGGCTCGGTTGAGGGCTCGTTTGCAGTCTTTCGCCAATACTCTTCTGAGGGCTGCTCTTTGCTTCTCTTCCGTCTCTGAACCTGATGGGTCGAGGGGAAAGGAGGGAAAGATGTGCCGTGTAGCATGGTCGGAGATGGTGATGGAGTTAATGTATATTGGTGTGAGGAGGGCTGAAAGGAGGCTGCCTTGGATGCCTATTTCGGATGCGTTCCATAGGGCGATTTTGTCGCTGCAAGACATGGCAATGCTTGGCGGTGAATCTGGGCGGCCGGGCTTGGTGCGGAGTGATCCGGTGACGCTGTTGGAGGACGACGAAGGGTGGGAGGATGATGCTCGGCCTCGAACGACGCTCCCCTCTCCTCCTGCTTCAGAATTCCGACATAAGCCGGAATCGGTGGTATGGAGTTCAAGCAGCTCAGCAAGCGTAAGTGCACCATCCTTGCCAGCAACTTGATCCTGAGCGGCACGCTGAAACTCGAGCAACTTGTTACTTGCGTCTCCGCATGGTAGCGTCGACACGTACAGGTGCACTTGCACTTGCTCGCTTAGCTTCCTCCTCTCTGCGTCCTCAACCTTGTCGAACAGCTTCGGCCCCCCTTCTTCTCCCGTGTTGACCTCGCTGTGCAGCCGATTCAGAAGCCAAAGGCGAGCGCCTCTTCGTGCGAGAGCTTCCGCGTGTTGATCATGTAGCACATCTCCATTGGGCGATAGCGAGGTATAAGGTAGACACTTGAGTCCAGTTGCTAGCGATATAAGCGCATAGTCTCGTCCAGAGGGAGACGTCGGAGACGGGAAGGAAAGGATAAAGGCGGCGAGAACAGTCCATTCGAGATGTCCGTTGGATTTGATTCCCGGTTTGGCGCCACGGGGAGGTAGAAGGTTGAGGTAGGTCGAGATTGCTAGAGAAGCAATCTTTTCATGGTCGATCTCTCTGCTTTGTGCTTCGGTGCTATGAAGCATCCTGGGCCCACCTGAGAGGAGAAGCAGAGGGAGTGGTGGTAGTTGCCAACGGAAAGGACAAGCGGTCTCGAAGAATGCAATCCAGGGTCCAATCGCCAGGCAAGGCAAAGTAAATAAATAAATAAATAAAATTATGTGTTAGACCTCAATAATTCACAAATCCGTCATATGGGCGATGAATACGCGATGTCAATCATTTGCGTTTTGTTGCTTTTTATAGAAAACGCTCCGAAAGCGGACAGGCGGATCGGCGTCTGACATGCCAAGCCCTCACGTTCCTTGAGCCTCACTTAGAATTTCTGCCTCCTTGTGCTATCTATGCGTCGACCACTTCCATCCGTGCTTCCTCATCCTCACCACCATTTCATGCTTTCGCTCGAGATTTGACCTATACCCCAGGATTCCCTCTAGATGCCTCCGATTTGCTTCATATAAATACCCTGACATAGACATAGACATAGACCCGAAACTAAAGGACAAGGATGGCTTCAGCAGAACAACTCCACCAGCAGCTGCACCCCGGCTTTCCACACGTACATCACCATCCAACGCTCAAAGAGACTCTGCAAGGCGACGACAAGACCACTAGCGCCGAATCTGTGTCTTCCTCTCGCTCTGGCTCTCCTTCACCCAACAAAGGTGGCCAGCATGCTTCTGCGAAAGAAAACGGTGATGGTGCACCCAAGACCAACGGCGATGCAGAACCCTCTTCCTCATCCTCAGGCCCCAGGGGATCAGCCTACAAGATCAAGCTTCATTGTCGATCCTTTGACCCCATAGCTGACTCTCAAACACTTCCTCCAGACGAATTACCATCGCATTGGGTTCCCACCGTTATCTCACAGCTCTCTCGTGTATCCTCGACCGCGTTCGGCAATCTAACCTTCCCACGAAACAGCACCTCATCCCTCAAACAACAGAAATCGCAGCAACAGGAGCAGGAGGAGAACGAAAAGGAAGAATCACACATGCTGCATCGTCTAACATTTGTCAATCCGTGGCAGCATAGCTTCCGTAAACCTAGTATCAAAACTGTCTTGAACGGCGGATTGAAATGGGGTCTACCGGATAACTATATTGAAGGATCAGGCAAAAAATTCGTACGTGCCAGTGGCTTCAAGTCGAACAAGAAGATTGCGAGAGAGCTGGAAGGGGCAAAGGCAGATTTAGTGGAAGGATGGGATAATGTAGAAGTTGTGGATCCTGATTGGGGTTGGCCTGCTTCTGGCCTCAAGAAAGAAGTTGATCATATTCGACAGAAAGATGATACGCAGCCAGAAAGCAAGATGAATGAAAGCGATGCTGACGATAAGGCGAAAGAGAAGAGTGTGAAAGAATGGCAAGATCCAACGAATCCAGATAAGGTCGCTGCTAGGGTGACTTGGCTGGGTCATGCATCTACTTTGCTTCAGCTTCCGCCGCTTTCCACTAGCACAACGAGTGCGAGTGGAGGAGGCGAAGATGTGACTTCGAGATCGATCAACATTTTGTTCGATCCGATCTTTTCAGAACGTTGTTCACCTTCGCAATCAGCCGGTCCACAACGGTTTACACCAGCTCCTTGCTCTGTTGACGACCTACCACCGATCGACTTCGTCATTATTTCGCACTCGCATTACGATCATTTGGACTACCATACCTTCCGTCAGCTAAGACACCATCGGGCCGACAAGATCCACGCGATTGTTCCGTTAGGAGTCAAAGATAAGCTCACCGGAAGCGGCGGGCTTGGATGGCACAAAGACCAAGTCTCAGAGCTGGATTGGTGGGACAATGCCTCGCTCACCATCCCTTCCTCTTCAGGAGATAGTGGAGAGCTCAAGATTTTTTGTACACCAGCACAGCACGGCAGCGGCCGTGGAGCAGGAGACAAAGACGCCACCCTCTGGGCAAGCTGGGTTGTTCAATGGCAGTCTTCTTTCTCAAGTGGGGAGAAGAAGAGATTCAGCGCATTCTTCGCTGGAGACACCGGACTCAAATTCCACCCTGACAGTCCTCATAAACGCAGCAAGTACCCTGCATGTCCTGCTTTTGCAGATATTGCAAAGAAATTTGCACCTTTTCATCTTCTCCTTCTGCCTATCTCGGTCGGTTCTTCGCTGAGCTACTTCAGATCCTGGGATCCTTTCCCTCGTGCTTTCTCGCCTTTCCCGCGGGTAGCGAACACGTTGACATCGAGTATTCACATGGATCCATATGACGCAGTCGAGTGTCATGGTATCTTCAACAAGAACGGAGCCAAGAAGGGTGGGAAGGGAATGGTGAGTATGGCAGTGCATTATGGCACCTTCGTACGGAACGAAGAGCAAACGAGGGCAGATGTGAGAGGCTTGAGGAAAGCTTGTAGTATGCAGAAGCTGAAATTCCGACGAGTAAAGGATGGCAGTGATTTGATAAAGGGAGAAGAAGAGGAGAAAGAGGAGCGAGCCGAAGATGTGTTCTTAGTCGCTGATCAGGGTAAGACTGTTTGGCTTCCCATTCGCTCCAGCTCTTAGACTCCTGATTGAAACATAGACTTAGACAATCACTTATACCCGCGGCACACTGCATGGTCGAAACTGCTTGCAATGCAAGCCGATTTTTTCATTCATATACAAACGAATGTGTCTAAACGCTGAGATTAGGTTTAGATGTTCTTGTTCTTATGAGCGTTCTCCCCAACCCTGTGGATCTGGAAAATCCTGCCAATGATCCAATCCTTAACCCTTGTAGGCAAGTAGTAAGAGATCCAAACAGTCAGACTCTTTTTCCCTGTGAAGAGATAAGCACCTGGGTTGTTTGCGCTGACCCACTCCCTGACGTTCCTCGCGAAAGTCTCGCTGGGTGTTGGTTCACCCTGTTGGCTGAATTCGGCACGGAACTTGACGAGGTCTTCGACATGTTTGTACATTGAGTCTGCTGGAAGGTAGCCCAAGTCGCCAGATTCGGACGAGCCGTGGGCGGATTGATTCTTCAGCGTGTTATCAGCGATCGAAGACTTGATGGCACCAGGAGCGACAACGACAACTTTGATGCCGAACCCGGCGAGTTCGAGACGAAGGGTATCGGAGAGAGCGTGGACCGCAGCTTTAGAAGCGGAGTAGGGGGCACCGAAAGGCATGCATGCAATGGCGGCCACAGAACCAATGTTTACGATTACGCCCGATCGACGTCGGATCATGGACGGAACTGCGGCTTGAGTTACTGCGATCAATCCGAAGAACTACGAAGTTAACCACAAATGCAAAACATAGTCAGATCTCTCTTCCCTTTCTGCTCTTCTTATAGGGAGTGGTCTGGGTGCTTACATTGGCATCAAAGGTCTTCCTAATGTTATCCACTGGCGTTTCCACCAAAGGGCCCACAGCAAGATTTACCCCAGCGTTGTTCACTAGTATGTCAATCCGGTCCTGTGTGGAGTCGGTGATGACTTTGAAAGCAGCCTTGATGGAGTCTGAATCGGTAACGTCCAACCGAACACGTTCGATTCCGGCCGGAAGCTCTCGAAGAGACTCGACGTTGCGCGCGGTAGCAAAGACTCTGTAGGTTCCCTGAGCGTCGAACTCGATGGCCATGGATCGACCGAGACCGGAGGAGCAGCCGGTGATCACGACGACTTGACGCGGGTCTTTAGCTATGGCTAGATCTGACATTCTTGATGTGCTTTCTGAGGTGATGCTTCGAGTAGTGAGCTGGTTCGAGGAATGAGTTGATTCGATAAGGAAGATTCGATATGGAAGATTCGAAGAGTGAGTCGGTAGAATGAGGAAGGAGGAGATAGGGATGGATGAGGAGGAGGAGGAGAAAGAAGCGTGGAAGAGGTGGCGTACAGACGCTTAGCGTCAGGTGATGCACGGTTCACAAATTCTTCTTGCCCACCTTACGTTGTGGGAAAATTTCAAAGGAGGGTTGTCCGATAGGACGAATCTGCACACCAACACTAGAGAGGTTTCGGTAACTTACCTACGACCAACGACGAACTCGTAAGCGAGTACGTCTGAGAGGTGGAGAAAATGGTGGTTCGGAAGCAACAACATTTACAGCGACCAACTCGGGTTTCGGACAGGGCAATTCTTTTTTATTTATATAAAAAAAATCCATTTGATGCGTCTGTGCGATTAATAAGCATGACCTTACCAACCCGCGGCCCGAGGATGGGGTCTCGGTTGGCTCATTTCTCACTATACTTTCACACTCCACTCATCATTAGTAAGCAATATATGTTACATTCTTCTCAAAAACATGCCTGAAGAGCAGTTGGGCGTTGACTTTTCCAACGCCTGACTGCTACCAATGGAACAGGGCCTTGGTCAGCGTCCACGGCCTCCAGCGACCGAAACCTCACTACTCAAACAACACAGCGCACACATCCGCAGAATCATTTCGCACTTTGCTGCAGCGGACATGAGCTTCGCTTACGGGAGGTGTACCACGAGACTGGTCCATGTGCCGCGGCTTCGCTGGGCGAAACGAGGTTTCAAGAAGAAGCAAAAGCGATGACATGTAGTTGAAGATGCGTCGGTATCTCAAGCAATATGCACGCGTCACAGCCGAGACACCGAAGCGCAGGAAGCCCACATAAGCGAGGAGCACAATGAAGTAAGGAGTAGTCGTCATGGCGACGGTTCGGTGGCACCCAGTATCGTAGCAATGCAGGGGTACGGATGAAGTGACACGTCTTGTTTCAGATGCCACTAGAGCGGTGAATGGTGTATATATATGTGTTTGTCATTCAGGTTCACTCTATGAATACTAAGCATTTTTCAAGAAATAACACAACTGTATACGTGAGCTTGCTAGTGGCTCCAATCGGTCGCGTTTTACTTGCAAATCTTCAATTCATGTGTATGACGCCAGTAGCAAGTTCGTTTGGTTGCCGAGCTTGAAGCCCCACAAAAATCAGCTGGAATTTATGCGTGAAAATTAAATGAAAAGAAAAATGTGAAAGAAAAGGCCAAGCAAAAATAAGGTCGAGAAATTGACCACAAAAATGGGTCTTGCCCCGCGCACAGACTTCTTCCTCCACACGACACCTCGCCACTGCACACCATCATTCGAACTGCCTCTCAGTACATAGGAATCACGATGCCGGACAAGGAAGATAGCAATAGCGCTAGCGCCAAAGTCGAAGCAATGAATCCTTTCTTCCCTGCCCCCCATGCCCCCACATTAGCCGGAGTAGCTGCTCTGTTAGCCCAGCCCACAACCCGTAATGTCATAGTCCTCGCCGGCGCCGGGATCTCAACCTCCGCCTCCCCACCCATCCCAGACTTCCGCTCTCCAGGGACAGGTCTCTATTGCAATCTTGCAGCATGCAACCTTCCATATGCAGAAGCAATTTTCGACATCTCCTACTTTCAGCGTCATCCGCAACCCTTCTTCACCCTTGCAAAGCATCTCTATCCCGGAAACTTCAAACCTGCACTCGCACATTACTTCCTCACTCTCCTTCAGAACAAAGGAAAGCTCAAGCGCGTCTTCACACAGAACGTTGATACTCTGGAGCGAATAGCAGGTGTGGAATCAGATAAGATCGTTGAAGCGCATGGTAGTTTCGCCACCTCCACATGCATTGTCTGCAAGCATAGGGTTGATGATGATTGGATCCGGGCGAAGGTTATGAATGGTGAAGTGGCTAGGTGTCCAAGAGATAAGTGTTTGGGCAAGAAAAGGGGAAAGGGAGACGGAGAAGGGCTAGTGAAGCCGGATATTGTCTTCTTTGGTGAATCGTTGCCCTCGAGGTTTTTCAGGTGCATGCCAGACTTCAAAATGGCCGATCTGCTGATCGTAATGGGAACTTCGCTGCAGGTTCAGCCTTTCGCAAGTTTGATCGATGCTGTGCCAGATAGTTGTCCGAGGGTACTGATCAATTTGGAAAGGGTGGGCGAGTTGGCCTCTTCGGATGGGTTTGGTGGGGGAGGAATGGGTGGAGGCATGTATAACGAGACAGGGTTTGACTTTGATGGTTTGACGTATGGTGGGAAGGACAAGACTAGGGATGTGTTTTATGAGGGTAAGGCTGATGACGGTGTGGCAGAATTGGTGAAGCTCGTGGGCGAAGAATGGGAGAAGGAGCTCGCGAAGCTGAAGGAGGAAGGATACAAGAAGTTGGACAGAGAGGCGAAGCCAACAGTGCATGTGAAAGAACTGAAAACTGATGAGAAGGAAGTGGCGAGCAAAGACCATGGAAGCGAAGCCACAAAGCCTGAAGACAGCAAGCAAACGGCCTATCCGACAATCAAGGACGATGCTAGCAAGTTAGACGAGCTCACTCACGATCTCGAGACAAAAGCGAAGCTCGATGACGAAAAGCCAGATACGAAGGATGAGACGAGAAAGTCGAAAACAAGTTCCCTGTAACGACAGACGCTGTATATTACACTAAATCAAGGAACAAGATTAGATCGCAAGTGCTCTGGGATCAGAGTTGTATAATCATGATATCGTTGGGTATATTGTAGTGTCAATGAATTGAAATTGAGGTTCAAGCTGAGCCTGATGTTGCAAGGCTGTTGGTGGCGGAGGGATGGCTGCGACCGCCGCGAACGAAGGTGTTGTAGCTACTGATTGCTGTGTGATTCCATTCTGCCCTTGCTGTGCGTACTGGTAACGCTCGTGCTGACTAGGGTAACGGCTGGTGCTGATGCGTGTGATGCGGGGTGTAGACAGCAGATGATGCTCTACCTCTCCCCCTCCATTCGCCTCTTCCCCTTCCTCCACCCATACCTCTTCCCGGACCGCCTGTTCTCGGCGGTGGTCTCTCTGGCAACTTCCCCTCAGCTCTAACCTCTGTCTCTAACCTGTCAAACAACATTTTCTTCGCTTCCTCCTCAAGTGGCTCCCTTGACATCTTTCCCGCAGGATACGTCAGCACATAATGGAATCCTTCCTCCGTAGTTGCCTTCTGATACGTCCTCAGGAAATGCGGTAGAATCTCCAAGGCTTGTTCTGCTGTCTTGATCGTCTCGTGATCTTTCCTGATGCGCAGACGTTCTTGAGCGGCTTTGATCGAGATGGTGAGTGTGAGTGAGATTGTGATAATCTTTCTTGTGGAACCCTCGGCTGATGAGATCTCTTGTGCGAGCTCGAGCCAAGTACGGCGTTGTTTGGCGTCGATGTTGGTGCGGTCGATGACAACGTTGTGGCCTGCAAGGAGGCCTGTTTTGGCGGCATAGAGAACTGCACGTCGGTCGCCTAGCTCGTCTTGGTTACAGCGACGCCATGTTGGGAAGCGATCGACTAGGGCACGTGCGAAGGTGGACTTGCCGCTACCGATCAGGCCTGAGAGCACGAGAAGGTATTGCTCTTGGACCGGTCCATCTTGGTTTGCGGCATCTGATGGCTGTGTGGGTTTAGGTGAAGATGGTGCAGCCGGAGCTTCTGGCGGTGCAGGCTGACAAGTGCTTGCCTCGACCGGCGTGGTAGCGAGGGCAGGTGTCGGAAGCATGACGGGACGACCTAACTTAGTGAAGGGAGACAGGGTCCTTCACATGTGTCCCTTTGCATATCCAACAAGTGAGCTTTCTTCCAAAGTCATCGTTCTGCGGAACTGCAAGCTCTTTTTTTTTCTTAGCAAAAAAAAGGAAGTTAGTTGTCCCAGTCTGGCTCACACGGCCGTAAATGAGATCAGTCGGTTGATGCAGAGACTATATGGAGGTCCTGTTAGATTGCGGGTCAGCGAGGTTGGCTCGCTGGCTCCCAGCCCACCGTGGCCGATTGAGCTCCGAGAAGAGCGGGTCGTACAGGCGGAACGTAAGGGAGGGAATCGGGTGGGAAAAGAAGGGTTTTCTGCAAGGTCGGTGCTGCGGGACTCTTTTGCGAGAAGATGAGATGGTGGTGGGAGAGAGAGAGAGCGAGGAGCGAAATGGAGCTTATATATACAAAATGAGCGGCTGAGTCGGTTTGCGACAGCGGAGCAAAACAAAGCATCTGACTGAGTAGGTTGTGACACGTGTGGCCTGTGCTCAGATGCGCACGCCAAGTCACGTGCAGATAATTTTTTGCACGTGATGTGAAGCTTTCTTCTGAACATCGCTTGCGTTTTTGCTGCTCGTCATGATCGTCCTCATCACCTGAAACACCAGTGCCTACACTGCTACTCCACATCGCCTCTTGACTTTACGTAGCAACTTCAGCGCATCCCGCTCATCCTCACTCGCTGCGTCGTCGGTTCAATCTTACTTCGATAGGGCTCTTCTTCACGATGTCTTTCGCAACCGGTTTAGGCTCGTCCTTACGGACAGCATCCAGCAACAGCGCCGCTGCCACTGCCTCTTCATCTTCCTCCGCCGCTGTTCGATCCTTCTCCGTTTCAGCTCGAGCCTTAGCCAAGGCACGTAAGCAGCGCAATGCCGCTGACCCAATGGCTCTTCGCAAAATGGCCAAATTCAATTACGACGATGTTCCCACCCTCGGTCACGCCATTCTCCAGCGCAAGCGCGAGATGCTTCAGCTTCTCCGCACAGTTGAGTTCGAGATCCCTAAGCTGGCCTCTTTCCGTCAAAGCTATACTCCACCGAAGCCATCTGAGGTCCTTCAGTTCCGATTCCAACATTACCAGGGCGAAAAGCACCCAGCATCTCGCAAAGTCGTTCTTTCTGTCGATGTCGACGCTCTCTCAAAGGCCGGTGCTGTAAAAGATGCAATGTCGAAGCACAAATTGCTGTTGCTTGCGGGAAGCAGGTTCCACGCAAAAGGTGGAAAGGAAGGTTTGGAGCAGGGCAAGGGAGAAATCAAGATCTCCTGCGAGTTGTTCCCGAATGAGAGACAGAACATGAAGTGGTGTTCGGACACATTCGATGCGCTGGTCAGGGAGGCAAATGTGAGGAGTGAAGAGGTGGATGCATTGCCATTGGATCCAAGGGCCGAGTTGATCAGGGAGGACAAGAAGAGACATTACTTGAGGGCGGATAGGCCATCGTTCAAGGATTTCCCCAAGGAGTGGTTGTAACATCATCATTCTGTAAACGAGTCCTGCTCCTAGAAACTAATGCAAGTGTACTAGTATCGCGACTCACCCCGTTGGTCCTCATATTGTTTAGTGCAAAGCCGAGCGAAGCCGAGCCTCACAAGCGTTCAGTGACGAGAGCTGCATCAATGCTATGATGACTGTGACACGAGAAAGTCTGCCCAGCATTGCACCTATACAGACATGTCTTCCGAAAAGAGATGTGAATCTGGACGCCCTGAGCGAGTAAAATTTGTACCGACTTGATCCTTACCCGCAGGAAGGGAGTGGGAACAAGATCGCTCAATCGCGATTTACGTCCCGATCTGCGATCTTTAGAGTGAGTTCTCAACAAGTGTGTTAGACTTAGAGTACGCACATGATTTGTCTTGGAGAGAGTCTCGACCTGTCAGGTAAAGCGCGACTTTTCATTGGCTGCAGATAATCAGCAACACCTCTTATCAACGCTTGCTGTCTTGGCCGCCCTTTTCGACAGCTCTTCCACACTCGAACGCCTTGTTCAAAAACTTTGATCCTCACATGGATGCTCTTCTTCTTCAAGTGTTTCGAGTACATGCCATCAAGGCCGACCATTGTTCCGAGGGGTGTGATCGGTTAGCCATTCGAGCGTGATCACTTGGTCCAGGTTATATAGATGTGTGTGCATTGCAGCGTCGCTTTCTATGCGGCAAGGTCTTCAAGGCAAGAGCAGACAAGCAGATAGCGGAGCGCGAAACTCCTCTTCTTATCTTTCTGTGCCGGTTGTTGCGGGCCTGTCCTCTTATCTTTGGCAGTTCTCGGCGTGGTGGGCAGGTGTGTCAAGTCAGGCAAGGCTCTTGTATCTCATCAATCTTCCCACCTTCCCACGCGTCGTCGTCGCAGCAGCTGTCTCCCCCACCGGCGTTTTGACAATGACCGTTGCTAACTGTAGTAGTTGCCAAGTAAACGTGGCTTGGGCTGACACTTGTGTAACAACGTTCAGCGTCTCAGAGTGGGCGCGTGGCACCGTCTAAAGCCTATTGCAACGGTGCGCTGTGGGGCATGATAGACCCACCATTGTCTTGAGTCGGTAGCCTTGCCTGATACTCGTCATCACACGACGCTTTCACACCTTCTCCCCAGTGTCAACGTTGAAAAGGGTCGACCGAGTACAAGGCGTTATCAAATGAATAGGACAACATTGACAATGTCCCACGAAGAGGTGAAGCAGGGGCCAAATTCGATCGTAGAACCAGGAACGAAGAAGCGAAAGATAGCGGATGCAAAGGGTCGCTTGCCGAGGTCTTATGCCTTTTCTTCTTAGTCCTTCTGTCGCCGGTTGTTCATCCTCTTTTGATCAACACCGTCTCCTTATTGTGTACCGCAAGATCAGCCAAGCGGCCCTCATCTATGCCTCGTGGGGTTCAAGTAGTGGATGGGCAAGACATTCTTTCGCCCCTCGTTTCTTGGCCCTCTCCATCGTAGTCCATGTCTTGGTGATGTTAGACGATCTTGGCAACCGCCTGAGATGAGATAAGATGGTGACTGATGCCTGGAGCGCGGAATTGTATGTCAAGAATGAAAGCGGGAGCCGAAGAAAGCCATGGCTTGAAGTTTGTTTCCGTTCTGCTCCTATCTATCAACGGATCAGGATGCCGTGAGAAAGAGAGATAACTTCAATGCAAGATGCAAGTTGCGGCGGAGTGGAAATCATGTCGACCCTTTCGCCTCCTCCTCATTCGCCGGCACAGTGCGTGTGGGAACGGTAGACTCGAAGTTCCACAAAGTTGTGAGAAGTAGCTGCAGATCTTATCGAGCTTTAGCTCCGTTCCTGGCAGGTAAGCCATGTTGTGGGTTTTGTCCTGTATCCGGGGTCCTTGTACAATACTGTAAGAGATCACAGATCGACCCGAGTCAAGCCCCACCACCCTTAGTGCCCCCTATGGCCATCTTCGTATGCAACCTATATAAGCTAGCTGCATCCTTCTCACCCCACTTTGCGCCTTCTTTCTTCTTGTTCTTCCATTTTCCTGCACTAGCGCCTATACCCACCGGCTCCTTCAGTAGCCGCAATCAAGCAAGCACAGTACAGCATCCCTAGCTGACTATAAGGCTCCGCCCCCGCATCCGCCCCCGCCCCCGCCGCATTTCCCCTTCCCTTTCTCACCAACTGTCGCATTCAGCGATTGATTAGCGCAGGATGATCAACTCAACGTACACGCCCGAGGGCAACATCGTCACCATGACCATGGTGGCAGGTGAAGAGGCCGAAGTGGTCTACAACCTTGGCAACTTGGCCTGGATCATTGTGTCCACAGCGCTTGTCTTCATCATGATTCCCGGTGTTGGCTTCTTTTACTCCGGATTGTTAAGGAAAAAGTCGGCTTTGTCGATGCTCTGGATGTCAATGGCACTTCTAGCTGTTGTGTCATTCCAGTGGTTCTTCTGGGGCTTCTCGCTTGCTTTCTCGACTTCTTCGACCAACCCCTTCATCGGCGTAAGTCTCGCTCCTCCGCTACTCTCCGCTACTTCTGGGAACATCCTCGCCATACCGTGTTGCAGTCAAACTAACTCATTCCTTATACTTTAACTTGAATTGCTTTTCATCATGCAGAACTTGGACAACTTCGGACTGATGGGCGTCGACATGAATGCATCCACCGGCGGAACTGCTGTTCCTCAGCTCCTTTACTGCATCTACCAGATGATGTTCGCTTGCATCACCGTTGTCATCGCATGCGGTGCCTTCGCTGATCGTGCTCGTCTCGGGCCCGTCTTGATCTTCGCCTTTGCCTTTATCACCATCGTCTACTGCCCCATCGCTTACTGGACATGGAACGTCGGCCTTGGCTGGTCGAACAAGATGGGCGGTCTGGACTTCGCTGGCGGGACACCCGTGCACATTGCCTCTGGTACCGCCGCTCTTGCCATTTCCATCTTCCTCGGCAAGCGCAAGGGCTACGGTACCGAAAAGCTTGCTTACCGTCCTCACAACGTCGCCTACTGCATCTTGGGAACCGTCTTCCTCTGGTTCGGTTGGTTCGGTTTCAACGGTGGTTCTGCTCTCGGTGCCAACTTAAGGGCTGTCCAAGCTATGATGGTTACCCAGGTTGCTGCTTCCGTTGGTGCCTTGACTTGGATGTTCTGGGACTGGAGGCTCGAGAAGAAGTGGTCTGCTGTGGGCTTCTGCTCCGGTGCTATCTCGGGGTTGGTCGCTATCACCCCTGCCTCTGGTTACGTCGGTACCCCAGCTGCTGTCGCATTTGGTGTCGTTGGTGGTACCGCTTGCAACTTTGCCACTGGTCTCAAAAATGTGCTTGGCTACGACGATGCTCTTGATATCTTTGCTGCACACGGTATTGGTGGTGTGGTTGGAAACATTCTCACCGCCTTCTTCGCCGACAACAGGGTCGCTTCCTTCGATGGTTCGGCGCTTATCCCCGGTGGTTGGATCAACAAGAACTGGATCCAGCTCGGTTACCAGCTTGCCGATTCCGCTTCGGGTTTCGGCTGGTCCTTCGTCGTCACCATGATCTTGCTCTTCGCCATCGATCGCATTCCTGGATGCCACTTCAGGGCAAGCGAGGACGACGAGATGCTCGGTATCGACCTGGCTCAGATCGGCGAGGAGGTCTTCTCTGTGCCTTTGCTGCATGACTTCCACCGACCAGAGGCTGGCGCTGAGGTGACTCACGCTACCAGATCGGTCGATGCCAAGTACTCGTCATCACACAGCGAGAAGGACCTCGAGGCTGCTCGGCGCACTTCCTCGTAAATGGCAAGGATTTCTTGTTCCTAGCCTCTTGTCACCAATATCACTTTTTCGTTTTCAGTAATACCAGATGGTGCCAAAAAAGTAGCCCTTGTGCCGTTTGAGCTTGACTGTGACAACGAGTCCTATACATTTCTTCGTCATCCTGATAGAGTGGAATGAGCAGGAATAGATTGATAGCGTCGTCCGCTGGCCCATCTCCTGTTACCATGATGCTTGTACATCTCCACTTCACTTCATCTGAAAAGCGTCCGACGTCCGCACACTGTCTGAAGGCTGCCTGCACAAGGTTCGCACGCCAGCCTCACGACGTTTGGATGGGGACGCTAGGTATGTTTCTAAGCTTACAAGTACACTTTGACAAGTAAATAAGAGAGCCAGAAGATCGCGAGGATCTTGTCACGATCAACAGAACTTCCATTTGTGGTTACAGTTGGTGCAAGTGACAAACGTAGTCATCGGTTCATCTGCCGACCTTGTTTGCATCTGATAATACCTTGTCTTCCTCTGCTTGCATCTTCCGCACTGGAAAGCATCAGTTTCTGCCTCCTGCGCAGCCGCTCCCTTTGCCTTGAACAAGTTCTGCATTTGCAGTTCTTCAATCTCTCGTTTCCTTTTATCACTTGCCAGCTCTTCGTTGGTCATCGTGACAAGCTTGTCAGCTGGAATATCGCGTTCAATGACACGTACGCGAAGGTCCGGGTTGTTCTTGTCTTTGATGTTGAGCGAGAGACTGCGAACTTTGTTGCGGTAGTCAGCGGTGACAGAGCCTTTGCCTTGGTTGGCGAGTATGGCCGCTTCGACAGCTACAGCGGCATCAAAGACTTGTGAGTCGTTGAAGCCGCGTTGCTCCTTGTTGATCTCGAGAGATTGGTAGAGAAGCTTGAGACAGGCATTGCGAACTTTGTCGTTGAGGATTTCAAAGTCGATTTTAGTGTTGGAGGCTGGTGCTGCTGATGTTGGTATATCCGAAGGTGATGTGTCTGCTGCTGATGCAGCATTGCCGGTTGTGCCTTCTGTTTTGGATGGTGGTGCAGGGGATGCGGTGGAGGAAGAAGCTTTGCTGCTGTTAGCACTTGACTGCTGCTGCTGCTGTGCTCTTTGCTTGTCTACAATCGCCTTCCAATCCTTGACCAACGACTTGGCCTGATCTGCCACTTTCTTGTCTGAATGCGAACGAAGCTTTCCTACAGCGACACCAATCTTGCTTTGACGGATGATATCTTCCGTCGGTGTCGAAAGGCCGGATTTGAGCGTGGAGAAGACAGAGAGAATGGCTTCGGAATCGGAAGAGCCAGCAAATTTGGATAACTGCTTCTGCAGATCCTTGAGCTCGTCGAGTGAGAGGACTTTCGAAGACATTGTACCGGTCCTATGTATCCCAGTTTCTGTGTTGGAGGCCAGTGAGATAGAGAGTGTGGGCTTCCGAGCCGTCTATTTGACGTTAAAGAAAGAACGTTATTGTGTATCGCAGTCCAAGAACGATGAAAGGTTCAGCATTGCCTTCGTGAGGTATGCGGATGCGATGTTCTTGCTCGGGGTTATCGCTGCTGAGCTGTTAGAGTGTGGGTTTGATAGTATAGGTGGCGTTGGAGATGGAGGTAAGATGTGACGGTGTGATGAAGAACAGGCTGAGTCTAGACACGAAAGGTGTCGGACGTGACAAAGCAAGAACATTCAATTTTGAGCTCACATGCTCACAAATACAAGTCTCAGAATTGAATGCGACTAATGAGCCGGGCAAAAGTCTGTCGAGGAATTTGAATGCCGATTGCCGAATGCCGAATGCCGAGTTCGAGTTGACATTTTGGTGATTCTTCGCGGTCGCATTCACCTCTCAACACCCTGCTTTCATCGACATCATCCTTCAAAACCCCGGGAAACTTAGCCTGCTCAGCCTCAAGGGTCATTCACGTAGCGCAGCCATGGCAGTGGTATCTATGTCAGCTAAGCAAGCTGGCCCTTCGACGTCTCCAGCGACCGAACAGCCTAGCCTGCCTCCACTTTCGGATTTGTTCGCCCGGTCGTCCAAACGAGCGCGACTGCTATTCCACATCGACGACGATTATGACTTTGACAAATTCGGCGAAGCATCGGCATTGGAACCGGCCAAGGTCCATCTTTCGTCCAAGATCAGCTCGGAGTATGCTGATTCAAAGATATTGCCGCCTGCCATTTTAGCGCAACAAGCAGCAGCAGCAGGGCCTGCGCGCCCAGGAGCACCGAATGCGGCCGGCGCAGCAGCGAGACCTGCCAAACGAAGAGGAGATGAGACATATCTATCAAGACTGATAGACCAGCTGGATGGAGGATCAGCAGCATCGACCGGGGTTGTTGGGCCGGTGGGGCCTTCATCTTCTAGTCAAGCGCTTACGATTCGCAGCACGAATGGCACCTCGTCCGCAGCGCGACCGTCTTCATCGACAGCATCATCTTCCGCGTTATCACTCGCGTCACATCGCGGTGGATCCTCAGGACTGCTATCTCAGGCTCTTATCCAGAAGAAGGAGATGGCGAACCGCAAAGCGAAACCGGCTTTCCATCCCAACTGGAAGCTCTCGCGTGTCATCTCAGGTCATCTCGGCTGGGTACGATGCGTGGCTGTGGAGCCAGGCAACAAGTGGTTTGCTACAGGTGCAGGTGATCGTATGATCAAGATCTGGGACCTGGCGTCCGGCGAGCTCAAGCTTTCGCTCACGGGTCACATCTCACCTGTTCGTGGCATCGCCGTGTCCGCAAGGCATCCCTACCTGTTTTCGGCTGGTGAAGACAAGGTGGTCAAGTGCTGGGACTTGGAGACCAACAGAGTCATTCGACAATACCGTGGACATCTTTCAGGCATCTACTCGCTTGCCTTGCATCCGACATTGGATGTCGTCGTTACTGGAGGCAGAGATGCAACAGTGCGTGTGTGGGACATGCGGACACGAACGGCGATCCATACACTAACAGGACACCGCGGTACAGTAGCTTGCGTAGCATGTCAGGACTCGGAACCGCAAGTGATCTCCGGCTCTATGGATGCTACAGTCAAGCTGTGGGACTTGGCAGCGGGTAGGGCAATCACCACGCTAACTCATCACAAGAAGAGTGTTCGTGCTCTCGCCATCCATCCGACACAGTACACATTCGCATCTGGAAGTGCAGGAGGCAACAACATCAAGACATGGCGATGTCCCGAGGGTACGCTTGTCAGCAACATGGCACACGATACGATTGTCAACACCCTGAGTGCGAATGCTGACGGTGTGCTATTCAGTGGTGGTGACGATGGAAGTCTCAAGTTGTTTGACTATGCCACAGGAACTCCCTTCCAGGTTGCGGAAGATGTACCACAGCCTGGATCTTTGGATGCTGAGGCCGGTGTGTTCTGCTCGACCTTTGACCAGACTGGCACGAGGCTTATCACTGGCGGTGCGGATAAAACAATCAAAATCTACAAAGAGGTTTGATTGTTGCTTCGATAGCGTTGTACAATGATGTATTTTTCTACATCCACTCTTAACAAATCATTAGCGCACTTGCCCATATCTACATGCTCTGCAGAGCCTCATCGCAGACTTTGCTGTTTCTTTGTTGGCCTGCGCATACTGCAATGACTGCTCAAGCGTCAAATGTGAGCCATCTTCCATCCAGACTGAGGAAGCCAAAAGAACTGCTGTGGCTGGGTGGGGTCTATCGTACGATAAATCTTCACCCAACGAACAACGCGAAAAACAAAAACAATTTGGCCGAAGGCTGATGAGCTCCAGAAAAAAGGGCTCAGCAGAACAACCTTCGTCTCTTGCAAATTTCGATATTCACCACGCACACGAGCTGACCATTGCGAGATTTAGGCAGAGAAACTCAACAGACCAACACTTTCGGCAAAAGCAAGTCAGCAGCAACGGCAATCTTGGAAGGATCGCCAGAAGATCAACTTTGCATCGCAAGATCAGTCGATAAGCTCGACACCAACTTCAGAGCATCACTACAGCAAGGATCATAAGGGCGGACCGACAAAGTCGTAAGATATGTCGCAGCATCGCAGAGGGGCCGACTCACATCCAGACCAACCTCCAGAAAAACGAAGGACGCTTCAGATCAAGCTAGGCAGACCACGTCCACAGACCGACCTTCAGCAGCCGGAACAGGCATCTCCGTCGCTCAACCGTGCAATCCGCATCTCGCTCAAAAGGAAACCTTCGATACCAGAATCGCATCCGACTCGACCTCGCTTTGCAGCTGCAGTTGCCTACCAAGACGATGAAGGTGACAATAATGACAAAGGCGACGATGATGAGCAGCAGCAAGTAAACACCGGTGCAACTTCAGATCAGGAAGACGAGCATGACGAGGACGGCCATGATGATCAAGAGGACGAGGGCAAAGATGACGAGGAGGGTGACGAGGACGACGCAGATGGTGACCGTGACAGCACCGATGGAAATCAAGTCGTTGGAGAAGGCGATGGGGGCCTACACAACAATGCTACTGATGCCAACGGCCGAGCAACGAGCCCGCGTGTGCGCGGCAAGAATGGTGCTTTTAGAAGGACGAGTGGGAGCAGCTCAAATTCCTCTCGTCGACCCATCAAGCGCCTCCGTTCCAAAGGTCTTTACGAAGCACTTCCAAAACTCATCGAAAACCTTCAACGTCGTGATAGCTACAAGTTCTTCTGCGAACCTGTCAACCCAGACAATGTGCCCGGCTACACCGACGTCATCAAGACGCCTATGGACTTTGGCACCATGCAGCGCAAAGTGGATGACCGCTTGTACAGCCACATGGACGAGTTCAGGGTCGATTTCCAGCTTGTCATCTTGAACGCCCAGACATTCAATCCAGAAGGCACGCTCTACTACAACGAAGCCAAGCGAATCGGTACTTGGGGCAACAGGGCCATCGAGCGAGAAGGGATGGCAGTCAACGACAACGGTCGTGCAGGTGTCAAGGGCGACGAGATCAGGCGTCAGAAGAGACTGGCGAGAGATGCTGCAGCCTCGTCTTCCGCCGCAGTCATGAGTCCGGATACGCCCGTTGGCGAAACCTCTGGGCGCAGACAGCTGCGTCTCTCGACCCTTCAGCACCAACAGACATTGGACGATGGCAGTCAGATGATCCGTCTATCGACGCCCTCAGGCATAGATGGCGTGTCAGGCGACCTGTACACTCGATCCGCGGCGCGAGGATCACATTTTGCCTTCAGTGCCGGTGTCGAGGCTATCATGGAAGCTGCTCGCGTCCCATCGCATGCACGACAAAGAGCTGCTGTTGCGCTTGGCCTTGTGGGCGGCACACTGACTCGCGAAGACTCTGTCCAACCAGGTTATGGGGTCAAAGGCGAAGGAGATGTTGAGATGGATCTAGATGATGAGGACGATATGGACGTGTCGGACGAGGAAGGTGGCCGTGCAAGTGTTGCCCGAGGAAGAGAGTCTCGTGAACCTTCCGTCACCGTGGATGGACCGGCAGGCTCTATCAGCCGTCGATTTGGCTCATCACAGCCCGGAGGCACTCCCTCTACACCCATGGGCCAAAGACAGCCGAGTCCAGATGCGCTGCGAAA
Source organism: Ustilago nuda (assembly GCA_022963125.1). NCBI lineage: Eukaryota > Fungi > Basidiomycota > Ustilaginomycetes > Ustilaginales > Ustilaginaceae > Ustilago > Ustilago nuda. Next base: position 257,779 of record JALCUS010000004.1, on the reverse strand, counting down.
ACGTCTTGCAGCTGTGAGGGGTACACCGATCCAAGCATTAGCGAGTCCCATCGGACCGAACGCGACTGCTGGAGGCACGAGTAGAGCTTCCAAGCATGCTAAAGGAAAGCAGCGACTTGGTGCGCCCGGTACACCGAAGCGACTATTGGCGCGAACAGGGAACATTGGTCCGGCTACACCTCTCTCTGGTATTGGTGCTTCAACTGGTGCTGTAACCGACCCTGCAGCTGCAGCAGCAGCACAAGTGATGGCCAATGTCTCTCAAACGCATTTGCAACCAGGCATCGCAAACTACTCTTTTGATGACGACGGCTCCATCAACCCTGAAGACATCGATGATTTGCAGACTTTCCTAACCCTTCATCGCAGTGACAGACGTGTTCTCATGCCGACGATCGAATCACTTCATCCGATTCCTTTTATCCCTAGCGACTATGCTGGCAGCGGTGTTGGCGACAAGGACAAGGATCAGGATAAAGAAAAGGACAAGTACGGAAAGGAGAAGGACAAGGAGAAAGCTAAGGACAAGGGAGCAGGCGCCGATGATGGCGATGATGATGAGGAGGACGGAAAGGGCGAGGGAAGGGAGAAAGGCGATAAGGATCCGCTCTCGACTTTGCCCCCCGCACGACCAGGTGCGCCGGATCCGCTGTACTTGGCGATTGCACCTGAACCCGAGCCCTTGCAGTGCAATTTCAGCCACGATGTGGATGCTCTTCCGCCGCATTTCCGCAATCTGCCTTTCTACACACCGAGTCTCCGCGCTGAGATCAACATGGCAAAGCCCACGAAAACTCAGAAGGACAGACAAGCCGAGGTGCCTTGTTCATGGAGCAACCCAGCCTACATAGAAGCGTTGAAGAATGACAAGCGGCCGAAAAAGCAAAAGGACAAGGAAAGAGAAAGGGAACGCGAGACGCTGGAGGATTGGAGTTACTTCCGACCGATCCTGACGCGGTTGCTGGAGATCACTGATCTTGGGCCGTACAGCGCGCTTGTCCCAACGGCAAAGATCAATGCTCGAGACGCAGGTATCACGAAGAGCAAAACTGCTGAGCAAATCGAGGCACCGAGCGGCACCGGACTTGCCACGACACTACTAGCTGAGGATGGCATCGAAGCCATCAAGGTTGAGCTGAAGCGAAAAAGGCAAGGTCTAACCCTGCCAGAGCAGCTGCTCGATCGATACATTCAAGCTGCTCGCAACGGCGATGCAAAGGTTGGGGAGGAGCTCCTGACGGTCGAGCAGAGACAGGATGCATCTCGTATCTTGTCAGACATGGTGTATGCTGGAGTAGTCGGCAATGCTTACATTCGCAGCGTTGGAGAATTTGTTGGAGGTGCAGTGCATCACGCTATGCTGCTGGATGGAGCGGACGACGAGGAAGAGGATCAAGCTGCGGCGGCAGAGAGAGAACTCTTGATAGCCGCAGCACTGGGTCAAGCCAGGGAGGAGATCGACATCCCCGAGCCGACAGCTGCTTCTCGACGCGGACCGTTCATGTGGCGTGACACGACCGAAGAGCCGGGTGGCGGTACAGGCACACCTTTGGTTGCTCCGAACGACGGCGATCAGGATCAGCAGCAGGGTAGGGCTTCAACTGCTCACACGACCGCTATCGGTACACCAGCAGTCGCAGGAATAGAAGAAGTCAAGCCGGCCATCTCCGGGTTGTTGTTGGAGCTTGATGCGGTGGAAAAACAGCTAGCGCCGCTGCCCAAGCCTCTAGCTCAGATGGTTGAGGAAGAAATCATCCGACCTATCACCGGCAACACGTTGGACGTTCTCCACCTTGTTGCAGTCTATCTCAAGACACAAGGCTCTGAAGCGCTCGATCTGGAAGAGGTCGAGGCAAGGCTGTTGAAGGAGCAGGCCACCCGCCACAAGATTGAGGGACTCGACCCCTCGCTGCTTGCCGACAATACCGGGAAGAAGTCAGAAGTGGCCGCAACGATGACTCCACCGCCGCCAGCAGCAGCAGCACAATCTCAATCGCAATCGCAACCTCAGCCTCAGGTAGACATTCCGTTGCCGTTCACAGCGGAAACAGAATGGTTGAAGGATCAGCCCGAACTCACGCGACTTTTGGACGAGGCTCGTCAAGATGTCGAGAGTCTAGGTTCCATTGTCAACTACATCATCCAAAGCGCCTGATTTCAAGCGCATGCTTTCGTTGGTCATTCCTGGCAGACAAAAGCGCAAAAGCAACAAGAAGCGATACATTGTATGACAAAGATGCGTGTGTCTACCATTGTACTCGTATCTCACTCTCTAATTGGTGTATTACTAGCAGACCGTTCTTGTGAAAGTGAACTCGTTTGTTGTGTGTGATTGTGTGGACTCGGCGACATCCGAAAGCATAGCCGCATTTTAATAATAAAAATGATTGTTAGACCCTGTCTTGATGCACGAATACTGAAAAAAGAAAAGGCTCAGAGCAGGCGACGCAAAAACGGGTGATTTTCACGACACAAGAGGGCAGAGGATAGACACTGGCGACGTGGCTGCTATTTTCAAACGAAGACGCGTTTCAAAAAATCACCCCATCTTGGCGGTGTGCAGCTGCTTTATTTTGCAAATGAGGAAACTTGAATCTAAGCTAAGCATTCGGCGACTCTTGCAGGCTGTCCTAGGATCGACACTTTCCTTTCCATGACAGCACAAATTGGGCTGTTGGCTTCCAAAGTAACACGCGTGTTGTTCGACTCTGCTGAACGCTCTGCTCTGCTCTGCTCGCCATCCCACCACCATCACGTCAACGCTCCTTCATTACACTCCGAGCTTCGTCGATCCCATCCTATTTGCTAGCGCTTTTGCTCCTGTCGTCACGATGGAGTTCGTTTCACAGCAGTTCAACTCGACCGTCGGGTCCCTGATGAAGCCGGCCACCTCCCAGTTTGCCTCGGACCTTTACAAGAACACCGACTTTGCCTCGCTCAACTTGCTTGAAAAGGCATGGGCCAACTGGTACCTCTACTGGGGCAACCCTGTGATTGCCACCGGTATCATGTCGTTCATGATCCACGAGATCGTCTACTTTGGCCGTGCCATTCCTTGGATCATCATCGACTCGATGCCATCGATGCGCAAGTACAAGTTGCAGGATGACAAGGTGCCCACTCCTGAACAACAGTGGAAGTGCACCAAATACGTTCTTCTCTCGCACTTCACCGTCGAGTTGCCACAGATTTGGTCTTTCCACCCCATTTGCGAATACTTTGGTCTTGCCACCCACGAGGTACCTTTCCCACACTGGACTAAGATTGCATGGCAGATCGGGCTGTTTTTCTTGTTCGAGGATGCTTTCCACTATTGGGCTCACCGTGCTCTTCACTGGGGACCTCTGTACAAGCACATTCACAAGAAGCACCACGAGTACTCGGCTCCCTTCGGCCTCGCTGCCGAGTATGCTCACCCTCTCGAGGTCCTCATTCTCGGCACTGGTACCATCGGCGGACCCTTTGCTCTTTGCGCTTTCACCAAAGACCTGCACATCTTGACGGTCTACATCTGGATCGTGCTCCGTTTGTTCCAGGCTATCGACGCTCACTCGGGTTACGACTTTCCCATTTCGCTTCACAACTGGATCCCCTTCTGGGCTGGCGCAGATCACCACGACTACCACCACCAGGCTTTCGTCGGCTGCTACTCGACCTCGTTCCGCTGGTGGGACCACTTCCTGGGCACTGACCTTTCATACAAGCGTGCCCGCGCTTGTCAGGCCGAGAAGAAGCGACAGGCTTTGGAAGGTGCCAAATCTGCTACTGCCAAGGCTCAGTAAAGGCTTCAATGTTTAGGCTGAACACCACTCTGTTTGCTCCGTCTCTCATCATTGCATCCTCTACAGATGATGTGTTTTCTGAGCGCAAGGATCGAGTATCAAGTTCTCGACTTGTTGTACATAGTTAATTGGCGACAGAGAGCTATGTTTGACTCATTCGCTTGCGCAGTTGGAGCGTGGACAAGACATCCTTCTCTCTCTCTGGCCCCTTCCATCTCGAATAATTATAGAACACTTAACACGATCCCCTTGTACTGCTTCTCTTCTCGTCTGTGCTGTTGCAATGTTCCGTAAAGCGATGGATGAGCTTTCTCTTGCACTGTCAGCGGAACCGATGCGGCAGAGTTTTCAGAATTGGAGCTGAATTTTCACTCACGTGATGATGCACGTGATCTGCTCGAGCAAATGCCTCCACTTTTCCTGCACAGCTTGTTTTGCATGAACCCACGGGTGTTAATAATGACTGTATCTAACTTTGATTGTGCGACGAGAGTGTCAAAGAAGGTGGAGCTGGTTCGGATTCCCGAACTGCTTCATTTTCCGGCCGACACTTCCCTTTGTTGGCTTCGAAAATGAACCCTCTAAAAACACAGCTTACATTTGGGGGCATTCATTTTCTGAGCTTTTTTGAGTATTGGGAAGACTCTGTCGCATGTCGCTTGGAAATAACAACGAGCATGCGTGTTAAGCCGAAGAGAGAGAGAGAGAGAGATCTGCGTGAATGCTGCGTGTGATGTGCGTGATGCGTGTGAGAAAGACCAACACTTTTTGGTGCAGCACAGCACAGAACAGCATAGAACAGCGTGTGTGTGACACCCTCAAAAGATGGCTGGCACACACTCGCTTCGAATGACGGCTTGACTCTGCTTCGCTTCTCCCATCGTTTCTGGCTGTCATATACCCAATCGTCTCTTCTGACCATCTATCACTCGGGAGAAAAGATCCTCGACTGTCGTTCCCAACGCACTGCCATCTCCTCGAGCCCTGCACCTTAGACTTGTACACGCCGCTTGCTCGCTCCCCCGACTGCGAATGTCATTCGGATCCTTGATACCCACACTACCCTCATTCGATATCACGATACTCGAAAGTGACCTTCCCGATCGCTCTTCCAAGACAAACCCACGCAAACGTTTCATCCCATTTCATCTCAGCACGGCAAAAGACACCGAACTCGACCTCGAACTCGCTTCTAACAGTTTGGGACGTGGCAACCCAATTGCATCACATATAAGGTCCTGGATTGGATCTTCCAACTCCTGAGCCCTGCTTCCGGACGCCACTCCTTTCTTTGTACTTTCATCTAACTATAGTGCTGCAATCATCATCCGGCCTGTATACTCCTCGTTAGAGTGGCACGGAATCCCCTCAGACAATGCCCAGGCTCTTTTCTAGAAGAACCAAAGGCAAAGGCCCATCCCAGATCAACTCTGCTTCAGGATACCTAGGCGCCATCAGCTCAGCCGACATTGACCGTCTTGGACTCTCATCGCCCACGCCGAGCACAGCCGACGCACAGCTCCTACCCAACGTTCCCACAAAGGATGATCTCCCTGCGCCACCTCCCAAGAATCCCGCCGCGAGCCAACATGATCCCTACAACAATCATCAGGCATCCTTCTCTTCGACGCTGACCCTACAGACCACCAACACTACCGCTCACAGCAACGGACACGGCCGCATGGATGACTTTGGTCAGATGCAGGCTCTCACCGGTAGTAAATCTACCACCTTTGCTTCCTCTTCACGGTCCAACAACTACAACACGCTTCTTCAGGCGCCTTCTGCTTCTACCTTAGTCGCTGCTAGTTCCTCAGTCTACGCAAATGGCTCTAAATTCACTCGCAAACAGTCGTCTTCTTCCTTCATGTACGATGCCTCTTCTTCACTACAAAAGCAGCCTTCATACGCCTACGGCTACACAACAGAAGCATGGCACGTTCAGCTCGAAGCAAGCCGTGCCCTGGCGCTGCTAGAGGCATGTGGTGACCAGATCCGCAATCGAGGTCTGGACAACCCGCTCATCTTCTCTTCCATGGCTCTCGATCTGTCACCGACAAACGTAGCTTCCTTGATCAAGCTCTTCGCCTCAACTTCTGGCGTACTCCCCTCCGCCTTTGTCGACGAAATCCGCTTCGCCAATCCACACGATCTTGCAGCAGTCATCAAGTGGGCTTTTGCACGAATGGACCGTGTTCTCGCAGTTCCTGTGCCCGTGCCTGGTGCAAAAAAGGGAGAAGTGCGAGAAGAGATGGTCTACGTACAACAGCGCGGCTTCTTAGATCTAGAATCCTACCATGCTTGGCGAGAGCAGGAACGTCGACAGCACTACACTCCAACCGCGTTCAAGGACTTCCTAGGGCATCTTAAGCAGGAAAATGCCAAGCTTCTCAGCTCATTGTTCTCTTTACTAAGCTCAACGGCTAGCTACTCGTTGAAGAACGGCATGATGCCGGCCAAGCTCAGCAAGCATTTCGGTGTGCTGCTGTTCGGCTTACCTGAAGACGAGACCTTTGCGAGGACGTACGATGCCTATGTCCGGGCGAGCAATGCTACTGAGCACCTACTGTTAGCTTATATCAGGTATCAGGCGACGCAGGAAGCGTTGCCGCCGAGGTTGGCGCAGCACGTTAGTGGCTATCCGTCGATCTTGCCTGCCGAGATGGCTTTGCCATCGACTTCGTCCAAGTTGGTTCCGATTACGCAGATCGAGAGGAATGTTAGGCTCTACAGTGTCGATCTGGTACAGTCGGCTTGCGAGATGGATTTGGAACAGGCGTGTAAGGAGTGGGAACACTGTCTCTGTGTTCATGAGACTTTGGGGAAGGACCCGCAGTTGTCGGATAAGTTTAGGAAACTGATCAATCTCAGAGGTGGCGCTACGCAGGGACGCAAGCCTGGTAGCAAGGCAAACGATCCATCGGTTGGCTGTGAGGACGATGATGCAGTGGCAGCGCATTCCTCTTTGGCAGGGAAGCGCTGGGATGATTTCCTCAGCGATGGCTTCTCTGCGCCTGACTCTTCCAAACTGGCTTTCGACCTGAACGAGTCGGCACGCATGAACAGAATTGCAGGCAACAAGAGGGACACGGTCCAATGGAACATATTCTCGGCCAACGGCTTCCATCCAGACGAGAACCAAGCATTGGCAAAAGCTTTGAGCTTTGACGATGTTCTCAAACGTGACGTCCAGAATTGGCCTTCAGAAAGAGATATGATTCATGCCAAGCTTAAATCTAAATCTGACAAACTCCCCGCGTTCAACTACGACACTAGGCCTCGTCTCCTCACCAGCCCAAGTCTAGCAGGTGTTGCGGAGGGAAAGATGGACAACCACCCAATCAGTCGGATGGATGAAACATTCGCTGATGTCTGGGCGGACTATCTGTTAGGCAACGGATGGAGTAATCGAGATGAATTGACGCATAGGAACGCCAACTTTGTCGTCGTTCAGTACAAGTCTAGGCCGAACGAGAGTACGGTTGGGTCGCAGAGTGCCGGTAGTACGCTTTCTTCGCCGACAAGTTTCAGGAAGGTGGAAGGTGGAGCGAGGGATGATAGAAAGGATGCCGCTTGGTTTGTGGTTCAGGAGGTTGTGCCGGCGCAGTATAGGCTTGAATTGGGGAATGTAGGGCAGGGTGAAGGGGTAGGGAGGGCTATGATGAGGAAGTTGAATATGTTCAGGAGTAAGAAGGATAAAAGTTCTAGCAGTGGAAATGGTGGTGGAGAGAAGAGTATCGATATGGCGGGAGATGATGTGTTTAAGGCTGGATCGGGTGGGTCGACGAAGCGGATCGTGTTGAGTGATCAGCTGAAGAGGAATGGAAGTAGGAATGCTTCTCGTAGCTCACTTAGGAGTAACCGGACTAGTATGGATAAGAGAGCGGGTGGAGGCGAGGCTGGTGAAGATCACTCTACGGTCCATAGCAATGGCCATGCGCACTTCAAGAGTGAGGGGCATCAGCAGTCGTCTTCCTCTGGTAGCGGCGGTGGAAACAAGCTTATGTCGACGCTTCGTGCGAAGAGCATGAAAGTCGTCCATTCTGCTCGTAGGGGAGCTTCTTCCCCTGCCCTCAACTCACGTGATCCCATTCTGGCTGGGTACGACGAATTCGGTTGCCACCCCACCACCAATCACGCTCGAGCAGGCGAGCAAGAAGGAGACGTCCACGGCGACCGTTCGTTCACCAGTGCTGATTTCGAAACACGCAGTATTGGCGATTCCGACAGTATCTCTCTAAGCCCTGCTCGGAAAAGGAGAGGCGATAAAGCATGGATCGACATCCTAGTTCGAGCCAATGGTAACCGCTTGGAGGGTCCAGATGTGCCTCGGCCCTACACCCGAACTATGGCGATGGCGGACGATACAGCACAGCTTTCGACCGTAGATGCTGGGTTGGAGACTGGTGCTAGTACTCCTCGACTCATGCGTGGGTCTGGGGGATCGGTTGAGACTTTTGAGGCTCATCATTCGAATGGTGTCCCTCGCTCATCGACACCGCCGCTAACGGCGAGTAATAAGGCTACACCGGAAACGGATCACGCTGAAGAGTTCCCTGCATTGGAACGGATTGAAAGTGCTTCTAATTCCCAGTGCTACTCTTACTCGGCCGAACCCAGCACGCAATGCAATGCTGCGGATGGTTCTTTTGGTGTTAGGACAGCTCGGTCTCAAGTAGCAGAGATTGCGATGGGTGAGGCATCTCTCTCACCCTCGGCCTCCATGCTTCAACCAGAAGCGGCACTAGACCACGTCGCAGCAGCAAGAGCCGCTTTGAAGTCGAGAAAAGAAGCCCCCCCTCGTCCTGCTGCGTCGATTGATACAAAGAAGTTGGTTGAATCACTTCGTGCCGGGTTGAGCCCTATTGAGGCTGTGAGAGCGAGTAAAGAGGGTAGATCTGTTTCGCCTTCTTCTCCCCTCGGAGGGGATACTTCTGCAGGTTCGGCTAATTGGCTTATGGATGCTCCATCAGCGAAGCCAGCTGCTGGTAGTGTGAAGGGAAGAGGGTATAGGGATCCATTTGTGAAAGATCCTGTGGCAGGAAGAGTTGCTGATGTAGCGTCGAAATTTGGCGGTAGAGCTGGTGCCTCTTCTATTCCTGTGTTGAAGGGGAACGGTGTTGGTGGGAAGGGAGATCTGGAGAAGCCTTTGCCTGCTGTTGTTCAGGCTAGGACTGCAACTACTGCAACCGCTCGAGCGGGAACAGAGGGGATTGGAGCTGCAATGCTTACCCGTGCATCGATGGACAGTAGAGTCTCGGATGATGAGATATATCCGGAGGACGCAGCATCTAATTTCGATCCTCGCGAGCGATACCAGACGAATTCTACTGATAGTCCCCTTATCCGTAACCTGGAGCTTTCCCAGGCAGAGGAAGAAGGCGAGATGGAACAACTCGATAATTCGACTCGATGGCAAGCAAGGTCTGCAGAATGGGAAGCAGCTGAGAGCGGAGAAGCACCGACAAGGTTCGCTCAACCTTATCAACCAGGTATGCCCCTAGACAACGTTTTGGAGGAGAGCGAGAGCGTTGTTTCATCCAGTATCAATCTTTGAGCACAAAGGATGATATTAGCTCGATCGTGATGTTGGGGTGGATTGTTGATGCGGGCGATGCTTGGTTTTGTATTCTCCCCTTGTTTGCTGCCAGGACGTTGAGGAAAAGCAGAGCTCTCCTCATTAATTGCCGGCGCAGTGTGTATGTGTGTGTGTGCTGTGTGAGGAGTCAGTGACTTGATCAACTTCTAAAGCATGCTAAGATGAGTGCGAGTAAATTCTCATGCAGATCGCCAGTGTCCGAGGACAAGGAAAAACACCCCACTTGCGTGCAATGGAAGGAGGAGCGAAAGCATGCAGCTCAGACAGATGATCACGCTCAACTAGGTTTCTGTGACCAGTGTAAGGTTTGGACTAGACTCTTTCCGATAACAGAATACGGAGAGAGCATTAAAAAAAAAAAAAGCAAGCTACAATGGCGACAACAACAAGTAGGACGACGATGAAGTTACATATTAGATTGGTCTAAGCGAGGTGATCCGGGTGAATAAAGTCAAAGTTTGCAGACCATCTATTGGTCTCGGCGAAACTGTGTTGTGCGTCATCCTTGTGAGTGGCAAGGTGCTCAAGGTTGTGGTATTGAAGAGCTGTCTTGGAGAGAGGACGAGAAGAGGCACGTGGAGTACGTGCTTCATCTGAGGTGTCACTCCCACCTGTGACTCGAACGAGGAAACCGAGGTCAGCTCCACCGCGGACGAGGTTGTCTTGGGGTTCATCGTGGCAAAGGTTGAAGTAGTCTTCATCCTCGTTGGCAGTCGCAGAAAGCTGATCATTCGATCGAGACTCTCGTAGTGTGGAGAGGGCTTGTGATCGTGACCATTGCTCAAAGCGTTGATTGAGTGCATCCATCTCAATCTCGAATGCATTGTTAATGGGTGAGATGGTGTCATGGACCGATTTGCTGAGTGCCTGCTCTTGCAGTTGCTGATCAACGGCGGGCAAGTTGACAGAGATCATCGAGAGGGGAGATCGGCCAATTTTGGGTGATGACGAGGCGGATCGCGACGATGTATTTTGGAAGGTGTGCTGGTAAATGCTGGGCAAGTGCTTGTTCTTCATCTTGGGTGAACAGCTGGAGTGGGTCTTGCTGGCATGGCTGCTTGGTCGTGTTGTGAGAGGTGATGAAGACATGGGTGATGGATGAGAAGGAGTAGAAGCGGCGGCCATGACAGTTGCAAGTTTTGACTGCGATGATGGTTGGCGCTCGCTGACAAACTCTGGAGCACCATTCTGTCGCTGGAGATGACGATGGTTGACGCCGCCAGGTGATGACCAACCATACTGCCACCAGGCAGGATTGGCGGCGTAGTGGCCAACAGGTGAGAGTCCCAAGGCCATGATGCGCTGCTGCTCATCATGCTCCTCTTGGGTAGCGACAGGCATCGAGTAGCCGCGGATCATGCCGGCAGACTTGCTTGCTGCAGCTGAAAAGTGGTCGGCAGTAGCGGCAATGTCGAGTCGGAGAGCCGACTTTGGACCGAGAGCCGAGGCGGCACTTATTGGCATGGTCATACGGCTAGACTTGTGTTGATTAGTGTGAAGAGAAAAGCCTTCAGAAAGGCCTCGTCGGGCTTGGCGTCGACTGGCGAGAGAAGCTGAGCTCAAAGGGGCGCGATGTTGGCCTGGGGCAAAGTTCTCGGTCTGCTCGACGTCGATCACATCGACAGAAAGGGTGGAGTGCTTCGAGTTGGAAGGAGGGGCAAGGGGAAGCCAGGGTGAGTGAGGGAGGACAGAACCAGTGGCGATCTGAGCACCGCTAGCAGCCTTGGAACCGCGAAGGTGAGAGCCGGAGTGCGGGTTGGTGGAAGGGTTGTAGAGAGGAGCCTGTTCCGAGATGGAACGATGGGCGAGACTTGGTCTGGACATCATGGTGGACTGTGAGCTGGGAATGGTGGCGAGTAGAGTTTTGCGATGTCGGCGGATGGTGCAGATAGCGACAGCGTCAGACGGGTGGCCGAAGAAAGATGTATGTTGGGGGTGATGGGGAACTTTGACGAGTAGGTATTGGCGAGGTCGGGGATGCGAGTGAGGTGATGCAGCGTTGGAGAAGATGCCAAGAGCGCATGCAAAGACTAAGCAAGGGGAAGGAAAGTGGAGTGAGTGCTACAGTGAGCTCTGAGATGCGATGCGAGGAGCGGATGAGGTATGCTTTTAAGATGGATATCAATACAGAAGGAAGGGATCGTGACAGGGGAAAGTGAAGAGAGGATGCGGCGACGATGCGGTGACGATGCGGTGACGATGCGGTGACGATGCGGTGACGATGCGGTGACGATGCGGTGACGATGATGCAGGTGGGATGGTACAAGAAGAGATGGGATGGTTTCGCAGCAAGAAGAAAGTAGAACTCAAGTGAATGAGGATCGAGCTAGGCTGTGCTATGCTAGGGAGATGCGATGCGGAGTGATGCTGGAAGCGCTGGTGGCGGAATGAAAGGCCAAGAGGAAGCAGAGAGGGGCGTAATGGTGATGCGGATATGCCAGGGAGGATGGAAGACCAAGTGGGAGGCGGGTATGAGAAAGAGGAGAGCGGCGCCTTGGTGATGCAGAGGTTGATTGTCGGAGAGGACCAACGATACGGTCTGATGGGATGGACGAGGGAGAGGAGGAAAGAAGTTAGAAGAATAAGGAGTAGGTGTCAAGGGCTGCTGGCAAGGGTGCCATGAGAGTAAGGAGGAGCGGCGTGGCTTGCGTCGGAGCGTCTGACTCTACGGCTGATGAACAATGTCCGGCCACGCTTGGGCGCAGACAGGCGGATTCGACAAGAGCAGCCCGTCTGCTAGAGGAGGAGAGAAGAGGAGAGAAAAGCGCCTCGATCAACTGCCAGAGGAAAAGAGAGAAAATGTTATTGTCAGCCAGACCGAGCGCAAACCCAAGAAAGGGGGAGCAATTCGGCGTGTTAGAGAAGTGGCAGAACAGAGACCGACCAGATTGGCAGGGTATAGGTCGGGAATTGTGATTTCCTGGCTGCCATTGTGACATGCAAAAGATGTGACAGTCCAGGGAAAAGTGCTGGTCGTTGGCGCGGTTCATTTGCGCCGAGCTGACAGCCGAATTGCCTTACAGCATGTGCCATCCAGTCAACTGCACAGCTACATAAACGCACAAAGATGAAATGAATTCAATCCAGTCGCGCATCCGCGAAATGAAGGAAAACGTCCAAGCTCCTCCGCATATGAACCCTCGATTACTTCAGAGACAACTGATCTCGCCAGAGCCCACTCCTATCCATTACTACACACAATGCCGCAATGCTCGGTTCCGTCCCGAGGTCGATAATTTTTCTCCTCTATCGGCGTTGGTCGATGTATGACCTTATTGGAAAGGCCCTCAGCAATGCCCAAATCGTGAAGACCATCCCGAATCTTCCCTGCATGACGGACATTGATAACTTACCCAGAATCTGTGGTGTAAGCTAGGTTCCCATCAGCTTCAGTCGGCTCGACTTGACCCGTGCCAATACCGCATGAGAGAGCCGCAAATCTTTCCCACAGCAATCAGGTCAGACAGCGATCCACTGCTCTTTCTCTTCCCAGCAGAACCGCTTAGTCGCTGCACAGCTTCTGGCAACTCAGGCCGGACCAGCTGACTGTAAGGTTGAGACAACCCGCTCCAACTCTCTCCTTTTTCGACCAACCCGATTGATCGACAGTCGAGCTTTCAGGAGGAGCTCAAGGACTCTAACCCCCAAAAAAAACAAAACAAAAAGAGAACACACTTTGGGCTCTCTTCTTCTCAGGCATTTGGCAGGACGGCTGACCCTAAGGAGCTCCGTTTGCGGTAGACTCGTAACTCTCAGATCCTTGCTGCCAGGCTACAGTTGACAAGATCACTCGCCTATACCAGCAAATCGCACGAAGACTCGAGCTGAGGGAGGTCGATCTTCAGTTCAAGTCTATCCAATACACCACTTCGTTCGGGCTACGTACTAGCTCCTCTCGCACGGGTGTATAGTAGATGCAATGCTTAAGATTTCTCATGAACTATGTCTACAGTATCAATTGTATATATACCTTTAGCCCACTGTTATGAGTCCCTTCCATCACTACCTGACTGAGTGTTACCATGTGTTGCCTCAGCTTTGTTCTTTCTATAGCACCTCCTGATTGGTCACCACACATCAATCATGCAGGTTCATTCTTCAAACTCTTGGCAACTTGGCCTTTATGCATATCAGCTAGAAATCCTGGTAATTCCATCGGATCTTCAACTCAACCTCTCAATGGTAATCCCAGGCCAGTTAGGTTTGCTAGCCACAATGTGTCTATCCCCTTGAGTGGCTTTGTTAGAACATCTGCGACATTTTCAGCTGTTCAAACATATTCTATCATTATGTCCCCATCCTGCATGTGGTCCCTGACAAAATAATACCTGGTGTCAATGTGCTTTAGCTTCCAGTGTTTTGCTGGGTCCTTGCTAACCTTCATGCATCCTTGACTGTCTGTACAAAGCACCAGCTTAACGTTCTGTTTGTCATGGGCCTGAATGCGCAGGAAGCAGGAAGGCCATTAGTTCATATGAAGGGGGCACAGGAATCAGGGGATCAGGCAGATCATAGGATCAGCAGCAGAACTCACTGAGATCTGCAGGAGAATCGGCTCCATGACAGGTCTAGATGACATCAGTACAAACAAGGACAATGTCACAGATCTCACTGAGATCAGTAGTAATCATGATCATATGACAGACTCCATGGAGATCAGTGACAAGGATGCTCGTATGACAAAGCCACATGTGAGGAGGGCCAGGCACCACCAAGAAGGGGACCAAGCTCAAGAAGCATGCAGACAGTTACCACTCAGGGGCTCACAGGATAAGAGTCAAGAGAACCATCACCAGTCAAAGGAAGAGGAGCTGTGTAAAGGAGACCAGAGAGCAGGTCCTGAGGAGGAGGAGCAGTGTCGAAGGGGTCAACACAGCTCCAGAAGGATAGGAGCGACAAGCAAGCAGGGCTCGAGGAGGAGGAGGCACCTCATCAGGGACCCCTGGATGGTACTTGACAAAGAGGGTACTCTCTGGAGAGAGAGGGCCAGAGCAGTGTTGCAGGCGACACTGTATAGGATGTATAAAGCATGCCCTCTCATCACAAGTGGTCAAGTGGATCCCCATCCACTCTACACCATATAAGCTAGTATTACTTCAGCATATAAGTACTCATTATTTTCAGTCAGCATAGTAGTAATCAACAGGCTACTTCTCATTGTAGTAGGTGTGTTGTATCACTGCTCACTGATGTCCAAAGGCGGTTCATAGCAAACCAGCAGTCCAGATTAAGATAGAACCAAAGGCAGTAGTCCACTGCAGTCCAGGGATCACCTCAAGCAATAGTTGACACACTGGGCACTTGTGTCGACACCACCAACCTCATCATCAACCTATACTCACACCAGACCTTGGTGTCAACATAACCTAAGTATTGATATTGATCATGCCAAGCTACCTCTGGATGGAGTGTCCACAGTGGTTAGTCGAAACCTGCAATAGCATTACATCATCCATATATACCACTAAGTGTTGTCGCATAACCTGACAAGATCAGTGTAGCATCAGTACTACCACTGACGTCAGGTTTCAGGCGCGCGACCGCTGACAGGCACCTTCATACACATTGAAAGTAGTGAGATGGAAAGTTTCAGCTCAATCAGATGACTGTGAGCGATCCAGCAGCACTTCCAGTCTGACACCATTGTATCTATACCATCATGCCCAAAACCACCCCAGAGAGGAGCCAGTTGGCACTATTTCACATCCAAAATGGGGAATCTACCCATTCAGTTGCTGAGCAACTTGGTATGAGCAAGTCTACTGTGAATCACATCAGCAAAAGCACCTCCACTGATGTTCCAAAGTTAAAGGCGGGCCAGCTGAGAAAACTCCAGCCTTGTCATGTTTGCTTCCTGGATCACTATTTCGAGCTCAATTCAACCTCCACAGTCAGGAAAGCATGTCATTCACTGCAGGAGACATTTCAAATCAAAGCATGCCCAACCACAGTAAGAAAAGCACTTCATTACTGTCATTACAAAGCATGGAGGTTAGTGAAAAAACCAAAGCTACTCAAGAGACATTACAAAGCCCATTTCAAATTTGCTAATGAGCACAAGGACATGACTGTTGAGGATTGGAAGAATGTGGTATGGTCCGATGAGACAAAGATCAACTTCTTTGGACCGGATGGTAAGCAAGTCTGTTGGTTTAAGAACACCAGCTTCAACAGCAAGCTTTTCAGGCCAACAGTCAAGTTCAGCAGCAGCTCCATCATGATCTGGGGCTGTATGATGTGGGAAGGGGTGGGAGGTATGCACTTGGTGCTGGGCAGACCAATTCATTGATATCTTGAATGACAAGCTTTTGAAAACAATCTCAGATTTGCAGCTTCAGCATGCATACACCGACATCATGTTTCAGCAAGACAATGACCCAGAACACATGCCAAAGAAGACAATAATGTGGTTGGAAAGCAATAGCATTAAGGTTATGCAATGGCTGGTGCAGTCGCCAGACTTAAACCCAATTGGACACCTCTGGCACCATCTCAAAATGTGACTTTCACAGTATAGTACAATTGCAAAGACCAGGGATGAACTGCTCAAGAGATGTGAAGCCAAATGGACAGCGATCACTCCAGAGACATGTATGACGCTAATAGAGAGCATGCCAGACAGCATCAAGGTGGTTCTGAAGACCAAAGGAGGGAATATGAAGTAATAAGGAGTTCTTGAGGAGTGCTCCATAAACTTTCCCACAATAAAAAAAAACCCAGCTCTTCTTCATAGCACAATTTTTTTTAGTCAATGTCAATATCAATTACACAGTCTTGGAGAGAAGAAGCAGGGCTTTCAGATGATATCAGACAGTGGGGCAATACAACTTATAGCTATTGAGCATTAGAGTGATGTATGGTGACATGTAAAAATATGGGACAGTTTACGCACGTGCTGTACATCTATGAGGTGCCTGCCGAATGCGGGAGTATCCTCCTTCATGATCTAGCTTGACAACGAGCTAGGGCTATGTTGCATCCGATCTCCAGACAGATCTGTTCCATCGGAACCCCGATTGCGTTTATGTCAGCATGCATCATCATAGTGGATCGCTTCCTTCGGCATTTCATCCTTCCGCTACGGGTCTAGCTGAACTGATGAATTGCGATTGCGTTTGGACCCTGCAAACCTATCTCGTCATATGCCAGGGTAGTTTGACATGAGACCATTAAAATTCTTCTTTCGTCCGTATGCCAGAACGCGTCTCAAAGTCTAATCTACGCGACACGCGGCCCCGCATAGGAGAAGGTTCTCGGCCTGTATTACGTCATCAAGTTCTGATGGACAACGCCGAAGGTCGCCTGCCTGACTCTTCGGCGCACTGCCCTTTTCGCCAGATGGGAGGTCGAACAACAGTCAACACAGTCGTCAAAGAACTTCTCCTTCTTGTATCTGCAAGCGCTACGCAATCAGTAAAGAGAAGGAATTGAATCTATTGATGCATTGACACAGTCAAGAATGCGCTGTGCCTACGACCGAACATGAAAAGAGTGTCCATAGGCGCGCCTCCTCGCCCTTCCTTTAAAAAACCGTATTATCATTGCAAGCCATTACACTAGCCGCAGGACCAAGCTCTTCAATAGCAGCAATCAAATGCTGTCTAGTCGCCTGTACATACACCAGCAAACCAGGCATTGCTTCTGGTCTCAGAGCCAATTTCTGCACCGTACCTGGTGTGGAGAGTTTTGCAGCTTCTAGTGAGCTGTGTGACCTGCCTGCATTGTTCGGTGGATGGGATTGATAGGTTGTATCAACTGACGTACTCGCTCCTCTCCCCGCATCCTCTCCTTGCGTAGGCGGATGAACAGCCAGACTAGGCCTTCTAACATGTTTATCACCCTCAACCTTGGCCGACTGCACCAATCTCTGCCCACCTTGAGTCCAAGTGGCTCCACCATCAACCGATCTCCGCTTCCCGCTGAGTGCAGATTGAAGTGAAATCCGTCGACCAGCTCGACTTTCTTTCCTCTCTTTCTCCTCTCCAGCATTGGCTGCGACAACTTCCCAGGTCGTATCGAGAGAAACTTTGCCCGATGAAGGTTGTTTCCTGTTCCCAGCTGCAGTAGTCAAAGGTGTACTCGGCATTGGCCGAGTGACCTCCTGCGCAGCTGCATTCGTGTCTTTTGATTGAAGATTGTCGAGCGAAGTCTTGGAGCGAAGGAAAGAGCGTCGTTTGAGATTGAGTGATTTGCGCTTTGGTTGTTTTCCCGGAGTGCAAGACTTGCTGATGTCGACCGAGGTGCGAGGCTCTTCTTTGCTGGGACTTGATTCAGTAGCTTTGATACCAGCAACGGAAGAGGCAGTTTCAGCACCTTTAAACACCTTCAACAGATCCCTCAGACCTTGCAAACCCGCTCGACTAGCACTCCGCAATCGACGCTTAGCGCTGCGGTCGACGCCACCTACATCAACACCTTCTAGTGGCGCTACTTCGCTCAGCGCGCCATGGAGAGGAACCGTGTTGAAAGCTCGCTCAGAGTTCTTGGTACGGTTCGACCTGGCGTTTCGCTTCTCCTCATCAAAGCTCACCCGACTCGGAATGGTGAGGTTGGACCATTGGATGTCTGTGTTCGTCGAAGATCCTGCTCTTGCTGAGCTGCGGGGAGCTTTCAAGGACTCGGCGCTCCTATGCAGCACTTCATCGCGCGAATACTGCTCTGACTGGAACCGACCATGACACCTATTTTCAACATGGCATGTCGGCCCTAGAATGGCCGAAAGGATGTCGATTTCCCTCTGCACATCCACGCTTCGCACACCATCTGTTGTCGACGTGGTAGCTTGGCTCGTACCGCTGGTGCTTCTAGCGCCCGAGATCGAGGACTGACTCGACGCCAGACCACCTAGCGGCGATCTGGGACTAGCGTAGCTCGACACATCCGAAAATGTCGTACGTCGACTGTCGACACGCGTAGCCAGCGGAGTGTGAGAGACGGTATCCACTCTCGCAGCAGAGTCTGCTTCAGTCCTCCCCTCACCCAAGCCAATGAGTACATCGGCACACTCGAGCCAGTTCTGCACTCTGTGCTCCACATCAGCGCTGGACAGCGGCGCGCGCATCCTGTGGTCCAGATAGCTGGATTTCAGCATCTTTAGCTCTTCGATACCTTTGGCAAAGTCGCGCACTAAGCTGATGTTGTTGCGCAGCCCAGTCTGAGCCTTGCTGATGCGGGAAGGGATCTTCAGATCACTAAGACTGTTGCGTCGTGTTGCGCTCTTCTGCAGCGAGACAGTAGAGGAAGCCGAAAGGTTCGCTGAAGCCAGGATGGGTGCGCTGGTGTCTGCAGCAGAAGCAGCTGGCTTAACCGGGCTCGACTCAATGGCTGCTAAACGCACACCGCGAGATGGAGTCATGGGTGACTCTGTATATGATGTGCCTTCCTGCTGCGACTGACGAGAAGGTGAGAGCGAAGTGTCGGGAGCTGAAAGCATGCGTGCTGTGCGAGGAGCAGTGGCCGGTGTTCCTTCGAGCGTCTTCTCGAGGTTGATGGGAGAACCCGGCATACTTGCAGCTCCACTATGCTGGTCGCTATGCGCTCGCAAAGAGCCGTGGTGAGCAGAAGACATGACGGCAGCAGACCAAGCTGTGTCTTTGGTGTCGAACGAAGAAGTGGCACCGCGCTTTCCATGAGACAGCCAGCCCGAGGATGAAAGGCTCGAGAGACCAGGTGAGCTTCCAACACTTGTTCTGTACGATGCCTCTGAGTCGTGAGCGTCGTGTCCACTAGAAGCGGAGATCTGCTTTCGCATCCTGTAGGCCGAGAGGGAATCAGTACTCGTCTGACTGTGAGCAGTTGAGGCAGCGACAGATCTGCTTGCATACGCGTTGCCATTCGACCCATGCAACACTCTTTGTCCAAGGTAAGGGTATTGTGCTGATGTCGGACCATCCGCTGTTGCCTCGTAGGAGGCGTTGCGCGAGTGGACTTGGCCGTAGGAGGGCTGCAAGATTCGGACCGAGGTTTCTGTACGAGACGCGTCATGACTGTGTTGCGTAGGATCCACTCTATCTTGGTTGTCCTCTGCCATGGCTGCTCTCAGTGTGTTAGAACTGGAAAAGTCGCGGCGAAGGTTGCTAGTCGGAGGATACGCGAGCCCTTTGGACGGGCTGCTGACATCCTGCCACGATGGAACGCTACCGCTTGGGTGCGGACTCTGTAAACATGCTTGAACGGAAGGCATTGCCCGAGCGTCACGTTGCGTTCTCCCTTGCAAAGATATCGAAGGCTTGCTCGGACTGCCAGGAACAGCCCAACTGAGTCTCTCGGAGCTGTCACGTGGAGCGTTGTCACTGCCCCTGCGGCTTCTTTGTTCGTTGGAGTGCGTTGGCGTCGCCTCGCTCGAACGTCGAAAACCTAGCCATGCAAAGGGCGGCGACATTGGTGGCTTGGCCGTCTGGGACGTCAGACTATCCCTTACTGGACTACAAAAGGCTTCGAGAGGCTGGACTAACTCTGACGTGCGTCGAGGCGGTGAAGAAGAAGGCGTTGCAAGGGCATTTGGAGAGGTCATGCGAGTCTGCCCTCCTCGGCCAAGCAGTCGACGGAAGCTGGTGCTGCGGAGGGCAGTATAGCTCTTCTCCAGGCTAGATGGGCTTGCAGCGCGTCTGGAGCGATTCGACGTGCTGGACATCTGACTGACCAGAGAAGCTTGGCTCTTGTTTATGCCGTTTGCATAAATTCCCCCTGCACTTTCATTTCCATTTGGCAGGTTGACACTAGTGCTGGATGCATTAGCAACATTGATACGAGAGCGTGAAAAGCTGAGACGCTGCAATGCGCCTAGCTTCGACTTGGACCTTTTGTGGGTCTTTTCTGCTGAATCCACAGCGTCGTCTTTCTTCTTGTCATCGGTCCGTGAGGAGGAGCTGGTGGCGGAGTCTGCTGTTGACCTGTGACTTGTATCAAAGCCGAGAGCCGCGCCAAGTGAACGTCTCGCAGGACGATTCTTGGTGGCGTAGACAGCTCCTTTAGACGGCGTCTCTGTCTCTGTATCATCCCCATCTGCTTCATTTCGGCCGCCAGTGCTAGGACGGCTTCTGCGAGAAGCACCAGTCAGACCAAGGGCATTGCGATGACTAGGGGTAGGAAGAAGGGAAGGATGAGAAAATTCGTCGCTGTCGAACGACGGTCTCTGTCGGTCAGAGTCGGCGTCGAACTGAGCCGCTAGACGCGCAGAGAAGTCGGTGGCGCCGCTCGCTGTTGATGTGTTGGATAATCTCTTTTTGGAATTGAGGTCATCTGCCCCTCTCCCGAAGTCGAGATGTCGGCGAACATCGACAGGAAGCTCGCGAGACAAAGATGGGTCTTGGCGCAGAGGATGCCCAAGTGCGCCTGGGAGAGGAATGTTTGAAATTTGCACGGTGTTGTGCGGCGAGGAGCTTGTGGATGCCGATGGGGACATGTGTGGGTCAGCATTCCAAGAGAAAGCGTCGTCCCAATTTTCGACATCATCATCGTCATCGTCTTTGCCGCCATGAGAGGAGTTTCGCTTCTGCTTGTTGGCACCACTGCGTCCGCCCGAGATTGTAGGCGGAGTCTGAGCGTAATTCGACGAACTGGATGCTGTCGTGTCCTCTTCATTCTGGAAGAGAAAGTCATCGTCCCAGTTCTCGCTGACAGAGGAGGTGACGCGAATGCCTTTTAGATCAGCTTCTTGAATGCTGTGAAGATGGCTGTCTGTCGAGACTGGAGTCGAAAGGCTGCTTGCACCGCTGACGACAACTTTGGTGCAGATAGGAGCAGGTTTGGCTGTAGATGAAGGGTCGAGGAAAGTGGGTGAGGGATGCAAGACTCGGTCGGCGGTTTGCTGCAGCAAGGGAAGGCGAAGGGGTTCAACATGGTTCGCCTCGGATATGCCAAGCTCTGCGTCCCAATCAGCATCGAAGGATCCACCTAAGCTGTCTCTGATTGGGGACTGTGGCGTTCCTGTGACGCTTTGATGCAGAGGAGAAGAGCCTTGTTGCGCTGGTAAGGCGGCATGTCGATATGAGAAGCTGGCAGTTACTGGGGATGGAGCCGACGATTGCAACAAGGCATGACAAGAGCCGAGGGCAGAAGGAGTCCGAGATGGGTGGTAATCGATGGATTCATCATCGGTATGAGAAAGGTAGCCGTTGGATATGCGGCTTCGTGTGAAGCTACTAGCGTCACTTGCTGATCGGGCACGATTTTGGGGCCCGTCAACCTCGGGTGGTGCTGAAGGGCTGACGCTAGGTGCTCTCGAGCGAGAGGTAATAGAGGCGAGGGAGCTAGAGCTGGAGCGAATGGACAGAGGAACAGGCTCTCGATGAGGAGCATAGATGTATGGTGGAGAGAGAGGCTGCAAGGGAGGCAGCGGTGAAGCTAGAGCGGTATGATGCGCTATCGGAGAATGCAGAGAGCTGGAAGGAAGGTATGCCGCTGGGGTTGGTGGTAGCAGGCTTGGTCGCTGAAGGAGCCAGACCTGCTGTTGTCGCTCATAGAATCGAGCGCTGCTGGAAGGTGGTGGACGGTAGGGACGGTCTGTCTGTTTACTTCGAGGTGGCGTGAGAGATGATGAAACCGAGCGAGATTGTAAAGGTGAAGAGGAACAAGAGGCTGTGCCAGAAGTGGACGATGACGACGACGACGATGATGCTGAGGTATGAGGCGCTGACACATGCCTCGTCGCAGACGTTGAGCGGGACGCTGAGGGACTTGCTCGACTCGGAAGAGGCTCGAGGACAAAGCGGCTTCCTTCCGCATGGACTACACGCAGCGGTGAGGATGGCCTTGAGGATGGCCTTGAGGATGGCCTTGAGGATGGCCTTGAGGATGACCTCTCGGATGGCGACCTGAGCGCAACTACGCTTCTGCGTTTGTCGGCGAGCTCTGGCCTGTGTGGCGAGCTACTGCTACCGGCCGAAGTGGGAGGGGTTGAGTGCATGTTGGCCTTGAAAGTCTCTTTAGCGAAACATTGGCAGCCACTCCAGAATGGTCAGCCAGGCAATGTCAGTTGAGCCGATCGGCAAGAAACGATGGCTCCAACGAAGGCCTCAATGGCAAGAGTGCCCTGGCAATGCTGAGAAGAGTGCAGTGCATACGGTGTCTCTCTATTGCCAGAATTGGCTTCGGAACAGTACCGACCTGCTTTAAAAGGGGGCGTGGGAATGATATCGGCCCGACCGAGTCTAGGTGGGCAATGAAGAATGCCGTGTCGGTTTAGCCGTTTACAGTGAAACGAATGTGAATCCGAGATGTCCAACAAATGGGCAGGTGGCGCTACTGGCCCCAAGAACGGCTGCTGCTGCTGATAATGATGATGGCGATGGTGATGGCAGTGAAGAGGGCCTCAGCTAGAACGATGAAGCTCGCAGACACTCGTCTCTTGCAATGTGACGCCCTGAGCGGAGTTAGCAGTGAGGATTCAGATCGAGACCAACACATCACTCATACCTACATGCACACACGCATCTCTTGCATATTTAACCAGCAAACAAAACCAAAAACAAAACCAAAAACAAAAAAGTGTGACTTTTGAAGCAGCAGCCGACGAGCGTAAGAGACTGCATTTGTGACTTGATGCTCTGTTGCGAACAAGTTGCGGTCATCGTAAGCTATGCCCACTTTCTTCATCTATTGCGCCGCGCTAACTTATCACGGAACATACGCCGCTACATCAAGCTGCCGCTCATCTCGACAAGCTCTTCCCCGTTCGAGACGCGCACTGACGCGTTACTATCCGAAGACTACTCTAGTTCAACGCAGGGCCGAGCAGCCAAGCCTTGATAGCGTAAAGCAGGACCCCTTTCGCCTTTCCGCTTGCCGTCTTTCCCAATGATTTGTGTTGATTTGATTTGTGTTGATTTGATTTGTATTGATTTGATTTGATTTGTGTCGATTTGATTTGATTTGATTTTTGATTTTTGATTTTCTTTCGCTTTCGATTTCACCTATTTGAAACATACACGCCCTGCAGAGGGCGCTTCTGTGCATTCGGCGTCGCTCCGGCGTCTAGCTTGACTTTGCCGACCTGTTGAAGAGGTCATACAGTGGCCACTGCAGATGCAGGTCACGAACGATACCTAGCATCGACGGTCGCTGCCTGGGCCTGCCACAGCATGAGAGATCAAGTTGAGGATCATCAGTCGATTGGGTGCCTTTCAATTTGACCATCACTACTCAATTGGCATATTTGGGATCGTAATCTTCAGCAAGCAAGCAAGCATCATCCTATGTTCTATTACATTTCTTTTCACTCTCATGGTAGGCATCGCAGCACGGTCCGAGCGCCGATAGTCCCACTTTATGCAGCTGACAGCTCCTGGACCTCCAAGCCCGTCGCAATGTGACAACTGGTTGATGAAAGAGTGTCGATCTCTCGACATCCATCGACCAATTTCATAGAGACTGACAGTGCATCTCCCACGCTCCTGAAAGTCGCTGCGAGCTCAGCTGCGAGCAACATTGCCCCATCACAGCTGCTTACAGCGCCAGATATTCAAGGCGACCGCTCATGCAACAGTTGAATCTTCTTCGTCATGATGTCCTGGTCGCGTAGCAGTATCAAGTCTCGTGGCCCTTTGGTCCCACACTACATGGCAGCAAAATCACTCCTGCGGGGACACCACAAAAGCAAGGGAGAGAGCAGGCTTTGTTCAGGTCGCTGCATGATCGAATTGATTGGGCTAGAGTACATGTTGATTTCAGCGCCTGATGCCTTCAAACATTCGTACAAGTGCGAGTGCCAAGAGCACTGCTTCACTTCTGTTCCGTCGATTCCTCTTGCGCCATCTCCTTTTCGACAATTTCATCTGCAATCTTCTTGATGCTCTCTGCACTCGACCCCTCTGGAGCGGAAGAGTCCGCAACAGCCATATCCTTCTTTGATGACTCCTTAGATGTTGAAGAACTTGAAGTGCGTCGCAGAGCCTTGGCCTCCTCCATCAACTTGCTGCCCACACCCAACTCGTGGTATCGGAAAAGCTCAGCCTTCTGACCTACACCTGGCAAGGCGTGAATGCGCAAAAAGTGGAGCCATCGGTCCACCACCTGGTCGTTGGCATCGAACAGCTTGATAGCTCGTGAGTGTGTCTTCCTCCAGAAGTTCTCCTGCGACTTTTTGTGAACGAATGGTGATCTTGGTACAGTCCAGAGTGATGTGCGTGTGGGGAGACAGGCAACACCGCTAGCAGAAATGCCGATAGCAAAAGCAGCTCGTCGGGCAAAGTCGGCAAAGAGCTCGAGGTTCGACAAGCCATCGGCGTAGCAGCGAAGGTGGAGGGTTGCGACGTGAACGCCATGAGTTTGAGCAAGCGCTTCCGTGGGCAGAAGGCAGTTGGGCAAGACGAATTGCTTTTCCTCCTGAGTAGCCGCAATAGCCTCGCCGTCGGTGCTGGATGATGGAATGCTGCTGCTGTGTGGAAGTGGTTGTGATGATTTGCCAAGCTGATCCACTGTTACTGAAGACGAGGTTGATGCATTTGAGCGGCTGCATGAGGTGCTGTACAAGTACAAATCAGGACAACTGAAAAGGTCAGCACGCGCCTCTCTACCCAATTAGGATCTCAGATGTCCTCTGACGAATGCAGAGCTGGTCTTGCGTCGGCTTCACCACTTACCTTAACCTTCTGGCCACGGGTGCTGCGATTCGACTTGATGTACCAGTGGCAGCGCTTACCACAGCTACAAGCGAGCGGGCAGCGTTGGCTGATCTAGAGGCCATGTTCAGTATATGAAAGTTTCAGCGAGAATCTTTCAACGAGACTCGAGCGGTATCGTTAGGGGATGATCAGATCTCGAGGGTAGCCGTTATGCAACGATGAGAAGGTAGTGGCATGCAACGATGGCGTTGAGAAGAAAGCTTGGATCTTCCGATATTCAGTACGAAAAGGTCGCATCACGTGAGCGGCTCAGTTTGTCGTGCGAATTATTGTTTTTTTTTGAGCGCCTTCATCGATAATGCTGCCATCAGATTGGAACTTCTCTTGCTTGCTGCACACATGGCACTGCGCCCAGCTTGTTATGCACGGCGAGCACACGCTTGACTCTAGTAGAGTGCGTTTGTGATCTACGATCACACCCAAAGGATTAAAGAAAAGAGCATGGCGCAAATAAAGTGAGAACGCTACCTTGTCATTGCAAATTGAGCCGGATCGGCGGGGTATAGAGCTCATCGAGCTTAGAGCCGAGTTCTCTCGGTGTTGAAGAAACGAGCAAGGTACGGGCATCAATGCCAAGAGCAGCAACAATGTCAGATCAAGCTGAGCTCAAGGGTCCATACTCGGCGTGCCCACACGCGCACTTTCCTGCCCCTTGCTGACTTGAGCAGCTCAATTTCTTTGGCGGTCAAACTAGCATCGTTGAGATCCTCAGGTGCAACGGTTTGATCTGGCGCTGCTGTTTGCGATGCTGCATCCTTCTCTGATGCAGGCAAGACGATATCGATGCCATCCCACCAGCATTTCCTGGCTGGTTTGCGCCAGAAGAGAAGCAGCTTTTGCGCAGTAGCGAATTGTTGATGATCCACGCGCATGTTGGACATCATGCTCGTCTGACCGCTTGCATCGTGATACTCGCTGGCACCAACATTTTCCGAGTTTATACCCTCCGCTTCCAGCTCGCGAGCATGTGTGATACCGGTCTTGAGCAAGACCAGAGCAATGGAAGTTATGCAGCAACGATTTGGTTCGAGTGCTCGAAAGCCCCATGTGTCTTCACGGTCAAAGCCACTCATGCAGAGCATGTCGATGAGATGCTGCTCTGCAAGATTGTTTTCCTTGTTGACATTCCTCTGCAGCGCGGTGAAGATCTGCTTACGATCGAGCAAAGCATCGCCACATGCATACTTGAGTCGAAGCAGGGCCGGCGTTGGGTAACCTGTTGAAGGGTCGGTGCCCTCAAATTCTTCAGGGTCAAGTTCTGCTCCAGGAATGGCCTTCTTGGGTGGGATAGCAAAGTACTCGAGCTCTTCTCGCAGAACAATGATGGGCTGCTTGTTCATCAGAGGGATTTGAGACATGCCGCTTTGGTTCATGGCATTGGGATCAGCGCCTTCGCCTGATGCCTGAGCATAGTGATAAAGACCGGGACTGCCATAGGAAGAGCTGGGTCGATATTTGCCCGGTTGTTCGGGAGTGCCGTAAAAATCATCTTGCGCTGTCTTGAAGAAGCTGAGCACATACGACAGACATTGAGGGTCAAAATCGACAAGGTACAGCTCCTCCTCATCCTCCTCGCCGTCCTGATCGAGCAATGATGGAATACGTGGTTGTCGGGTGAGGATGAGACCGTTGGGGAAGAGACAGAGCAGGACGGATTCGGGCAGGTTCATCATAGTCTCGCGCTCGATTGTGAAGCGGGTCCCACGCAACTCCAACGTGAGATGGGTGCTGGGATCCTGCGCCGAAAGATCATTGACGTCGTCCATCATGGTGTGTCGATGCAGTTGCCAAGAGCGAAGCCGTGGATGCAAAGGATGATGCGAATGCTAGCTCTCCCCTGTTGTCGGAAGAGATATTGGTGGAAAACGTGACAGCAGATGCTTGTTCGAGACAAGAGGAAGCGACGCCGATGGTGTGACAGCGCAAGATACCCGCTGACGAAGTGCAAGATCCAATGTCGAAAGGCAGGGATGTCGTAGAGGTCAATCAATGATGAACGTCGACAAGCGAGGGGTACGTTGATGAGCGGAAAGAGGTCTGAGTGTCAGTCCCCTAAGATGAAGCAGTATATGGCCGTCGCTTGGTGTGTGAGTGTGTGTGTAAGAGAGAGAGAGAGAGAGAGAGAGAGAAAGAGAGAGAGAGAGAGAAAGAGAGAGAGAGAGAGAAAGAGAGAGAGTGTGTGTGTGTGTGTGAGTGTGACTAGTTTGTCGTGAATCGCATCTGTCTCATGCGGGTCTACTGCTGCTCATTTTTGGAAATTGGATTTTGGACCACAAAAGTGGGTGAGTGACAGAACAACAGCTGAGGAAGTCAAGCAAGCAAGCAAGCAAGCAAGCACACACACAACACCATCAATCCAGTCTCGCTCAACGCTGGAATGTCAAAACACGGCCTTTTGGGGGACAAATTTCAGGAGTGTGAGATCTCCTGCCTCCGCACAAACAAGCTGAAAATCCAAAGTCTCTCCTCCACGTAGCAGAGACGGATGGCACCACAACTCAGTGACATGCGTTGAAAGCGAACCGCGCCAGCGTGAAAGTCCTTCCAGCGTCAACACCATCTCATCCTTCGAGTCAGCGTCTATCCTACTTCCATCGCACAAGCCTCCTTCAGCGCTTCACCAGAATCCCCTCTTCGGTCATTTGGAAGTCGCTGAAGGCTTTGCTTTCCCCCAAACCCCCTGTTGACTTACATCTGTCGGTCGCCTTCATCCTCGTTGATCGGCCCCTTCCCCCAACACGCACACAAGGCGCATTGTCGTCATGCCTCTCTCTACACAAATTGCAAGAGTCTCGGATGGCTTGCCACTAGCACAGAGCGTAGACGATCGCAAGACCGAGACTGACCTCTCGGAACACAAGCAGCAGGCCAAGCTCATCTTCCGACGCATCACTTCATCCTCCGAACAACGCTGCAGCATCGAAAGCGGCAAATATACACTGCACTACCTCATCTCGCCGCCACCAGCGACGCCATCTTCTGTGGTCTACTTGACCATCGCTGAAAAGTCATATCCACGCAAGCTCGCTTTTTCATATCTCGATGAGCTCTCGAAAGAGTTTGAGCGTAGCTACGGTAATCAGGTGGAGCAGAGGAATCTTCGACCCTATGCCTTTGTCAGCTTCGACACATTCATGCAGCGAACCAAGAGGCTCTATGAAGACTCTCGAACGGCGCAGTCAGCAGCATCGTCCAACCTCGACCGACTGAACGAGGACCTTCAGGACGTCACACGCATCATGACCAAGAACATGGAAGACTTGCTTTGGCGAGGTGACAGCTTGGATCAGATGTCGACCATGTCCTCTTCACTGCGGGACGAATCTCTCAAGTACCGCAAAGCGGCGCGACAGATCAACTTGGATGCGCTGTACCGAAAGTGGGCGCCTGTTGGTGCTGTCGGCTTGCTCTTCCTGTTTATCATCTGGATCAAGTTCTTCTGAGCAAGCTAGCCACGGCGCCCCACATTTCAAGCCTTGACCCACCTCAGGCGGCTGGTCAAGTTTGAGCGTTCTGCACCAAGCATTACGCTTTGTACAATATTATCAACGCAGTACATCAACTTCATATACTAGCTATGCCTTGCGACATCTATTCACACATCCCAGCCTACGCTCAAGGCCGAATATCGGTTATATGAATGTCTCAGATAATTGCGTGAAGAGGTCGATGACCGCAAGCATTATGGAGGCATCGCAAGAGGGGAGACTTTCCTTCTGAAATTTCGAATCGTATGCTGGTCTAATGTTGGCACTGCAGTGCCCTAGGCATGGCTACAGATCTGGTGGTCACCCGTGACTTTTGTCAGATGAGATGAGACCGAAGAGGTAGCCTTCACTTGACTGGGTGGGCGTAGACGTTGGCTATACGACCTGCTCGCCATAGGCACCACGATTCGAGCATACTCGTCACCTTCAAATGCATCGAGACGGTCCCAGTTCTGAAGAAGCTGAAAAGAAATAAGCAGCTCGACGTCGATCTGCTCCAGTGGCACATGTCCAAAGGTGGGAGCATTCCACCTAATGACCAAGTGTGTCAACGAGCGGGACTCGGCAGTCCCCGATCCCCTGCTATATCGGCCTCTGCCCGATCTCTTACCACTGGATCGTTATCTTCAGCAGGCTTTGCTGGTTGCTGGACCCCTAAACTATTTTTCAGGAAAAGAAAGCTTTCTCAGGCTTGACGTGTTGGTCTGAGCGCTGGTGTGTGTATGTGTGTGCGTATGTGTGTGTGTTTTCTCTTGGAAAATCGTAGATTGATTTTTTTGATTTTTTTTTTTGATTTTTTGGGATCAGGAGCACAACGTAGAAGACCCTTCGCTTCGCCTAAATTTGACCTGAGACTGCGGAGAGCCACAGAAATAAATAAAAAAGGAGAGCGGAAAGCGCAAAAGGCATTGCCATGCTTCTTGCTTGAACTCTCGTCAACCTTGCTTTCGCACCTTCCTGTCGACCGATCCCCCTGCTTCGGTGTAGATGAACCTCTCTATTCAAGACAACCACGCATCAAGGACAGCATCATCGCATCGCAACACACAGACGTAAATTCATCCCCGCCAGCAACGATTCCAACGAGGCTAGTGGCTGCTCTGCCCTGCAATTTACTGGCCTTCCATCGTTGCATCTGCGAGCGCCAGGAAGGCTTTGCCAACTTCGTCCAGATCAGCCTGAACAGCTGTCCTTATACGCCGCAGCTATGTCGGTCTCGCCTTTCTTGCCAGGCAATAGCATCTGGTCTAACAACGCACCTTCGTCCCAGCAGGGTAGCTCTTCGCAGAATGGACTAGGTGCTTCCTCCACCAGCGCTGGCAATCAGAATACCTTTGACGCTGGTCACTCCTTCACCACATCAGAGCGCACTGAAGCATCTCGCATCGGCGCTCACCCTCTGCCAAACAAGCCTTCTGCGCCTGCTCGAAGCAACTCGGCCATCTCGGCAAGGAGCACTGGCCCTGCTTCAGACGACGCAGTGCGTTCGGTAGACTCGGCCTTGTCTACTTCAGCATTCCGACCTGGTCTAATTGCAGGCGTCCGAAATGGCGTCCGTGGCCAGAAGCAAACAGAGATAAGCCGGTCCAACAGTCTTGCCGCCTCTGTTCAAAGCTTCCGTTCCGCCAGCTCCGGCTCACCACTTCCTGGCTACTCGCAGACTCTCAACACGCATACCGGCATTGGCATGGCTCTTCACTCACCCTCTTTGCAAGAGAATGGGCTGAACATGCACGACCCAAGCCTCAATACCAGTGGCGAAACAGAGTTCGGCACTCCACGCCTATTCATCGATGCGCAGCACACTGCTGATCAAAATCATCACACGGGCCCTGTGCATCTCAACCGGACTCCTTCCACTTCCAGTCAAGGCAGATCTCGTCCTAATTCCTGCATGTACCCAGCAAGCCACGACAAGCCCTCAGACACGGCCCTATCAATGAACCGTGATCAAAGCGACGCTGTCTTTCAACGACCTGCCAGCAGTCAGGGCAATCACTCCGGCCTTACGCCCTCACAGAACGCCGCTGCCAATGCTGCTTTCCACAGCGCAACACCCTCAAAACGCCTTTCTTTAGCACAACTCGGTCCCGGTCCTCTCGATGTCTCTAACAGCAGCGCTTTCGACTCTTCAGAGCTACCCCATTCTAGTCTTCTTAGCAACGCTGCTGGCAACCAATCTTCATCAGGACAGCAATTCGGCTTGCTTGAACGCGGTAGTCGGGCAGACCGCATGGCAGCAGCAGGGCGAACTACTCCAACCCTGATTGTTCCCAACTACATGAACTTGTCCGGTGGCCTCCTTTCGCCTACTGCTGCTACTAATGGGAGCGGCGCTCCCTCCGTCGTTCACTCACCCGTCGGCAGCCCACTAAGCGGAACTGGCTTCCACAACCCTCTGCCTCATCGCTCTGTCTCTGCAGCACACATCTTCGACAAGCAACCAAGCACCGCCGACGACAGCATGAACGAGTCGCCCTTGATCAAGGACATGCTGGAAAGGCTGACTCGTGTCGAGAGTGGCATGAAGGACTTCTCACGCCAAATCTCAGGTATATCTCGTAACGTCTCGCTCCTGTTGGAACGAACAAAGGGCCTCCCTCCCGCGAGCCTATCGAACAATGCCGGCAATTCGTCCCAGAACACAGCTTCGACAGCAACAGCCAGCGGCAACACGGCCGACGAAGTTCGTTCCCTCAACGCTCAAGTAAACGCCCTTGCCAACAGCGTGTCGCACCTACTTACGTTGCAAGGAAACGGTCTAGGTGGTGCTGGCGTGGCTTCAACTTCCGCACTCAGCGGACTCGGACTCGGACCAACCAACGGCTTGCTTGGCACACCGCAGATCGGAGGTCCCGGCGGCGGCCTCGAGCGTGCTACTTCTCCTCGTATTGGAGGCAATCCGAGTGGCCACTTCACTGCAGGTCCGAATGGCTCCTTCCTCCCATCCAACGCAATGAGCCCGCGTCCTTCAGGCAATGCTCGTGGCTGGAGTGGCTCGAATGTGCGTGGACATGAGCAAAGTGTAGACCGAAGATGGAACTCTGCAGCACAGTCAGGAAGTGGTCGCAAAGACAACACAGCTGCTCATGGGATCTCAATTGCTACAGGTATCCCCTCTACTCCGAGTCTCGAAGATGGCCCCGGTGGAATCTCTGGACCCCTCGCGGGAACGGGCTTCACTCAGCCCAATGCTATCGTCTCCAAATGGGAGCATCTCAATCTTCATCCCGATCTCTTGCGCTCCATCCTCAAATACGGTCTTGGTCCACCGAACAAGATCCAGCAACGTGCTCTGCCCTTCCTCTTGCGAGGAAACGACATTATTGCTCAAGCTCCTCCGACACAGGAGCGAATTGCATCGTACGTGATTCCGTCTTTGCAGCTGGTGTTGAACGTGCTCAACGAGACTGGCGGGCCTGGACAAACCGCTTCGAATAGGGGTCCAATTTCATTGGTCGTCTCCACCACTGTGGATCAAGCTACACAAGCACAGCGGATGGCTTTGGGCCTAGGGGCACCTCTTGGCATCCGCGTGCACATGGTGGCAGCCAGTAGCATTGATGTCCACCAGGAAGCCCAAAACCTCGTTCAGGCATGGCCGCACATCGTCGTAGGCACTCCACAGAAGATGAGCGAGCTCTTTACCTACATGACCAACAATGCTTCTTCGCTCCACATGCACGGCACCGGGCCCGGATCGACCGTCATCAAGCCAAGCGAGGTCAGGCTGGTTGTCCTTGATGAAGTCGATCAACTCATTGCTCGCAACCTGGCCGACCACGTCAGCACCATGCTTCGGGTGCTGCCTCTGCCCACGGCGCCTGCAGGCGCTGGCGCAAGGGCTGCTGGCGGTCTGAGCCCTGGCCTGCCTCAAGGCACCAACAATGCCATCTTCTCGCCTTTTGAGCAGACGCACGACAGTCCTGGAGGGCCTGCCAGCGCTGCAGCGACCATTGACCGTCAAGTAGCACTCTTCTCCAACACTGTTCCGCAGGATGTGCTCAATTTTGCACAGTCCATCCACCTTCGCGAGTCCGTTCGTGTGCTCGTTCGTCGCGACGGCGCTGGAGGTGCCGGCAGCAGCATCATGCAGCCAAATTCGAGTGGTGCTCAGAACAGTAGTGGACCTAATGGTCAAGGCTCAGGAATGCAAGCGATGACATCTCAGCGCGATATGTCACAGCCCACAAACGCCCTCGGAGCCCACCCAGTGAACTCCAGCGTCAGCACTGCCAAAGATCCTACTCTTGCTGCGCTCAAAGGTCTGCGTCAGTACTACCTCTACGTAGCCGTGACTTGCAACGGCGGAATGGGCGCCGCAAGTCCTATCCCTGGTCTCTCTCACAACTCAGCAGGCGAGATGAAGCTGGACCTCATCTCCGACTTGCTTGAAGACATCGACTTTGGTCAAACAGTCATCTACTGCACCAACGTCGCAACGCAAGAAGCGCTCATCTACAAGCTCTCTTCGAAGGGCATTGAAGCTCTTGGCCTCAATCGCGAGATGAACTCATACACTCGTCAGCAGACGCTTGCCAAGTTCCGTTCGCCTTCCTCGCAGTTCGGTACCAACAACATGATCAGCAGCGCTACTTTCGCTCAGCCTGGTGGGTTCGTAGGTGTCAACGGTGGTGGTCGTACGCGTAAAGCCCTTGTTGTTTGCGAAATGTCTGTCCACCCAAAGGAGGTTCACCAAATCCCACTCTTGGTGTTCTACGACATGCCACGCTCCGTCGAGGACTACAAAGATAAGATCAGCTGTGCTGCGGCGGGCGCCATGGCTAGACCGAGCGTCTGCGTCAATGTCGTTACCGCGAGTGGTGGACCGAGGGGTGATATCGAGATGTTGAGGACACTCGAGTGCCATCTAGGTTGCAAAATGGCCGAGCTGCCCATGGACCCCAAGAACATTCTTAACTTCTGAGCTACGAACAGCAACTCTCCATAATACATGATCACTCGTTGTTGACCCTTTGGCGATCAAACTACCGCATTCCCATCCAGCAAAATGTCCGTAGCCCTGTCTTGCTTCCCCTGACGACTCTACCCAGCTTCTCACACACATACTACGTGCAATCAGATACCCTAGATTCATCATCTATCAACGATCTATCTCTGCTACACTACCGCGCTCCCCTCGCTGCATATGCTTACATACTCCCCGCTTAGTCTGCTCGCACGTCTCAATTCTTGCTGTTTTCCAAGTGTCTTCTCTCAAAGCTCATGTCCCCTTTCAAACTTTCATCTGGCTCACGCTGCATGTTTACGATCTCATTTCTGCTGTATGTTTCTTCATTCTCATCTTGCTACTATGCAATCCTAACGCTGCGTCGTACTACGCAACAGTCGAACGTGAGCTTCAATTGAGTTATGTTGGGTCTAGATATCGAAGAGGCTGGGGAAACACGGAATTCGGAAAGCACGGCTTCTTTCACACGAAGCTCTCCGCAATGTGCAGATCTGGATGCTGTGTTCAGGCTTCAACACTCACCGTCCCCCTACCTTGCCTCTCCTAATCTCAGCACTACTACCATCATACACAAGGCCAATCCCCTGGTCTCTAGACAAGATGAAGGACGAGAATAAAGGCAAAGGTAAAGCAACCGCCGAATCTCCGCAGACCTCTGATCGTGACACTCGCCAAGCAGCAAGCTCCAGTGCAGCATCCAATGCAGCTCAAACTCTAGCTTCAGCATTACGAACCACTATGGCTTCATCTCAGCTTGGATCTTTGATGCAGCCTGCTTCAGGAGGCAAAGCCGAATTCCAGGGTCAGGACTCTGTAGGTGAGACAGAAGAGTTGAGAGATTGGTTGGTGCAAGATTTACGGTCTGGTGGTACATCGTCAAGCTCAAGTATCGTGCTGGCGAGGGCAGGAGCACAGACGTTTCGGACAACAGGAGCGTCGGAGCGTGAGCAACAGGAGATGTTTCAAGATTTCGAACGAGGCATGAGTCTCAGCAATGCAAGGCAAGGAGAACCGGGCTTCAAGTCATCAGATGGATTGACGAGAGATGATGTAGGTTTGACTCAGGCATGGGATGAAGCAACACAACAATACAGATGGCAGGCAACAGGGTTAGATCCAGCCTCTGCACGACCAATACGGTCTTACACTGAGCTTGACGCTCCACTGCACGATTCTGTCCGTGTGAGCAGCACACAAGCTCCTCCCAGTCAAAGTTGGACCTATGCACCGCCTGCAACCGCACCACTAGCTCAAACGGATGACGTCTTCGCCCTGCTCGATGCAGAAGATCAACTAGCACCCACAAGCATTGCTTCCATATCCACAGCACCACAATCCGACGAGCTATCAGAACATGTCTCGTCTCAATTCGATTCCCTCTACCGACCCCCATCACCCACTCATCCTTCTTTCTCTCGCGAACAAGCAAAACTTCACCTCCAACTCGCCGAAGCACAAGCTTCACAACAAGGCAAAACCGAACTTGGCATCCCACGTCCCGACAACGCTTCGCTCCAGGAAGGAGTCTATGCACCCACCGCCGAACAAGCACTTCAGTCCATCTTCGACGGTAGGGTCGAATCCAGCGACGTCACAGAGGAGCAAGATGTGAGTGATAGGGGTGAGGAGATCGTTAGAAAGATCACAAAGTATTTCGGAGCAAGTAGCTATCTCGACGACGTATACGGTGAAAGACCGGTGTTGAGAGAGACGATTGAGGTGGTGAAGAAGGAAAAGGATGGAGATAGGGAGAAGAGAGAAAAGGCGATAAGAAGGCTAGAGAGTTTATGGGGACATCTGAGCAATACGCCTCCTCACGAGAGCAAGGGGAAGGATTGGGTCGATGCTTGGTTGCTCAAGAACACATGAAGCACTCCTCAGTCTTTATGGATTTCGGGAAATAGGAATGGAATTCTATGATTGCGAAGATTTGAACGAGGCGGAAAGACGAGCAGCCTTCTTATCGTAGTACACCTTGCGCATGACCTGTTTGACCATCTGTAAAGCGTACGATTCGAGATTCGCCTGTGAAGTTGTTAGAAGGGTCTTGACCTGCGCTGGGGTCCAGACTAGATTATAAGAGTTACTGAAGGCTGATGTGCTCGGATCGTAATCTGGGTTTGTCGCATTCGGCAAAAGGGGGCAGTAGACGAGCCAGAACGTTGAGCCATCTTCTTCTCCCGTACCTCGAAGAACCCTTGCATATTGGTTGATGAACCTTGCTTCCAGCTCCCTGCCCTTCTCGTCAGAGAGGTAGCAAAGGGGTGTAGATGGAGAGAAAAGATGCGTGCAATCAGTGAGGGTGATTGAGCAGTCATCTGCAAAGTTGTGAATTCGACGCATTGCTGAGCCTGCTTGGACGTCTGAAGAGGCGTCAAAGGCAATGATGATGTTTGCGGAGCGTTCTTTGCGTGCTAGGATGTGGTTGGGGAGGTTGTTGGACATGCCAGAGTCCATGAGGCGGATGCGGCCTTGGGATTCCCAGGATGCTGCTAAAGGGGTATCGGGCACTGCTGCAGGGCTTGTGATTGCTTCGGACGAGGATGATGCTGATGACCTGCCGAGGATCAAAGCAGTTCCATCCTCTAACTGTTTTGGAGCTGCGGTGGCAAGCTTGAGCTGAAGGTTGTCCCAACTTCGACTAGGCTTTCCATCACTGTCTCTAAAGCTGGATGAAACGGGCGGCTCCTCTGCAAGTACATTGGCGACGACATACTCTCCGTCGTGAGACAAGCTCAGGTGCAGCTTCGGAATGGACGACATGCCAGAATGCTTCGATCGCCATTCACTAGAGAGACTGATTTCAGGCTTCTTTGTACGGAAGCCCTGCGACTCGAGCTGAGCGAGACCAACGCTGACGGTGGGGACAGCATTATCGACGTTGGTGTCTGGCTTCTGAACGCTGAGGTCCTTCCAAGAGAGCACATGCTTGGGATACAGTGCCTTGTACGCTGCTTCCTTGGCACTCCATCTGACTGCAAGATACCGTTCGAGCTTTGAGAGCTTCTGTGCGTCTTCAAGTTGCCATTGAGCAATCTGGTTGTACTCCTCCTTTTCTGCTTCACAGAGGATGCGTCGAGCCAGTTTGTCAAAACCTGTCCTTGCACGATCTGTGACCGTTGGGGTGTTCAAGTTGTGGGCATCAGATTCTCGGCTTGTGTTTCGTCTCAACGCAAGCTGCCGCAACCGTGGGAGATGCAGAATGTCGATGCCGATGCCAAGTATCTGAGGCCGGCTTACGTCGGAGTCTGTAAGCTTTGGCACTGGCGAGACATTGAGACCGTAGAAAGGATTTGGCTCATCACCAGCACGAATTGGATTTCCCCAACGACGCTCCCATCGCTTCATCCGGACAAAGTTGTTGAGGAAGTGTAGCATCCGAGACAGGGCTGTTCCTGTTGGCAGGGATGCAAGCAGCGCTGAGATGTAAGCAGTCAAGGGACCCGCTGGTGCGCTTGTGCACTGACCCAGTAGTAGCGAGAGAGATTCTTCAGGTCTTCGATCCAGCGAACGTCCTGAAAGGAATGGTCGACCCCACGCCCAGGTTGGGATGTATCCTTGCACGTCGGCACACCCAACTTCAAGGGGCGTCGCTTCGAACCATTGAAAATAGCCCTTGGCAACTGGCAACGCAAAAGCATCTGTCGTGTTGTCTATCGCTGTGAGTTGTGTAGAAGGGAGAGAGACTGGAATGTCATCGGCTTGGATCCTTGTTGTTGCACTCTGACCGTCAGCGAGGGCTTTGGAGGCTGCTGACTGGTGCTGTGAGAGAGCACGCGTCGGAGGCTGCCCTTTGCTGAGCGATGAGTCTGTACGTGGTCGAACGCCTGGCGCATCTGGGGGTGCGACACGCACTGCCGTGAAGATGGGTAATGGCTCAGCAGCTGTGCTGATGCCAGACCGAGACCAGACCTTGGAGAATTGAAAGCTCGCTCTGCTGAGTCTAGCTCTTGGCTCTCTGGACAGGAACTGATACGTCGTGGTTAGGGTGGCGTACAAGTCCATGATTCCTAGTCCCACAATGCCGGCTTGTGCTTTCCGGATCAGAGGACCAAGCAGAAAATACACGCCCCGACTGCTCCTGGCCACGGTGTCGAGAGCATGCACACTCATGGGATGGGCAAGCTCGCTGGCGACTGCGAGGTAGTGGCGTACTAAGCGATCGGCATCCTGGTATGCGATAGTGTAGTATGCTGCTAATGTCCAACAGCTTCCACTGACCCCGCCAGCCCAGGAGATGCAGTCCCACAGGCCTGAACGTTTGGCTGCTGCGATGAACCCAGCGAATCCATACATGGCGCGGTAGCCTCCACCTGAGCCCCCCAAGGCCACCAAAGGCACGTCTCTGGGATCGACATGCTCGTGCGACGGAAGTTGGAGGAAACGCTTCAGTCCATCTTGGCCCTTTGAGGAAAGCCTTTCTTGTCTCTTGTGCAAGAATTTGACCTCTTCTGGATGCAATGTCGAGGACCGCCGCACTGTTGCGTCCCAGTCGAGTTCTGGATATGCTTTTCGATCTGCGATGTCGGCGCGGAGGAACTGCTTGACTTGGGCCAAGTCTTTTGCTCTCTGCGACCAGCGCGTCAAAACCTTGCTGAGGACCGAGCCCTGCGCTGCTGGACCGAGCAGGTCTTTGGATATGACCACCTCATCACTGCTCGAAGGATCCGAAGGCTGACTGGAGAGTGATGGTCTCGCAATGCATGTGCTCGGAGTCGATTCGGCCTGTTCTGTAGGTACAATCCTCGGACCAAGCCGTGTTCTGACAATGCGATACTTGTTTAGCTGGAGTGTTTGGCCCAGTTGCGGAATGCGGGAAGAGACCGGAGTTGCTTGAAAGAGAGTGACAAGCGCACAGAGACAATAGGCCTTGAGGTAGAGGTAGGTCGGGCTCTGCCGCAACGAGGTCAAGACGGGCATCACCTTGACCGTGAATGCATGACTGCGTGCGTCTACCGGTAAGTGTTGGTTGACGATGATGAAGAGTCGAAAGAAGTGTTCATGCTGGGGGTCGTAGCTCACAGTAAAAGTACGTTCATTCAGGAAGAGCTGTTTGGAATGGCACATCCGCGGAACAGAGTCTAGTTGAAGTTTTCGTGTGATTGATGATGATGGATCTAAGTACAGATGCGAGTCAAGAATTTTCAGATTTTGACTGTTGCGCCCCCCTTTTCCGCAAGCCCTTTTACTCGGCCGTGAATACCACCTCTATGCTTTGTGCGGCTTTATCTACTTCAACTAGTCTGACCTTTTCAGCTCCACTTTTTGTGTCAACTTTTCGGTAATATATATATATTTATTTATTTATTTATTTGATTTTTTTGATTTTTTTTGACTTTCTCGGGAGACGGAAAAGGTACGCTAAGTTGAGGTTTGTCGCTGTGGCTACGACCTCCTTGTCATGCCTCAGGTGACTCCAGCATCATCACTTGATACGGTGACCTCAATTCTCGCTGGTCCGTCTCAACGATGCCGACTTTCGAATCAAAGCCATTGCGAAAGTCAAATTCGTTCATGGCGAATCTGGCACCAAAAGCGCGACGCAAACCACTGCTATTCTTCGGCATTCCCTTCCTAGCAACGATTGTAGGAGCTAGCTTCGGACTGGCCAACCTCACGCAAACACGATACGACTACAATGCAACCAAGGTGCAGACCATCTCGAAGGAGGAAGAGTTGCGGATGAAGAAGGATCGCAAACGCATCGATATCCGCGAGGAATACTTTGTAAGTGAAACCTCAAGTAACACCCTGTCCAAGTCTGCTTCGACACCTCACTGACTCTAACATACTTTATCGCTGACACCCTCACTGAACACAGCGACTTCAAGCGAAAGAGGACGAACTGGATAACTGGGAGCCAAAGCGTATCGAAAGACCTGACGGTGTGGCGGACTGGGGTGTGGCCCCCACATCATACCGCTCGCTTGAGAGCGAGAGTTTATCACCCCAGGATGCAGCAGAAGAGAAAAGCAAAGGAATCACGACAAGCAATGTCCGCTCTTCATCAAAACAGCATCAGGTCGTGCTTGGCCCGGATGGCAAGCCGTGTCGAGCCTGCAACTCGAAACTTGCTTTTTCTGCTGCCATGAAGGGTGCTAAGATCTCTGGCTCCGGCTCCACCTCCAAGAAGGACCCTTTATCAACATCGGCAGCGGCCGCACTCACGTCGACGTCGGGGAGCTCCACCGAACGTGCATGCCCGCCTGACGGCGAAGAGCTTGGTCGATTTGCCTGGGCTTTGTTGCATTCCGCCGCAGCCTACTTCCCCCAAGACCCATCAGCGCAACAGCAAAATTCAATGCTTGCGATGTTCCAAGCTTTGCCGCATATCTACCCGTGTCATTCTTGTGCTGAGGCGTTGGGAGAAGAGTACAAACGCGAGGAGAAGGAAGGTGGCTGGGAAGATCGCAACCTGAAGCTCGCTGAAGCTGTGCGATCCGGACCTGCTCTGCGCAAGTGGCTATGCGGCATTCACAACCAAGTCAACCAACGGCTGGGTAAGCCGCCGTTCCCTTGCACCGAGGCCAAGCTCACGGAGCGATGGCTTGAGGGACCTTCGGATGGCAGCTGCGATTGAGCTCTTGCTACCGTCTCAGTCCGGTTCTATGTTGATCATAGCACCCCTCTTACACTATCTTATCGCATCATGTACTTCTATCATTATCCATTGCAAAAGGTTCCATCAGCTTCGGAGCGTTTCTTGGAACCGTCAGTCCGCAGTACCAGGTGTGAAGCTTGCGATATTGTCAGCGATCGGATCGGATCGGATCGGATAGATCTCCAAAACGGAATCTCGATCTATTGCTTTCCAATTTCACCTGCCGACACCACCGTGGTTTGGAAGATGCTGTGTTGTACATCTGATTGGATGCTCGACTATGATGCGACGCTGCAGATGCATCTTGAACACAGACAAATAAGCCTGACCAACCGGCACTGCTTTCTTCAAGGAGCCGGTCTAAAGCTCACACCTGGAAGCGGACTGTGGATGGGGGGCTGAACATCGTGGCATACAGTATTAACCTTGTCCCGCACCAGAGAATTGAAAAGCCGAGAGGAAAAGGAGGATTTAATTTCACACAGTGAAAGCGGCCAAGCCAGAAAAAAAACAAAAACAAAAAAGCAGCAGCACAGCAAATCCTTCAGCCGGCAAGTCTCCGGGGTCGTAAGCGGGTTGAAACAAAGCGGCCACCAGTCTGATTCCTTTCACCGACCTCTTTCCCCCATTCCGCTCTTCTCCTCTCTCCATCATCATCAGCGTCGACGCATTCATCTCCGCACTCTTCAAGGCATCGACCCGGAGCGCACCTTAGCAGATCCCTTTCGTCATCGACCGAACAGCAAGACTTGTTAAATAAGACCAGAGACGTTCATCCACTCCCTCGCCCTTTACCCCCTCCCCCCACACATAATATAGTCAAGATGGCCGACGACCAGACTTCGGCCGCCATCAAGGATGAGGAGTTCGAGAACAAGAAGCAGGCTACCTCCTCGCTCAAGTCGTTCCTCTCTGGTGGTTTCGGTGGTGTCTGCTCCGTTCTCGTTGGACACCCATTCGATTTGACCAAGACACGTTTGCAAACCGCTGCTGACGGCAAGTACACTGGTGGTTTGGACGTTGTGCGAAAGACGATCAAGGCTGATGGTATCAAAGGGTAAGTTTCAGATCCGATCACATGCTTCACCGTGACTGCTTGCACGCCGAAAAGCTGCTTTGGCGCGAGGAGATGATGCGAAGAACAGTAAACTGACTCACTCTGCTTGTAATGGATCGTGTCGCTTGGTATCTACTGTGCACAGAATGTACCGTGGTATGGGCCCACCTCTGGTCGGTGTTACACCCATCTTTGCGCTCTCCTTCTGGTCTTACGATATGGGCAAGAAGCTCGTTTACGCCATGACACCAAACCGAACCGACCCCAAGCTCTCCATCCCTGAGCTCGCCTTTGCCGGTTTCTTCAGTTCCATCCCCACCACCATGGTCGCAGGTCCAGCGGAACGTGTCAAGGTTCTCCTCCAGCTTCAGGGCCAGGGCACAACCGGTGGGCCCACTTACAACGGTCCCGTCGATGTCGTCCGTCAACTGTACAAGGAGGGTGGTCTAAAGTCGATCTTCCGTGGTACCGGTGCTACTCTCGCTCGTGACGGTCCAGGAAGCGCTGCCTACTTCTGTGCTTACGAAGCTTCCAAGCGTCTCTTGACACCTGCCGGTCAGGACCCTCAGCAGCTCAACTTCCTCAATGTGCTCACCGCAGGTGGTCTTGCAGGTATGGCCATGTGGGCGCTCGCTATTCCTCCCGATGTCATCAAGTCGCGCTACCAGGGTGCTCCTCACGGTACTTACAGCGGTTTCCTCGACTGCGCCAAGCAGACCGTTGCCAAGGACGGCATGAAGGCTCTTTTCAAGGGTTTCGGCCCTGCTATGGCTCGTGCTTTCCCCGCCAACGCTGCCACTTTCCTTGGCGTCGAGGTCTCGCTCCAGGCCATGAACAAGATGTTCTAAATGCACCACGACACCACTTTTGCAGCTGTATAACTGCATCACTTCACGACGCCGAGTTCACACCAAGTCCTCAGGCTCTGGAAACGACTCTCCTTGATTGCCATTTGCGCACGCATTCAGATATCTCACACTAATGAAATATCAACACATATAGACACGCAGCTAGCAGTTTGTCAAGTCGATTTGGACTCCGTGATGAACAGAAAGCAACGCTCACAGCTAGCAAGTGAGCCTATGAGCAGGATGGAGCGACTGCTGTTATAACATTGAAACAATGCGATCTCTCTGATCAAAAGCATCTCGAGTGAAAGCGAGGAGATGCATGTCTTATCCACTACGTATAGGCTCTTGCTGATGGTGATTGCATGCCTTGGAAATTGCTCGAGTCTCATTCGTCGGTTTGCGTGCCAAGGGTCTGAACTCAATCGCACGAAAAACAGACAAACAAACTAAGTGGATTGCAGGCAAAGAGCCATGAGGTCCTCGAAGCTCGACAAGGAGCTGTACAGGGAGGGCAATTTAATCGACGAACCAGGCTGTTAACAGTGCGCCTGGCCTTGGTCAAGATGATGGAGATGATGGTAGTGAAGAGAAGAGCGCTCTTCACAAAGCGGAACAAATTTTAATTTTTTTTCTTTTCCCTTTTTTTCCCTTTTTCGATTGTTTTGAATCCAGCCCGGACGCGCACGCCATCATGACCGATCACGTGATGCATACTTGGTCGAAATTTCCTACACACCGCAACCTGGAGACCCGTATTCCTTCCTCGCTGCGCATCTTTCCATCTTTACTTCGAACCACATCCCGGCAGACTCATTCTTCATCCCGACGCTCACCTCGCTGCTCCAAGAGCATCACAGTACCAAGGATGAGGGCGTCACAGGGTGAAGCTGGCCCAAGCTCGGCCCCGCATCTCTCACTTCGTCCAGCCAACGTCCTTACCATCTTCTTGGCTCGATTTCACACTCGTTGCGGCAATCAGATCGAGTATCAGTACCCACCAGCACCAACGAAAAGAAATGGCAAAGGAGTTCTGGTTGACATCGACGAAGAAGAAGACTCCATTGACGGCAGTCAAAGTGTCGACTTGAGCGGTGTCGAATGGAAAGTGCTTCCAAGTGGCGGTCACCTTATCGAAAAGGACGTTATCTACTTTCAAACAACGCAAAAGGGTACCACGGGCGTCGCCAGCTTCCGCAACATCAAGTTGGATGACCAAGAGGATGGGGATGCTGCACGAGAGCAGAGAGGAGCTCGGATGGTCAGCGTCGGATTGGTGCTCCAGTGCGAAGGGCATGTCGACCAGCTTTCGTCCTCACTCGCGCAACAGCTCGCCATCATTCCTCATCTACACAATCTCGAAAAGCTTGCAGACGAACTCGCACATGACCCCGAAGACATCAAGCCTCTCAAGGCATACTACGAGGCCCACAAAGCCCGAAGCAACCAGGTAGGATCCAGCATAGGCGGCAAGAGAATGAAGCAGCTGCGCATGAGAAGGCGTCGCGACCCACGCAATTTCCCACACGACCCCGTCTCACACATGCCTGCACTTTGTGGCGCACTTGGCCCATTGCTGCCACACCTTCTCAAAAAGCTCATGTTGCCACGTCATAGGCTACTCATCTTCACGCCCTCTCCGCCTTTGGTCTACCCCGCAAACCTCGGATACAACCTTGCTGACCTTGCAGCACTGGCAATCGCCCGATCAGGCAGGAGGCACGAGAACTTGCAGCAGTTTGCACGCCGCGGTACCGTCCACATCAAGGGTCAGATCGGTGTTCATGACATTCCATCATTGGAGAAGGAAGAGGATAAGCTTGGAAGCAGCACTCAGAAACATGCATGCTTGGTCGAACAGGGTTGGATTGCATGGTCGACGGACAAGATCTTGCTGGAGAAGGCACATTTGTTCGATAGCGTGCTGGACTTGACGCCGCTAATTACACGCGACTCGCATGGAGTACTCGACGAGGCCTGCCTGGAGAATGCATCTACCATGGCAAGACTGCTGACAGTGGTGCGGCCTTCCGAGGTTGATGCGAAAGTTCGTGGACGTAAGGCTCATCTGAAAGCACAAAGCTGGACGACACGCGATTTTGCGACTTTCAACGAGCTTGATGTGCAGGCACAACGTCATGCAGAGCGGGCCGAACGTTTGGGTCCTGCTGCTTGTGTCGGTCGAAGAAAGTCGAAGAGTAGGCTTGGCAAATCCGATTCAAGACGATCTGAGGACCAGCAAGCCGATCGACCTCAGCGCGAGGTCGAATATACACACGAGCAGACGGATGCAGTTGCACAATGGCGCGGCGCTTGCGCGCGTGCCCCTAGACGCAGTGGCACTGGTAAACTAAGCGCTATTCTAGCATTCCTGCGTTACTGGCTGGCTGGATGGTGGTTCTTGCCCAGCCACTGGCGTTATGATCTTCCTGCCGCCTATGTGCTTCCTCTAGGTATCCGAGGAGATGGCGGTGTACGTGCAAGCATCCTCGTGATGCCCGAAGACGAGAGTGACGAGGATGGTGAGGACCTCGATGGAGAGGAGGATCGCGACATTGCAGCCGAAGACGAAGCGGAGGAAGAACGTCAAAGTAGCCTCGTTGCGGAGCCCGATGTGACGCTTGTGTCTGTCAACGCTCCTGACGCGAAGGATGTCACTGCTGGAGCTGTTCCCATCGAAGACCAACACACCAGCACCAACAGCTCATCCGATACAGAAGGACTTGACATGCTACATGCCCATCCTCACGCACATCACCACCATCATCATCAGCGGGCTCTTCCCGACCCGCTCCTTGCAGCTGTCGGTGCCAGTCCCGTGCGGGGCCCAGGCGTAGCCGAATCGGACCGTCTCTCCATGTCGCACGATTCCATGCGCCGTCGTAGCACCGATCGCAGCCTGTACGCTCGTTCTTCGGGAGGAAGCGACATGGACGATGC
Organism: Ustilago nuda; assembly: GCA_022963125.1. Taxonomy (NCBI): domain Eukaryota; kingdom Fungi; phylum Basidiomycota; class Ustilaginomycetes; order Ustilaginales; family Ustilaginaceae; genus Ustilago; species Ustilago nuda. Next base: position 212,869 of record JALCUS010000004.1, on the reverse strand, counting down.
AACTCTATTAGACGACAACGGACATCAACACTTCCGTTCCATCCTCTCCGACTCGCTTTGGATGGTGTGGTCCCACTGGACCACGGCTCTCATCTCTGGCCTACTTGACATTCTCGAAGACCGGCTCGCTCAAATTGAGCAAGATGACGACCAAAGTTTGAGTGAGGAGGGCGATGTTTCGCAATTGCTGTTTTCGAAGGTGGCAGACTGGCTGGTGGTAGAGTTGGGTCAAGCGGATATGGCCTCGCTTGGTTTGAGTGCTGGTAATAAGCTGGATGTTGAGCTGGTAGAGACCATCGGATCTCAGTACTTGCTGCTCTTAACATTATTCATTTGCGACGTTAGTGATAAAGAGAGGGAGCCGAAGGTGGTGGTCAACAAGGGTTGGTCCATGTTTCGTTGGTTGCTTTAGGTAATGGGACTCTTTGTTGCTTTAGTCTTGTTCCATTTTCGAAATTGCTGGTTCTGTGCTTTGAGATGGATGTGCTTTAGCCTCGCCTACGTTCTCCGTTTCTTCATCCTCTCCGTCCTCTTCATCATCCTCTTCTTCATCCTCAGCATCATCCTTTGCCTTGCTCATCTCAGCGACAACCTCCCCGATCTTCTGTCGCATCTGCTTTCCCAGTTTCCCTTCTGCTGTCAAGATGCTGTTGGTACCCGAGCCATTGCCCGTCCCTCGGCTAGTAAGCAAAGAGTGGATGAGAAGATCGTAGATCGTCCCATCTCCAAGTGTTTCTCGCTGTGGATAGTCAACAGGATCAGATTCGAGCAGTTTGAGCAGATCGTCCTGTTGTCCACGTGGATCTAGGAATCGTAGTCGATCGTGTTCTTTCTCCACCTGATGACGGAGTGGTGTGGCCAGGAATGAGGTGAAGGCGGATTTCGAGCCGATGTTCATTGCTGGGGTTGACGATGTCGCTGCATTACTAGGTTGAGGCGCTTCTGTTGCTGCGGGTTTTGCTGTCGCAGCAGCATCGGTGGCGTTAATTGGTACAGCGTGGATAGTGGCAGACGTAGACGGTAGGCTAGATTGAGTTTGAGCATTGTTCTGATACCGTGTTTCCGGCTGGGACGGTGATGTTGATGGTGCAACTGCTGGTGCTGGCTGAGCTGCAGAGGGAGCAGGAGCTGGAGCTGGCGGAGCGGTGAATGCTTCGAATAGCTGTCTTCGTAAAGAGTCAAAGTAGCCACTCTTCTTGAGCTCTTCTACTATTTGGTTTGGTGTCAGACCTTTGATTGTTTCCGGTGAGGTTGGCTTCGAGGTGGTTTCGGTTGCTTGTGTCTCTGTTGATACGGCTGCTGGTGTTGCTGGTGTTGGCTGCACAGGTGCAGGAGCTGGCGCCGAAGATGTGTCTGCTATCTTTGGTGCGCTCATTATGGCTGCTGTGAGGACAAGCGGAAGGAGGAAGGGAGAAGAGGGTGTCTGAGAAGGACAAGAGACAGGAGCCTGATTTCAAAGTGTCGCTTTTGAGGTCGGCGTTGCGAGTTCTGGCTTGGCGCGTTCTCGCGATAGACGCCAGGACGAGCTTCAGCTGTGGTCACGCCTTTGGCGAGGAGACAATCTTCTCATAGCTTGAGTCAAGAGCAGTTCAGATGGTCGCAGGATCCCAAGAGAAGCACAAACACAAAGCACACAAGCAAGAAACGATAGAAACAAATTTGACTTCATCATCTACCACGCAGTTGGGCAAGAAGAGAAGGAAGAAGCAGGCAAAGATGTCAGCGATAGTCTCGGCAAGGACACATACATGCTATCCCAGCAAGTCCCGCTCCAGCACGCATCATGGGCTCGGAAGCCGCCCTCAGCATCCGTAGACAGACCATGAAACTGCCTTCAAAGCCAGAAAGACCAGCGTCGGACGTAAAACAAATCAGAATCCGATGTAGTTATCAACAAATGCCTGTCCCTTTTTTATACACAATCACCAAAGTAATTGCGTCTTACTCCAGCCGCTCAATTTTGTACACTAGAGCTAAGCAAAAAGAAGAGAAGAGAGCAGGGGTGTTTATGTCCGCCCATCGGGGTAACTATCATCCCTTTGATCTTGGTCCCCAGCTGCCATGGTTGAGAGCGTTGTCTTGCTGCTGTCGCAGGCTTGAAGAGAGACTTACTGTTTACACCCAGCAGCCAGCAAGATAGGGATGCTGGCTGAACACCGCACGTAGACGATGTGGTGGTAAGGAAGAAACAGATGGAGTTGAGGTGGAAAGTGATGTTCAAGTCGAGTGTCGGATTTTTGATTTTTGATTTTTGATTTTGATTTTTCTTCTTTTTGCAAGCTGAGAATGATACGTGCGAGAAAAAAGTGCAGGCTCGGATTGCGGAAGTGGGACCCTTTTGCAGGTTCAGAGAGTGATGTGCCAAGGTTGCGCCCTTGCACTGCTTGCTGCCACACCAATACAAAAGGGACAGAGCCGTCAAGATGTTCGCGACAACAACAAGGGCTTCGGCTGTCAAGACACTGTATCAGAATGTGCTGAAGGAGGCGGAGCGCTCGGTAAGGATCTACATGACGACCAAGCTTCCAAAGATCGTCGAGTGATTAATCCCGTTCGATCTCTTCTCTATGCTTACACTCGCAAAGGCAAAGAATGGCCCGCTCGTATCCTACCTGCAGAAGGAATATAAAGATGCTGAGAACGGCACAATCACAGACTCAAAGAATTCAGCAAGCAGCAGCTACACACCCTTCATTGCCCCACAAAAGTCATCAGCAGAGTTCCGTCAGCAGAACCTCGAGAATCTTCATGTGTTCCTCCAGAACAAGGCCTTGCACGCCGTAAGTACGCCTTTCCGCCGCCGCTTTGTTCAAAAGCTCGCTTACTCACATCTTGCCCTGGCCCCCTGCCGTGTATCGTTCACTCCAGGAACTGCTGCAAAGATACAACCCAACGACAGGCATGACCGAAGAAGAGCGTATCCGCCTCACAGCGCGACGAGTCGGTCTCGACGTTCCCATCACCCACGACGCCTCTGCCGAGTCAGCCAACAACTACCGCAAAAGTGCACAGATCGCTCAAGATCAGTACAAGCAGGACAAGGACAACCGTGAAGATCAACTGTATTCAGGCAAAGGAGACGGTCTCAATGTCGGTGGGCCTCTGCGACCGCCAGTTTTTAAAGAGTGATAAGCAACACATACATGCATACGCATAGGATATAGCAATTGCAATTGCAACAACCATCTACAGACCATACTCTTCCAACTTGGCCACAACTTTTCCAACCTCAACGTTTCCACCGCTCCAAACGATTCCGATTCGGATCTCGGGCTGCTTCTCCCCCGCCTCGATCTTCTGTTGTGCGATATACTGGACCCAATCTTTGAGTCCCCACAGTGATCGATCGGAAGGGTGGGGAGATGTGAAACTAGCTTGCTGCGCTGCTTCGTTGAAGCCTTGCAAAACGGTAGCGAGGCCTACGGCTGCACTGGGTTCCACCAACTGCTTTTGACGGGTCCAGTGGAGTTGGAGGGCTTTGAGGACGTTCTCTTCGCGTGCGGTGACAATGGTGTCGACGTTCCCTTTGATGTGTGAGAGGGTGAGAGGTGAAAGTGAGGTGAAGAGGCCGTCGCAGATCGTCTTTGGTGGCTGTGGTGGTTTCTGGACTTGGCCGGTCTGGACAGAATGGAAGGCGTCATTGACTAGATCAGGTTCTGCACCGATGACGATGATGCGGTTGTCGGCTCCTTTGACTGCGGTGGCGAGACCGGAGAGCATGCCTCCTCCACCGACAGGGGCAATGACCATGTCAAAGACTGGTTCGGAGATGTCGCGTTTACGCCATGCTCCCTCGGCTTTTGGTCCGGTGGGTGGAACGCCTCGCGAGCCATACAATGGTCTTGATGAGTTTGAAGTCGAGTTGGCTGCGTGAGAGCAAGCACCGCGAACTTCAAGCTGTGGAGCCTGGTCTAGCATCTCTAAGGCCATCGTCCCCTGACCAGCAATGACGAGAGGCTCGTCGTAAGGATGGACAAAGCGCACTGTATAGCCTTCCTTCTCGTACCCTTGCATGACAGCCTTGGCAGTCGACTCTCTTGCCTCGAGCGTGGGCTTGCAGAATGTGATCTTGGCACCGTATCCCGCGACAGCTTCCTTCTTGGGCTTGGGCGCATTCTCCGGCATGACCACTGCAGCGATACAGCCAGCCGACTTGGCAGCACAGGCGAGTGCACCCGCATGATTACCGCTCGAGTGGGTAACAACTACGAGCCTGTCCGGAGTGAATCCTCCTTGCTTGTTCGGGTCGGCATCGTGCTCTGCTTCGGCGGCAGCGAGGTGAACGAGGACCGAGTTGGTGGCTCCACGATATTTGAATGCGCCTACACGTTGGAGGTGCTCCGCCTTGAATGCAAGCCGCACTTTAGTCTTCGGAGCTGACGAAGAGACATGGCTGCTGCTGCCAAACAAAGTCTCTGTCGCGAGTGCGTCGATTGCTTGGTTCGAGAGCAGGGGTGTGTAGTGAGTGTAGGGTGACACTCGTGCATGGGCTTCCTGGATATCCTTGAATGAGACCATACTGGAGCTGCGTATAGACCATTGTGATGGGGATGGACAAGGCCAAAGAAGCAGCTTTATAGAGTAAGCAATGCCAAGATGCCCCAATAGACACATTGCTGTTGATCAGCATTGACTCGCAACGCTTCTTTGTGTCTATTTCCGGCGGCCTTGTTTCAGTCAACGCTAATTTTGTCGGCAAACAGGCCGGAACTTGAGCGAGCCAGAGAAAGCTCAGGTTCAAATCCTGTTTCTTCTTTTCGCACGGTAGAGAAATTTCTCTCTCTCTCTCTGTGCTCCACATAGGAAAAATGATTCTTCTTCCTGTTTCCAAGCTGACCTCTTTTCTCTCTGCATCGGCTGTTTGCTTTGCGCGCCTCCCCGATCCATGGATTGGAATCAAGGCAAAGATCGTGCGCACAGCCAGAACAGAGAGAGCTCGATTTCTTCGTGCAACTTTGAGAAAGAAAAAAAAAGCTAGGCAGTATGTCACGATGCTGCTCATCCATTTCAGCGACTGAGCGAAGTCGAGTTCTTCCGTCTCTCACCGGCTCTTGGGCTAGCTCCACACGGATCCCAAGTTCTTTCTTCGTCATCCACCACCTCATTCTCGCCTCTCCTTCCCATTGCTCGATCCGGAATCATGGCGCCCCTCCCTAGCGCACAGCAGGCTTCGCAACAGGCTTCGCGGGCCGCTGAACGAGCTCAGCTCACTGCCGACAACACCGCCAACAAGCTCTCGAAATGGGTCCAAGAGAACCGAACTCTCGTCATTGCCCTTGCTACCGGAACACTCGCCCTCGGCGGATACTACCTCTATTCCCGATCCTCGTCCAAGTCGAAAGCCAAGGGAACTGTTAGTGATAGTGATGACGAGGAGAAGGCCGGCTCTTCCAGTGGTGCTGCTGCTGACTCGGCAAACAAGAAGAAGAAAAAGGGTACAAAGAAGAAGGCTGCTGGCTCGTCTTCCACCGACGCATCCGCCCAACGCTCCGATCGTCTGCCCTCCGACCCATCAGGCCCATTGCTCGACGAGGCTACCGACGATCAGCTTGCCGAGTTGGCAGAAGTCGACATCCAGAAACTCCCTCAGTCGAAGCGCGAGAGCCTGTCGCAATACCTCAAGACGCTCGGTAACAAGGCTTACTCTAACCGTCAGTTCGAAAAGGCCATCGGCCACTACACTAAGGCCATTGCCGCTCATCCTATGGCCGTCTTCTACTCCAACCGTGCTGCCTGCTATGCCAACTTGCAGCAGCCTGAAAAGGTCGTAGCTGACTGCGATGAGGCGCTCAAGATGGATAAGGTCTACGTCAAGGCTCTCAACCGTCGTGCTGTTGCTAAGGAGCAGCTTGGCAACCCCGCAGATGGTCAGGAGGGTATCGGCGAGCACAAGGCTCAGCTTCTTTTCGACTCGTTGGCAGACTTCACAGCCGTCGCCATCCTCGGCCAATTCAAGGACCAGACAGCAACCGAGAGCGTCGAGCGTGTTCTCCGCAAGCTCGCTACTGGCAAGGCACAGGACATCCTCAAGAGCCGAGAACCCAAGCTCCCTTCTCCCACCTTTGTCACAGCTTATCTCGAAGCTTTCCGATCCAAGCCCAAGCCCACCTTGCCTGAGAACCCATCGCAAGGTGACGAGACACTACTCAAGGCCTACGGTGCTTTGGAAGCCAAGAGCTACCCACACGCACTCACGCTCTTCAATGAGGCCATCGAGCAAGGCCTCAGCAACGAGGACCTCGAGGCAAACGCATACAACATGCGCGGAACCTTCAAGTTTGTCATCGGCAACGCAAAGGAAGCTCTCGCAGACCTCGAACGCTCCACCTCGCTCCGACCTAACTATGTTCAGTCCTGGGTTAAAAAGGCTTCCGTCCACATGGAGCTCTCTGACAAGGAAGAAGCATTCAAGGACTTTGACAGGGCCATCGAAGCCAACCCTGAAGATCCCGATATCTACTACCACCGAGGTCAAGTCAACTTTATTCTCGGCGAGTTCGACTCGGCCATCAAGGACTACGAGAAATCCACCTCGCTCGATGACACCTTCATCTTCTCCCAAGTCCAATACGCCGTCGCACACTATAAGAACGGCAACATTGGTCATTCTACCGCTGCCTTCCGCAAACTCCTTCGCAACTTTGACACCTCATCGGAAGCCTACAACTACTACGGCGAGTTGCTGCTCGATCAGCAGAAATTCGAGGAGGCAATGGAAAAGTTCGACAAGGCCATTGAGATCGAAGGTGCCAAAAGCCGGTCTACTAACGTCCTGCCGATGATCAACAAGGCTTTGGCCTTGTTCCAGTGGAAACAGGATATCACGGCTGCTGAGGAGCTTTGCAGAAAGGCGTTGGATAAGGATGAAGACTGCGATGTGGCCGTGGCGACATTGGCACAGCTAAGCTTGCAGCAGGGTAAGATTCAGGATGCTATCGAATACTTTGAGCGTTCCGCAAAGATCGCTAGGACTGAACCGGAGTTGATCAATGCATTGACATACGAGAACGCATCAAGAGCTCAGTTGAAGTTTATTCAGCAGTATCCTGAACAGGGTGCTGCCTTGGGTCAGATGGCTGGTATGTTTTAGAAACAGGCTTGAATCGATATCGAAACTTGTTCGCCGTAATCTTTGCATCACCACTCTCGACTCCCTTGAAATCTGGATTGCCTACTCTATATATACACACACACACACACTTTTGTACCACTTGATGAACCTCAAACCCAAAACTCCTTTCCAGCTCGTTTTCAGATCCAAGTTTCCTCCTGACTTTGCGTTGAAAGGCTTGCGCCTACATGACTGAGCTGATGTGAAGACGAGATCTTGTCAAGTGGCGGCAGCCACGTGAGAAAGCAGCTCGGCTCGTTCCCCGGAAGTGCGGAGGCGGGCCCAGTGCCTGTGCTAGCGACGGAGCATGATGTGTTCGAGAGCGGTTTTTGCAGCGACACGAGAAAACCTTGTTTATGAGCAAGCAGAGAGCGTTAAGCGCGATGACGTTTTACGCCTCGCACAAAAAAAAACAAAAAAAGGTGTTAGACCCTTTCCAATGGCTGCTACTGTATCCCAAGTACACTCGTCCGATGGCTATCCGACACTTTCCTCCCTTTCCCAATCAGGTTTAATCATACACCGCCATGTCCCGTCCCATAGCGTAGCATTGAAGTTGTAAGATGCAGGGCGGGATTTGAAGAGGTGTATGACGCTATGCAGTTGGTCGTACAAAGAAAGGTGGATGCTAAGATCGCATGTGGGCTTCAACAAAGGGTCAGCTCGTTTTGGGCGGTGAAGAGTGACTCAGCCACGAGTCTATCAGGTGCCTCTTTCCTTTTTTTTTTTCTTTTTTTTTTTTCCTCCGCACAACTCGGCTGCCGAGGAGGATGGGAGAATGATAGAGAAGCTTTTCACGCACGCAACACCCTGAGCTTTCTCTGCTGCGGTACAGACACCAGACGAGGCTTGAGGTTCTAGGACGTCATTCCTTCATCTTGACTATTTCCTAGTGCTTGAGCTCAGGTCTATGATTGGTGTATCGATGACACGGGAGGTACGATGAGGTATGGCATTGCCCTACTTTCCGCTTCTCCCTTGCCGAACGGCAGGGCTGTGATGATAGAATGCTGTTCAACAGAGTCTTGTACGATCGGTCAGGGTCAGGTACATGAGACATAGCTTTTCCGGTCTAGATCTAGTCCGAGGACCGAATCTCAGAAAGATATATAACGACCCTAACGAGCCAGTCTGTCGAGAACATCCTCACAGTATACCAAGATACCCAAATCTTGCTCCTCCGTTGGCATTCGAAAGAACTCATTCGCACCACCGGCAATACCCTCTCGCTCACCACAAGCAAGCATACTCATCCAAAATGGGAGGTAAGTCCTTCTCTCTCACACCACGTTACTCCCGACGCCTTCGAAGCTCAATACTGAATCACACCCACACCCTCATCTTCTACCGACAACACAGCTGTAGCATCATGCCTAAGCTCGGTTGTTTCGTCAATCGCAAGCTTGTTCCACACCATCTTTAGCGCTATCGGAAGCGTCCTGCATACTATGTAAGTCGCACTTTGCCTTGGGCTTTTGCACCTTTCAAGATCGCAACGCTAATACCTCACAACCCTGCATGGTAATTGAACGATACAGTGTTTCAGCAATCTCCTCCGCTTTGATCGCAACATTCAACTGCATCGCTGACGTTCTCTGTTGCCGATGCGGTGGTGGGCGTAGACGTCGGACGAAAGTCTAGTCGCATGTAAACTAGTGTAGATGACGGTTGGAGCTGAGGTCTGGAAGCGCGAATACACCCCTCATCCGACTTGGCTGGCTCGCATGATACGAAGTTGATGTTGCTCTACAATACGATATCCCGTTCTTTGCTCCTACTGCTGCGACCGAAGCGTGACTGTCTCGTCCATGTTGAGGAAGCGATCGCTGCGTTGCGATGGGGTGGCGGCTGGGTGAACGAGACTTGGTTTTTGTCTTGACCATGAATACGAGTGCGAATGAGAAGGCGCAAAGAGAAAAGAAGGAGCAGAACAAATACATTGGTGGGAACAGTACATGCAAGACACGCTCGACTTTGGAGGTGCCGGAACAGAAGGGTCGAGGAAGGAGGTGCATTGGACGAGGGAAACAAGAGAGGAGGTAGTGTCAAACGGTGTGGCGGCTTCAAAGGTTGAATGCTCTTGACGCCAATGTTCTAATGTTGCGAGGGTGGAAGAGCGTGAAGGATCAAGCTGCGATGCGCTGACGCCATGAATGCATTGCGAGAGGAGTGTTGGACATCATTGAACGTGGATCGGATGTAGAGTTTGCGAGTGCGGAATGATGCTGTCACATCTTCGTACCGAGATTGGAATCGGGTATAGGTGTGCAAGTTGACACTACAAAGGGCAATGAACGGATGCCAATTCGATTGCGGGATCGCTTAGCAGCCACCGAGCTGCTCAATCATCGCGTCAATCTCATCTTGATCCTCCATACCCAACTGTGTTGACAACGACACAACATGGCGGATGCGAAAGTGTGGAAAGCATGATCGTGGTGTCAGTTATGGCCCAGTTCCAATGGGAACTCAAAGGCGGAGGGACATCATCTTTTCCGCTGAGTCGGACAAAAGGTTCCTGTACTTACACTCTCTGCAGTGTCTGCGTCTCCGATACGCTGACCATCAAAGATGAATCGAACGCTGTTCTCGGGCTTGCCCATTCGCTCAGCGTATGCCTTCTTGAGCTTGGAGAGCTTGGTAGTTCGCTTGACCTTAAAGAATACTTCGTTTCCATCGGCGTCCTTGACCTTGATGTTGAGTTGTTCACCGCCCTCGGGCTTTGGCTGAGGAGCTTCTGCGTCGGACATTGCGATTGTATGATATTGGGTTGGGTGTATGGTGTGAGTGTGGTGTGGTGTTGAGAATGTATTGATGTGCTTAGTGCGGAGATGGTTGTGGTTGGAAAGAAGGAAGATTCAGTGACAAAGGTTCTGCTGTCAAGCAAGCAAGCTTACTAGCTCTTCCTAGAATGCGGAAATGTAATCAATCTCGAAAATTGGGGCTCGCTCTCGAGCCAAAGTCGCGTCCGCTCAAGGCGTTGAGTTGAGCAGATGAGCAACCTTGACACAAGAAAGCGCTGTGCTGTCCTGCTTAGCCAGCCAGACATGAAGCACAACTCAGCAGCAGCAGTAGCAACACAGCGCCTCACGGCCGGAACCGAGCGCGTTGGAAGCCCACAAAAGTGGAGGGCCTCTCTTTTTCTTTTTCTACTCCTTTTTGTGGTCACAATTTTTTAGACAATTTGATTTCTGCGCTTTTTATGAAGATTGTGATTTGAGAATCGAAAAGGTGGAGAAGGAAGCAGGAAAATGTGGGTCTCTGGTCTCAAGGCTGGAAATTTTTCAATTTTGGACAGCTCTGAACTTGCTCTTGGATGCAAGAGCAGCTAGACGAAAGCCTTAAATTTCGGACAAGCCGATAGTGATGAAAGTATAGAGCATTCTTCCCTGCTTTCATATCCATACAACTATACCACTCCTAGACACACACACGGCCATCTCAGTACTCACACAGCATCCTTGAACTCGCACTGAGATCGGCATCGCCGACAATCGCTGTCATCAACAAGGCCGTATCGATCGGCTTCACATCCGACGCAGACAGTTCGAAACCTTCTCGACTTGAACACAGCTCGTGAGCCTGCTCGGTCAGCTCATCCCTGTGTGAATGTTATCAGAACACCTTCACATAGACAGAACATAGCGCTGGTATAATGGAGGCAGGAGAATCGATAGATCCGGCCGCGGCTGGCCCGAACGACGCGGACAACTCCTCAGATGCTCAGCAGTCTCAACCACAAGACAGCACCAGCTCAACTCAGCAGGAGGAAAGCACATCAACTTCGCAAGCGCATGTTCCGGACTTGACCATCATGGATGGCATCCCCACGCTAGATGCTACCAACCTCGCCAGTTTCCTACCTGAAGACACGCAAGACAAGTCTGGTGCGCATCAGGAGCCTTCGCTGGAAGAGCAAATACAGGCTTTCGCTGCCGGTCTTGCCGGCCAATTCGGAAGCACTCCGACAGATGCTCTCCATACTCCTGCTGATGCCTCGGCGACGAACACTGCCTACAACACACCAACGCAAGCTCAGGGAACACCAGCCACTGCCGAGGACATTGCCTCTTTTGAAACGCTTATTGCCTCCCTCATGCCTACGCCGCAGTCAGCCTCACCTGCTCCAGTACAGCAAGAGGAGAATGCTGGACCATCGACCCCCCAGCCTGCTTCTGGCTCGGGCAACGAGACCGCCTTTCCTACACCCGAGCCGCAGGCATCCACCTCTCCAGACACCGCAGCTCAGTCCTTCGTCGACAATCTGCTGCGTCAGGCCAATCTCTTCTCCACTGATGCAAACGGCTCTCCACAGACCACTCAAGACGCTTCCGCATCAACCCAAGATGCCACCGCAACAACTCCTCAAGATGTCCAACAAGCTCCTGCCGCCTCGACTGACGGCGAACAACAACCTAGTGCGGCTGGCGATGACCAACTCGCCGCAAGTCTGGAGCAGTTCATGGCCTCCCTACAAGCCAGAGTCTCCTTGAACCTTGCAACAGATGCTGCTAAAGAGCCACAAGAGCCGACCAAGCCAAAGTCGCCCCCAAAGCAAGCCAAACCCATCAAGAAACCCAAAAAGGTGCTCGGCAAACGCAAATACCGTGAGATTGGTCCCATGGAGCGACGCAGCAGAGTCGAAAAAGCCCTCTCTGAGTACATTGCCAGCATCGATACACTCTCAAAGCCCAACACCGTCACTGGGCCAATCGCTGCGGCAGATGCTTCCAAGACCAAGATGACCACCATTCGATGCGCTCACGCCTCGGTAGCGCAAAAGAGCTATGGATCGGAGAAGCGCTTTTTCAATCCACCGCCCATTATTGGCGTCACTGGCCCACTCAGAAGATATGCCGAGCACGGTGCTGCTACTCTCACCACATCATCAACATCCGAGGATGCCGACGAGGAGGACCAGTGCCGAGTGAGCCTGCTTGTCCGAGGAGATACGGATGAATTCTACTCGAACGAGAACGTCGCAGTCCTTGACAGTCGGCTCGAAACCAAGATGCGGTCTCTTTATGTCACACCAACTGGTCGTTCCAAGTCATTCCGCTTGCAGCTCAATCTCCTCCGCCCATCCGGTCTCGAACCGCATCTGCCCATCTTCAGCCCACTTAAGAAGTCACGCACTGCAGATGCTCTCTCTCCAGCTATGAGCGTCGGCAGTCCTGCTGGTGACCAAGCCGACACCAGCTCCGAACCGCTCTCCCGCCTGCCAAAAGGTCTCGCCTGGGCATCATTCGAGTCTGCACCAGTCACCATCATCTCCAAGTCGTCCAAGAAGACGGCTAAGCCGAGAGGTCAGACCAACCAGGTGCAGAACGGATCGCTAGTGTCGCTCTTCAATCGCATCAACTCGCAGACAGCCAGGACCAAGTACATGCACAGCAGTGGAGACGGCAGTCTCACAGTGCACAGTGGCGACTGGTCGACCTATCGCATCACTCTCATCTCGAGACCTCCTCTAGCGGACCTTGCTGGTGCTGAAGAGGATAGTGTTACTTATGGATCAACAATTGTCTTGACAGATGTCAACACGAGGTTCAGCAGCGACCCTTTGGTGGTATGTAAGGTTGATAAAGGCCAAGTGCAACTGCCGCAGCTCGATCCTCCAGCGGAACTGCTCACTGCCGGAACAGGTAACAAGTCTCGCAGAGTGCCAATCGACCGAGCCCTGCGCGACAAGCTTGCAGCCGTCAGCAAGTCATCTTGGAACGGACATGCTTCAACCACTGCGGTGGCAAGCAAACCGGCCGAGAAGCCAGGAAGCAGTATGACTTCAGCTATCAAGATCGAAGGCGATTCCTCGAACGCACCATCGACTGCGCCCACGGCCAACGGCAACGGAAGTTCTGACAGCAAGAACCCCGACGATCTCAATCTGTACGGACCAGTCGGACAGCTTCAAAAGGTGGCGCTGATGCGCTTCGTGCCCAGCAGCGACAGTGAAACAGTCTTTGGTGATTCCGAGCACCTCGAGTCGAACTTCTCCACCCCTCGCAGCTATCTCTGTGCCATGGCTCCTGACTCTTGGAAGCATGCTTTGCCAGACAAAGTCGGTGCGGAACCTCTAGCTGTCAACTACGCTCTGACCCACGAAGAAGGCTTTGGCTTTGACGAGCCACCTACCGACACTACTGATCGGAACAAGTCTTCAGAGAGCAACTCAATCGTCTATGTTACGCCTAAGCAGGTCACTGTGGCGAAAGAGCACAATCTAGGTACCAAGGTGGTGGATGAAGTAGATGACGCATTCATATGGACCGTTATCGGTGTCTCTCGATTCGAATATTCATATTTCGATACGAGTGCAACTCAAGCATCCAAAGATGAAGGACCTTGCGAAGTCCCAATGACCCCTTTCCCTCTCATCACTTCTATGCCCACTTACGATCAGACCAAACATACCCTCATTACCACCGTTACCAACTTCATTGTTCCGGCAGCTATCACCTCCGATCCGATCCCTCTCGACGTCTGGGCAGGTTATCTTGGCCCGTTGAAGGTAGAATACTCCAACAAACCTCCAGTACCGGGTAATGATCCAGAAGCATACATAACTGTTACCCTCCCTGCGATTACAGATATGCTAAAGGTTGCTATGCAGGGCAAGATCGAAACAGAGGTGAAGAAGGCTGGGTTGCCGGCGCATTTCTTGTTGCCATTGATCTTTGTCAATGATTCGGATGGGACAGCTTATCATTCGGGTCGGCACATGGTTTGTGAGGACTTGGTTCAGTTGATGAAGTCTACGGGACACGAGACCAGTGAGGAGGTGTTGAAGCAGTTGGGTTTTGGTTTGGGGCAGTTGGCCGGTGTGCCAAGTCAGGGAGCTTGGAGTTTGAGGATCATTTGACCATACGCTTCTCACAGGAAAATACTTTCAACATCATACCTTCTCAGCATCATGTATTTGTATCGCAATGCAATCACAAACTACACGACAACTCAGGTTTCGCAGGCAAGGCGCTGCTTCACTCGCACAGAGCAGGATCAGGAACATTTACAAAGAAAGAGAAAATTGAGGGAGATGCGTAAGGACAAGATCGAAAGACTACGATGCATGCTTTGGACGTATACGAAGCTGATAAGACGAGACAGCACCAGTATAACAATATTGCCCAAGAATCTGAAGTGAGTGGTTGCTTAAGCAGGCACCACTTCATTCAAGACACTAAGCGGAGCAGTCGGACCGGGACACAAATCCAGTACCTTCTGACTGAACTTCAACTGCTGGATCTTCTTTGGGTGAATTGCCACGGCAGCCATCAAACCCTCAGCCACGTGCATAGCAATATGGCAATGCAACGGCCACACACCAGGCAAATCAGCCTTGATCCTAGCTACGATCCAACTGCTCCTCGTGACCGAGACTGTATCCCTCCTGAGCGGGTTGTGCAAGTTCAAGGCACCAGGCTGCTGGTTCAGCTTCGACCAGCCTTCCCGTGTCAAGTTACCCGTGCCGCGAGCGATGATATGCATGTCGGTACCGTGCAAGTGGAAAGGATGGTCAAGGAAGTTATCCTGGTTGTTGATGATGATATCTGCCACCCAGACGTCGTCGGGTACGAGAAGGGATGCGACGGTGGAGGAGTTGATCTGTTGACCAGCTCGTGCGAGCTCGAGATAGGGTTTGTTGACGTAGTTGGTATGGGTGATGTTGTCGATGAAGAACCTGCCGAGGGTTGAGCCGTTAGCGAGGACGAGGTTACCGAATTGTGAGTTGAAGATACCAAGTGAGTTAGGGTTGAGGTTGGCAGGCACCGAAGTGTCGATAGCAGGGACGAGCTCCGAATCATCAAGATCTTTGCACAGCGTACCCATCGTATCCATCCAGTCATGCGGTTTGGGCGGGCGAGGTCTGACCTGGCTACCTGGCCGCTTGTACTGAAGGGTGAGGTTTGCGATAGGATCAAGCAGAGGATCGATGAAGGCAAAACAAGCAGTCATCATGGTAGAGCGCAGCAAAAAGCTGTCCCCGTTTTTGCCGACGGTGGTGTTGACAAGCACATCATGTCGCTGACCATTGGCGATGGGGATACGATGGACTTTGTGTGGCTTGACTGGAGTACCGTCCGAGCCGATAACTTCCATTTCATGGTCGTCGATCGAGATGATGTGTTGGGCGTGCGAACCGGTGTTGATGAAGCGGAAGCGGTACTTCTTACCCGGTTCGATGTCCATCGTTGGTGTGGGGAGCTGGGTGCACTTGCTTGGCATGCCTGGCTGTTTACTCTTGGCTCGAGCTAAGCCAGCACAGTTGAATTGACCTTTGCCATTGATCAGACCAGATTGAGGAGAGGGCGCAGCAGATGAACCGTTGTATCCATTGACCGTGAGCAGCTGGTTGACGATGTCATCGGCAAAATCGTGGTAATTGTCGGCGAAGAGGAACACCTTCTCATCGTCATAGTCTCGACACTTTTGGTAAGGATCATCCTTGGAACGAATGATCAACCCACCATACAGACCGTCGGTATACTGCATCTTGGAATGACTGTGCCACCAGTAAGAGCCATACTGACCCTCGATCTTGAAACGATAGGTAAGTTCGCCACCAGCAGGAATGGGGCACTGGGAGAAACCAGCGATACCATCCATGAAAGGAGTGCTGTTCTGAAACATGCCGTGCCAGTGGATGGAGGTGCCCTGGTCGAGGCGGTTCTTGACCTTGACGACGATAGTGTCGCCTTCGCTGGCTTCGATGAGAGGACCGGGGGATTGGCCGTTGATGAGAATGCGTTTCTTGACGAAGCCATCGGGAGCAGAGGGACCATAGGTGAGGGTCCAGTCGAACTGGCGAGTGCGAGGGGTGTAGTCGTATGGAACGCACTTGAATGTCTTGCCATCGGGCTGGATTGGTCCAACAGGATGGTGAGAGCCTGAGTCGTGACCGTGTTCATGATCGCGATGCTTGTGTTCGTGACCGTGTTCATGATCGCGATGCTCGTGTTTGTGACCGTGCTCATGATCGCGATGCTCGTGTTTGTGACCGTGCTCATGATCGCGATGCTCGTGTTTGTGACCGTGTTCATGATCGCGATGCTCGTGTTTGTGACCGTGCTCATGATCGCGATGCTCGTGTTTGTGACCGTGCTCATGATCGCGATGCTCGTGTTCGTGACCGTGTTCATGATCGCGATGCTTGTGTTCGTGACCGTTCCATTCTTCGTGCTCATACCAGCTCCAATCCCATTCATGCTTGTTACTGTGATCGTGGTGGTGGGGCTGGTCAGGTTGGTAGCCAGACCAGTGAGCGTGTCCCGGCATGAGACCTAAGCCGTTGGATTCTGGGTTCTGCCCTTGGCTTTCGATGTCCTTGCTGACCTGACGGACGACGCTAGCGACGCCACCTGGGCCAAGTATGTCTGGACCAAGCCAGGTGTCAGAGTTACTCGACCCACCGTTGCCCTGGATGCTACGTGGCTGAACCTTGTCGTCGCAATCAGTGTCCTTGACAGCGGCAGGCAAGGCCATAGCATCCTTAGCGACCAGGCCGACCAGGGCCAATGAGACCCAAGAGAGCCTCATGATGGAGGGGAGCAGAGATGGAGAATGGGGGCGAAGTGATGAGGAGCACCCTACTTGTGCGATAATTTGAAGAGACTACGCCGAGAGCGTGTGTAGGATAAGGCTGTATGGTCTCACGCAGGTCAAGAGAATCGATAGAGGTGAAGTCGAGACTAAGGAAGCGGAACGTCAAGTCAGGGACAGTGTACTTATAGCTTCAGATACGAGCTTCGAGCACCCATCTTTGCTGCCACACCTCAAAGCTGAACAATGATGCGCCTGGCAATGAAGGAGCGCAGTCGTTGTACGCCGACATGAGCTGTGATAGTGGACAGGTGGGACGGTGTGCCCACCGAATGGCTTTCAGGCTCTGTGAAATCTGCCAGAAGCGGCTGCAAAGTGAGTGGGTTGGATGTCGTTGGTGAGGGCAAAATTCGCTCAGCCCTCAATTTCAGCAGTACTGGAGATGAAGCACCATGCACCACTGAGACTTGTCAGCTCAGTGAGAGTGGTAGTTTATGATTAGGGGTCTTGCATTTATGCGGAGAGATGGGTTGAGATGAGGCATTTCCTCTCACGAGTGATGCTAAGAGACACCTTCATGATTTAGAAGAAGGACAACAACGAACGTCACGCTTGGATTTTGGCGAATTCGTATCACGTCGAATTGTGATGTGGGAAGAAGCAGATGTATCAGCTTGTTCGGAGACTCCGAAGAACGAACACAGCCCAATGGCTTCTCCACCAGTTGCTGTGCATAGCTGTGGGACTTGCGGGCAGGGTGGATGAGCCTTAATGCCTCAGTTGGGCATGGAGGAGAGAACAAAGGGGCCAAGTGGGCTGTGGAACGTCAATCTTCCATCGATGACGGAGTGGACGATGGTGTGTGCTTGACAACGCTTTGGGTAGAGCAGCGGGAGTGCGACAAACTCGGGTTGACAGCTGTCAGCGAGCTTGACTGCTTGCGCTCCAATTCCGAGTGCCTACTGGCGAGGCTCGTGAATGTTTCGACGTTCGAGGCGCACAAGCCAAGGTGGAGCCAGTTCCGATGTATGCCGCATCGTACTGCAAGCACACCGATCCACGGCAAACACGTTGAGTGGGATGGTTGTCCTGTCACCATTATCCGGGCACACGGGCACCCGCGAAGAACTCCATTCCCGGAGATGATGGACTGTAGTGGGGCCTCGGTCATCAGCTTCACCTTCGTCCTCAGCTTGTGGGCTCATTAAGCCGAAACTGCAACGCCGGAGGACCGAGACATGCGTGGCCAGAGTCGGGATGAAGTGGACAAAAAAAAACTCCGACGATTTGCTTCACTGGGTTGAGAAGGGTTTGCTTGGCTGAACCTCCGTCTGACAGGGGCGACATTTCCGTGGCTAGAAGGTTTAGAACGTATAAAAAGGTTTTACGTGACGACGCGTGATCACAACGTGTGGCTTGTGTAACATCACACTTTTGATGTGCTTGTAGAGTATAATTTTGGCTGTATGATTCATGCCTCGGCTCTTCCGGATGGCGCTTTATGCGGTGGGGAACTGTAGGGTCAAGCTCTTGTCTGGCGGATAGGGTTGTTGTCGCAGACCGAGGCGCTAGTTTGACCCACCACTGTCGCTTATGATGTTTGGCGTCTGTCTCACTCGTTGCTGGACGGTAGGCGCCACAAAGAGCCAAGAGGTAGCTACCTGCGTCGTTGCCTGCAAGCGTCGCAACTTGGAAAGTTATCATCTCGCTGCAGATGTGACTCGATGATTGATAACGTCGAACATCATCAAGTCGGCGGCGTGGAAGCTGCGAGGTCTGCCCCTTCGACATCGCGAGCCAAAAATAAGCGCATGTCAGTCGATCCGAGTTCAAAGAAGAAAGCAATTTTCAAAGTGTCTTCAGAAATCTAACAGCCGCCAGCCAGGCTTTTGGAAGCCAAGGCTGAGTTGGTCCGACAGAGCATATCATCCGCGCCAATCTCTGCATTTGCCATCACAAACCCTTGTCGGATGCACCGACGATCGACCATTGTCGAGGTCTTGCTGCCGCTCAGAGCTGTCTTGTTCTTACCCGACAAAAGCCGTCGCCGCTGGGCTGCACGTGTCTCGCAATCATGAGATGTGGGCATGTCGGCCTTGTGCCTTTTCGAGCTTCGTCTGTGCCATCGCCAGTTCTCAACACAGGCTTCTGACCGTCTCTGCCGCTACAGTGAGCCGATACAGCGTGCCGAAATGAGCTCCTGCAGCCCAATTGGTCGAACGAGATCGGCATATCACCACTCCCGATAGATCATCTCCGTGTTTCTATCTCGGGCGCTTTTACACCTCCCATCTCGTCACAGACATAAGCTCTTGCTTCTCCAACATGGTCGTCACGCGATCGAAAGAAGGAAGAAGAGGCAAATAGGATCGTCATATCGGTACAAGTAGCATGAAGAGTTTGTCGAGCATCACTGAGTCTGAGGACCATATCCACGCAACATCTCAGCGAAGCCCCACGAAGTTGGAACACTGTAAGGCTCCGAAATCTCACACCCATCCTTCGTCACCTTTGCAACCCTGAACCGGTTCAACGATCTCGCATCACGGTAGAACAATACCTTCATACAGTTCTCCATGATATCCTTTGCCTCTGCTTCCGTTAAACTATCTTCCCTACCCTCGACCATCTTCCTCAACAATGGCTGAGCCAAGTGCATACCGAACCCGGTAGCGATTGTGCTGCTTGTGAAAGTGGTTCCCAACAGATCAACGTAGCCCAAGAAAGGTGTTCCGTCCTTGGGGTCAACACCGCCGAGAACGAAAGAGTTCCAGAGCGGGTTGATGTTGCTTCGACGGTTGTACATGATGCGGGCGAGGTAGGCGTAGATTTGGGTGGGTGTGAGGTGATGACCGTCTGCGGCGACGTCTTCGGACGTGACGAGTTTGTTGAGCATGTGTTGGACGTATTGCCAGTCACTCATGTCTCCGCTGGCGCCGATGAGCGTGTTTTGGCCGAATTGCGAGATGCGAGTGATGTCCATGAAACGGGCGAGAGAACCGTAGGAAGCGAGAGTGTCGGTTGCAAGCATGATGCCATCTTTGTATTTGAGTCCGAGGACCGAGGTACCAGTGACGATGGGTTGAGATGTGTGCGAGGTGGGATCGGATGACGAGGAGGCGGCTGTGGAGTTGAAGGACGGCGAGCCCATGTTGGCATAAGCCTGGTTGGGGTTCGACGACCAGGTCTGACCTGGGTGGAAGTTGATCATCTTGTATGTTCTAAGTTCGGTACCCCCTCTGATCTATGTGCTAGTCGGTGATGATATTCAGAGAATTTTCTCGGAAGATCAAAGAAAGAGCTAAATGGTGAGTGTTGCGATATGGGGTAAGAAAGGTCGATGATAGGAGCAAAGAGTAAAACATAAAAGTCGGTGTTGCCGGAGGTGGCTCAAGCGCTTCCCTCGAGCTTGCGTGTTCGCGGCCAGCTGAGCCTGAGAATGTGTTCTGTGCTAAAATAAATCATGTGGAGTGATCGTCCAATTTTTTTTGGGTAATGTTATGAATAGATGATGTAACATTGCCACTTTCGAACCTTGATTCTTCGGGTGTCGGTCTTTGCTTCGAACAACTTCGTCTCCACAATTTGTATCCTGCGAACTTGCCACTTCCACCTCGACTTCCCAACAGCATTGGAATCGCTGACCAACATCACTTGTAGCATCATTTTATCCCTTACTTTACCCGCCAGCTTCACCGAGCTCACAAACTAGCTTCTCTGACCAACATCGGTTCTGATTCCCCCGCAGAGCTCGTAGCACAAGATGGACTTCTCCTCTCGAGGAGGCAACAAAGGAGCCGGTATTGCCGGAGCGTCCGAATCAAATGTCGATCGTCGTGACCGTCTTCGCAAGCTCGCCCTTGAAACAATTGACCTTGCCAAAGACCCGTATCTCCTCAAAAATCATCTTGGCGGACTGGAATGTCGACTCTGCCTCACCCTACACACCAACGAAGGCTCCTACCTTGCTCACACACAGGGAAAAAAGCACCAGACCAACCTCGCTCGTCGAGCAGCAAGAGAGGCTAAAGAAAACGCTTACGACTCGAACAAGCTCATAACCGCTTCAGCTGCCGAAACAATCCCCAAGAAGCAGTTCATCAAGATCGGTCGACCTGGCTATAAAGTGACGAAAGTTCGCGAACCGTTTTTGGAAGGTGGAGAAGGAGCTAGGTCAGGCTTGTTGTTCCAAGTTTCATTGCCAGAGATCAAGGATGGTGTGACGCCGATGCATCGATTTATGGGTGCATTTGAACAGAAGGTCGAGCAACCGGACAAGAACTACCAGTATCTGGTGGTCGCTGCCGAACCGTATGAAACAATTGCGTTCAAGTTGCAGAGTAAAGAGATTGATAGGAGAGATACAGGTTTGGTGACGTCGTCAGCACCAGGAGCAAGACCCCGGGCGGAACCTTCAACTTGGAGCTATTATGATCCTGATGGAAAGACGTATTCTGTTCAAGTCATGTTCAAGTGATACGCCCTAATCTGCCTCATTGTGTCTCCCATACTCTGCTCGCAACACTTTCAACATACCCATAAGCTTGGCGCTCTCTGGCATCACACGCTCATTGTACTCACGTCATCTGTATTTGTACCATCCCATGTCCACAAACAATTGTACTCCATCGCATTATAACACCATCACACTGATGGCATTTGTCAACATTGTCTATTGCATTGTGGGCCTGTGCTGATCCGTTGGGAGCAATTGTTCAGAAGCTGGCTAGCTTTGTCTGTCCCAAGGAGAGCCAAGAGCTATATGCCCTGATCTTCGCTTCAGATGTCGTCAACCCTGAAGCCCCAGCTGAAGGCATCGTTGTAGCGGGAGTGTTTGTTGACACACCTGCGCACATAGGGATCGGCTGGTATATCGAGGAGGAGGCCGCAACGACCGCAACCGAGAGTTGACTGATTGCGTTTGCGTGATTAACCAAGATCGGATCGATCGTCGAATACCGTATCAATTTGTCGACTGCAGCGGGTCGACCGTCACTAACAGCGACGCCTTCCTCGTAGATCTGAATGTCCTTCTCGTCGATCAGGTGGTGATCCATTAATGGCGCACTGGCAGGCCGGACTTGTTTGGCCAAGCCGTTGGCTTCAACGTCACCATTGCTGTCGTCTTCAAGGTCGGCCTCGTTCGGTCGTGCGTACTCATCGAGAAATTGTGTTGTGTAGAACGCGTACTCCGACTCTTCCTCTTCCGAGATGTGCGGATTGCATGCTTTGTTGAGCGCAGCTTCGATTGCTACATTCGATCCAGACACCGTGGGACCCACAGCTTGCCAACGACCTGCAAAGTTGAATGTGTGCGGGTCGAAGCCGCCGCTGCCAGTCGTAGCAGAGAGGAGTGCACCAAAGCCGGCCACACCAGAGCTGCGATTCGGTGCAGCCGTGTCACCGCGTCTAGTATCGTGGCGATCACCGTTTCCTCCCTCCGAAGACGCAATGCTGTAGTGTTTACTCGATTTGCGATGTCCAAAGCTCCCGAGCCGAGGCGAACCTCCGGGCTTGTTGATCGAGATCCATCGTTTCACACCACCGATGATCGCCTTGGATGGTGGCAGAGCGCTCGTTGCTGATGTTGCAGGCGAAGGAGGGAAGTGCTGCTCACTTTGAGGCGAAACGGGACTTCGGCCGTCGTTGACCAAGGTCGTCGATGTTTGCGTTGTGAAGCTTCGGGCATCTTCGATAGATTGGCGTCCGAACTCATGATGCCTTCTGTAGGCTGACGAGTCAGAAGCACCACCACGCCGAGGCTTGAAAGGGCTAGGATACTCGACTAGGACTTCAGCTTGCATCGCATTGAACTGCGCTGAAGACAAACTTGAGTTGGACGCCGAACGAACATGACGGCGCAGATCAGCTGCACCGCCAATCTGCGTCGAGTACATGCTCAACGCACCTGCTGACTGGCTGTGAGGCATGCCAAGCCCTCCTGACGAGTGCGAAACACCGCCATGAAGATGCGAGTACTGATGCACAGCTGTCATCTTGAAGGCGTGGTGGCGGTTCAGATCCGTGAAGAGACTCGGGCGGTAGTACTCGGCCCAGAACCCGGCATCAGCGTTAGCGACTTCTTTCAACCTTCGTTGACGAGCCTCGATGGAGCCGCGCGGCCTCAGGTGCAAAGGATCGAACCAGTTCTGGTAGTGAGGCCGAAACGGTACCGCGCGTACCGCCTTCTTTTCCTGCTCTTTGCCGACTGTGATGGTTTCCGGAAACACGTGCGGTGCAAAATCTGGTGCCATGGGGTCTACACCGAGGAAGAGGTTGATCGCTGCTTGTTTGTCAGCATCGGCAAACGAGTTTGCATAGTATCGCTTCATGGTCTCTAGCACATCCCGAGAATGTGAAGTCCACTGATTGATCTTCCTGTAGGTGTCTGTCGTGTGAGCGAGAGCAGATCCTCCGTACTGCATGGCGATTGTGTCTCCAAGGTCGTGGTACATCTCGGTCAGCATGTTGGCGGCATCCGAGTCGAACTCCAAGTACGGGTTGTCCAATAACCCAAGTGCATGCAATTGGTGTCCAAAGGCTCCTTTGCCGATGACGAATTGAGCAGCATTAGTTCTGTCAAGGCAATCGACGCAATTGACTCTCGCAACACCCTCTTGTAAAAGGATTGTTTCTCTTCGGGTGCCCTCACCAAACGCTGAGCCTGCAATTTCTCCGCTGATGGCCTTCGATGTATGTCCCCAGCCGTCAACACGCATACCCGGAGCGGCAGGTCCCTTTCCAGATACATTGGAGTTGCTCTGCGTAGTGGCACGTGGCCTGAAGGCACTAGGCTCTGGACCGGAATGGAAGAAGTGCGTTGTGGCGAGCGTCTCTTCGGCAATGTCTTCCAAGATGCCGATGACGTCCTGAGCATGGTCTTTACTCGCTTGACTCATGTCCCATGCGATGTATCGAATCTTCTTGCTGGTTGGCAGGAACTGGTTGAGATAGGTGACGCATTCGCCAAAAGCTCGAAGCAGCTTAACCTCGCGTTCCTGCTTCTCCTTCTTCTTGATGAGATTGAGAACAATCACCGGTGTGCCGTAACGATGGAAGAGCTCGTCAAAGTGAAGCGCGGCGGCTGAGTAGTACGGGTCTACAAGCGAGACCTCAATGGGAGGGCGGGGAGACATGTTGGTGGTATCCTGTGTCCAGTAGACAGGGATACTGCCTCTCATCATGACATAGGAAGTATAACGAGGTGAAGCGTCGAGCGGGAGGTCCTCGTAATCATCATCGTCGTCTTCTGCTCCTTTTGCGCCTGAAGCTTCTGGGTAGTGCATGGCTCCGGCAGTGGGTGGCTGGAAGATGGGCTTCTCACGCAAGCCGTTTGCACGTATCAGCTCCGGGCCAGCGCGCAACCCGCCGGAAGTTGGTCGAGGGTGTCGATCTCTCGGCTCGAACCGTTTGCGACCCGGTGCGAAGAAAGGGGTCGTGAGAGCTTCACTAACAATCTGTTCTGTCTCGACATCGTTGGCCACATGACCCTTTTCGTTGACACCTCGTTTGAGGAACCGTGCTCCTGCAAAGTGTCTTGACCTTCGAGCGATTAGCGTCGTATAAACGGTACGGTTGAGCACACTCAGCTTTGCTTGGTCCACAAAGCCGTACACGAGCGGTAAAACCCATTCGTTGCGAGGATCTTCGTGAGGCTGCATGTGTTCTGATGCGGCGAACGCTGGAAGCAGCAGGTGATGATTCCAGATGAACTTTTCGTTGTAGCCCCAAGCAGTGAGAGGCTGTGTGGAAGGCGAGACAGAGCTTGCTTGGTCGAGCGGATCTCCGGGAGCCGAAGTGAGGTTGTCCTGCAGCGTCTTTGTCAAATCGTAGGTATAGCTGAAGTAGAAGTTCTTACTGAGGTCGACTTGCTTGAAGAGGTGAAGAAGGCGCGCCTCTTCCTGTTCCATCAGCTTTGTCCGTCCTGGTAATGAGGCGAGAACCGAGGCGTGGCAGACCGGCAGTATGACAGTCTCATCGCAGTGGTAGACGTAGTGGCCACCTATCAACGCGACGACGCTTCGCCTGCTGATGAGTACCATGTAGTAAGTGCTGGTGAAGCGGATGAAGCCTACGATGCCAAAGAAACGACCTATCTCGTGGAGGCCTCCAGTGGCACGATTGCCCTCACGGATCATCTCGAGCAGCTCGGCGACCTGCGTGCGTGAGTAGACAACGCGATCAGAAGTGACGTTGAGCTCCCACTCTGCTGCGCTCGACTTGGTGTTGAAGCCAGTAGCCTTGGACCCTGTCGCGGATTCTGCTTGTCTGATCGTGGAAGCTGAGCTTGTCGGATTGGACCTGACCTCTGCGTTGGGGTTGGAGGCAGCGGCCATCTTTGACGTTCCAATGGCAGTGGCAGTCTTGTTCGAGGCCGATGTAGTTGTGAATGAAGATTGAGCACCTTCACGGGGCACTTGCTTGGCATCCAGCATGCGACGGTTGAGCCGGCAGATGTGCGGATCGTTGAGTGAGAGGAAGCGTTGACCGCGGACTGAGCAATCGACTGGGCCTAGATTTGTGCTGATCTTGACCCCTTTGCTGGTATCGGTTTTAGGATCTCCTCCCTTGGATGGCGGAAGGGGCGTTGAGCTATTGGAAGGAAAGTCTGCAGAGGTCGAAGCCTGGTTTTGAGCGGATGCTGTACCAGCAGCCAAGTTTGTTTCGCGAGAT
Source organism: Ustilago nuda (assembly GCA_022963125.1). Taxonomy (NCBI): domain Eukaryota; kingdom Fungi; phylum Basidiomycota; class Ustilaginomycetes; order Ustilaginales; family Ustilaginaceae; genus Ustilago; species Ustilago nuda. The sequence goes on along the minus strand of JALCUS010000004.1, from coordinate 187,545 downwards.
CTGTCTGGGTCGGCCTGGGCCCTGGGTGAGGCTGACATTATCGGTGGTGTTCGGTCAACTTTGAGAATACGAAACCTGGTTTGGCTGGTGTTGTAAGCAACAAGGTAGAAGCGAGTCTTTGTCTCCCATAGAGTGAACCGCTTCAGATCTCCTATCCTCCCCGGCTCAGCTGCCTCGGCCCTTGCTGCAGCGGCAGACGCAGCTGTAGGACCCCAAGTCGAGCCGGGCGTCAGTGTGGGGATCGGATTGATGAAAGAAGAGGCTGCCATACTGGGTCTCGGTGGAGGGAGCATGTTGGGTCGCGAGGCGGAAAGAGATACGGCTGGCTCTGGGATGGTACTTGCGGCTTTGAGGTTGCTCGCGGCACGGGCCTCTTTGGGGGCGGGTTGGTTTGGTGGTGCCTGGCGATCTACATCGACATGCAGGGTCGCGGGCCTGGACATGCTTCCATCATCTCCCTGGCCTGCCTGCAAGAGGTTGTTATCCTTAGCTGCGCTTTGTGGCTGTTGTCGTGCATGTACAAGATCGGAGTCCTGAGGAGCCTCATTTGAGCCTGAAGACTTGTTCGATTCCTCTGCACCACCATCAGCGTCTTGTCCGTTGGGTTTAGCTTCAGTCATCTGAAACTCGTGCACGATGTCATCGGCATTGTTACTATCGACCTCGGTCTGAGGCCCAACGCCACCGTCCTTGCCTTGTTGAGGTGTTTCGATCGGCATGTCGACGTGCTTGGGTGTTTGTTAAAAATCACCTCCTCCGTCCGGCTGAGGTGTGGTCATGGCGAAAGTTTGTAGCTTGTAGCTTGTGATGGCTGCGCGGCTGGCGTGGAGGGTTGTCGGGAGCCAAGGAAAGCTATGTTGGGCGCGTCGAGATTTGCTTTGCTCGAGAGCCGATCAAGGATCCTGCTGCCACTCTATCAAGCGTGTGTTTTCAAAGTGGAGGATCACGCCGGAAATGCGCAGCAAACAAGAACACTTTAAGAACACGAACGAGAGGAAAGCGGCACATCCCAAACTGACCAGAGGCTCAGCCGTTTCGCATCTTCTCACGGTCTCACGATGGGCCCACCCAGGCGCTCATTGTATGATCAGCGATGCGAGACTGCTCTAAGTTGCACTTTCTATGCTTCTATGCTATCACATTTTGATTTCGGCGCCAATTGCAATGTGATCCGAGGCACAAACTCCCTTTCTCGGAAGACCCGGTTGTAGTGTTTCTGTTCGATGTGTTCGAAGCAGTCTTGTGACTGTCGGATACTCCGCCGACGCTGTTTCGCCTTCAGGCCCTGCTTTCGGCAGCATGAAGATGTAATCAAGCGTGAGAGAAAAGAGGCTGGAGAAGATGGTCCACATTGGCTCAGTGCTGTCGCCCTGGTGACAATTGCCAGTCTCTGGCGTCCAATCGCGATCATCCCAGCGCTCTCGACCTCGTCCGCGGGAGCCGAAGAAGTTGCCCTCTTCGCACGGCTCCCGGACTTGGCCATAGTGTAGGGCGTAAGCAGAGCCAAGGTGCGCTGAGTGGACAGTTTTTTGAGGCAAAGAAGAGCCGTTCGGAGCTGCAACTGATCCTGGCCGAGGTCGAGCGACATCGTGTAACTGAAGCAACTCGTCCATAGAAAGAAGAGCATCTTGCGCAGCCGCAGCACGGCAGTTCTTGAGCATGCGATCGTCAGCACCCTCGCCTTTGCCCTCGTCCTCGCCTTTGCCCTCGTCCTCGCCTTTACCTTCTTCTCTTTGCTCTTCTGCTTCTGCCTCGTCCTCATCAGCTTCATCTTCAGCCTCTTGAACGTCTTGCTGTTGCTCTTTGGTACCTTTGTCCGTTGCTTCGGCTTTCTTGGTGTTCGGAGCATCTCGGGCCGGCTCGGTTGTGCCAGGCGCAAACCCGTTCGAGACGTTGCCCTTCTCCCTTTGCTCATCGATGCTCTTGTGCACCACGCTCGACAAGGACACCTCTTTGTGGCAGTGCGGTGTCAGCTTGCGGCCCGCCAAGAGCTGATATGTTGCTGAATGCGGCTGGTCGTTAAAGTCACCAGCGAGGATGCAAGGCGCATCCCTCCAATCGTCGCCAAGTTCGCATCGGAACTCTTGCAATCTTCGTACAAGAATTCCAGATTGCCTTGCCCGTTCGTACGCATGCATGGGATGCCAAAAGAGGTGCGTGGTTGCCACGATCAGTCCTGGCCTGGTGCTGGCCTCCTTGTCTTTGCTATTTGGTGCACGCAGGGCCACAAAGAGGCCGACATTCCGGGTGATGCGAGAGCACGCCGTCCTGACGTGCTCTGACGCTGGTGCTACGCTCTCTGCATCGAGATCGATTGTCATCTGACTGTGTGGACGCTCCCCAAACAGTTCGCGTCTCCATGCTACCAGAAGACCGTGCTGCTTCTGTCTGTATCCCTTTTCGTAGACATAGCTGAAGCCATCTCTCTGCATCATTCCTCCATGCACGTCCATTCGGTCGACTTCTTGGAAGCAGCCTACATCCCAGCCGTGGCCGGTGCGACTGGACAGCTCGGCACTCAGCCCCACACAGCGGTCCTTGAACTTGAGACAGTCCGAGCCTGGGAACAGCTTTCTGCGCACCAAGCCTTGCGCTAAGATGTTCCAACTGACGATGCGGATCTTCTGCTTCTTGTCAGAGCTATCCGTCTCGGTCCTGACGACGTCCGCCCAGTCACGGGGGATGAAGAGAACCTTTCCTTGCTCATCGAGATGTCCGTTCGAAACCTTGCCGTTCGCAGCAATGGCAGCGGCAATCTCCGCCTGCTTTGCTGCCTTCTCCTTCTTGGCTGCACGTTCGCGACGCTTGGCTTCGATCTCCTCAGGCGAAGGGCGATTGTCTTTCTTGCCTTTCTTAGGGGCAGATGAGGCAGAGCTGGGTTGATTTGCAGATTCCGTCATTTTGCGGACTGGTACTCTTGACACTGCTAAAGCCAATCTGTTGGTATACCTGACGATCCTCGACGTGGGTGCTGCTCTGCAGATGGACCATAAGAGCATGCACGATCGGCGAAACGTATTCGAAGACAGAAAGCAAGGATTGCAAACGTACGCCGGCTGATGTGTGTTGGTCTGTGCCGGTCCACACGACCGACTCAGCGTACAACACAGTGATTTGGCATTCCGCGGTCATCCAGACCCTGAGAATTTCGCCCACAAAATGCTGCTGAAGGAAACGATCCATTATGATGATGCGAACTGACGTAAGCGGATACGAAAGAGATCGGGTACAACGCAGTCCCACTCCCACGTTCGGTATGAGCCTCATAGATGTATATATATATCAAGCTGAGAACACTAGGTTCTCAGCATGTTCTTTAGTCAATTGAGTATATATGTTTCTGTCTTAACCAGCAGTGACATCGTACGTAGACTCTACCTGATCGCCAGTTATCGGGACCCAAACGTCTTCACTTTTCAACAAATGCTGCTTCCAATAAGCGTGTCGAACGGCAGCTATCATCAACTTAAAAGTGCACACTGCAGAACATACACTGCATCAAGCTCAAGAGACCATTTCTAAGCAGCCCGAGTGTAGTACAACGGATCTTATACATGTCATTCGTGATTGCAACACAAGCTTAGCTCTCGGTCGGCCTTTTAATTCCCATCTCCTCCGCGCCTGGCTTGGGGAAGGGTACATACTCTTCCAAAGCATCGCCCTCACCCTTGCTAGGCTTGTGGGCACCACCATCGGGAGCAACGAACATACCCGCTTCCGGGAGCTTAGGGTCATCTGCCTGCAACCTTTCTGCCTGACTTGAGACTGGCTTCGGATTCCACATCTCTTCAGCACTTTGCTGGGGGAAGGGTACGCGATCTTCCAGCTTTTCGCCGCCATCAACTTTGTGTGCATCTCCATCTGGTGCTACAAACGTGCCAGCTTCCGGGAGCTTAGGGTCATCTGCCTGCAACCTTTCTGCCTGACTTGAGACTGGTTTCGGATTCCACATCTCTTCAGCACTTTGCTGGGGGAAGGGTACGCGATCTTCCAGCTTTTCGCCGCCATCAACTTTGTGTGCATCTCCATCTGGTGCTACAAACGTGCCAGCTTCCGGGAGCTTAGAGTCATCTGCCTGCAAGTTCTTTGCTGGCCCAGGGCTCCTTCTTGGCGAGCCTCCCTCTCTCTTCATCCTCATCTCTTCCGCACTCGGCTTCGGGAACGGAACGTGATCCTTTAACGCCTCGTCCTTGCCGCCCTTGTGTGCATCTCCGTCAGGTGCAACGAAGATGTCTGCTTCAGGCAATCTAGGGTTGTCCGCCTGCAATCCGTCTGCAGGTTTCGCCTTCTCGTCCTTTTCAGGCCACTTTTTGGGACTCTGAGCTGCATGATCCTTATATTGAGGTGCGGGCTCGCTGTCAAGTTCGCCGTTAGTCCTGAACCTCACTTCATCAGCAAGGATTTGCTCGGACGTCACCTTTCGGAGCGACTCGTATAGCTTAGTCAGGTATCGAGAATACACCCAGGTGAGCTTTCTGAATCCACGAGGGATGATATACGTTCGTAATTGGTTCATGATTGCTTTCTTCGCTTCCGTTGGTGTACCTTTTGAGCGGTAGTCATCGATGAGCTTGATAACACGCTTAGAATTCTCCGCTGAGGGGTAGGGAGGTCTAATACCGATGTAAGCCGGCAAACCTACGGTGTAAGTTCGAGATCGTACATCAAAGAATCCGATTGGGACCACCAAACGTGCTTTGGTTTCAAGCACCTCGGCTATCTCACGATTGAATCGCTTGAGATGATAAACCGAGGAGAAGTGGAAAGTGTTGTAGACGTAGTCTCCGACTGCGAAGTATGCTTTGCTGCCTTCCTGCATTTCGCTTCTGTCTCGGCGTGGGAAGGTGAAGGGTTTATCAAGTAGTTGCCATTGTTTGTCGCTTTCAAAGACGAGGGGGAGATGGTCGATTTCAGAGTCTCGCATCTGCGTGATGATCGACTCTTGACTTAGATCGAGACGTTCAGCGAGCAGATAGTTGATGCGATGGGTGCTGGAGTATTCGTCGCCCTCAGGTGGAGCAGATCGATGTCTTTCGGAGTTGTCTCTGTTGAGGGCAGGTGTTGCAGACGCGAAGCTGCGGACGGCGGGGGTAGTCCGGACGAGGCCAGGAGCTGCCAACCTGGCAACAGATCGAGGCATGACGACCCTCGTCGAGGACAGCGCAAGAAAGCGGCTGCAAGATCTTGCGAGCATGTTGAGTTGTGAATGTGGAAAGCCTTGGTCGGTTCCTCGTAGCTTCAGAGGAACAGTGAGCGAAGAAGCGGTTGTGGACGTCCAGCAGACGTTTTAGCTCAGAAGGACATCTGATGCAAAAAAAGTTGATCCTGTATTAAAAACTTCCTTCCGGCCGTAAGCCTCGCCAAATTTAGTATAGTCACGTGCGAAGAACAGTTGCGGTGTTTCGAATTTGCTATGATGATGATTTTCTAAGTACAAGCTCAAGTCTGGAGGGGGACTTGGCTGTTTTGGCAAGTTTGTGTTGAAAAGACTAACAATCCAACATGATGACACGAGCCGATCTGATCGGAGATCAGACGGAGCCGATCAGGTAAGATGACAAATCTGATTGGAGATCGGGTGCAACATGGTCCCGCACGTTGTCATGGTGAGTCATTAGATAGGAGTGCTAGGCTCTCGCCACAAATTTCTCAGGTCAATTGAGTATATGTTTCTGCTGTAACAAAGTAGTGGCATCGTACTTAGACCATCCCCGATCACCAGTATCGGGACCCAAACGACTTTAACTTTTAACAAGTTTGAGCCCAGAAACTCCCAAGTCCCTCGGAGTTGGAGGGAAACAAAACCGTTCTTGACCAAGCCGAGGAGCCGACAAGGGGGATTAAATTCTTTAACATTTGCATGTGTGCTAAACTGTTGCAAATTTTTTCAATGGGTGGAATTCCTACGTTGTCGCGTCTCCCTCAACTAGAACTTTTTTGTTTTTTTTTTGTTTTTTTTTTTTTTGTTTTTTTTTTGTTTTTGTTTTGTTTTTTGTTTTGGGGCTCCCACACCTCAACAAGATCTCTTCCGCATCCATCTTCTCTTTTCCCTCCCTTCAACCATACACACGACCCTCGATGCACCGCCTCATTCGAAACGTCGGATATACGCTTCATTTACTGCTCGGTGTGTCATACTAGCCATCCAATGGCGAAAATCAGCGAGGATTCAAGTTTCAACAACCAAATCTTGGCACCATTCCTTCTAGAGAGACGCGCAAAGGACCGCTTTTCACGATCCCTTTGGGGTCGCTTTTTGCAGCCTTACTTCTCCTTATTGGGCGACATGCTGTAGGGAAAGTCCCCGGACACATCTTTTACATTGGAGAGACTTATGCGAAGACATAGCTAGTTATACATCCTTCTTCCCAACGTGGTAACGTACGGATTCCCTTCTCTGCATCGTACGACGTTAAGGCTTTCACTCTATCTTCTTTCTCAACACCATCTGCGGATCTTCGAAGCTCGAGTGAAGATGGGAAGCAATCACAGCACGATCAGAGACCATATCAAAGGAAAGCGACCGTCCGCCGTAATGGCACGAGTCTGTATAATGGCCATCATGCTTGCGACCCCCCTTTTCTCTTCTTCGTCATGCGCGTTAAGGATGGTTGTTAGGTTTGCAGAGATGGTGTGAGTTGTTGTGCACCGTGCCGATTTGGGCTTTCTGGAGATCGTTGGCTGTGGGGTTGTTGTCGGCATGTTTTACTCCGTTTACAGTCTTCTCCGTTATCGCTCATTTCTGTGGTGGTTGGCGAGAAGAGTACGGAAAAAGTATTTTACAGGACGGGTTTCAGATTCGCCCTTTTCGGGTAATGTCTTGGGTTAGGAATCCTTCTATCCTCTCGTCCAGGTCTTTTTCTTGCCACAGTTCGAAGGATGGGAGGTGATGCGCCAAGATAAGAGCGCATTACCTCACTCCAGGCCATCCCTTCTATTCTGCTGTTGGCGAAGAACTAGCTTGTTCTATGTCGATGTTCGGTTCTGTCTGACCCTGATACTAGATTCTGGACCGGATTCGGTTTTAATGCTTCATCTGGTGAATTCTCTTCAACCTGCTTTCAATAGCAAACTGCGGATTGGAGCGATAACTCATCCCATCATCTCAGCGAAAAGCGGGATGGTGATGCTCAGCCCTTTTCTTAGGGAAAGGGTGTAGGATCTCGTTCGTCATCATGCTGATAGTTATGCGGTCGCCTTCCCTTTTCCATCACCGGAAAAGGGAAGGTAACTCAACGGGGCTTATTCTTGTTGTCGTCTCTCTACCTTCTTTTTTGCCTCAAGTCTTTTCATTTTTGGCCTTGTTGCGGCTTCAACAGCCTTTAGTTTTTCTTTCATCATTTTTTTTTCTTTTTCTTTTTTCTTTTTCTCTCAATCCATACCCAGGATATCCTTGCTGAAGATAACGATCCAGTGATGATGCTAACAAGTGATGCTAGGACAACGAGATCGGAGATCGGGGACAACAGAGCATGTTGAGGATTGGGTACAACCAAGTCTTACTCGTTGTCAGGCTAGATCATTAAGTGGAAGCACTCCCACCATTGGCATGTGCCACTCACATGTATATATATCTCACAGAGAGCAATAGGCTTTCACCACATTCTCTAGGTCAATTGAGTATATGTTTCTGCTATAACAAAGTAGTGACATTGTACTTAGACCATCCCCGATCACAAGTATTGGGACCACATACAACCTCTTCTTTTATCAGGTTATGAGCCCAACACAAAGCCCTACCTCATCCTTGAAATCACCCTCAATGATGACTGATGTAAACTACTCCCTCTATGACGACTTCATTAGTCCAATGGAAGACCTCCTTCCACAACTACCAAAGATGCTTCAAAATCGGTTCAATCGTATGATAGCCGGTGAAGTTTATGGCACACCCAACACTCCAAAGGAGGGGAGTCTTCTAGAATTCGCCGTCACCAGTGACAACAAACAAGTCATCTCACCTCTATCCATCATGATTGAGTGTGTCAGTGAACTGTATTATGGAATGCATGATCTAGGCCCATTCCCAAGCCGAATTGAACTAGGAAGAGCAATGTGAACCAGAGTAAATAACTTCCTCGCCAACAAAGAATGGAACACTGGCCACATTCTTGCCTTCAAGATCAAGGGCCCACTTGAGCAACAACACCATACGAAGACGGAGACACCCAGACCAATCAGAGTCAATATTAACAAGACAGATACGCCATTTCGAGCTGACACTCCCATCTCCGACGTGAGCAGCACCACTCATCATTGTTTGATCAGTCATGATGCTACCCCAGGACCCACTCCTGAACTTAGTGCTATCACAAACCATCACCTCAAAACCCTCTCAAGCTTGAATGAAAGGATGTGGTGGGATGAACACGACCTTCTCAACCCGAGAGTGGTCTCTGTGCACGCATGGCGACGTAATATCTTCACAATGCTATCCATCATTCCTTTCACATGAAACGTACTCGACCGAAAGTCAACAACATTTGAGGATGCTGATTCGATACTCAGCTCAATCCTCATGTGGAGCTTCTCTAATAAGCTACGTATCGAATACTTTGCTGAGCACAGAGACAAACCAATACCAATTGCTGTAGATCTCTTCGATTGGGCAGTGAATAAATGTAAAGTACATTCTACAGTCAAAGAGTTTGAGCTGTCTGCGGTGACCCTTGACCTACACTGGGACCAAGTAGGGAACAACACATATGACTTCCTTGTCAAGTGGGAAGCTCACATATCAGAACTGCACAAGTATTTACAGGACCCTTGGAAGCCAGATTACCGCTACAGGATCCTTAAACAAGCACTCCCTTCGGATCGAAACGCCTTATTCAACTCCGTGTTTATCCTACATGAGAAGATCCATGGCAGGGAACAAACTGCCAAAAGCATATCAGACATCCTACATCAGTGTTATGAACTTACCACTGAAGTCACTCCCACGGGACATTGCTATGCGACAGAGGAGTCCGAACTCACTGCACTGCGGGCTGCCACTCTCATCAACTGCTGGGCATGCAGTGAACTAGGTCATGCAGCCAACCACTGTCCCGATGATATAGCCCATGCGCGCTGGAAAGAAAGCAGAAGTAAGGTACCACCCAAAAGTCATGCTAAAACATGTATTGTACTACCACTTGCAGGTTCACGGGAAAAATAGGATGCAGCACTGGCCTTGGCCTTCTTTACAGAGGTCGAGCCGGCACCAATCGATTTACCACCTCGGCTTGTACCATTTGTGTTTGACTCTGGCGCTTCCTGTGTCATGGTCAATTGTGCTCACTATGGGAAAGGTTGGCAAGAAATGAAACATAAAGTTAGTATTACTACTGCTGACAGTGGGCAACTCTCAGCATCTAAGATGGGAGGTACAGTTAGTCTACTAAGCTTTAGTCCCAAGATGCAGCGATGGGAGCGAATGACGTACCGGGACTGCCTACTAGTCCCCAATCTGGTGACAAACCTCATTGGGACCAAATCTGTCACACTTGCCAAAGGGAAAGTGACCTTTGAAAATGAACTCGTCACAGTCCAAGACAAGCATGGCCACGCCATTCAAGTGTCAACAACTGGAGACAGTTACCCCACTGCTGCCATGCTCATATGGGACGATACCATGCCCGAGCCAGCCATCTCCTTAGCTTTTGCCGCGACAACAAAGGCAACTAGCACAGAGTGTTCCCTCAGGGCCGGCAGCAAAGCCAGCATCTGGCACCGAAGACTGGGGCATGCAGGTCTGTAGAGCGTATGCGAAAGCAGACGCTAGCTTCACTCGGCCGAGGGCACGTGATCGGGTCACATGTGTTCTAATTTTCCTGTCAAGTTGTCGCACACTTTGTCTGCACGCTTTGTCCTTTTTTTAAGTTGTTGCACACTTTGTCTCAAGTCGTCACACACAACCCTCTCCTCCTCTCCACCATCTTCATCTCGCTGCTCAACACTGTCAACAGCTTCTTCTTTTGACCTCTTCGACCCCTCTGATCGGGGCTAGGCTCATCAGAGTCCTCCTCACTACGCAACAACCCACGCTTCTCAACGTTTCCTTTGTGATGTGATCCTGCTGTCACAGGCCCCTCTCTGTTGGCAAACAATCTCCCATCACTCCTTCTCCGCTGCCTTTCCCCTCCTCTTCCCACTCGCCTACAACCCTTTCCTTCCCTCTTCTCAACTGCTGCCCATATCCTCCTCTCATCTGAGGATCGACAGGCTCTCCTGCCTGCAGGAGAGTAACACAGTCTGGTGGCTTCGCGCACTTCCTCAAATACTGCTGACCTGTGATCCTGGGAGTTGTGCCCCAGTCTACCTTAGTTGCGCTGAGTGGGTTGACCGCCCTCAGCTGTGTTGATCTCCTACAACTCACCACAGTTGACACAGTAATGAAACTGTGTCCGACAGGCTCTAGTTAGCTAGAGTAGCTCCCCCCTCAGCTGTCAACTGAAGGAACACCCTTGTGCAGTGGCTTGCTGTTGGCATACAGTGTTCTCATGGGATCTTGGTGAGCTCACACCTCACATTCAGCCAACATGGCTCCACCCATGTGTGGTACCCCACATCAACAAGCACCACCAACGACGGTGGTGAACACCTCTCGCTGGGCCCAAAGTGTTTCCTAGAGGTCACCTCAAAGGGGGCTCGATGTGCTCACACACACTGGATCCATCTGCCAACAGTCCGACATTGGTAGTGACAGGCACTGTCGACTTTCACGGTGTTACACCATCTCCTCATAGCTCAGAGGAGGCAAGCATTGGTACAACGAGCGGACAAGCTGGCTGTGCTGCCGTCAACGACTTGTGCACCTCACACTGTGACCTGGCAAGCCTGTGTGAGCTCTCCACAGTTCTTCTTCCCACATTTCTCTGTGTTCCTAGGTCATTTGGTTTGGAACATCCCTGCACACACCCCACAGGACTCTCCTTCCTATGGACGAGTCAAGGCCCTGCATCCATTGCAAGCTCCTGTTCCCGCCCTCTGCCTTCGTGGGTGCCCATGGAGGTGTCGTTCAGAGTTGTGAGGCTTGTCGCAACCAGCACAAGGCCACCCCCCGGCCAGTTCCCCCAGCAGTCGGCACTCCAAGTGTGCATACACCCTCTCCTCATCACTCAAGCCCTTCACCTTGCTCTGGTGCCTCTCCCCTCCCTCCCCATATGGAACACATCCCTGGCTCCTTCACAACCACGTCCTCAGTTCTAGCCCTGGAGGTGCGGTTTGGCCATCTGGAGCAACAGCTCAACAGTCAATTGGGTGAGCTCCTCAGCACCATTCAAGCTTCGCAGGTCCTTTCCCAGACCTCCCCTCCTGAACCCCTCCCACCAGCCTCGACTTCCTTGCCCCAGGCCCTACTTTCCCCCCCTCAACCTCAAGTCCCCTCAGCAGCTGGTTCGGCACCCCCCCCCTGCTGGCCAGAATTCTGGTACCTCCGGTGAGTCACCGTCACTCCCTCTCGCTTGCTGCTTCGCCTGGGTCCCTTTGGACATCGTCCTGCAGGCTGAACGTGACCAGTTAAAACCGGAGCACCTGGTCAAGCTCTGCAATCCAGAATCGAGGGTCTCCAAGGAGCCCTCTCAACCGACTCATCTCACTGTTGGCCCTGGTGGCATACTGGTTGGTGCCAACGAGTCATCCAACACTTGGACATCAGCCTTTGTCAAGACCATCCCCAACATTGCTGCCCTGGCCCAGATCTGGTTGGTCTACATCACCATCTGAGTGCATGCCACAGGCAACCTGACCCTCAACGAAGCTCTGCTTGCTTATCTCGAGCATCTTATTGAGTGTGACCACCTCTACCAGTGGCGGGCCGTTGCTGACTACCACCTGGCAGTCTGTCGACAGTGTTTTGGCACAGGCGCCATCCAGGAGTGGTCTTCCTATGACCCTCAACTCAGCAGCTAGGTTTTGTACCCTCACCTCAAGACCAACACCCCCTTGAATTGTGGCAAGTCAAGCGCCAGCTCTCGACCACAACCCTCCTTGTCCCAGCGGCCCCAGAACCGGGTGGGCTGAGCCATTGCTGCAGCAGGCTCTTTTGACCCCTGCCGCAAGTTCAACGCAGGCCAACCATGCCCTGGCTGCAGCCGCCACCATGCTTGCTTGCACTGTCAGCAAAAGCACCCCATGACACTATGTCTGATGCTTGCCAGCAGGGCTACCACCACCGTTCCCTTCAAGAAAACAACATAATGGTGAGTATGCCTTCTCACTCGGGTGACATGCTACCTTCAGCACCCCCAAGGTCAGAGCCGATCTCTGCACCTCCACTTTTGCCTGGTCAGCCTTACAACACACCATGTAGGTCTGAACGTCCCTCAGCACCTCCACACTTGCCTGGTCAGCACTCAATCGAACCAAGACGGTTGGTGGCATGACACACCACCCCATTCAGGTCAAGGGCATCCTCTGAACCTTCTTTTTTGCCTGGTCGGTTTCCAATTACACCCCCTTCGCCTAGTCAGCACCCAACAGCACTGTACTCGCCTGGTCAGTGTCCAACCACACCTTCGCTTTGCCCACCCCTAGCTACCCTCCCAGCTGGCATCATCGACTTGTCGCCTGACCTTGCCACTGATCGCTTGCTCTCCTTGATTGCAGGCTCCTCCCCACTGCCGCCTAGGCCAAACACCTGGTGCGAGCTTCCCATCTTCGATGCCACTGATGTCCCAGCGACGTGTGGCACACTCCAGCATCACCTCTGGTCTACCTTCCTAGACCTCTACCCCAACCAAGCCTTTGCTTCCCAACTGCGGGGCACCTTGTGACATGGGGTGAAGCTTGGGTATGATGGTCCTTTGTGCCACAATGCCTGCTTGGATGTGGTCAACCTGCCCATGGACTCCGATGATATACATCATCTTCATTGTGAGATCAATACCTGCCTCACAGAGGGCCGCCTCCGCCATGTTGCCGAACCCATCAACTCGCGGCTAGTCTGCTTGCCAGTTGGTGTCATTCCCAAACCTCATAGCGACAAGAGGCAGACCATCTACCACCTCTCCCACCCTCATAAACCTGGCAACCGCTTGCCATCCATCAATGATGGCATCCACACTTCCTTCATCACCATCCACTACGAGAGCCTGGATGCCATCATGGCTTTCATTCGTGACCATCCTAGCGCCTCTCTGTGGAAAGCAGACTTGGAAGATGCTTTCCAACATGTCATCGTGGCTGAGTCAGATGCTTGACTCATGGGCATCCATTTGGACAGTCATTACTATCAAGAATGTGCACTCACATTTGGGGGTCGCTTGTCACCTTTCCTGTTCAACTTGTTCACCGAGTTCTTGCATTGGCTCATGGATTTCACCTTGCAAACAGTGTCACCATCGTCAACTCTGCATTCTGATGTGTCACACTATCTCGACGATTTCTTTGGTGCTTGCGATGCCACCACCTCCCCCGCCACTCCAATCCCTTTGGCCGACGAATCAGCAAGACCACAAAAGCCGAATTTCTTTGGTGGGTCAACACGCTGCAGTCTTGGGATGGTGTCTCCCTCCTCCAACCATCACCGCTCATGATCGAACATGTCTGGACCAATGCCTCGAAGCGCAGCATTGGTGGCCATTGGGGCAGCATGGACTGTCCCTCTGCCGTCTTCACCAAAGAACTCTCTCGCTGCCACCAGCAAAAGGACATCTGCTTCCTGGAGGCTCTTGCTGTCCTCGAGGCCCTTCGCCGCTTCTCCCCCCTCTGGAACAGCCCGCGCTGTGTTGTTGTTCACGTCGACAATGAGAATGTCAAGTATGGCCTTCGTAAAGGCTCCATCTGGGACCCTCATACCCAGGTGCTCTTTCGGGCCATCTTTACTTTATGTTTGCAGCAGCACATCAACCTGGTCCCCATCCGCATCTCCTCCACAGCCAATGTTCTTGCTGACACTCTCTTTCGCCGCTGTTTCGCTTTCGTCCAGCAGCAGTTTCCTCGGGCTTTCGCTCTACTGCACTTCAAACCTGCCAAACCGGCTCCCAGCCCCCTCCCTCCTTCCTGCAAACATCTGGTCTCTCTGCCGCTGTGACCTTCCTCCTTTGGAACGGCCTTGCTGCCAGCACCAGAGCTCGCTCTTCCCCTGTGTGTATGGGCTTTGCAGCCTTTGCCTCCTCAAGGCGCTGCCACCCCTTCCCGGCCTCGGAGACCCTCCTCATCGAGTGGATTGCGTCTCTGCACACCTTGGGCAAGACGTATGGCTCCATCAAGCGAGACCTCGCCTTTGTCAAGTCCTGGCACATCGATCTTGGCCTCTCCACAGCCATTTTTGACTCCAACCACCTGGCCAGAGTCATATGAGGCCTCAAGCGAGTCATTGGTGATCCTCTCCCCATCACCAAGCTTGCCATCACCCTGCCCCTCCTTCGCCACCTCCTCTGTGCCTTCCCAAAGGTCTGTCCCTCCTGACATAACTGTCAGATGTTCCATGCTGCCTTCTACCTCGCCTTCACATGCTTCCTCCGCTCAGGAGAGCTCACTTGGGAAGTGCAAGGCACTGACAATATGCTCACAGTCAGCTCTGTCTCCTTTGCCACCGATGGGTCCTATGCGACTGTCACCATCCTAGCCAGTAAGACTGACCCCTTCCAGCAGGGTGCCATGCTCATCGCTCCGGCTGTCCAACTCAGCACTTGCGCCATCTCTGCCCTCCGTGTGGTGTGCAGATCGCGGCCGCCTTCCTCTCCCCTCCTCTTCCTTGATAGCGTCCGACCCTTTGACAGGTCGAGTTTCATGGCCACCCTGCGCCAGTGCCTCGCGACATGCGGGGTCGAGCCCTCCACCTACTCTGGCCACTCCTTCTGCTGTGGAGCAGCGACTTGGGTGGCCTCCAATGGTGTTGATGACACCACCATCTGTGGTTTGGGACACTGGCAGAGCAACTGTTTCCGCTGCTACATCGACAAATCTGCTGCTGACTGGGCAACCATCATGAAAGCGGCGCTATACACCAATGCCTCCACCCCTTTGTCCCTCACCACTGTCACCTGGCGCAACCTCTGATCTCCTTTCTTGGTTGGGCTCGCCTCTCCTTGCTCTCCAGCCTCAGCTCATGACCGTCACACCATGCAGTACACCACTCACACACCAAGTGGCCATGGCTGGGAGCTCGCAAGCGACTCTCCCGAGTTAGGCAATCATTTTTCTTCCTCATTCTGCTTGTGCACGCGTGTACCCGTCCTTGCCCCCTTAAGAGTGAATGATGCAATCTTGCGGACGAGAGCAGCTACAAACCTCCATGACATACCCTCGACCCCAGTGATCCATCCTGACAACCTGTGTGATGTTTGTACACGAAGTAAGGCGATCTCACGGACTACTGCCCACCCCCGGCAGGTCAATGAGCTGCTCGAACTAGTGTCGATGGATGTCATGGGTCCACTACACGGTGCCACCCAATATTCATTTGTGCTCATCATTCATGATGCCCATTCTAGTATGATCTGGGTGTGAGGGCTAGCACACAAAGGAGCCGCATATCAAGAAGCAGCCTGGTGGCTATCTGAAATTCACGCCACCAAGAATCAAAGACCATCTGAGGTCCAGGTAGACCAGGGTGAACTTTGGTCCGCAGCATTTCATGAGCTGTGCTCTTCAATGGGTGTGAAGATCTCTGCTTCACCCACCCAACAACATACCGACAATGCATTTGCCAAATGGGCAATCCAGACAATTCAGAAGATCGCCCAAAGCCTCATCTATGACTCGGGTATACATGAACGATGGTGGCCACACACCATGCTACAAGCAGCATACATCCACAATCAACTCGCAGGTACGACATGTGGAGGCATTACACCCCTTGAACTCTTCTTTGGTCATTGCCCTGACTTACGCCACATCCTCCGGTTCGGTTGCGTGGCTTATGTCATACTCCAGGGAAGCACGTGCTCAACATGGTTGCAAAACCATCCGGTGGTTAGTAAACACCTTCGGCCACGTGCTCTTTGGGGCACATCTCTGGGTTTCTCGGACAAACCACGTGGGGTCAAAGGCCACAAAGTCTGGCTTCCAGAGCTCAACTGCGTGGTCATTGCAAAAGACGTTAGATTCTCGGAACTCGAACAGCCGGGTACAGATCCCCAACCCTTCCACAGACGTGTCGTTGCAGGCAATCACGAGCTGTTACACTCCTACACCTGGTTCCCCCAAGACGAAACGGAAACAGGTGTTATGACTCACTTGTCGCAACCAATGTATTCTCATCAACATACAATCAATTCCAATTCAAGTCCTTCAAACACCTCAAGTTACAGCCATGAATGGGACCAAATGATGGGGGACATTGAAGAGGCTGGTGAGATCGTTATGGACATAGATACAATTGCTACAGAACTTGGAGCGGAGCTCGATGTGGTGCAATCCAAGAGGGGGAATACGATACTAGGCTTGTCACACGACGAGAATCACGAGAACGTGTCCCTGCTCGATATGCCACGAAGCGATGTGACAGCGGACGTGTACGATGATGTCTCTGTGCTCGACATCACCCACACAGAACCACCAGACCTATCAACTGACCTTGAATACACAGCTTTTGCTACAATGTGCTCACTCGCCCCAAACCCCGCTACTTGTATACCCATAATCAGTAGTCACCACCTAGACTGCATGGCATTTGCAGCCACAATAATGGACGGCACTGCATTAATTGCTAGTGGCCAACACCTTCAGAGTGCTGACGGTATCCTGTTGGAACCACTATCTCTCAATGAAGCTAAAGCGTGCAATGACTGGCCAAAATGGCAAGAGGCAATGGTGAGCGAGATGGGCAGCATGCATAAAATGAATGTCTTTGACCTGGTGGATGTACCAGCAAATGGCAGACTCATTGGCGTTCACTGGGTATAGAAGCTCAAGCTTGACCCCCAATGCCGTGCCACACGATACAAAGCGCACCTGGTTGCACAGGGATATGCTCAGCACCAAGGATTAGACTATGACCAGACCTTCAGACCGGTCATTCGTTTGCAAACAGTACGAATCTTACTCACCGTTTCCCACCGATACAGACTGCACGCCGTTCAACTCGACGTCAGTACAGCGTTCCTGAATGGTAAGATAGATAAGGATGTGTACATACAGATCCCACCGACGTTCAAAACAGAAGCAACCAAGAACAAATGCTATAGGTTGAAGAAAGCCCTCTATGGGCTCAAGCAAGCTGGCAGATTGTGGCATGCAGCACTCGATGAACAACTTCAAGCGTTGCAGGGCCGAACCTTGTGTATATACGCGTGGATCAGACGATGCGATGATACTACTGGCAGTATATGTTGATGACCTCCTAGTCATCAGGGCGACCAAATCATGTGTCAAGTCCGTATGACAGCAGCTTGCAAGTGTTTTCAATATCACAGACCAAGGAAATGTGTCACATATCATTGGTCTAAATGTGGATTATGATAGAGAGACTTGTACACTACTGATAAATCAGAGTGGTTACATTGAAGGAATACTGATGAAGTTCAGGATGGACAAGGCCTGGGCAGCATCAACACCAGCCACTGAAGCCATCAATACTCTTGGACCACGGGAAGGTGATCTAGCTAGTGCTGAAGAAATTCATCACTACACATCACTTGTGGGATCATTATTATGGATCACTCAAGGCAGCCGACCTGACATTGCATTCGCTGTCGGTTGCTGCACCTGATTTGTCGCAAACCCCTCTGGTGAACACCTCACCACCGCCAAACACGTATTACGGTACCTCAAGGGAATGATAGGAATCAGCCTCTCTGCAGGAACACACACTGATGGGCAAACACTCACTGGATGGGCAGATAGTGATTGGGCAGGATCACATAGTTGTAGGAGGTCGACATCAGGATACGTCTTCATGATAGAGGGACTAGCATGTAGTTGGTTGTCACACCTCCAACCAATGGTGGCAAATAGCTCAGTGGAAGCTGAATATGTAGCCCTAGCAGGAGCTGCTAGGGAGCTACTATGGACATCAATGTTCCTATGCAAGCTGCAACAACAAACACTGCTGATGACCGGGATACATGTGAGCGCTGGAACTACGACCATCTACTCACAAGAGGGTGAGCTAGTCTTTAATTGAAACGTTCCAGTCCTGTACAGTGATTCATCAGGAGCGCGCACCATCACAAGTGACCCACAACACTTCAAGAGAACAAAGCACATTGATATCACTCACTTTTTCTTGCAGGATGAAGTGGCTAGTCAGCGACTCACGATTGCCCCAGTCCAGAGTTGCAAGAACATTGCCGACATATTGACTAAGCCGCTCATGGCGCCGACACTGGTGCACATACGGAAGCTGTTTGGTTTGATAGTATTGAAGGAGAATACTGGATCGAGAGGGGGTGCTGAAGATAACAATCCAGTGATGATGCTAACAAGTGATGCTAGGACAACAAGATCAGAGATTGGGGACAACGGAGCATGTTGAGGATTGGGTACAACCAAGTCTTACTCATTGTCAGGCTAGATCATTAAGTGGAAGCACTCCCACCATTGGCATGTGCTGCTCACATGTATATATATCTCACAGAGAGCAATAGGCTCTTGCCACATTCTCTAGGTCAATTGAGTATATGTTTCTGCTATAACAAAGTAGTGACATCGTACTTAGACCATCCCCGATCACAAGTATCGGGACCACATACGACCTCTTCTTTTATCAATCCTCACATAGAATCGCATCACATTCACATTCAGGCTTCACCATCATGTGCGAAAGAGCATTTTCATTCCCTTTCCTTGTTGTACGAACTAAGGAGGCATAGGAGTCGGCGGTCTAGCTTGAACCGGGCTTCCCGCACCACTTGCACCTGCCCCTCCCGCTCCCGCACCTTGCTGCTGCTGCTGACTCTTCTGATTCTGAGCAGCCAAAGTCTGAATAGCCTGATTTAAAATCTGTTGCGGTGGTCGAGCACCTGCCTGTCCTTGCGGTCTAGCTTGCCCCGCGGTCACAGTTTGTGGCATCGGACTCTGATTGCCCCCCATCGCCCCCGCCCCCGCTCCCGCTTGTTGCTGCTGCTGCTGTTGAGCTTGCTTATAAAGCTGTATAGCCAACCCATTAATCTGTTCTGGTGAAAGATTGCTCGTTGCCAACGAAATCGCCAATTGTTGCTGCAAAGCTTGAATTGTAGCTGGCATCCCTGGATTTCCTCCATTCGCCGGTCTAACCTGCTGCGCTCCAGCGCCAGCGGGAGGTCTTTGCTGCTGCCCACCTACAGGTCGCACCGCTCCGAACTGCTGCTGCTGTTGACCTCCTTGTGCCGCCCCACCTTGCGCTTGTTGCTGCTGAGGAGGCCGCATCTGAGCTTGAGCCTGTACTTGTGCAGCTTGTCTCTGCTGTTGTTGATACATTTGCAAAGCTGCCGCTTGTTGGGCTTGGATGTTTGCTGGTCGTGCTTGTTGCTGCTGTTGCATTAGCTGAAACTGCGCCTGTGCTTGCGCGTTCGGCATTTGGAACAGTACTCCCTGCAATCCACTCTGTTGCGCAGCAGCAACAGCAGCCATCTGATTCCTTAATTGTTGTTGTTGAGCCGCAGCCGTAGCAGCAGCCAGCTGTGCATGGTACTGTTGCTGTTGCTGAGGAGTCAAACTTGCCAACTGTTGCGGAGTGAGGGGGCCGACGGTAGGGCGAACTTGACCAAGGGAGGCTGCATTTTGCTGTTGTTGTTGTTGTGCCTGACGTTGTTGTTGCTGGATTTGCGCGTAGAGGGTTTGCATCTGGGCTGCTTGCGAGGCTTGAAATTGCGTTTGGAGTTGTTGTTGGTTCTGCTGCTGCTGGGCGGGTTGCTGTTGCGATTGGGCTGTTTGTGGAGCTTGTTGCGCGGGCTGCTGGGCCTGTTGTGCGGGTGCCGCGGCTTTCTGCGCTGCTTGCTGTGCGACTTGAAGAGCTGGCGTGCTACCTGGTGGCAAAGTCGATGGAGCAGGGACGCCCGCACCAGCTCCCGCAACCGCCGCGGCAACAGGCTTACCAGGCTGAGGCGTCGACGTAGCAACAACTTGCCCAGCAGCTCCACCAGCCGCTTGCTGCTGAGCCATCCTCTGAGCCTGAGCTTGCTGTGCCAGCAACCTTTGCTGTTGCTGCTGTTGTTGCTGATACGCAATTTGAGCACGCTGCTGCTCGTAATACTGTCGCAGAGCAGCCTGGTCTCGTTCCGCCTTCAGTGCGCTGAGGGACTGAGGTGTGATCGCCGGCCCAGCTTTGAGCTGCGCATGAGTCTCATGCGTGTTCAAGTTGGCCTTCTTAGTCTGCTGAGTCTGCTGTGCTTGCTTGCTCGCCTCCCTACGCTTAGCGGACTTGCGCATGACTTCCATCAAATTGCTGCGACGAAGCTTTCTTTTGGAACCATCGTACTTGGAGCTGAGCTTCTTGTTCAGCTTGTCGCGCTTTGACGAGGCAGCATCATCTTTGTCGTCCGACTTTTTATCCTTATCCGGCTCGGCAGCTGCTGGTGGGAACTGTGGTGGACCAGGAGGCGGCTTACCCTCGTCTGCGGCCTGTTGAATGCGCTTGCATCGATCGTAGCAGTCCCAAGGCTCGCGTTTGTCGATAGCTGTGTTGAGACGAGTCGAGTTGAACAGATCCGCAACTAGGGACCAGTTGTTGTGATACTGCTTAGCGAGTGTCATGAGATAGTTGTCCTCGTCTGACCTCCAGACGAACATGGCTGCTCTTGCGTCGGGCTGTGCTGGCTCGGCTGGCGTGGTTGAGGCTGGATGATTGGTGTCCTTAGCAGCACGATTGCTCTTGCGTGCGAAGAGGAGCGAGCCCGGCAGAGGAGGTAGGCCAGCGTCAGACCCATCGGCAACACCACGAAGCGGATCAGACTGCTCAGCAGCTACGACCCAGTCGCTGTCCGGCAGCCATCGACCATTGGCCCTGTTCTTCGACGGTTCAAGTGTGCTGACTAGGAGAGGACGCGAGTCGAGCAGCTTAGTCACGTGCGTCAGTCGAGGCGGCTGGTTGAGACTGCCCTCGTCCCAACGTCGATCGCTCTTGCTGTTGGGATCTGGAAGCAACACACCTCCGTACAGCGGTAGTTCGGGGAACATTTTGCTGAACGAAAGTGAGCCAGGTTCGAGCAGATCCGCAGCATTAGACAGGTCGCCGACCTCAATGCCAAGAAGAGCAGCTGCAGCTTCGGGATCCAATGACTCGAGCAGCGTTGCTGGTGACACCACTGTGGTGGTGACGTTGGTGGAGAAAATGGGTGCTCGAAGTGTTGCGAGCAGCTGCTGTGGGAGCTCTGCTGTGAGGGTGGTGTCGGCGTTCTTTGGTTCCGAGCGCAGAGCATTGGCGAGCTTTGAGTCAGAAGGGTTGAAGTCCTTGCTTGTCGCTTCGATGCTTGGTTCGACTGGTGCGGTTGCTGCTGCTGTTTGAGCGTCAGCACTGAGAGCTGGCATGGGCTCAGATTGGGGCAACGGCTCTCTGACCACCTCGACCTGTGGCGGCTTTGAGGGCTCACCTGACACCAGTGCTGCAGTCACCGCCTCAACATCGTCTAGATCTGCATCCGCAGCGTCGCTTTCTCCATCTGCATCTACTTCCTCTGCCCGAGCACCAGCCGCTTCATTCGTGGTCTCCACTGCATCATCAACTGCCTTTGTCATAGCGGCATTGGCCTCATCGTCTCCTTCATCCATCGTTACATCCACAGTCTCTGTTGCCTTGGCGATACCATCGACTTCAGCATTCTTCTGAGGGCTACTTGACTTCACCGCTTGCAATTGACAGTCAGGAGCTGCATCAGGCATCTCCTCGTTATCATCAGCATCTGCAGCCTGTACGACCGGACCCGAAGCTGAGTTAGCCGTTGACTCCTGAGAAGCTGTCTGTTGCTCAACATTGTCCGACACCGTTAGGCGGCGATACAGTCTTTGCACGGAGATGCAGGAAGAAGCTCGCTCCACAGGCGTACGGGCACGGTGCCAAGCCGCAACCTCATGAGCAAGATGAAACGCGACTGTCATCTTCCACCTTCTCTCCTCGCGAAAATCGGTCTGCAACCACTTCATCTCCTCCAACAGATGATCCCAATGAGCTTTCCGAACCACAGGACCTTTCTGCTTCTTTGGCTGACGGAAACTCCATTCCCCTTGCGCTTTCAGCTTTTCGATCCTCGCCATGGCGCGCACAAAGCGCTGCTCGTTGAATGCTACCTTCCAGTCGCATGTCATCAAGCACTTGTCTGCTTTACCGACCATGCCGGCTCCTGGCGATGCTCTCGCTCGAACATACCAGCGGTACAGATCGGCTTGACCGGATCCTGCGGGTCCAATCTTGGCTGCTGCGATGCTGGAATACGAGTTGACATTCGAGTGATTGGCCAAGTTGGAAATCTTTCTACCGCTGCGATGATGGATGGCTCCTCCACTGACACCTGCTCCGGTGATGCGTCGTGTCGGGTCGGGTGGAAGGGGTCGGAGAGAGGCAGCGTAGGTGACGGAGAGCGGGTTGGGCGCGAGGACCTGAAGTGTTGGATGGAGAAGGGGTGCTACAACGTTGTCTGGGATGGTGGGTACGACGGTGGGCGATGGTGGAACTCGAAGTCCTGCTGACTGTACTGTGGCGTTGCGGGCAAGACCAGGCACTGGTGACACCGCCTTCTCGAGCACATTTGGGCCCTTGGAAGGCGAGGAGACGGTCTTTCCAGGCGATTCTATCTTGACGGCAGGTGTCGAGCTGTCGGCGCCAAGGTCAGTTGCCGATGTTGTCGCAGCTGCAGGACCTGTCCCTGCTGCGATGGGAAGCACGGCGGTTGTAGACTCGATGACGAAGCTGGGCACCTGACCAGGCAAAAGAGGAGCGACACGGACACCCTGAGTCTCGGCAGCTGCAATTGTGAGAGGCCTGATCTTTCCAACCCCTTCCGCAATGGCACGAGCTTGCACTGTAGCAGCTGCGCGTGCGACCGCCTGGCTCCGATGGGTGTCTGCGCTCTTACTCTGCTCCAGTTCCTTGACTCGGTCATTATCGCGCTGAGCATCGGCAACTGAAGGTGCAGTCGCACTAGTTGGTGTCGGCGGAGGTGCAAATTCAACTGGTCCCGTTTTGAGCTCGCGAGAGACTAAGTCTCTTAGTGCTTTTGGCTGCTTAAGGACATGATCCTTTATCGACTTCTGGTTGTCCAACGACAGTTGGTACTGTGTCATAAAGTCCTTGGCATGCACCCGAGAATCATCCTCAGCAATTTCCATGCTCTGTGCGAGCTTCCATGGGCTTCCTGCAACCTCTGCCTTGTCGTACGTTTCCGACATAAAGAGCATCTCTCGCAAAGATCCTTTGTGTGTTCGTTCCAGATCCTTCAACTGCTGTTGTCGTTGTTCCAGGAATGCCGCTCTGAGGTCGTCCAGCGTTACCATGCTGGTGGATGCAAGTGCGTTCCACTCATTCGGATCGAGTAAAGTGGCAGAAAGAGCGACGGTTGCAGCAGCTGCAATTGATGCTGGGTGGTTTGCTGTGACTTGCTGCTGTTGTTGTGGTTGCGAAGTAGGTGGTGGTGCTGGTTGAGGTACCTGCTGCGGTTGTGATGTAAGCTTTTGAGGTGTCGAGGCGGGTTGTTGCTGCTGATCCGTTGTTATTAGCTTGGCTGACTGCAAAGTGGTTGAAGCTGATGTTGAGGCCGAAGTCGTGCTAGCTGGCGCTGGCAAAGCCAACAACGGCGCAGGCTCTGAAGACATGTCGAGATTGAGAACGCGACAGTCCCAGACCAACGGCGATGAGGAAAGGAAAGTTCGAGCACCTGCCGACAGCTGAAAGTCTCCTGGAGCAGCGAGTCAGAGCTGACGATGAGCTTGCCGTAGGAGCTGTGTGTGACAAGAGGAGGCACACTGTCGGAACTCCTTGTTGAAGCTGTACAGCGATGCCGAGTGCCGAGATTGTATCGATATGATGGTGGATGAACAGAGATCTGCGACGAGCAGCTTGTTTTCGACCTTCCAAGTCGACGCAAGCGTGTTTTGTCGTCCGAGAAGAAGAAGATAAATCAGGATAGGAAAAAAACCAGGAAAACATATGAGAAAGAAAAAAAAAACAAGTGCACGCGAGCTGCAAACAACACATCGAAAGCCATCAACAGGATCATACGATCTGCAACTGCTGCCATGGCTCACTCCATTCTCATCAGAAGCTGTATACGGTATGTTTGATGTCAGGAGTGCTGAAGTGGCGTGATACCAGACATGGAACACGGGTGACCCGATCTCAAACATAGTGAGACTGATTGCGAAAATGATGCGGTATTCGTACATTGCGGGACACAAGAGTATGTTACTATTCAGGAGAGATACGGTGAAAGATGTGCATAACGCACAACATGGAAGGATGGTATGTGACGACGGAGCATGAAACCAGGACTGGATGAGTCAGATTCGCTAGGAGGCAGGTCGGGTCAACATCACCCTTTCCAACCCAGAGTCGTTTGTCGAGTTACCGTCCACTCCTTCCTCGCCAAACTGCTGGTATCCTTGGTCGTGAGAAGTGCCCGGCCGCGATGAGAAGTCTTGGTTCGCATCAGGATCGGCCGAACATGTCTGCTCGTTGTGAGCTGCTTGGTTGCCAAAGTTGTTCGAAGTGTATGCCTCCGTCGATTCGTACGTATCATGGCCGGCTCGACCAAAGCCCTGCTGCTCGATCTGAGCGTTCTCGTGACTGAGATGGTGGTTGTTGGACTGTTGTTGGTATAACGACATCTGCCCCTCAGGGTACCCCTCTGAGCTGTCATGACCATGCTGTTGATATTGTTGCTGCTGATGCTGCTGGTGGTGATGAGTACGAGGGTACGGACTGTTGGGATTCGAGGGCCCGTGAACGGCTTGCAATGCTCCGGAGCGAACTACTCCTGCTGAGTCGAGATCACCGACATAACCTCCTTCGCCAGCGCGTGAGATCGGCCGCGAAGAGTAATCCGCGTCCTCGAGTCGACTAGCTGTAAGGGGATGCATTCCGTCGCCCAACTCTTCGATGCGCCCGGTTGCGTGCACTGCTCCACCGCCCATGTACGAGTGTCTGCTGTCGAGAGACGAGCTGGTCTGCGGCGGGGACCCAGCTGTGCGTCCGTATACCGGTCCGCCAAAACTCGGATGGCTGTGAACGGACATTGCTGTCAATCCTTGGCTGGTAGCAGGTGGTTGCTGCATGGTGTGGAGAAAGGAGTTTGAGTGACTTGGCTGATTCGAGTCCCAGCTGCCTCGAGGCATGCGCGATGAGAAGTGGAAAGGATCGCCCTGCTCTTGCTTCACCGCTCCATTGTCGAACCTGCCATGCATGTGATCCGCGATCGGTAGATAGCCGGCTTGGTTGCGAAAAGGCTGACTAGGCACAACGGGCATCATGGGCGCAGTCTGAAACGAATGCTGGACATTGCCGTGCTGCTGAAGGCCTTGGTCCATCGAAGAATGCTGCTGGTTCATAGCATATCCGTGAGCCACATCGTTCGCAACACGTGTGTGCCCAACTTGCCCGATCCCGAAGAGAGCAGCATCTTGACGCGGCATAGCGAAAGCTTGTTGTTCCGAAGGGTGCAACTGCCCAATATCGTCGTTGCTGCGTGAGGGGCCAAAGAGACCTCGACGTCCTGAGGGGGAGAGCGGCGCATGTTCGACTGATGACGAGCTCGTGTACAGCTGAGCCGCAGGCATGCCATGTCCAAACGGATGCTGATATGGACCGTATCGTGAGTTGGCGCGGCGACGTGGAGCATCCGATGAGCGTCGGCTTCTGTATCCTGTCGGAGAGGTCGAAGGAGGTAGCGTTGCTGAGGCGGGCACCATGCCATCACCACCGATCTGATGCGGGTAACGATGATGAGTGTGCAGCTCGATGTGCCCTCCTTCAGGTGGAAGTCCAGGCGAATAAATAGAGAGCGAGCGACTCGTAGCCCTGACGAGCCCATCGTGGCGCGCCTCGGAGCCGGAAGAGTAGCTTTCTGTGCCGCTACTGATGTGACCAGGCGTCCGGGCTGCGTTGTCCGTCGACTCAGCGACGTAACGCGGCACGCCGTCAGCGTCGAACTCGACGATGGGAGGGTAGCGGAAGTTACTTTTGTTGAGGAAGATCGGCGAAATGGCGAGTGAGGAGATCTCGGGAAGATTAGAGGGTATCGCCAATCGTCCGTTGTGCACATCGTCGATCTTGTAGTACGAGATGAGATGCTGCGTGGAACCTTCGACCTGGATAGAGATGGTCTTCTTGCAAAGTCCGTCTTTCAGGAAAGGGTAGCTTGTGGTCAAGCTGCCGACAATCGTTCTGTCCAGCTCTGCTTCACGCTTAACTGCTGACGACGGGCCGGCGCAGTCGTCCATCAACCCTACCAGGCCAGCTGCTTCCGCGTGCGTCTGGCTGTGATGAGCGTGGTTGGAGAATGAGCCATCGTGCTCCGCGTACATTGCGTTGGAAGATGCAGGAACGCCTTCGAGAGCATGATAGCCACCGCCATGGTCCTGCTTGTAGTGAGCCATCTGTCCGTCAGCATCCACAGCGTTGGGCATGAGAGTAAGAGCCACTGAGCGGACCGAGGGATGTTGCATCGCGCCGCTGGTCTCGCCGCCGCCGCTGTAAAACTGACTACCGCCATGCATGGCGAAGCTGGACTGTGTCGTGGAGAAAGCAGGCTGATCAGAAGCAGGCTTTGGATCCTTCCTCTCCACTTCTCGATAGACAAGGAAGTTGTTCAGGATCCTGCTTGGACTCCAGATCATACCGTCGGTCCACCTCTTGATGCTGGATTCGACCTCGTCAAACACGAAGATGGTGCCGCTCCCGATCATTTTTCGTTCATCGTCGCGGAGGCGCCGTGTGATCTTGGGCAGCAGGCCGCGTCGTACCGCCTCGAAGATGAGCAACGCGTCTCGAGTTGAGTGGCTGTAGGCAGAAGAAGCATAGAAAGTGGAACGAACCTGTCAGCAAGGATGAAAAGCAAGGTACGAAGAGGGAGGGCTTGGATAAGATAGCTTACACATAGCCATTGAAGGTAGCTTTCTGTGATGCCATCGTCGTGAATTGTATATTGGACGATACTAAAGGATGAGGGGGGTTGTGCGCGGTATGGTGCGAGAGGGAGAAGAGGACGTAGGAAAGTACAAAGTCGTACGTTCTAGATAAGGCGTTTCCCGATGCAGCCGTGAGGTGAATGGTTGAGGATGATGCTGTGCGCAAACACTTCAGATCGAGCAGCGTGGCCACGATGAAGAGAGATCTTGCTTTGAGACCTGACACGTTCTCTGTCAAATGTCCGCGGAAGAGACGAAGAGACGTCTTGTGATAACGCCCGCTTCTACGAACTGAGCAGAGTAGGCGGTCGAAAGCGAAAGAGAGGGTATTGGACGGTCTTCTCACAGCGCCGGTCAACCGCTGTATCGAAGTCGAGCGACAACCTTATTCAAGATAAGCTCGTGAGAGGAGAAACGTTGGGAGGGAAATCCGACGGAGCGAAACAAAGCTGACGAGGTGCTGATTGAAGCGATGAGGTGCTAAGCTGCGGTAGTCGGGAGTGAGGAGGAGAAAGGGTCATAAAGCGAGAGAAAAACAGAATAGTGGGACCGAGTGATGAGTTGGCGGCAACAACAAGGGATCTTTGCCGGCGGGGCGGGGGGCTGAACGTGTACCACTGCGTTGGGTCTATCTCCGACGCCGTGCTGGCAGAGTGCAGTAGTGTTGCTTGATCCCGAGTATCGCCGTAGTGATGAGGTGCTGCAAGCTCACGCAAGGCAGGATGAGAGGAAGCCACTGGAGATCAAAGTTGGGCGTTCCAGTGCAATGGCTCTACTGTTCTGCTACTTTGCTGCGTGCACGCGCGAAACAAGGTTGCGCTCAATGCAAGCGTTAAGGTTTGATGTGGTACAGGATGCAGCTATAGAGTGAATTGACTCTTGCGTCGTGCGTGTCTTCCGCCTAATCGAGCTCCAGACGCACCTTGCGCTGTTGGACGACTCAGCTTGGAAGAGGATCAGAGATGCAAGGTGATCACCTGTGCCGACAATGCCAAGAAAGGATCGACACGAGGAGCTCGGCGAACTCGGCGATGCTCTTTGTGACGCAGCTGCAGTGCTTACAAGATCCGTTCCCACGGTTATGCGGTGCTTCGGTACTCGGAGCAAAAGAAAAATGGGGGCAGAATGGGTCGTGACGATGATCGTTGCGTTGCAATCCCCCTTCTTTTGGCTCGATGACGACGGTTGTGACCGAGAAAGGCGAAGCTGGGAAACAAGATCGGAGGAGAGATCTCCGTGCAGCGCAGAGCAGTGGGCTCAAGTGGTTGTGGCGCTGAGATGCGGTTCGAAGAGCCGTACCTTTTTTTCTTCTTTTTTTTTTTTTTTTTTTTTTTTTTTTTTTTTTTTTTTTTTTTTTTTTTTTTCAGCGTACAAGCATGAATTGCAGGATGCCTAGAGTCAAGTTTGGGTATGAAGTGATGTACGGAATGTCGAGGTCGGGCCAAGGTAATTTCCTGGGACAGAGTTAGACCTGTCTTTCTAAAGGCCTTACGCAGTGATAAGTGCCTCTCCGTAAGCAGCCAAGGAGGTTTACTGAGCCAATATTGAGAGGGGCAGATGAGGGCTTGACAACCTTTCAATGTCAGGCCTGTGGTGGATTCCGACTGAGCCAAAGCAGCGGCGAATTTCCCGGCAATCTTGCGCAATGGAACCGGTCAATAGGGAGAGATGTGGCTCTCGTGATCGTATGATGCAGCGACTGCAAATCTGCAGTGAATGTTGGTGGCAAACGCAGCAAATCTGAAGCAATGTTGTGACCCCAAGCCGGTACGACGCCGTGCTCGAAAGTTTGGTGGGACCGTGTGGAAGTTGAGGGAGCAAAGGAGCACTCTTCCTGGACTGCTGAGTCGCGAGCTGCGTTCGATCGTGGAAATAAGGATCGAGGAAAGAGACCTGGCGAATGGGCCAGGCTCAAAGAGAGAAAGATAACAGTTAAGGTTCGAGGAGCGGCGCAACCTTAAGTGATGAAATGAAGTTGACTCTGTGGGCAAATTCCGCACGAACCGTAGGACTGGATGGAGCAAGGCGTGTGTGCGTGTGTGTGTGATACGTCGTCGAGGTCGAATGTCGTGATGCTGCACCTCGTGCAGAGATGCCACAGTGAAATGAAGCTGGAGCTTCCAGAATGGAACTGCGTTGCTTTGCAAGATAATATGCAACAATGAGCTGATGGGCGTTCTCGCTGACCTCGAGTCAAAAGAGGGGGGGGGGGAAAGAAAAGAAAAGAAGATTGGGGGTTTTCGTCAACCCACCTTGCGGCAAGCTGGGAAGAAAGGCTTGATTTATCCGCGACTAGACCTAGCAAGCCTCGAACCGATCAACCAAGAAAGGCGTGTCAAAGCGTGCTGTGTGTTTGTGTACCCCACTTTGGTAAGCTCTTGCGAAAGGGCGGGAAGGGGGAACGGCGAAATGAAGGGGCGATGCTGTGGTAAATGTCAATGCGATGGGTATGGTACAAGGCTTGATGCCAAGGTGCGTCTTCTGTGTTATAGCGGAGCGAACGGAGGCAATGTCAAGAGGCAGAAAGGAGAGTGTTAGCACGTCGCAATTGATGTCGGTGCAGCATCGTTACAGATCAGAGGAATTGAGTGGAATTGTCTGAGGGGCGGAGAGTGCTGGTAGAAAGATCTTGCAGGGGTGACAGACGTTGCCTTGAAAAAACACGGGCAAGTTGGCGGTAGGGCTATTCGTTGAGGGAGCAGCGGTCCCTACAGGTCTGCAAGCCCCGCCCTGCTTATGGCAACGCAGACTTGCCTCTGCTTGCCCGTAACTGCATTGATAGCCACCGCAAGATGGATTGCTGATAAGACCTCGAGGTGGCTCGAGTGCGGGGTTGATACGTTGCTGGAGCCAAGCTCTGGTCGATTCAGTTGGTGCTGCGAGAGTGCGTATGTTCGCACGCGGAGTCCGTATAGAGTTGAATTCGACAGTGTTGGATTCCGACCATAGATCTGACTTACCGAAGAGAAAAGGGCAAAACGTGGTTTAGGAAAGGGGGCAGATATACACTTGGGCGGATGAATGGAAATCGAACCTTGAGCTCGGCCGTACAAGCTCAAGGCAGGCGCGAACAATATTGATGTTAGGCGGGCAGTTGGCACCAGTAATAGACCTGAGGTCGGATTCGAATGTCGTATTGAAACGAGGGCTACTGTTGATGCCTCTTGGCGTGACTGATTGGATAATAGGGAAGGATGTCGAAGAGCTTGAGTCAGATGATTTGAAGACAACATTGGGGCATCTAGAAAGACTGCATGACTCGCAAACGAAGCGGATTGTTCGATGCCGATGGGCGGGAATGGAAAAGATCAGATCGAGCGTCGAAAGGCAAGTGAAATGAAGGCCGGCTGGCACGTGGTGTGAGTGAGTGAGTGAGTGAGAGAGAGTGTGTGTGTGTTTGCCAACGTGTCAACTACAATGCGACCGGCCTTCCTGCTGGTCTCCGAGGAAGCAGAGATGGTGACCAGCTGTTGGGAGAGGAAAGTCGAGATGGTAGAGATGGTGAAGATGGTGGTGGATGTAAGGGTAGTGGAGCGGAGAGCTGCTGCGGAATTGAAGCCCAGGGAGGGATGCGAATCAAGTTTTCTGGCTTCGGAAGGCTCCGATATCAATGCGAGGATCCTGAAGGAGGGAGAAGGAGGGCGTTGATGCTGAGGGGGCAGATGAATGAACTTGTAATGAATGATATGGAAAAGGAGCAAGACAACCGCAGACCGGCTGGGCGAGACTGAGGGGAAAAAGGGCAACGTTGAGGAGAAGTAAAGCAGCAGCGGAACTGAATCGATCGGAGCTGATCCGAGCAGGAATCCAAACAGCCAAGTCTGCCGTGGCAGCACCAAGGAGGGAAGGGCGAGGTGAGGTGAATGAAGACAAGCTCTCGACCTTCCGACACGAGATGAGAATGAACAGAGCGACTCAGAAGAGGGGATCAACTAAATTCCAGAAGGCGGAAATCGGCAATTACGCCTTTCTTTCTCTCATATTTTATTTTATATATATATTTGATCTTTTTATCTTTTTATCTTTTTGAAAGGTGGGAAAGGGCAGTTGACAGAAAGAGGCAAGGCAATCAAACAAAACGTCTTCGGACACGCTTTCCAAATCACATTGGAAGGGAAAGGATGTGCTCATGGACCGAGGTTGGTGTGACGGCGGTGACCGTGCGTCGGTAAAAGTGCTCAGGGACCCGCTGCAGTTAGTTGAACCTTGGCTGTCAAAAGAGAAAGGTGTCGGTCAGTAGTCAAAGTTGAATGAAGGAGCCAAGCGAGACGTACAGTTGTGCAGCGCTCCATCGGCGCTAGATCCGAGAACCAAGAAAAGGAAAAAAGAAAAAAAATTAAAATTAAAAAAATTAAAATTGCGACGGTGTCTGTCATCATCTCGGTGTTTCCATCTCAGCTGCCAAGTGCCTTGGATTCACGCAAGAGGCCTAACTCGTCCACATCTGGCGATCCCGTGGACATTTCTTTGTGCAGAGCTCGACTGCCCATGTTGCGAGTGACGTCTTCCTGTGAGCACAGAAGAGAAAGCCGGTTGCAATGTCGCCAGTTGTCGGCGGCTCCTCCGACCACATGCGTGTTTGGCAGATGTTCTTCGCGTTCGCTTGATACACAGCGACTCGCTTGAAGAAGACCGACATGATGTTGACGTGGAGACCAAGTCGAGTCAACAACATCATCGGCTCTTCTGCATGAATCAATTCATCAAACGGATATCTTTGTCACTTGGGCAAAGCTGCGATAGAAAGATGCGCTCCTGGAAGGGTCTACGACTTTTCCGTCGATGTCCTTGCGCGCAAGCTCTCCTCTCTGCCGAATACGCTGCGACCGAAGAAGGCATCAGTCAATCAGGAGATGGGAGGCACGAGCGATGTCGAAGTGAGCAGCTCGGACAACTCGTATCTTGAAGCATCTGTGTACGTTTCAAGGCATCAAGCTCCAGAGCCGAAACGCCTTTTATTATTATTAATTATTAACGATAATATATAAAATATGAAATATAAATTATAGTTTATAAATTATAATATATTAAATAAAATATATAAAATAAAATATACATATATATATATATATTTTTTCTCACGCTGGTCTCAACCTTAAATCGGCTCCTGTCAAGTTGGAGGCCGCTAACTCGGACCGAGCCAACTGACGGCATGCTGGGTTTATTTATTTATTTTTTATCCAACTTGATCGGATGTGATCGAAGGGTTTCCACAACGAATTGGGTCACCTTTTGGATCGCGCACCGATGTGATTCGGCGCCCGATTGAAAAGGTGGGGCGTCTCTCTGCAGGCTGCACCTTGCAGAGGAGCTTGCACAGTTGGAGGCCCTACTCCATATTCCTGCTTGACTTTTCCATGCGTCCCCATGGGTGCATCTCCCAAGCCGAAAGAGAGCAAAAGATGACAACGGCCAAGCCGTGGCGCAGCAACCGGAACATCTTCCTGCTTGACGCTTCTAGAGTGTCATTTTCATTGCAACCTGGACGGGCCATGGAACAGCTCTGCATCGAGCCCTTATTCCATCGCTCCATGTGCACGCAACAGTTCCGACGGACGCGATCGAACAATGGTGCCCGCCCAACGGTGCCCGCCCAACGGTGCCACAGAAACAGAACGCCACAACTTGCAACAATCTCGGCACGACTGGCCATCATGAACGAGATAAAAATTTGCCATCAGTTCCCGCCTCAGAGTCCGACCTTGCTGGTTTTCCATGATCCTCCTGAGCTTTCATTACCAAGGATGCCCAATTTCGCGGATCACTACCAGAGTAACAGATCGGCCTTAAAAATACTACATCAGCCTCGTTCGTGCCAGCTTGTCCCCGTTCCTGTTTGCAAGTCCGTGTCCATCCCTGTTCACGTGCTCACACAGAGCTTCAATCTAGTGGCCGCATTGCAAGCAATCTTCGCATCGCCGCATCGCCGCGTGGCCGACCAGGCGCCTGGAACTTCCCCCCTGTTTCAGAAAGCCTCTTTCGATGCCAACCTGTTCCGCGGCGTCATCCCAATAGCTTTTCACTCCACCTCTCTAGCTTCCTGACCAGAGCACCCAAACACACTGAACAGACACAAGCGCACACAATCGAGCAATGTATCCGGAGACAACCGGTGCGTGTTAAAGTCTTTTGCTATTCCTTTGAGCCTTTCGATCAGAGGACGAGATCAAAGCTTGTTGACCGTACAAGGGTAAAACTTGTCCAGGTATGCGACAAGTCGCTTGGCCTCTCTCTCACCCGACACATAGGCACCAGCAGCCGATCCTCGGTCTGTTGTAATAGGCCAAAAAAACAAAACAAAAAAACAAAAAAAAAAGGCGTCAAAGGGTGGTCAGTTGTTGTCATCTGATGCCATGCAGATCAGAGCTTGGTTCGTACTTACGGTTGATCTCGGTGTGTTCACCAGCAAATCCGAGTCGGCCATTCCAGAGAGGTCTCGATAGTGCCTCAAAGTCCAACGGCGAGTTGCCGCTTGCAGTCGATACTGGCGAAGTAGTAGCGCCTCCAGTGAAAGGCTGCTCCCCCCATCTCGAGTAGAAGATATGCTTAGGAGCTTTGACATCCTCACCAGCTCCAATGCGGGCCGTCAAGTAAGCATGAAACGCGTTTCCTGCATCCAGACGCTCGAATGCCTCAAGCTTTTTACCCGCCTCAGCACCCACCATGGCGAGCAACGAGTTGGAGGCTCCCTTACCAGCAGCATCGCATCCTCCACCTGCCAGAGATGAAACGATCAGTGTTGTCGAAGAGTAAAGCTCCCACAGCTTCTTCTCAGCCTCGCTCTTGATCGACGCAGGTGCAGGAGCAGAGCAAGGCAAGACAAGCAAAGTACCAGTCTTGTCGCTCCACCAAGGCTGGTCGTAGTTGAGAAGCACCTTGTTCAAGTTGCCCACCGATACACGCTTGATCCTATCGAGTCGGCGCTCAGGCAATGCTGGCTCGAACAGACTACCGGCCGTCTTCTTGAGAACAGCTACGGGGATCGTCACGAGTGCGGTTCGAGCGACATACACCTGGCCTTGCTTGGTGATGATCTTGACCTTGGACGATTGCGATTCGTCTCGTACGCACTGCACTTCCTGACTGGTATGGATAGATGTGCCGAGCAAAGTGATTTCGTCAACAAGCTTGTTGATGATAGTGGCGAAACCGCCTTTGGGAGCAGCATCAGTGCCGACAAACGCCTGCTCGAAACCGTACCACTTTAGGCTAGCCTTCTCCAACTCGATACCAAGTGGGATGTGGAGCATCCTAGCCAAGTCGCCTGCAGCCTTCTTCTCACCCTCCGACTCGAGACCAGCAAACAAAG
Organism: Ustilago nuda; assembly: GCA_022963125.1. NCBI lineage: Eukaryota > Fungi > Basidiomycota > Ustilaginomycetes > Ustilaginales > Ustilaginaceae > Ustilago > Ustilago nuda. The sequence continues at coordinate 153,272 of JALCUS010000004.1, read as the reverse complement.
GCGAGCTTTTCCCGAACAAAAAGTCGGCAAGCGAAGTGTTTGCATCCGGTGAAGAAACGTCCTTTTCATGAGCAATGTGCTTTGCTGCATCCTGCGCTTTCCCCAGATTCTCCGTCAGCTTCTGCGACAACGCTTGCGGCAATGGTCCCTGTTCACCCACAACAACAGTATCACGAGGACCAGGAATCGTGACAGAAATATCGTACTTGTCGGTCAACTGCTTCAATGGGCTTCCCTCCAAATAACCGTGCATCCAGGAACAACCCAAATCGCACCATTGATCCTTAGCGCTAGCGGTCGAAACAGTGCCAGAGTTATCATCAACATCCCTCTTGTCCGACCAGGTTTGCGTGAAGGCACGTCCGCCGACACGCTCGCGTGCTTCAAGGATAGCTACTTTACGACCGGCTTGCGAGAGCTTGAGTGCGGCAGAGAGACCGGACCAACCAGCACCGATGATTAGCACGTCCAGCATGTTGCCTGCTGCTGCTGCTGCGGATGTCGTTGTTGTTGCTGCTGCCATCGTTGATACTTCTTTCCAGAGAGGAGATGCAGTGTCGTGAAGCGGACAATGGCGGTTGATGAACAAGGTGGATGCGTGGTCGTGTAAGCATGTTTGGCACGATTCCAGATTGTGGGGATTGGCATTTCCGCGCATCCATCAGCAGTTGCCCACTTTGAGATTCCCCACTCTGTCGCAGAAGATCGGGCAGGATCGCCCTTTCTCTTCCCCACACGCGAATCTGTTCTTCTTGCAGACCCCTTTTTTTCGGAGATCTTGTGATAGCCATCTTCACACGTCGTTACTCTTCTTACTGCCTGCCATCATTCGCATACCGAATCGTCATCTTCTCTGACTGGATCACTTGTAATACGAGCCCGAATGCAGCATGTTGCACATCTAGATTCTGCTTTTCTCACTCTAAGATCTTCCGAGCGCCGCCAAAGTTGGCTTTTTTCGAGTTGCAGTCTCATTTCCCTCTCTTCATTCACAAGCGTGTGTGATGTTCAGGCTGTGTCACAGACGATCCTCGTATGTGTGATCGGAAACTATGTATTTGAAAGTGGCAATAGAGGGTCATTATGAGATGAAGCCCAATGCACGCAACTGCTCCATCGTCATAGGTTTAGAGAAATCCATTCCTCCTCCACCACTGCCGCCTCCTGCATCCGATAGTTGCTGCTGCTGAGGTTGCGGTTGCTGCTGTTGCTGCTGACCAGCGAAGGGATTCAATTTGTTGAACATTCCCTGTCCCGTGCCTTGCTGTTGTTGCTGTTGCTGCGGTTGGAAGTTTCCCATTCCGGCAAACAATTGTGAAAGCGCCTGCTGTTGCTGTTGCTGTTGCTGTTGCTGTTGCTGTTGCTGTTGCTGTTGCTGTTGCTGCTGTCCTCCGATCTGCTGCTGCTGTCCACCGGTGGCGGCTTGCCCTCCGATACCCAAGAATTGAGCCAAAGCAGCCAAGTTTGGTTGTTGTTGTCCTCCGCTCTGGTTTTGATTAGACGCATCCTGTTGCGCTTGCTGTTGCTGACCGGCCATCAAACTCCCCAATTGATTCAAATTCAAGTTTCCCAAGTTCACCATAGGATTCCCAATCGCAACCCCCATAGCATTCGAATTATTCTGCAACCCCGCCCCAATCCCTCCTGTTGCACCAACACCCGAAACGGGTAGATTCCCAACAGCATTCAACGCAGCTAGATTAAACGGCATTGAAGAACCTAGACCCATGCCACTCGCCACCGCTTGCGCTTGTGGTTGTGCTAGAGCGGGTACCGCCTGCGCTTGACTCTGTTGTTCCACCTGTGGCAGCTGCGATCTGGACGCACTAGCACCTCTACTCCTCCCCGCCTCTCCCCCCTCCGCTTTACTCTGCTGCTGCACCCCCACACCGCTACTCTGTGCTGCCAACAACTTCGAAAATGGAATACTGTCCTTCAATACCACTCCAATCAACTTCGCCGTTCCTGGACCCCTCTGCTGTCTTTCTGCACTACTCGTCGGCTGCGTTGTAGCAAACAAGACCAGACCCGCACCTGCACTATTTCCATGCCGGATGAATGCACAGCTCTTCTTTGTGTCTAAACTACTCGCCAAACTCGAGTACATCTGCTTATTCTTCTCCGCGCTAGCTGCTGTTAGAACCGGCCCAGGCTCTTGCTGACCTGCTTCTTGGGTTGCAAAGAGGATGTAAGGTGCATTTTGGCTTTGGGCATAAACTTGGAGGTTGCGAGGCGAAAGTTGAGAGATTGCTGTTATCTGAAGCTTGTCAGGCCATGGCATCATTAGACGGTCTAAGGAAGGAGAGTTGGAGGTCGCCGAAACGAGGGTTGCAACATCGCGTTTTTGTTTTGTAACGGGATCCGAGATGACAGACCAGGTGAGAGCTCCCCGCCAGAAAGGTTTCGGTCGGGTGGGGGAGGGTGGTGGTGCACCAACATTTGCTGTTGCTCGTGGAGGTTGAACCGCTGTGTTGACATTGCTGTTTGCAGCCGCTACTGGATCTGGTACTGGCGCGACGACCTGTTTTGTGGCCTGATGCTGCTGCTGTTGTTGTTGTTGTGGACCCGTGAAACTTCCACTCCTCCCCAGCCGAACCCCACCAGCCACACCACCAGGAGGCCCACTACTCGGCCCGCCCAAATGCACACCCATCTCCTTCGCCTCTTTATCTATATTGATCAAACTCTGCAAACTAACATTGAAATTCGGCGCTGTTTCCTGTCTCCCGATGATCCTGTGCACCAACATCTTCAACGCTTGCTGCTGGGTCATTAGTTGTGCTTTGAGCTGTTCCAGGTAGGCTTTGTTCATCCCAGGTGCTTTCGCAGGAGACGAGCCTGAGTTGGAGGAGTCGGATTCGGTTTTAGAGACGGTAGCGTAAGCAGCAGCCCAATTTTTTATCATAGTTTCTTGTTGAGAACGAAGGAAGAGGACTTTGGTGCTTATGCTTGGGTCTAGTTTGATGTTTCGTGGAATCTCGCCTGGTAGTGCGGCTGTCGATGAGGATGCGGTGGGATTGGTGGTGGCAGAAGCCGCAGATGCGGCTGTTGCAGGCTGGGGTTGAGAGACGCTACCAGATTTAGACCGCTTAACAGGGGTTGAGGCTGCATCACCTTCTTCCCTTGCTCTCTTTGCTGATGGCGCTGCTGCCGCTGCTATACCCACCCTTTGCTGCCCAGCCATCTGCGTCAATCCAGTAGAAATAATATTCGCATCACTAAAGATCTTCGCTCTGATCGCTTCGGGCAACAGAGCTGCCAAATCTTCGTTAGCCAGCTTATTTGGCTCTGAAACACTCTTATGCATTCCCAAAATCGCCGCTAGAGCCTCTTTCGTCGTCGATGCCGCCCCATTCGCTCCATCAGCTTTGACCGCACAGCTACTGATGGAAACGCCCAAACTCGCCAGCTTCGCTCCCACAGTAGGCGCATTAACGCGATCGTTCGCTGCATCGGCATTGAAGAACGGCGGACTGGTCAGATCCAGCGCTACATCGGCAGAATCCAGACAGACATGCAGCATATGTCTCGCCATCACTGGAGGCTTCTTTGGCGCCAAAGGGTTATGCACACCGTTGTTGCTCGATTGGAGAAGCTCTTGTGCTGCAACGAACGCTTCGAGTACGTGGGCTGTCGGTTTGGCGGTGCTGCGTCCGTCGATGAGCGAGTATGTCGAGGCTCCCACGTCGGTGTGGTGTGATGCATTGGGTTCGGAGCCAAGCCAGGATTCGGGGGCGGTGAGGTTGGAAGCAATGAGTTTTGATCCTGGTTGGAGCTTTGTACGGGAGAGCGTCCATGTTGGGCGAAGGAGGGATTTGTCTGTTGTGGGACGGTAGACGACGCAGCCAATGGTTAGGCGTGAGCCGGAGCAGGCGGCATTGAGCTTTTTGGATATTGATTCGACGAGCGGTACTACGACTGTGCGCCACTTGCGACGGATTGTGGGATGGTCGAGTAGGACGAGAACCAGCTGTGTTTCAGGTAGGGCCTGGAGAGAAGAGAGCGCGATGGAGCTGCCTCGCGGTGTGGCATTAGATAAGATGGCTAGTGGTGAGGACGCAGTGAGACGGATTGCAGTGGTTGAGCTGCCTGCCGGGGTTGGTGTTGTCATGCTGAAGGATGTCAAGAACCGTGGAGGTCCAGCTTCAATCCCCTGTGGCAGGGTAATCGTTTGAGGTGGAGGACAGGTGTCAAAGCTTCAGCAAAGCATGATGAGTGTCCCAGATGGCATCAGCTTTCCCCCTGTCCGCTGCTGTACTAGGTTTGGAGACAAAGCTGAAGGAGCTTGGTAAGTTTTGAGGAGGATGAAGAGTCGTGTTTCACAGAATGATGGTACGAGCGTTACCATTTGGATTTCAGTTTGGCGTAGGTAACTCCGAGTTCCGCATTTTTTCGAGGGTGCAAATAAAGGTATGTGAGTTTTATTTTGATCTCACATGCTTTGCCAACTTCACTCATTCGGATATACATTACATAGGCCCGAACTATCACGCCTGGGTACTCTATCGTGCGAATACTAGCCGCACGAGAACGTTCAACTATCCGCACGAGAACGCTCGATCGATATCATCGCGCAAATCTTGCTTGTACGGAAGCTAGTACTTCATCTAGCTTCTCCTTAGATCTCCTCCTTCCCTCCTGCAATCCATCTAGTTACACCATTACACCGCGCATACAGCTTGCGCACGTAATAACGTAACACGAACCGACATCGGCATGCCGCTTAACAGATGGTCGACATAGTTTCCCAGGGTCTCATACACCATCTGAAACGGCTACACCCGCCAGCTTTGATCATGATGACTTCTGTAGCCGGCTCACACTTTAAGCTTGTGTTAGACTTCGCGCACGCATTTCGTAGCTCAATTGGAAAGCTCATGACACTACTTCGGGCGCACAAACCTATCCATCTGATACATCTGTCATTGACTTCTATGAGATGTCGTAGCGTGCATGCTTCTGGTGGTCGCAATCGTGTCTCTATCCTGGTGTAGTCCTACGCTCGCTCATCCTCACTCAACGTCCTCAACACTCTACACGGAGTTCCCACAGCCACACTCCAATCCGCAATATCCTTTGTAACCACACTCCCGGCACCGATCGTACATCCCATTCCGATCGTCACCCCAGCCATTATGATCGTTCCACCACCCACCCAAGTATCTCTCCCAATACTCACCGGCAAGCTCCTCTCCAACCCTTCCTTCCTCTCCTTGACACTAACGCTATGTGTACCGCAATAAATACTAACATTCGGTCCGAACAACACTCCATCGCCCAACCTAACCTCTGAACAATCCAAGATCGTTGTATTGTAGTTGGCGTAGAAAGCGCCTTCAGGTTTGATGTTGGTTCCGTAATCTACGTAGAGGGGCGGTTCGATTTCGACTTTTTCCACCGCAGAGGGAGGCAGTTCCAGGAGTTGGGAGAGTAAGCGTTTGCGGTCTTCTGACATGAGGTTTTGACCCTCGGCAAGGGTGGAGGAGGAGGAAGGAGCATCGAGGGCGGAGGTGGGGCCGGTTTTGTTGTATTCGCTCTGAAGACGACGAGCTTTGGCACGGGCGCGGATGAGATCGGAGGTGTTGGCGAGGTAGGGGAGTCCGACAAGCATTTTGGCTTCATCGGACATGGTGGCCACTCGATCGGCGTACTGCGCATCGATGTCAGAGAAGAGTTTGGATGTGCCAGACATGGTGGCGATTGCCCTTTCTATGGCGGTGGAGGGTGGCTGTATGTGCGGGGTTTGATGATGGTGAGAGCGCTACTTATGTGGAAGCGAGGTCGATGGGAAGAATGCTCTTGAGACAAGCCACCAAACATCAAGCTCCGGTTGCACGCGGAGCCGGCGACATCATACACCTCGCCTTCAAATCCCAAGCCTTTCTTCGTGCCCATCATACCTATCTGCCGCGGAGATGCGAAAATCGAGCGAGAGAACCTCTCTCTTGTTCTTCTCACCCCTCCCACATGCAGTGCCGTAACAGGCGACATCAGAGTGGCGTTCATCCTGTCAATTACCCGAGGCTGTAGAAAAGGCTCCACGTCAAGAGACCGAGCCTGATCTTCCACCTCAGTACAGCAGGGCATTCTTTCAACCTCACCGTTCTTTGTGCAGGTTGCAGCCGAGACGATCTCCCGGTCGATGAACACCGAAGACCATCCATGCCCTCGATGGCTCAATTATGGCGCTTAGAGGAGCTGTTTCGGTCAGAGCCACGCGTATCGCCAATGGTGCGTGTTGATCTCATAACGCGGCACGCCTTCATTACACAAGCATTACAAATCACAACCGAGTCAGAGCCAAAGTTGACTCGCACGAGCTTTCTTCTTGCGCTTGTTTTTTGCACTTGTGCACACTCCAACTACCAATCCCACCATCCATTCCTTCCGTCCTACCCCATCACCACCTTCCCCCGTCTCACCTCGTAGAAAACCACCGCAATGTCATCTCAAGCCAAACTCTCCGCCGAAGAACGCTACACCCTCATCACCCGCGATCTCGACGAAGTTCTCGGTTCAGACATCATCAAATCCATTCTCGAAAAAGATGAACGGCCCCTCTCCGCCTACTGGGGTACAGCCCCGACTGGTCGTCCTCACGTTGGCTACCTAGTGCCCCTCACCAAAATTGCTGACTTCCTTCGCGCTGGGGTCGAGGTCAAGATCCTCCTAGCCGATATCCATGCTTTTCTCGACAACCTCAAAGCTCCTATCGAACTCGTCCGTCATCGAGTCAACTACTACCGCCACGTGCTCACCGCTGTCTTCAAAGCCATCGGTGTCCCCATCGACAGGTTGGTGTTTGTAGTGGGGAGCAGCTACCAGCTGACGGAGGCTTACAACATGGACAACTACCGGTTGTGCGCAAGCGTTACCGAGCACGATGCGAAAAAAGCTGGAGCGGAAGTGGTCAAGCAAGTTTCTTCGCCACTTCTTTCTGGTTTGCTCTACCCTGGACTACAGGCGTTGGACGAACAGTATTTGGATGTGGATATGCAGTTCGGTGGTGTAGACCAGAGGAAGATTTTTACTTTTGCTGAACAGTACTTGCCGAAGTTGGGTTACAAGAAGAGGGCGCATTTGATGAATGCTATGGTTCCAGGCCTGAAAGGATCAAAGATGAGCTCCTCTGATAACAGCTCCAAGATCGACTTCCTGGACACACCAAAGGACGTTCAAAAGAAGATCGCTGATGCGGTTTGTGCTCCGGGTGAAATCGAAGGAAATGGAGTTCTCGGCTTTGTCCGGGCTGTACTCTTCCCTATCGCTCGATTGCGCGTGGAAAGCGAATCCATGGGTACTCCAGTACAGGAATCCCAAGGAGCAGCAAGATCATTCGTCGGCACCGACGCTCCAAAAGGAACCATGTTCGCCATCGTTCGACCTGAGAAATACGGCGGTTCCCTGCACTACTCCGACTACTCTTCGCTCGAGAAAGATTACGCATCGGGTGCGGTTCATCCTGCAGACCTCAAGAAAGCGGTTTCTGAGGCAATCACTGCATTACTCGAGCCAGTTCAAAAGCTGTTCGAGACCGATGCGGATTTCAAGAAAGCCAAAGAAGATGCTTATCCCGAAGATACACCAGTGGTGAAGAAGAAGAAGGAGAAAAAGATTAACCCTCGTTTCGCCCATCTTTACACCAAAGAAGAAGGTGGGACTGCCGAGACGGAGGAAGAGGCTCTGGCTAATCAGAAGATTGAGGAAGAGAACAAGGCGAAGGCGAAAGCGACGAAGAAACAACAGCAGGGTGGAAGTTTGCCAGCGGAAAAGGAGGGTGCGAAGGAGCCGACGGATAAAGAGAATGAGACGTTTGTCGATGCCACTCGGGTTGGGGTTGAGAATGTTCATATCCAATAGGATTACATTGCAAGCGATTAAGATGGTAGCATCGCCATTCATCTTCGTATTTGTGTGTGAGATACTAGGGCTGGCCAGTCTTAGCTTTGAGCGAAGCAAGTGTCTCTTCAGCAATCTTGAGCGTCGAATCAGGCAACCTCGCTAACCTAGCAACCTGCAATCCATAACTCTCCCTATTCACTCCCGGTCTCAACACATGAGAATAAACAATCCCTCCCACCTCGGTTTCTTCCACATCTGTAGCCCAAAACTCCACCCCCTCCTTCACATCCTCCTGCGATTGTACCAAATCGCAAATCTCATAAAAATGACTAGCGAATAAAGTCCTACACCCTCTCTCCCTTAACGTTTTCAACGTTGCAAACCCGACCGCTATTCCCGTTAAATTACTTGTTCCTCTTCCGATTTCATCTGCTATCACCAGGGACTTTTCTGTTGCTCTGTTTAGTATCTCCCCAACTTCGGACATTTCGACCATGAAGGTTGATCTGTCGCGAAACACGTCGTCATTTGCGCCAATTCGGGTGAAGATGCGGTCGACTAGGCCAAGACGGGAGTTGGGGAGGGAGGGGATGAATGATCCGCATTGAGCAAGGATTGTGAGGAGTGCTATGGATCGGAGGAAAGTGGATTTTCCGCCCATGTTCGGGCCTGTGATTACATGAACCTTTCCTCCTGCTCCTTGAGGGGCTGGGGAGGTGAGGGAGAGGGAGTTAGGTGTGAACAATCTTCCCCTTTCCAGCAATCCCAACTCAACACTGAGATGACGGGCGGACAGGATGTTCATGTCAGTCGAATCATCCAATATGGGCCTCGAGAGGGAGTACTCCTCTGCAGCTTGAGAAAAGCTTAGCAGTACATCGATTTGATCGAGAAGTTTGGCGTTGGTTCGAAGCCGGCTGGAGTGGGTGAGAACGGATTGTCGGAGGGTTTCGAGTTCGATCGCTTCCACAGCCGAAATTTCTTTCGCTGCTTGGTCCAGGCGAGATCCGAGAGATGACCAGAGGGAGGAGTAATAGGTGTGTGTGCTGCGATTCTTCCCCGCGATGTGCACCGTCAAATCTTCCCCTTCCCCATCAGTCGAAGCATTGGGTGGGGTAGAAGGAAGGGCTTTCCCACGAGAATGGATCACATATCCTTGCCCCATCACGAAGCGGAGTGAGATAAAATCTCCTCCATACGTACTTTGAAAATCCTTTTCAAACCGAAAAGCGCTACGTCGCAGGGACTGATACTGACGGGTGAGAGAGGTTAGGAGCTTGGAAGAAGAAGGTCGAATAAGATGTTCAAAAGAGTCGCCCCACAATCCCTCTTCCCCTTCCTCCTCTTGTTGAGTTTTGTTGCACTTAGAGCCTAAATTGCGGATCTTCGAACGAGCAGAAGCACTACTCTCCCTGAGATCAGAAGCAACACCTTCAACTTCATGAGCCAGATTCTCTTGCCTCTCCAATCTAGCAGCTATCACCCTCTCATCTATCGCATCCCCCAGCTTTGCCGCCAAATCACTAAGATCGTTGAATTTCCCACACAGCCCCTGCAACACTTCTTTCTCTTTACTCCCCTCTTGCATAAAACCCATCTCTGTTGCCATGAGCTCCTTAACCCGGTTCATAGCACCAATAGAATCCCTTACCTCCAACAAATCCTGTTCGTCGTTTCTCCTCGTAACCAACTTTTGCAGCACTCTACTCACATCTCCCGCACCTTGCCTTAGTACTCCCCTTAGATCCTCCCTCAGCTCTTTCCGCTTCAGTAATAACTCCACCAAATCCAACCGAGCTTCAATAGTGGAGAGAGATGTGGAAGGATTGCATAACCACTGAGTCAGTAATCGAGTCCCACCTTTGGATACGGTGCGTCGGATGGTAGATAAAAGAGAGCCGCGGGTGGAGGTGGTGTTGGAGGTAGAGCGGATCTCGAGTGCGGCTAGGGTGTGCGCGTCGATTTGCATTGATGATGAGAGAGCTTGGTGGGAGGGGGAAGTGAGGGTGAGGGATGAGAATAGGGTTGAGGTTGTGGGGGAAAGGAGACGTGTGCGGAGGTAGGAGATTAGGGATTGGACTGTGAGCGATTCTAGGGGGTCCATCTCTACAGATGGAGGTGGGAGTGGAGAGGTGGATTCTGAGGTGTTTGACGAGGGAGGAGGGGGTTGGAAATGGGAAATGTAGACAGAAGAATCTGTGACTAGGTCTCGTATATCTAGCTTTACCCTATCCCATCTCTCTGCAACATCTTCCACTGTTGAAGAGGTTGTATCCTGTGTGGGATTGGCAGCTTCAAGGCCTTCAACATCGATAGTACTAGCATCAACAACCACCTCCCTCCCCCCAATCCTTGCAAGTTCATCCCTCAAACTCTTCAAATCTTCACACACCGCCGTATTGAAATCCGCAGTACCCACATCTAACCACGCTATACCAAACCTAAGTCTACCATCTCCCTGTTCCTCCCCCTTCTCCCCTCTCCCCTTCACCTCCGCACTCACCGCAACAATGAAATTATTCTGGAAAGGATCCAAAAACTTCTCATCAATCAGCGTACCCGGGCTAACCACTCTGTTCACCCTCCTCACAATCTCCCCATGCTCTCTAAACTCTTCCGAGATAGCCACGAGGAGGTTTTTCTCTAGAACTAAGATTTTGAGGTATTTCTCGAGCTGAAAGACGGGGAATCCGGCCATGGGAACTTCTTGACCTCCCCATTTACGGATTGCGAGCTTGATGGAGAGGATGGAGGAAAGGAAGGGGGCTTGGTGGAAGTAGGATTCGTAAAAACCGCCAACTCGGGTAAGGAGGATGGTTGATGGGAATCGGGCCATGTCGGATAGAACAGAGACTGCCAAGGGTGGCCAGCGGGGAGAAGGCTCCAAGTCCGAAGTCGGAGCAGGATCAGAAGCGTGCTTTGTGGCTCCAGTAGAACCGATGGTGGTGGTGTCTGCATTGCTAGCTGGAGGCGATACAGGCTTGGTGCGAGCTTTGGTCCTTCTATTTCTTGTAGCTGGCGGTATTAGGGGTGACAGCGCAGAGAGCGGCTTTCCATCGGCACCCAGTATCTGTGTTGACATTGAATCGTATGCCACTGTGGTGCTTCTTTTCGTTCTGCGTTTCGTTACTGGTGCTGCTGTTGATGCCGAGCCCTCAGCAAGTGCTTCTTCACTTTGCTTCTTATTGCACCTTCTTGGATGGATTGAGAAGGACCTGCTCATCGCAGTCGTCAGCCGACTTGCATCGATGGCTCTTTGCGAACGGCATGTTAGGAGAGCGTAGCTGGACAGGGTGACTCTGGAAGATGTTGCAACATCGCAGTGAATGTCGCAGATCGTACGTGAAGCTCGGGCCACACCTGCGAATGTGGTCGGCCGCATGGCTGTGGATCAAAGCAAGAATAGGGAAGCGTGAACTTCAAGCAAGATTACGGCCCGTCGGACATGTTGCTTGCGTAGTAGTAAGAAAGGCGCAGAGCCGTGCGCGAGGACGAGATGATGGTCAGAAGAAGAGGAAGTGAGAAAGCAATTCTTCTTCGCGTTGGCCGAAGGTGGAGGGAAGCAAATCGTTCTCAAACCGTTCTTGACGAAGTCCGAACCTCCGCGGGTCCACCCACATTCACGATTCATTTCTTCTCAAGCTCGAATTCACTCCCGCCAATCAAAGCGATTAAACGAATAGCATTCCGCAACGGCGAACACAGTATCACCCTCCATTCCTTCCTCCTCCGATCGGTTTCATACGATACTCGAGTTTGACATCCCCACCACTTCTCCAATAGAACCTTTGAACCTGCGCAAGCGTCACATCTACGGGTAGCAAGGTATCGTTGCACAAAATCTCGATCATATCGTGCGGCGCCATCGCCTCCCCTCCCTCTTGTCCTTCCGCTTGACTCCAATTCTCTTGCGGAGCAGCAGGAGTCATGTTCAAACCTGCACTACTTCCCACTGCTGCCGGAGTAGCAATCTTCTTTTCAACACTCGACCTTCTACTAGCATTTATACTGGCGGTCCTAGACCTCGGCGCGCTCAGCTCCAACTTCTCCGCTACATAACTACACGCCTTCTTGATCCTTAAACATCTTGTTGCTGTCAACCTAGCATTGCCGATTGGCATTTCAGGCATAGGGTGGGCTGTGTTGAGATCGTATCCTCCAAACCCGTCCGATTTGCTATCGGCTGGTTTGTAGGGTGTTAGTGTGAAGCTCAGCTTAACCGGCTCGCGGGAGTTGACGTGGTTGTGGAGGAGGCAATCGAGGAGCCAGAGCGGTGCGGTTTGTTCGAGGATTTCGGTATCTTCGGCTGTACAGCTGACTAGACCGCGATAGACTGCCTCCCAAGATCCAGCATCGGCAGAGGACTGAGAGATGATGACTGCTGTATCGGGTGGTAAGGGGAGTTGAGGCATTTCGGAGAGCGATGCTGGTTGGAGAGGCTTGTTGAACAGCTCTGTAAGCTTTTGGGCACGGGTTAGGGTCTTGTTGCCATCGTTGGCATCGTCTGTGGCCAGAGCGGAAGCTGCATCTTTAGCTTTCTTGGCTGCGTCGTCGGGCGAGTCTGCATTGGCTTCATATTTGTCTTTGTTTTTGCCGAAACGGAACTTGTTCATGAACCCACTGCCGCCAATACCGTTGCCGACGCCAGGAGTGACGGCGGTGTTGTTGTTGCCATTGATCTCGTCGGTTGTTGTCGAAGAGCCGTCTTTTGCTTTCGCACCTGGTGTTTGCGGGATCTTGCTGCCAGACGATGGAGTCGAGCCTTTCGAAGAAAAGTGGTCTCCAGGGCCGGCCTGTCCAGGTCCGCCCATCAGGGTCGAGCTTGTCGGCAACGAAGTACGCTCCCCACTCGCTCCTCCATTCTCCCTCTGCGGAGCCCAACCGAGCACAAGCGGATTCGAAGGACCTGGAGTGAGAGCAGGAGTCTTTGCCGAAGTTGCTAGACCCATTGTCATGCCCGGTGTGAAAGGACCGTTTCTTGGCGCTCTGACAATCCTATCCCAAGCAGGCGTTTCTGGCGGCAATCGCCCTTCTCCGTCAGCAGCAGTAGCAGCACCGCCCCGCATCTGGCTCTCCGCTTGCACAAACCCATTGAAAAGGTTTCTTAGCAGCCATCTGGCCACCTTCCCTCTCTGATCCTCTTTGAAGGTAGCCATATCGACACAATCCGCAAACTCATCAATGTAGAACTCTGCTTCGAAACATCGCGGCTCCTCAATGTGAACAGTCAAAGCACCACTTCGAGTCTCAGCAAAACACCAGAGCGGAGTAACACCTTGACCTTCGATGCGCTCTTTGACCACTTCGAGCGTGTCACCCGGAGTCTGTTCCGGTCTCCACTTGCGCATGTAGGTGTAAGGGATCAGGTTTGACTCAAGGGCGGCTTTGTCGACTTCCACCCGGTCAAAGTCGCCGATGCAGAAACCTTTGATGATGTCCCAAAGCATAACGGCGCCAGTGCTGTCGATGGTGATGACGTGACGTCGGTCGTTGAGCATCGATGAACGGATCAAGCCGTGCGAGCCGCGGATGACCAAATCGGGTTTCTGGCGTAGAGGTCGAGCTTCTTCGGCCAGCTCGCGATCTTCGAACGCCATACGGGCTTGGTAGGCAATATCATCCTCGTCATCTGCATCTTCTTCGATTGCATCACTGTCCGCGCCCGACTGCTGGCCAATTCGAAACTTGTCCATCTGCCTGGCTGGAGTGGAAGCATCAGTGTCAGACCCACTCCCCCACGATTTGCCCAAACCTTCAGACTCGTACATCTGATCGGTGGGTGCAAAGCGAAGGCTAGCTGAGCGTGTGCTGGCAGGGCGGTTGGGCATGTCCATAGCCTGAACATGAGCAAGATGAGGGTTGACAGGCGACATAGCAGGAGGCGGCGTTGCAGTGGATGGCATCACGATGCTGGATTGATCCATCGAGATTCGACTGGCGATGGAACTCAAGGGTGCGGTGGTACCGATGATCAAGTCTTCCGGGTGACTTCGTGGATCGCGCATACTGACACTCCCCAAGCCGATCTTGTCGCGGTAGGGATCGCTGATAGGAGCAAGGTTGACGAGGCTGTCGAAGGGAATGCCGTGCATGGTAGCTGCTAGCGAGATTCCTGCTGGTGGCAAGCCCATACCAGTCTGAAGTGCAGATAGCGTCGCGGATGCTGTTGCGGCATTGCCAGTGGCAGCATACCCAGAGGAGGAACCTCGATGAGTGGAAGCGATGGTAGGCTCGGCAAAAGTGACTGAAGGCTGGTGTGAGAGCTGCGATGCAGATTCAGGCGATCGACTCGTCTCCATGCTCTGTCGATTCAAAGTGCGACTGCTAAACGAGGTTCGGTGCAGTAAGTCTCGAGATGGATTGTGCAACCCTCCGATGGGATAGATAGCTTCGCGTTCGGACCGACGTGGGACATCCCTCCACCTATTGACGCTAGTCTGACCCGTAGCTGTCCAAAAGTAGGTATCGTCGAGCGCAATGATCTTCTGGATACCCGACTTGGCATCGCGTCTGTGCAGATCGGGATGGTGGTGCGGCAGCTGATTGTGATCGTCGTCTGTGTCCTCTTGGGTGGCTGCATCGCGTTCTTGGCACAAGACAACACACTCTCCTTCGGACACTTCGGCGCATCGCTCCCAGTCCACCTTGCACACGTAACCCTGTCGGTCTCCTGAGTAGAAGACATCGAGCGTTGGATGATCCGAGAACAAGGACCATACCGAATCGGCATGATGCGTGAACGTATGCAAACATCGCTGTTCACCCAAGGACCAAAGACGTACTGTCGAGTCGGCAGAACCAGAAAGCAAGTACCGAGCATCTTCGCTGACCAGCACTGTCCTCACATTGTCAGTGTGACCCACGAGCTCTGCGCATTTACGGCCGCTTCGTGGATCCCAGACCTTGACATGCTGTTCAGGCGAGCCAGCGGCAATAACAGCACCACCCGGGTTGACACTCAATGCATAGACCGAGGTCTTGATCGCCTTGTCGTCGAGCTCGAGCATAGGTGCGGACCTGGCCTCGCGAATGTCCCAGAGCTTGATGCGCTTGTCGAAGCCGCCAGAAGCCACATAGCCGGTATCAGAAGCATGTGCAAGAGCCTTGACATAGTCCTTGTGGGTGCCGAGGACGTGTGGGCTGAGGCTGTGCTGTGGATCGTGAGGGTTCCAGACCTTGACGGTACGATCTGACGATGCTGAGATGAGGGTCTGGTTCTGATTGCAGAGGATGATATCGTTGATCCAGTCTGTATGTGACTGGACACATTGCCGAAAGCGTGTGCTTTTTGCACGGTGCGCACGGAGTGGATCAGCTTGCCAGGATGCGAGGATGTCAATGTCGGAAGCTCCTCCACCGCCGGGCAGAGCGGAGGTGTCGGCGAGCAGACCGATGTCGTCATCGTATTGTAGATCTGACATGGATCCCGTGCCGTTGGGACGGTAGATGCGCTGCGCCCTTCTGTTGCGCATGGGAAGACGGAGCTGCCAAGCACCAACAAGACCATCTCGACCACCAGTGTAGAGAATACCTGGAGGGACAGAATGTCGATCGTGGGTCGTGTGACTCTCTGGAACGTAATCATCATCTTGGTCATCTTCAGAGTCGCTGTCGTCGGCGGAACTAGCGATGCAAGTGGTGGTGTCTATAGCAAGGGAAGAGACGGCAAGCGAATGCTGCGGGTGCGATGAGAGTGATGCACCGGATCGAGTGGACTGATTCGAAGTAGAAGCAGCTGGCGAGGAGGCGAGAGACGATGTGGAAGGTGCAGCATTGTTGATGGTGGTCGCGTGAGCAGAGGGATGGGTGCTGCGCGAACGGGGTATGAGCAATGGACCAGTGCTGTAGCAGCGGTCAGCACCTAATGGAGGCAGGCCGAAGGTCTTTGGTGGTGAGCGACATGGTGGCAAAACATAAGATATCCGCTTGGTGGTGGGTTTCGAATCGCTGTCCATCGCTGTCATTTCGATTGCCATCGGCGCGATGCGCAGGCTGACTCAGCTCGAAATAACCTGCTTCGGATGTGCCGATCGATTGGAGCAGCAGAGGCACTGCCGATGAGTGATTCGTGTCGGATTGGAGCCGATCGAGTTGGTTGCAAGCCAGTCTACCGATAACGCATTTCGAGTCTATGTTGCGTGAAAATGGCTTGCTTGCCCAAACGATGCCTTCGAAGCGTTCAGAAGAATCGACCTTGGATTGGAAGAAAGAGGCGAAAGAGAGAAAAAAAAAAAAAAAAAAAAAAAAAAAAAAAAAAAAAAAAAAAAAAAAGAAGAAAAAAGGCGAAGCGTGTGTGGTGTGTGGAGGATGGGAAGAGATGGATGATGGATGATGGATGATGGATGATGGATGACGGATAGGGTGTGTGGGGTTTGAGGACTGTGCGGAGGAGCCGACAAGTTGCGAAAAGAGACAAAAGTAAGTTGAGCGTCGGCGTAGGATGTTCCGAAATTGTTTTTGCGCTAGGAGAGGCAAGATGGGAAGAGAAGCTTACGTCTGACGCAAAGTGTGGATCGGCTACAGCCCAGGGAATCAAGGCACGTAGCGACAGGCTACGCTCACGTTCTCAGGGTTTTCTTCTGTCTGCTCTCCCTACTTTGGCTTGCAATTTCCATCACACAGCTTCTGCGCACAGGCCAACCTGGAATTATCAAATCGGGATGCTGTCATATAAATCACACTCACCTCACCAAGCCCCGCCTATCTGCATTCTTGCCCGCAAGCGCTCCTCCCACCAGACACATCCGCATCGCCGGCTGCATTTTGGGCTCAGCAACAATATGGCTTTGTTTGCAGTATTAGATAGTACAGCACTAGTACCAACGGTTCGAGAGACACTAGCACAATTCGGTTGCTCAGATTGCTGGCCATCATCATGATCATTGCAATTACAATCTCTTCTACGTAAAAGAGTGGTTTAGAGCGAAGCCTGAACATCGCCCCATAGTTCCTCATAAGCATTTCCCACTTCTGGCAGCAGATCATCTGCCAACATAGCCCTTTTCTTCCTCGCGAATGCTAGTCTGGAACATGTTCTTGCTGTCAGCGCTGCACCATACCCCGCTAACAACGGCAATCTATCTCTTCCAAACTCCCCTTCCGCGGAAAGATTGGCATTCTCTTCCTCAAAAATCTTGCACCAACCAGCAAACGTCCCCAAACAACCAGCCAAGATATCTCCCTGACCACCACACCTTTTCAAGCCGCCCTCCGCTTCTACAATCAGTACCTCTTTTCCATTCGTAACCCTATCCACCTTCCCTTTTTCTACAATAGTTGGGCCATCGAGGGCGAGTGCTAGGTTTTTGGCGGCTTCGTTCGGGTTCCCTTTTGCGTCTATGCCTAGTTTATCACATAGACGGAAAAATTCGGCAACGTTAGGGGATAGGATTGCTTTTCGATACCCTTTGATAATGTCAGGTTCATTTTGAAGAAGCCAGAGTCCGTCGGCGTCGACGACGATGTACATCTCATGTTTCCTCGCGAGTTTTATACAAAGTCGAGCGCAGTTCTGCATGAATTCGTCTCGACCTAATCCTGGACCTACTACAACTGCGTGGAATCGAGCGAAGAGCTCATCGACCTCCTTTTCGACCTGATCGAAAGGTACGTCGGGATTGAGTAATCGGTTGACGATGAGGTCGGGGGAGTAGGTTTTGATAACGTTCCCAGCTTCAGGCGTACAGATTGTGTAGGTCATATCTGCTCCGAAGCGCATAGAGGAGAATGAAGCGAAGAATGGTGCGCCAGTGTAATCTTTCGAGCCGCCAACAATTCCGATTCGTCCAGCTTGTCCTTTGTGTTTAGCGGGGGAGAGGGGTGGGATGATGGATTTTACGCATTGCATGAGCGCTCGTTGGGTAGAGGTGGTGGAGAGAGCTTTGGATGTTAGGGAGGAGAGGTTGTTGGTTATGGTTGAGGCGATTTTGGTTGGCGTTGTAGACGACATTTTGGAGATTGTTACTTGTAGTGCTGGTTGTTTTGGGTAAGAGAGAGGTGATGGTGGTGTTAGCGGATGAAAGAAGGGAGAGCTTGTTGTGTGAGGGGGCCCTTTTTGAGTCTTTTGAGTCCGACCGAAGCTAGAAAGATCGTCAAAACGGCCGCTGGGAGGGGAGGGCGGTGAAGCGCTATTTGTGAGGAGGAGGGAGAAGGATGATTCGGGGTCGGATAGAGGAAATAGCGCCTAGCGCCTCTGACGTTTGAGCAAAGGCGGGAAGAAGTGATGATGTTTCTTCGCAAAGTCACCAAGCTCACTCTGCAGCAGCAACGAGCGAAAGTCGGCTGCTTAATTACATGTGGAGGCTTGTGCGTCGAAATTTATCGCAGATCCCAGCTTGACTCACACGGCCGCATAGATGGGGATCAGTCGGACGATACAGAAATCTATACAGAAGCCATGTTAGATTGCGGGTCAGCGAGGTGGTCCGCTGGCTCAAAGGCTCCCAACCCGCCATAAGGGGGCCGATCGAGCGCAGAGAAGAGCGGGTCATACAGGCGGAACGTAAGAGCGGGAATCAGCCGGGAATTGGCCAGGAAAAGAAAGATTGGCAAGGTCGATCCTGAAGCGACACTAGATAATGATGGTGGCAAGGTGAGAGAGGAGTGAGGAGCAAACAAAGCTGACTGAGCGGGTTGCGACGCGTATGGTCCAGCTCAGATGCGCACTCCTTGTCACGTGCAACGAAAATTAATGATTTTAAAGTCTGGAAGAAACGTCAACCGCCGGTTCCACCCTCGTTCTGTTTCCATATCAACATTCGCATCAGGCTTTCATCTGCTATCATCGTTGAGTGTGTCACTTCACGGACTCTTGACGGAGGATTTGATGTGTTCTGGGAGGGTATTCTGCATTAAAGGCCATAATATGTGAAAGCAGACGCCGAGGGTATACAAAAGTTGGCAGCGTCTTCTTCTAGCCGTTCCAGCCTAAACAAATTCACCTTTTTCATTGATGGTTGTGACCTCAGCCACCCAACCGCATCGCATCTAACACCAAAATCCACATACTCAAGTACGATAGCACCGCAATCGGCAACACATTCCTCCACACTGCCACTTCCCAATGGAAGGTCCTCCTACTACTCGTCCTTTCTCTGACCCAAGCACCATCTTTGTACACATATCTCGTATGTCTGCTGCTTCCCTGTCTATAAGTCGAAGGTTTGGATGGGAAAGGTGGGAGTTCGGTTTTCTTTGCCTCTACTACACCACCACCACCTCTTACGGATGGAGGGCTAGTAGATGCTGGCCACCTTCTTCGCAACACATCGTTCTGAAGTCCTAGTCGGGACCTCGCTGCGCCACCAACCACAGTCCCATCAGTCCCGTATCCTGGCCAATCGCTCTCTTCTTCCATCTCAGTCTCTGTTACTCCGCCGCCCGCATTCTCGACCTTTTTCCGTCCTCTAGATGAGCTAGCGAAGGAGGGCCCACCAATGACAGCACGCCAGAATCTAGTTCCTTGACCACCTCTCCTCTGTTTTCTCTGCCTCTCCCTTTCGTTCGCGAAAAAGGTCGCTGCTGCTGCGTCGCTCTCATCGCCTGATCGCGGATCCCAATCTGAATCACTGATCAGCGATTTCCCACTTGAAGCAGCGTGAGGATGTGAGTCTGCACGGAACAGCCTTTCTGTAGCACTGACTCTGGGGCTCTTGACAAAGCGTGAGTCGGAAAGATAGCCTAGTGTTTCTTCAGCTTCTTCTTGCTCTTCTTCATCGAGTTCGTCGTCTAGGGGTGCGTCGGCGATGTTGCTTGTGACCCAACGGGAGACGACATCGCTCAGAGCAGTTGTTGTGCCAATGACGACCCAGGCTCCGAGGGGTTGATCGGGCCCAAAGACGTGGACGGTGAGGCGAACAAGGGGCCAGCAGATGGCTTGGAGGGCTACGAGTCGTATGAGCGAGGGAAGAATTGAATAGTAAAGCAACCAACGGCGAAGTAGAAGAGTGGTGAAAGAGAGTGCGTGATAGGCTGTGGACATGCTCCAGAGACCGGCTACGGCAAAGTCGAGCGATCCCGGTTGTCGGCGACCTAGGCGAAGGGGGCCAAAAACGGGAGGAGAGGACAAGTCTGCGCTCCAGAAGTGATTGGTCCCTTCGTGGGTGATCAGCATCTGTCCTGGGCTCAAGAGGCGACCTTGTCGAGTTGCGAGTACCCATGCGTTACGTGCAAGCCAGAAGGTACCGATGCATCCAGGAACGGCGGCAAGAATTCGAAGCGGGTGCAAAAGCAGCTTGAGAACCAGCGAGAACTCTTCCTCATCGTCTTCGTCGACGGTGGCGTTGGCAGCGGCAGACTTTGTTGGAGAAGTGTCGCGTGCATCAACGGTCCGGCAGCGGCCTGTGCTGCTGGCGAAGGGGTTGCTCCTAGAGAAGCCAGGAGACGCATCTGGTGACGACGGACTCTCGGGTCGAGTGCTGTCTGAGTTCGGAGATACTGGTTGATCAGTTTGCTCAGCATCGTAGTCTGTGTCGTCATGACTTCGATGGGAGGTGCTCTGTCGATTTGCAACGGGCGTGGCATGATCTATAGGACGCGAGCTCGTCAAACCATTGCGATGCGTATCTGACTCTGGCAAATCAGATGGAGCGTTGACTTCTTCTGAAAAGACATGGGCGCTTCCATGGGTAGCAGCATGAGGCACGCTTGAGTTGATAGGTGTTCGCGGTCGCAACAACTGTCTGACACTGCCTGCCGATCCGGACCTTCGTCTCCTCGATAGCGCCGCTTGTGCCTGCGCTTGCGCTGAGGAGCCTGGCAAAGATGCAGAGAAGACTCCATTCGCGAGATCCCTGCCGGACGCATTATCCATTGAAGCAATGGTCTGTCGCCTTTCATCCCTTCTCTGCTTCGACCTGGAAGGTGAGAATGACAATGCCCCATCGAGGTCTTCATCGCCGTCACTGTCTGCTGCGAAACCTGGACTGGCTGGTGTGGAGGAGAAGTGGGCGACATGCATCACACTTGGCGTCATCTCGAGCCCCACTGGCAAAGGCGAGAGACTAGTGAGCCCACGACGGCCGTAAAAAGACGCTGATGGAGACGACGGGCCACTGCGACTGCCGCGCGAAGATGATCGAGCTCGAAGCGAGGGTCTCGCTGAAGTTGAAGCCGAGGCGGAGGCGGAGGGTGGGCCTGACGCTGCATGACCGCCTGTACTGGTAGGAATCGAGATCGGTGGAGGCAGAGGCGGGTCATTATTGCCATTGCCGTTGAAGATTGTCGAAGCAGAAGACGAGTTGGAAGTATGGCGATGCTGAGCCACTTCCGAGTTGTGGTTGAGTGACCCAGGTGCGCTGATGTCGGCTGCTCTTCCGAGCTCTGTTTCGAGTGCTGATGCACGTGGTGCATATGGCGGAGGCGATTCGAAATCGTGTCCAAGATACGAAGAGTCGAGGTCCGGCAAATGAGGCGTACTGCGGCTAGCAAAGAGCCGTTGCAGGCCTAAAAGGTGAGCTGTCTGTTGCATGTGGGCCGCATGTTGAACCCACTCGGACTGGCTTCCTGAACGCGCAGCGTGGTGTGAGGTCGGATGAGGGGAGAGGCGATCAAAAACGCTATCAATAGAAGGTGATGGGTCGGGTCCTCCACTACCAGCACGGAGCTCAGGATGTGCGCTTCCATTCTGTGATTGGAGCTGAGCGAGTGATGCCGGATCAAAGTCATCGGATGCGTTGTGAGAAAGATTCGGACGTGGAGAAGTTGGTGCAAAGCCATCGTGTGTCCATTCAGAAAGCATCAAAGCCGAAGCTTGAGAGACAGAGGACATGGCCAGAGACATTGATGCTCCAGCTGACAGCTGAGGTGAAGATGGTGCTGTCAAGGCTGACACTCTGCCACCATTCATCAGATGACATTCTTCTTGAGCGACGGATAGACTACGAAGACCGTCGAGGTGCGGAGTGGAACGATTCCGCAAGCTGCCACTCAGAGGTCTCGACTCTTCAAAGCCTGCTGAATCGGCTTGAACGTTGAGCGTGACTGATCTCCTTGATGTCGGGATGGGCCCTGATCTGCTGCCGTTACGGCTGTGTCTGTTCGAGTGACCATGATGTACTCTGCGAGTCCTTCGTTGACTGTTACTGTTCCCATTGTGATGGTGCTGCTGCAAGGACGATAGTGCAGTTGTAGAGTTAGAGCCCAGGTTGTTGACGGAGGCTGCTGACAATGCTCGTGATCGGGTTCGGCGATGATGCGAAGCTGTCGATGGCTGATCATGAGACGCTGCTGTGCTCACATCTACGGAGCTGCGATGGTTGGCATTCCGAGATGACAAGGATGATGATCTGTGCGCTGCATCGTAAGAGCCAAAGATATGCTGGCTGTCAATGGCCGCTAGTAGCGGCGGACTCAGCACGGAGTGTTGAGAGAAGGAGGCGCTGTCGTAAGACATGATCGGGAAGAGCGCCGTATTGCAAGTGAAGGCTGCTGGATCGTCATGTGAGCATGCGTTTTTGTCGGCAAGTGAGGTTCATCTGGGTTTCGAAAGTAGACGGGATAGAGTATTAAGATATGGAGGTGCTAACAGCTGCCGGCTCCTAAGACAAGTTGATTGACGTGGGTGATGAGAGCTGTGATGGAAAGTCGTTTCAGCCTAGATCTCGTCCGAAGAGCCTCGAAATGGGACGGACTGGAGACAAGACTAACTTCGGCCCCTTTGCAGATGAGAACGAGCTCTCTGGTGGGAAGATGAGGTGGAACAGATCCGGCGATTCCCGAGATGGAGATGGAGAGAAAGGGTGCTTGTCTGTCGATGTCGAGAAGTTGCAATCTTGCAACTCGAGACGGAGCAAAGCAAGATGGACAGTCAGGGTCCAAGTTGGAAGCTTTTGTGGTAAAACGTAGTCACAACCTTTGTACCACTTCCAGGCCACATTTTTATCAGTGCATTCCCAATTCACACTTGAGAACAATCTTCTCACGGCTTTTTGCTCAAGATGCTCAAGATGACATCTCCTTTGGCGGTGTAGAATCTCATAGCTTGCTTGCAGAGCAATCACAGTGCTCACATAAAGCACTGCAGGTTGTGTGAAATAAAGTCCTGCGTCTATTAGCTCGAGGGGAACAATACAGCAGTGACCTAGGACAATAGCTGCTGCTGCAGGATGCAAAGACAAGAGCGAGAATGAATGATGTCTGGTTGATGTCTTGTATAGATGTATGTGTGGTTGTAGTCGAGTCTGTTGTGAGATCTCTTGCAGTCTTACTTGGCAGATGCAGATGCAGATGCGGGAGGACGACCAAAGTCGTCGTGCATCTCGAGAAGGAGCTGAAGAGCACGTCGTGCATGTGTACGCGAAGGGTCTTCGCCAGGGACACCGTCTCGCAGAACGTCGGCCACCTCTGTCTCCTCGAAGGGGTATGGCAGGAACTTTTGCAAGTATTCATACGCCACAAGTGTAGCACCGAACTGAGGCGAAGATCGCAACACACGGGCAAGCGAACCCTTGAAGAAGGCCTTGGGTCCTTCCTCGGCCAGGAGCTTGGTGAAACAGTCGAATATACCCTTGTACGTTGCCTGTCCCTTTCTTGCCTCGACTTGCAGACGGGTCTTGATCACATCGGCTGGCGTGGTCAAGAAGGCAGCGGGCATACCAGCGATGGCAGCAGAGGCCAGCATCTCTCCGAATCCGAGCTTCTTCCCGTCCTTGCCCTCCTGGAACGTGTCCTTCTTGAGATGTGCGTATGCGGGGAAGTAGATGGCAGAGAAGGGAATGTCTCGCAGCAAACAAGCTGTAGCACCCTTGTACAGACCCACAAGACCGAGCTGTCGCACAATGTGGACGGCACCTCGAGCGACACGATCACCCCCTTCCGCCTTTGCGATCTCACCAGCCACCTGCAGACGAATCTTGACAATCTCCAGAGGGTTCGTGAAGATGACCTGGCAACCACCGGCAGCACCACCAGCGAACAGTTCCCACAGCAATGTGATGGCACCTGTGATTGGATCCTTGGCGTGCCCTCGTACCAAGTCGTTGACCGTCAGCTTGATGGCCTTTTCTGGTGCGACACCAAGCAGCTGAGGGCCGAGACCAGAGTAGAAACCTTTGAAACCTTCGTTGCGGAAAACCTTCTTGACGCAGTCTATCGAGTTTTTGTACATGAGCGGTTCACCAACAACGGTAGAACGCTGGTTCTGCATACGTGTCTTGACCAAGTCGATTGGATAGACAATCGTCGCACCGATGGAACCGGCAATACCACCAAGACCAAAGTTGTACGCCGATTTGGCGACTTCCGTGAGTGCGCTCTGGACGGGCTTCTCCTTCTTCTCTTCTTGGATCTCCTTCAATCGTGCGACGGCAAGCTCCTCTCGCTGATGCTTTTCTGATGGAACGGGATGCGATTCCAAGTCGTCCGAGATGTATAGGTCGTGGCAGATGAGGTTCTCATGGTCCGTCGCGCCTCGAACCACGGAGGTCTTGTAGGAAAGCATGCCTGGAGATGAGGCAGCAACCTCGCGGCGGAACTTTTCCAGATGTTCTGTGAAAGTGGGGTCGGCATTCTGACGCGAATAGAGCTTGGCATTGACCACGAAGCGGCCTTCACCAGGAAGATGTGGAATCCAATATACGCCATGCTGTCCATTGCCGTGGCCGTTCGCTGGAACAGCCTGGCCCTGCTGTGTCTGCTGCGGTTGTTCCGGCTCGCAGTGGACAGGCCTGGGCGAGAACATTGGTGGTACGAAATGTGGCATTGTGACTATCAGACCGGACGGAGCGCCAAAAAGTTGGTTTGCTCTGATGTATGTTGAGCTGTCCGGTTCGAGAGTTGAAGTAAGTGGAAGGCCCTCCTGTATCTGTGTTGGATGACCTTGAGGACCGAAACGACGAGAGCTGCCTTGAAACGGGACCGGGAAAGCGATCGAGGAAGGATAGATGTGACCCGAGTGGACGGTAATGAGGAGGGAGGAAGGAAGTAGCCCGACGTGAGGAAGGATCAAAGAAAGGATGAAAGCGTGATGACAATGACGATGCTGCTGTGGGGTTGAGGGTTGTATGAGAGCAGGAGGAACAGGACAAGATCGGCGGAAGAAAGTGAGCGAGCAGAGACAGAGAGAGAGGACGTGTGCGCTGTGCGCTGTGCGCTGTGTATGCGTGTGGGCACAGGTGTGACTTAAAGCATAGTTAGCGTTGTGCGATTTGTGTATGTATGTGTTGCTTTCTGACCGCGGAGCTGAAAGCGGAGACGATAGTTGCTTTGCTTTGCTTGCTTGTTGCTTCTTGTTCTTCTCAACTTGACTGTTTGGAGAAAGATGCGGCAACTGCAGCGCAACAGAGTGATGTTCCCGATCTTCTTCTGCAAGAAGAAAGCAGACCAAGATCGTCACCACCAAACACACAGCCAGGCACAACCGTCACCAAACTTCCGATCCCTCCCGGCCAAATTGCAATACTTTCGAAAAATGAGAAGGGTAATCACATGTCAAAAGTCATGTGATGTGATCCATGCTCAGAGATTTTGCCAAGTCATCGCGCAGCTACAGAATTCTCTCTCTAGGGGGTATCAAACTTTGAGTGTTTGTAGAAACACATGTTTCCCAATTTTGACATGTTTTTATTTCACATAAAAAGCTTATGTAAGCTCACCCAAAATTGAAAAACAAACAAATATGTGTTTCTGAAAATGCACCTCCAGCCCAGGTAAAATGATCACCCTATTTTGGTTACTCTCCAAAATGAAGTGCAGATGTGCATCTGCTTGCTTCCCTCCTCCTCAAATTCACTGCTTCATCACACTGGTGCACCATGTCCTTCATCACCAACAAAGTATTTGATGCTGGAAGCCAGTATGATTCTCCAAACCCCTCTCCAACCCCCTCATCCAACATGGAGCAAGAAGATGGTGTGCCTGCTGTGTTTTCACTTCCAATGGGCAGCAGCACAATCCTCCCTTACCCTTTGTCACAGGGTCTGCACAGAAGACCCTGGACAGGCATTGGGTCTGTTGTGCACACAAAATGCGAGTTCGGTCGAAATGCAAGTTCTGGTGTCAGCGGTCGCGCGCCTGAAACCTGAAAACTGTAGTAGTACTGATACTACTACCGATTCTGTCGAGTTATGCGACAGTGCTAATGGTATTTCGATTCCTAGTGAATTATGTGACAGAGCCACCTCTGTCACTTTTCTCGTTGGAATCTGTAGTTGTATTGTCATTATGACAGATTTTGACTAACTGCTGTGGACACTCCGTCCAGAGGTAGCTCGGCACAATCAAGTATGATATGACTCTATGTGAACTTGGTATTGACACCAATGGGATGGTGTGAGTATTGATTCATGGTGTTGACATGAGTGTCCAGTGTGTTGACTAACACTTTAGGTGATCCCCAGACCATAGTGGATGGCTGCCTTCGGTTCTATCGTATCTGGACTGCAGGTTTACTATGAACCGCCTTCAGACATCAGTGAGCGGTGATACAACACACACGCTTCAATGAGAGGCAATCTATTGATTGCCGCTATGCTGACTGAGAAACTAATGATACTTATGCTAAAGTTATGACTAGTTGTATGGTGTTTAGAGTGGATGGAGATCCACTCGAACGTTTGTGACAAGGAGGTATGGTTATATACCCCTTTTGCAGTGTCGCCAGCAACACTTCTCCTGCCCTCTCTCCAGAGAGTACCTCCTGTGTCAAGTACTATACAGGAGTCTTCAATGAGACTCCTCCTGGTCACGATGCTATCCCGTTCTATCTTCCTCCCTAAGCTGTGTCGACTCCATCGACACTGCTCTTTCTCCTCATGCTCTCTTCGCCAGTGTCTGTTGTACAGCTCTATTACCTTTGACCGGCGATGGTCCTCTTCTATCTCTACCTTGTGTGCCCCTGAGTGGTAACCTATTGCATGTAGGGCTCAGTCCCCCTCTTGGCAAGACTGAGTCCCTTCCCTGGCCCGGTGGAGCTTGGTCCCTTTCCTGTATAAGTGTGGTGATTCTTGCATGTGAATCGTCATACATACATCCTTATCACTGATCTCTGCAGAAACTGCCACAAGGTTGTGCTTCTTACCGATTTTGCTGGAATATGTGATATTGGTCTCGTTCACACATTTCTTGGTGAGATCTGTCAGAGAGTCATAACTATCACTGATCTCACTGACTTCTGCAATTCCTGCAATTCTGCCTGATCCCTTGATTCCTGCGCTGCCTTCATATGAACTTCGGCCTCCTCCGCTCTGTGCACTCCAGCCCATGACATCTGGTACCTCCGCTGTGGTCTGGATACTTCAACCAATAGCTTCCTACAACTGCCAAAGCATCATGGACACTGCTATGACAGGCATCATCATACTATACATCCATATAGTCATCAAGTCAATTCAAGGATATCAAGGTCATAGAGCATGCTATGCTACCTCTGAATGGAGTGTTTGCAGTGGTTAATCGAAATCTGCTGGATAACAGTTTTCCAGCATATCTCACTGAAATTGGTCAGAAGGAGCTTACTGGACAGATTTCACCGAAATCGGTCAGAACCAGCTTTTCCAACAGATTTCGCGTTTCAGGCACACAACCGCTGACACTCGCCTGCGCTGGCTTGGGGGTCGTTCTCTTCTACCATGATTGAATGCGAATGTTGTAGGTTCAAGCCCCACATTGGGAGCCAGTTGAAATTGGATACACCACTTGAATGGGGCCACAAACAGGCACCCTTCGGACAGGTATATCTCTACAAAAGGTCTTGGTATTTCAAGGAAATGGAGGCTACAAAACATGAGTTTATATACCTTTATGGCTACCAACACTCGCTCTTTGAGCCACAGCGACAGACCATGTATCTGGTGGGATCTTCCCTCATAACTGTTGCCATGTCAACGTACCCCCTGCATACCTCATACCTCGGTGTCAAGCCTCGAGAATAAGCTGCATGTGCTCCCATGAGCTTTGCCTTTATCTCATCTACGTTGACACCCTGCTTTACTTGGGCCTCCCGGTCCCAAACGCTCCAATCTAACATGTCGGGCCTTGGAAATACCGACGTATCTTCAACTTTGCGTCACTTACTTGATTTCACCTTTCCTGTGCCTTGACGAGACACTTGAATTTTAGTGTGTCTTCTGGCATTTTCGCCTCCCTCCTCGCCTCCTCGCCTCCCTCTTCCAACGACCGACGAGGAGGTGTGACCTTGACTTCGACCTGACGCTTGGCTCGTGAAATGGGCAGCACGAGGCTTACCAGAGCTGTCATCGCCAGTAGGAGAGAGCACTTCTTCTTCTCCACTTCTCCGCATCGCACGGTAATCAATACAGACACACACAGAGAAAGCTTCCGGAGATCTCGTCACTGGACATGGCTCCAACGTCGCATCTTCGAGCCGGATTGCTTCGGTCATTTGCCGCACCTCACACAGGTCTCCCCTGACACACGACACACTCTTATCAGACTGTAACTGTCTTGTGATACTGCAAAGGGTATGTCCTTTTAGTGCTAAGCAATCGGTCGTCTTTTTGGATGTGCCAACCTTAGAGATGATGCTGTTTTTGTTTGATGCGCTCACCTTTCTCTGTTGGCAGCATCACCACCCTCGTTTCCTTCCTCGCCATTATCGTTCTCATCTTCTTCTTGCTGTTGCTCTTCATCCTCCTCCTCATCGCCATGTGCCTTCTCATAAAAGCCTCGATGACTCCAGAACAGCCCAATAGCTCCCATAACTGCGAGCGCGGCAAACGAAGCTTTGAACAACCAAACCAGCTCAGGATGACCCCTCTCCAGCGCCACCCCAAATACGAACGAGGTAAGCAGCGGAACGATCGCAGTCACCACTGTGACGAGGATCTGATGAGCTGCTAGTGCCTTTGTCTGGTCGTCCTCTGAGACAGCGTTAACCACAAGCGCTGTCCTCACCGACGTCGAGCCTGAAGAAATTTGCAGAAGCACCACTGAAATTACCAAAGGGATCCATGGGCTAGACCACCACAGCGCCTCTTGCTTTTCGCCATCATCGTTTGCACGTGGCGAGGTGGTGGGTGCCTTCGAGGAGCTCGTCATCATCAGGAAAGAAGCAAGCGCCAACATGTACGATCCGACCATGATCGAAATGTCGAGCTTGCCTCGTTGAATCTTCTTGATCAGATCAGCAGGCGTGCTTGCAAATACCGAATGCGTCTCCCAGTTGCTGCTGCCAATCGTGAAACCCGATGCCATCGAGCTCCGCTTATTGGACCTGAGATGCGAGTGGCCCAAAGATGCCGCTGCTTTGTACGAAGGACGCCGTCTCGCGGGTCTCGCTTCTATCCGACTGTCTGCTCCATCACTCTCGGCATTGTTTTCTCGGCCATAGTCTCGTGCTGACACGCTGCCATACTGTGCGCCCAGTGAGCCCCCACGAAGAATACGCGAACACTCTTTCCCATTTGTAGAGTCGTCTTGATTGGTACCGTTTCCCGCCGCAGCCTTTCGGCGCTGTTGAGCAGCTTCCTTCAGCTTGCGGACCTGCTTGCGTCGCCTTTCCAGTCCAATCTTGGCAACATACCTTCGAGCCAATGCAACACCGGGAGGAAAGATGGCAGTCAAGAAAAGTGCACGCGTACTCTGCAGCACACTGATGAGGTAGCCGTTCTGCAGCACGTCGAATCCGAAGCGCTCGCTGTTGTACAGGAGCAGCAGTGGCACCATGAATGCCTGATACGTCTCTTCGAACACCACCACAGCTGCCAAATTAAGCAGACGGAAGTCCCATCGTGTTTGCATCTTACCTTGGATGGCTGTCGATAGCTCGGCTTGTTGACCTTGTTCTGGCGTGTGCCCGGTGTGACGGGCCTGCGTCGGCGATAGAGGCGCTTCGATCGCATCGTTTTCCGTCGTCGGTGCGTAATGTCTTCGCTTCGGCCAAAAGATGACGAGCGGACGTAGGAAGTTGAGCTTGCGCAATCGTGAGCGCCATTTGAACTTGGATGTATCGCGGTCGGTGTGGCACGTTGACCAAGTCACGTTCGACTCGTTCTGCTCACCCCCCGTATCGCCATTAGCTTCTTGACCGTTCGTATCCGTGTCTCCTTCCAACAACCCTGACTCAGTCTCATCCGAGTGCAGCCACTGGTCAACGAACGTGTGCTCCGCTCCTGACTTGCTCTCTGGGACGATCAGCAAAATGTATGCAACAGCCAAGATCATCAGTCCGCAGTCGGCGTAGAAGGGCGCAAAAAACTCGTTGGTGAGGCTGGCCAACAGACCACCCAATGCGCTCGAGGGGAAAGCACCGATCTGACCGAATCCTTCGATGAAGCTGAGCGCCCCTGCTCGCTGTGCTTCTGAAGTGGTGTCGACGACGTAGTTCTGGATTGCAATACGAAGAGGTGCACCTGCCGAGGCTTCTGATAGAACAACTGCACAGTACAGCACAACAGCTCCGGCGACTGGTGGAAGGACGACCGCGAAACGGAACACGAGGATGGCGAGAGCGATGAGCATATGCGCCATCAGCAGCAGTGGCTTGCGACCAAAGCGGCGAGAGAGTGTAGATGCACGAGACAGGGTCATGAGACCAAGCAAAGCGCCCACTGTTACCATCGCCGCTGAGTACGAAGACGTCGACTCCTGTACCCACGGTAACGAGCATCGTCGGGGGTTGGGAAGCTCGGGTGCCGGAGGTAGCTTCATTATCGTTGTTGTTGTGCTTGATCCAGCTGCGAACAGGTTGTGCAGGGCACCTACCAACCGTGAGCCCTTGTGACCGGCGGGCTCGTCACGAATGGACGGGTCGTATACTTCGCACATGATGTAGGTGTAAACCTTAAACATGGACGCGAGAGGCATGCCACTTGCCAGACTGCCCAAGAGTGTCACCACAGCCATGTGGTATGGGCTTGGACGTCCTGAGCGAAAAGCTTGGGACACATCACGGATGGTCTGCGCTGGAGCTGTGGCTTCTGATCCATCTTCGGTACCGTCGAACGACTCCTCGGTGTTGGTGGATATGCGAGAGTAGCGAGAATCCTGGCTTTTTCCGAGCGGCTGTCTTGCTGAAAGAGATGAGCTGGAACGGTGGCGTGTCCGTAACGGCGATGTCGGCCTCGTACCAGTTGGAGAGCGAGGACTTGACATCAAATGGATAGCAAGTCAGGCGAGCGTATCAGCTCACCCGTCGCACGAAGTACAAGGCCGAGCGGCTGTCGTCAGACCCTGGTGCTGGCTTCGATGTATACGAGATGGTAACCGGAGTATCTATCAGAAGGTCATCTGTAGATGCGCTGCTGTGTCGCCCCGCTGTTGACACTGTTGTGCCAGTGTTGGTCCTAGTCGAGCCAAGCTCGAAAAAGAGCAAGGGTCGGGTGGATAGCTTGGTGTTATTTCAAAGCTTGGTGACACGATCGATCGCTACTAGTTTCTTTCGGTGGAGGCTTGCGAGACGGTGTTGGTGATGACGATCGCTGCGTGTGGTGGGAAGCAGGTCAAGGATCGAAGCGAGGGAGCATTCAAGTATGGATTTGGCATTGGCAAAACTAAACGAGAGCAGCGGTCCAAGCGACCGGTCGGATGACCTTGCTTGCTTGCTTCTTCCTCAACGCAGAATACAAACTCCGCTCTCATTCGTGCCTGTCCTCACGTCACACCAAGAGGCAGGAGAACCGCAAAGAAGGGTCGCTTAAGATCAACCGCGAAACATGCCAAGTCAGCTTTTGCTTTTTGATGAGTCGACTCGGGCAGAGCGAGACTCTCTGGCAGCGACGGCAAAGCGATCTCGCCAGCTGGAAAACTTGAAGCTCTTGAACATCGAACCAGCTTCAACAGCGCCGCTGAAGACATGGTGGCCAGGAAAGATGTGAGATGCTCCTATTGAGAATGACGATCCGACGAGATGATATTGGTTGACGTAAGCAGACATAAAAGGGATCGGATGAGGAACGGCCTGATTGGGAACACAGAATCGGGTGCAACACAGTCCTGCTCGTTGTCACGATCAAGTGCAACACATTCAGGTTTGTTGTCACGGTTGATCATTAGGTAGGAGTATTCCCACCTATGGCATATGCTGCTCAATTGTATATATATCTCACAGAGAGCACTAGGCTCTCCCACATCCACTTAGTCAATTGAGTATATTTGTTCTGTCTATAAACTAGCAGTGACATCGTACTCACACTCTACCCGATCACCAGTAGCAGGACCGAAACGACTTAAAGGGGGTATCCAAGTTTTTGCGTTTTTAAAAACCCGGGTTTTTTCAAGACCGTGTTTTTCAAAAAAAAACGCAAAAGCTTACATAAGCTCCGCAAAGGGGAAAAACCTGCATTTTCAAAAACGCGGCTCAGGGGGTGCATTTGTGGAAACACGGTTTTTTTTCACTCCACATCTTCTCTCCTTTCCTCAGTCTCATCACACTTTTGCTCACTCCCTCTTCCTTGCACTCATTCAACATGACCCCCTCCACTGATGATTCTGGTGATATCTCTGCAGAATTGTTATGCCAGTCCTCTACACCAACAATCTCTGCAACTCACATTGAAAGTGTGCCTGCACTGTCTCAATCTAGTTCTACAAGCACTCCTGACATTCACACTTCCTATCCATCTCAAGCCTCTAGATCTGCCACAGGCAAGAAGAACTTCACATGGTCAGGTGCCAATGTTCTTCACCTTGTCATGATCCTCTACAACAACGACTCCTACCAGCGTGTTCTGCTGCCATCTCGAGAATCAGCTGAGAGTGATCCAGCCCTCAAACTTTGCAAACATCCCATTTTTTGGGATATCTCCAAGATGATTTTCCCAGGTGCATCTGTCGATCCCAATCACATCAAGTCAAAGCTGAGGTGGCTGATAGAGACATACTACAGGGAGAAGAAGAAGCTTTCACTCACTGGAGCTGGTATGCTGCTGGAGGACATGGATGCATCCAACCCAGTAAGTTTTGGTGATCTTCATTGCTTGCAATAGTATGCTTGGACACTGATTCATACTTTTGATTTTAAACAGTCCTAAATATCTCGCATTGCCCTGTCAACAAAGTATGCTTGGTTTGAAAGGATGCATGAGATGATGAATGGCTGATTCAATGCTGATCCCGCAGCACTTATCACAACTCCCAGTCTTGACTTCACCAGAAATGATGAGCCTGACATGCCTTCAAACAGCTCAGCTGACATACCCATGGATATTTGTGGCAGCGAGCTGTACAATCACAGTGCTCACGGCCATGGTTTGCCTCCTATTCTCGACTTGATCAAACCCACCAACCCCCCGGCTGCTGTTGCATCCACTTCTGGTGCATCCGTTGCTGGCACTGGTGATGATGACATCTTTAACACACCTTTGCCTCCACCTTTGCAGGCTCAACCACCTTCCTCCACTGCTGGTGGTTTTGATGTCTTTGATTCCACCTCTTCTCAATCTTCAACCCAGCTCTCTCCCAGCACCAAGTGCAAGTGAGGTGCCCTTGATCACAAGTGCAACACACTTGCTGAAGCTTTCTATCGTTCTTCCATTGATACCCTTCAGATCCACCTGCAGCTTGAACAGGAATGCACCAGATGAGAGAAACTACTGGAGGCTGAGCATACCAAGCGTGAGGAGATGCACATGCATCACGAGAGGGAGGAGAAAGAGCGCGATGAACATGTTTGCGCATGTGATTGTGAAATGGTGATGGAGATGGTGCGCCTCCTTGCTTCTCAGGCAAGCGTCCAACAGGATGCTTGTCAGAACACCAGCAACAACAACAACAACAACACCGACTCTTCATTCAATCTTCCTGTCTTGTAGCATTACAGTACCATCATCTGGTCTCAATGCAAAGTCATTTCTGAGTGTTTTTCTGTAGAGTGCAAGTATGTGAATAAAAATGATGTGCAGCACAGTCGCATAATGAGCTCAAAAGCATTTAAACAAAAAAATTCAGTCTCACACCTCTTCTGTTACTACCACCACTCCACTCTGCAACCTTTCCGCATCACTCTTGCTGCCATCCCCCTCTCCATCCCTCCCTCTTCATCCTCCCTCTCCATGCTCCCTCTCCAACTCCCATCCCCCTTCCAGCCATGGTGCGCTACAGCGACAAGCAAGTAATTCTCAACGACATTGTCCACACTCTCGAGCTCTCTATACCTGTGGAGGTCAACCAAAACACTGACAGAGTGCAGCACTGACATTGACAACTTGGACGACAATGGCGACCCAGTTCCGCTCTCACGACACCTTGTCTGCTTGTACACTTTCATATGCAAGCAAAGGTACGCAATGACACATTACACTCCTCTTGGCCCCACTGATAAGCTTATCCACCTTCTCAACAGGTATGAATCAAGCAATCATAGGATGTATTGAGGACTTGTTCATATGTCATCTGAAGCATTCAACAATCTTGCCATCCGTCTCCAGCACACAGCAGCTTTCCAGTGGAACTACAGCAGCTCAGGTGTGATGTCTCTCAACAAAGTGCAAGAGATTCTTTTGGTGGCTCTGTACAGACTTGGCCATTCTGGAAATGGAGGTGGTGAACGTGATGCTGCTTTACAATGTGGCTGTGGTGTTGGGAGCATTGTTGGATACACCAATCACACAGTTGCTGGCCTCCTCGAGCTAAACAATGAGGTCATGCAGTTTGCTTCGGAGGGAGAGAGACAACATGCTTCTGCCTGGGTGTGCAATACAACTGGGGTTGAAGAGTGGGGTAAGGGCTGGCTTGTGGTGGATGGCATGCACATCCCTCTTGCCTGGAAGCCAGGAGTGCTCAGCCGAGAGCACTTTTGCTACAAAGGCTTCCACAGCATCAATGTAGCACTGGTGATCCTGCCAAACACACTGCAGATTGTTGAATCAGTTGTTGGACAGCCTGGCAGCGTTCAGGATTCAAAGGTTTGGGCCTCAGGCAGCAACATCCTCAAGAAGCCTCGCCTGTATCTTGACGAAGGTGAGTTCATCTGGGTTGATGGTGGATATGGCCATTCTGCCTTCACAGTTGGACCATTCTCTCACATTGCTGCCAACAAGAGTCAAGACCTGTGACACTTCAACTACATGCTCTCTTGAGTCCAAGTACAAGTCGAACATGCCATTGCATACCTGAAGAACCACTTCCAGTGCCTTACAGGCTATTGTGGTAACATCTACCATTTCAAGGACCGCATCACTGCTGCCGAGATGATCCAAGCTTGCATTGTCGCCCACACCTTTGCAAGCCGATATGACTGTCCTGCTGATATTGCCGACCTGCTGTTGCCCTCTTTCTCTGAGGATGAGGTGAATGAGGTTGTTCAAAGCCTCCAACTTGATGCCAGGGATACACAAGAGCTCAGGAGGACAAGACACACAAATCAGCATGGATATGAACTGGATCTTGCCTCTGCAACACAAGGAATGTCGCAGTATGCAGTGTCAAGACTTCGAAGTTCTGCTGCACATGATCTTCGAGAGGGTTTGTTCCAGGCGCTGTTCAGATCCACTGGGTGCAATGAGGAAGACACTACTGCATTGTCTCGACGTCATGAGAGGACTACTGTGGACTACATTGCCATGACTCAAAGCACATCAGCTCGGAGACAGGAGCAAGTCTTGACACAACCATTCTCGATCTGACAGGCACTCTCTCTTCTTTTCAATACAATTCTTCTCACCACCATATGAAACATTACATTACATTGAGTGCATTGTGTGAAGAGGAAAGCAAGATATAAGCAAGCAATGGGTAATAGCGATGAGAGCAACAAGTAACATATTCCCACTGTTAGGTTATGTATTTTATTGGCCGTATGATTTCATTGTGTTTTTGGAAACCTGCTTTTCCTTGGGGGGTTTCAAATTCCCTCCAAAAACACGCTCTCGAAAAAACCCGCGTTTTTAAAATTGAAAAACTTTGATACCCCCTTAAGTTTCCATCAGCTCCTTGCTTGACTTTGTGGAAAGTTAACGTTGTTTAGGTCCCGATACTGGTGATCGGGGATAGTCTAAGTACGATGTCACTACTCTTTTAAAGCAGAAACATATACTAAATTGACTGTAGAAATGCGGCGCTCTCTGTGAGGTATATATACAAATGAGTGGCACATGCCGAATGTGACAGTACTACTGACTTAATGATCTATCATGACAACGATCGGGACTGCGTTGCACCCGATCTCTACTGAGATCGACTTGACTTAATCTTCGATCAAATCGGTTGTTCAACCGGATCGGCCCTGCCTGATCCCCGACCAGATCGGCTCCGCGTCATCATTTAACGTCTCATTGGATCGTTATCTTCAGCAGATTTGAGGATCATGACCGAAATTCAAAGTGTAAGGTTGTATTTAGCTAACATTCGCCAAGTTAGATTTTGGTCGCGTGGCTTTGCCTAGCGCACAGACCCTCACTCCACTCGCACACTTCCAGGTTGAATTTACTCTGACGCTTTTCGCAAGGTCACTGTCCAACCTTCCTCTTCTTCGACATCAATACCTTTTCGCTCCACCAGACCCTCAGGGCTTCGAAAGCAGCGGTGATTTCAAGAAAAGCACAGCCACCTGTTTGCAGCAGAGCAGCTGGCAAGAGTGCTCGGCACCGAGCTGACCGGACAGCCTTGTCTTGAGTCTCAACCCTTGTAGAGAGACACTTTGTCAGTCTGGCAAGATTCATCGTTCTCAGCATGGCAGACAAAACTACCTCCTCGACAGAGAGGGTCACCATCACCTATGCGGCATCCCAAGCCCTCCTGGCCGCGCCTCTCACACCTCACTTCATCAACCTCCTCAGAGAACAACTGCCACTTCGCAATCTACACTGGAGACCCAGCCAATCAACGCTCGAAGCTGTCGCGGCTCGAGCCGCATCCCAAGGCAAATCGTCCCACACTTCCACCTCGGTCCTACCCGGTTCGACCATCCGCACTATCCAAACGCTCGATGTAGCGCTCAAACCGCTTACCGACGAGATCCGACGCTGGCGTGGTGATCCTGGCTACTTTGAACAGCCAGATACAGCTAGTCTTCTCGATCGACCTTTCGTCCACCTCTATCTAGTCGTTTGCGAAGATAGCGAGCACTACCGCACGACTGTTCGGAATGAGATCCGATCTTGGCTCAGCACTCTTTCATTCTTTCATTCTAAGCAGGCAGGTTCAGGATCGCAACAATCTGCAGTTGGAACGCCGACGCTTGCTTCGTCGAGCAGAACGTCTTTAGGTCTCGGCTCGTTTCGAAGTGGCACTCCATCCGTGAGGTCGGATACCCCATCGACGACGGGGACGAGTTCAGGCCCGAATACGCCCACCAACCAAGGTGTGCCCGTGCACAAAACAGCCGCTGCCGCCAACATCAACACTGTAGGCCCTACTGAGCCGGAGTATCTCATTGTTCTCATCACTCCACCCGAAGGATCTGGAATTAGCGGTCTGTCCGGTCCAGCAGCAAGTGTAGAAACAAAAACAGGCATGTCTCGATTCATGAACAAGTCCAAAGGCAATGTTCTCGAAAAAGCTCGTGCTGATTTTAACACTTCCAAGAAAGAGCATGTCATTCAGCTCTCACGTCTTCCACCTGTCCCTGTTGCATCACTTTCTCGACCTGGCCTACAATCGCATTCGATGGATCCGACAATATGGGCAGAACTGCTGACCAAAATGCGCGAAGCTGCATCCTCCACCTTCACCATCACTATCGAAGCGCAGGAGGAAGAGATCGCTCGATGCGGAGTGACAAAAGGAAACCAGGGTTGGGACTTTTGCAGCTACTTCCTAGCAAAAGACTCTCTTGCGCGTACACTGGAAGCGGTGGGGTTGAAAGACGATGCAGTAGGTCAATACGAGGATCTGGAGATTGTTTTTGCGCAAGCGATACAGAATGGGGCGGTATCCTTTG
This sequence comes from Ustilago nuda, assembly GCA_022963125.1. Classification (NCBI taxonomy): domain Eukaryota; kingdom Fungi; phylum Basidiomycota; class Ustilaginomycetes; order Ustilaginales; family Ustilaginaceae; genus Ustilago; species Ustilago nuda. Next base: position 115,657 of record JALCUS010000004.1, on the reverse strand, counting down.
CGCGCGTGGGTGGAGATGATACAGAGGACGACTCACTACCACTACTAGATGTGTCTAAGAAGCTGTATGTCGAGTTGATACGGCAGAGAGAGATATCGTTGTTCGACTTCAGGTGTTACCTCTTTGTGAGAAAGTCAGCGTTGTTGGGGAAGATGGGAAGGGTTGCGGCTGTTATGCGAGAAGCGCCGGTGTTCATTAGTGCGGTAGGGAGAATGTTGAGGAAGAATAGAAGGTTGAGTAGTCAACGAATAGAAAGCTGGATCTTCTCGGCGGCATTGGACGTGGTGGAGCACTGTCAAGCCTGGTTGATACAGAGAGGTGGACAGAGTACGACGGGGGATGATGATCAGTTAAGCCCGGCTTTTCACTCGAATAAGTCGGAGTTGTTGGATGTGGCGAGGAGACAGTTGGATCGGATTGGGATCGAGGCTGGGCATTTACCGCCTGCTGAGCCCTTTTCCTTTCCTTCCCCTCCAGACACAGAGAGTGGGGGAAAGGAACGCGATCTTCCGCCGTTACCCGACGCGGCTGCTGTTCAAGGGCTAGGTGCGGCAGTGGTGCTGGGCGAACAGCCAAAATGTGGCTCTTCAAGACCTGAGCTTCAAAGAGCAATCGAGTCGAAAGAACACTTTGACGCATACTACCTGGCTATGTGCGAACGCATTCTAGCTGGTTGGAAAGCATCCTCGCGTAAACGAGACGCATTGCATATACGGACGATCGTAGCTACGCTTCACTACTTGCGGGGCAAGTATCAGCTTGCTTATGACAGTTTGGTGGGGTTGACGGAGGCGTATGCGCTGACGAAGTTTGCGCTGTTGGAAGGACATGCACTGGCGATGCAGTTAGAGTGTCATGCGAAGTTGGAAAAGGTGAGGGATAGAGGTTGGATTGCGGCTGCGCTGGCTGCGTTGCCGGTCAGCGTTAACACTTCAGCGGGAGCAAGGAGCGTTGAAGAAGGGGCGGCAAAGTGGACTGATGCAGCATACCTGTGCAGTCAGCTAAGGGAGGCGTCTATGGCGCTGGAAAGAGAAGTGCCAGTAAGCGGATTCCCACTCTTCTCGATCAGTGTACCGTCAGCACCTGCAAAGCTGGTAGGAACGGAAGATGGGTCATTGATCACTGTCGATGTGACTTCGCTATTGCCCTGCAGTCAGGCAGTGGAAGATATCCGCATGTGTTTGGTCACTGCTGGTGGTGGAGACCTTTGGTATACTTCTTCGGGGACGGAGCTTCAGCCTGGAACGACAAATGTCGAGTTGTTTTGCCCACACCCAGCACACGGAGTATACACAGTCGACGTCACGCAGATCCGCATAGCGAGGCTGATATTCCAGTACGATCACACAGCCTCAGCTGCAACCAAGGAACCGACCGTCGTACGCGTGCCCAAGGACGGAGCAGCACCGAGCGTTGCAGTGAACCTCCCGCGTCAGATCGACTTAGACCAACCACGAGCTGTCGAAGTGACGATGCACTCTGGTCGGAACGATATCGATTCGGCTGAACTCAGCGTGGTATTTGCAGATGGAAGCAGTGCTGTTGATTGTGCTGCAGCCAAACTTGGCGCCAGTACAGCTAAGCCGGATACTGCGGGCACTGCCAACACAATCGCGCTTCGTAGCCTAGACAAAGATGGCGAGACAGTGGTCGTTTTGCCTCTTACCACGGTGCCCGATTCTGGCGTGCTAGATGCTATCGTCACCCTAACCTACGTCACCACCTCTGGCTCAAATGAAAGGTATGCAGCAGGCAAGAAACGGACCCTCACTTTACCCTTCACTCTTCGTACAGCCCTACCGCTAGGTGTGAATGTTCAAGATTTCTTCAGGACGAACTGTCTTCTTTCCAAATTCACCATCTCTGCTGGTGGCGGGGGAAGCATTCGGTTGAAACCAGTCACACTTGCAGGAGAAGATGCCGAAGGATACACCATTGCAAGTTGTGGCTCTGGGAAAGAGGCTACAGTCACCCCTCGTCAACCTGCGACTTTCCTTTTCCGAATCTCGAAGAAAGATGGAGCGAACATGGGAGGAAAGAGGATGAGGTTGGCGGTTCTGTATAGGGCTTTGGAGGAAGATGCGGTTTGCGCTGCCAAAGCCTCTTTAGATCGCGTGGTGAAGGACAAGGGTGTGGCGGTTTTGGGAAAGGGTGAGCCAGGGAGAATATTGTTGGAGGAAGCTTTGGCGAAGTATGTCAGGGATAGATTGGATCTTCCCGCGTACTCGATTACTGGTGTTGTTCGGGTGGGAACTGGGTTGGATGAGGGCTGGTGGAGGTCGGAGAGACGGTCTTGGGGACAAACCTCACTTGATTTGACCTCGTTGCTGGAGTTGGTGCAAAATACTCTGGACTCCATCTCATCCGGTAGTGTAGAAGGGGAGGGTGAAGTGTGGCAGAAGTTGACGATCCCCGTCGACGTGCCGAGTATTGACTACGTCGACGCCGTAACTCTCAGTCTTCACTCTGGTGGGGTGGGAGGGGGAGAAGGGGCAAGCATCGTCGTTGGTCTACCAGTGCAGCTGACTCTCACCATTCGAACTTCAACGCAGTGGTCCGACACGCACGAGGACGGAGTGGGGAAGGAAATGGTGTACGACATAGTTCCAGATTTCGAAAACTGGATTGTTGATGGTGCCAAACGCGGCACTTTCTCCCCTTCCTCCCATTCTTCCTCTTCTACCGCTGCCTTCACTGCACCAGTGCCATTGAAAGCAGCATCATCGGACGACACGTTCTCGGTAACGCTAACGGTTGTTCCCCTTCGAACAGGAAATCTCGCTTTGCCCACGGTTTTGGTTCGACCTTTATCAGCGGTACACGCAGGACAACAAGGGGAGGGGAAGAGGATTCCGACGTGCGAAACATACACTACTAATGCAGGGATGAGGGTGCAAGTTGTTCCTGCGAAGAGTACGAAGGCGTTCTATGTGCCGACGGTGGTTGGAGATGCGCAGAGGTTCTCCGGGAGAGGAGGGGAAAGGGAGAGTTGGAAGCATGGCTCTGCTGGTGGAGCAGGTGGGTTGGATAGATCGAGAGCTGCGTGGAGTCAACCTCAACAGCAGGCGAGTCAGATTTGGCAAGCTCACGCTTAACACTTCACGCAAGCACCATTGCTAGTCAATACATTATTCTCCATCCATTGAATCGATTGTAAAAGCGTGGTTTGTCCAAGATATCAGGACAAGAGCAGGAAGGGCTACCAAAAACCATCATCTTCATCGCCCCCTCCGCTCTTACTCTTCGCAGAGTTGACGGTTTGATTTCTATACATAGCCTCAATTTGTTCCGGACTCGTACTTTCCTCGACCGTTTTATCATCTCTAACCTTGATAAATCTCGGAAACCTGAGACTAACACCTCTCTGTTCGATCAACCCTTTCGCTGCTGTGTAGACGGGACTTAGACTCAAATCCGCAGTCAACACCTCCCATACTACTTTGGCTTCGAAGTAAACATCTGGTTTTGCTTCGCCTACATCATAATACCCTTTCTTACCTGTAATCTCCAATTCTTTAAGCACTTTGTAGTGCGATTCCAAATCCTGTTCTGTGAATCCGGTACCGATCTTGCAGATGGATTGGTAGGTTTCGGAGTCGGAATCGTAACATGCGAGAAGGAATGCTCCGTAAACATTTGTGCGTTTACCCTTTCCGTAGTATCCGCCAATCACTACGAGGTCGAGAGAATCGCCAGTACCGGCAAGGTAGTCTTTCTTGAGTTTCAACCAATTCATGGATCGACGGGAAGGTTCATAGGTCGAATCCGGACCGGAGAGCATTTTGACCATTAAACCTTCACAACCTTCTTTGACTGACTTGTCAAGGAAGACGGAGATTTCTTCAACTGAAGTACAGTCTTCCGAGCGAGCATAGTCGAATTCGTCTTCCACGGGTTGAAAGTGATCTTGCAACAACTTTCTTCTCTCCCCCAATGAAAGATGTAGAAGAGATTCGCCGTTGAGATAGAGAAGATCGAAACCAAAGAGTTTGACTTTGATCTTAATGTCTTCCGCCTTCACATCCTTTCGTTTTCGTCGGGAAAGTTCCTGGAAGGGTAACAACTTTGCCGGTTCCATAACACCGGTTTCGGGATTAGGTTCGGCTTTCTTCCAAGCCGCAGCTTCAGCGTCAAGCACAAAGGATTTTACCAAGGGCTTGATGCATCGAGGGATCTGTTCAACAAGATCGGGGTACTTGACCGACATGTCTTCCGAATTGCGAGAGAAAACAGCGAGTTTGCCGGAAGGTAGCAGATGGACTTGTGCACGTTCGCCATCGTACTTGTATTCACAGGTGAAGGGTTTCCCTTCGAATCGATCGAGGACTTCGGTGATTGCTTTGGTTGGTTTGGCCAGCATTGGTTTCAGAGGTACACCGGGGGTGAGTTTGCATTCTTCTCGCAAACCTTCTACTCCTCCTTTGAGCAAAGCTGGGATGACGAGATCATAAGAGGGGAGTTCGGAGTACACTGCTTTGACCAATTCTGTTCCCTCTTCCAACTGCCGAGTTAGAGCCTCGGTGGAGAGTTTTGAAATGTTCTTTCCCAGTCTTGAAATAACGACGGCACGAGCGAGTGAGACCAAAATCGAGCGTTCAGCGAGACCAATTCGCAGTTTCCCCTCCAAACTTCGAATCAAAAACTTCGGCTCTTCCCCCTGACAAGAAGCCAATAACTTCTTAATCATCCCAATTTTCCGATCCTGCGACTTGTTCCCACTAACAACCGCAATCTCTCTCAGCTGCTTGAACACTTGAGGAACTTTCAGTGAGGAAACCTTGAACATGGTCGGTTGGTTCTTTTTCGAGTTTAAGGCTACCAACCCCAAATCTCCTTGCGCTTCCAAATCCTTTTTAATTCTCACCACTTCTCTTCCCGTCGACTGAGCAATCGCCTTGATTAGCAAAGATTCTCCAATCCCCAACTCCAACCCTTCATAATCCGGACAGAGCCTATTGATGCATAGATACACAACTTGCAACAAATTATCAGGGGAGCGCTTGATAACCCGAACGAGAAATTGGGTGAGGATCTCGGTGATCTCCAATCGCTTCGTCGTAGCTTGAATATCAGCAAAGGTAGCAGCGAGTGCAGCGTAGGGTACGGGTTCACCTTCTTTCCAGGTAACTTTTCCTTCTTGGACTTCGGAAGGCTTTTGGAAAATAGCGGCGAGCTTTTTGGCTCCTTTTTTCTCTTCTTCTTTGATGAGCTTCTCTTCTTCATGATCTTCGGCTTCGAGGAGGTCTTCTTGGGGTTCGTGTTCGCTGCCTGAGTCGGTGGCTGTGCTGCTGTCGTCTTCCGCGGTTGCAAGGGAGCCGGCGCTGGGCTTGATGGAGGTTTTCTTGGCTTCAAAACTTGTTTTGGGAGGGGGTTTGGAGAAAATGGGTGCGACTTTCTCGCCGGTTGGTTTGGCTGAGGCTGGTGCTGAAGATGGGACTACTTGGACCTCTTGCTCGTCGTCAGATTCGATTATGCGACGCTTCTTTCGCTGCACGACAGCATCTCCATTCGTGGAAGTTGACTCTCGCTTTAAGGAGGATGGAGCAGCGGCTTTGGTGTCATTTTCGTCCGCGGTCGAGGCTGAAGAAGACGATCCATTCGACGTCGATGCTTCCTTTTCGGTTGCTGTCGACGAGGATGACTTGGGCGGCTTGGGTGCAAAAGCAGATTTGATATCAGGCTGACGTGGTTTCGAGGAGGTTGAAGCTAGTCGGTCGCCGTTGCCGTTGCTGTTACCGCCGCCGAAGAACTTGTTCAGCTTCGGCTGTTCCGTCATTGTGGCTGATCTGGCTGAGTCGAGATCGATGTTCGGTCGGATGTTCCGATGTTGCGCAGTCAGCTGGCTCGGATGTCCAAAGGAAGCCGACGCAGTGGTGGCAGAGCGTGTGGGTTGATCCGCTTGCAGTGATCGATAAGGTCGTCACGAGTGTATCACAGCTCTTCGGAAGGTGGAGGAAGATACAGAGAAGACGGCGGCGCGTGTCATCAGACCAACACACCCATCCAAGCACAGCCAAGTTGCTCTTTGAACCTCTCGCAAAAGGGATAAGGGGAGCTGCAAAAAGTGACGCGAGTTGATTTACGCGACGCCAACAGCTTAAAAACATTTTCCAATTTACCGCTCTCTCTCTCTTCTCATTTGTAGGGCTGTGCCTGAATCGACTCGTATCAGGCCGGTCCTCGGTCCATCCGATGATCGTATCAGGCCGAAGACCTCGGGGTGTCCAATGACCATATCGGGGAAAGATAAGGGCCATGGGCTTTATTGCTGAGGCCCTCCTGCATTGCCTCAGCATGTTTGAGACTCACCTTTCGCCTCAGCATGTTACTGAATCATTCACAGGGTAAGACGTATAAAAGCACCAGATTCAGTTAGTTTGTTCTCCATTAGCATCCATCCGTCTGTACATACAGTTCATTGCCGACATACGTAATAAACCGTGTCCTGCCATCCAAGTCTCCCACTCGTTTCAATATCACTCAGCTTTTGCCTACCAATTAGCATCTTTTCCAGTGCCTTCAAGTTGAGGAAATTGGTTCACCCAAGGTGCATGAGGAAGCGAGGATCGTGAATAAATGACTTGCATGCGAGATGCATATTGGTTGCTATGGCAATGGCTCAGGGGTCAAGCATGACAAGACAACCAGGAGGATATGGTAGCAAACACACAATCATGACAGAGCATATATACACATGTAACCAAGCATCCCATTGATGTAGAAAACCCAAGCATTCTTCCCGAAGTTTCAAGTGATTAAGAGTTTGAAGCTCAGCGGCTTCCAGCCAAGCCGGCAAGCAGTCAGTATGCCATCCAGGGTAGACAGCATAGCCCTGCTAGAGCACACCATGCAAATGGTCAGGGATGCTCACACCAACTGGAATGAGGACCAGATCCTGGAATGGGCTTTCTCCATGATGAACCTCCAATCTAATACAAGCCAAGCAGAAAAGATCCCCAAGTCAGTACTCAGCATCATCTAACAGATCATTAAGCTCAATGAGAACAACTGGGCTGTCAGGGGTCTCGCGCCTGAAACCCAGGTCGGTCTGTCGAGATACTCGGTGACTATCGAACTGCGCAACAGCTATTGTCTCGGTGAGCTACATCACTCGGTGACTATCAGATTGTGCAGTGGCGACGGGTGGCGTTTGTTGGATGTACTATCGTAGGTTTCGGCTGACCTCTGTGGACACTCCGTTCAGGGGTAGCTCGGCACAATCGATGTTGATACTAAGGTTATGATGACACCAAGGTCTGGTGTGAGTGCTGATGGTGATGAGGTTGTTGGTGTTGGTGGCGTCAACACGAGTGTCCAGTGTGTTGACTGATGCCTGAGGTGATCCCTGGACCGCAGTGGACTACTGCCTTCGGTTCTATCTTGATCCGGACCACTGGTTTGCTATGAACTGCCTTCAGACATCAGTGAGTGGTGATACAACACATGCACTACAATGAGGAGCAACCTTGATAGATTGCTACTATGCTGACTGAAACTAATGTATACTTATGCTGAAGTGATAACTAGTTATGGTGTGTAGAGTGGATGGGGATCCACTCGACCACTGATGATGAGAGGGTATGCTTATATACACTCCTTGTAGTGTCGCCTGCAATGCTACTCTGGTCCTCTCTCTGCAGAGGGTACCCTCTTCATCGAGTACTGTACAAGAGGTCCCTCCAGTACCCTCCTGTCCTCCTCAAACTATGTGTCGACCTCCTTTGACACTGCTCCTCCTCCTTTGACACTGCTCCCTCTACTTTGACACTGCTCCTCTTCCTAGTGACCTGCTTGTCGGTCTCCTATGTCTCCTATCTCTCGAGCCCCTGAGTGGTGACCATCTGCATGCTCCTTGAGCTTGGTCCTCCTCATGGCTGTGCTTGACCCTCCTCACATTTGGGCCCAGTCCTCCTTTGCATGTAAGTCTGTAGGAGTCCATGGTCTCCATGGAGACTGCACTACGACCATGCTCATCACTGGTATCGACTAGATCTCTGATACCTATGCTCCTTCCATATGAACCAGTGACCCTCCTGCTTCCTGAGCATTCAGGCCCATGACAACACGTACCACATGAGAATGACTCGACAAAACGAGCACAAGCGGGTGCATTGAACATGTATATATATCCCCAAGATGGTTGCTACCATACAATGAAGATAATATGCCTTTTAAAGAATACCCAATTGTGAGAGTGCCTGTTAGTGGCCTCTGTGTTGGCGCATCTAATTTTAACTCTCCCACCCTGGCAAGATCTATCCTATGAACAAGATACTACCAATTCCAGGGGGATTCATAGTAAACTCCTGCTTGTGCTGATTTGGGTGAGATCTGTCATAGAACCACTTCTACTACAGATCTCAATTAACTCTGCCATAACCCTTATTTTGCCTGATCCTGTGATTCCTGTGCTCCTCTTCATATGACATCCGTTCTTCCTGCTTCTGCGCATCCAGCCCTATGACACCGTCGTGATCAGGCTCTCCAGAGCTGTTGCTGAGGAAGGTATTGAGGAGTTGTGTTAATGGATCATAACAAACAAGGTGCTGGTTTTGCCTGGCATTGCTATGCTGACCTCCCCAGCGTCGGCAAAGTAGCGAAGTTCGCGAAAGTCACGATTTCACTGAGTCGAAGTCGAGCCGTTTGCAGATGGATGCGGAGGGTGCGAAAGCGACGTTTGCTGGCCTTGGAGCTTGCAAAGGTGCCGATGCTGTTGGATCTTGATACGTTGGGGGTGCACTGTGGTCTGCTGGGTATCCTTGTTGAGTCTGGTGAGGAGTTGTGATGTCGGAAGGTCGAGATGATTAGGAGCGACACAGTTACTGTCAGTTACACCTTCTCGAAAAATTTGAGTTTTAGCATAACTCGGGCATTTTCTGATAGATCTTGCTCCAAAAAGTTGGAGGGGTTGCCCCTTGATCTTCCGGGTTTGTTGATTCGAAAAACCGAGGTTGAACGGCTAAAACAAAAAAATCAAAAAAACGACACCAGCAGGATTTGAACCTGCGCTCCCAGGGGGAATAGCATTATTAGAGTGTTGGATTCAATTCCGAAGAATTCGAGTGCTACGCGATAACCACTCCGCCATAGTGCCTACGATGTCTATAAAAAGCAGAAAATGCTATTAAAAAGCTGACAAGCGTGGCGAAACTGATAGAAAGCAGGTAAGATGGATGGCACGTGCAGACAACCGTCTTTTTGTCTTTTTTTTTTTTCCTTTTTTTTTTTCTCTCTCTCTTTTTTCGAGACGCAGAGAGAGAGAGAGACAACTGAGCCTAAGAAGCGAGAAGAGGCTCTACGCGCCGCCGCAACCAGCAAAAAAGAGAGAGGGAGAGAGAAAGAGAGAGCTGGCAACCCCCCTCTCTTTTTGGAGACTCTTCTCAAAGCGGTCTTCGAAATCCTCTCGCATCGAGAGGCAGTAAGTTGAGTGAGAGCAAGTGGCCAGGCATCCATCCATTTCCAAAAGGAGAGACGCTCAGACTCGGTCGTCGCCGTTCACACCCAACTAAGCTCTTGCAGACCGCATCTGCTTTCTTGCGATTCAGTTGACACCTTCCCCTATCGGAATCCATCCTCAGCCTCGTCGTCCCCAACCTCAACCTCATCCTCTCCACCTCTTCCATCTTTCTTTTCCGTCTCAATACCGGTCATCACCTAGTTAGATTGCAACTACTCGAGCATAAGGACCAGCCTGTACTCCAGTCTCCATTCAGCATCATCCTTAACGACATAAGATTAAACTCTTCTTCCTTCATTTGCGCATCCCTAATTGCATCCCGTCCCTTTTCACTCGTCGACAGGCCGAAGGATCTCCCGCAGAACTAGTGTTCCAGCCTCGCATAGCTTCAGCTCTCAGTCTCGTACCCATCGGCTGAGCCACGAAAGTATAAGCTCACGCCAGGACCAACAGAAAGCTTGCTTGCTTCCTGGAGACGCGACTGTACCTCGTTGCTCGACACCTCGCGCATCCCGCCGGTGCGACCCACTTCTTATTTGCACATCTTCATATCCTGGCATCGTCATTGCTTCCAAAACAAAACAAGCCACAGCACGTCGCTCCGAAGACCCATCCAGAGAACACAAGGGTGAGAGCCTCGTTTGAAACTGCCCTGCAACATTAATCGCCAACTGTCTGGATACTTTCGTCTTTCCGCTTTCAGATCGATGCAGTCTCTCCAAATCGCGCCAACTTAGAATATCCTTCTTTGTCCACATTCGCAGCCCGAGACGAGCACCTCTTGGTCCCATTCCGTCCTCGATTCTGATTCAAGGAGGCTGCTACAAGTCGATATCAGCTTGGCACTATCCTCTCCACCTTGATCCCTCTCGACAGCCGCAGACTCACATCCCACAAAAGGGCCCGCCTTGCTTCGGCCGCCAACTAGAACTTCCGATCAACGAAATGCATCCGAAGCAGCCTAGCGGTCCTGGCTCAACCGATGCCATGGAATTCTACGACCGCATGCATACACCAAAGTACGAGCTCGACATGTCTGACGCTTTTGCAGGTACTATCCCACCCTCTGCTGACCAACACCAGCCGTTAACAAGCGTACCAGAACATTCGCAGCTCGACAGCCAGCAGCTACAATCCGTCAGCACGTCGTCTGCTTTCACCAACCCTTCTCTCGACCCCAGCAGCTCGCAAGTTCCATCTCTGCCTCCTTCCCTGCAAGGAAGTCCGAGCGCGCGGCGAATCGAGAAGCTAGCTACAAGCTCGTACGGTCTTGTTCAGCCAGGAGGTCGTCCTGATCCCTCGTCAGCCTCTTCATCTCGCAGACCTTCCGATGTCGCCAAACCACTTCCTGGTCTGCCAGGCGGTCCAACCAATGCAGAGCAGAGCTACCTCCCCTGCATGAACAACGGTGCAGCCTCTTCTTCCATGCCTCATCCTAGCTCGGCTATGGGTAGCCTCGTCGACCATCGCGCTCCCATCGTTGACGCCCTGCCGCCTCAGCACATTCCTCGTCCCCTCGGCGGATCCGCTCCATCCAGCGCCCATGCTTCATCGCCCCTGCGCACACCACCAAGGCAGTCAGCTGTTGATGCTGCTTCAGCAGCAGGGGTTGAGCCATTGAGGATGCCCACCTCCATCTCTGTCGGACCATTTTCTCCGCCAGAAGCCGACCCGCATCGCACCATAATGGACAGCAATCGTGACAGTATCGACGATATCCGCCGCAATCATGCCGCTAGAGCTGCCAGACGCCAATCGCACAACCCATCCGCGAGCGATGCTCGTGCAGGCAATGGACTCATCCCGGATGCCACCTTCACTCCGATCCGCGGCCACGCACATTACCAGAGCGAGTCACCAGCAGCAGTACTTGCATCGGCTGATCCGGCACAACGGCATCGCAAAGGTATGGCGTCCGAACCGCCTCGTCCCGCCAGTGTGCTAGAGACGCGTGCCGCCCGAATGGAGGCTGCAAAGCGTCATCAACAAGGTCAATCGCGTGTGGATGAAGGCAGCAGCGATACATTCGACGCCACGGACACTTTTGCATCGTCGCGTGACACCAACGTCGATCGTGCTTCTCAGCAACACTTGCAGCTTCGTGCTGCTCGTGAACAGGAGCAACGCCAGTTCGAGCAACAACAACAAGCGGCCCAGCAGCAACAGCAACAGCAACAGCTCAAGGAGCAACAACAGCGAGAGCGAGAGAGGCACAAAGAAAAGGGACGAGAGAAGGAACGCGAACGTGAGAAGGAGAAAGAACATGGTGACCGTGATCGTGACCGTGAGCGTCGTAGTCGACGTCTTTTGGGCGAGTATGCTCTCGGTAAGACTCTCGGCGCTGGTAGCATGGGCAAAGTCAAGCTCGGTGTCAGGATGGGCAATGGTGAGAAGGTGGCGATCAAGATCATCCCACGTCACACCTCGATGGCAGCTGCCCAGTCTCCACGAGGCGCCGTCGATGAGAACGGTAAGCCGCAGCCACCACCACCGCCTCCGACAGCTTCGTTCTTGGCCAAAGCCGCCGCCAAAGATCAGTCCAAAGAGACTCGTACTATTCGAGAAGGCTCACTTCAGATCCTCCTTCATCATCCATACGTCTGCGGTATGCGGGAGATGTTCATCCACACCAACCACTACTACATGGTCTTCGAGTACGTCAATGGTGGACAGATGCTCGACTATATTATCAGTCACGGTCGTCTGAGGGAACGAAGCGCACGCAAGTTCGCCCGTCAGATCGGCAGTGCTCTCGAATACTGTCACCGCAACAGCATCGTTCATCGTGATCTCAAGATCGAGAACATCCTCATCTCCAAGACGGGCAACATCAAGATCATCGACTTTGGTCTTAGCAACCTCTTCTCTCCTCATTCGCACCTCTCGACCTTCTGTGGCTCGCTCTACTTTGCTGCGCCAGAGTTGCTCAACGCAAAAGTCTACACGGGCCCCGAGGTCGATGTCTGGTCGTTCGGTATCGTGTTGTACGTGCTAGTGTGTGGTAAGGTGCCCTTTGACGACCAGAGCATGCCTGCGCTCCATGCCAAGATCAAACGAGGTCAGGTCGAGTATCCTGCCTGGCTGAGTGGAGAGTGCAGGCACATTCTGTCGCGTATGTTGGTCACTAACCCTGCTAACCGAGCTACGCTTTCGGAGGTTTTGGCCCACCCTTGGATGGTTAAAGGCTACGATGGTCCTCCTGAGGCGCATCTTCCCGATCGCACACCGCTTCGATCTAACAACTTGGATCCGGAGGTGATCAAGGGCATGACTGGATTCGAATTCGGAACACCCGAGTCGATCACGAATAAGCTGATGGAGGTGCTCTTGAGTGACGGATACCAGCAATCGCTTCAGCATTGGGAGCTCAAGAACCTGCCGGCTAGCCTCAACGGTCTCAGCACCTCTGGCAGTATTGGTTCCTCGCCTGACTCGGCCACTCTCAATAGGCTGTCGACACGCGGAAGCTTCACTGCGACTGGTGGATCCGACACGGTCAAGTCTAAGACAGGCTCTCGACGATTCTCTGGTATCGAGTTCTACCGCAAGAAGCTCGCGACGAATCCCTTGGCAGCGGCTTTTGGCAGCAAGGACGACTCGTCGGTGGGTTCAGCGAATGGTAGCTCGAATGGCCTTGGCTCAGGTACTGGCTTGAAGCCGTTTGGTAAAGAGCCTTTGGATCCCACTCGCGGCTTCCACCCGTTGATTTCAATCTACTTCCTCGTGAAGGAGAAGATGGAGCGTGAACGACTCTATGGTCACTCGTTCTTCGCATCGTCCAACCTCTCGCTCACTGGTCCACCTCTTCCACCCTCGGGCGTCGCTGGTGTGGGCGCAGGCACAGGTGCTCGAGCCGCATCTGTTGGGGCTATGCCTACAGCTGCCGACATCCCACAAGAGGCAGTCCGCGTGCCCGAACCACCGCACGTCTCGCACCGAGCTTACGATCCTTCTCGTCAAGAAGCAGCGCTGGCTGCACCTGCACCGCCTCGTTCAGTAGCGGCTATGATGTCGGCGCCTGTTTCTCCCACGCCCGTCTTTGACTCGCGGGAAAAATCGAGGCCGATGGGTATCATGGCTGGTCCACCTCGTGCTCGTGCCAATGCGGAGGAGATGAAAGCTGCGTTGCGCGAAAAGGGTTTGCCCTCGCCGAACGAAGCTGTCTTTGCTCCTAGCATTAGTGGTATGACGTCTGTGCCGGCGCCGAGTGCTGCAGGAAAGCGACAGTCATTCTTGGTGGCACCACCTACTGCGGAGGTCGTTATGCCTCAGAATCACCGTAACTCGATGATGAGCCCGGATACGAGCATGGCTGTGGCCAACAACCACAAGCGTAGTATCAGTTTGACTGCTCGTCGTCCTTCGAATGCTGCAACTTCTGGCCGCACTTCGGGGATGGGCGCAGATGGTAGTGTTATCACGTCACCCGAAGCAGCTTCTGTGGATGCAAGGAGGATGTCGACCATGTCGCCTGCACGTGCCGATAAGAGGATGTCGACCATCAACACGCCGACCAAGTCCGAGGCTGGTACCGCAGTGTCTTCTCCAGCGCCTGCTGCAGCAACAGCCAACACCAGCTTCACGTTGGGATATGGTGCTTCACTTGCTCGTCGCTTCAGCTCGTTCATGAGCCGATCTCCTTCGCAACCGTTGGATGCGGAGGCGAGGGAGCGAAAGAAGCAGAGCAGGATGAGCACGGGTGGAATGCTTTTGGGCAACAACCAGCAGCCTCGACGACGTGGCAGCGCTCACATGGCATTGAGCGGTGTGGATGAAGCTAATCAGGGCGGGGACGCCGATGTGTACGATTACGATGAGGCGGAAGAGCACCTTACCACCCACGATCATGATGTTCCTCTCAGCAACGGCACTACTGTTCGTCGATCTGGAACCCTGGGAGATATGCCCACTTCGCGTACACACTCGAGGAGAGTGCGAGAGACGAGCATGGGAGCTGCTTCCGTCGGTCGTGCAGCCGGTCTATCGATGTCGCCCAAGTCAACGGGTACTGCGGCACGTCCCAGCACGGGAATATCAATGTCGACCAGTGCACCGCTCAACATGTTCAACGCGCCCGGCAGTGGGGAAGGCGATGCAGCCAACCGACAGGGAGGAGGACAGGTCTCGCCTTCGCAGCAAGTGAGTCGCAGCAACTCTGGCACAGGTTGGATGGGACCTTCGACACCAGGCCAAGCAGAGGTGCTTCCCGTGTTGACTTCGACTTCGCGTCGTCGCTTCGGTGGAGGAGCAACCTCACCAAGCGGGTCTGGATCGCAGCAGAACGGTGCATCAGCCAACGAAAGCAAGCCTATTTTCCTCAAAGGATTGTTCAGTGTTCAGACTACCTCTACCAAGCCTCGTACTGTCATCCACGCATCGTTGGTGAAAGTGCTGGACCGTATCGGTGTGCAGTACCGCGAAATTCGGGGTGGATATGAATGCGTGCATCTTCCAAGCCTGGACTTTTCGGGATCGGACTCGTTGGGTAAAGGCAATGCTAGACTTCCTTTGGAGATGATGGCTGCTGCTGCGGCTGCCGAGGCTGAAGCGGCGGCGGCGGAGAGATCGCCAACCTCGGAAGAGAACAGTCGTCAGCCGAAACGCAAACCTAGTCGATTATCGTTCGTATCGGGTAGGAGTAAGGATAAGGATCGTACAACTCGAAGAGATGGATCGGTGGCTGATAGTATCAATAACATGACCGGGACGGTGCGCAGTCGAACACCTTCTTTGACTAGCAGTGCTGCTTTCCAGAACGTCGAGAATGCAGGCAAGGGCGTGGAAGGATCGGCTTCGCCCCCACTGCCACCGAAGACACCTTCTAAGCCTTCGCTGACTGTGTCACCGAGACAGAGAGCGGATTCGATGAGAGCCAACTCCATGCTCGGACGCTCTGGCTCGCGCGATTCCAACCTCATGCTCGACACAGCCGTCACCAACAATGCTGCTGGCACTGGGGTAGGGGAGCAAATCATCACATCACCAACCGGAGCGGTGGAAGCGAAGACGATGAATGCTGCTCAGGCGACCGAGTTGGCGGTGAGATTCGAGATCTTTGTCGTCAAAGTGCCACTGTTGTTGGGTGTCAATGGTTTGCAGTTCAGAAGGGTTGGTGGAAATCCTTGGCAGTATCAGATGTTGGCTAAGCGGATTTTGCAGGAGTTGAAGCTCTAGCCTTTGACCACTTTCACTCGAATCTCCCTGGAAGCATATCTGATGTCTATTCTGTTGTTCTGTTTTTGCATTTCACAAATGGAAATGTTTCGTCTATACCTAAAACAAGTGTCTCTACGATGTGACGAGGTGTGAAAGGGGATGATGGGTGGTGGAGTGTGAGGTGGTGATTCGGTGAAAACCCCGAGTTTTGCGTCTTTTGGTTGTGCTCCAGCCACGACGAAATAGAAGCCGGGCTCAATCACGTGACATCGCAGCAGCACTGCGATTTCCGGCTATCAGAGTTGGAAGCTAAACCCCGCAAGTGTCACATCTCAGGCTTTGCTCATATCCACTATCACCATATCATCCTTGCGACGGCACCGGCCTCTTCAACGACAGTACGAGCCGCAGTTCACTCTGCTTTCAGGTATCGTCCCCCAAAGGGAAGGGACGAGAGCTCAAGCGCAATCGTCAATATCACAGGTGTCGCATCACACGACCAGTGGAGCCGCACGGCACCTTCTGATGTCATAAAGGCGAACAACAGATCACAGCTCCATCTCCCGCCATATCATCCTTTCTTTGCAAGCTTTGGGTCAGTCTCAATCGCCACAGCTCTGCTGAGCGCAAGTATCATAGCTATGTTGCCTAGGATAAGGAACAACAGCATAATCGTCGGCACACGCTCCCTTCACACCAACTCAGCAAGACCTGCTTCGCGCAGCATCACATCATCACAAGCACCCGCACTTCGATCACTCTCCCGTTTCTCATCTCCAAACGCATTCCAACTCAGCCCTGCAGGTCGACCTCACTTCTCTCGTAGCCCAACAATACCTCGCCAACTCCGTCACCCCACTCACTCAACCCAAGGTTCCTACCACTCACCCACATCTGCAAACCAGACCCTCCTCTCTGACGTACCCGCCATCAGCCCCCGCTCACTTGTCAAACATCTCGACACCTATGTTGTTGGCCAAACCAAAGCCAAAAAAGTATTAGCTGTGGGAGTGTGGAACCACTACCTTCGAGTAGCTAGTAATCAGCGTATGAAAGAGGAAGCTGAGTTACGGCTGATGGAGCAAGAGGAAGCTGTACAGCAAGAGGAGCAAACCCCAGCACCGGCAAAGGCTCAAGGTAAGGACCCACCACTGCCAGAAGCACATTCCCGATCGATCAGGTTAGGTAAATATGAGCAGCTGTTAGAAGCGAGCACTGATGAAAGTTGGAAGACGCACATTAAGATTCAGGAGGAACGAAAAGCGGAGAGGGTTGGGGATCCGCATGGGGAAGCACCAAGAAATTTGATGTTTGGTAGGGGGGAGAGCGAGTGGTTGGTCAACGCGGGTGGGAGTTCGGCGATCGTGGAAGATGATAAAGCAGCAACGAGGAGTGATAAGGGTTTTGTGCCCAAGTTTGGCGATGATTTAGGGAGAAAGATGGAGAGAGTGCCTGTGAAGACTCCGGCTGAAGAAGCTAGCTTAAGTCTGGAACAGGGGAAAGCATCATCATCAGAGGGGATTGGGGGAAACGTGGAAGAGAAGAGTGCGTTGGCAGAGGCTGCGAGGAGGATGCATGAAACTGTTTTGTCTGATTATACACCAAAAACGACTGATGGGGGAAAGGAGAGAGGAATGACGGCGAATATTGGGATCTTTGGTGATGGTCAGCCATTGTATTTCTCTTCGAATACTTGGAGGACAATGCAGGGTGGAGTTGCGGGTAAGGTGGGAAGGGGGGAGGAAGAGGTGGAGAAGAAATGGGAGTCTCCTCAGGAACGTGCTGCCTATGCGGCTGGATTGGCGGAGGAGAGGATGAAGCGAGTTCTGAAGTTGGCAAGAGAGCGACTCTCTTCTGCTACTAATTCTAGCACTACTCCTCAAGCTAGTAGTGGTCGAGAGGGTTCAGCATCAGCAACAGCACCAACACCAGAGCCTACTCTCAGCAGCCCCGCTGCCATAAACATGAAACCATCACCACCAACACCTTCTTCAGAAACAACCACGAACACAACCTCCTTCATCTCCACCTCACCCGGCACCCTTCCCTTTTTCGAAAAATCCAACATCCTCCTCCTCGGTCCTTCCGGTTCCGGTAAAACCCTTCTCCTCCGCACACTCGCACAAGTCCTCGATGTACCATTCGTACACGTCGATGCCACACCTCTCACCATGGCTGGGTACGTTGGGGAAGACGTAGAATCCATCATCCAACGGCTACTTGTTCAGGCTGGGTGGGATATAAATCGTGCTCAACGGGGCATCGTTTGTATCGACGAGATCGATAAACTTCGACGTACTGGCGGTGGGGGAGCGGGGAATGTGAAAGATGTTGGCGGGGAAGGAGTGCAGCAGGCGCTGTTGAGGGTGTTGGAAGGGACGACGATTCAAGTTTCGGATAAGAATGGAGCGGCTGCGGCTGCGGCTGCGACGGCGGCGGCGCAGAAGGGTGGTGGCGCGGAGGGAGCGAAGGTGGTTAAGAGTCAGCAGGAGATGGAGGGGTACAGATTGGGAGATGGTGCAGAAGTCGATGGTGGTGAAGGAGAAAGGTTGGGTCCGTGGTATAATCATCGAAAGGGAGCAAGAGCTGTGAATGGTGGTGGTAGTGGTGATAATGTAGCATTGAAGTCGATGTCGATGAAGAGTGGGGGAGCGTCGGGAGGGCAGCAGACTGCGACGTTTAATGTGGATACTAGTTCGATTTTGTTTGTTCTTTCGGGTGCTTTTGTCGGGATTGAGGATGTCATTCGTAAACGCCTCACTCCTACATCAGGTTCAGGATCACAACCACCGTCAATCCCACCCAATTCAGCAGCAACAAAAGATGAATTTAGTCAGAGCGACCTTCTCAACCGTCTCGAGCCAGTCGACCTCGAGCAGTACGGTCTTATCCCAGAATTCATAGGTCGAGTCCCCGTATCCGTTGTCCTTAACCCCCTATCTTTCGATGACCTCGTCAGGGTCATGACCGAACCGAAGAACAGCCTCGTTGATCAATACACTTCACTGTTCAAACTCAATGGGATTGATTTGCATATTTCGCCGGGGGCGATAGAGGAAGTTGTACATCGAGCCATGGGTTCCATCCCTTCTTCGCATGGGAAGAGTGGAGGTGGTGGTGCAAGAAGTCTCCGTCGGATCATGGAAGAAGTTCTCCTTGACGCATTTTACGAATCGTACGGAACTTCATCGGTCAAGTACATCCTAGTGGATCAAAAAGGGGTAAGAGAAGGCGTGGTGAAGCTGTTCAGTAGAGGGCAGAGGTTTGATTTTGAAGCACAGGTGCAAAGCGAGGCTAAAGCACATGCGAAGAAACAAGCTGCGAAGAAGGGGAAGGGCGAGAAAGAGAAGAAGCCCGAGGGTAAAGGCAAGGAGAAAGGGGGGGTAAAAGTGGAAGGGCAGCAAAAATTCAGCGCAGCAAGACTGAAAGCAGCAAGGTTGAAAGCAAGAGCTATGGTCAGAGCTCGATTCAGGTTGAGGAATCGATTGAGCGATCCTGTTATCTATATCTAACCTTCACAGCTGGGTGGTGAACACACACGGAGTATCAGTTGATTTATTGATGCGACATTATTGGTGTTTGAGACGGCTCTGATTGACTCTGCGGGACGATTGGAAGGATTCGGCCTCCACGTCACAAAGTTAGAATGGGAGTGAGACCTTGAAGCCAATTCCATCACACGTTTTATCGAGCAAGCCAGGAACAAGATCTCGACACAAGGAGAACCATTCAAACCAGCTCAGCAATCGCACAAGTTTGACACAGACAAAGCATCATTCCGAAACATGCACTTGCATTACTTTTGCTTGTGTGGTATAACAGAGCTTATGGCACAAACCGAGCCGCCATCTATCCTTCCAACCTATTTATAACCTCCGCAATCTTCATCCTCAATATCCCCTGCCACTTTGGGGTTTAAGATCAAACAGAACAAATTCAGCCTCCTTTGCATCCTCCACACCTGTGTGCTTGATCTCCACCCCATCGCCCGCTTTACCTCCCTTGATATAAGCACCATCTCCTTCCTTTAGAACAACACTACCACCTTTTCCATCTTGCACCGTAACTTCGGCTTCACCTTTAATGTTGTTTTCGGGGTTTCGTGGATCTTTGTAGCCCGAAAGTTGGGCTAGGTGGATGTATAGCCATCTTTCATCACCCTCCCTTGCGGCTGAGTCTGCACCGATGATGTGGGTGACACTTGCACCGGGGGAGAGGATGGAAGATCGAGTTACGAGGGTTGAGTGGGATGGGATAGGAGAGCCTTCAGGTAGAAGACCTGTCTTGTTGGCTGCTTCGGGGATGAAGGTGGACACTGGCTTAATGAGCGTCTTGAGTGTGTTCCGCTTGCTCTCGTCCGATGCATGAGTAGTGTAGTATCTCGGAGGCAGCCCCGACTGGTCTGGAGTATACCAAATCTGCAAAAAGTGCACTTCATCTTTACCCCCATTCTTCTCGCTATGCCTAATACCCGTTCCTGCACTAGTAAACTGTACATCTCCTCTCTTTAAAATCTCGGTGTTTCCCATGGAATCCTTATGCTCGAGAGCTCCACCTAGAACGACACTGAAAATTTCAGCTTCTCTGTGCGCGTGTGTTCCAAATCCAGTTCCAGGGGCAACTCGATCTTCGTTGATAACGCGCAGATTGGAGAACTGCATATGCGTTTGATCAAAGTAACTCGCAAAGCTGAAGGTGTGGAAGGTCTTAAGCCATCCATGATCCGCATGACCACGTTGAAACCATCGACGCGGAGTGATGGAAAGTTTGGCTGCTTGAACTGCTGTGCTTGATGTCATACTTGAATTTCGGAGTGGGGTTGAGGTAGGGTAGAGTGTGGTAGCGAACAAGGCTAAGATGAGCGCTAGTGTGTAGAGATCTGTCTTGCCTTGAGGATTTGTGTTTGTTTGTGTGCGTGTGGTATTGGATGAAGGAGCGGAAGTTTGCATCGAGGATCTACACTACTTATAGCTTTTTCGACCCAGTTGACGAAAGCTTGATACGATGGGAAGGTGGGAGGGCTAGGTTAAGTGCGGTTGCAGTGTTTGGCAGCTCTCTCTTTGTGTTTGTGTCTCCGTGCACAGAAGTCGGGGCGGGGTTTATGCTTGTAAAATCCGAATACCGACCGACGCTTGCTATCTCTCTGTCCGTCTAACTCCCGAATTTTCGTCTTCGAGACAAGTTTGTGAGACTTTGTGAGTTCTAACACGAGAAAGCGGAAAAATTAGGTGATATCGCGGATAATCCTTTCACGACAGACACGTGATGTGGGTCGCTGGGTCACGGATCGACGGATATACGGATGCACGGCACGATGTAGACGGATTCAACAATGAAGCCGTATGCACACAGGAAGAGCTGATAGTCTGGAACGTATACTGTTCAGATTCGGGAACAACACTTCAAAGACGGAAATACAAATACATGAAACACAGTCCATCCGGGCTTACAGTAGAATACCAACCCCGGATGGTGATGGAGAGAAGAGAGAAGGATCGAGATGCAGGTGCAAGATGATTGTAGCCACCTTCTGTTCCATTCGAGCTGCCAGTAGATAGTTCTGGTTCCTTTGAGCACCATCGAGAGCCTTCTTGACGTTGACCAGCTTAGGCAGCTAACAACCTCCCCGCGCCACCCGCACCCGCAGCTGCAGCTGCCGCCTTCCCACCTCTTTTCCTCGCTCCCTGGTGAGGATTCTGATTCTCCTTGTCCACCCCACCCCCATCACCCGCCGTAGTCCTATTCGCATTCACAGTTCTGTCCACCAAACTCGTTCCATCCCTGAATCTAGCCCTGAACAGTACATTCGCATTCGTAAACAACCCCTCCTTCAAACTGACCACGATAAACTGACTTCCCCTAAACCTACTCCTAAACAACTGACCAATATGCTGAGTATGACTCAAATCCAACGCTGCATCGATCTCGTCCAAAATATACATCGGGGCCGGCTTGAACTGCAACAGACTCATGATCAGACTCAACGCGATCAAACTCCTCTGTCCTCCCGACAATTCTGTCAAACTCTGCTTCCATACTGTTCCCAGTCTCACCTTGACCTCTAGACCCTGTGTCAGATCTTGGTTCTCCGGTGGTTGGAGTTTAGCATAGTTTCCAGGTAAAAGTTCGCCGAAGATGGAGCCAAAGTCGGCATTGACTTTCTCCCAAGTATTTTGGAGAGCGTCACGTTTGTATCGATCGAGCTCGGTGATGGTATCCTCGATCTTGTCTTTGTCTTTGAGAACGGTGGAAAGCATCGTCTTGAGTGTAGACTCTTTCTTTTCAACACCTTCGATCATCGACAGAACCTTGGGGTTGACCTTCTTTCGCATACCCTGTTGCGTTTCTTCGAGCTTCTTGCATCGTTTGCGGACTTCAGACATGTTGTGTTTGGCGAAGTCGTACACTGTGCCTGCTTGACCAAAGAATCGGTGTTCGGATTGAATCCATTCGAACTGGTTTTCGAGCTGTTGGATTGATTTCTCGTAGCCAGCTACATCGGTGGCCAGCTTCTCCCTGTCGTGCATGTACTGCTTGATCAACAAGGCGCCATCAGCAATCTCCTGCTTCTTGGACTTCAGTGCGTTGCGCAATGAAGTCAGTTCATCGTCATAACCAGAAAGCGTCGCTCGTTCCTGTGTCAGTTTTGATTCTACCTTGTCCACCTCAGCTTGAATCTCTTCCAGCTTGGTCTGCATGTTGCTAAGCTCCGTCTCGACCCTCTTGATAGCACGTTCACCCTCCGCAATGGTCTTTTCGCAAGCAGTGATTTCGGCGTGTGTTTGCTCGATCTCTAATTCCAAAGTTCGAACTTCACCCTGACGAGCCTTGATCTCTCCACTACGCTTCTGCACGTCAGCTTTCTTGCCCTTGATCTCGGTCTTGAGCTGGTCGAGCTTGGAGTCTTTGTTCTTGTCAAACTCTTCCATCTCCTTTTCGAGCCGCTTGGCTTCTTTGCTTGCGTCCTGTTGCCGTTTCTTAGCAGCATCGATAGCTTCCTTGAGCTCAACGATCGAGGCTTTAGCTTTCTCGACTTCACCGATGATGCGGGTAGCGTTGGATCCGCTGATCTGCGATTCGAGCAATGTCACCTGGTGACGCTTGAGGTCTAAGTCACGCTTGGCTTTCGAGAATGACGACATCTGTGACTTGGCAGCTTGGATCTGCGATTCGACCTTACCAAGCTCGAGCTTGGCTTCCTTGAGTGCCTTGTCGATCTTGATGAGGTCTTGCATCTTGACGAGAACATTGCCTGAGTGGGGCTTGGATCCGCCTGAAAGCGTGCCTTGCGGATCGTAGACATCGCCATCGAGCGTCACCGACTTCATGCGCACCGCATTCTCAAACGTGACACGCTTAGCCGTAGCAGCATCAGCGCAGATCAGCGTGTTACCGAACACGTACTCCATAGCACGGCTCACGTCGTCGTCGTAGCCAACAAGCGACAGAGCGAGGTCGACTTTACCAGGCGCAATCCTCTGTGCGGCGCCAATTTTCTCAGCGCTAGCGACAAAGGCATTGATCTTGTTGAGAGGAATCAAAGTGACGCGCTTCTTGAGTTGACCGTTGGCCAACAGTTTAGAGCCAACCCTCTCGTCCTCAACGACAACATTGTAGAGTCGGCCACCCGCGCAGATCTCGAGAGCAGTCGAGTACTTGTGCTTGTCTTGATCGAGCTGGATGAGAGATGCGACCAGACCTTTGACGCGGGAACGATCAAAGTTGGGCTCCGGGTCCGAGTACTGGAAGTCCATACCTGCCAGCTTGGACTTGAGACCTTCCTTGCGCTCGAGAAGATCTGAGACACGTCGACTCCACTCAGCCTTGGATTGCAGCAGTAACTTCTCCTTCTCATCGTTCCAGCCAAGCTTCTCCATGTGAGCTTCGAGCTGCTGCACAGCGCCGCGCGAAGTCTCGAGCTCGCTCATGAGACCGGCTGCGTCCTTTTGAGCTTTCTTCGCAAGCGGCTCCTTCTGCTTGACTTCCTTCTCGAGATGGCCGATACGCAGCTTGGACTGCTCGATCTCTGTACCGGCCGCTGACTCTTCAGCACGTGCAGATGCGATCTGACCCATGTATCCACCAGCAGAGCTTTCACCGCTCTTCGACTTGGACGAGGAGGCCATACCGGTGAGCAAGGTCTGCAGAAGCTCGTCTTGCTTGTTGACTTCCGCCACAGCACCGTCGTAGTCAGCCTTGAGTTTGGAGAAGCTGCCTGAGAGGTTGACCAGTTCGGCTTGCTTCTCCTGCAATGTTTCACGCAACGACTCGAGCGCTGCCTGATCCGCCTGAAGCTTCTTGCGCTCCTCTTCGACCGAGCCCATCTTGATGTCGACCTGTGCCTTGCGTTTGACGAGATCATGTTGAAGCTCCTTGCTCTGGTTGACGAGTGCCTGAAGCTTGCCACCCTTGGTCATTTCGGCTTCCTTTTTTTTCTCGATTTGCGCCAACTCCTTTTCGATGCTCTCGATCTGACGTTTGAGAGCTTTGGCCTCATCTTGGCGGTCCTGTACATCCTGCGTCTTTTGATCGACAAGGGCTTTCTTCTCCTCGAACTTAGCGCAGTACTGCTGCCATTCGTAGGCTTTGGCAAGACGTGTGAGATGGTCGAGTTCGGTGCTAGCCTTCTGGTATTCGAGGAAGGAGCGCTTTTCCTCTCGCAGCTTGTCAAGCTTGGGAGTAATCTCTTCCTCGAGCAGAGCCGTGATCTCCTTGACCTTCTGATCCTTCTTGGACATGGTCTTGATAGCCTTATCTTTACGATCTTCGAACATGCGAGTTCCTGCGGCTTCCTCGATCATCGAGAGGATCTCTGCTGGCTTCATGTTGAGTACCTTGGTGATCTTGCCCTGCATGATGAGGAAGTTGGGGTTGTTGATGTTGAGCTGAACGCTCTGAAACATGTTTTGCACGGCTTGTTGTGTGGCCTTGTGACCGTTGATGAGGTATTTGCTGAGCCCACCCATGGCAATCTGACGCGTGACGGTGATCTGTGGGCAGTTCTCGAACGAGACGGGAGACTTGCTGCGATCTGTGTTGTCAAATACGATGGTGACGGAGGCCTTGGTGATACCTGCTTGACCTCGCTTGTAGATCAGATCTTGCAAGTTGTTGGCTCGAACTGCTGTGAGGTTGGTGATACCCAGAACAAAGCAGATCGAGTCCAAGATGTTGGATTTACCGGAACCGTTGAGACCGGTGATAGCATTGAAGGAAGCATCGAAGCCCGTGACCGTCGTTCGGTTCGGATACGACTTGAAGCCGTCAATTATGAGCTCTTCGATACGCATCTTTGCTTGTCTCTATAGGGTGCTGCGGTGTGGGTCTAGGTTGAAACGGTGCGAGGCTTGAAGCTAGAAAACGATCCGACAGTCTGCGACAAAAGGCTGGTCGCAATGTAGATGCTAGCCTATCGAATCCTCCAAGGGAGAGCTGTTGTTGCGTCAGTCGCTGTCGTTGTTGCAGAGGCGGGTGTCGGCGTAGGCCTGCTGATCGAGAACAATGTAAAAGGTCCCGAACTTAGTAAAGAGCCTGGTTCGAGAGCATGGTCTCGTTGGTGCACTATGTGTCGGCGAGCCGGTTGGTTGTCGTTGTTGGTGACGAGAAGCGAAAGGGCTGAGAATGCTGAGTTGGCCTTCAAGCGAACGAGTGTTGTTCTCGCCTCTGTTGCATTATTATTTTATGGGGGGCTGGACGCGCGGCTCTCTTTGCGCAGACCAACACGCGGAGCCACTTTCGCCGCTCAGCAGCCAGCAAAAACGCGTCTTGGCCAAAAGCTCAATTTAGCCAACCTGTTGATTTACGTCACGTGCCCAGTAGAAGATACCGGTTTAACACTTTGAACTAGGCCGAAAAGCACTCTCTGTCTTGCTGTTCACCTGTTGCTCTTCCATGAATCAAAGTTCGCATATTACTCAGTCGCTTTCCAGCAAGATGTGTATACAGTACTTTCACATTGCATTGCAGCTTCGCCCTTCTAAAGTCTAAACACACCAATAGCCTGCTGAATACCATCATAGATGACCGTGTTGTCGGCAGGAATGTACTGCTTGGTGATCAACTTGATCGCCTCCTGCGCCACAACACCTCCCAACAGCGCTGTGGTGGGAGGCAAACTTGCATCTCCCGACCTGACCAGCTCCTGAACACTCTGCTCAATCTTCACCCAGCCATCGCCGTCCTCAGCGATGCTGAATTTGTCGGTAGCGATCTTCTTGGCCAACGCCAGCAATTCTTCTTCATCACCGCTCGTGTCAACGCTTGACGATGCTGCAGCATCGTCACGCATCTTGACGTCGATACTGTTGATATCAGTCTCGCCAGTGGGTGTTTCTGACTTTTGTCGCTTTGCTGCGCGGTGACTGTCAGCTGCCTGATTGGCTACTTCGGATGTGGACGAGGTGGATGAGGCTGGTGCTGCTGCTGATGTCCCGGAGGAAGTGGAGGAGGAGGAGGAGGCGTGAGGCACTCCAGGATATCTGCCGTGCTGCTCGACAAATTGGTCGACTGCCGCGAATGAGATGTGATGCTGAAAGGTGCATGGGTTGACAGGATCCATAAAGCCAAGCATGGCTGCTTCTTGGTTGGGCTCTTCGGTGCGTTGCTTCTTGCTGCGTCCGCGAATCAGCTTGAGGTATCCTGCATGCTTGACGAACGCTTCGATCTCATCATCGGCAATCTTGCCTTTTACACCCGCCGACTTGCAGGTCTCTCCAACGAGCTGCTTGAACTGCGCCAAGTCTTGCAGCGCTCTCGTTCTGTACACGTTTTGCAGCTTGATGTAGCCTTGTGAAGTGGCCTTCATGTCTGGAACCGAGCCGGACAGCGGCAAAGACTGTGTAGGTGACGCCGCCACGAACTCGCGCAATGCCCTTACCAAGATCCAAAAGTTGGTCGAAGATGATGTGAGGTTATCGCAAGCAGGGTCCTTGAACATGGCCTGCACCTTGTCAGGAACGCCGCCTCCGCCGACTCCATTCGACGCAAGAGGACGCCACAGGTGCTTGCCCAAAGCCGAGACTGCCTCGTCAAAGTTTTCAGAATCAGGATTGCCAGCGAGTCGAGATGCGTTGATGAGCTTGAGAAATGCATCGCGATCCTTGCTGGTCGGCAGGTTGCCGTCATGTGTCGATTGCCACTCGACCAGCTTCTTGATGAGAATGATGGGGAACGGGATATGGCTGTGTTCCATCGTATCGGCTGTATTGAGATCGAATTGGTGAGTTAGATCCAACAACTCTGGGAACGGCCGTGTAATTCTGAGATCGACAAGGCTATCCGGATGTGTCTCAATGATGCCGAGCTCCTTCAAGCTGATTTGCATCTCGGCAAGCATCCCTGCGCTGCGCACTCGGAGGAGAGGCACTTGCGGTGATGGCGGCTGCAAGGCCCACAGCGCCTCGGATAGGGATAGATCGAACGATCTTGACTGATTGACCGAGATGACGAGTGTGAAGCCGGAAAAGAATCCAGAGTTCGTTTGAAGCAACGCGGCCGGGTTCTGTCGTGAGTAAACAGAGAGGAGGATAGTCGGTCAGTGAACGAGAGACTGATGCCATCGTATTTGTGCTTTGAACCTACCTGTAGCTTAGCTGAGCAAGTGACGCTTCGGTTCATCTCGGCAAGCAGCCTGCACATCTCTTCGGCAGCGTACTTGCCCTCGCTCTCGCCTGGCTGCAGGAAGAAGTTGACGCCGAGATCAGCGTCGTTGACGATTGCATCATCAAGCAGCACAAATGAGCCGATGCCTGGCAAGACGAGGTTTTTGAGGATTTGTGCCGAGAGTGCCGATGCTCCAACCACGAGAATTCGCGACCTTTCGAGGGAGGATTGGCCTGAGGAGGCCCATAACCTGAGCTGTCGGTCGTATCGTTGTGTGTGAGCCGAGGGACGCTGGCTGTTGTTGGTTATGGACGAATGCGTGGGCGGCAGTGGATCTATGCCGAGGCTCGCCATTCTGACAGTCGGCACTACCCTCTTGCTTGAAGCGATACAGCGGTTGTGCAGATGATGGTTATGTTTGAAAGCAAGGCAGCGTTATGCTGAGCAAGGTGGAGGTGAGACTCAGCTTTTTCTTTTTCTTGTCTCGCACAGACCACCGCTTTTGATTACACCAGAATTTTGGCTGGAACACTCGAGGGTCCAACAGGCAGCCAAATTCACGACGAAGAAGCGTTGGACAGTTTGGGAAGCTTGTGTTGAAAGTGTTGGTCTCTCTTCTGCGTTGCTTCGTTCCTTTATCAACACTGCTAGACATTGCCAGCAGTTTTTCTGGAGCCAACAGCGCTTCGAGCATGTCGGGCACACATCTCGACCCCGCATCGACGACTACAGCACCGTCGTTATCAGCATCAGCCACAACAAGCAGACCTGCAGCAGAATCATCTGAAGCACGCAAGGTATCCTTTCAGCAACCCCGCCCTGCTGCAACTCCGAGCCGGTCTTCCTCCTCGGCACATCTAGCAGCATCCGGCGCTTCAGGCTCCAGCCAGGCAGGTATAGGCTCACAAGCTTACTCCGCCTACTCTGGCGTCACCCGCAGACACTCGCTATTCGGTACAGAGGACCGAGTGATTCTCGACATCGGCAGTAGATACTCCAAGTTCGGATTCAGTGGCGAGCCTCGACCTCGAGCCATTGTACCGTCTGTCGCGTTTGCACAGCCATCGACTTCCTACCTTCGCCTCGACGCTTCCTCCTCAGATGATCCCTACGCTACAGGCGACATCCTCTGGGATCTCGACTTCGAACGATGTCGGGACGACCAGTTGCGACGTGGCAAGCGTGCGCTACTACTCGCTCAGCTTACGCAGCTCCTCCGGAATGCCTTCACGCAGCATCTCATGGTAGATCCAAAGCAGCGTAAGGTGCTGGTGGTTGAGAATCCGATGCTGCCCACGTCAGTCAAGGAGATGATCTGCAAGGTGCTGTTCGACAACCTTCAAGTTCCATCCGTGTCCTTTGTGCCGGCACCTCTTCTGAGCCTGTTGGCGGTGGGAAGAATAACAGGTCTCGTGCTGGAAGTTGGATATCTGGAGACGACATTGATGCCGGTGTACTATGGAAGGCCGTTGACGAGTCATACGATTTCGAGCTCGAGGGCGGGCAAGAGACTCAATGCGAGGTTGAAAGCATTGTTGCTGAGGTATGGAAAGTTCGTGGCTGCGCAGAATGGGTTGCAGGACTCAGCAAAGTCTTTGAAGGAGAGGACGCGGTCCATTGATCCAGTGCTGTTGACGGACAAGAGACTGGAGCAGATCAAGGCGAAAGCGCTGTTCGTGAGCTCGTACGATTCGGCACTCGAGGCAATGCAGGAGCTCTTCTCTGTCCTCGAGCATGACCCGTCAGAAGCTCCAAACCAAACAAGTATTGCAGAGTCAAAGGCAGCAGCGGCAAAGTCGATCCGCCAGAAGTATTCTGCGGCATCAAGCGCAACTCCTTTCACGTTCGCTATCACACCAGAGTCGGTGGATCCGAACAGCACTGCATCCCTCATCCAAAGCGTTCAAGCGCAATCCTCGACATCCACATCAACGTTAACCCCAGTCTTGTCATCATCACTCCAGAAGAACCGTGTGTCAGGCGTTATTTCAATACCAGGATGGGTCCGCGAACGAGCTGCAGAGCTTCTCTTCGAACAAGGCGATCACGATGACCCGGGACTTATGGACATGACAGTCAGCGCTATTGCGAGGCTTCCGATCGATTTGCGAAGAGTCATGTGTCAGACT
Source organism: Ustilago nuda (assembly GCA_022963125.1). Taxonomy (NCBI): domain Eukaryota; kingdom Fungi; phylum Basidiomycota; class Ustilaginomycetes; order Ustilaginales; family Ustilaginaceae; genus Ustilago; species Ustilago nuda. Next base: position 86,314 of record JALCUS010000004.1, on the reverse strand, counting down.
GCACTGGTATCGGGCGGAACAGCGATGCTTCCTGGCTTTGCTAATCGCTTCCGTTCACAACTGGCTTTGGCGATAGAGAAAGCTGAGCAGCCAGGAGGAGAGCTTTCCATCGATCGACACACCCGGCGAATCAAGCCAGATCAGGATGGGAAGGACAACAAGACCAATGAGGATGGGTCAAAGCTACACCGCTCAGTAGCAGGGTTGAATGATCCTTGGCCAGACGTGACACGATCTCAATCAAGCAAGACCGGAAAGGGTAGCACGGAAGATGGATCAGCGCCAGCATTCGCAGCTAACCTGTTACCTTGGATGGGGGCGTCGCTTGCAGGAGCGCTCAAGACAACTTCGCTTAACGCTATCTCGCGTGAAGCTTATGACGAGGCGACAAAGACGGTTCAAGATGAAACAGAGACGGCTCAGGAGGATGCAGATCAAGAAAAAGAGAATCTCAAGGAGAAGGGCGCTAAAGCGAACAGACCAGCAATGTCGGCGGCTAGCAAGCGAGGCTCTTTCGTAGGTGTTGTCGGAGGGTTGGAGACTGGCGCTTATGGAGGACTGGCTGCTGTGAGCAGACATCTGGTTGGTGTGCCAGGTGGAGCAGGAAGTGGGAGCAGTGGTGCGAATCAGAGCAAGCCTGCCAGGCCCAGTTCCACTACTAGCTCTTCGGTTGCCAAATCTCCCTCCGATATGCCGTAACAGAGGCAACATGATTCGGCTCATTAATTCACAATTGTGCCTGTGGTTTGATCCGAACGTTCATGGTTGATATGCTGGCTGCGTCGACTGCTGCAATGCGATGCGATGCGATGCGATGTGATGCGATGTGATACGATGCCGTACTGAACGTCAAAGATGCGAGTCAGACCGTTCTGTGTGCCTCATTTGAGTACGGGTCAGGCAGTATTACAGGCGGATCGGATGCTGATGTTACAGATAGTCATTGCATTGTATGTGCGTAGGGTAGTGAAAGCTAGTATTTTATCGGGGATCGAGGTTGAGTGCTGATGAAGGAAGATCACACTTACTCGTTGATCTTGGCAAGGATCTCCGAGTCGCGGATGAGGAGGTACTCGTTCTCACCGACCTTGATCGAGTTGCCGCCCCAGCTGGGAAGAAGAACCTTGTCACCGGACTTGACCGAGGTGGGGACGATCTTGCCATCCTTGTCGGGAGCACCGGGCCCGGTAGCAATGACGCTAGCCTCGGGAAGAGGCGAGGAAGCGACGGAAGATGGAAGGAAGATACCAGTGGCGGTCTTGGTCTCGGGCTTGAAGCGCTGGACGAGGACGCGGTCGAGGAGAGGGACGACCGACTTGATCGATCGGATGGTGGATTGAGTGGCCTGATGGTTGTCGATTGAACGTATGGTGGGGTCGAGTGGGCGAGGACAGAGGTTGCGAATCATGCAACGGTGTGTTGAACAGAGAAAGCAAAGATAGTCAGAAGCCAAGCTTAACAGTGGAAGCATAGGGACATCAATTCCAATGGCGATTGCTACGTACCATGATGAAAGATGTGTCTGGGGGAGCGGGACGTGAAGAGGGAGAAATGGTGTGAGTGCAAGGTGGAGAAGTAGACAACAACGGCAACTGGGAAGAAAGCGACAACTTGAGAAAATCAACTCGGAACCCGGAAAAGCACTTGTCGCCATAGCATCAAATGGCCACACCAACACTTTGCCATAGACAAGCACACTTGAACCACTCTCAGGACAACGTTGCTCTCGCCAAAGACCTTCTTTGACAATCATACGCAACGAACAATCCAACCCCTTCGGTGTGAGGCAAGGTGGCACGAGAGGGTCATCTACAGAGTCGCTTGATGCGCCTCGCACTCATACGTCTAGAACTTTCCAGAGCTGTCATTTGGCTGTTCAGAAGAACTGAGCCTTTTCCTGTCCGCTAAGCCAGTCAGAAGTCGCTGTGTGGAACCCAAAGAAACAAAATCGGGCAAAACCGTGATCGAGCCAAGAAAGCCAGAAAAAGAAGAAAAAAAAAAAAGAAAAAAAAAAAAGGTGAGAAAAAGTCAAAATTTTGGCTTTCCACAGAAGGCGGCAGAACAATGCCGAAACGAAGAAGAAGAAGAAGAAGAAGAAAAAAAGAAATCGGGAGTGTGGAGTTGGCTAACTCTGGAAGAAACAGCAAGAGCCTCGTGTAAGCAGCCAAGGCACAGAAATTCAAAGAAAGCCAAAGAGCCTTCCGGTTACTGAAGCAACAGTAAGGTCCAGATTTCTTCTCGTCCGTCAAAGGCTCGTCGTGTTCACCGCTCTTTCTCCACCCTCATCATCCATCACCTCTGCTTCATCTTGCGTCTCTCATCTTCGACTTTTGCTATAACGTCGACCAAGTAGTCAAGGAGGATCATCCACGCATACCTCTCCCCATCGCTTCCTTACATTCCTCTCGCAACCATGTCTCTTCTTCGTAGGGCCGTTACCCCGGCTCGCAAGGCCGCCTTCAACCAGGGCCGTAGCTTCTCCACCTCGCTTGTCGCCAACGCTCACAAGGAGGTCAAATTCAGCAACGATGGTCGTGCCGCCATGCTCAACGGTGTCAACCTCCTCGCCAACGCCGTCTCTGTCACTCTCGGTCCCAAGGGCCGTAATGTCATCATCGAGCAACCCTTCGGTGGTCCCAAGATCACCAAGGACGGTGTTACCGTAGCCAAGTCCATCACCCTTAAGGACAAGTTCGAGAACCTCGGTGCTCGTCTCGTCCAGGATGTCGCCAACAAGACCAACGAGATCGCCGGTGACGGTACTACCACCGCCACTGTCCTTGCCCGTGCCATCTATGCCGAGGGTGTCAAGAACGTCGCTGCTGGCTGCAACCCCATGGACCTCCGACGTGGTGTCCAGGCCGGTGTTGACGCCGTCATCAAGTTCCTCGAGACCAACAAGCGCGCCGTTACCACCTCGGCTGAGATCGCTCAGGTCGCTACAATTTCCGCCAACGGTGACCAGCACGTCGGTCAGCTCATTGCCACCGCCATGGAGAAGGTCGGCAAGGAGGGTGTCATCACTGTCAAGGAGGGCAAGACCCTCGAGGACGAGATCGAAATCACCGAAGGTATGCGCTTCGACCGCGGTTACATCTCACCTTACTTCATCACCGACGTCAAGACTGCCAAGGTTGAGTTCGAGAAGCCCTTCATCCTTCTTTCCGAGAAGAAGATCTCGGCTCTCCAGGACATTCTCCCCTCGCTCGAGGCTGCTGCTCAGGCCCGTCGCCCCTTGCTCATCATTGCTGAGGACGTCGACGGTGAGGCTCTTGCTGCATGCATTCTCAACAAGCTCCGTGGTCAGCTCCAGGTCGCTGCCGTCAAGGCTCCCGGATTCGGTGACAACCGTAAGAGCATCCTCGGCGATCTTGGCATTTTGACCGGTGCTCAGGTCTTCTCCGACGAGCTTGAGACCAAGCTCGACCGCGTCACCCCTGAGATGCTCGGCACCACCGGTGCCGTCACCATCACCAAGGAGGACACCATCTTCCTCAATGGTGAGGGCGACAAGGACCATCTTGCCCAGCGATGCGAGCAAATCCGTGCCGCTATCAACGACACCACCACTTCCGAGTACGACCGAACCAAGCTCCAGGAGCGTCTTGCCAAGCTTTCGGGCGGTGTTGCTGTCATCAAGGTCGGTGGTTCCTCCGAGGTTGAGGTCGGAGAGAAGAAGGACCGATACGACGATGCTCTCAACGCTACCCGTGCTGCTGTTGAGGCTGGTGTCTTGCCCGGTGGTGGTGTTGCGCTCTTGAAGGCTTCTTTGGCGCTCAACGACGTGGCTACTGCCAACTTTGACCAGCAGCTTGGTCTTTCCATGCTCAAGGCTGCTCTCAACCGACCTGCCCGCACCATTGTTGAGAACGCCGGCGAGGAGGGTTCCGTTGTTGTTGGTCGCTTGCTCGAGAAGCCCGGTGACTTTACCTACGGTTACGATGCCAGCGTTGGCGAGTACAAGGACATGATTGCTGCCGGTATCTTGGACCCTTTGAAGGTGGTCAAGACCGCTTTGCAGGATGCTTCCGGCGTCGCTTCGCTCTTGACCACCAGCGAGTGCTGCATTGTCGAGGCTCCTGAGGAGAAGGGTTCTGCAGGTGACATGGGTGGTATGGGTGGTATGGGAGGTATGGGCGGCATGGGTGGTATGGGCTTCTAAGCTGATCACCACCACTCCTCACACTCTTGTGAATCATCGACACCTCGCCTTTCCATCTATGCATAGCTCAGCACAGCATGTTCTCTTTCCCCTTTTTTTTCTGTCTACATCAAGTGTATTTCAATAGTATTCCCGTTTATGCTCCCAAAAGAAAGATGGCTTGGCGCCGTAATTGTTTCGTCATCACCACTCATGACACTCTTGCAATCATTTTGGACTTTTTCAGAGAGATGCATAAGAGCTGGATTTGTGTTGTGTTACAATCGTTTGTGATCGATTCATGGTGCTTGCTTTGAACGAGTTTTGAGCCATGCTTTGGCGCGAGCAAGGCGTTCGGCTTGTTTGCGCTTCTTTTCAGCGTCTTGGTCAGCATTCTCTTCTACTGCATCTGCTTTATTGGCTGGTAATGGTGTCGCCGCAGTTGCTCCTGCTTGTTGCTCAGATTCGTCTTCGCTATCGCTGTCATCGTATGCTACCAGACCCAGTCTTGTTCCTGAGTTGCCTTGCAATAATGTTTGTCGTGATGGCTGCAGAAGTCGAAGTACGTCTTCGTAGCTCATCTCGCCTTTTGCTTTCTTCAGCTCCTCCCACACCCTTACTGGATCAGTGATTTCATCTCCCTTTTTGCTTCGGATGCTGCTATGTAGGAAAGCGAAGCGATCATCGCCGCCATGGTTGGCCAAGATCTTAAGCTCTAGCAGCGATGGGTTGGTCGAGTTTGACAAGCCTCGAGCTGTCTTTTGCATCAGTTCGAATTGACTCTTACTGAGGCCTATCTTCGCAGTCGTATCTGCACCAGGTATCGAGGGTCTTTTGGTGTCGATCTGAGGTGTAGTAGGTGCAGACAAAGGTGTTGGAGAGCGCAAACTGGCTAGTCGAGCTGCATGATGAGCTTCCAGACGAGCTTTGGCTTTTGTGTGAGAGAAACTGGCTGCCTCCGCATCAGTCATGTAGAAGAGATCTTCTGTGTCACTGTCCAGATCTGACCATCCTACATCATCGTCTTCTTTTGCGCTTGTCAGTTGGACTTTGGGGGGAAGGTCTTGCAATAGATGTATCGCATCGTACCGGTCAGCGATGACCTGCTGATCGCCGGAAGCGCTGGTCCACTTGACAAGACTCGTTGCCCACTCCGACTTTGCCTCTTTGTGTTGCGAAGAGAGCGGTGGAGCATACAGACAGCGCTTGAGCCCGGTGTCATAATTGAGGGTAATTTCGTATGAGCATGGTCGCAAAACAGAGCCGGACTGAGGGTTTGGGCCGGAAGAGGGCGAGGCGAAGATGTGTGATGAGGCGCCTTCCTCCACCGAGGGACCATCGAAGCGCTGTCGCTTGTTCGGAGGGCGGCTCATCCCTTCCCTCTTAGCCGCTGCGAGGGTCAGAGGCCGAGGGCGGTTAGGGATGATGAGGACGAAGCAGTTGGCGGAGTGAAGGTGGATAAGAAGAAAGTGTAGTTGCATGAAGCTGAACCCTGAAAAAAATAAAAATAAAAAACAAAAAACAAAAAACAAAAAAACTCCACATCCGAATCCCGAAGAAAAATGTTGGAGAGGAAGAAGCATTGCGGCTGCTCACAGACCATTCATTCTCACTTTGCGCATCTTCCACTCTCCCAATCAACGCTCAACGGCGCCACAACAGCCCACGACGCCAAGCTGAGCATTCCTAATACACTCCTTCACGTAGGTAGCACTACTTGCAAATCAAGACCGACGCAGCAAGACGAAAGAGACATCAAAGGAGCCAAGAGCAGCATCATAACATGTCGGACTTCTATGTCCGATACTAGTAAGTCTTACCTCCCGTTAAACCACAGCTGGCAAAACTGCGCTATATCATACTGACAATCTCCCTTTTGGTCTGTCCGTCGATTTGATACTCGCTCGCAGCACTGGTCATCAAGGCAGACACGGCCATGAGTTCCTCGAGTTCGAATACTCCCGCGGTCGCTTGAGATATGCCAACAACTCCAACTACCGTAACGATAGTCTTATCCGCAAAGAGAGTGAGTTCAAATCTCTTGCTCTTCTCATCCTACAACAATCGCTGCTTGATGCTGACTTTCTTGTTCCTCTGATGAACACAACGATGCTTGGATTTGACAGTGTGGATCAGTCCCCTTATGGTAGACGAACTGCGACGGATCGTAAAGGAGTCCGAGATCATGCGAGAAGACGATGCCAAATGGCCCAAGAAGAACGTAGCTGGTCGACAGGAGCTTGAAGTGAGGCTGGGGAAAGAACATATTTCGTTTGAGGTAAGCACACTCTCCCTCTCTCGGCACCAGCCTCCTCTCGCGAAGCGAACAGCACTGACGCCAATGTGATTCTAAATCTTGGCCATTGCGACGAACAGACAGCAAAGATAGGCTCACTAGTCGACGTACAAGATAGTCAAGATCCAGAAGGATTACGAGTCATGTATTACTTGGTACAAGATCTCAAGGTAAGCTCGCTTCCTCGCCCTCTTCCCTGTAAATACCTTTCATCGAGGTCTGCGACTCACGCTGCTGATACAATCCATACTGACTCGCTGACATGACCATGTCGATGAACTTGCGCTTTGTAGTGCCTCATCTTCAGCTTGATCTCTGTACACTTCAAGATCAAACCTATCGCATGAAAAGCCCCCCTTTCACTGCACTGCTTTCGAATTCTGCTTCTCGTCAACTTGTTGTACTTTTAGCTTTGCAATGCATACGTCATGTACCATTCACTGCTGTCTCTATGACTGTGTGAGAGCCCATCCGTTCTTGGCTGGGCTTGCGAAGACGAGCAGAAGGCACACCGTATATTCAACACAGACACATCAAATTGTGTCGTTGATCTGCGAATGACGAAAAAGGGCAGCCAAAAAAATGGTCACAAAAATCAAGCTCTCCGATGAGAGCTACTCTTAATCGTGCTGCGATTGCAAACCTGTGTAAGACAGGGCTCTATTATTTGATGTACAAGACCAGGGACAAGCCTCAAGATTCTGCTTGTTCACAGAACCGAAAACTAGGATAAGGTTTAAGCTGCTGAGGATGAGCACTGGCGGCAAGCAGATCTCCCGATGTTGTCATGCATCACCGATCCATCAAGCCGATTGGCCGAAGGAGGGGCAAACGCGCGACGCGTCCCACGGCTTGATATGTGATTATAGAAAGAAAAACAACAACAAATACAGCATCTGCGCTTGCGCGGATTCCGTGCATGTTTGCCCTTGTTCCTAAAGTCACATCTCACCTCGCGCACCTTCAACACTTTGTCTTGTCTCCTCTTCTGATCTCGCTATGTCCATGTCTTCTTTAGAGATCGTTTGAAATACCAGCACAAATCATCGAACTTGCAGCTTACTGCACAGCTCAGTATCAGATGTACGCGACTGGTCTGAAGAGAGAGAGAGAGAGAAGGCTAGGGAAGGAGAGAGAAGCGGGTGATGAAGAGGAAATTCGGGGGGTGCACGTTCGCATCTCAGAAGAAAAATAGCAAAGGCACGGTCAAGAGAGCCTTGAACTTTCAATTGGGACTAAAATTGAAGTCGTTCTGTGGATTCAAATTAAAAGCTCGCGTGCGTGTCACTTTGAAAGTGTACAACAAAATTGAAAATGCCTCGCGAATCTGCGAATTCTCTCTGTATTTGAGTTTCAGTTTGGCTCCTGCGACGACGAGAGAACAACACTTTTTCTTTGTGAAGGTGTGTCTGAGAGAGAGAGAGAGAGAGAGAGAGAGCGCTGAGATGGCGCCATGCCTGCGTGCGAAAATCATTGTGTGAGAGGGTTCTAGACATGCGTGTGTCTGTGCTTCTCTGTCCGAGAGAGAGAGAGAGAGTGTGTGTGTGTGTGTGTGAAAGTTGCTTTGGAAGAGAGCAAGTCTGGGTGCGCGCACACTTGTCCCAAGTCAAGTCCAACACTTTTTGCCAGAAGAGAGATCTGCTTGTCCGCTCCGTTGTCGGTGCCCGCGTCAGCCAGCTCAGCTTGCGAATCATCACTTACAGCGCCCACCATACGCTCTTGATCACCACCACCACCCTTTCTCCTCTCTGCGACCGTTTCTCTCATTTTCTCCTACGCAACACCTTCGTTTCGCAGACAGGACTTTCCCGTTCCGTCTTTGGTCAACACTCAGTAAGCTGTAAGTGTCACGTGCGATGACTGCCAACAGTACTTGAAGCAATACGGCTATCGATCGCGACCACGACAAAGCAGACACACCAGCAACACCATCCTTAGACAGACCCACACAACCTGCACATGGATCGCAACTCTAGCAAAGATGGAGGACAAGTCGGACAACCTATCAGCACGCTACTCAGTCCGACATATGCCTAGTTGGCTCGGAAAGGGAGATAATAGAGGTCGAAAGGACAAAGACCAACAGCCCTATCGCGTTCCAGGTGATCGTTCGACATTATACGATGGGCACTGGTTGGATCCCAAGATCTTCCAGGAGTCTTCGAGCGGGACGTGCAGATATTCTGATCAGAGGGACCCGAAGTTCCGCCTTCAGCAGAGCGCGGCAATCAACATCCGCGGCACCCTCAGCATTACTCTACCCAACTTCTCGTCTATGGTCTCCCGACTTTCGATGCATCTTACCCCTCAGGCCGTGCTTTCGCTCTCGCGATTGAAAAACATACATGCTGACTCGACTTCTTATTGATGCTGTGCTTCTGATCCGTGCTCTTTAGTCAACAACCCTTCAAGAACACCCTTACGACACCACTTCTAGTCCCTCTTCAAGATGCGTGAGATTGGTAAGTGACATTGCACTATCTTTGTGTCAAAACAGCTGAATCTGATCCGCTGACCATGTTCTCTTATCATGATCAAAACTGTGACCACCCCGCCATAACCATTTGACAATCCACTCGACATTCGCGCACTTTCATCCAACTTCCCCTTATCGACCCACAGTCCACCTTCAGACCGGTCAGTGTGGTAACCAAGTCGGTACCAAGTTTTGGGAGGTCCTCTCGGACGAGCACGGCATCGACCACAACGGTAACTACATTGGCACCAGTGATGATCAGCTCGCCCGCATCAACGTCTACTACAGTGAGGCCAGCGGCAACAAGTACGTCCCCCGTGCCGTCCTCGTCGACTTGGAGCCCGGTACCATGGACTCGACCCGTTCCGGGCCTCTCGGTGGTCTCTTCCGTCCGGATAACTTTGTCTTTGGTCAGTCCGGTGCCGGTAACAACTGGGCCAAAGGTCACTACACCGAAGGTGCCGAGCTTGTCGACTCAGTGCTTGACGTCGTCCGCAAGGAGGCCGAGAACTGTGACATGCTCCAGGGTTTCCAGATCACCCACTCGCTCGGTGGTGGTACCGGTGCCGGTATGGGTACCCTCCTCATCTCCAAGATCCGTGAAGAGTTCCCAGACCGAATGATGGCCACCTTCTCGGTCTTGCCTTCGCCCAAGGTTTCCGACACTGTCGTCGAGCCTTACAACGCCACCCTCTCGGTTCACCAGCTTGTTGAGAACTCGGACGAGACCTTCTGTATCGACAATGAGGCTCTGTACAACATCTGCTTCAAGACGTTGAAGCTCAACGCCCCCACCTACGGCGACCTCAACCACCTCGTCTCGCTCGTCATGTCCGGTGTTACCACCTGCTTGCGATTCCCCGGTCAGCTCAACTCGGACTTGCGAAAGCTCGCCGTCAACATGGTTCCCTTCCCTCGTCTCCACTTTTTCATGGTCGGTTTCTCGCCCTTGACCGCTCGTGGCTCGCAGTCGTACCGTGCGGTCACCATCCCGGAGATCACCCAGCAGGCTTTCGACAACAAGAACATGATGACCGCCTGCGACACTCGTCTTGGTCGTTACCTCACCTGCGCCGCTTACTTCCGTGGTAAGGTTTCGATGAAGGATGTCGAGGACCAGATGCAGACCTTCCAGCAGAAGCACTCGACTCAGTTTGTCGAGTGGATCCCCAACAACGTTCAGACTGCTCAGTGTGACATTCCTCCTCGTGGTCTCAAGATGTCGGTTACCTTTATCGGTAATTCGACTGCCATCCAGGATGTGTTCAAGCGTATCTCGGAACAGTTCTCGGCCATGTTCAAGCGTAAGGCTTTCTTGCACTGGTACACTGGCGAAGGTATGGACGAGATGGAGTTCACTGAGGCCGAGTCGAACTTGCAGGATTTGATCGCCGAGTACCAGCAGTACCAGGATGCCTCGGCTCTGGACGAGGACATTGAGGGCGAGTACCTTGAGGAGGAGGAGGAGCTTCCTCAGGAGTGAAAAGGGATACCATGACGTGTTTTGGACATGTACTCTATTGGCGGGCGTCGACTGGGGAGCCAGCTCAGTTTGTGGGAAAGGGATTGCAAAAATCTCGACGCCGTAGCTTCAGCCAAAGTCGGGTCGAGATGCAGCAAGTCCTCTGCTCGGATTGATGTTGCTGCTTCTCAACGGTGTCTGCCTCGTAGCCGGCTCTCTTTCAATCACCTCCTTTCCGCTTCTATCGATACACAAGTATGATAAAAACTCACATTTCCTTAGGCTTGCCTTGAAATTCCCCAAAGCTTTGTTATTTCCATCGAATCGAGTGTCTATGGCAGCATGTGTTGGGCGAGTATCAGTTGCCGGCGGCAAGAGATACTTGGAATCCAGGCATCAGGGAGGGCCTCAGGTGAAGAAGCGCGTATTTGATATCGATCATGATCCGATCCTGCTCACTGGCTAGCATTGCTTTGTTCATATGCTAGTTTCAGGAAAAGGGTGCAGGAGAGCCAGGATGACCAGGAAGGGTGACAGCAGAAGCGACCCCACAAACAGAAGTCTGACGTCGGATCCGCAAACTCAACCTTGTTTGTGCGATGCGCCTTTGTCGTGCGGGCAAGTATCAAGGATCAAGGCTTGACGGCTGATGGCTTCGCTTGCTGGCTTCGCTTGCTGGCTTCGCTTGCTGGCTTCGCTTGCTGGCTTCGCTTGCTTGCTTGCTTGCTTGGAGACGGGAAACTTGTGCGAGCTGAGGCGGCTTTTTCCACTTTCACACGAAACTTCCAGCTGGCCCAGATTTCCATTCGGTTCGGCTCGGTTACGTTGTGTCGTCCTGCTCACAAGCCCATCCTGATCTGCGTTGTGCTTTGGATCTTGGCTCAATCGCTTTGCCCAACAAGATCGTTGTACAACTCAGCAATGAGAGCCTTGAAGAGCTGACGGCTTGGGGTTGCGATCCGATTGAGTGGAAACGGTCAAGCCAGAGTAGTTAGAGAAGGAAGGAGGGATGGAGAGCAAAGCAAAGCAAAGGCCTCAGACATGTCGACGGCCAACTCAAGCGGAGCCAGACTAAGACAATTGCACTTTCAAAACCCTGGTGCAAGAAGAGGATTGAGAGCAGCTGCTCGGCCCCTCTCTCTTTCTGTGCGTATCTCTTTCTGTGCCTATCTCTGTCTGTGCCTATCTCTGTCTGCAAGAGTGTGGGAGACCTTCTGAGAATCATGTGAGCCAAAATAATGAATGAGGTCACGCTCCTCTCTCTCAGAAGCGGAAAAGCAAAGTCGCTTCCTGCTTGTTCGGCTAGAGAGGGACAGACACAAAGCTCAGCTTGGACACTGTCCATCCCTTCTCTCTCACACACACGCTCGACAGGGGCAAGCAAGACCTTCTAGCTTCCTTTTCTTTCTCCTTCAACCAGCACTTGCAACCAAAAGCGATCCAACCTCCATCTTGATATCCTTCTCCCGCTTTCTCCTATCTTCTCACCTCTCCGTGCCCGTTCCACTTCTTGGAACGAGTACAGGCCTAATCTTGGTTGTGCATCATCAGTAATTCGTCTCAGCCCTCGACCATCACGCTCTTCCAGCGACGCATCGATCGTTCTGATCGAAGCCGACAACTTTGGTAGCTTGGTCGATTCTTGGTCCAAGTCATCGGGTCGCTCCTAAGCAAACATCCCCAACAAGCAAGCAGTCGTGTTAAAGCTGCCATCTCCTCGACTCAAACAACAAGCGGCAACGACTCTTAAGCTCTTAGCACGATCTCCAGAAAGCGAGGCTTCACGATACCCACACTCCCATAGAAACAGCTAATACAAGCTCGGAAAGTCACCATGTCGAAACTTGTGAGTGTAGCCCTTCCTTTCCTCATACAGCATCCTCCATGACGCCACAGACCCTCTTGACTCACTTCTCTCTCTTCTCCCTTTCGATGACAGACCAAGTCCGAGCTCTATCTCAAAGAGCTCGACTCAGCCAGATTGCGCGGCAACTGGCTCTCGGAGCAACCAAGTCATTCGGGCAAGCCGCTACCCTGGAAGGAACTCCTTCGCAAGTTTGCTAAGCACAACGCTGACAGACCATGTAAGTGCACTGCCACCTCAATCTCCAGCTTGGATTGAGCTTCTTATTAACATGCTGTTCAGTTTGCCTTCCTCTCGCTCCTTGACAGTCCTCGCCGCACTTGCAACGCAAGAACAGCAACTCAAAGCCGTCATCCACAACTTTTATGTCGACTCGCAGTACACCGATGCATCCCACCTTGCCGACTACAAGGTGCATCCACGTGCTGGCGATGCCACCCTCTTCCCTCCCATCATGAAGTCCGGTGCCGAAGGCGTTGGCTGGTCTACAGAAAGCGTCTCACAGATCGCCGACCGCGTGCTCGAGTACGGCGATGGACAGAACAGGCTCGCTGCTCTTTCATTGCGCGCTTTAGCTCTCTTTGCTCTGGGTCGCGATGATGAGGCGGTCGACATTTTGCATCGCGAAAAGTTCATCGAGACCGCAGGCGAAGCTGCCCTTAGCCCCGAGATCCACAACAGTGCGTTGACAGGTCTCGTTTTGCAAGCCTTCACCATTTACGGCATGGCCAACGAGCGCCTTTTCTTGACCAAGAATGAGCCGGGCTACGCTCCCTTTGCTCTCGCCGGCTATGCTCGTGCCATCGAACTCCACGAGTTGGTTCGTGGAGGAAAGAAGGCCAATGCTCTTCGAGGTTTGCAAGCGGACGAGATCGAGCGATGGGCCGAGCTTGCTCTCTACCGCAATGCACTTCTTTCCATTCGGGCCGGCGAGCCAGTGCAGAGTCTGAACGCGCTTCGATCCTATCAGGCACATGCCAGTCGATGGCACAACGAGTTCCGTCTCCCACAACGCAACGTCATTCACCGATACTACCTGCTTGTTCTCAACCGCTCTGCTGAGCTAGGCACCTACGCTGATCCTCCCGAGCTGCCTCCACCTAGCCGTGATGACTGGAGGAGCAAAGCCTACCAGCTCTCTGTCGCCGCTATGGTTGCTTCCCGCGTTCAGATCCGCGATTACGAGTCCGAGCGTCTTCACCGCGATCCTGCCGCCAAGCGTATTGTGCCCACGTTCACCTCGCAACGCGTCACCTCGCGTACCGTCTCGAAGCGTCGTCCTCATGCCTACCGCCAACTGCGTGCTCCCAGTGTCTCATGGTCCAACGAATCGCTCACTGCTCAGCGAGCTGCCTTCTCATCCTTACAAAAGTCGACGGCATTCCCCAAGGCTGGCCACATCAACGACGAGGTGCTTGACTTTGCCGACCAGATGATCAAGGCTTGGGAGATCAATGGCGAGCTTGGTGGTGAGCAGGCTGACGACCTAGCCGACATCTTGCACGGGCTTGTTCAGTTGACTTTCCACTCGCAGCGTGTCGCTCGCTATTTGGTGAGGTTGCTGTTTGCCGCCGAGTGCTACGACGAGGGCAAGCGCGCTTTGCAAGCCTACGTTCAGATTGTGGAGAAGGCGAGGGAAGCAGAGCAGGGCTCCAATAAGGACTCCTCGGACAGCAACAAGGAGCTTAAAGCGGTCGAGAATGGAGATGCCAAACACGAGGCAAATGGAGCAAGCCCAGAGACCGTCACGTCCTCCAAGGACTTTGAAAGTGACGAAGTCTACGCCAACACGCTGGCTCATGGTGCATACTACGTAGGACGATATTGCAACGACTTTGCGTTGGCGGACAAGATGGCTAGCAAGGCTCTCGCTGTGGTACAAGACGGCTCCTCGGGCAAGTACAAGTCTGCCTTTGAAAAGAACGCCTTGTTGCTTGCTCGTCTCAAACGCGTCAGTGGATTTGCGAGAGCCGGTCTAGCCATCGAGCTTGCCGACCCAATTCGTAGACCTGCACTGCAATCCGAGGCGCTCGCCGAACTCACTGCTGCGGTTCAACTCGACGACCAGTCCTCCGAAGCCTACTATCAGCTTGCTTACCTGCAGGCTGAGCTGCGGGATATTCACTCTGCTCTCCAATCGGCACGCAAAGCAGTCGAGCTTGAGCCTGCGGATGTCGAGTCCTGGCACTTGCTTGTGCTTCTCCTATCTGCACAGAAGAAGTACAAGGATGCATTCAAGATCACTGAAGTGGCTCTCAACGAGTGCGAGAACGATGACCACAGTGTCAGCCAAAGTGTCAATGGATCTTCGCCTGCCAACTTTGCAGCTTCGCAGCTGTTGAGTGTCGATTACCCACCCAAGCCATTGGAGAGGAACGAGTCGATCTTGCGCTTGATGGTGACCTACAATGCACTGGAGGAGCTTAATGATGGTGTCGAGAGTGCAATTGCTGGGCAGAAGGAGCTGTTCACATACTTCCACCGCGTGTTCCCTTACGCTGCTGCTGCTGCGTCGGCGGGAGGAGCAGCTGGTGCGGGCGGAGGAGACAGCAGGGATTCGCGAATGTCAAAGGATCTGGGTGGTCTGCGACGCTATGGCTCGCTTGCTTCGGTTGGCGGTGGTGGACAGAACAGCAACGACACGGCGCTTGGACGATCTCAGACTACTGCAGATCGAGCGAGGTCGTATGCTCAGCGATCGGCCAGTGCCGCTGCAGGAACGCAGAAGAGTAATGCAGCCATCTTGCCTGGCATGACGCTTGGTGACCTTGACGAAGATCTCTCACGCTCCGGTGCCGAGCGAACGCTTCAACATCTCAAGCGACAGTCTCTTACACTTGCCAAGATCTGGCTCATCTCCGCTGCAAGCTTCCGACGTGCCAACCAGCTCAAAGAATGTCGATCCGCTATTCAGGAAGCCGAACGCTTACAGCCAGGCTTGGCAGATGTATGGGTGCAATTGTCGCTGTACTTTGCCGCTACTCAACAAACAAGGTTGGCTGTTGACTCGCTGCACAAAGCCCTCGCTTGTTCTGGTGGCGATGTAGCAGCGTCGGTTCACTTGGCGAGGTTGTTCTTGGCTGATCCGGAGTTGAAGCCCAAGTCTCTACCTCGATCTCCTGCGGCTGCTGGGACTGAGGCAGAGAAGGTCGAATCAAGTGTTGAGGCGAGTTTGAGTGGCAAAGCTCAGGACTTGAGCTCGGTCAGTCTTGCAGAGGGTTTACTGACGACGACGACAAAAGGTAACGGTTGGGACACCAGCGAAGCTTGGTTGTTCCTAGGTCAAGCTGTTGGCAAGAGTGAGAGGGCGGAGAGAGCGAGAGAGTGTTTCGAGTATGCGCTGCAATTGGAGAATACCAAACCGATCAGGCCGTTGACGATTGCTTTGCTGCGATGAGTGCAGTAAATTCCTAAGTTTCTTTGGATATCACACATGGTTCTGGTCTTTGATTTCATTTTAATGTCATCTCCTCTTACTTCTGATGCTGATTCGGGAATGATGGTGTGTGACAGTATGCGCATGGGAGGGTGTTGCTCAACTGCATATCGAGGAAAGATGATGCTGAAGAGGGCTGAGCGAATTCGGGCCTGCGTTGCGTTGCGGGGTTGAAAAAGGCGACTGTGATTGGAAGAGGCAGTTGGCCTGTGGCCTTGGCACGCGCAGCTCTAACTTATCGCCGATTTCACGAAATGACAAGGCAGTGGCAGAACAGCGTCACTGCTCACTGCTCAACTGCACTCACTCACACACGCACAGACCACGCCAACAAATCTGAAAGACAAGCAGGCCACATTCACATTGATCGAATCGAGACTTCTTTTGCTTAGCCTCGTTCCTCCTCAACACCATCCCTGATCATCACGAATCGCAACTTCAACTTCTGCATACACATATTGAAGCAAATTGGCATCATCGGACCAGCAAGCACTTTCAAAACCAGTTGTGCCGCACTATCACCGCCGACGCAGCTTCGATTTCGACCGTATCTCGATTATCAAGGGCAGCATCTTCCGAACCTTCGACCGGCATCGGCTCACACTTTCAGCAGCAATCGAGGGCTGAGACCTGTAGCCTAAGGCATTGCAGCCTAATTTGCGACCATCGCTTTACTGTCGCGCAACTTTAGAACTGCTGAAGCGATAGCATCGTTGCTCTCTTTTATCAGCTGGTCACATCGCTTCCACAACACTCGGCATGCAACACAAACTTCAAGGCTCGTAATTTGCATCCTCATTCGCACGCTCCTTCTTTTTTTGCATCACCTTGAAGCGCCAAGCAGCACTATCGTGTTACCATACACCCCGCGACACTCTAAGGTCAAGTAGTATCGTCCAGCATGTCCGGCAGGGAAGCTTCCAGCAGCTCGCGGCGTCAGCCTTCGGACTATCGCGAGGATCGTCGAGGTTCCGGGCCCAGTGGGTCCTCCTCACGCTCCTCCAGTCGAGTTGCATCTCGTTCTGCTTCTACTCAACGCAGCAGCAACAAAGAATCCAAACAACCGGTCCGAATCGGCCAGTACATCCTACAACAAACCCTCGGTACAGGCTCCTTCGGCAAAGTCAAGCTCGCCACTCACGCTCTCACAGGTCACCGTGTCGCAATGAAGATCATCAACCGACGCAAGATCTCTAACCTCGACATGGGTGGACGTGTCAAACGTGAGATCCAATACCTCAAGCTTCTCCGACATCCCCATATTATCAAGCTCTACGAAGTGATCACCACCCCCAACGACATCATTATGGTCATCGAGTATGCTGGTGGCGAGCTATTCCAGTATATTGTGGATAGAGGGAGGATGCCGGAACCTGAAGCAAGGAGGTTTTTTCAACAGGTGATTTGTGCGATGGAGTACTGTCACAGGCATAAGATTGTTCATCGTGATCTCAAACCCGAGAATCTGTTGTTGGATGAGTATCTGAATGTTAAGATTGGAGATTTTGGGTTGTCGAACATCATGACGGATGGTGACTTCCTCAAAACTAGTTGCGGTAGTCCGAACTATGCAGCGCCAGAAGTGATTTCGGGAAGATTGTATGCTGGACCGGAGATCGATATTTGGTCGTGCGGTGTCATCTTGTATGTGATGCTGTGCGGAAGGTTGCCTTTTGACGACGAGTACATTCCGACGTTGTTCAAGAAGATTAACAACGGGATTTATACCTTGCCGAGTTATCTTTCGCAGGAGGCTAGGCATCTTTTGTCTCAGATGCTGATCGTCGATCCGGTCAAAAGGATTACGATTAGCGAGACCAGGCAACATCCTTGGTTTAACGTTGATCTACCAGCTTACCTTAGGCCACTCCCTCCTACGCCAGCAGCGGAGAACCGAGGTTTTGATTTCGGCATGACGGCAAGTCCGGCCGGTACCGGGTCGCCGAATGATGCTACCTCTCCTCCTTCGACTGCGACGGGGTCGGCGGGAAATAATGGGGCTAGTTTGCAGACGAGTGCGGGTGCGGGTCAGCCATTACCAGTGGGGGATTTGGATGCGATTGAGGATGAAATTGTGGAAGAGTTGGTAGGAAAGATGGTAGGGTTCAATAAAGAGGAAGTGTTGCAGCAGTTGGCGGAGAAGGGTGATAACCAGGTGAAGGTGGCTTATCAGTTGGTGAGGGATCATAGGAGGATGTTGCAGATCCATCATATGGAGGATGCACATGGGATGGAGACGTTCCTTGCGCAAAGTCCACCTGCTTGGAATGAAGGATTGGAGGGCTTTATGGGTCGATCTACTAGTATTAAGAGGAAGAACATGGATGCAGGGGCGGGGCAAGCGACTGCGGGGGTGGCGCATAAGGAAGTTGCTCCAGCGCTACCCTCTGCAACAGCGCAGATGGGAGGGGGAGTAGGGGGAGGGGAGGAAGAACCGGATTTGTTTTTGGTCGATACAGCTGATGCCGATCCGTCGGATGATGGGAATGAGACTTTGGCAAGTGATGATGATGATGTTTTGACGGATGAAGATGGGCATTCGACCGATGTGGAAGATCCGTATGGGGAGAGGATTGTCAGGATTGCTGTGTTGGAGACGTCTCTTCCAGGGTATCTGCGAGCGAGGGAGGCGGAGCGATTGGCAACACCATCCGCTGAGAAAACCTCCTGGCCTTCATGCACACCTCTTTCTCCTGTTTCGGGGAATGTAACGCCTTCTCTGCCTGGAGCAGCGGCAGCGACGGCGGCACAGATTCACAAGAAACCTAGATCAAGATGGCATTTCGGTATCCGCTCTCGTAGTCCGCCGATGGAAATTATGCTGGAGCTGTATAGGACGCTGCAATCCCTCGGCATGGAGTGGAGAGCTAAGCCTGCCCCCGCTGCTAAGAAGGCAAAAGGAGCGAAGGGGGAGGGAAATGAAGAAGGTGCGGGTGGAGCGGAGAAGGGGGAAGGGAACAACGGTAGCGGTAGTGCAGCAACCAAAGGAGAAGAGCTGTTCTTCCTGGAAACGAGGTGGAAAGTCGGACATGTGCTAGTCAGGATGGATCTGCAACTGTATCATGTCGATGCAACCAACTATCTCGTTGACTTTAGGAATGTTGGATATACGAAACTCGACAATTGCTCCCTCCTCGACGGCGATCTTTCTCAAGGTGATGAAGAGAGGAACGAGGTGGAGAAGCTGGAAGCAGCATTCGATAAAGCTATGACGGAAACTCAACAGTCTATGAGGGATGGCGAACAGCAACATAGGTTTGATGGGACAAGAATTAAACCCAGCTTGGCTCCAGCGGTACCGGCGGGGAGGAGAGAGGTCAATAGTCCGTTTTTGTTCTTGGAATGCGCGACAAGGTTGATTGTCGAGTTAGCGGGAGGGGCCTGATTTCCAAGTACTCCTTCGATGTCGTGTAGTTGTGGTTTGTTGCAGCTTAGCATTTCTCTCAATACCCTATGGCAAGCATTTGATATCGACGTCGTTGTATGAAGCCTGTGTGACACGGGGGGGGGGAATCGGGGAAAGAACATGGTTGGATTGCTGTTTGGAATCGGGGTGCTAAATCGTAGCCATAGATTTACTTTTTGGAACGCAACCTTAACGACGCGTTTTTGGAGGAAATTTGAACGCCCCAAGAAAACGTGAGTAACTCATACGGCCGATAAGAGACGTAACCTAACAGTGAGCATATGGAACATGGCGGGGACGTCTATCTTCTTCTTCTCGGGTACTGGATAGCCGGTACGCCGATGACTATCGCAATGATCGGGCCTGAGGCAAGCCGATACTCCACACAGGCCACGACAACATGCTACGGATCCGAGTGAGCGAAGGCGATGAAGGTGTGAGATGGAACTAGAGACCACATACTTTCACTGTTGTAAAGTGAACTCCGTTCTGCATTTTCACAATACCGGCTCTCCTGACCTGCGTTTATAAAAACGCGTGCGTTTCTTGCATTTGGCGCAACTTATGTAAGCATTTTTGCATTGTTTTAAAAAAAAACGCGCCCTTCGAAAAACCCGTGTTTCTAAAAACACAAAAAGTTTGATAACTACCCGCTCTTGATGGATGCACACTGACGTCCGTTGCTGACTTTTTCTCCCGCCCGCCGACCGCACTCTTCTCGAGTGGGCACAGACACGTTCGGTCGCCCTGTCGATTTTGCTTGGCATTCCTCACTCTCGCCTTCGTTGACATGTTTTTGGTGGTGCGATCCATCCAGTTAACCTGGCTCAAGCGTTCTCTTTCGTCCATCATCCGCCCTCAAGGAACATCGTTCGCATAGCTCGCCCAGGATGCCAGCCAACGAAAGAACTCCCCTTGTTGGTAACAACAACAGCCTCCCCCACCACAATGGTTCGTCCGACCACCACGCAGGAGGACCCCCGAACCTCGTCAAATCCCTCTACTGGATCCTTACCTGCTCTTGGATCAATGTTTTCCTCGTCTTCGTACCCCTTGGTATTATTGCTGAACACTTGCACTGGCCAGCTATCTGGATTTTCAGCTTGAACTTCCTCGCCATCATCCCTCTCGCCAAAATCCTTGGAGATGCTACCGAACAAGTCGCATTCAAGCTGGGCCAAACTTTTGGTGGATTGCTCAACGCCACCTTCGGTAACGCCGTCGAACTCATCGTCGGAATTGTCGCATTGATGCAAGGGCAATTGCGAATCGTACAGACCTCTCTCATCGGTTCTATCCTCTCCAACATCTTGTTGGTGCTAGGAATGAGTTTCGTAGCCGGAGGATTGTTCAGGAGCGAAAACACTTTCCAACAAACCGCAGCCCAAGCATCCGGCTCGATCATGACTCTCGGTTGTATTACTCTTGCTATCCCCGCAGCATATCACATGTCCATCAAAACCTCAAAAGTTTTCGCTGGCGACTTTGAAGCACTTGCCCTTCTCAACGAGCCTATTGTTTATGGCGAAAAAGATGCTTCCGGATTGCTCTTCATCTCCCGCGGAACTTCTCTGATCTTGGTGGGAATCTACATCCTCTATCTCTTCTTCCAGCTCAAATCGCACGCATTCTTGTACGAGGCAGAGGGGGAGGATGAAGATGAAGAAGAAGCAAAAATGTCTCCCATCGCCGCCATGATCGCGTTGTTCTCCGTCACCCTCCTCACCGCTTTCAATGCGGACTACCTCGTCGGCGCGATCGACGAAGTTGCGAAGGAATACGGCATCCCTAAGGCGTTTATCGGCGTCATCTTGCTTCCTATCGTTGGAAACATGGCAGAACACTTGACCGCGGTGTGGATGGCAGCAAAAGGTAAAATGGAAATTTCGCTCGGAATTGCCATCGGCTCTTCTATTCAGATCTCAGTGGGAATGATTCCGATCCTAGTACTGGTAGGATGGGCGATCAAGCAGCCGCTAACACTGTACTTTGAGACGTTTGAAACCGTGATTTTGGTCGCAGCGGTGTTTTTGGTTAACACGCTGGTGCAAGATGGAAAGAGTAACTATATGGAAGGTGCCATGCTCTGCTCACTTTATGCGGTTGCTGCGCTGAGTTTCTGGGTTAGTCCTGGTAAGGAGTAAGCGCCGCTACTCTTAGGTGGGGGAAAACGAAGAGGGGGAGGAGAGGGGAGGCTCGGTGGTTGATCCGTTCAGATTGGAAGAACACAGATTCTCATTCACACACACGCTGCACATAAATCCTCTCGCGATCGCCTAAAAATTCTACTACTTTCATTCAAATCTTTGCCATTACCTACGAGCGTCTACCTTTCGTAAGCAGTTTTTTGTTTGACAGATCAGAAGTGTGATAAGGGTGGGAGAGGCTTTAGAACCGCAACCTGCGCTTGGCTCACGTTCCTTGTCTCGACTCATAAGCTACCACGGTTGGGATGTCGCTCAGGAGTATTAGGAGGAGCCCTTTGTCCCTGTTGCACAACCTCTACCTCTCTGTTCCTTCTACTTCCTACCCTCTCGTTCGAACCGGGGCCCATGTCGAGCCTTATCATCGCATCGCTCCTACCTTTGGAAGCATAGTTGAACCTCCTCTCACCGTAGGGCACTAGAGTGTGCGAGGCACTAAATCCAAAGTAAGGTAGAGGGCGTTCTTGAAGAGGAGAGTGGGATTCAGCTGGTAAAACTCGCTGGACGTATTCGTACAGTTGTTGGATTTGGGGCGGATGATGTTCGACGATTTCGTTGATCAGGGGGCTGTTAATCATTCCTATGGGCATCGGTGCAGCCACTACCAGGCTTGATGTCATTGCGACGGAAATGGCCAGCAAAATCGCGGCTTTTGGCGTCGAAAAGAGTAAGGAGGAAGGGTTGGTGTGAAGCTGCATCTTTCCACCGATTCACTTGAAGCGTTTTCAGTATCTCACCAAGCGGTCATTTGGGCTAGAAGAGTTGGAAAAGGCCGGCGTTATATACCGATCAAGGCCCAGCTCCGAGGTCATGCCAAGCAACAAAGGTCACGAGAACTTCTTCCCCTCCTCCTTCGGCAAAGTGCAAACTCGAAGCCAACTGAAACTTAGCAAAGCCTATTCCTCACTACCGGCTATCGCATAGGAAGATATTCTCGAAGCTCGAGCACTGGTTGGTGCAACGATAGGTTAAATCGCTTGGCCCACTTACAGTATGTCACAACAGAACCGAGTACCGGCAGTGCAAATGAAGACGTTGCTGGTGGTGGATGCGTCGATTTCCGTTCTTTTGGCACCTCGCTTTCATCATTTCGAGCAGTTGGGATTTTGAGTCCGATGTTTTGAGCGAGACAAGGTTCCGGGCCGACGGGTTTGGGTTGTTTGCCAACGTTATTGCCGATGCTGGTGGCGAGAAGAGGATGAAGGAACCGGTCTCTTGACTTCTCTACACTTGTAAAATCTTGGCGTCTTGATGAATAGCGACGAATTTTTCGATCCTCTTCTTGGCGATCAACCTGATAAGACCGAAATAACAAAGGCTGAAGGGAGCCACCACGCTGCGTCAAAGCCTTCAAAAGACGATCCGACGGAAGGGCGCCTACCTCTTTAACTAATATGGCTGCAGAAGGCGGAACAATGGCTGTGGGAAGCAGTGGCTTAGACTCATCGAAAGCACGCGGAAGATGGAATTGTTCTGCTTTATATGTGAAGTTGTGGAGAGTGAGGCTTGCTTCTACGCTGGTGGTGGCTGTGGCCTGCTTCTACAGTATCGGTGGCTATCATTGCTGCACTGATGAAGAAACGCCGAAAAAGTAATTGCGACAAGCGCCGAAGAATGGCGTCAAAACTCAATGGACATCACCGAACCCTCCAACTACTATCGCACGGCACTTCCGGGAATGGTGGCAACTCATAGTGCACCTGCTTCCAGACCCACGAAGAAGGCCTCCGGTAGCCCACCAACACCGACAGTCCCGCTCATCACCACACACACGCACGCAAAACCTCTATAGTAAAGCGGGGGGTATAATTGCAAACCACATCAAGTTCCATCTCAACCCGCCAGCGGTCCAACCCGCACAACCTCCCTCTCCTTCCTTTCCCTCTCCTTCTCTAACCCCCTCCAAACTTTATTCGAAGCTTTCACTCTCTCCTTCCACCTACTCTTCGAGCCGTGTAGTAGCCTCGTGAGAATGATACTTGCCTGACCTTTCGTAAGCTCTGAAGCTGAGGTGAGAGCTTTTTTTCCCCTCCCAACCCCTTTCTCCCCTCCTTCATTTGCGGCAGTCGAAGAGAGTTTGGACAAACCAAGTCGCTTCTCGACCAATCTTCTCTGCGAGTCCGTAGCTTTTGTCTGTCTCCAATTCGCACGCCGATTAAGCATGGCGAACAGTTGAGGTGCGTTTCGGAAGACTGACTTCTGCACATACTGGTCTGACCCTCGTATTGCGGATTCGAGTGTGGAAGAGAAAAGGATGTGTCGGGGACGACGGTATAGTGATCCACCCTGGAACCGTTTGTAAGGGTTGGAAGAGGAACGGCCAGACGAGGCGGCTGCTTCATCTGCGTCTAAATTCGAAGGGGTGAACCAGGAAGTCCATTCTGCCTCCTCTCCCCCTTCGGTTGTGGAAGGGGTGTGACGTTCGACGGTAACGAAACCGTAGCGTGGTAAGTCGAGGATGTACGTTTGCCCACCACAATCGACCCATGCGTTGGGCGACATTGTTTCTACCATTGTAGAACGTGAGAGCATGGCTTGTTGGAGTTGATATGGGTCGTCGTAGTCGATATAAGTGATTTTTGTTGGGTCGGAGAGGGAGATTGAGAAAGGATCCGCGGGTTCTGCTGTCTCCTTCGCAGTGGAATCAAAGGATTCTGCTTCCTGCGATCGCTCCAACAGCCCCTCCGCAGATTCATCTTCAATAATATCATCCGCATTCAACCCGAACAGCGTCGGCGTACAAACAACCCCTTTCTCAATATTTCCTACAATATCCAACACCAAACAATCCTTTTTGCCTGTCTTAGGACTCAACCTTAAACCTCGCCCAATCATTTGTGAGAACAAGTTCCTCGATCTTGTCGGTCTCGCCAAAAGCACACAATCTATCGCTGGCACATCCGCACCTTCTGTCAGAATCGCACAATTCACCAGCACGGGATAGACTCCGTTCCTAAAGTCATCGAGTAGCTGTCGACGTTCATGCATCGGCGTTCCACCATGCAGATACCTCGCATCGATACCTGCGTTGCGGAAAGTGGCGGTGAGATCTTGTACATGTTCGATGTTGACTGCGAAGACCAGTGTGGAGCGACGACGGGTGTGTGCTCGATCGATCCATGCTTTGAGGATCAACCGGTTGACGACGTCGGTGTTGACCACGGAAGCGAGGGAGGAGGCAGCGAAGTCAGAGTTAAGGTTGGAAAGTTTGACCGAGGTGAGATCGATATCGGCTTTAATGGAGGTGAAAAGGATGGGACAGAGCCACTTTTCGCCGATCATTTCGAGAAAGTCTTTGTGGAATACGATCCGATCGAAGACCTTCCCCAGCGCCAATCCGTCGTGCCGGCTGAAGGTTGCGGAGAAGCCTATGACCGGGACTCTTTCCTCTGCTCCCGTGCTGTTGCTATCGTTTTGTTTGCTCTCGAAATCCATACCAATATGCGGATCGAAGTGAGACAAAACATTAAGATACGACGGCGCAGCAGCATGATGAGCCTCATCCACCACTACAGCCTTATACCATGCCGGATCGAACTTGTTCAATCTCTCCTGACTTCTATTCAGAGTCTGATAGGTTGCTACGGTAACATCTGCCAGACCGGAAGCCTTGTATTTGGCGCCCTGTTCGATTTCGACTGATTTCTGGGGAAACATGCTTGTGACAGCGTTTGCTGCTTGTAGGGCAAGTTCGATGGAGTTTACGATAATGAGCACTCGATCCCCGCCTGTAGGACGGGGAGGCATGCGGTCTATCAGGTGGATGAAGATGGTGGTCTTTCCGCTGCCAGTAGGAGAGGAGACGCCGATACGGGTAACGCCGGAGGAGAGGGCGGAGAGACAGTCACGGATACATTCCTCTTGGTACGGGCGGAGGGAGAAGGCTGGGGTTGTTGAGGAGACGAATTCGTCTGCGCTTGGCGGTGGTGGGGTGGCTTCGTCTGGGTGGTCGATGGGGTGGTCGGATACGGCCGCACTGTTCAGGGTCCCGTGGGTGCTCGAGAGCTGTCGTTGAATTTGCAAGATCGGAAGAGCTCGTTGTGCGGTTGGTATTGTCCTCGGCCACGATGCCGTCGATACTGTGCGTCTGACATGTCGCATTGGCAGAGCACGAGCAGAGCGCACGCTGCTGCTGCCTATGGGCTTTAGCAGAAGCGCCGCAGTCATCTTTGAGGAGTACTATTGCAGCTACGCAAACCTGTTGATGGTGGTAGCGTCGTTCAGTGCCTGAGGTGGGAGCACTGCTATCTCATGATCCATCTTGACAACGAGCGGGGACTGTGTTGTACCCGATCTCTGTGCAGATCTGCTCCCCCATGTCCCGATTATGTTTATGTCAGCACGTATCATCATATTGGATCGCTTCCTTCGGGAAAAGATTGAGTGTCAATGTCAATCCCCCACTTTCCGCCCACAGCTGAAAAACTTTCTCGGGAATCGGCCATCGACGCGCTTGCTCCCCACAAAACAGATTTGCTGTCGCGTAAAAAGAACAACACCTTAGGACCGTTTTGCTCGACACCATCACCAACGCCATCAACGGCCCCACTCGCTGCCCACTACCTCGCAACTCCTCCCCTAACAGATCGGAGTAGATCAGGATCGATCTGAAAAGGCTTTGAAGAGGAAAAAAGGAGTCAAGATGGAAAGGACACCATACACCACAATGGCAGAGTTAATCCGCCAAGCAGCACTCGAAGAAGCTACGACACGTGCTAAAACACGCTCCCCGCTTAACACCTCTCCATCTGCAGAGGCATCCTCCTCAAGATCAGCCACGGCGGAGCTATCAACGGAAGCAGGAGCAGAGATAGAAGAGCTGTCTGCTGTGTACGAAGATGAGAAAGCCCGAAACGATGCATTGGCGAAGATGCTTGATAAGGTATGCCACACCCGCTCTCCTCCCACCTTCTATGCTTATAGATACTTACTCCGCTTGCACTTCTATCCGTGGGAATGCGGTAGAGAATGGAAGCACTAACACAAAGCACAAGACTCGACACAGCAAAAGACAACGACCAAAAGAAACGCGAACTTGAATGGCAGCAACTCGAATACGCCATCCAATCACTCGAAAAGGAGAACCAACATGCACCGCCTCTCGATTCTTCAGCAGTCCTCGACATTCGCACACGGGCAGAATTGCACGATCTCAACCTTCAATACGCATCTGCTCTGGAAAAGCTCAAGATGGAGTTAGCTTCTGAACGCGATGCCCTACTACGGGAGACTCAGCTTCAATCCGATCTAGAAATCGTCCAGACTGGACTCGAAAAGAGGCTG
The DNA here is from genome assembly GCA_022963125.1 of Ustilago nuda. Lineage (NCBI taxonomy): Eukaryota > Fungi > Basidiomycota > Ustilaginomycetes > Ustilaginales > Ustilaginaceae > Ustilago > Ustilago nuda. The sequence continues at coordinate 59,746 of JALCUS010000004.1, read as the reverse complement.
GCGCAACTGCAACGCAAAAAGGGGCAAAATTTGACTTCAGAGTCGGCTGTCAGGTAGGTCTCTCTACCGCCTCCTCCGCTTGTCCTTGTGTTGAGTTTGCATTCTGACATATCTGCGTTGATGTGATTACAGGGAGTTAAACCGAAAATTCAAAGCACAAGAATCGAGGTTCAAAGAGTTACTCGCTCAACTCATCGACATGGGCAATGCTCTGTTTGGTAGCGATAATCGTAAAGTAGTAACATTGAGGCATTATTTGGATGAATTTATGAATCAGGCTTGGGATAAACCTCTGGATCCTTGGGTAAGTGCAGGGAAGCTAGCTTTGAGGAGAACGGGTGGGGAAGTGGATGATGCGATGATAGAGCTTTTCTTAAGGGCAAATGTGGTAGTGGCTCATCCAAAGGATTCGAGGAAGTGGAGACTGGTTGCTTTTCATAAAGCCACGAGGAGCTCGTGATGGGTGAAGGAGGTTGAGGAAAGGGTTGAGGGGGGGAGAGCGTAATACTATACCCGATTCTATCTGTGCGCTTCGAGTGATGGGTGTTGTGCGAACCTGTGAGATTGCCGGATTCGGAATGGGAGGAAAGACGCATCGACTCGGTTGCTCTCGCTCCGATGCAAGGGCATCCGTTGATAAGGGCGCGCAAAGTGGGGTTGCTGTCGCTTAGAGGTTTCCGACTTTCGGTATCAATAGCCGGTGGCAAGCGAAGTGAATGTAGCAAGCGAGCTGCAAACGGTCCATTGCACACTCTTGCCTTTTTGACAGCGGTTCGGACCTGTCCGTGGCTCTTTTCACAGTCCCAAAGTGGAGAAAAGATAGATGAGAGAGGCACAAACAACACACACCCACACATACCAGAGCCAAAACCAAGGTGATTGCTATTCGAGGAATATTCCTCCCTTACAGCGCAGAGGCAAATTGCTATCGAGGAACCATACAATGGCCTCCAAGCAACGCTGCCTGTCATGAATCAAGGGGAAGATATATGCATTGTACAAGATTTACAAGACGAGGCGCGCGAGAAGTCGGAAACAGTACAACAAAGAAGCGAAAGATCCGGGCGAGGGCGCGTGATGGACGCTGTGCGAGTGACCATGAGGTCAAGGCGTCGGTCGAATGACGGCCTGATGCAGAGAGAGTGATTAGCGGAGAGCGAAAGAGAGTCGTGTAGGTATACTGATGTCCTCGGTGAAACACAAGTGATGATCATGGTCGGTCAAGGCATAAATTTATGCGCCAGAACCAACGAGTAGGAAAGAGAGTATGTGTACAACTAATTGATGTTGGGGAAAAAAAGACGAGTTCCGTGGTGTCTACGGGGCAATCAATCCATGCAGTCGAGATAGGCTTGCTAGTAGGTGGATGAGGTGGATGAGATGAGGTTTTACGATTCAGACACCTCGAGCTTGTTAGCGCGAGGCGGGTAGGAAGTGGGGTGTTGACTCCAATAGGCGGCGTTGCGGTCAACGGAGGGATCAGTGTAGGGAGCCGCCTGGGTAGTGTCGTGCTCCTGCTTGCTGGGCCAGCCATAGCCATCCGAGTGTGTGGCAGCGAGCTGGTGGGTCTCTGGGTGGCTCTCGGCGTGCGGACCAGGTGCGAAAGGTGATGGGTTGGACCATGTGCTGTCCGTGGTCGACGAGTGAGCGGTGACAGGCGCAGCCTGGGACTGGAACGGCATCGAGAAAGTGACACCACCGCTGCTGCCGTTTGATTCTGTGCGGTGATCGAGAGCGCCCATGGTAGCGTAGTAAGGATCGGTCGAGTTCATGTGATCGTTGGTCTGAGGATCCGAGTCCATGTGAGCCAGAGCGGGAGCAGTGCCATTGGAACCCTTCTCGCTGCTGCTAGCATCGATAGAGCCAGTGGATCGCTCCTTTTTGTTGCTCTTCTTCTTTTGCGGGTTTTCGTCATAGTGGCAGTCACGCTTGCCGATACGGCACTGCTTGCAAGGAGTGCCGTCCTGACTGCACTTGACCTTCCTCTTTCGGCAGACAAGGCAACCAGTTCGGCTACGCCTGAATTTGGCCCTGCGGGCGGGACCGGGACCGCCAGGGATGTCACCCTCAAGCATCATACCGGGGCCAAGGTGAGGAGCCATACCGTAACCGATAGCAGCAACTGTATGGGCGGCAGTGCCAGGAGCACTGTAACGGTTGCCATAAGCACGACCGCTTGCGGCTGAGCTACTCATTGAACGGTATCGCTGGGGCGACATGGCAGACAGGGCGTTGGCATCGTAGCCGTAACTAGGCTGCATGGCCGTGTTGGCAGCGTAAGCGATTCGACTGTGATCGTAGCCTTGGGGTGGGGCTGCCGAGACGGAAGCGTGGCGACCGTGGGTATTGGAAGAATTGCTGGCACCCCAAGGCCAGTGACGAGCGGAAGAGCCGGGCAGCTGGTAGTCAGCAGAGACAAGACCAGGCTTGCCAAGCTGAGGTTGTGTGCGGATGGCACGCTCGTCGAGCGAAAAGCGGCGTGCGTCTGCGGCCTGACCCTGGGCGTATCGAAGCTGAGCGTGCAGAGGAGGCGATTGGTCGTAGAAGTGACCGCCAGTGGAGCCACTGTCGATGCTGCTACCAAGGCCGACCTGATCGAACTGGCCGTTGAGCGAATAGACCGAGGCGTGTCGGCTTGCGGTGAGACCGGGAGAAGAAGGTGCCCAGCCACCGGCGAGGTCGTGAGGCGAGGAGAAGGATGAAATCGAGTCCTGTCGGTGGTGCGGCAAGCCCATGGATGAGGCATGGGAGAAGCTTCCACGGTAACCTGCGAGGTTTAAGTAGAAAGCGGAAAGGTGAGCTTCTTGATCTCCTCTCCCATCAAGAACAAGGACAGGCCAGTCTCGGGCAAGCCGAATTTGAGGCTCAAAGTTAAACTTACTCGACATGGGCGAGTGACCGTCGGTCATGGCGCTCTGCTGCGGATGAGCCGGCACCGCTGCCGTGCTGTATGGATCGGTGGACGTGTGGGTCGCCTCGAAGGGACGCGGTGCGCGAGGCTCATGAGACTCTACTGCAAAGACGGGCGGCGCAGATCGATCGGGCATGGCACCATAGTGCGCCGGGTAGTTGGTTGGCTCCATGTATGCACTGCAATGAACAAAGGAAAAGGAGCATGAGAATGTCAGAATCGCCGTTTCTGCAAATCAAGGTTCGGCAGCAACTCAGAATGCGCAGTAAAGGCTCATCTTGGGCGTCAATCGCTCTTCGGATGAGCCGCAACCTCGCTGTATGGGACTGATCTGCAGGAACAGAAAGCACACTTACTTTGCGCTCATTGTGCGTGTCCGATCGGTGGTGATGATAGGTTGAACTTGACCGCGATATCGTCAGAGGCGTGATGATCGATTTGCACGGCGCTGTGAATGACAGAGATGAGAGTCCCTCGTTGCTGCTATCGATGAGATGAGCGGGCTTTCGAGTGAGCGGAAGGCAAGTCGCTTGGTGCGAAAAAGCGATCGAATGAGGGAAGAGGATGTGGTATGAAGCGTGAGCCGCGGTGGTAGAAGGTCGAGAACGAAAGACGACCTGAAGGAGATTCCTGGCGATGGTGAGGAGGATAGAGTTCCAGGATGATGATGTTGATGAGGTTGGAAGAGAAAGAGATCAATGTTCTTGCCGGAAGGTAGAAGTAAAAGGATGACCTCTAGATCAAGCTGAGCGCGAGGGCGAGTGCAAGAGCACAAGCAACCAGAGACAGGAACTCCTTGTCCGGGGAGAGGCGGAGGCGAGGGAGGAGAGCGTGGCAAGGGCGTGGCCCGAGGCGAAGCAAAGGCTAAGTTAAGCCAAGATCGCTGCTCTTTCTGACGGAAACTGCTCAGAGACTCGATCCGAGCCTGACTGTGAGAGAGAAAGAGGGAGCGGAGTATTTGTGAGGCCGCTGCTCAACGGTGACGTTTGAGGGTTAGACGGTTTCAAGCAAACAGCAACAGGGGAAAAAAAGGAAAAAGAAAGAAAGAAAAAAAAAGAGTAAAAAAAAAAGGAGGCCGGACAGCTGAACAGGCGGATTACCCGTCAACTAGCAGAGAAGGGGAGAGAGAGGAAGAGAGAGAGAGGAAAAAGGAGACGGCAGACTTTGGATGACAGATCGCAGCAGCCATAGATTGGGTTTGTCGACTCTTCTCATGGCTGGGCGTTGTTTGTGCAGCAGCAGTAGCATCAGAAGTCACCTTATTGATTCGTGTCTCCTTGGGGGCAGTCAGACACTCGAACAAGAAAGCAAAACCGACAGCATCCTTGCGCTCTGTTACTGCAAAGGTGCCCTTGCCCAGTTAGCCGGACAGCTCGTTTGCCAGAGAAGCGGGGCAGCAGCTGCAGAAGCAGCAGGTCAACGCAAAGGAAAAATAGAAAAATCGAAGCGGCAGCTGCCATATCTGTGACCAAAACCGTCGGGGCAAATTGAGAAAGGAAAGAACGGAGCAAAGGCACAAAAGCAGTGACAGCGAGAGAACGGCAAACTGACGACCACGTCGACAAGCATGCGGCAGACGCTGACACAGACGCAGAGTCGCATGGCGGAAAGACATGCAACCAAAAGAATTGCAACAACAGTCGAAAGAGGTCGATTCGGAATAAAAGTCAGGCACTTGACCGCGAGTGGGTTTTACGTTTTTTTTTCTTTTTCTTTTTATTCTTTCTTTTGCTCACTAAATTTTGTTATCTATTCAATCACCGTCCAGAATTCAGCTTTGCTGCGCTGCACATTTCGACTCGGAGCAAAGCACGAGCTCAATCATCAGTTTTCAAACGTCTCTTTTGTTGCCCCGACACGAAAAACGTTTTCAACGAGTTTCGCGCCATGAATCTCGGTGTGTAAAGGAGACGAGAGCAGATACACTGCAAGTTGGCCGCTCACAAAGGTGTGCGCAAAACGAGTTTGTGCTTTGAAGCTGGAAACGGAAAAAGTACTGCAAAAATAAGAAAACGAGAAATGACGATTGCTGTCGCTCCGTCCCAGGCGGCTGTGTGGAAGGATGGAATTCAACGGGGGTTTGGGGGGGGGGGGGGGAAACAGGAAGCAACTACAGAAAGAGTGGCGTCAGCTAAGCTCGGATCGCAATGGACAGAAGATGGGAGCTTCTGTAGGAAAATTGGAACCGAATTCCCTTTTCCCCCACGTTGAACATGAATAATCAGCTCGATGATTCGAAGACGTGAACAGCTTGCAACATGCAGCTCCAGCTTGCTTTCTAGCTGGTTGGGTCTTTCAATGACGCTCGGTCAAGGTGAAGAGCAATGATCGCAGCGGGTACCGTAGAGCAAATAGACGGTCGCAAGCAAGATCAATGCGATTTTTTCTTCTGTTTTTTTTATTATATTTTAGACCTCGGCTAGTCGACTCCGCAGCTGGCGTTGAAGCCATGACCCATTCCTCTTGCTCAAATTCAAGCACCGACATTTTCTTTGTGTCACTCTCGATGATGATGTGCACTCGATCCTTTTTTTATTATTCTTATTTTATATTTTATATCTTATTATCTATATATTATTTATAATTTTTTTTTGTTTTGTTTTTTGTGTTCTTCACCTTCCGAATTCCGCGCAATCGTAGCTCTCGTCTCATTCATCGAATCCATCGGCCAGTCCCGCGCCCGTTCAAACTCAGGGTCGATGATGGTGCATAAAGCTTCCCCCATCAACAACGAAAGATCCATGATTGGCGTCATTGCATATCGCAGGTGAACCTCACAAAGGTGCATGCACAGAGGTAGACCTGATTGGATAGCAGGAGGAGAGAGAGAGAGCGCGCGCGCTTCTTCGTCATCATTACCTGCACCCTCTTGTACGTTTCTTGATGCTTTGGCCTGCAATGCTGCCGGCCTTTGCAGGAAACAGTCTCAAAGGCTACCTAGAGTCGGAACAGTTCCCATGGAAACGGTGTGCGATGCTTGCATATCGGTCAACTCTCAGCTGAGTTAGCCACTTGACCGGTCCATTGTTCTTTACCATGGCTGAAGAAGGGAGTGTCGTCGTCAGACATACGGCCCTTGGACACGGGAGGCATTTCATACAACGTCGGTCGATCTTGCCTGTCTGTCGCTGTTTCTGTCTGCGTTCCCCTCCGCGCTCCGCTCATCTCTCACTCTCCTACTTCCGCTTGGCCGTCAGCTGCTCATTGCAGTTCGTTGAGATGCTCAACCGAAATCCAAGGGTTGGGTCATGCTGATCTGTACGCATAGACAGTCGGCTACTTGGACAGGCTCGCGAACAGACCGCGGGAGGTTCGGCTGTATATTTGTTTGTTCGACCAGAGAATGGAAGCAAGCCTTGTTTCCATGCGAGCTCTCCAAAATGGCAGCCTCAAAATCAGGCCCCAGGTTCATCGTCCCTTTCGCCTTGCAAGCCTTATCTGTACGTCGATCATGATCTGCGGCGACTCTGTGGATGAACAAGCTCTCCTTACATTGAGACATAAACAGAACGTGACCGGCGCAAGTTCAAAAGGCAGCCTAAGCTCAAGCAGTGTGACGAATGCAATGAAAGCCGCAGGCAGGAAGCAGCTGTTGTGGGGAATTGACGCTCCCGGAACTCTGGACTCGCGCATCATTGGCTCGTCGTTCAAGAGGGAGACGAGTGAGGGAGACAGCGAACCCGGTCGGCTCACATGCACATGCATACAAGATCGGTGGCAAAGACATCCCATCCTAAGTCAACCCTCGTTGCTGCATCAAGAACCCGCAGGCCTCTTGAGCTGGCTGTCGGGGGGAAACGAGTAGCGCAATAGCTCCAACAAAAAGTGAGCATACAATCGATCCGGGTGATTGTGCCAGATTTTCGAAGCGTTGTCTTGGCTCTGTGATAGCAGTTGAGCGTTTAGATCCCAATCAGAGCCGGATTGCAATACTTGCAACCCATATCGCTCCTTGACTTTGACTTCTGCTTCAATCAAACCATGCCTTCGGAAAACACTCGCCTGCTGTGAGGTAGATGTGAATTGCTTCGCCAGCTCATGTCAACGCGGTCTAGGTTCCATGTAGAAGCCTTCTCTTAGCAAAGCATTGCAAAAATTGAGACTTTTCTCACGTTACAGTAGGGGTTTCAGTTTCCTCTGAATTTTCAAAACTCCGAGTTTTCACGGTTTTTTTGGATTTTGAAAGCTCGCTGCTTAAGTAAGCTCTGCCAGGAAAGAAAAGCTCGGAAGTTTTGAAAACCTCTACTTATTTTTGCCATGAGCCTGGGTTTCTGAATATTTGAGTTTTTAGCAGGAGTTTTTGTCATGTGCTGATATCACGTGATTCTAACACAATTCTGCACACAACCCTTGACCTCCACTTTCTGCACTGTCTACACTTTCTCACACTTTGAGTTACGTCTGTCCTTGCTTCACTTCTATCACCATCTCCAGTAGCATTTCCTCCCTGTCAGTGCCAGGACATGGACATGCCATCCCCTCATGACCATATCAACAACATTACACTATTCACAGCTTTGCAGCAAGCCTCTGGATTGGCTCCAGCATCAGAGCAGTCTTCAACTGCTTCACAGAACAACATAATAATGTCAGCTCAGTCCAACCTTGATCGCTCTCATCAGTGCCACTCTTCCGCAACTTCCAGCACCTTGGCTGGGGCTGAGTCGACTCAGCCAGCAACCTCTCCCACTTCCCTGTCAGGGGTCTCGCGCCTGAAACCCAGGTCGGTCTGTCGAGATACTCGGTGAACATCGAACTGCGCAACAGCTATTGTCTCGGTGAGCTACGTCACTCAGTGACTATCAGTTTGTGTGGTGGCAATGGGTGGGGTTCATTGGATGTACTATCGTAGGTTTCGGCTGACCTCTGTGGACACTCCATTCAGGGGTAGCTCGGCACAATTGATGTTGATACTAAGGTTAAGATGACACCAAGGTCTGGTGTGCATGCTGATGGTGATGAGGTTGTTGGTGTTGGTGGTGTCAACACAAGTGTCCAGTGTGTTGACTGATGCTTGAGGTGATCCCCGGACCACAGTGGACTACTGCCTTCGGTTCTATCTTAATCCGGACTGCTGGTTTGCTATGAACTGCCTTCAGACGTCAGTGAGTGGTGATACAACACACACACTACAATGAGGAGTAACCTTGATGGATTGCTACTATGCTGACTGAAACTAATGTATACTTATGCTGAAGTGATAACTAGTTATGGTGTGTAGAGTGGATGGGGATTCACTTGACCACTGATGATGAGAGGGTGTGCTTATATACACTCCTTGTAGTGTTGCCTGTGATGCTACTCTGGCCCTCTCTCTGCAGAGAGTACCCTCTTCATCGAGTACTGTACAAGAGGTCCCTCCAGTACCCTCCTGTCCTCCTCGAGCTATGTGTCGACTCCTTCGACACTGCTCCTCCTCCTTCGACACTGCTCCTCTTCCTAGTGACTTGCTTGTCGGTCTCCTATGACTCCTATCTCTCGAGCCCCTGAGTGGTGACTGTCTGCATGCTCCTTGAGTTTGGTCCTCCTCGTGACTGTGCCTGGCCCTCCTCGCATATGGGCCCAGTCCTCCTTTGCATGTGAGTCCATAGGAGTCCATGGTCTCCATGGAGACTGCACTACGACCATGCTCATCACTGGTATCAACTAGATCTCCGATACCTATGCTCCTTCCATATGAACCAGTGGCCCTCCTGCTTCCTGAGCATTCAGGCCCATGACACAAGGTTGCATCACCTATTGCCTGGACCTGCAATCGTTCCTGCCCAGCAGTGTCTATGAATCCTTGTTTTGCCATTGGGGCAATGAGTTTGCTTTCATCACACACCATGTGATGCGTGGCACCAGAGTCAAGGACCCATGTGCTGGTCAGCTTGCGATTGTTGTTGCTATTGACGAAAAGAGTGCACCCAAGTTCCTACTCCTGCTGTGCTGGGACCTGCTCCTGACCGTTGGTGCAGTTGATTGCAATGTGGCCTGACTGCCTGCATTTGTAGCACTTGGCTGGCTCGCTGGGGTTCACAGGGTCTCATCTTCCTCTGTTGTAGCCTTCTTGGTTTAGAATTTGGCCAGGTCCGCTAGTTTGGCTGGTGGTGTTCTTGTTGCTGGCAAGTCTGGCTGTGGCTCGGATATGGCCCAAAAGTTCAGCTTCCTGATGCTTCTTGGCAAGTGCATGGTAAGTGTATTCGTAGCTGCAGCCCAGCTGTGCAGCTTTAAGGGAGTCCACTGTCTGAGTATAGAGCCAGTCATCTTTGACACAGTGATACAGGGTGGACTTCTTGAGCTTTTTGTCCATGCGACTGCCCAGTCTTGCAGCATCGTTCCAAATTCGATCCAATTCCTTGCCAAGATTAATGACACTTCAGTGAACTAGCTTGATCTCATGCACTCAGTCATGAATGGCAGAAAGTTTAACCTCATCATTGATTGTGAGTGCTGTTTTGAGTTTCTTATACAGTGTGGTGCCCAGTTGCTCTTCTTCACCTTGTTCACAAACAGTGTACGTATCGATACTGCTTTTAGGATTGTGGTCGCATGACGACAGGATGAGGCCTAACAGGTGACTGTTTAGTTCTTCATCATAGTCCATGTGGTCACTAGATATTTCTCCAGTGAGAATTTGCTTTGCGTTCTTGATGGGCCGTATGTTCAGTCCACTGTGAGCCCAGTTGAAGTATTGACGCGTTTCCCTCAACTGAATTAAAAACTGTCTGCATGCATCTACACGTATCGCTCCTCAAGAGCAATACCCTCCTTCTCGAGCTCGAGACGGATAGGATCGCAAATGTCCTTGGTGTAAGGAGCAAGAATACCAGTCTTGGTCAGAGCGGGGTGACCCTCAAGGATGAGACGGGTAGCGATAGCGCATGGCACACCGACAAGCTTAGCCATTGAAGAAGTACCGTGAGGAATACCGTAGTCGAGCAAGGTCGAGGTGAGGGTCTTGTGTTCACCGTTGGCGGTCTCGATTTCGAACTTATGCTGAAGCATGACCATGTCGCGCTCTCCGGGAGCGTAGGCGCACTTCTCCTCGAGAGTGGCGCAGAGCGAGTCAAGGGGGTTACCAGCGACCTGAGAAGCCTCTTGGGCGGCAGTGCCACGAACAGTGGCGAGGGCCTTCGTGGAGAAGAGGTCGAGCCATCGGAGACCACGGATGATGGTCTCTTCCTCCTGTGCCGACTTAAACGAGACCTTGGTCTTGATAGCGGCAATAAGGTCAGCTTCGGAAGTGGAGGAGGCACCGACCATCTTGGCGGTGACCTTGGCCCAGGAAGCGTTGGTGTTGTAGGCAAGGAAGTTCTTGGCCTCCTCGTCGAGAAAGCCGAGCTTGACGAGAGCAAGGATGAACTCGGGGAAGCCCTGGTATCGGAGAGTGCCACGGATGACAGTCTCGGCCTCGGGGATGTTGTACCACTGCTTGAAGGGGGTCGAGTCACGGTTGGGGTAAGCGACAAAGGCGAAAGCAGGGTTGATGTAGAAGCTCTGAGCAGCAGCCATGAGCTCGTGACCGGAGACGGTGAGCTCCTGGCCATCCTTCCAGAACTTGGCAGTGTTGCGGAGCGCAAGGAGGACACCACGCGAAGACCAGGAGAACTTGTAGCCGAGCGGGTTGTCAGCAGCCTCGGGAGCGGGCAAACCACCACAGTAGGAGAGGAAGGACTTGATCTTGCCGCCCTCAGCGTGAACATCATCGATGGCCTTGACGGCGTAGAGGTGGTCGAGACCAGGGTCAAGACCGATCTCGTTCATGACGGTGATACCAGCCTTTTGGATCTCGGGTTCAAGGGCACGGATAGCGTCCGAAATGTACGAGGTTGTGACGACGTTGACCTTGTGTTCGCAAGCGGCCTTGATGACGGCAGCGTGGTAGATGTAAGGAATGAGCGAGACAACAACGTCGTGGCCCTTGATGATATCGGAAAGAGCAGCAGCATCGTTGACATCGACGGAAGCGGCAGTCGAGTTGTGGAGACCATGGATGAGATGCTGTGAGTGCTCGAGCTTGGCGGAAGCGACTGTCAAGCTGTATTCGGGGAAGCGAGTGGCGTACTCAGCGAAGGGCTTGGCGACGTAACCGGAACCAAGGAGGAGAATCTTCTTAGGAGCACGCTGAGCCTTGGCATTGCCCTCACCGGTGGGGATGACACGGCCAGGAGCCGGGGCGCCGTCCTCGATGACCTTGCGGGCGAACTCGGGGACAGTGAAGGCAGCCTTGTGGACCTGCGAGTTGTAGTATCGGCAGTTGGAAACCTCACGAAGGGGCTCTCGGACGTTTCGGTTGGCGTCAAGAGAGCAGATAACGAAGCCGATCTGGCCAGATGGATAAGTGGGGATGGTAGTGAAGGCGTAGTCGGCAACGGGGAAGAGCTCCTTGGTGGATCGTCGGAGCTCGCCAATGAGGTTGAGGTGGATCCAGATACACTCGGCCTGGGTGGAGATGTGTCCTCCGGGCTTGAGGGCCTCCTTGAGGAGGGCAAAGTAGGGCTGCTGGAAGAGAGCCTCGGCGGGACCAACGGGGTCAGAAGAGTCGGTGATGATGACGTCGAAGCTGGCCTTGTTCTTGGGGTCTTGGAGGAACTTGAAACCGTCACCAACGATGACAGTAGACTTGGGATGAGTGAGACCCTCGGCCATCTTGGGAAGGTACTGCTTGGAGACACGGGGGACGGCCTCATCAATGTCGCAGAGGACGGCCTCCTTGACCGAGTCGTGCTTGACAACCTCACGGAGTACACCACCGTCACCACCGCCGATAACAAGGACACGCTCGGGGTTGGGGTGGGAAGCGATGGGAAGGTGAGCGATCATCTCCTGGTAGGAGAACTCGTCGCGCTCTGTGCACTGGATGACACCATCGAGAACGAGAACGTTGCCGAAGGTGGTGGACTCGAAGACGAGGACATCCTGGTAGAGGGACCTCTCGTGGTGAAGGATACGCTGAACCTGCAGGCTCATGGCCTGACCAGGCCATTGAGAGTTGGTCTCGTGAAACCAACCATCGCGGATGTTGGGGTGAGTGATGACGCCCATTTTTTTTTTGCTCTAGAACTGTGGAAGAGGGAGGCTTGATGAAGAAGAGAAGGTGGTGGTGGTTGTAGTAGTAGTAGTAGAAGAAGCAAAGAAGGACGAGGTGAAAGGAGACACACACTCTCTCTGAGGTCACAGAGTGATGCTTCACTGTGAGGTGTCGCTTTTTTAATTAATTTATTTTTTTGCTCCAGCTTATGTGCCGAACAGACTCGGGACAATTGCAAAGCGACTGCAGCAGTCACAATCTGAGCGTTGATGCGCCATGTTCTTCTTCTCGGCACAGAGACACACACAAATTTTCTTCCAGAGTCACACCGAAAAAGAAAAGAAAGAAAGAAAACAAAAAAAAAACAAAAACAAAACAAAAAAAAAAGGCCATCTTTTTCCCTTTTCTTCTTGGGACCGTGAGCAGGAAGCGCGCCTTTTTTTCCGGTTGAATTCCGGGGCCTCGGTGAATTGCCGCCAATTCTCAACAGCCTTGTGGATTTTTAGGCTGATGTTACATCCTGAATTCCATACAGCTACAGATCACGTGTAGCATTCTGGAAGTGGAGCTAATCGGCAACCTTGACACTACTTGACACGACCTTGCCATCCACGACGTCTCTGAATCCATATCAAATTCACCATGACGTCGTCACAGGCGTCTGGAGACAGCAATATTCCAGCCAATACGGGCGAAGGCGTCATTCCGTCGTCCTTCTTCGATATGCCCATCGACTTTGGCGCTGGCAACGACAACAACATGAACTTTGACGCGATGACCAACTTCTCGATGGGAGGCGTTCTCATGTCGAACGCGACCGACTTTGATGCATTGACAGCTCAGATCGCTGCCAATATGCCTCCGATACCAGCAACCGCACTTTCTGCCGCAGGAACTTCGAATATCACAGGGACGCCGCAAGTATATCCACCACCTCCACCATCACCAGCGACGGTGTGGAATGCTGTTAAGATCGAAATGGACGACTCGAATTCAGCCGCAGCTTCCTCTCCCATTCCTGCTGAGGGCTCGACGCCAAAAGCAATCACTGCAAAAACAAAGAAGCTGACAAAGCCCAAAATAGAAGGTGGCGCAGAGACAAAGCCGAAGAAGCCAAAGAAGAAGCCAGCAGCAGCGGCTTCCACTGACTTGAACGCTGCAGCAGAGTCGTCTAAAGACGGCGCAGTCGCCACACCACCGAAGCCGAAGAAGCCTGCGAAGAAGAAAGCAGCGGACAAGGACAACGCGAAAATTGCAAGCAAGGGCCCGACACCTTCCGCGACCGCATCACCGGCGCCTTTCGCTACACCAGCCTCTCCGAGCAAAGAGACAAAATCCAAATCAAAGAAAGCTGGGGGCCCCAAAGCTGGAGGAAAGGCAGCCAGCAAAGCAAGATCATCCACGGCCAGATCTGTATCGCGCATGTCATCAGTGGGCAGAGATGCAGGAACACCAGCAATGTCGCGAATCGGCAGTCAAAGGCCACAAGATGAAGCCAATGACGAAGAGGAACAGGCACCTACTCGCCAAGCACCACCGGAAGAGGAAGAGGCCGAAGATGAAGAAGGTGAAGCAGACGATGGTGTAGAAGAGCTTGGAAAAGATCACTTTTCGACACAGGAAGCCATCTATGCCGCGCAACAACGCAACATGGGGTGAGTATTGTACTGCACGAAAGATGATAGATGTAGACCAATGAGCTGACCTTGCCTCAGCACGCACACTATCTGTTGACACAGTCTATTGTCGATGGTCATGGATGAGGACCAGCTAGATCGACACATGGCCTCTCGTCGAGGCGCTTTGAACAAGGCGAACGTGCGAAAGGTATGTATCCACCTCAATCCAGCCTCCGTGTCGGCTTCTCTAAGCCAGTGTTCTGACCTCTGTTCCTCATCCCCACTATCTTGACTCCACTACAGCTCGTCAATCACGTTCTTTCGCAATCAGTCTCCCAGCACGTTGCGATGGTCGTATCAGGTGTAGCCAAGATCTTTGTCGGTGAGATCATCGAGCAAGGTAAGCTTCTCCATCCTCATTTCTCTTTCCCTCCTCTCGACTCCGCGCTGATTGAATTCGTTTCAATATCCTCGCACAGCTCGCGAAATCCAATCGTCACGCGCCGAACAAGGTCCGCTCCGACCGAATCATCTTCGCGAAGCACATCGACAATACTATCTCAAACGCGAGCGTCCAGGCTACTACCCTCCAGGAACCAATACCGGTTTCCCTGGTCTGGGCAAACGAAGGCGCATGTTCTAGCTCAAAGCATCGCAGTCTCTTCCTCACTTGTACCATCTATATCATCTATATCATCCTTATCCTCGTGCGCCCGGCAAGCTGTACTATCATTGCATTTCTGTTGAACCAATATATATTCTACCCGCCTCGAGAGTGATGAGATGGGCAGATTAGAGCTTGGAAACAATCCTCTTCTTCTCTTTGAAGGTCTCAGGAGGAAGCTTTTTTGCCATCTCCCTCATCTCACGACGAAGGATTTTGCCTGAAGCGGTCTTTGGGATAGAGTCGATACTGTGGGTATGAACGGTTTCGACAGCGTGTGAAAGGCAAGAGATAGGCGTGAGAAAAGTTAGTTGGAATGTACCGACAGTCAGCAATCAGTGCGGAAACTGAGAAGGACTTACAATGTAACACCGCACAAATGCTTGTATCGAACCTTATTATCAGCAACAAACTTGAGAATGGACTGCTTGATGCTCTCTTCTTGCTCTTTACCATTCGATTTGGTTCGCTTTCTTGCGTCTTGGGTGAGTGCAACGAAGGCGAATGGCAACTCGCCCGCTGCTTCATCTTGGATTGCGATTACACCGCAGTCGTAAACATCAGGGTGATCAAGCAGGAAGCCTTCCAACTCGGCAGGAGCGACTTGGAAGCCTTTGACCTTGATCAACTCCTTCAGGCGGTCGATGAAGAACACGTCGCCATCTTTGTTGATCTTTACCTCATCACCACTACGCAACCACCCACCAGGAAGGAAAGTCTCCTTTGTTGCTTGTTCGTTATTTGTGTAGCCGAGTGTGATCTGTGGACCTCGAAGCCATAGCTCTCCCAATTCGTCATAGCCGACTTGCTTGCCTTCCGAATTGACGACCTTTGCTTCAGTGTTGGGGAATAGCCTTCCAGCAGAGCCCAACACTGCTTTCTCAGCAAGAGGGAACATTGTCGTCACTGAGCAAGTTTCTGTCATTCCTGATCCCTGTCCCCAATCCAGCTCTGGGAATCTGTTGGTAAATTGCTTGCTAAGATCGTCCGAGAGGGGCGCTGCGCCCACCATGGCAAATCTCGCGATCTTCCGAAGTTTATCAAGGTACGGTGGCACGCTAGGGTCCTTGCAGAAAAGGACAACTTGTGGTGGGACCAACCACCATACGCTAATTCTATACTTGATGATCGTTTTGACCATCGCTTCTATGCCTCTGAACTTGCTCATGACCAGATTCGTTATACCAGCGAAAAACACAAAATGCGTTACCGTTGAAAGGCCAAAGATATGGACTTGCGGAAGGACGCCAAGGGAGACATCTTTGCCTGGACAGAAGCGTCCAGGCGAACCGATTTTATTGCCAACCTTGTTGTGCGCCATAGTCTGAAGTGCGTTCGAAGTGACGGCGTAGTGCTGGATTGCGACGCCTTTTGGCAAGCCTGTTGTACCGGAAGAGAAGGAAAGGAAAGCAATCTTGGTCTTGCCTTCTCCTGGCTTTAACTTGTGTCGGGACGATGCAAGGACGCTCTCGCCTTTTGCCTTGACGATATCGCGACCCTCCTCGATTAGACCTGCCAACGTCCATGCGCCTTGCGATTTACGCTGTACTCGGCCATAGTTGGACTCGGAGTACTTGAGCACAGTGATAGGCTCTTGGATGATGACCACCCGATCGGGCGGGATGTTGGCAAGCTTGGCTGCTTCGAAGCCGTTCTTGAGCGAGACAGGATCTTCACTGACGAAGAGAAGTTTCGAGTTGGAAGTTTCGAGCTGGAAGCTAAGCTCTTTTGCCAAGAAGGCAGGGTTGGCTGGAGAGACGGTGGCTCCGAGGCGGTGTGTAGCCCACACGGCAATGGGGAAGTAGATGCTGTTGGTGGCATAGATACCTGCTCGAGTGTCAGGCTTGATGTCACACCTTTCTGCCAACGCTACCGAAAGAAGGTCAGTGTTCTCCTTGCACTCTTCGAAGTTCCACTTCTGAGCCGTCTCTTCATCGATGAAGAGTGGGAGGCCTGTGTTGCGTATGTCGGGTCGAGTCGATG
Organism: Ustilago nuda; assembly: GCA_022963125.1. Taxonomy (NCBI): domain Eukaryota; kingdom Fungi; phylum Basidiomycota; class Ustilaginomycetes; order Ustilaginales; family Ustilaginaceae; genus Ustilago; species Ustilago nuda. Next base: position 43,553 of record JALCUS010000004.1, on the reverse strand, counting down.
GGAAGTATTCGTACATGAAACCGTAAACGTCGAGGTTATTGGGGAGCTCCTTGACGGGCTCGGAGGCCGATGTGAAGATCATGTTGCTTCACTCGCTTGCTATCGATAGATGCGAGAAAGTTAATGATCGTGCGATAGTGTTGGAAGGAAATAGGAAGGAAGGAAATAGGAAGGAAGGAAATAGGAAGGAAGGAAGGATAAGATTAAGGGAGACACAAAAGCAGCAAGTGTAGACTCGCTTCGAAACCTGATGTAGAGGTCCCTCGTGAGGACGCCGGTTAGAACGGCTAGCATCGAGGCCGGAGTAGATATCGGCGAGGCTTCGAGGCAGACTCTTTCGAAATCACGGCTTTGGATCTGTCTACGCAACAAAATGATTTACCGAGCAAAGCCTGAGCTGCTAACGCACACAGCTGATGGCCTCGATCCACTATAGTGACGCAAGACCGCGGAGAGGCAAATGCAAATTTTGACACATGGCAGACACGAGGAATTCCCCGCGTTGATTTTATGGTGAGCTGGGGTTACCCCACACTTTTTTTTTCTTCTTTTTTTTTTTTTTTTTTTTTCTTTTTTTTTTTTTTTTTTTTTCTTTTTCGAGCGCTTGTCGCTTATCCGCTGCACTTCACTGTCACTTTTCGGTCGTCTCGCCCTGCTCAGGAGATCAGATGACCCACCTCCGGAACGTCGCACGTCTATCTACCCCTACGCCGCTCTCTACCTCCCTCATTCGTATCGCAGCCTTTCTCAAATGTCGATTCTGTCGAGTCCCACCGCCAGATTGCTTACAAGGATAGAATTAATGTTGTTCGCTTCGACAGTTGCAGTGGAACTTACTTCTAGATCCTAGGTTCGGTCGTTTAGAAGCCAGCTCTTGAGAGCAACAGAAGGTGGCAATGAAGAGTGTGGAGATGCTTCAGGACTGTGCGTCGGCACCCTTCCGCTTCTCAAGCCCTGGCGAGCCATGCCGTTCGCGGTAACCCTGTCGGACCCTCCAACTGCTCGCCAAGTCCAGGATTGTTTCCGCTACTCATCTAGCCGCATCGCCACCCGAACGTATAAAGAGGCTCTGCCTCTCACCTCAGCAGAATCCGATGCCCTATCTCTCACACACTGCACATCACGAACAACTCTTCATTCATGGCTTCATCACTCTTTCAAATCGCACGACCAAGTTCAACTCATTATGGCCGAGCATTATGACGCTGTTGTGATCGGAGGTGGCTTTGCAGGTATCTACCATCTGTACGTGCTCCGTAAGCTTGGCTTCAAGGTGCACCTCTTTGACGCTGCTTCGGACTTTGGTGGTATCTGGAGACTCAACTGCGTAAGTGATCTGTTCGCCACTGCAATCAATATTCGACAGACTGCGTTGCTGACGGCCTCGTCCCTTCTTCATCTCACAATATTTCTTTACGTCTGAGCAGTACCCTGGCGCAAGGGTCGACAGCGAGGTACCCCTCTACGGCCTCTCCTTCCCCCAAGTTTGGAAGTCGTGGAACTTCTCGTGCAAATATCCCGACTACAAAGAGCTCCGCCAGTACTTCAACCACCTCGATGACAAGCTCGATCTCCGCAAGGACTGCAGCTTCAACCACCGTGTCCGCAGCTCTCACTGGAACGACAGTGCCCAGCTGTGGACCGTCACCGCTGGCCCAAGCGAGCAGCAGGCACGCAAGGTCACAGCTCAGTACGTTATCTTCTGCCTCGGCTTCGCTGCCAAGGTCAACATCCCCAAGATCCCAGGCATGGAGAAGTTCAAGGGTCAGATCATTCACACTGGCGAGTGGGACGAGTCCATCGACTGCACTGGCAAGAAGGTGGCTGTCGTCGGCACAGGTGCTTCGGGTATCCAGGTCAGCCAGGAGATCGGTCCCATCGTAGACCGTCTCACGGTCTTCGTCCGCACTCCTAACCTTGCTCTTCCCATGCGACAACAAAAGCTCGACGCCAGCGCACAGGAGGCCTTCAAAGACATCTACCCCGAGATCTTTGAGAAGCGCAAGAAGACCTTTGGTGGCTTCCACTACGACTTTGATCAGCGTGATGCCATGTCGGTCTCTTGCGAGGATCGTGAGAAGTTGTGGGAGGAGCTCTGGGCTCGTGGTGGTTTCCACTTCTGGCTGGAGACCTTCCACGACCTCTACAGCGATAGGGAGGCAAACAAGCACGCATATCAGTTCTGGCAGAGGAAGGTCGCTGAACGTATCAGCGACCCCAAGAAGCGCGAAATCCTGTGTCCCAAAGAATGGCCTCACACTTTCGGCACTGTTCGACCTTCACTCGAGCAGAACTACTACGAGGTGATGAACCAGGACAATGTCGAGATCGTCTCGATCAAGCGTGGTAGCGATGAGGACATCAAGGAGTTCACTGAGAAGGGCATCCTACTCAACAGCGGACGAGATATCGAGCTCGACCAGATCATCCTCGCCACTGGATTCGACACTCACACCGGTGGCTTCAAGCAGATCGACATTCGAGGAAAGAAGGGTCTTGCCTTGACGGAGAAGTGGTGCCAGGGTTGCAACTCGCTTAACGGTCTCAACACTGCTGTAAGTCATCAAGCTCTCAAACATTATGTTCTTACTCGACATCATCACTGACACACTTGTCTCAATTCTTACTTCATCTTGATCCGAACAGAAATTCCCTAACCTTTTCTTCTTGTACGGCCCCCACGGTCCCACAGCCTACTCGAACGGTCCATCAACCGTTGAGATCCAAGCCGAGTGGGTGTGCGAATTCATCAAGTACATGCGTGACAACAACATCCGATACTTTGATGCTCAGGAAGACGCAGAGGCCAAGTTCGGTGAACACATCAACGAGCTTTCGGCCAAGACGCTCTTCCACGAATCGCATGGTTGGTATATGGGCCGAAACATTCCTGGCAAGCCGGTCCAGGCTTTGAACTTTACCGTAAGCACCATTACCCTCCCCCTTCTCTTTCTTTGCTCCATCGTGCGCAACAGACTTGCTGACGAGCTTCAATTTATGTCTATGTCCAAACAACAGGGCGGCATCCCGATGTACGTTCGTGAGCTGGTCGAGTGCCGACAGGCCGGATACGCCGGCTACGACCTCGTAAAGGCTTAGAAGACAGCATACCCTTCCATCTTGCAGCCCGTTCAAAGTTTTCTATAGTCTTGGGTTTCATTGTTTCGTATCAGTCCCGTGTTTCTCGTCAATTGAAAGTTGCAATGCACTCGCTGTTACGTGTGAGTCCGAAGTTCCTTGTCAATCGAAAGTCTCAAGCCACTCACTACAATGTCTGAGCTCACAATCTCAATGAGATTTCATCCCAGTCAACATTGCAAGATCTCATCCGAAAGAAAACTGAATGCATTGGAACGAACATAACCAAATGTACCTGTATGCTGAGACTATGTAAAGGAATGCAAGAGATGGTGCGGCTGTTGCTTATCTAGCTTAGCAGCCCTGGAGACGGTTCCTTGGGATCTTTGACTTGGGAAACTCAGTGATGTTGCGGTTGTAGTAAAATTCCTTGTTGTTTTCGATGTACTCGTAGGTAGGTCGGTTGGGAGGATCGCAACCAACGCGGTCTGGCTGATCGTCGCGCTGGTATACTCGAACGTAGTCGACGTACATGTGTGCTGGGAATTCGAGAAGAGTCCAATCAGGAACCTGGAAAGATTCCGAGATGGCAACGTTCAAAATGAGGAACATTGGCTCGGTAGGAACGAGACGCTGGCTGATGTCAAGCTCGGGAACTGGTCCAATCGCTTTTCCGTACAGCGTCCAGGTGGGTTGACCGTCCATGTACCAAGTGACATGAGCATCGCCGTTCTCGTTCCAGTCGGGAGCATACTCGACACCGAAGGTGACGTATCGTCCGCCGACGGTGTGTTCGTACGCGATGTCGGGAACTTGACTGAGAGCAGAAACGGCTTCCTGGATAGCACCACCCTTGTAGTCGTTAAGCTGTGTGTTGGCATCCCAAATGCGGACGTCACCATCTGCCGAGCTGTTTCCGTAGTAGTAGTCGACGTCGAATGGTGCCATTTGCAGAGATTGCGAAGTTTCACCATGTCCGCCGGCAACGTTGATCTTGGCTTCGAGAATATCCAACTCGGGCGCGGAACGGGCGACATTACGGTTAGGACCAGGGTGCTCGGTACCGGGGCAGTTGCACGAGGTGAAACGCATACCGGGAAGCCAAGAGAGCTCGTAGTTGTAGCCTTGAGAGAAGAGGCCCTGTGCGTCGAGAGCCTTGGGAGGACCGGTACCGTTGACCCAAGTCTGATTGGGCAGCGCACCTGTGTCACAGGCATTATAAGAGTAAGGCCACATGCCTTCGTTTGTGGCACCGTATCCTGGGCGACCAAGGTTACCTTGTGTCCACATACCGGGCCACTGTTGGGAAGAATCAAGAAGCAGAGAGGGCAGGGAAGAAGATTGTTAGTTTCAACTTGGAATGTAGAAATCAACCTCGAATGTCGCAAACGCTCTAGTACGGTACTTACCAAACCTGGGGTAGTATGGGAGCCGGGAAGACGGGCGGAGATTTCGTAGTAGGCGCCTTGAAAGCAAACCTTGTTCCAACTCTGAACCATACCAGAGCGGAAGTTCTTGTTGTTGGTCTCACGCTCCTCGACTGCAATGACAAGAGCACCACCGGTAGTGTTGACAGCCTCGGGCGAGTACCACTCGTAATCGCCGGTACCCCAGTACCAGAGATCGACGGCTTCCCAGTAGGGGTCATCTCCTGGCCAGAAGGAACGACCCTCCTTCTCGAACTCATCGGAGAAGACAAGGTACCAGGCGGTGCCATCGACGGGCGAAGTGCGGCGCATAGCGGACTGTGGAGTGTCGGGATCGATCAAACCACGCTGTGTTAATGTTGTGAGACGCTGGGCACTCTGAGGGTTAATGTCGATGGTGTCGAACACTTTGCTGAGGACGACTACTAATGGGTAACCCAAGAAGAGTGCCAGAAGACCCATGGTGAGCAGGATAAGGGTGAAGGCGTTGAGAAGACCTCGGGTGCTGATACATGAGCCCGAGTGCTTGTCAAGGCCTTTGTCAGAGTAGAGGTAGTCCTCTTCGTCGTCATCATCAGCGAGAAGAGGTGCTGCTGGAGTTGTTCTCGCGTTGCCGTATCCTGGTGCTTGTGAGTAGCCACCTTGTTGACGGGCCATGGTATAATACTTTTGTGAGGAAGAGCTGCTGCCTGAGTCGGTCTGCACGGATGGCTGTGAGGAGGTCATGCTGGGCGGGTTGTCGGCCCTGTGATAGGCTACTGCTGACCTGCTGGCCATTGTGAGCGGGTTGGGTGACGGTCACTGAAGGTCAGGGCTTCTGATCTGTATATATGTCAAGTCAGCGAAGAGGAGATTCTGGGATGCCTTGTCCGTGTTGGTGTTGATGATCGTGGTGGGAAAGGAAGAGAAGGGAAGGGGAAGAAGTGTTGGTCGGAAGGTGAAGTTGGTTGCCCAAGAGACGTGGATGTGGAAAGGAAAGGGACCCAGGAAAGTCTTGGCTCAAGTTTCGATTGCTTGAGCACAGCCTCTGCAGTCATATCTCAACTTGCTTTCCATCTCGCTATCTATCTTCACTCACCCGACACTTGCTCCTTGCAAACGGCATATCACACACACATGTTCAATCTCTTACGATAATACCACACGAGATCAAAGCGATGGTTTCATCTTGACGATCGGAAGAGCCGTTTTTGCTTTGTGATCCGGCGGCCTATCCGCTTCGGCGCCTCGCTCTGGTGTCAGAAAGTGCCATCTTTCTCCACAGTGCGAGATCCATGCAGGTGAGGGTCAATCGAAATTTGATGCCAAGCAAATTTGGCGAGTGCCAAGACTGGAAACAGTAGCACACTAGAACAGTGTTGTTCGGCATTTCCGGCTTCTCAAATAGCGCCTAGGGCAAGGGCGCTACGCTAACCTCACACGAGGCAGCGCAGAACAACAACCAGCTGAAACTGACATTCGGTACAGATACTGCCAAGATCCTTGGTCCTACAGTCAGAGCTGTCTCCCTCCACAACGCAACATGCGATCCACTTGGAGTCGATTCATCCTCTGAGCCGGTGCCCCTTCTTACCCCCTGTCCCTCCACGCACGACTCTGCCAATTTCAGCTGTTTGGAAACTTACGTGTAAGGATGTCACATTCGGACACGTGAGGCCATAGGCTGTGATAATCATCCTTGTGTGCTTCTATCGTGAGACTTGCTCGTTTCCAGAATCAACTGCTGGCCTGACCTCGCATCGCTTCTCCTCACCACTTACCACCACTTACCACCACTTACCACCACCATCTCACAGCTACTATCTGGCACCCAGTATCTCTTCGCAACTCGGCTTCAGTCGGGCAGTGATAGCGAAAGGCATCAGCGATAGCATTCGGCCGCAAAGAAAACAGCAACAGCTTTCACAGCATATCTCAGAATGCAGTTGCTTGTCGCCAGTTTAGCATTAGTTTGGATTTGCGCATTCAGCTTGGTTGAGGCAGGTCGTCAGCGATATGCAGTACTCGCAGCTGGTGACGAACCCATGCTTCAGGGCACTTGGTCTTCCGGTTCCGGCAGAGTCGTCACAGGCGCAGGCTTCTTCAATCCTCGAACAAGGTCTTTCACTCCGCCAGAAGTGCCCGGTCAAGCTTACAGTTTCACCCGTGATGGTTACTGGGAGTTTGCCAAGTACCGTGTGACACCAAATCGTAAGTGTCCTTTCAAAGCAGTGAGACTCTTGTGCAAGCCTTTTGCTAACGCTCTTCCACATGTTTCGCTTTTCATTCCAACAGCAAGGAAACCCGAATGCATCCAAAGCCAGCTCATCTGGCAACACGGCAGCTACGCTCTTCACACCAACGGTACTCTCCATCTCTGGCCTATCCCCCGTGAAGGCGCTCAGCTTCTCACCTTCAGTTGTCCAGGAGGCAGTCCACCAGAGGAGATGTACGACGTATCTGAAGAGTACACCATGGTCGACACCTGGTCCGATCTTCATCACGGCGTCAACTCGCAAGCTTTGCGTTTGACCGATGCCTGGGGTAACAGGTCGCCAAGCTTGTACAAGATCTACGATCCTCCCATGATGCTTCCCACTGACAACCTTTATCTCGAGTACATTGGCATTCCCTAAACTGGCTCGATGCTCATTCTTCTAATAGACAATACCTTTTTCCATCACAGTTCCGAGACAAGCAGCGACTGAAGGCGAATATGCGAACGTGATGCGATGTGAAGAAGGTCTGGTAGAGATGAAATGTTCCCGAACGGTTGAGTGGCTTGCAATGTGCTGGTTCTATGATTACAGAGACTGAAGGAGAGAAAGGAAAGCCCAAGTTGTCCATGAGTGCAGAATGAAGGTGGGGCCTGCTTGCGAGCCAACGAAAGAGAGACAAACAAGCAAGATACCTGGGTTGATGTGGAGGGGTGGAGGAATGCTTTCAGCAGCCAGTCAACTTGTTCTTAGGCCAAGTAAACTTGTCGCGTGGGAACTGTGTGAGGTTGTTGTTGTAGTAAATCTCTTGGTGTTTGTTGATGAAATCAGCTGTGGGATGATCGACGGGATCGCAAGTGATTAAATCAGCTTGTCCGTCTTTCTGGTAGACTCGAACATAGTCGATCGCCATGAAAGCCGGGAATGTGATGCCTCCTTTGTCAAAGTTGACACGCTGGAAACCGTCCGAGATGGCCAAGTTCATAACGATGGCCATGGGTTCGACAGGGATGATGCGCTGTCCGATGTCGAGTTCCTTGCGCGGTGGGAAGGCCTTAGGGTTGACACTCCAAGAAGGCTTGCCGTCCACGTACCAGGTCATGGATCCACTTCCATCATAGTTAAAGTCAGGCGAAAACTCGACTCCGTATTTGATGTACTGGTTGCTGGTCAAGTTGAAGCCACGATCGGGAAGTTGAGTAACCGACGAAACAGCTTCTTGGATCTGGCTACCTGTGTAGGTGTTGAACTCGGTGATATCGCTGTTGTAGATGGTCGCATCGGCGCTTGTGTTTCCCCAAGCGTAAGCATCATCGAAAGGCGCAACCTGAAGCGACTGGGACGCGTACGAGTGAGTTTCGCCATCCTTGTACTGCACCTGTACCTCGAAGATGTCAATTTCGGGCGCGGATCGAGCGACGTTGTTGTTGGGGCCGGGATGATCCTCGCCAGAGCAAGTGCAAGACGAGTAGCGCATGCCTGGGAGGTAGGAAAGTTCGCCGTTGTATGCATACGTGCCCTTGGAGTTGATGGCAAGGTAAGGGCCTGTGCCGTTGACAAACGTCTGGTTGGGCAAGATACCAGTGTCGCACGAGTTGTACGAGTAGGGCCAAGCGCCATCAGTGGAGGCAAGATAACCGGGGCGGCCGAGGTTGCCCATCAGCCAAACGGCGGGCCAGTAACCACTGGTGCTGGGACCACCTGGAAGCTTGACACTGAACTCGATGTAGCCACCCTGGAAGCAAAACTTGTTCCAAGACTGAACCATACCTGATCGGAAGTTCTTGTTGTGAAGCTCGTGCTCCTGGAGCGCGATGACCAGAGCTCCGTTGGTGGTGTTGACAGCTTCGGGCGAGTACCACTCGAAGTCGCCAGTACCCGAGTACCAAAGGTCAACAGCCTCCCAGTACGGGTCGTCTCCTGGCCAGAAAGTCCTTCCTTCGACCTCGAACTCGTCACTGAAGACAAGATGGTAGGATGACTCGTCATATCCGCTTGTCCACTTGATAGCGCTTTGAGGAGTGTCGGCATCGATCAGAGAGACAATGTCGAGGGCGGGTACCTGACCGGAACCGTTGGTACCACCAAGACCAAAGGCGCCCTTTGTGTCATCGTCATACATGTTCTTGACCTTGATGAGAACGGGATAGCCAAGGAAGAGCATGAGCAAGCTAAGAGCGAGCAAGGTGAGAGTGAGTATATTGAGGAAACCTCGCAGATTCCAGCTGTGCGATGAAGAGTCCCATTTGGTGTCGATTGAATGAAGGTAGTCATCCTCTTCTTCTGTCATTGCGCTGTTGGCAAATTGATACTTTGCAGCGCTTGGGTTCGGGTTGGGGCAAGAGGAAATGAGATTCTCATGCTGATAGGAGCTGCTACCATGTATGCTGGTGGAGGAGCTGGAAGGTGGACTGTTGGATGAGACGCGAGCGCCGTAGGGAACAGGCATTGTGATGGATGAAAGAGCAGATGCTCAAGCTATACTTGGTTCAGGTGTGAGCTTCTCTTGGCGAGGAAGAGGGAGCGAAGGCGAAAGAGGAAGCTACACTAAGCCTAACCCCAAAGAAGTCGAGGTCGCGAAAGTCAAACAGCGCGATGAGGTGCGATAGACGTAGATGAAGTCACACTGATTGTGTCGCTGGGCGGGATGGAAGCACGAGAAAGGTTGGGTTGAGAAACAAGGGTGATCGTAGGACGGTGATAGCAAACGGTGCAACAGGGAAGGGCTCAACGTTGTCAAAGCTTGCGCGTGTGAGCCAAAAAGGGTCCTCAAAGGCACGTTTGCCTACTGTGCCAAGTATAAGCTATGTAAGCGACGACAAGGATGTCACACTGTGAGCCCAGCCAAGTCCGGCAACGAACTGCGTGTGGGCTGTGTCTAAGTTCTGTGTTCTTACACAATACAGGGCTCATACTGGCCAAAAAGAGAGAAAAGTGCGCTTTGAAACGGCAGAGAGAAGCCAAAGTCGATCTTCTGAAACGTCACATTTGGCTGCATGAAACTTATGTGACACTCCCTCGAAACTCCTAAGCGCAGTGTACCGTAGATCGACCAAGCAAAGTGTTGCCGCGGTGAAACGCTGCGAAATTGCTGTTCCGCTTCAGACCAGCGGTTCGTGAAAGAGTCCGACGGTTCGATGCATTCCACGGCTGCACAGCCGAAGAAGAAAAAAAGGAAGAAAAAAAGAAAAAGAAAAAAAACTATAAAAAAAAAAGGAAAAAGGAAAAAGGAAAGAAAGAAAAAAGCATGCAATTATTCTGCTTTTACAGTATTACAGCTTTTCTCTGGAAAATTTCTCCTGAAAATCACATGAAGTCGGCGACATGCATCTCCTGATCAGCAACTGATCTGCAACACAATCGCATCGTTACCGAGGACAGCCGGCCTTGATTTCATCAGCTTGTGTCTCTGAACAAGTGAGGCGTTGTACAGTAAGTTAGCAAGCAGATGTCTAGTGCAATGACCGTACACAAAGTTGCGCGCTTTGGCCTCTGTTTCAAGTGCGAGGCTTGAGCAGATGCAGAAGGGAGCAACGACAAAGGAGCTAAAAGCAGCAAGGAAATAATAATAATAATAATAATAATAATAATATGAACAATAAAATAATAATAATAAAATTAAAAATGGGGCACCATAGCCCCCATACCGTCATAGCGCAGTTGCATTTGAGATTTCATGCCTTCATTGGCACCAGATCACTTGAAGCTTGATGGATCGGGGTTCGAAATTTGGACCAGTTGTTGACCCGCCTGCACTATATTCGTGCCGGCTAGCCCGATCCAGGCAGCATTAATAAAGCAACCGCTGCGAGATCGGTCTCTTTACAGAGTCTCGGCATTGGTTGCATCAGTCATCAAGCCGCCGGTTACTCCTTGTGCTGTTGCCCAATCAAGGCTTCTTGAATGCCTTCACTCTCTGGGCCCACATCTCGGGCCTTTGCGCGTGCAAACCCTGTGGGCAGCGTTGGCCTCAGAGAAAGAGTAAGAGAACAACACTTACGCCAAAGGGTCCTTGTTCCTGTAGAGCCGCTTGTCGCAGCTAGTGAGCTGATTCTATGGATAATATAAGTCCTGCCCATCAACTTGTTGTAGTCGAAAGACAGGCACACAGTGTGCTCCCTGTGATATCTCAATCGCAGAGAGTTCTTCCATTGAACGTTGAGAGCTACAAATGTAGGTCAAAGGAAAGAATCGTCCAACAAGGGCTCACTGTACCAAGTAAGCAGCACAATCATCTCGCAAACCAGCATCCTTGTGTGTCATCTCGCTTAGTTTGAGAGTTCTGCCCGATCGTGAGGATCAACTTGGAATTGCAAAATTCAAAAATCTGCATCGCAAAAGGGTGATGAGGGTCATTTCCTCTTCGGGGCAGCAAACCGTTCTTGACGACTGTTTAAAAGACGAGCAAGCTCATTGGATTCATTACGAGTCTCGTCACCTTCGCCTGGCGAGATGGCTTCTCTTGACCAGCAAAGGCAGGCACGTTTCGTGTGAGAAGTTCTAGACCGGGCGTCAGCCATAGCTTATCGTGGACATGCTTCGCTGCACGTCATCTACCGCGATTTTTGAATTTGAATGAAAGCACGTGCATCACCTTTTCCCTCCTCATTCTTTCTTTCCTTCGCTTCCACTCCAGAGTTCTCGAGAGCGCAAATCCAGGATGGGAGGGTGTTGCCTGATGGGTTCGCGGTGCAGTTGAACAAGTTCAAGATGAGATATCATGTTGATGAGAGACAAACCCATCTAGTCGCCTCACCTCAACCCAGTGATGAGATTCGGAGGCTTCCCGACGATCAGTTAGCAGTCGGAGAGGTTGAAACTGAAAATGCTCAACAAGAGAGCAAGCAAGTGATGGCCGAGCAGCAGTCAACGATTTGGGGGTCATTTTGCTCATCTTTACGCTTTTCATGACATAGGGGACAAGGGGGCGTGGGGATTAGGGTTAAAGAATAAAATAAAATAATATTGCAAGTGCGGGCGTAGAATGCCGCCCGTGTCTGTCTGTCATTCAGTCAGAACTAAGGAGAGTTCAGCTCGCAGCTGACGTCAAAGTAGCTCGCTCGCTTAATCAACTCGGCCTTACAACCAACCAATTTTGTGAGGGAAGCGAAATTCGAATCTCGCCTCCCCCATCCTCGATTCTCAACTGCTTGGCAACAGCGGCGGTTGCGCTTTACGATCCATTTGAATTGCAAAGCGGTGTTGCCGTTGTTGCCGTTGTTGCCGTTGTTGCTACGTTTAATGTTGAATGGGTTTGAAGAGAGAGAAAACTGGGGTTCGATCTGCATTTTGTTCAAGCGAGGCGAACGACGGTTGGATTCCTTGTTCCAACGTCGGCCCATCCGAATCAAATGATGGCAGAGCCTCCTCTAGAACTTTGAGAGTCTCTGATTGTGGCTTGGGTTCGCATGGGCCAACGGTAACTCTTATCAACCAAGTCGAGCATAGAGAAGACCCCCAGTCGGCTCCTTCCGATGACAAGGATGGCGGAAAAGGAGACTCATCGTCGACGCTCGTCATTGGTCCTTTCCCTCACTACATTGCTATCTATATTGAGCGACAAGATAGGGGGTCTGAACTCTTGCCTGCGACTCTGTTCTTCTTCTGGGCCTTGCTCGATAGGCCAAGTGAATCGTGGGATCGCCTCTTCTATTAGCGACGGTGTAGTGCAGTTGCGTGATTGCGCAGCAGCATCTTCTTTGGCACCGGCTCTTCCGATTCCCTACTTACCCTGACTTTTTCCCTCTCATCCGTCTGCCTTGTGCCTTGTGCTGCTTGTCCATTATCCTCGCTCAACAGCTTGGCTTGATCCCGAACCATCATCTCATATCCTATTCTCACCGCCGTCAAATGGCTCCCCTAACAAGATTCTCCTTTGTCGCCTCGACGTAGCTCTCATCTCCGATCCGACTGCCTCGTAGCTACCACATCAGCTTTTCGCATCACCGACAGATCAAACCGCTCAAGACAACTGGTCGTCATGTCGGAAACACAGCAACGCCTCGAGAGCGGCTCTGCCTTCTCCCATCTCTCTTCTGCCGCGGCAAGCTCCTTACTGCCGCTCTCTCGAATCTCACCACCAAGCTCTCCGGACGAAAACTCTTCTACCAAGGGCTCTGCCGACTCACCATATCTCGACTCGCAAGGTCCCAAGTCACAAGAGGGTATGCCCTTCAACGACTTTGTCATCGAAAATGACCAACTTCACGACTACGAGGCCCAGAATCCCATCAAGCGTCACTTTGACCCTCGAGTCGTTCTCGACCTGACCTCCATGTCCATTGTGATTGCTGGCATCCTCACACTCTTCCTCGGCTATCCGCTCATCGAGTTTGGCGGTCTAGCTCGCAGCAAAGACAACAAAGGCGGCTTCAATCTCGGCGGCACCAACGCTTCCGGACAAGTGCCAAACATATACAATATGCGAATGTCGCTGATTGACCCGGACACCCCGCAAGAAGTACGCTCAAAGATGTCCGTCGACGGATCGCAACCGATGCAGCTCGTATTTAGTGACGAGTTCAACACCGATGGTCGATCCTTCTACCCCGGCGACGACCCCTTCTGGACAGCAGTCGACCTCTGGCCTTGGCCAACAGGCGATTACGAGTGGTACAGTCCCGAAGCCCTCACCACCGCCAACGGTAACTTGGTCATCACCGCCGATCAGGTCGAGACCAACAACCTCAACTTTCGCAGTGGTCAAATCACCACTTGGAACCAGTTCTGCTTCACAGGTGGATACATTGAAACACGAATCCAACTTCCCGGAAGCAGCTCCATTTCCGGTTGGTGGCCAGCAGTATGGACTATGGGCAACCTTGGTAGAGCCAACTACGGTGCAACAACGCAAGGCACATGGCCATATGCATACAGCTCTTGCGATATCGGAACACTCAGAAACCAGACCGACCCTGATGGCCTCGGCCCTGTAGGTGCCCTCAGGAGTGGTGACACCGTCTTCAACAACAAGTACGACACCACATCCATCAGCTGGCAGCCTGGTCAACGTCTCTCTGCCTGCACATGTCCGGGCGAGGACCACCCGGGACCAAAGGACTCGAACGGCAACTTTGTCGGTCGTGCAGCACCTGAAATCGACGTCATCGAAGCACAGGTTGGTAATGGCAGAGGCGGTGTCTCCCAATCCGGTCAGTGGATGCCTGCAAACTATGGCTACCAACTCATCAATACCACTGGCACAGAGTACGAATTCTTCCAGCCAACAGTGAAGCTCAACGAGTATCAAGGAAACGTATTGCAGCAGTCGGCCAGTGGTGTCGCCGACACGCTCCAGACGGCATACCAGTACAGCGGTAGCGACTTCTCCGTCTACGGCTTCCAATACAAGCCTGGCTATGACGGCTACATCCACTGGATCAACAACGGCCGACGCTCATGGTCGCTCTACTCGGGCGCTCTTGCAGCTGATCCACGCGTCGGCATCGATCGCAGACCAGTGCCACAAGAGCCCATGTACATCCTCATCAACCTGGCCATCTCGTCTGGGTTCGGCTTCATAGATTGGGAACATCTACGATTCCCAGGCAAGATGCTCATCGATTACGTTCGAGTCTACCAGCCAGAAGGTCAAACAAATATCGGATGTGATCCCGAAGACTTCCCCACCCAAGACTACATCAACCGTCACATTGAAGCTTATACCAACCCCAACTTGACCATCTGGGGTGGAACAGCCAAACAGGGCGGATACCAGCAAAACTGGCCCAGGAATAGGCTCTACCCTGACGGCTGCACAAATCCTCCATCCAAATTCCCAGGTCCTAACCCGCCGGTATAGTTCTGAAACTCATGTCATCGTCATCCATGGACACTTTCCAGCATTCTCATTGGCTGCCCGACGCCGATTCTGTCGCCGCCCCCCCCTTTTCTTTTTCTTTTTTTTCTCCGTCTCGCATCTTACTGTTCTTTTATACATTCTTTTGATGACAAGTCGAGTCTTGCCGGCTACTGTTCTATTCTCTTTGCCAACCTCAGCAGAACCTTCCGAGATTCTCTCCCAAGCCAAACCATTGTGTGAATTTACTGTGCGCGAATGAGTTCTGCTTGCAAGCCGTCGGATCATGCGCTGTCACCCTGAAACTTAGCATCGAGACAGTCAAAGGAAGTGCACAGTCTGATCTCCAAACGCAAACAAGAGTGAGTTATGGTGAACGAATCAAGTCTATGCGAAAACACGAGTACAAAAACAAACGAACAAAATTGAATCCTAGTTTGGAGGCGAGCCTCTTACTTCTTCTCGGTCTGCTTCTTGCGGTAAGCCTCCTGCATCTCCTTTTGAATGTTCATCATGACGGGCGTGTGGCACTTGTACTCCATCGAGAATTCGCCCTTACCCTGCGTCAAGCCACGAAGCTGCGAACTGTAGCCGAACATGTCGTTGAGCGAAACTTCAGCAGTAAGCGTGAACTCGTCTTCCCTGATCTCGGTGTCGGAAATGGTTCCCTTCCTCTGATTGAGTGCGCCAATGACAGCTCCCTGGAATTCGATGGGTGCAACGACTTCAACCGTCATCTTTGGCTCGAGAATGACAGCGTTGGCCTTCTGGTAGGCCTCGCGGAAGGCACCAGCGGTGGCGAGACGGAAAGCAAGTTCGGACGAATCGACACTATGCGCAGCACCATCCTCCAAAACGAAGCGGACACCAGTGACGGCGTGACCTGAGAGAGCACCTTTCTCGAGAGCATCGTAGAATCCCTTTTCACAAGCAGCAATGTACCCGTTGGGGATAGATCCACCGACGACGCAGTTCTCGAAAGCAGTGTCGACACCAGTCTCGGGATCGACCTCCATGGGCTCGATGTAACCCATGACTCGACCGAACTGACCAGCGCCACCAGTCTGCTTCTTGTGCGTGTAGGCAAATGACGCTTTCTTCTCGACGGTTTCACGGAAAGCAACGCGAGGCTTGCCTGTGGTGCAGGGCACGTTGTATTCTCGTCGCATTCGCTCAACGTAGATTTCGAGGTGCAGCTCACCCATACCGGAGATGATGGTCTCGTTGGACTCCTTGTCAACATGGACACGGAAAGTGGGGTCCTCCTTCTGGAATCGGTTGAGTGCACGAGAGAAGTTTTGCGACTCCTTACCCTCGGGTGTGATGGCAAGCGAGATGACGGGCTCGGGAACGAACATGCTTGTCATGCTGAGCTGAGTGGTTCCGTCAGTGAAAGTATCGCCGGACGAGCATTCGACACCAAACATGGCGCAGATCTCACCAGCTCCGATCTCGTCAACGTCTTCCATGTCGTTCGAATGCATGCGTACCAATCGGGGCACCTTGACCTTCTTGCCTGTACGAGCGTTGAAGATGAGATTGCCACGCTTCAGGGTGCCCTGGTAGACGCGCATATACGTCAGCTGGCCGTACTTGCCTTCTTCCAGCTTGAAAGCGAGACCGACCAGCGGTGCCTCGGAGGCGGGCGAGAGGGGCAGAACAGGTGGTGCGGCGTTCTTGCGAGCTTCAGCAGCAGCCTCTTCGTCCTCGCCAGCGGCCTTGGCAGCCTTCTCGGCAGCCTTCTTGGTGGCGGAAGCGCTCATATCCATAGCAGTAGCGGGAACTTCGGCAGGGTTGGGAAGATAGGAGCAAACACCGTCGAGCATGGCCTGGACACCCTTGTTCTTGATAGCAGAGCCAAGGAAGACGGGCGAGAACTTGCACTGGATGGTTGTGCGGCGGATGGCAGCAGCAAGCTCCTCGATGGTAGGCTCACGCTCTTCGATAAAGATCTCGGTCATCTCGTCGTCGACCTCGGCGAGCTGCTCGATGAGCTCGGCACGCTTCTCCTTTGCAAGCTCGAGGTACTCTGCTGGGATCTCGTCGGTCTCTCGGATTTCGATACCCTTAGGACCCTCGTTGTAGACGGCCTTCCATCGAATGAGGTCAATGACACCGTTGAAGTCGTCCTCAGCACCGATAGGGACCTGGGTAGCAGCAGCCGGCATCTTGAGCTTGTTGCGGATTTGACCAATGACACGCCACGGGTTGGCACCGGCACGGTCCATCTTGTTGATAAAGCTGATACGTGGAACCGAGTATCGTCGCATCTGTCGATCTACGGTGATGGTCTGTGACTGAACACCGGAGACAGCACAAAGTACAAGGACGGCACCATCAAGAACTCGCAACGCACGCTCGACTTCGATTGTGAAGTCTACGTGGCCTGGGGTGTCGATAATGTTGATGTGAAAGTCCTCCTTCTTTGCCATCAAATCCTTGCTGTCGACGTCAGCGGCATCACCACTGACACTGGCCTTCTCAGTAGGTGGAGTAGCCTTCCAGCTGCAGTAAGTAGCAGCACTCTGAATAGTGATTCCCTTTTCGCGCTCGAGCTCCATGTGATCCATCTTGGCACCAACGGCGTCCCTTCCCCTGACCTCGTGGATATCTTTGATTCGACCAGTGTAGAAGAGAACACGTTCTGTCAACGTGGTCTTACCACTGTCGATATGTGCTGAGATGCCGACATTGCGCTGTCGAACAAGACGACCAAGATCGGCCTCGGTGAGATCGGCCATGGGTTGATGTGAGCCGTCGTGTGCTGCCTGGGCGGTGGCATCGTGTGCTGGAGGAGCCTTGACGGCAGCCGCAGCTGCTGCGCTACGGCGAGTTGAGATGCTGAAATTGCGGAATGATGCCGGTGTGCGGCTGAAGAGCGCAGCAGCAACAGCGATGCGAACAGAGGCGTTAGGTAGTGCAGTGGTTCGCAAGTTCTGCCTGGCCAGCTGTCGAGCCAACGAACGAGCGGCGACAACTCGTGGAATGGCCACCATGATGTTATAGGAGGATCGAGCTAAGGCCTGCTAGCGCGACGCTGCAACGAGTTGGATGATGATGATGATGATAGGAGAGACGAAGCTGAGATGACGATTAGGAGCAGTGTTGGTCAAGGTTGTGGTGTTCAAACGTGTCTGCTCTCTTCGCGATCGGGTAAGCATCCTCTAGCTGAGCTGTTCTGCGGTCTGCTGTACGTTTTTTGTTGTTGTCAAAGCTCGGCTGCAACCCTTTCTTCCAAAAATCTCAAATTTTTCTGTTGTGTCGGAAAAAACCGCTTTCCCTTTCAGTTCCGAGATCGGTCGAGATCGGGAACAGTTACTTTTCGCGAAGGAGATCTTCGATCCACGTCTCCTCACAGACACACAACAGTGAAATCACATGACTGCATATTCATACTCTAACATATCCGCAAACCTCGCTCAGCGTCGCCACCTGTCAACTCCCACCAACGCTCGTCATCGCCCACCAACGACCCCTATCTCATTCAACAATGGCACGCAGTCATACGTGTCACCTCATCTACTCACGCACACATAGACCGAACGTAGAAGCACATATACTCCTGATATCACTTTGTACTTAGTTCTCCTGGAGGCCAACGATTACGATCTGCCCTATCCTCAACAACAACTTCACCCAAACAAGTGAAATTACATGACCTCAATTTCGCTGTAACATTTCCGCCAACCTTGCTCACCATCCTTACTCATCATCACCCACCACCGTTGCTCAGATACATGTCAACACCCTCCTGTTCCTATTGTGCTATCACGCAACGTTCTGCATCACTTCATTCCACACACGCACACACTGGTCATCGGGAGAGGTATATATGTCTCTCATTGCTTTGTACTTAGTCACTCTACATATCATTTGCAATTGCTATCCGTTTTCTCCGCTCTTCGCTTGTACATTCCTCAACAGCACGTTCCGCAACAACAGGCGGCAGACAAGGATGGAGCATGATCATCTTTTTGTGTAGCTAGTGTAACATGGATCGCTTGTCATCAGCTGCTCTTCTGCGCAGCTTGACTCTCGCCATTCGCCGACGTGCTGGAATGGTCAGCATGCGGCTCTTGCAGCGCTCCCAAAAGGAGGCTCGTGTACTCTTGGCTGTAGCACCAGGCAGGATTGTCGCCACGCACCCAGATCACCAGCGAGCGAAGCTGCTCCCGACTTAGCACCTTCGATGCTGCTTTATCGTAACTATTCACTGCCTCTGCGCGCCAAAGCAGCGTACCACAGAATGTTGCGTTGTGCGTGGCTCCTTGCAAGATCCATCGCCTTGTCTCCTGCAAGGCATTTGTGCTGTTCGTGGCAGGTCGTAGCTGCAGCCGTGGCAAGTTGCGAGTACCATTGGGCTGCAGACCTGCAAGCTGGCCTTGTGAGGATTGCCGGCTATCCTCGACCGAGTTGCGCTGCGCGTGAATTGTCTCGCGTCGAGGTCCAGGCCATCGTACTTCTCCGATAAGACTGGACCATCTTGGTCTTAGATGTGCAGCTCGCAGCCCTCCTATCGACGGCAATCCTTCGGCGCCCCCGTTACCCGCCGATATGGATCCTCGCCAGTCCGAATATACCTCACAGCTTGCTTCCCGCTCGCGATAGATTCCTGCAAGACCAAGATATTGGAATTTGCGATGCCAGAATCGCACTCGCATCCAATCTTCTTCAGTATCGAGCCTGTCGTCTTGCTTGACGCCGTCCTTGGCTCTGTCATTTAGCGTGGTATCCTTGCCCCCATTGGGCTCTGATCCGCTTCCTTGACCCACGCCGAGTAAGCTCGTCCAGACTTGACGGATTGGCACCAGCTCTTCGCACCGCGATGCGGAATTTTCGGCGACCTGCCTTGGAGGCACACCCTCTTCGTTCAATAGCTTGCTTGTACCTACCAAGATCAGCAGTGACATGAACACTGCATGAGCCGAAGCAGGACCGAGCCTTTCGGTAGCAGAGCCTTTCTTTGCCGCACAGAGTAGCGTCAAGATCGTACCGGCGTGGACGAGCGCTCTTCTGCAGTAGGGAGAATCCACCCATTTCCGGAGCAAGAACGAGATCCTCTGGCGTCGATCTTTATCCGTAGCGACGGCGCGCTTGCGTGCGTCGAGGTAGAAGCATAGCGAGTGCAGAGGAACACAAAGGGAGAGGAAGGTTGCTTGCCATCGGATCGTTGCTTGATAGGCGTCGTCGGTGATTTTGAGTCCAAGCTTCGAAGCAGCTGCGCCACTTCTCCGACATACATCGTTTCCGCCACTGAACATTTCGGACCAGTTCATTAAAGCATGGGCCACTTGAGTGGCATGCAAAGTGCGTCCAATACGCCATCCAGGTAGGTCTGCCAGGCTTGCGGTCTCGACGTCAAATTCGTTATCGTCAATGGCCAGTTGCTCGGGCAAAGCTGCAGCGCCCCACGCCGGGGTCTGATACCAACCACTGTCGGACATCCATGCACCATGCACGGATTCGAGCAACGCCAACATGTGCAACTGAGACACGGTGCGAGTCTCTGGCTCAGCAGCATTGCTCTCTGAATCCTCGGCCTGCGATTGTGGCCGGCTCGAGAATTCTGATGCAGTTGAACTATCGGCACCTTCGACGAAAGGCGTCGGTCTCGCGATTCGATCCTGGTTCTGTTGGTCGCTGAGGGGGCGGAAAGGCTTGAAGGTGGTTGCTGCGCGGTTTTGTGAGCCAAAATCGAACGATGAACGGAAGCGCGGATATGTCTTGGGCTCATACAGATGAGCGACGTGCGGTTTTAGCAATTGCTCCGTAAGACATGTGGCGATGGAGATAGGTTGCCCGTCGCGAAAGGCCATATCGGCCCCTTTAGATGAAGGTAACGAAGCACTGCCGGCCAAGCGTGTGGCCCAGACTTTGGGCGGCCAGGCGAGAAACACGGCGTCAGGACAGGGCTCGTAGACATGCGCAAACAGAAATTGGCAGCGAGGACCATCTGAGCGAGACGACAATCTGACCTTGAGCGGCGAGAAGTAGCTTGAGGATTGCGAATCTACGATAGCTCCATAGATTCTGGATCGTTTGCGGCTCTCGTGATCATACCAGCGAGACCATAGCTCGAAGAGCTCTTCCTCGGGCAACTCCTGAAGTCCGGCCGTGTCGATTCGATCCAAGCTCTGATCCAATTCTGCGTTCCGCGTCTCCGCCTTGAGCACGTCCAAGAGAATAGACTCGCGGTTCTCTTCAAACCTCAGCCAAAGATCGGGATTCGATTGTCGCATGCCGTGTACGCCAACCAGAAGCAAGCAATTGAGGAACGAATGCAATGCGCCACCCGAATGGAGAGTGTGCTTGTACGAAAGCATCACCAGACCGTAGAGGAAGCAAATAAGCCGGTCACCTTCCTCCCTGAGGTGCGGCTCGTTGCTTCGAAGCGATGCAAGAGAAAAAAGCGCATACACCTCTTCTGGGCTGTGTGCTTTTTGTGAGCCAATCATCCTGGGATGAAAGACGGGCACGTCGCTGTGGATCACCTTTGGAATCAACGGTGCGAGGATTTCGAGCATGGCGGCCGATGGGTGCATGTGGTCCTGACACAGCTGTGCAAAGGCTCGAAACCGCTCTACCACGAGCTGCAACTGATCACCACTGACAGCTGAGCTAGCGATCGAAGCTGAGCTGTTGCGTTGCCGGCTATCCTCCGGCAGAGGTGGCACGTCGATGTCCATCTCGGCCTTCTCATTCGAGGCGCCGGATGGATCTATAGCCACTTGCGGTGGACCCATCACAATCGATGCCGCACTGTCGACCAGCATTGCTTCTTCACAGCCGTCTTTCTTCGAGGCGTCCTTCTGCTTCGTTCCCTGTGCAGAGGCCGGCCGAGGTAAAGCAGACGCTTGAGCAGACTGATGCGGAGACTCTGCGATGCGAGCAACTTTCCAGCCGCCTTCTTCATCCCGAGCAGCCCTGTGCGGAGGAGACGAGTCATGAGGCTTGTAGAAATTTGCGTTTGTTTCTGCGTCGGCATCTCCCGTGGTGACCTCCTGTGACCCAGCGTCTGCAATCGAGAATGAGATCGACTTGCCATGGTTTCCACCGACATCGCCTTGGAGGCTCTGCGTCTCATGATGATGATCGCGAGTTTGTGAGCCGGACTCGAAAGACATCGAGGCAGAGCTGAAGACACGATCCATGGTTCGTCTGTGAGACGTTGCACTGGGACCAAGGTATTCGGTCTGCGTGGCGGTAAGTGAGGGAAGGTAGAACGAATTCTGCGAAGACTGTGCTTGAGACATGGAATGAATATGAATGCTGGTGGAAGATGGAGCGAGTCGATCGGACGTCCAAGGTGCTGGCATTGCTCCCTGTGACGGAACTGACGGGGCTGCTCCTGCTGGTGAAGGGAGAGGCTTTGCAAAGGCTTCGTGCGAAGAGAAGGTCTGCGAAGCGTCGACTGTGGCTGATTGATTTGCAGCAAAATCAATGCCAAGATCGGCCAAGATCTGCTCCATCTGGCCTGCATCCGGGGGCTCGGAAGGCGCAACTTGATCGCACAAGGCTCGGAAGTCGACGGCAAAGTATGAGTCGGCAGCCTCGGTGGAGCCACCGGACGGCGAGAGACCCGGTGCGGGAGGTGCAAAGGATTTCAAAAATTGCTGTGATGACGACTCGGGCGCTGACTCGACACGCACACGCTCTGATGGCTGTGCTATGAGCACACAAGGATCCAGATTGGTCCAGCCGGCGTCTTCGCACTTTGGTCGCATCGCTCCGACAAAGAATTCGGATTGGAGGAGGTCGGCACCGGTGTTCTCATCTATTCCAGACTGCATAGATGGAATGGATGGAGATGCGCCAGACGGTAAGGCTGCTTGAGGATAGCCTGCGCCTGGTTGCATCCAACGAGCAGGTTCGCGTTGGCCGTGCTCAGCGAACTGAACGGTGGGCCCCATGGGTGAGGGTTGTGAAGCCATCCAGCCTGCTGAAGCGCTAGGATGAGGGTAGGACATTCCATCAGCTTGTCGCTCCCACTGGTAGGGCGATGTGGAAACAGCTGGTAAATTGATTCTTGCCCCAAAGCCACCTTGGTGGTGGGGTTGGGCGTACTGCTGCGTCCAATCGGTCCTATAAGAGGACTCATGCTCGTTGAAGTGCCTTCTTGGAGGAAAGCTGCGGTCGGTATCGTCGAAAGCTGGCGCAGGGTTCGAGAAGAAGGCTTGAGAACCGATGCGGTCTTGATCGTCCGACTCTACCTTAACTGCGTAGTCAAATCGGCCTTGATATGCAGGCAGTCCATCATTCTGCGGGCATGAAAAGGTCAAAGGTGGTCAGTGAGATGCAATGATACAGTTCAAAGGCGGGTGCGACTGAAACATACCTGAGGCAAATAGGCAGCAGAATGTTGTGCCTGTGGCTCCGGAAGACGCGAGGTGCTGGGGCCGCGCCAGTCGACTGATACCTGCGAGTGATGAGTAGCACCACGATAGCTTGCGTCAGGTGATGCTGCAAGCCGTCCGAGCGAATGGTGAAGTGTGGCAGCATCACCAGCTCGATAATGCTGTGTATTGCTACTGTTGCTGTGGTCGAAAGGCGATCGCAAAGAGAGTGTGCTATACTCTGTTGGTGAAGGAAAGGTATCTCCCGTGGTTGAAGCGCCGGTGGTACTGTTGGTGCATCCAGTGAAAACGCGTTCTACGCCCGTCGTACCTGCGGAAGCAGTCTCATGCGAGTGGTATAGGTGTGGATGCTTACGACGAAGGTGACGGGCCATGCTATCGTTGCGAGAGAAGGCTCTGTTGCAGCCAGGACAGTGGAAGTCACGTCGCCGGGTGTGCGTCATCTCGTGTCGGCGCAAATGTGCACGCTTAACGAATGAGGCTGAGCATCCTGGTACATCACAGTGGAATTTGCGAGCGGAGTCGTGTCCACGAAAGGCAGGCATGATGGAGCTGAGCAGCCTGACGATGACCCGGGGTCGGATCAGTTCGAGATGGAATCGGTCCCTGAATGTGGGACAGCGAAAGTAGGATGGACGGAGAAGGGTGCCATTTAAACAAGAATGGGACGTGTGGAGCTGATGGTGGGGGGCGGGACCAATGTGAGCGTGTAAGAGGAGAGACAGGCTCTAGACTTTACGACCCCACCAGGGTCATTTGGCCCACCAGAGGAGCTATCATCGAAAGAGAGAGGCGCACTTGGCGCGCTCGCTTCAGCAGCACACTGCGGCTCTGGTGTTTGGCTGGCATATCACGCCACCGGCGAAGGCACCCGAGCCTGCATGCAAGGAAATGCCGGGGCTGTGGGGCTACAAGGAGGCGTCGTCGAGATCGAATGAACGAGGTAAGGATTTCATATCGCGCTACGCGCCATAAATGGAGCAGTTTCTGCTTCGTGATGCAACGATGTGGGCGGAGGAGCAAGGTGTGATGGGCGTCCAGGTCGAGTCCTGCTGCGCACAAAGCCTTCAGGCCGAGAGAAAGAGAGACGAGAGGAAGCTCAGGACCTTGGAGAATAAGGTTACGCTCTGGCTGTCGCTGCAGAGGTTGTATGAGAGCGGCAGTAGCTTGATGATGGCCCTGGCAAGGATACTCTTAGTTGCTTGAAGGTATCGACTGGATGGCCTTCCATCTTGATGTAGTATCCAGCAGAGCCAAGGATCCTAGATCGAGAGTCGGAGAGGATCTGACGACCCGACCAGCCTCGGAAAGTGGCTGACCATTGAAATGGACGCATCTGCATCCAGATTCTCTCGACATGGTGAGAGGGCAAGTGGGATGTTGTTGTTGGGAAAGCTGTATGCAAAGCTCAACCTCTTACCGTCTGGCATCACCATAAACGTATCAGCGCAGAAGACGGCGACGCCTTTTGCATCCGGGCACAACTGGCTCTCTGCATCACGCTGCCAGTCAAGTGCCTTAGAGCCAGGGAAATGACCTCCGCATCGGATAAGTGTAACCGAGGCAATTTGTGGGGGGATGGAGTGATCCTCTTGAATCTCAATGAAGTATTGCTTGCGGGCGGCAAGGTCGGGATGCGGACGAGTTGGAGTCGAGACCACACTGATACCATTGACGGTCGAGTCGAGAAATGAAGACGTTGCAGTCGAGCATCTTTGCCCAACTGAGACTCGTGACGAACAAGTGAGGATGGGAAATGAAGATTGCGGCCACTTTGCCGGTGGGATTAAGCTTGCAAACTTGCTGTACAAGCTCCACTGAAACCAAGCCGCAGCAGTGCCAGATGTCAGCAAGCCTATCTTGTCAGGAGTAGGATGGCAGTTTGACCGATGGCAACAGGAGGATAAAGCTTGAGGCCTAAAATGCGATCGTCCGACTCTTCAGGAACCAAGTGAAAAGTAATCTTGGGCAGAAGTTGACGCTGTGAGCTATACGTCTGACCTGTTGGGCAAGGATAGCCGGTCATCTGTCGAGACAATGATAAAGAATGCCAGGATGGGTTAGCGAGAGCGATGATGCCTGACGAAAACTGTAACTGCACAAGTAAGCCACATGAAGTGTTGTACCCACCATAGCAAACACGACACTTCAGGTGGGCCCTGTTGGGAAGAGAATTGGTTACCGCATGTCGTGCAGACGGCTAGATCGGCGTATTGGGTCTATGCTTTTCTGGCTCATCTCGTCTGCTGGCCAATGTGAAATGGCCGATACGGATGTCGATTGGCAATTCTCTGTGGCACAAGGTTGAACCAAGGCGGGAATGATAGTTAGCGCGATAGGCGCTTGATGAATGTTGGCGGGCTGATGGAACAATGCCTCGATAGAGATGAAGTATGAGTGAGGCAACTCACGTGGTGCGTCGACTCTGATGGAGGTGTTGAGCAAAGGCTCCTTGGACGCCTTGCGGTTTGTGGCTTGCAACAAAGTCCCTGGTCTCACTCGACTCAAGCCTCCCCTGTCGATCTATCCGACTCGACACAGCCTGCACAGAAGCACGATGAATGACATCGCCAAGTCAAATAGCTCAAAGCAAAAGAGTGAGCTCAACAAGTCCCAAAGTGCTGTGCCGTTCACCTTGGCCAAGCTTGACCCACTTCGCAGACATGCTCAGCTCCCTGTCGCTTTCGAAAGATCCCTTCTTGCACATCCAATACGGACAGGGTCGAGCATGTCAATCGGCATCCTTTCTTATCTTAATATCCTTGCCAACGGTCAAGCGTAGCTGCGGCCAGACACCGAAGAAGGTCACAATCCTTGTCTCCTCGACGTACGGCACGTGTGGGGGGAAGAGTTGAAGAGCCTCATTCTGAAGCAATCAAATCGTGCGTCAAGGTCGATGATCACAGCTTTCGATTGCGATAATGATGCGTGGTATGTACAGGACGGTGCGACTGTTTATATACTTATCAATGTTCTTCGTATGCATATATCATGTCTAGCATGGTGAGGTCGAAAACATGAGTGAATGCTATAGTGAGGTTTACACCGGCTGTTTACTGACCGGTGTCTTGATGTCCGACAATCGATCCGGGGAATGCGTTAAACCCGAGTGAGCGAGGCTGGCGCGAGGGAAACAATCCAATATGATGATACGTTACTGACATAAAGGTAATCGGGACACGGAGGAGAAGATTGTCAGCGGTCACGCGCCTGAAACCTGAGGTCGGTGGTAGTACTGATGCTACACTGATCTTGTCGGGTTATGCGACAACACTTAGTGGTATTTCGATATGGATGATGTAATGCTATTGCAGGTTTTGACTAACCACTGTGGACACTCTGTCCAGAGGTAGCTTAGCACAATCAATATCAATACGTAGGTTATGTTGGCACCAAGGTCTGGTGTGAGTATATGTTGATGATGAGGTTGGTGGTGTCAACACAAGTGTCCAGTGTGTCTACTATTGCTTGAGGTGATCCCTGGACTGCAGTGGACTACTGCCTTTGGTTCTATCTTTATCCAGACCACTGGTTTGCTATGAACCACCTTCGGATGTCAGTGAGCGGTGATACAACACATGTGCTACAATGAGAGGCAAACTACTTGATTGTGACTATGCTGACTGAAACTAATATATACTTATGTTGAAGTGATAACTAGTTATGTATGGTGTAGAGTGGATGCTGATCCACTTGTCCACCTATGACGAGAAGGTATGCTTATATAACTCTTTGCAGTGTCACCTGCGACACTTGCTCCAGATCTCTCTCCAGAGAGTATCCTCTCTTCGTCAAGTACTATACAGGGGTCCCTGTAGCACCACTCCTGTCCTTCTTGAGCTGTGTGTCAATCTCCTCGACACAGCTCTTCCTCCTCATGACCTATATGCTGGTGTTAGTGACACAGCTCTCCTTCTTCCTAACTGGCAACCATTTTCCTGACTCTCATCTTGTGAACCCCTGAGTGGTAATCAGCTGCATGCTTCTGGGCTCAGTCCCCATCCTTGGCAGAGCTTGGTCCTCCTTGCATGTGAAACTGTCATACAATCATCCTTGCCACTGATCTCTGTGGAATCTGCCATATGAACCTTTCTACTACTGATCTTGGCAGAATTTGCGATACTATCCTTGTTCGTGCAGATCTCGATGGGACCTGTCATAGAACCATTTCTACTACAGATCTCAATGAATTCTGCTGCAAATTCTACTATCTGCCTGCTTCCTTGATTCCTGCGCTCCCTTCATATGAGTTAACGGGTCTTCTTACTTCTTGCGCATCCAGGCCCATGACACCTCGCACGGTCCAACGATTTCGGTGAATTTGGCAAGACACTTGGCCTTGAAAAGTTTTAGGTCCCAATACTGGTGATCGGGGATAGTCTAAGCACGAGAGCTTGAGGCTACCGCTGTGTTCTTCCCTTATGTCAATATAGTATAGTGTTTTAGCTCAAAAGCTTGAACACCGTACTGGGAACTGATATCTCCCCATAAGTGTCGATCAGAGTCAAATCTTACAACAAAAAAACTGTTGAAGGGTAATAAATTGATGATGGAGCTAAAACTAGCGTATGATAAAAGATGAGCAAGATGGGTCCCGATGGTCAACGATCGGTCCAGCCCAGACGCGCACGCCTTTCTTTGACGATCAGGTGATGCACCACTTGACGCGCTATTTGACTCCTCTGCGAAATTGTCGACTTGAAAGGCTACGCTGTACTCTCGATGCTGGTCAGCAATTGAGCGCAGCTGCTCATCTCAGACACTCCGAGCGGCGTCGAGAGTAACGCTTAATCGACAGCTGTCCATCAGCAGCACTTTTCGCAGATGCCAAGATGCTTGGCAAGGATAGCGAGTAAACGGTGACCAAGAATTCATTGATTGCCATCCAAACTTTACATGAGAAGCAGAATCGTGATGCGTGCCAGAGAGCACATGAGAGTGGCAAGTCCGTTCAGAGGAGGAGTGCCATGAAGGCGAAGACGGCACCAGCAATAAGACCACTTCCGACAACGACTGGCTTGGCAGAGGAGGTACCAGCGGAAGCACCGCTGCTCGACACGTTCACGTTGTCATAACCAGGGTTGGTGTTCCAGATGTTCTTCTGACCGAGAGTCGTCAGATTGGTCTGAGGAAGGGTAGCAAGGGTCTGAGAGGTGTTGAGACCGCTCTTGACGAGCACGGGCTGGCCACCGGCACCAGTGACCTTGACATCATCAGGAGCATAGAAAAGAGTGAAGCTGGTGTCTGACAGAGGACCAGGAGCAACACCAGTAATGTTGGTCTGGGGGATGTCAGCATCATCGACCTGAGTGTTGATGTAGCCGAAAGTGTCAGCCCAGAAGGGGAAGACGTTGGCCATTGTCTTGTTGACATCACCACGGCCGAGCGACTTGAGGTTCCAGTTGGCTTGCACCGACGACAAAACAGAGTAATGGGTCTGATACGTGTGATCAGTCATGTTCTTCAGGTTCTCCGGAACAGCACCACCGAGAGCAATAGTGAAGATGCGGTTGGCAGCCGAGTAGCTGTCGTTCTCGTCGAAAGTGAGGAGGATCAGGGTACGGTTCGTGTTGAACTTGGGCTCCTTGAGCAATGGGGTGAGGAAATAGCTGGTCCAGTTCGAGAAGAAAGCAGCTGTTGTGTCGTGCCCATCGTCAATCATGTTAGCAGTGATGAAGCTCCTATAGCACGTAGGGAAAGAGGGAACATCATCCATATAGGGAGGAAGATAGAAATGGGATCAGGAAGGTTGATTCGATCGTCAGAACGTACGATATCGATTTTTCGGGGGTCGCCACCGGCAATGCTGCGAAGCGTAAAATATTAAACTTACCACTGTGGTATTGTGTTGTTGCCAATGTCGGCAGCGAGATCGTTAAAGTTGCGGTTGTAGAGTGCACGAGACTTGTTGCCGGAAACGTAGTCCATGATGGCGCAAGGGTTGTGCTTGCGGACGTAGTAGGTATAGTCAGGCGCGCCAGGAGAGATGTAGTTCTTGGAAGAGTAATTGAAGCCGGTAAATCCGTCATAGGGCATGTTCTCCTGGTAACAAGCGTACGAGATAGGCTTGCCATCCTTTCCTCCGTCGTCGAGAAGGTCGAAGACAGTAGTGATGTTGGTGGGGATGTGGTTGAAGCTGTCGTCAGAAAGGCCGAAGAAGTCACCAGCGACCGAAGCAATGTAGTTGGGCTCCGAAGGGTGAGTGAGAGCATAATAGTTGTCGAAGAGAACACCTTGAGGCAAGAGAGCCTGCATGGCAGGCGTCGAGATCGCCGCCTCGTAGTCGGTGTTCTCGAGCCAGATTTGGATGATACGGTCGAAGGCCTTACCGGGCACAGTGTTGTGCTTGGGGTATGAGGCATTGTTCCATCCTATGTAGTTGGAAGATTGAGCTAGAGGAGAGCTTGAAGGAGGAGAGAAGGACTGAGCGATCTTGGCACGCTTCTCGATAGGGCCAGCAGCAATGCCAGCTACGGTAAGCGAGACGGCAGAAATGGCAGCAACAGTGGCCTTCATGCCGGTACAAGCTGTTAAGGGGGAAGGAGGGCAATGCGTGTGTTGGAGGAGAGTGGAACAAAACACTAGTGATCCAGGCGAACGACTAACGACTTTATAAGAAGAGAGCCTGGATATCTGCTACCCAAGGTATCACGACACAGAGGGGAAAGCTACCGTTCGCATTGAGAATACTGGCAAAGGCGGCCAGGCACTAGGTTGTAGATGCAGAACAACAGCGCACCGAGCGACCAGAATGTGGAAACCAAGGCTCCTTTTGACAAAGCTTTGCTTCGGTCTCCTTTCCTTCTCTCACCGCAATGCGCTGCCCCACCCGAGATGTTTTGTTTTAGTACGAACTCGATATGCTTGCCTTCATTAGACCAATCAGGAAAGTGGGATTTACAAGAGAAGATCGTGCCAGTGCCGAAAGTTGGTTGAGCAGCAGGCACGGATGGCAACGTGCACCTTGAGTTGAGCTTATACATTCATGCTTTTTGATACAGACTGTTGGCACTCAAAGACGTGGCAATGTCACAGAAAGAAGCATAGCCGGCGGCAACGAAAGCATGAGGTCAAAAGGTCCGGTACAATGCGAGGATGAAGCAACGTGCGAGAACCTAAGCTCGAGCGTTGACTGTCGCAGCAGACGCCGGATTCAACGTTGGGCTACTTTCTTTCCATGTGGGGTCTTGAGCACGTTCTGTCTTGTGCAGCCTGACAGAAGGACCTCTTGGCATTTGGCCAGGCTGTCTCGACATGTCGAAGAGCTACCATCGCGTATGCATCCGACTTCTGCACCTTTTGCCTTGCTAAGGGTTGCACTGAGGTTCTGTTCAGCTAGTCTCGACTCTACACACAACACGACCACGACACACCCAAATAGAGTTCCATAAGTGCGCATCGAACGATGGATATCATCAGCCCATGACCTCCACAGTGACGCTCATCTTGGAGACTATAGCGGTTTTGTGTCTACCTTCCGGAAACTGCTCCAAGACACAAAAACCATGGTCGCAAAGGCTCATCTCCGCCCCGAAAGTCAGCAGATGGCGAGCGAAGGAAGTATTCAATCACTTTCGGTGGTAGAGAAAGGCTCAGAAGGCTCGCATCCTCAGCAGCCTGGATCAAAGCAGCGCAAGACACGTCCAAGAAACTTTCTGGCATCATTAGGTGCGCTGGTCTTCATACTTGCTCTCACTCTCGGCCTTGGTCTCGGACTTGGACTCTCACGCAAACATAGAACGCAGTCCGGTGCTGCGACGTCAAGTAGCAAAATAGTGCCAGGAGCGACTGCGAGCAACCTAGCTTTCATTCCTCGAGAGCAGCTCGTCGACCCAACCCAGCTGACATTGAGTCCAACATGGGATCGAAATGCTCCACCACAAGACCGCATCTTCAACTGGACGCTGACGCAGGTCTTGGCGAACCCTGCTGGCGCAACAAAGCAGATGCGCCTCGTTAACGGCCTCTACCCTGGACCGTTGATCGAAGCAAATATCGGTGATCGTATCATTGTGCATGTCGAAAACAAGATGCCGGTACCGACTACGATTCATTGGCATGGTCAATACCAGAGAGGCTCGAACGAGATGGATGGCTCTGCTGGCATCACAGAGTGCGGCATTGCTCCCGGAACTACCTTCACATACAACTGGACTGTTCAACAGTCAGGCTCGTATTGGTGGCACTCGCACTATGGTCCCACATATGCTGACGGCCTCTTTGGTCCCTTGATCCTTCATGGTGATGACGAAGAGTTCAAGATGACAAACCCTAACAATGCTGCGGCTTCCCAGGCTGGTGTCGTTCCCACTGTCACTATTGCCAACGGCATTGCGGTCAGAACTGACTACGACCAGGATCATATCTTCGTGGTAAACAATGCCTATCAAGCAGACTCTTTCACTGTCGCTGCTATTGCCAAATCAAAGGCCGGCCCGCCCGGTGGCGAGCAAGGTGACGAGCCGACACCAGACTATGGTATGATCAATGGACTCGGCTTCTCCAACTGTGGTCTCGCACCCAACGCCACTAGCTGCATTTCGGATCCACCACAAGGCAAGTCTGCCTACAACTTCACGGTCCCTGCCAACAAACGTGTCCGCATGCGTGTCATCAATGCTGGCTCTCTTGCCACCTTCCGCTTCTCGGTCGACGGTCACAATATGACCGTGATTGAGGCGGATGGCATTGAAGTCGAGCCTGTCATAGTTCAGAGCTTGAACGTCATGGTCGCTCAGCGATACTCGGTGATCATTGAGACGGACAAACCTGTCGGAGCGTATGCCGTTCGCGCAGAGGTGATGGATGACATGTTCGCCTACGACAATCCGTTCCTCGTCATGGAACAGTACGCCATCATGCGTTACGAAAGCGTCGCGGCTTCAGTTCAGCCAATGACCAACCCGTCAAACTCGACTCTGCTCAACGTGACGGAGACCTTGAGCACATCACAGCTGGTGCCCATCACTAGGATCGATGCCCCCGCATCCAATATGACAACCAAACTTGTCGTCAACTTCGGCCTGGACGCATACAGCGACTGGCACGCCTTTTTCAACCAGACCACTTTCACTTCCGAGATGGCGGCTCAAGCCTCGCTGATGAAATCGTACACCTTTGAGACCAGCCAGCGTTCATCGTCAAACACCAGCGTCGATGCTTACTACAACGACCCCGACGAGATGATTGTCACAAACACAGACGTCGTCGTGATGGACGTCATTATCAACAACCTCGACGAAGGCTCCCACCCCTTCCACCTCCATGGCTACTCACCTTTCCTCATCGGCGAGGGAGCGGGCAACTTCCAGGCTCAGGATCAGCCCAACTTTGCAGCTGCCAGGGTCAATCCAATGCGCAGGGACGTCTTCTCAGTTCCACCTTTCAGCTGGATGGCATTCCGCTTTGTCGCTGACAATGTAGGAGTCTGGCCTTTCCACTGCCATCTGATGCCACACATGGCGATCGGTCTCTTGATGCAGTTCCAGGTCTTGCCTGATCAGATTGCCAAACTTCCAGTAAGAGATCAAAACTACAATCAATGCTCAGCTGTCTACGATTGGGTCCAACAGAATCAAAATCTTCTCACGTCAACGGGCAACCCTGATTACATGTAGTATCATAATATCTCCCCGTCTTTTCGGCTCCCAACGTTCGTTCATCTCGTCATTACGCATTGCAATCCAGCTTCTCTTGTCTTCTCACCAGACTGTCTTACCTTTGGCTTGCAGAATGATTCTGACATCTGACTCTGCTCCAAGATCTCATGTCATCGCAGGCGGGTTTCATGAAGACCTGTCGCAGTTAGCGTCGATCTGGTCGAAACTTGGTGCGTAGAGGCTAAAAGTACATGTGACTACGTCGTCAGGAACAATCATACCGGAAACCGAGTTACGGCTTCAATGGCAGATGCTGGAGGAGATTGCAGTGCTTCCTTTGATGGTGCGAAACCGCGGTGGCTGACTCTAGATACGGATCGAAAGGACACTGGGGACGCCAATCAGACCGGAACTTGTCCAGCTCCGCCTCGACCAAGGTCTGAGCCAATCGGGCCGCCTTGCTCTGATCCGACAGAATAGCCGGCTTTGGTGAGGCGTTCGGAAGGGTCCCCGACAACAGCAACTACAACAGAGATGTCGTCGTGCTTACCACCAACATAGTGGAGACCTTCCTCCATGGCTCGTTGCTGGAAGGGCGAGCTGACGGCACGAGAGTCTTCTGAGACAGCCTTGGCTCGGGAACAGAGAGCTTCCGACACCAATTGGGGGTCAAAGTCATCCGGCAGTCGATAGTCCTCCTCTCCCTCGATGATGCGATTTCCATCCTCTAGTGAGATTTTGTCGTCTTCCGGGATGGACACTTGCGATACAGGAGGTGGAGCGAATTTGAGAACTTCCTCTACAATGTCCTCATCGAATAAGTTGTCTACGAGCCCATCGCTGCCAACGACGATGATGTCGCCTTTCTGTACCTTGACGGACCAACGGCCAGCATCGCGACGTGGTTCATCCCATTCGGCCTCTTCCGCTTCGTCGCCATCGACAGCGGGAGAGATATTGGGCTTGCCCTTTCGAGCTTCATCCATGGATGCAGGGGTAGTAGTCCCAAGCGGGTTGGGGGCATTGTCATCCAGATCGTCGGAGGCGCCAGACTGAAGGAAGCCATCGCGAGCGAGGGTGCGATTAGCAGCAATGGTGACGCTCTCTGCTGTGTGACCCATCATACCAAGTTGGACGGGGAAGTTGAAAGAATGCTGTTGTTCGGTAGAGCGGAAGAGAAGCTCGCCTGCACGGATGATGAGAAGGACGCAATCACCGAGATTGGCGATGCGCAGCTCGTCGCCTCTGAGGACTGCGAGGAGCGCCGTCGATGATCCGAGAATACCTTCACGACGAGAAGCACGGACACAACGTTCCCATGCGATGTGCATGACTTCGACTGGATCGAGCTGCTCCCATTCCTTGAGCTTCTTGCCGCCATGAGCAACGAGCTCATCAGCGCTCAAGTCATCGAACTTGCTCAGCTCGGCGGCGCAGAAGTGCATGAGAAGGCGGGAGAAGAGGGCGGGATCGGCGCCAGCGCGCGAGGCCCAGCCTCCGACGCCATCTGCGACACCGATGGAATCTGATCGCAGGAAGTAAGCATCTTCGCCGACTTGAACGGACTGGAGGCGATCTTGGACGATCCTGCCATGTTCGCGGATGGGCGAGTTGAGACCAAGACGTCGACCATCCTCTGCGACAAGTGCCTCGCCGCCAAGTTTCGCTTTCGGTGCTGATGGTGCAGAAGGGCCTGCAGAGCCTGTGAGAAAGTCGGCTGCTGCAGCGAGCATCCCAACAGCACCTGACCTAGCAAGAGGTTTGGCTGGCGTTGGCTGAACTCGGTTGCCGTTGCCACGGACAGCAGCCCAAGGATGGCGCTTCGGAATACCATAGGCGCCGTGCTGGAAGGCGTAGTGCAACTTGCGATGTTTGGGCGAAGAGAGAGAGGCTGTCCATAGTGGTGGCGGATTTGCTGCTTCTGATGTTTCGGTTAGTGCTGCGGCTGCGGCGCGGCGGCGTTGATCGTAGTTGGCTCGGGCGGCATGTGTTGCGGTTGTGAGAAGCGATGTCGGACCGAGAAGTGCGTTCTCGATCTGGTAAGGCGAAAGACCCTTGTTACCCGTTGGCGTACTCGAGCCGCTCCCGTGACTGCCCGAGGAGTCCTGCTTGGCGGAAGAAGTGGCGAGATGAGGACGAGCTGAGATGGTCGGGGTTGGTGAGCGAGATGATTTGGAAGATGATGAGCTCGACGATGATTTGGAAGAGGACGAAGACGAAGACTGCCTTGCGGAGCTCCTGTTGTCGTTATCTGTCCAGTTGACAGTTCCTGGGAGACTTGAGAAATATGCAACCGAGTGTGAGTCGCACGTCGAACGAGAAGGGCCACGACCGAAATCCGCAAACGCTTGATGGCAGACTGCTGAGGCGGTGTGCCTGTAAGACGTAGCTGATGCATGGTCAACGTGATCGAGAGGGTTGTTGGATCGGAAGTCTGAAGGCAGTGAGCCGCTGGCAAGGAGATTGGTTGGAACATCAAAGGCAGGGTTGCGAAAAAGATCTGAGCTGGAAGCATCATGAGGAAGTAGAGCAAGATTTTCAAGAGGCTCCTCGAGCAATGCCGAGTCGCTCTGCTGGGTAGTGCGGGAATAAGTGGAAGGCCGTGGGGTGGTGGATGCGTTCCACAGGGGAACGTAATCAGCTGGTTGCCGTGAAGCATCTGTTGATCTTTGAGATGACCTCTTGCTTGGGGGCAATGAGCGGCCATTGAGGCCAGAGACATTGTAAGGTGACTCCAATGACGAGCTTATCACGCTGCTGAGTGCATGGGATGCAGCTGAATTGGGGTAGAAGATGTGAACGCCGCGGGCATGGGGTAATGAATAGGCTGAAGCATTGCGATGGGGTGACGCACGGTCTAGAGAAGGAAGCGGGAAAGCGGAGGCCTGCGCCCTTGCGAGATGACGAGCTGCAGCTGAGAAAGTGGCTGAGGGGGTGTTTGGCGATGCAAAGAGATGCGAGTGTGGTGATGTAGAGAATGGCACATCTGCCAAGGCAAGTGTGGATGCTGCAAAGGTCAGATCGCTTTCGAAAAGGTGGACGAAAGCGCGGGATTGCGAATCGGATGCTCGCGTGCTGTTTAAAGCATGCTCAGGATAGGATTCGGGAGCGCATCGCTGATCTAGGTCGTGGTGATTGTATAGGTATGACGAGGATGCGGTAGTATCGTTGCGGGTATCAGTGTTGCTGGACGTCTGCTGAGCCGAGGCGTTTTGCGAAGCGGCTAGGGTGAGAGGGCCAATGAAAGGCGTTTGTGAAGAAGATGGTTGCGATGCGCTGATGTTGGTGCTGGCGCTAGAGGAAGAGGCGGTACTCGAGCTGGGCAGCAAAAGCGAGGCGAGTGGTGTGATGGCAGCTGATCGGCGTCGTGGAGCACGCCTGCTTGCATGGGCTATGATCGAGGAGGAGCGCGTCGAGGCAGCAGCAGTCCTAGCGAAGAGGCCATGATTCGGAAACTTGGACATGGTCGATCAATGTCTGCAGCGCAAGATTGTGAGCACTGGGAAGCAGAACGGCAACCCTGCCGTCAACAGACTGGCGGAGCGAGGTGATCGTGCCGGATGCAAAGGCGAAAGCAAAGGCAAATGCGATCAATCAATGTCGATGTGAACAGAAAGGCGACAACAGCCTGCGGATAAGGTTTAGAGAGGAAGGCTTGGAACAATATGAGCCGAAGGAAGGCGATGACGATCCGAAATAACAAGCAGTGGTACGGGTCAGTTCGAGACTTGGGATGATGTACCCCGTTGGCGGCCGAGATGTGAGAAAGACGGAGCTGAGAGTGCGCGGGAGTATGGCGAAGACGACTGTAGCAGCCAGCTCAGAGAAGAGCAACGACGATGGTTGATGAGCGTGGAGAGGAAAGCGATCTCTTCCCGAAACTTGAAGGTTGCTCGAGGGATAGATAGCATCGATAGGGCCAAGCGCTGTGGAGACCGACGCAATCCTATGCTGCAGCGTGTGTGAGAGTCTTGAACTGGAATCGGCCCGATCCACTCAAGATGCGAAAAAGAAATCGGGCTAGCAAACAAGTTTACGCAGGGAAAACGGCGCAGGGAAAAAGGGCGCAGAGAATCGAACCTTTGGCTCGCCAACAAGCAAGCAATTCAGATAGCGCACGTGACATTGATGCTCTTTCTTGTTTGCTTTCCTTGCTTGTTTGCTTTCCTTTCGTCTCTTGACTCTTGAAACCTACACTCGTCGCATCGCTGCACAATCACCTGGTCCCTTGCACCTCTGTTCGTCGCCAAACAGGCCTGGATTGTCCGACTCCTTCATCTGCCGAGACTAGCCCGGAAGAAACCTTTCACGTCGACGTCGTCATTGCCCGCCTCTTGCCCACTCACATCCAGTCACCTACGTGACCTTCAGCAGACCAAGCTTCCCCTCGCCCTGATACTTGCACATCGCTCTCTCCAGCTCGCTCGCGATAAGACTTCTGCTCTTTGCGTCGCTTAGCCCTTTCTAAAGTAATGCTTCTGTTGTGACCGCCGTTCGCGTCTACCTAATCGAGCGTCGTAGCGCTCACGACCTCATCTGCGCATACCAATCGTCGGGCCGGTGATCTGCTACTTGCTGTGTCCAGTTCGCTTCACACAGGTCCCACTAAACTTTCATTTCGTGGCACTGAGCTTAACTGCGACCTTGCCTTGCACTAGCATCCCACGCACCTTACCATCATCGAGGGCCGCTTTTTGACTGCCCTGGCACCTACTCAAGCTTTGGCGCCACTCCCTTTTCGGCTTCGCTTTCCTCCGACGCTCTCCTCCCAAAGTCGTTGGGCTGCCGTCGGCCAGCTCAAATTGTCAGTCACTCTCGTCCCTTCGCTTCCTCTCTCCGCACGCCATACCTGTCCCCACGCTGTATCCTAACCCTACGTTTCTACCTTTCTGTGCCTGCCCATAAAATCCTTCAAGCCCATCTGTAGAGCGGATATAATAGCAGCAGCACTCTGATCCCATCTCGCCTGCTCACAAGTCGACGCCTCCCACCACTGCACCATCTCCTCACAGAGGCAGTTTCTTTGTTCGATCTGCCATGGCTCGTAAAGAGTCTGCCTCCTCCTCTTCCGAGATGAGGTACACATGTGACCAGCCTGGCTGCACAAAGAGCTACTCTCGTCCTGACCATCTCCTTCGTCACAAGCTCAACCACGATCAGGCCCGTATCCTCTGCTGCAATCAATGCGATCGCACCTTTGTCCGACAAGACCTTCTCATTCGTCATCTCGAACGACATGCACTCCGTGGCAAGACGCTCGGCAGATGGTCCAATCGAAACAAGCATGCTACCGCAGAGGACGGCGACGATGCAAATCGTTCTTCCTCTCCTAACAAAGGATCCTCAGGTGCCTCAGCCAACAAGCGACACAGGTCTGGCACAACATCCAAGATGGCTCGTTGGCCTCCCTCCAAATCCAACAACAATGACGACTCGGCAGGGAATGTCTCTGAAGACGATGAAGGAAGTGAAAGTCCAAAGCTCGACAATATCGACTTCAGGGAGCCCGGATCAGATCCTAGAGCCAACATCCAGTCGCGAGATCCACCGCCGCCTCAGCCGCAACCTTCATCCCTTGCCAATCCGCAACAGATCCCTTCTCCTTGGTCCGCTTTCACATCTGCTCCACTCGACTCTCCGGGCTCACATGGGCAGTCAAACCCCTCAGCACCTTATGCAGCGTCATCGACGTGGTCTTCGAATCCCCCCATGTCGCCTCCCACTTCGCGTCCAGCTCACAACTATGGTGCAACCGCTTCGAGCTACCGTGTAGCTCAAGCAACCTCGATCGACAATGCTAGACCCCCTTCAGCCGAAATGGGGCCAAACAACGCCGCTCATTCGAACACTACCCCCTATCCTGCCTCGTCGTATCGCAATGACTCGATTTGGGCAGACGATCCAGCGAATGGCAACCTTAGACCAGATCATATCAACGGCGAAGAACCATCAGCGACGGCACAGCCTCACCAATCATTCGGCTGGATCGCAACACCGCGCGATACTATGCCGAACAATCAGAGTGCAGGTAGCTACACTCCGCAACCTTCGGCATCCTACATGTCTTCCTGGAATGAGGCAATGAACGAAGCGCCTCGACCTGAAATGGCCATGTCGATAGGTGATCTCGATACTACCAATGTTGTTCCCAATCCCGCCAGGCCGCCATCTGCGCTGCCTCCACCTGACCACGACATCTTCCCATTTGCACCTCCCATGATGGACCACGCGGCCCACTACGGCTGGCTCTTTGATGGCGTTGATCCGTTCGGTGGTTCCAATTGGGGTGGAAGCATCGGTCGCCCGCCTACAGCTGGCAGCAACGCTCGTGGCGCCCAGTCTCAAACATCAGGCTTCTCTCCCAGCAGCTCCGATGGTCTCGGTGGGCTTCTGGGCAATATGCATGGATCTCAAAACGGCGCTGCTGCAGGTGCCAGTGCCGGCGATGTCTCCAGCTTCGGTCGCGCCATCGGCTCCGAAGCCGCTCTGACGTCGGGCAGTGAGGTCGAGACACCAAACGCGCTCGAAGATCTGGCCTACTTTGCCGCCTTGCAGGCAGAAATCCCAAGTCGTGTCACCTATCACCTCGATCCGGTGGCTCACCGCCGACTTCTCATCTTCCTGCAATCAGTCAGCGAGCTTCCCAACTCTCCGCTTTTTACGCCGTCGGCACTCAGGTGCTACATCTACCTCTTCTTTGTCAAGTTCAATCGGCTCTATCCGCTCGTCCATGAACCAACATTTGCCGCCAGCACCACTGATCCGATGCTCCTCAGCGCGATTGTCGTGATCGGCGCACACTTTGCAGGGCTCCCCGCTCATGAGCTCGCCGTGCGCATCGCTCAGAAGATCTGGGGTGCCATCGTCAGTCTCGAAGATTTCCGTCCTGCTCGTGCTACGCTGCCCATGCTTCAAGCGCTTGTCCTCACCGAATGCTTCGGCAAGGTCATGAGTACACGACCGCAACACGAAATGGCCCATCTCTTCCACAACTTCATCATAACACTTGCACGCAGAAACGCTGTCTTTAATGCTACCACACCGAACCCATCGCACCTCGACGACTCGGAGGGCTCATGGCGAACCTGGGCCAGGGAGGAAGAGAAGAAGCGTATTGCCCTCTTTGCATTCATGCTCGACGCACAGCATGCCACCATTTTCCGACACATCCCCTCGCTCTCGGCCTTCCAGATCCAACTGCATCTTCCCTGCGGCGACGAGGAGTGGAGCATGGTCACGCCCGAAGCATGGTTCCGACATCGCAAACGTACGGGCTACAAGCCTCCCGGTCCTTTTATTCCGGCGCTGAAAGCTTGCCTCAGCCCTGCGAAGACGCCGCAGGATCTCGATGCGTTCCCGCGCTTTGTGCTCCTACACGGTCTCATGAGTATCGCATACGACCTGCAATGGAAGCAGAACGTGTTGCTCGGTGCCGAAAACTCGCCAGGTGGCACCAAGAATGCAGACAACGGCATCGGTAACTGGAAGGACCGACTCTCAGCAGCTTACTCGTCTTTACAAGCCCGCATGGACATCGCCTACATCAAGGCAGATGAAGAGTCCAGCACTCGGCTGATCCACCGCGCAACACCAAGCTTGGTCACTGCTGCTCAAATTGCCTTGTTCGCCGACATCATCGATATTCAGATCTACGCCGGGCTCCCTTCGGTTCTTGGGCGCTTCATTGATCGTGCCACTTTTAATGCCTCGAGACAATCGGTCAAAGAATGGGCGCGCACCTCTGATGGACGCGCCGCCGTCTGGTACGCAGTCAATTTCCTCCGTACTTCTTTGTCAGGTGCAGGCACCGAGTCGTATGGCACAGTCCAGCCATCACGGTTTGGAGGATCTCTTGCGGCTGGTGACGAACCACGCGAAGCAACACCGTTTTACCCGGGCTTACGAGATGCAGAAGGTAGGTCCGGCTTCTTGGGCGGATCCGCCATTCGTAAAATATCGGATAGGGAGACAGGACTTGACGAAGTATTGCACCACCGATGGAGTCAGTATCTTTGTGCGCTAGTCATTTGGGCGTACGGACATGCTTTAGCTACACCGCGTGTCGGACCAGCAGCCACCGAGACAGGCGCGGGTGTTGGAGTTGCAGCTGGCACGGCTTCCTCCGCCGGGCCCAATTCGGCTTCTCTGAACGGTAGTGCTGCCCTCAACACATCGATCTCTCACTCACCGGGCGCCTTGCAAGGCCAGGTATCGGCAGAAAGAACACAAATTGGAGGCGATATGGGTGGTCGAGAAATTGCTTCGGCGCGACCTAGCTCTTCATCGCCTCTCAAGCCGGAGGGTATCGACTACCTGGAGCGCATGTCAACCAAGACAGCAGACGATATCGCCTACGTCGACTGCAAATGTTATACCCGCGGTGTTCTCGAGATGGTCGAACGCGAAGTTCGAGCGTCACGTTGGGAGCTCGGCCGTGAAGCTTCTGGCGTACTGCGTAAGCTCATCTCCAATCACTCCTTGCCAGTTTGGGACCGGTCAAAGTTCTCTGCCGTCACAGAGCCCGATCGGTCGGAAGCCACAGCTCGGAGAAACGATCTCTCCACCTTGACAATTCAGCAGCAAGCCAGACCGATCTCAAACAAGGACGATCCTGACACGCGAGGGTACAGCATCCCGTCTAGCGGCCCGAATCCTTCGCTGGCCCCAAGACCTTCAACTCTGCCAGAACGAGGTTTGATGTCGAGTCCATCGACGTCGAACGCAGCAGCTATCCAGTCGTCGGGCAGGTAAAACAGTATTTTATGTAATGCCGCCATTCAAGGTGATTCGAATTTCAAAGACTTACCGCTCTTGCGTGATAGCATCGCAACATGTGTTCCATCCAGCTTTCGTTGGCAGGCAAAGTCCTGCATGTGAGATACCATTTACGTTCGTGTGAGAGGTGAAGCTACTGTACAGTACACGAGTGATTGAAGATGCAAGCATCGATCGTGAGCTCGAGCAACAATGTCTCGTCATTCTGACAAGCCGCATTGCCACGGCTCAATGTGCTCATACGGAAGTCTCGCCAGTCGAACGAGCTCACCTCTGTTTCTTGATTTGGGGACGTAACTCTTGCAAAGCATTGAGTCGTTCGGCTAATGTCGGATGTGAATAATGGTATGCCGAAAAGAGAGGGTCGTGGTGCATGGTCGAGAGGTTGTGTACGTGTAGCTTGATCAACGCTTTGCCGAGAAGCTCAACGTACTCTTCCTTCTGATGCGGATCGACCTTAAGGCTTGCATTATCCTTTTCAGAGTTGAATTCGGCGACGGCAGCGAGCTCCGATTGGGTGGGGCCTGGGCGCGAGAGTGTGGCAGCGAAGCGATCAGCTGCGTACTCCATTCGGCGAACAGCCGAGTTAAGCAGGAACTTGATCAGAGCATCAGTAGGGTTGAGGACAAGCTGGAAGAGCTCCAGACCGATGATCACAGGAAGATAGTTGAGCAGCTGAGACGAAGGTGTTCCGGCGGCCTTTTCCAGAAGCGAGGGACCAACTTGGAAGCCAAAAGATCGGTACAGGGAGACATTGTTGATGAACAGGGTGAACAGGCTCATCGTGAAGCAGATCTGCACTTGGGACAGGATGAGCAGCTTGGTGGGATCGTTGTTGGCGTAGTGGCCGAGCTCGTGTGCCAAGATCGCCTCAATCTCGTCTGGAGTCGACTTCTCGATAAGAGTGTCGAAGATGACGATGTGCTTGTTGCCGCCTGGAATGACGCCAAAGAAGTAGGCGTTTGAATGCGAAGATCGCTTACTTCCATCGATGACATAGATGTGCTTGAGCGGGAATTTGAGAGAGGATGCTAGAGCTACAACTCGGTCTCGCAGCGCACCTTGCGGAAGGGGAGTGAGCTTGTTGAAAAGCGGCTGGATGACAGTTGGATATAGCACCATGGCGATGATCTGGAAGCTGAAGAGGAAAACGACGACGTAGGAAACGAAGGAGTTGTCAGCCCATCGGATGATCCAAAGCAGCGCAGAGACGAGCGGAACACCGATGATAAAGCCGAGCAACCATTCTTTGACTGTGTCCGTGATAAAGGTGCGAGCGGTCATCTTGTTGAAACCGTGTCGCTCTTCGATCACAAAATTGCGATAGAGGGTGAGCGGGATCGAGGGAATCTCTCGAATGATAAACATGATCATCATCCAGACGATTGAGCGTGGGATCTCGCTGTCGGTCTGGCCAGAACGGGTCAGGATCGTACCAGCTAAGGTCCAGCTCCAGGCGTAGATGTCGAAGTAAACGAGCGCAACACTAATGAGCTGACTGTAGGCAGAGGCAAATAAGCCAAAGCGAGCCTTATCCCGTCCGTAGACCTGCGACTTCTTGAACGTCTCGAGGTCGACATGGCTGGCTAAGGTCGCTGGTGGGGTGTCAAGGCTGTAGAGCTGATATTGACGAAGCGAGAGAAATGTTTCGAAGCCGTAGACGAGCCACAAAAGGGTCAGGACAAGCTTCTTCCATTCGATTGTCGGATCATCGAGCGTCGACTGCAATTGTGCGATGTTCTCCTGCACGAAAGACAGCATTGTCGCAGAATTTTTCGCGATGTGTAACGGGAAGAATCGCTGCTTGATGCAAGACTACCAAAACAGGAAGTGGTAACCGTTTGGAAGAGAAGTATTGTCGCTGTTCTTCGTTAGGGGTTAGGACGTGATAGTAGTGACGAAGAACCGGGTCGACCAGGTGTGTTCAGGTAACAAGGACAAAGGGATGCGAGACAGATGGCTTCGTGTCGAAAGTCTTGGTGCAGCCTACAGTGTGTAGGATTCTCCATCAACGGCGAGTTATCGCCCTTGACAACGCGTCAAAATTGTTGGAAAAAGAGGCTGAGAAATTGAGGTAAAAAGTAATGTTAAATTACCTAACACGAGTGAGTCGTTTAGTGAAAGATGCGTCGGCATCTCAAACAGAGTACAGTCGCATCCAAAATTGCCTGACATCTAATTAATTTGATATGGTATTCTCAGGTCCTTTTCATGATGATGACCACTACTCTTTGTTCTCTTTGGAAATTAGGGTTAGGGTTAGGGTTAGGGTTAGGGTTAGGGTTAGGGTTAGGGTTAGGGTTAGGGTTAGGGTTAGGGTTAGGGTT